>CM024598.1:47991419-49432619 GCA_014182555.1 Eucalyptus erythrocorys
GCTGATAATGGAATCAAGGAAATAAAGCAAAGGTTGTGGGGCAAAAAGGTTCTGCTTCTACTTGATGATGTTGGTAAAAAGAGTCATTTGAATGAACTTATGGGAACACTAGGGGGGTTTGGTTTGGGAAGTAGGATAATTATCACCAGTAGAAACATGGATGTTTTTAATGTGCCTGAGGTCTGTAGTACTACTTATGAGCTTTCTGAAATGGACTACGGTCAATCTCTTCAACTTTTTTGCAAACATGCTTTTGGAAGAGATCATCCTTCGGATGAGTATGCTGCTTCCTCCGATGAAGTGGTGAAAATGACCGGAGGACTTCCTCTTGCTCTTGAGGTTATAGGTTTGCTACTATCAGGTAAGGGGAAAGATGTTTGGGATGTTACATTGGAGAAGTTGGTAAAGGTTCCAATTGAGGAAGTTAAGAGAAAGTTGAAAATATCTTATGACGCTTTGGATAAACGTCAACAGCGGATTTTTCTTGATATAGCTTGTCTTTTTGTTGGATTTGATAAAAGGGTTGTGTTTCACATATGGAATGATTCCGAACTCTTCCCAGGTGAAGGTCTTCAAACCCTTCAGCAGATGTCTTTGATAAAAATTGGAAAAGACAATAAGCTATGGATGCACAATCAGCTAAGAGACTTTGGTAGAGACATTGTTCACCAAAAATGTAACATGCAACTAGAGAAACAGACCATATTATGGAATCCTAAGGAAGCTTCTGAGGTTGTTATTGGAAAGAAGGTAAAATTGCATTTGTACTTTTGTTTCCATCAAATTGATACATTTTATGCCTTTTCACATTGATTGTTCACTTCAAATAAGGGGACTTATTTGAAATTCTTGTCCACTCATTGCTCTAGTGACATATTTATCTGTAAGCAATGCTCATATTACTTTTGTGTTTGAAGGGAAGATTATTTGTTGCTTAAGTATCATTTACTTGTCTCTTCTTTTTACTAAAGATCATTTACTTTGTCTCTTTTTTTATTCTCTTATAGGGAACAGAACACACAAAAGCTCTTTGTCTGGAGTTTGATGACCATTTGCAGCAGTCTTTTACTAATGAAGAGTTAGGGAGGCTATCAGATCTGAGATACCTAGAAATGAGACCTGTCCAGGATAATTGGCCCACGAGTGGCTTTCCAGCAACTAGTTTCCCTATGAATGCACCCATCCTATCTGAGCTGAGATGGCTTTCATGGCATAACTTTCCTCCAGTACTTACATTGACTACTTTTTCCATGATGAACATGGTCATTCTTGATCTATCATGGAGTACGTTGTCAGAAAGTTGGGATGGTTGGAGTCATATAAAGGTACTATTCTTTTCAGTGATACCCACTATATTTTTGTAGTTGCAGCCTCTGTATTCAGTCCATGATGGTTTAATTATTTGATCGCTTTGGTACAGATGGCAAGGAAATTAAAAGTTTTGAATTTGACTGGTTGTGCACACATGCACAAAACTCCCGACTTATCTTCAAATGTAAATTTAGAGCGGTTGATCCTTGAAAGCTGTGGAAGATTGGTTCAGATTGACAAATCTATAGGGCAGTTGACACAGTTAGTTCTTTTGAACTTAAGGTTCTGTCGTGAACTTCGCAAACTGCCAGAAGAGATGGCCAACTTAGAATCACTGGAGGAACTTCTTATTGACTGCACTTCCATAAGAGAAGTCCCGGGGCTGTCAGTAAGTAACTGCAGTTCAATTGGTAACTTAACCTCTCTATCAAGGCTCTCTTTGGAAAATGTTGAAGTTTCTCAACCTCATCTAGAGATTAGAGCGCTTGTAAAGCTTGAACACTTGTCTCTGAGTGGATGTAAGTTGCTCAAGAAAATTCCAGACTCAATTTGGAATTTGGAATCACTAGTCGTGCTGAATCTGTCCCACACACATATTGCTGAGTTGCCCAACTCACTTGGGAACTTGAAAAATTTGAAAATACTAAGGATGTGTGGTAGTTCCATAAGAAGTATACCCATTGCAATTGGGATGTTGGAGAAGTTGAAAGAGATAGATGCAGAGTTCTGCCAATGTCTGGAGGGGACAATACCTGAAGATATTGTGAGATTATCATCTTTGGAGATCTTGAAATTTTCAAATACTAGAATATGTAACATCCCAAAGCTTCCTGAAAGCCTCCTCAGTTTGCATATTGGTACTAATTTGATGAAGACACTTCCAGATCTCTCAAACCTGATAAATCTGACAGAGTTGAATTTGGAGATTTCTCAAGTTCCTGAGTTTTGTTTAGCTGAAGAGGATTCTACTTGTGTGGACGTGACTGAGCTTGGACGGGATCCATCACCAAGGTGGATTGGAAATTTATGCAATCTGGAGTCTCTAAAGTTGTCCTGTGACAACATAACTGTCCTCCATCGAGACATCGGTCTTCTCTCTGAACTCAAAAGACTTGAACTTCTTTGTTTTAACCTGCAGATTCTCCCTAGGCTTCCATCAAGTTTATTGTGCTTGCTTATTAAATCCTCTCAATCATTGGAAACATCGATAGATCTATCAAATTTCAAGGAACTATTGGAGCTGAGGATCTATTCTTCTGCAATAACAGATGTCCATGGCCTTGAAAGTTTGAAGAATCTTCAAACTTTGGACCTTAGAGCATTGAATGAGAAATTACCAGATCTTTCAAACTTAAAGAAGCTCAATGAACTGCATTTGGGACACTGTCGTAATCTGATTGATCTTCAAAGTATTCAAAGCTTGGGAAATCTGAGAAATTTGAAGCTCATAAATATTCTACAACTCAAGAAATTACCCAATCTTTCCAACTTGATGGAGCTAACTGAACTTCACCTGCTGCAGTGTCATAGTCTAACTGAGATTCAATGTTTTGAGGGTTTGGAGAAGCTGACTGTGCTAAAGCTGGGTGAGCTCCCTCTGCTTGAGAGATTGCCTGATCTCTCGAACTTGAAGAAACTCGCAAAACTTGATCTACAGCAGTGTCCTAGTCTTGTCAAGATTCAAGGAAGATTAGATTCGCTGGAAGACTTGTGCATCTATGAATGCAACTCTTTGGTTGAGTTGCCTGATCCTTCAAGCTTCAAGAATCTGAAATCTCTGCAATTGCGTGATTGTGAGATGCTACGGATTGACCAGGTTTGGGTCTCGAAATCTGATACATTTGATACGGTATTTGGAAGTCCAAGATGTTTGATGATGAGAAGGTTAGGCATCTGTGTGTGTCAATTGGGTAGACATTTTTTCTCGCCATCTCTTCCTTCCTGAAAATGTAGGAAGAGAGCGCATGACTTCCTTATTTGCATACGACTACATGGATATGCTATTGATTTAGCTAGCCAAAAGTACAATCCTGCTGAAATGTATTTTCTTCTAACTTCTGAACCGGCTTAATTAACTCATTATCCTGTCAAGAACTAATGTAAGTCCTGCTTCTTTTATGATCACAATATCTTTTCACTACTGATGTGTGTGGACAGCTCAAAATACGTTGTTCACGTGTCCTCCTGTGAAAGGATTTTTCTAAAATAAATGCATGTCTTGAGTGAGGAGTGAGGAGATGTACTGTGGTATTTTACGAGACATAAAGTGAAAAATGTACTTTGATAAATCCTGCTTGCTCGAATTATCATACCGCCCGACGATGCCTAGCTATCTAAGCACATTATCATCATCTATAGCTAAGCGGCCATTATGGATGAAGAGGATAGCCTTAACGCAACCATGTCTAACTCTGATGAGATCCCCAGGGAGGCTAGCTACAGTCACAGAAGTTGAGGAATTAAAGTGCATAATAAATCTGGTAATGACGTCATTGTGGTTTGTGACATTTAGGCTTGGCCTTGCTCACGCAACCACAGGTCTCCTCAATCAAGTACATTGCACCCAAGAAGTTGGCCCAGAATTGAAATGCTGCCGTCAACCATGAACCCATTTGATTTGATTTAGTTTTGTAACAAATAGCAGTTTGAGAGTGAATCTGAAGCATCCCTACATCCTATATTTTGGAGTGATATATATAAGTCTAATCATGCCACTTGCTGCACTTCAAGAAAGATTCAAAAGTAAATTTTATGATCCCATCAGAAGTCGAATTTTGAGTTTGTCTCTGTTAAGGGTGCTTGATAGCAAGATTAAACTATTAAACTAAAGGTATCATTCCAGTGTATATGAATATTGGGATGCTCAACTACTTTTTCTCCCCCAAATTCTTTGCCAAGCAAAAGCAAAAACTCGCTCACAAACCATTCACGTTGAAATAAAAGATATCGTTGCCGATGCAGACAGCAGTACATTTTAATTCCAGCCCAAATTGTCCTATCCAATTGTAGTCGAACTTGGGAGGAAACTCTGATTGCTTGAAGAACACCAATCCTAAATATTACTACTGACAATGATGTAATCAGCCACTTCAGTACCCGTTTTAATTAAATCATTAACTTGAATCTTTGTTGATAGACTCCAAATGTCACGGTTACTGTCAAATATGTTGATGTTGCGACTTTCCGCTGGTCCATCGCTCCCTGTATCAAGAAACCTATAGATGATGATAAATGCTTAGATAACCTGGCATGCCCATAGGCTCTAGAGCAGGAACACTGAAAGACAATTTACCGATTTCAGTAAAAGCTTAAAAAAAGGTGTTGACTGTTGACCCTAATTTAATTTTCATAACTGCAAAACTTGCTAGAATATGTCATTGATTATTTGAAATTATATTTGTTGTACTTAAGTATCCTTTTGCAGTATTTTCGGAAAGGATATAAAAGACCGTCCCTAGCTAAGAACAAGGCTGGCCCAAACAAGTAATGGTCGGACACCCTGCCGTCCAGATACCCGGCAAGCTCATCTCTGCACTGCAAGAAAAAAACCGGTGAATTTGAAATTCAGGAGTCTGATGGAGAAAGAAGCTGAACGCCTGTACACTCGACCAATCTTTCCGATGTTTCAAGAGGAGTTGATAAACGGCCTATCTCTGGCAATTGAAGAAATTAAGAGCATGGCAACTCTTTGTAAGTTTAAGTTGACTGAAGATGGTAGGACAAAGATTGACATCGTGGAGTTGGATCCTTTCCATTGGACATTAGCATGTAGTCGCGGGAAGTTTGAGTCGGTCGCTATTTTATATTTCCATGCTTTGAAAGTTCTCAACTCCAGGAACATTTTCAAGGTATCGTCTCGCTACCTATTGAAATGATGGACAAAATCTGCCAAAGGCAGTGGACACCCCAATGCAGCGACTTCACAGGACAGAGGCCCGGTCAATTTGTTCATCAGTGAGTTTATGCGGAAGCCTTTGCATCTTGTGCATACATGTGCAACTAAGAAGAGGAAGAGTATCTTTGGAGTCCATAAATTTGGCATTAGGGCAAATTGCAAAGGCTCCGAGAACGGGAAGAAATCATAATCTTTCATGACAATTCAGATGGTAACGATGATATGAGTCAGACTATTTGAGATGACGCTCTCGCAACACAATTCGACTAGGAGGATTTAGCTAAATCTGGGATGGGATTTTCAAGGGAAAAAGTACCAAAAAAGTTCTAAGCATATTGTATTGGTACCAATTCGTTCTTAAACTTTTCAATTTGACCAATTCAGTTCTAAACCTTTTAATATTTGTACCAATTCAGTCCATCCGGCCAATTTTGGCCAGTTGGCGCTGACGTGGACGTCCGCCGATAGTCGGATGTTGACGTGACAATTTTTATGATTTTTTTCGAATTTATTATTATTATTTTTTCTTTTTCCTTATATTTTCTGCTTTATTCCTGGTGGTGGCTGCAAAGCCCTCGCCTGCCGCTAGTGATAGACGCAGCCCTCGCCTAGCCTCTCCCAAGGCTGCCGGCGAGGCGGCTTTGGCTGAATTTGGGCGAGGCCAGCCTCGCCCACAGCTAGCGAGGCCATGGTGGCCATTGCCAGGGCGGAGGCGAGCGGCGCGACCCTAGCTCGGCCTCACTCTAGCCTTGCCGTGGGCAAAGGCGGCCATCGCCATGGCCGGCGTGCTGGCGATGGCTGCCTTCGCTAGCAGCAAGGCCAGGGTGAGGCTAGCCTCGCCCAGATCTAGGCTAAGCCGCCTCACCCATGGCCCTCGGCGAGACCAAGCGAGGGCGGTGACCCTCGCGGGCGGCTAGGAGGGCTTCGCGGCCCTCGCCTCCGCCTTGGCGATGGTCGCCATGGCCTCGCCCAGATACAGGCGAAGCTGCCTTGCCGGCGACCCTAGGAGAGGTCGAGCAAGGGCAACAACCCTCGCTGGCCACCGCCAGGAAGAAGGCAAAAAATAAAATGAAAAAAAAAAGGAAAAAAAAAAAGGAAAATAATTAATAAAAAATGGAAAAATAATTAAAAAATCTTTAAAATTGCCATGTTAGCGTCTGGCCACCGGCGGATGTCCACATCAGTGTCGGCCGATCAAAATTGGCTGAATGGACTAAATTGGTACCAATATTAAAAAGTTTATGACTGAATTGGGCCAATTGAAAAATTTAGGACTGAATTAGTACTAATGCAATAGATTTAAGATTTTTTTTGTACTTTTCCTTATTTCCGAGAGTGTAACACAAAGTCGAAGGCCACTGACCAACTGGGAAACCAAAGATAGGGTTAGTCTCTTATTTAGCTCAATAGTCCAAAACATGAACTCTTTTTTTTTTTTACCTTAAACAGGATAAGCTCGACAATTGAACAGAGGATTGATCCAATCAGGTCCAAAAAGCTTAAGAGTCTCCAACGTCCGTGTCTGACCGATTTTGGAAACATGCAGATTGACATGAAAGAGGTAATTGGCATGTCAATATTTAGGATAGCGGTCGGTGCATCAGTTCAATAGCCAATCATTCAGTTTCTCGGTCTCGTTGTTGTGGCTAGCCTCAACAAATTCAACTTCATATCTCGTGGATCATGTCCTGAACACTTCCTCAGTTACTTTGATTATGCTTCTCGTATTAATTAATCATCAAAATATGGACTTTTTTGCATATATTCTTTATCGAACTTGTGCATGATAATGGAAGGTGAACTAATTAATCAACATTATACATTTCCTTCCCAATGGACCCACGTGCCAGTTGTGTGACTTAACAGCTCAAAAACACAGGACACTCATGAATAGAAAGCAAAATTTGAGATAATGATGAGGCGAAACTGCGTCGTTCTTGTGGAAGGCCGAGACGACGGCGATGGAAAAGCGAGCTTCGTCTGTAATGCTGGCGGAACACCCGCTACAGCGCTAGAGGTGTTCGCTTGATCTTCTGTAGGAGGAGGACAAATCTGTTCATGTGTCCATATGTTGGCTTGACTCGACAGCGACAACTGCTTGATGACAATTGTCAATTGACACCTACAATAAACATTCCCACCTAAAAGTTTGATTGCAATAACCCTTTTTATCCTACTTATATTCAATTTGATTTCGGTCAAGCGTTGCGAAGCGATATCAATACTTATCAACTTAACTAAGGTCAACTCCCGTTCAAAAAAAAAAAACTAAGGTCAACTCGGCTATCAATTGACAAAAGATATTTCTATATGGCTGACTTGATTTTATAGGATTCTCACAGTTAATGTGAGCATTTAACTGTTGATTGTATTCACAAAATCGGCCCACATTATCTATTCACATGTTTAGCTCAACATTTTCCGTTACTTAATCAATACCCACAAACAGTCTTGATCTCTTTTGGTCAATAAGTTCACTTTATCACTATGACTAGACTAAAAAGACTTCTATTTGTCTTAATGATCTTTTATCACTTTCTCATCAATATTGGCACGAATCAATATCATATTGAATGCAATAGTCGACAAAGATACCTTGCCTATAAGTGCAAAATCAATGCTTATCTAGTACACTAAATTCAAACGCCGGAGTCAAATTGTTAGGATTATAAATGCAAACGAATCAGTGGCACTGAAACATGCCAATTCAAAACTCAAAGCATGCTCAATTCCAAAGATGATGAGCCGCTACGAATCTTGTCTTGCGTGGACATCTAATTTCTTGATTTTGTCGGAGAAAATGTTGCTCGTATACTAACTCGAAGTGTTCGAAAAGAAGAGATGAGATTCAAGATACAGCAAAGCCAAAGGGCTTCATGGGATCGATAACCAAATTGGGAAGCAATAGCCTATTCCTCTGGATTTGGGGATCAGGTCCGCGACCTCATTTGATTCTCTGCTGCGGTGGGACAGTTTCACATCCGTAGAGTCCATTAGCAATTGTTTGGCCTCGGTGATAAGCGCCTGAACCGGTGTCTCCTTTCATATTCGGTACATGAAGACGCACGTAAGACCAAAACAAATTTGCTGAAAAGTCGTAGGGCTTATCAACAATTCAATGCTTTGGTTGAGCACGGAACGGCTAGTATATCGAGATTTTTTTTTCTTCCCCTTATGGAAGATGACTTTATTAATCAGCCTTTATTTCCTTCCTCATGGACCGACCGGCCAGAGGTGCGATTCAATGTCTCAAAAACATAAGATACACAAATGAAAAGCCAATCATGCCGCGTCGTTCTTGTGGAATGCCAAGGCGCCGGCAACGGAAAAACGAGCTCTACCTATGATCTCAGCTGAGCCCACGCAGGATCGCTATAGTTGTTGGCTGATCTTCTAAAGGGAGGACGAATTGTGCATGATCACGACCAATATATTTGTGGTATCCACATGATTAACACCACAAAGGTTCGAGCAAGTCGGATGCCATTAAAGCTGACTAATTGTAGCAAAGGCTATGCTTGTTTTAGTTTAGATTGTTGGATTGATTAAACAACGTGCACAATGAATGGTTAGGGAAGGATTTTGTTCACCGAGTGTTAAGGTATTTATTTAAAGATTATTAAAAAAAAAAATCTTACATTTCTCAACACTAAATTTTTTCGTGTCATGTGTAATTAATATTTTATCATCGAACTATTACATTTTATCTATGGTTAACAAATGCCATGCAACGTTCATTGAGATAATCCACTGAAATAATTATATAATTCTTGTATGATGGAAATTCTACAAGTGATACTGATTACGAATTTATCAAAAAATGGAATTATGTTGCTTTCATGGATGAAATGACGTAGGTTAAGTTTTTCAACTAGAACAATGCGCACTTAAAATAATCTTAATTCACGAAAGACATGAATTAGCTTCTTTAAATAATTGAGGAGATATTCATACGAGATCGGATAAAATGCAAGCCAAAATTGGAGACAATAGCCAAACAAGAGATTCACCACTAAAAATGACTTACTTTTTTTTTTTTTTTTTTTGGTCGCAAATCTATTTTTCTATTCACAAGAGGAAATTACAACCAGCAAGTAAAGCGTCTGAAAATACAATACTTTGAAAAGCTGAAGGAAGAAACGACGACCAATTAAGCATATGGTCTTCACGGTTTTGGGCTTTCGCGGCCCGATCGCAGCCTTGTTTGCTTCTCGTCGGCAGTGACGGATAGAGAAACTAGGGCAACGAGACCATTCGGTCTGCAGCGTCGCAACGAGAAGACGGTCTGTCCAAGGAGGGATCTTCACGCTGTAGAGGAGATCAATCATCAGCAAACAGTCCGATTCAATTTCCACTGGAGCCGATCGCAACCCTTGACGATCCAGACGCTGGATTAGCCGAAGGAGGGCGTAGATTTCAGCCTGAAGAGCTGACTTTGCCGGAACCCATTCTGTGTAGATATCAGTAAGGCTTCCTGTGTGATTTCGGATAAACAAGCAATAGATCCGAACTCATTTCCTTCTCTATAGGCTCCATCGATATTGCATTTAATTTTTCCCCTATCGTGGTCTCCATCTCTCGATCCGGACTTTCGCTCGAAGATGAAGAACTAGGTTTCTTGGGATAAACCCGATCCCAGATCCGGTGTTGGACCAAAGCTGTTTCAAGCACCTTCTCGCATCGGGCGTTTGTTGACGGAAGATTACAGCATTTCGTTGAAGCCGGATCTCCCACATCGCCGGGCAATCAACTCCATCGAAGGTGAGGCCTTGGGATCGAAATTCGAGCAACAACCCAAGCATCCGGACGATGAACGAGAGGAAGGTGAGAGATTGACATTTACCTTACTATTCTTCCAAATATTCATTGTCCATGGGCAGTAGAAGAAAATATGCTCAATTGTTTCAGGAGCCTCCTGATTACATACACTGCATATAGGATTCTCAGCAATATGTCTATGAAAAAGATTGACTTTTGTAGCCAGTGCATTATTGCAAGCCAACCACATGAAGACTCTAATTTTTGGCACTGTTTTCAGGTGCCAGATCTTCTTCCAGAGCAAGGGTGGGTTCTGGTACGAAGATGAAGGATTCAAGGAAGCAGTTGATCGTAATGCCGACAGGTAATGGTAGCATGATTTAACTGAATAATCCCCTGTAGTTGATGCCGACCATATTAACTGATCCGTCTGAGTAGAAGGATTAAGAGGCAAAGCAAGAATTTCTGCACATGTTTGAGCATTGAAATGGTCCAATATCACCCCTATATCCCAATCCGTATGCTCGAATTCATTAGATCAGCAACAAAATGTGGTTCCCCTTCAGATGAAGTACCACCGATTCGGCCAGAAGGTAACCAAGAATCCTCCCTTATTCTGATGTTTGTCCCCTCTCCTACTAACCACCTTCGCTTTGGCAGGATCGAATCTCGTCCTTTCAAAATACTTCGCCATCCCTAGGACAGGCGAGAACCTGGTGGAGCATCCCATAATGAGGAAGAACGGAAATAAAGACCCTTAAAAAGTCTTGACCAAATAGCCTGAGGTTGATTAAACATACGCCAAGCCTACTTGCCGAGCATTGCCAAATTGAAAACAGGTAAATCTCTGAACCCCATACCACCAGTTGCTTTAGGTAACTTGAGATCTGCGCAACTTTTCCATTGAATCCCCGATCGGTTTCTTTGTGAAGACCACCGTAAAGGCGATACCCTTCTTTCGATTTTTTTACGAGAGAGTGAGAGGCAATTGGAAGATTGACATCGCATGCCGAGGTATAGCCCGCACTCACGCCTTCACTAGCACTTCTTTTCCACTTTTTGTTAATAATTTTTCTTTCCAACCGTCTAACTTCGCATTTAGTTTAGCCAAAATCCAGGAAAACATCTCCATCTTGGAACCACCCCAGTCGGAAGGAATACCCAGGTATTTTCCATAATGACTCAACACTGGTATCCTTAGTTCAGAAGCTAGGGTTGCTTGAAGGGTTTGGGGACAAAATTTACTGAAAAACAACCCCGACTTATTCATTTGTTTAGTTGCTGGCCAAGTAGCCACACAATATTGGTTCAACAAATTCCCAATGTTTTGACACTCGATATCGATGCTTTTAGGAAAAAAACTGCATCATCAGCATAAAAAAGATGGGATAAAGTAGGACGCAAAGTGTTAAATTGTATCCCTTTAAGGTGCCCCATCTCTACTGCTTGCTTAATAGTGATGGATAAACTGTTAGCAACTAGGATAAAAAGATAAGGGGAGATAGGGTCACCTTGCCTCAAACCCCGTGATGGCTGAAAATAAGGGAGTTGTTCCCCATTAAACCTTATATGCGAACGTCGCCGATGTAACACGAGGCCATAATCGGGAAACCCATCTGCGGTGGAAGCCCATCTCGAAGGAGGTAAGCCTGTAAAAATCACATTCTACTCTATCATATGCTTTCTTCATATGTTTTAAGAAGCATGTTAAAGCGTCTCTTGCATGAACGAACTTTAAAGCGATGTAAGACTTCTTGGACAACCATGATATTATCTTGGATTTGTCGTCCGCCGATAAAAGCTGCTTGTTCCATCGATATCAAGTGGGGTAGCCATATCTTAAGTCGATTTGCAGAACTTTGGAAATGATCTTATATGCATAATTGCAAAGGCTAATTGGCCTGAACTGCTCAATGCTTTCAGGGTGATGGATTTTGGGAACTAGAGCAAGTATAGTCCTGTTGAGTCTTGGAGACAAACTACCGAGGAGAAGAAAGCCCTTACGTCACCGATAACCTCGAGATTTAATGGTGTTCCAATGGTGCTGATAAAAAAGACCACTAAGTCCATCAGGCCCTGGGGCCTTGGTGACCCCTAATTGAAAGGTAGCCTGAAACACCTCTTCTTCTATCACTATTCTAAGAAGACTTTCATTCATTTCTGCAGTGACCGTTTGAGGGATCTGCCGGAGAAAAGGGCCAAAGTCACGTGACCCATCTGAGTGATAAAGCCGAGTAAAGTACTCCTGTGTCAGAGCCTTCAACTGGGTAGGTTCCCTTATCCAAGTCTGGCTGGCATCTTTAAGTAGACTAATGCGGTTACGAAGTCTTCTTTGAATAGTGCAAGCATGAAAGAATTTTGAATTCATATCACCTCCTTTGATCCAAGAAAGACGGGATCTCATGGCCCAAAAAAGCTCCTCTTGCCTCCATATAGTATGAAGTTTGTGACGAATATTCCTTGCTTGCTCCTTATCTGCTAACGAGAAGGTATTTCTGTTAATGATAGATTGAAGCTGTTGCTGCAACTGAGAAATGATCTGGCGGTTGTTTTGGAACCGAGCCCTGCTCCAGCTAGCAAGGTTTTGCGAGACAACCTGAATCCGGGATTCTAAAGAGGTAAAGTGTCCATGCCACGAATCTTTAACTATATCAGCACATTCGTGATCGTCGTTCCAGAAGGCCTCATAATAAAAGGTCTTTTTTCTTCTGCAGGAGGTTCTTGAGGTATTTAACAGCAAGGGACTATGATCCGAGCCTATTGAAGGAAGGGCAAAGACTTCTGCTGAAGGATGTTGCACTCTCTAGTCCACTGAGCAGAAAGCCCGATCCAACTTTTCCTTTACCAAGTCTTCTCCGTCTCGGTTATTGGACCAAGTGTAAGTACATCCCTTACTCTCAATCTCAAGCAAAGCACAATCACGGATGAAATGGCGAAAAGAAGCCATACGGTTATAACAAGGTACCCTTTTCCCCATCTTCTCCCAGGGATACAGGAAATCATTAAAGTCTCCTATGCACAACCAAGGAGAGGAGTTGGCTGCCCGGATGCCTCTAATGCGATTCCAGAACTCCTATCGAGGCTGGAAAGAGGCAGGAGCATGGAGACATGTCAGGTGCATAGACAAGACAGAAGCAGAAGCAGAAACCTGCAGGTCAAGGTAAGAATCCTCCTCTGCTAAGACTGTTATCTCATAAGGCTCCTTCCAAAACAATGCAAGACCGCCTGCTAAGCCAACCGGATCCCTCAAAAAGGAGAAAGGAAAATGAAAACGACGCTGTAAACCTTTCGTGACTGCTGAAACATTTTTTGTTTCCATCAAAAAGACAAGGTCGGGCATTTCAGAGGCTATTAAAGCCTTTAGAGCATGAATTGTCAGGGGATTGCCCAACCCCTGACAATTCCAACTGATGATCTTCATTGTTGTCTAGGCAGCTGTTGAGGGCCAGCCGCCAGAGCCCGATGTGCAGGTTCTTCCGCCTCTCGTACTGGAGCATCCAATAACTGAGATTCATCCAGGTTAGTGAACAAACCATCTCTACTTTCATACGGGGAGTATCGTCGATTCCTTTTGCTAGCACCAATTGCTGTAATGACTCGTGGTAACTTAGGCTTCTTAGCAACGGGCACTTCAACAGAGGAGATTTGAATTCCTTTTTGTTTTGCTTTTGCAGGCACAAGGTCCGTAGTTCTCGGAAGAGGATCAACAGGATCCTGTCGAGGAGATAAAGTCACAGGGACTGTGATAGTTGCCGTAGGAGCTTCTGAAGTAGGAACAGGAGGTGGAACAGCTTGTATCACCAACTGTCTCACAAGCTTTGGTTGCGTCTCAGGTACCACCTCTTCCATATGTTCTACATTAGCTAAGGGATTATAGAAAGCCTCCCAATACGGGCTAAACCTACCAACCTCTGCCCGCAGCCAAGGTCCATAGGCCATCTGATTAAGTCGTTCAACATTCGCTTCATCAAAGGTAAATTCTTTACATGTAGCAGCAAAGTGGCCCAATTTACCACAAGAAAAGCAGAAATGAGACAGCCTCTCATATCTAAAATCAAGCCACAAGGTCTTACCCTCTATCTGAATCAATTTCCCAGTTCGTAAAGGTGCATGCAGGTCAATCTCAACTCTTACTCGCCCAGACAGATCAGATTTGACTTAATTACCCGACCAACTTGATGAACAGCTCGCCGTAGAAGACGATCAGTGTTCCATTCTAAAGGTAGGCCAACAACATGAACCCAGAACTCACAGTTAGAAAAATCATAGCAATGAAGAGGCGTGTTAGGTTGCCATGGCTTGAGATTCACTAACTGTCCTGAGAATAGCCATGGGCTACTTGCTAAAACTCGTTTTTTCTCATTTTCAGTTCGAAACTTTATCAAGTAACGACCACCACCACCAGATGTGATTTCAACTTGATCAAGGCGCCATGCACTCTTCATAGCAAGCTGGAAACCAGTGACATTAACATAAGGGTTTGTAAAGACATTGCCTACCAGGATGAGACGACAATCCTTGAGCTTATTTGAGACAGGTATGTTATCCCAAATTTCAAGCTCTTGTTCAGCACCTAGACGACCCAGACGTTGGCACAAAGATGCGATTTTCGCTGAATCATCCCTCTCTGCTGGCTCCATCGAGAAAAACCAAAACCAACCACTGTGATCTGACTGTAAATTGATACAGATTCTACCCTTTCGAATGATGCATGTCAAGATCAGGCACCTGCATGTCCATATCTCCCTCAAAAACCCAAAGCAGACGGACAAGCGAACGAGAGATGACTACCCAGAGAACCAAAGACGACGAGAAAACAAAGCTGGACAGGAAGGGAAACTGGAGAGGAACCGACGAGAAAGAAGGAGCAGGGGAGAAAGAAGGACAGACAAGCGAAGCACAAGCAAGATGAAGAAAATCCAGACAAAGAGGAAACTTGACAAAGAAGTCAGAGAAAACTCGACCAGAGCGCGAGGACACTCTCAAGAGGAGAGAAAAAACCCACACCAATCACCACCAACGCGTGGCTTTCGTCGGACACATTGCTTTAAAAAAAAAAAATGACTTACTTGGAAAGCGGGATCGAAATAATAAATCCAAACATGGGAACCATTAATTTTAAGTTAATTGAATTTGCATAAAGAAAACAGTGTTTCGTAAGATTTCCACTTCTAATTATTGTTATTCTTATTTTAGAGTCTTAAAGTTACGATTTTTATTTCCAATTTGAGCGCCTAAAATATTCCAGATCCTCCTAATAAAACCAAACAAGAAACGATATTTCAATTCGGCTTAAGACAAGCCAGCTAACAACTATTAAAATAGAAATTTATTATATATTGGGTAATGCATGTTTCAATTTTGAGGCATCTGAAAATTTAAATAGTTTCCTAAAAATTTGCTAGAAAGTCAACTTTAAACTGGGATTCGCCCTAGTGACCACCCTTCCAATATGGAAAGGGGATGTGAGGGGTTCAAACCCCCATCTTCTCAGGGAGGGATGGGGTGGGACGCGCAAGTTTTTGTTAGCTGGGTTCACTCCTATGTGGATGAGACTCAATGAGTTGCAAGCCTAAAAAAGGCTTGAGCCCATATAATAAGTTATATGAGGAAACATGATTTCTCACTATCTATATAAAGTGATAGTCGCAAAAGGAAATAGTAACAAGAGAAAAAAGAGAAAACATAAAATCTGGGGGTTGAGGCAATATCTGATTTACATCAAACTGGCGTCGGAGGTCGATTCGTGGTCCGATTGAGCTGAAATTTTGTCAGCATGTTTGTGGCGCAATCTTCTCGAATCTGAACGGTTTGATTTTCGTTTGAAGCTGCCTACATCAGGCTTTTCGTGGATTGATCAAAACCTATGCTTTTGGTCAGATTTATCCTTGATCTCTTGTGAAGTTTATGTGTATTGCCAAGAATTATGTTCTTGAGGTCTTTGCAGCTATGTACCTCTAGTATTTGCTAGAGAAGAACAATTTTATTGATAGTGAAGAATTTTGGCTGGACTTCGGTCCCGTGGTTTTTTATCTCCTCACATCGAGGAGGTTTTCCACGTAAAAAAATCGTCTTGTGTTCACGTGCTTGGTATTTATTTTATTCCACTATATCGATTCCTACTAGGTTTACACAAGAGGGGAGATTATTTTATTCCGCTGCGTTGATTCGATATTATTCGAATTGTTATCGTTCTCCCATCAGAGTAGTATCAGAGCATCAGGTTATTGCTTGATTTCTTTGCCTTGTGTTAAACATGGAAACGAATACAAGTAGAATGATTACACTGAATGGTTTGAATTATCATATTTGAAAAGGGAAGATGGAAGACCTTTTATATGTGAAAGATTTTTATTTGCCCGTATTTGCTGAGGAGAAACCAGAGAATAAAACTGATGTTGAATGGTCTATATTTCATCGTCAAGTGTGTGGTTATATTAGGCAGTGGGTGGATGATAATGTTTTGAATCATATTATTGAGGAAACACATGCACGCAGTTTATGGGATAAGCTCGAACAGTTATATGCTCGAAAGACTGGGAATAATAAGTTATTTTTTATAAAACAGATGATGGCTTTGAGATATCAAGATGGTACTCGTTTGACTGATCATTTAAATTCTTTTCAAGGAATTATAAATCAGTTGGTTGCGATGGGAATCAAGTTTGATGATGAGATACAAGCACTATGGCTGCTTGGTACCTTGCCCGACTCATGGGAGACGTTCCGAACATCTTTGTCTAACTCTACCCCGGATGGTACAATTACCATGGATTTGGCCAAGAGTAGTATTTTGAATGAAGAGATGAGGAGGAAGACACAAGGATCGTCCTCTTCACATTCTGATGCCTTGGTTGTTGAGAAAAGGGGAAGAAGTGAGTCTCGAGGTCCGAGAAATAGAGATAAAAGTCGAGATAAAAGCAAAGGTAAGTATAATAAATTTGCTAATGTTGAGTGCCATTATTGTCATCAGAAGGGACATATTCAGAGATTTTGTCGCCAGTTAAAAAGGGAGAAACAAAAGGAGAAAGGTAAAGAGAAGAAAAGTGATAGTGACAATAATGACAATCGTGTTGCTGCACTTAAAGAAGACTTTCTTATTATTTTTGATGCTGATATGATGAATTTTGTATCTCATGAGACCAGTTGGGTAATTGATAGTGGTGCATCCGTTCATGCTACGTCTCGTAGGGATTTCTTTACATCATACAGGTCAGGTGATTTCGGATCTGTGAAGATAGGAAACAATGGGCTAGCTTAAGCTATAGGCATCGGTGATGTGTGCCTAGAAACTAGCAATGGCACAAGGTTAGTATTGAATAATGTTAAACATATACCTGATATCCGCTTGAATTTGATTTCTACAGGCAAGTTGGATGATGAGGGGTATTGCAGCACATTTAGTAATGGTCGATGGAAACTCACCAAAGGTTCTCTAGTTGTGGCTAGAGGTGAAAAATATTCTTCGTTGTACATTATGCAGGCAAAGTTGTCTACGAAAAAATTAATGCAAAAGAGACGGCGAAGATGCAGCTGAGTTGTGGCATAAGAGGCTCGGTCACATCGGTGAGAAGGGTTTGTCAATATTGGCCAAGAAGAAACTCCTTTCAAGATTGAAAAGTTCGGTGCTAAAGAAGTGTGCTCATTGTTTAGCGGGAAAACAAAACGAGTTGCATTTAAAAGCTCCCCTCCTTCAAGAAAGTCGTATATTGGATTTAGTGCATTATGATGTTTGCGGTCCTATGAAAACAAAATCACTTGGTGGATCTCTTTATTTTGTTACCTTCATAGATGATTTTTCAAGGAAAATTTGGATTCATACCTTGAAAACTAAAGATCAAGTGTTAGATGCTTTTAGGCAATTTCAGGCTTCAGTTGAGAGACGATGGAAAGAAATTGAAATGCATCCGAACCGATAACGGGGAGAGTATATTGGACCTTTTGATGAATATTGCAGACAACAAGGTATTCGACATCAAAAGACACCTCCCAAGACGCCACAGTTAAATGACTTAGCTGAAAGAACGAACAGAACACTGGTTGAAAGGGTAAGATGCTTGCTTTCACAGTCAAAGCTACCTGGATCCTTTTGGGATGAGGCTTTAAGTATAGTTGTGCATGTATTAAATCTTACTACATGCGTTCTTTTAGAGTTTGATGTTCCTAACAAAGTTTGGACAGGCAAAGATGTTTCTTATGATTATTTGCGTGTCTTTGGGTGCAAAGCACTTGTGCATATTCCCAAAGATGAGAGGTCTAAACTTGATGTGAAAACACGATAGTGCATATTCATTGGTTATGGACAGGATATGCTTGGCTACAAATTTTATGATTCGGTTGAAAAGAAAATTGTAAGAAGTAGAGACGTTGTGTTTATGGATGATCAAACAATAGAGGATATTAAGAAAATAGAGATGACTTCAGCACCACAGGTTAGTGATAATTTGGTTGATTTGGATCCGGTTCCTCTTACAAATATTCCTACATAGGTTGATGAAGAGAAGCAGGAAGTCAATGTTCCAAATAATGCACATATTCCTGAACATGTTGAAACGGATAACAATATTCCTGAATCAGAGGCTCAATTAGATGTTCCATTGGATGTTCCAGTCCGGAGATCCATTAGAGACCGACGACCTTCCACCAGGTATTCTGAAAATGAGTATGTATTATTGACTGATGCAGGTGAACCAGAGTGCTATGCAGAAGCAATAGAAGATGAGTACAAAAGCAACTGGTTTGATGCTATGCGAGATGAGATGCAGTCACTTTATGATAATCATATTTTTGAGTTGGAGAAGTTACCTAAAGGTAAAAGAGCTTTGAAGAACAAGTGGGTATATAGGTTGAAGCAAGATGAACATTCTTCACAACCACGATACAAAGCTAGATTGGTTGTTAAGGGATTCGGTCGAGAAAGGGTATTGATTTTGATGATATATTTTCTCCAAAGAGTGAAAATGTCTTCTATCCGTGTGGTACTAGGTTTGGCAACTTCCCTAGATTTGGAGATTGAGCAAATGGATGTCAAAACAGCCTTCCTACATGGTGACTTGGAGGAAGAGATATACATGGAACAACCTGAGGGTTTTAAAGTGAAAGGGAAAAAGGATTATGTATGCAAATTGAAGAAAAGTCTCTATGGCCTAAAACAAGCACCGAGACAGTGGTATAAAAAGTTTGCGTCAGTTATGACAGAACAAGACTATAAGAAGACTTCCTCGGATAATTGTGTGTTCGTCCAAAAATTTTCTGATGATGACTTTATTATTCTCTTGCTTTATGTTGATGATATGTTGATTATTGGTAGGAATGCTTCAAGAATTGAGTTATTGAAGAAACAATTGAGCAAGTCTTTTGCCATGAAAGACTTGGGCTCGACGAAGCAGATTCTTGGCATTAGAATTACTCGAGACCGAGATGCTAAGAAGTTGTTTTTGTCGCAAGAGAAATATATCGAGAAGATCCTTTAGAAATTTTACATGGACAAGGCTAAAGTGGTTAGTACTCCTCTTGCTGCCCACTTTAAGTTAAATATGAAGCAAAGTCCTACGATTGATAAAGAGAAGAAAGATATGGAAAGTGTTCCATATTCCTCAGCTGTAGGAAGCTTAATGTATGCGATGGTATGTACACGTCCAGACTTGGCATACGCAGTTGGCGTTGTTAGTCGCTATTTGTCAAATCCAGGCAGAGAGCACTGGAATGCAGTGAAGTGGATTATGAGGTATCTTCGGGGAACTTCAAATTTGAAACTTAATTTTGGGACCGGGAAACTTGAGTTAGTTGGATACACAGATTCTGACTTGGCAGGATATATTGATACTCGAAAATCTACTTCTGGTTATTTGATTTCTTTTGCGGGTGGAGCTGTGTCTTGGAAGTCAAGATTGCAGAAGTGTGTTGCACTTTCTACAACCGAAGCTGAATTTATTGCAGCGACTGAAGCTAGTAAAGAGATGCTATGGATGAAGAAGTTCTTAGAAGAACTTGGGTTCAAGCAAAAGAGGTATGTGCTATTTTGTGATAATCAAAGCGCAATTCATCTTGGTAAGAATTCATCTTTTCATTCTAGATCGAAACATATTGATGTTAGATATCATTGGATAAAGGATGTTCTAGATGAAAAGTTGTTGGAACTTGAGAAAATTCATACAGATCATAATGGCTCGATATGATGACGAAGACTCTACCAAGAGAGAAGCTTGAACATTGCCGATTGATAGCAGGGGATGGTGAATCCCTCCACATTGTCGTGAGGGGAGATTTGTTAGCCGGGTTCACTCCTATGTGGAGGAGACCCAATGAGTTGCAAGCCCAAAAAGGACTTGAGCCCATATAATAAGTTATATGAGGAAACATGGTTTCTCACTATCTATATAAAGTGATAGTCGCAAAAGGAAATAGTAACAAGAGAAAAAAGAGAAAACAGAAAATCTGGGGGTTGAGACAATATCTGATTTACATCAAGCTGGCGTTGGAGGTCGATTTGTGGTCCGATTGAGCTGAAATTTTGTCAGCATGTTCGTGGCGCAATCTTCTCAAATCTGAACGGTTTGATTTTCGTTTGAAGCTGCCTACATCAGGTTTTTCGTGGATTGATCAAAACCTGTGTTTTTGGTCAGATTTATCCTTGATCTCTTGTGAAGTTTATGTGTATTGCCAAGAATTATGTTCTTGAGGTCTTTGCTGCTATGTATCTCTAGTATTTGCTAGAGAAAAATAATTTTATTGATAGTGAAGAATTTTGGGTGGACTCCGGTCCCGTGGTTTTTTTATCTCCTCACATCGAGGAGGTTTTCCACGTAAAAAAATCGTTTTGTGTTCGCGTGCTTGGTATTTATTTTATTCTACTATATCGATTCCTACTAGGTTTACACAAGAGGGGAGATTATTTTATTCCGCTGCGTTGATTCGATATTATTCGAATTGTTATCGTTCTCCCATCAGTTTTAGGAGTGAGTTTCGACTCCCACGCCCTGCAAGAGACAGGGCAAAAGTCTGAGAGTGAGTGTAGAATAGGTATAGAGTAGGATTGACCAAAAAAAAAAAAAAAAACTGGTCGTCCAGCACAACTACAGGGAGCGTCCGTGTGCCTAACGGAGGAGAGGGAGCGGAGAGAGGAAGTCTCAAGATTTCTGTGAGGCTGGGACCGTCGGTACACGTGGTGAGACTTAAGTGGAGTGCTTCCAATATGAAAAACGTAGTTCTCTGTGTATTTCCGATGCATTGCGATTCTCGGTTCCATCATTTAGCTGCCATATCGAATAATTAAGAAAATGTTTGTTTAAGTTAGGCTAACAACGAACGTTGAAATTAATTGTCCCTTGGATTTTTCATTTATTTGAAAGCGGCAATGCATCGATCAAATGTCAGCCACATGAGAAAACTAGAAGTCCCTTCGAGCCTGTCTCAATTTTTAACTTCTATCTTTCTCTTTTTTGTTTGAACTCCAATGTTTCCTTATTCTTAACTACAAAGGAAGAAAAAATAAATTAAATATAAATAATTACAAGTGGGAAATTATTATCACTTATTAAAAATAAATTATAGATGTCATTATAAAGATTTATTAATTTAAAAAGACAAAAAAAAAAAAAAAAAAAAAAAAACTTGAAACATAGGCTTTACAACTAATAACAAAATCATTGTGTAATGAAATGGTTTCCCATCCCCTTAGCTCAGCTCAGGTCAAATTGTTCTAGAACTTTTCGGCGACTAAAAATCAAGACCAATGATATTGATTATGTATAAAACAGATGAAGTGAAGAAAAAATCAAAGTAAGAATAATGAACGATTAGGGAAAAAAATTACTCCGTTGATGCAAAACTCGTAAATGAGTACAGGGACATTAAAATTACAAAATCAATTTTAAGATTACGAGAGTCAAAGCTAAAAAAAAAAAAAAAAAATGATATTTGATTGATTTTTTATACAAATTTTACTTAATACAACCACGTTCATCATTTGTACATTATCTTTCTTTTCTCCATCTTATTTTACTTCCTTCGTCTCTCTTTCTCTCCCTCTCCTTCTCACACTCCCACTCCCACTGTTCGCCCCACATAACACGTCTCTCTCCCTCTCTCTAGAAAATATTGCATACTGCATAGCGTTAAATCCAGGCCACACGCGTGACGATATTGTCCGCTTTGGTTTGGAACCCGCACGATTTTGTTTTTATGGAGTTAACGTTATGAACAACGAAAGAGGTTTTTTTCATTTACATCTCTCTCAATTCCCAGCAATTCTTCACCATGCCAAAATGTTTTGGAGTCGCCTAGTCCTCTCCGTCATCCATGCTTGCCGGCCAGGTCTCTCATGGCCACTGGCAAACTTCTTGGTTCCACTGGAGTCTCTACTGATCCATGTTTTCCATTTTTGCTCTAATCAAAGATAGGCTCTCTCCATTTGTTGATCGAAACTCATAGGATCGCCCTATGAGTCCTAGTAGTAAGTTGAAGGATTATTTTCAACCAATGATTGATAGTTTTGGAGAGGATGTGATGAGTTCTTATGGGACCCTGGCTAAAATTTGTTCTAGAATAGAAATATAAATAAAAATGAATGTCCAGCACAACTTAGGTATCCTCAAGCTTGCTCGGTGATATATTACTCTGAATTTCCTATGTTGGTTTGAGTACAATTTTGATGATCAAATCTCTTGCATGCTCCAATTAGGTGATTAAAGTGAATTGATTGCAATTTTGTATCATGACATTCCAATCCATTCATGTGTTATGATAATTGTTCAAGATGTTGGAGGGGATTGGGTTTTAGTGTTCTAAGGCCATTTTTGATAACCATTCCCAAAACAACTATTTTTATTCTTTTATTCTTTGAAACGACTGTTTAGTAAAACTTTTGTTCCTAGAAACAAAAATCTATTGTTTTTTATTCTAGGAAATAGATTTGGAATATAATCAAAAAGTAGAAAAAAGTTACTTCTTGCTCTTAAGCACAATTTCGTAAATCAAGCCTAACTTTATTTATTTTTCTTTCTTTTCTTTTCTCCTTCTCTTCTTCTTCTTCTTCCTCCAATCCCAATTGGTCACCGGCTATGACCAGTGATTGACGAGGCCAAGTCCAACAAGCTCATTAGAGCCTCGCCAGGTCTAGGCGAGTTTCGACAAGCTCATCGGAAGCTCATCTAGCCACGGCGAGGCTCAACCTCGCCAGATCTGTGTAAGGCCGAGCCTCGCTAGTGGCCAAGTGAGGCCGAGCCTCACGGCCTCGCCTACCCATCGGTAAGACTCAACCTCACCCAAGTAGCGCGAGGTCGGCCTTACCCTGGCCAAGCGATTTGGCTAGGCAATTTGGCCAAGCGATTTGGTGAGTCTCGCCGTGCTTGACCTCGCTTGACCACAAGTGAGACTTTGCCTCACCCAGGCAATGCGAGGTCGGCCTCTCCCTGGTTTGGCGAGACTCGGCCTCACCCAAGCAACACAAGGTCAACCTTGCCTTGGCTTGGCGAGGCTAAGCCTCGCGTCGACTAGCGAAGAGGTCGAGCCTCGCCCAGCCACCAACAAGGCTCAACCTCACCCAAATCTAATGATGCCAAGGCTTGCCATGGCTAGGCAAGCTCGCCAGACCTCGCTTAGTTGCCAGCCATGGCGGTCAACAACCAGCCACAAAGAAGAAGAAAGAAGAAGAAAAAGGAAATAGAAAAATATATATAATAAAAGTATAAAAATAAAAAAAATCAGAATCTTACCAAACATATTTTTTTCTTAATGACGTGTTCTTTTGTTCAGAAATTGTTCTCATGAATTAAAAAAAATCATTTCTAATAAAAAATTATTCCTATAAATATAATAATTACTAAATGCATCATAAGTTTCTTTGAACATGGCGTAATGGTTAGAACACTTGTGTATGAGTTTAGATGCATGTTAGAGAATTCTTGAAATTTGGAATTCTCGGGTTGAAAGAGAGGATGACAGATGGAGCTTCAGGAGGTGGCAGCAAAGTTTGTCCGATGAATAGAGAAAAGTTCGAGGGAAGAGGGAGAGGTCATCTTCTCTGAAATTATTTTAGAATACGTAAAGAGGAAGATGAAGTTTTCTCGCAAGGGTGGGAGAGAAGAGGCAACTGCCTTCCTTCTCTAAAACTATTAGAAAATGTAAAGAAGAGGGTGAAACTTTTCCTGGGAGGAAGAGAGAAAAGGCAAGATGATAGTAACAGATAAGATGATGGAGAAGTAACAGAGGGTGTAACGCCCCGATCCTTAGGCACGCGCACATCCCTTACCTTTGGTCGATTTTAAAATGCGATATCCCAGGACTTTGTATCGGCGACCCTTTCATTTATATATATGCGCATGCGAAAGTAGTTAAAAATCTCCAGATAATAAAACAATGAGATAGAAAAGCAGGCCACAATTTTACTTATTGAAATTCACAACTGCACATGAATAGGGTTACAAAAGAGGATAGGACCATGCTCGGGATCATAATCCCAATCCTCCTCAGGTTTTTCACCATTAGACTCATTTTCTTCAAACTCTTTATCTCCTTCTTCTCGCTCATCCTAGGCTTCAAATGCCGGCTCGACTTCGGGAAATCTAGGAGCCTAAAATATAATCCCACAACCGGAATGAGACTATGTCTCAGCAAGTTCTACCCCCTAAGACCCGATTAGTAAACTAATACACCTTAGGGCTGCTTATGCACAACATGAGTCAGAGGACTTACCTTGGCCTCAGATTCCAACTACATATTAGTATAGATCAAATAGGCACCCAAGCAATCACATCACTGATCGAAGCATCGATCAAATCGACTTAGTTGATCACACGCCAACAAGACCACTTATGATCATTCCCATTCAATCAATCAGTTCACAACATTAGATCAAAACAATGATCAATCGACCTAGTCGATTACATGTCATTCGGACCACCTCTCGGTCACATCAACACCACACTTTATAACCTCCATTCGGGTACTCAGTCACGAGCTAGATGAATGCTCTCGGGCGTCTTTCTCGCCAAGGTGACGTACTAATTACCGATCACGATAACCTCCAGCAGTACACTTAGTCACAGAGCCTCATTAATGCTCTCGGGCACTGTTTCAGCCAAGGTGACGTGTATAATGGACAGCACTCGTGCGTTCTTTAAGGCGCCGTTTTCACCAGTGATATCCTCCATCACCGAACCACGTATGTCTCATTACATCGTTCCTGATTGGTTTCAGCCGAGAATTTCCCCCATTCTCTTTTACAGTTCCCTCTGCTTTACTGTTCATTACAGCATCATCGATGTTAAATAATAACACTCGGCCGTCAACCAATCAATCATTCAATTTTAATTAATTTGGGATAAATCCCTAAAATTGCACAATTAAATCAATTACACGCAATATAGAGCTCAAATAAATAAACGAACTGCACCACGACAATTAGCACGAAATTCCGGTCACTGGCCATCCCGGTTGAATTTCCGGAAAATAAATAATTAAATAATTAATTTCGAAAATTAAATAAATAAATGCAATAAATTCAATTTAGCACAATATAAAACTCAATTAAATAAACAATCTGTGCCACAATCATCAGCATAAAATCCCAGTCACTGGCCATCCCAGTTGAATTTCCGGGAAATTATTAATTAATTAAATTAATCTCGAAAATTAAGATTTAATTCCTAAAATTCATTTTAGCCCCGAATTATTAAATTAACACCCGATAAGGGTCGGGAAAAAACCCTGAGATGCATTCAATAATTAATAGGATACGTCTACTTGCTAAGTGTACCTTCAATTTAACTAACATGCATCAATAAATCTCTAATTTAATTATTCTAATCTAATCTAATCACCTAATTGCAAATAATTAAATCTAATCAACCCTTAGGCATCATTAGCAAACTAAGAAAGCATCAATGAGTAAAACTCACTTGACAAAGCGAAGACCGGAACACCGCGATGGCGGCCGAAATCCAAACTTTCAGTGACGTCGATGGATACTCGGGCCGGGCCTAAAAGCCTTACAGGCCCATAGAGAAAGCTGGGTTTGGGCCAAAGATACTGGGATGGAGGCCTGTTGGATTTGCATGGACCAAGCTGCTCTTAAATGGGCCGAGAGATCTTAACTAATTTGCCAAAGCTGGGCCCAAATGCTGTTGTGGAGATGGGCCTCGCTAAACTCTGTGGGCTGAACACTTGAGCTTGCTGTGACGGAGCTTCAAGTGAGCTGAAAAGTTGGGCTGTTGCAGCTGAAAATGGGCCGAACCATGGGCTAAATGAAGACCGAAGATGGGTTGCCGTTGATGATGGACCGTCCAATTTGCTGGACTTGTTGGGCCGCAGACACGAGCAAGAGGAGAGAGGCAACGCGGGCAGCTTGCTTCGGCAAGGAAATCCACGGATGCCGGGTTGACAAAGGCGAAAGCAGCTGACCGAAGACACGCGGCGGCTGGAACTTGTTCGACGAAGACACCAGCTAGTGGAGGGGGTGATCAACTGCAGCTTCGGTGACTCTGCTGGTGGCTGAACGTGGCAGAGCTGAGAGACGAGAAGCAGCTGCTGGCCGAAGATGGAAGACACGCGGATTGAAGCCCGCTCGGTGGTCAACGAAACAGGAGGTCAGCAAGGTGATGCTCGCGTAGAGAATTCGCTGGTAGAGGGGAAGCGGTGGAGGGATTTCGGTTGGGTCTTCGATGGAGGAACGTGGGGCAGCAATTCGGCAGAGAGAGATGCGAATAAATTGAGGGAGGCTTCGCTGGAGAATCCGCTAGTTTGACTTGGGGAGGATGAGCTGCAGAAAAGTGGTGGCTTCGGTGGGGATGAGGGCATGCGTGAGTGCGGCCATGGTAGAGGAGAAGAGGAATCGTGGGGCTGCTTCTGCGGGTTTGCTTCCGTCCAAGCAAATTAAAGAAAGCAGAAGACGTGAGGGAGTAGGGTTCAGCTGCCCTGGCGTGGGAAGCAAGTGAAAAAGAATAAAAGAGAAGACCGGTCAAAGGAAAGGAAGAAATTGAAGACTGCAGGGGGTTTCGTACGAGAGAGAGATTGTCGGCTGAAGTAATGAGGAACGTACGAAGCATGGAGAAATAATAAAAGAGAGGGGGAGATGTGACCGCAAAGGGATGGGAAGGAAGGGGGGTCCCATTGGTCAACATTTAAAGAAATGAAGACCAAAGCAATTTTCAAAGTGAAGATGTGCATGGGTGCTGTCGGCCAAAGAGGGGTACATGCATGAGTGTGTGGATCCAAGGAGAATGGAGGGAAAATTAAACAAAACATGAACACCCTTTGCTCGACTTCAATCAACTTCGCCGATGGGTCATCCTGGGGTCCGATTCTCTACCAATTCCACAATTTGAAGTCTCAATGAAGACCAGGATGAATCGATTTCTCCATCTTACGAATTTCCTTTAAAACCGATTTTTATTTTATTTTTCTCAGAATCCGATTTTCCGAACAAATAAATTCGGTTGGGGTCCAATTTAAAGTCAGAAAAAGCCCAAACAACTTTCATTCGCTGAATCACTCACACCAGATGTCAAAAGTCTCTTCAAAATGGCCAATCCGAGTTTCCGTTCATTTTCCGCATTGTTCGACCCTATTTTCCGTAAAAATCCTAAACTCGTCGGAATTTCCTTAAAAAGTGAGTCGACGTTCCTAGAATAGCTTGTGACACCACAGAACTTCTAATTTCTGAAATCGAACTCAAATTGATGGTTAATTTCACTCCAACGCGTGTTTAGTGTGACCTAGGCTATTGGATAATTTTCAGAACTTTTTGGGACAAAAGACCCGTGGTCGATTTTCTTCGAGCCACGATGAACCCACTCGACACATTGACGACTCTCGATTGTCGTGAAACTCTCGAAGATTCAAATACGGACATAGGGTACCAAAACGACAGTAAAATCAAATTAGTGTCGGTCGACAAGAGTTTTCCAATTTAGTGGAGTTACCCACGATTGGTCATTCATCTCAGTCGAATCGACCTATCTTTGCCGTAATGATCTCTAAAGATGAGCACGGTTGAGAAGTCGATTTATGGTTGAATTCTCAAGTCTATTTGCCCTAAAATCCTTAATAACTTATCCAGCTAGTCTAGTTATCTCGTGAGTAGCCAACTCAGAGAAAAGCACCGTAGTCGCGCCGATGAAATGCCCAGTCTATTTAATCGAAATCAGAACCCAAAAATCTAGATGTCATAAAGGGAGAGAGGAGAATGTTTTGAGATTTCTGGAAAATGAGACCTGCATAGTACATGTGAGATTTAAGACGCATTTGATGATCAAGACAAAATTTAAGAAGTGATAAAATTTATCATATTATTCGCTTAGTGCCTACTCAAAACAAAATAAAGTTGGATATAAGAGGATATAAGTCAAAAAAAAAAAAAATTATCTCAAGGTGGGGTAAGATAAAAGTGGATGAGATTTCTAATATTCATAATAAGAAAATTATATTCCTTGAATAACAAATTTTTTAAATCAACAAATTCAAAATTATATTTCAATATGAATCATATTTAAATTATAATATAATAAATACAAAATAAGAAAGAATAACAATTTAGTATTTTTAATATAATCTTATTTTTATTTATATATTCAAATTTATCTTATAATATAAATTTAACATATAAATAATGTACATGCTATCAAATAATATATATGATATGATGTGAATATATTCGGTTTTATTACTAAAATCATCAAATAGTAGATTGAGAATAGCAGAATCTCTATATTCCAATCATATCCAATCATATTTTGATTAAAAATCCAAACGATAAGGTAGCCTAAGTAAATTGACCTCTTGTTGACTTCTCTTTTCGACCAAACCATTGTTGACTTCGCAAGACAAGCCATACAAAATTTTATCTTTTTTCTCTTTTTTCGGTTGGAATATATTTTAATTTTTGCATGATTTTCTAATTCCGTGCATTCTCTCTTCTCTCTATCGTCTATCTCCGCCTAAACACCCCCTCTCTCCCTCGTCTCTCTCCCTCGTCTTTCTCCATCTCCCTCCCGTCTTCCTCTCTCCCCCTCTCCTCTGCCGCTCTCCCCTCTCTCTCTCTCTCTCTCTCTCTCTCCGCATAAACACCTTCTCTCTCCCCTCTCTCCATCGCCCCTTATGAACGCACCCCTCTCTCCCTCTCCCATCTGAAAAGTGAGAAGTGAAAATCATCCCTCTTCTCTGCCCCCCCCTTCTCTCTCTCTCTCTCTCTCCGCATAAACACCTCTCTCCCCTCTCTCCATCTCCCCTTATGAACGCACCCCTCTCTCCCTCTCCCATCTGAAAAGTAAGAAGTGAAAATCATGGAGGAGGGGACCCACCCAGACCACCTATCGGCTCCGCTTCCCTCACCACACCTCTCCAGTAATTAGCATCCCGCAATTGAATTAATCTTTTACCCATCGTGTTCATCCAACTTACTGACGTCGCGGGAAGAGCAGATCATGATTCTTTCTGCCTCGTCCATGGCAACTCATTACTCGTGGCCGTTGTCACGGACATCCACTTATCTAACGACGACGCTTTGGAGGAGGCGACGGCCAGTCCTGAACATGGCTCCAACCTCTACCTCTCAGTCTACGGCATCCACCATCGCCAACCGCAGATCCCGCAACGCTGAGGCTCGGCCGAGCAGCGGCCGCTCTTTAGGAATGGTATGCGATGCACCTTCTTCGTTCGTTTGCTTTACCCTTTTCAGTTAAAAAAAAAAAAAAAAAAATCTCATTGCCACAGGCCATGGGCGGCGACGAAGATAAATTGCACTCTACTTCTGGCGTTATTATAGACGGAGAGGAGCTCAAGTCCGATCCCAGGTGCCGAGAGTGGGGATGGAGTTCGATTGAGAAGTTATAATTTTTACTGCAGCTACGCTAAACAAGCCGGTTTCAGTGTGAGAAGGGGAAAAACAGAATACTATCCATCCATAATTGTTAATGATATTGATTTTAAGTATTCTAATCTAAGTAGTACTGATACCCATATATGACATGTGACACGACACGATATATCGTTTCTTAAAAAAAAAAAAAAAGAGAGAGAATTTTGACATGTCATAACATATTATATATTTAATGTATATTTTTACATTTTTATGATTATTTCAATCAAATTAATTTTATTCAAATTCACAATTAAATAAATAATAAAAAAAGTCTAGAATGAATTTACACTAAAAATATTAATCTATCATTTATTAATGTTATTTGTTATTTCAATTTGATAAATTCAACTCGTTCCAATAATCCATAAAACTTAGAGAAAAAAATTTAAGGATAAATTGCGTATTAAAGGAAGTGAGAGTCGAATAAAGAGAACATTTCATTTATTATTTTTATTAGTTTTTTATTAGCACATATATACATTTTAATCCTTTATTTATTTAAAATTTTTAAAATTGACTTAGCGTGTTGGAATTCCGACTCAAGTGTCGGAGAGTATTGGGAAAGTTGATCTGATGTCAGATTTTTCGACACGTGTTGATCGAGCATCAGACACACAAAGTCTTTCGGAACATGTTTGTGCTTCCTAGATTCTAACCTTCTTTGAACATGGTGTGACAGTTAGAATAGCTGTGGATGAGTTTAGATGCATGTTAAGGAATTCTAGAAATTCAGAATTTTGCGTTGAAACAGAGGATGGCTGATGGGACTCCGGGAGGTAATGGCATGGTTCCTTCCGACAGATAGAGAGAAGTCCGAGGGAAGAGAGAGAGAGAGAGAGGCCTTCTCTGAAATTTTTTTTAGAAAATGTAAAGAAGAAGATGAGGTTTTCTCAGGAGGGAGGGAGAGGAGAGTGGGAGGGAAGACAAAGGCCTCTCTTCTTTGACCTTTTCAGAAAAAGTAAAGCGGAGGATAAAGTTTTCTCGGGAGAGAAGGGGAGGACGGAGAACGTCAACAACGGAAGGGATGATGGAAAAGTAATGGAGCGAGAGAGGAGAGGGTGTTCCAAAACGTTGCGAAATGGAATCTGTATGGTACGCGTGACCACATTTAAGTGCACCACCCTCTTGCTAACTTTTTTCCAACGTGCTGACTTAGAAAGACTGGCCTCTGCAATATTTTTTCACTTTCAAATCCCTTAAATCCTCAGACGAGACAAAGAATCCCCTAATTCCATAATGTCTCTCTCTCGTCTCTCCCCATCTCCCCCCGCAAAAACACACGTCTCTCGCTCTCCCTCTCCCTCTCTCACCTGTTCACTTATTTAAGCATAAACAAACTCGCGTAAGGGCCATAATGAGAATAGTTTTCTTGAATTAGAATTAGTCTTCTCCTTTTTTCCTCTCTCTCTCCCTAAACACACTAGTAGTGATACGTCGTTGACTCGTAGTACTCTACTGAGAAGGCGCGTCCCGAGATTTTCAGGAGGGCCAAGAAATGGATCCCCGCCACTCCTTTCGCGGAGGCGACGTGGTGCAAACAGAAAGTTATGCTTTCGAGGCTGCAATCCCGGCGGCGACCCACGAAATGGATCAGTCGGACTTTTATTACGGAGGGAACCGCTTGGAAGGAACCTAGGCAGCGGGGTATTCTGCAGCTGCGGGCCAGATCGCTTTAAATTTTGACAGCTCCAACAGCTCAGACTACCCTACGGATGACGACCTCCACGTCTTGGTTTCTGACGTCGAGCAGGATGGAGCAGATGTCGCAGAGATGCCGGCCTCGGGCCAGCCAGGCAGCAGTCACCCTTCTGGGGTATCGCATGTTTCGATTTCTCAGGCGAAGAAGATAAAATCATAGACTAGCCATTCAGTGATTTCCTTATACTGAAACTCCATTTTGTTCTTTTTTTTCCATATCCAATTCAATCTTGTTCTGGAAACAACATGACTGGAGGAGTGCCTTGCTCGACATTGCCGCGGCATATCGGATACAGAGATGGAACGCAATCTACTTCCTGTGCTAATATAGAAAGAGAGGAGCTTGAGTCCGACCCTGGGGTGAGGGGATGCAGTTTGATAAAGAAGAGGCGGCATTTAATTTTTATGAGCAGTACGGGAAACAAGCCGGTTTCCGTATAAAGAGGGGGAAAATAGAGTACGAGAGATCGGACAAGGGACAAATCAAGGGGAAGTACTTCTTCTGCAAAGAGATGCCGACGCAGGGCACGAGAAAAACTTGTGAGGCTAAGATCCGGTGCAAGGTTGAGGGTGAAAAGTGGAGGATCGCGAAGGTCGTTCTCGAGCATAGTCACGGTCTCACGGGACATCTCGCTGGCGACCAGGAGGCAGCGGAAGATTCGCCTGACGCAAGGGCTCCTTCGACAGGCGAGTATGAGGCCGAACCTACTTTAATTTCAAATGTGGGTTGTAGTAGTGTCTCGCGAGGCACAGGAAGGAATCCCTCAATGGGTCAGGACTTAATTGATTACTTCAAGATTATGCAGACGGAAGATTCTCACTTTTTCTACACAGTGCAATTAGAAGCGGCACAAGGCATGGCGAATTTTTTCTGGAGGGATGGCCGGTCCATGGTGGATTACGAGCATTTCAGGGACGTTCTAGTCCTGGACACAAGAACTACAATCAACATCCACAACATGATCTGTGCAGCGTTTTGGGGACTTAATCATCATCGGCAGGGCATCATATTCGGATATGCTTTCTTGGTCGATCAAGGCGTGGATTCATTCAAGTGGTTGCTCCAAAGCTTCCTCGGAGCGATGAGGGGGAAGAAACCAGAGACCATCATTACTGAAGTCAGCGAAGAAATTGCAGAAGCCTTAAAAGTGGTCTTGCCAGGGACATTCCACCGTCTGCCATATTGGTCTATTTTGAACAGTGACCGCACCAGTGTCAACGACCTCCTCAGCGAGTGCATCTTCAATGTCTAGTTGCCAAATGAATTCGATTCGAAGTGGAATGCCCTCTTAGCGAGGTGCAACCCGCATGAAAAGAAGCAATTTACTTCTCTGTATGAAATGCGTAAGAAATGGTCTCTTCCGTTCACGAAAATGGTTGTCGAACCCACAAGAACATCAATTTAGGTGTAAAGACTGCAGACAGATTGCTTTGTCTTGGTGTCGCCAATCCAGGTGTTTATGTAGTGCTTTCAAATATATATGCTGTAGCAAGACAATGGGATAAGGTAGATCATGTTAGACGACTTATGAGGCATTGTGGGTTGAAAAAATCCCCTGGATACAGTTTGATAGAAACTGGTAACCGGTTGCACACATTTTTGGCTGGAGACAGTTCACATCCAAAGCAGTTGGAGATAGATGAGATCTTGGACAATTTGAAAACAGAAGTTGAGGCTTCTGGTTATGTTCCTGATACTATTTGTAATCTTCGAGATGTAGTTGAATCAGTAAAGGTTAAGTTGCTTTGGGGTCACAGTGAGAGATTAGCTATTGCATTTGGGCTCTTAAGTACACCAGCTGGAAGCTTGATTCTGATCATCAAGAACCTGCGTGTGTGCAACGATTGTCATAATGTAACAAAATACATTTCAAAAATAGTTCAGAGAGAGATTGTTGTACGAGATGCTAATCGTTTTCATCACTTCAAGAATGGGAAATGTTCCTGTAATGACTACTGGTGAATGCCCTACTGATGACACCAATGGCAGAGAGTCTGTTCGGCTTAGTAGCATCTATGACCTTTTTGGATGTCCACTCTTGAATAAGCACTCAATACAAGACTTATTTATGCTGCTTATCAGGTCAGAGAATTAACATGAAGATAACAACTTTATGGAGAATCGTTGGAACTTTGGGATGGTCTTTGGTTCTGCCTCTCTTTCTGGAGACTTAACACTACAGGGACACCACATGCTACAGAGACAATAAATGCCAAGCTTCGTGCTGATGAGGTCCGAACTTGTGGGGATTATTAGTGTCATGATAATGCCAACCCACAGATTTGATTTGCACACTAAAGTAATAAACTGCAAGGGTGATTTTCAGTAATTAAGTCATAACTCATCCAACAAGAATTCCGACACATCAGATTTATCAATGTGCTCACAAATTTACAATAAAGTCGGGCATCCCCTAACGGAGGCCTAAGTGACTCGGGGTGTGTACCATACGGAGAAGCGCTGTCCTCACCATACTTCAACTGTAGTAAGCTCAGGAAAATGGCGTGAAACAGAGGATGGTACAGTTGATTTTGTTGGAGATTGTATGTTCACGCTGGGTCGACCATGAGTAATAGTAATAATTGCTCGAGTGTTTGATTGATACAGGTGAAATCTTTGCTAATACTACTCTACGAGATGCAACAACTACGCATATCTAGGAATCATCCAAGATAGGTGGTCTGTCCGAGTAGGGGAAAATGCTTGATTCTAGAATTGTTTGCGGGGAACAAAGAATTAACTTTTCTTTTTTACTTCTTGACTCTCTTCCAAATCTTTTTTCTGGAATAAATTTGTTTCTAGAAGTAGAAAAATTAATTATCACCAAAATGATTTCTTTTTTGTTTTTTAATTTCGGGGAACAAAAGAATAATACACATTATCAAATAAACCCTAACATTATAGGACACTACATGTTATAAAAAAAGAAAAGGAAAAACCAATGCCTAGCTTTGTGCCGATGAAGCTCCAACTTGTCAAGATGTAGAGGTCACACTAAGTATGTGAAATTGTTATAACTTCCAATTTCAATAAAAACGTGAACAGTTTTCTCTATTTCCTAGAACATGCTTTTGGTTTGTGAATGTAAAAAGTTCAATTTAAAAAGGAACTTTATAAAAAAAAATTTCTATTTTGGCTAAAGGCTATTCACAATTTGATTGTGTTGTTTTCAAAACAAAGAAGTGTGTTAACAATTGACTGTGTTCCCATTCGAAGCGAAAACTTGAAAGTAAACTGCCAGTTCTAGAAAGGGGAAACGTCCTTGTTTTTTTTATTTATTCGGGATCTATTTATAATATCAATGAGTGACCAGATACATTTTTATTGCAATTACGATGAAATAGAAAACTTGAGAATAAAACATTTGGAACGATAACCTCTTGACTTGTTTTCTCGTACGTAACCAGGCTGAAAATTCCTCATGATAGGATGAGCACGGGTGCACTTTATGAGGAGACCATTAACGTCATTAATATTGCTATATATATATTAATAATGACCTAAAAATTTGATTTGTAAACTAATGTAAGAAGCCACGAGTATGCATTTAATTAAGTAGGTCATAATTGATTTCAACAAGAGTTTGGTACATCAAATTTATTAACGTGCACACTAAATTAAAACAGGGTCGGGCATTCCCTCTCTGAGAGCTAAATGACCCGGCGGTGTGACCCTCGGGCCTACAGTCCAAATGTTACAAGTTTAAATGGACAATACAGATGGCCTGAGATTGTGTTAAACTACATAGAATAAGCAACCACTAAGCGGCCAACCGCGCACAGGTACAACAATCAATGTGTCCTTGCCGAGTTTAAACCGAGAGGTCGCCTTTCTTGGTGAATAGATACTGCGCCAGGCATAGACAAGTTTCCACCTGCTCTCCCGGTCGAGGATGATGTACTGCGCTTGCATTTAAGAAGCATAGAGGACATCAGTGCCCCAACTCCCATGGAGAGAAAGATGTATGCTATAGAGGAATACGGGGTCCATGAGCTAGGCAGAAGAAGAGTAACCAGAGACACCAACCACAACGATCCAAGCAGCAGCTCCGCGTGCTCGAGCACTTCGCCATAGAAACCGGGGAGAGACAAATCAGGAAGGCACACATTCCTGAGAAGGTAGGCGAGGCAGCTCGCGAGCAAGCACGCAATGCCGAAGCCCATGGCCAGAGGGTGCGTGCTATACGGAGAAGCGCCGTCGTTGCCATATTTCAACTGGACTAAGCTTAGGAGAATCGGGGTGAAACGAAGAACGACGGTTTTGATTTTGTCAGAAATAGGACCGCGCGCATCTGGGTCTGATGATCTCGGAGTGCTTGCCATTCAAGAGGGGGATAAAGAATATTTAGACTAGGTGGATTTAGGTAAATATGTGAAGTGAGGAAAACGAAACAAAAACAAACTCGAAGAGGGAAGAGAGGCGTGTTTTGTGCAAAATAAGTCCCATGACATATTTATAGTGTGGGTCGACCATTGATGGAGCGTTGAGTTTGGGACTTATTCTTAGAAAAATACTTGGATGATCAAAATTCGCGCAGAGCAATAAGATGGGCTGAGATACTAAGGAGTATGACAATTGAGGTGGTCGGACTAGGAAGATGCAGCAACTACGCCTACCAAATGAAGTCGTCCGAGGTAGGTGGTCTTTCCAAAATATGGGAGGATGGTCTGTCCAAGGTAGGGAAGGATGCATATCACTTTGTTTTCCTTACTTTAATCCAATTGTCAAAATTATGCCGTTCATCACTATATCAGTATGGTCCAAGTATTGCGTATGGCGACATTACTCTGTTTGCCACATCATGCTTTGTCATGCATACTCCATAAATACATGTCGTTCCTCACTATATCACGTACGTGCTCATCCTGACAATTGTATACTTTTTACACCATGCACCATCAGGTCATATTATTATGTGCTATAGATCCGCCATCTTGTGCTGTGGGCGGCCATGAATCATGCATACTCATTGATTATTCATACCTAATTTTTTAATCATCTTCACTATCACTATGCAATGTTATATTGTTTTTCTATGTATGCCATCATAGATGTCCGTTTGTATTTATCTTCGGCGTCTCATTCATCATGCTTAAAAGTCATTTTTATGCGTCATTAATCCGATCCTGTTTATTCCGTTGAAGGAATGTCACTAATCCGATCCTTGCGTGGTAATTTGAGCTGCCATTTCTCTATTTCACATTCCTAAGAGATGCACCTGCCTTTGCTCTCTGGTGGTCTCAGCTAGACGTCGATGTTCAGGTGACCAGTGGGGAGTGAAGATCATCGAGGAGGGATTCGTGGAGCAAAATACTGCCTCACCCAAGAGACCATCCCCGTGGAAGAAGAGAGAGCACCTACCTCCTCTCGGCTTGCCTCAAGTCCACCTCTCATTTAAACTAAACATCAGCCAAGTATGGACTCTCTTGTCATTTTGTTCACGCAACCAAAAGGCAATTGATCGAGGCGATGGTCGGGGAATATGTCTCCCTGGAAAGTTCGATTAAGTAATCTTTTGTCAAACTTTAAATGAATATTGCAATTCGTTTGACAGGTCAGAAGTTCCTGATAATCAAGCGAAATATGTTTTATTGATCAGAATCCAGATGCGAAAGTCCTTTCACCCAAAGCCCCCCGCCTAAGAAAGCAAAAAAAAAGAAAAGAAAAGTCTTTCACGGCAACGACAAGACTACTTTGCTTCAATAATCCCACGGGGCGCACTAACTTGGATAACTTATGGATCTCTATACCAGTAATATTTAGAGGCAGTCGCTGGAAAGGATTATATTGAAATTTGACATAAAAATTTTAGAACTACATTAATAAAATAAAAAGTTAAGGATTGAATTGGCATGCGTGTAATATATTTAAGACTGAATTGGTAATTTTCCCCCACTGAACATATCAAGTCAAGACAGTGATGGAACATACTAACACGGCATTAACGTTATTAAGCATTTGATGATGATTGTACACTATTAGAAATTTGACTGCAAGCTGAAAGAAGCTCACGCCGCCACGAATGAGCTTAAAGAAGCTCGAGCGACAAGACTGCGAGCTTGAGAAGCTCCAACCACCATGGCTTAGTTCGACCAAACTCACGTAAATATGGTCACGAGTTCGAAGAAGCTCTAGCTGCCGTGGCTATGAGCTCGATGAAGGTCATATCCCCATTACGAGTTGAGTAGGACTTCTCAAACAACCTCGAGCGGCCATGGACATGTGTTCAAAGGAGCTCTGGCTGCGAACGAAGTTCAAGCAGCTACACCTACAAGCTTGAAAATGCTCCAACTACCATGGCTGAAGCTCCAAATCTCTCTCTCTCTCTCTCTCTCTCTCTCTCTCTCTCTCTCATCCTCGGATTAGTTGGTTGTTTTGACCCATTCCATATTGAGCTTCATGATTTTGTCTTTCGGCATACAAACAGGCACTTTATCAAAAGGTCGCCTATCTTGATAGTACTCTAACCCAAGCATGCTTAACTTTGGAATTCTAAAGCAAAACTTGTAATTGTGTCGAAAAGAGTCTCTGTGAGTGAATTTCAGTTTTCACATATATATTCAAGGCACACTCTCCCCTTGTTGTGTGCAATTTAGTTTATCCATACCCTTTTGTCATCGTAGAAGCTTACTATGAGCCACTTCTTGTCCAAGCTAGCTAGCCCTCCATCTTCATTGAACCAAGCCGTTATCGGCCCTCCAACTTTTGCATAGTTCGTCAACGAACCACACACCTACTGAAAGTGGTCCTACTTTGATATCATATTTTTTAATCACGAATTTTTCATGATTCTTTCATTAAAAAGGTATCGCAAGTCATTTACAACCAATTAACTCAAATCATAATCAAAAGTTAACTTGCCCTTTCAAATAGACAAACGGTAGGGAATGCTCGATCCAGTCCATGCAATCAAAGTGCCATTTCTTAACTCATGATATATTGTTATGTCTCTTGATTAACTCACTTGAGAAATTGTCTGCCTTGATTCGTCCCCACAGTGTTGTCCTTTGACGTACAATTAGACACTTTTCCAAGGAGGTTATTCATAATGATAACACTCTAGTTTGAGCGTGCAAAACATTGGAATTTCAAAGTAAAACTTGTTGTTACATCAAAAAATGCCTTAATGAACTAATTCTAGTTTTCACACACACAAATCTCAAGCCACTTTCCCCCGATTCAGTGTTCAATTTGATCTATTCCTAGAAACCTGTCAAAAACCACTCCTTGTCTAAACCCTTTGGCTTTGACAACCACTCCTCACTCTCATCGGACTAGATTAATAATCTCTCTCTCTCTCTCTCTCTCTCTCTCTCTCTCTCTCATATTATGTTTATCTTGGCTGATGAAATGCCACATAATTTTTTTTTTTTTTTTTTTTTTGCGAATCATAATAGGACATGCCAACATCTCAATTATCTACGTCGGCAAAAATGGACCAATAGAAAAGTCTAACCATAGGACTAACTATGGAGCATTTTAAAACTTACAATAATGATTCGGACAAAGGAAAAAAAAAAAAAAAAAAAATACATGGGCGGTTTTAAATTGTGGACAAGAGTAATGACTAATGGTAGGGTTAATTGACAATTCTGGTCAAAGGATGCTTTTACAAATACAATCATTTTCAATTTGATGGAATTAATTATTTGGTCGTCGCAGTGCTAGGCGGATTAGTGGAATGCTGCACTCAAGAGGGTAAGAATATTGAAATATGGATGGATTTACCAACCTTGATTGTTACATTATTGTTTATTGTTTGTTACGTAGTACTTGCATTTCACTAAGTCGAACATCATGATTTCTTTGTGTTGTCATGTCACCATGATATTTCTTGTATCCCATTTCATAATTTCATGCCGTTCATCACTATATCATGTACGTTTCGACTATGGCAAATGGCACTATTGCATTGTTTTCTACATCATGTTTTGTAATGCATACTCCAAACATACAGAGAAAATTACTAAAAATGTTCTAAACTTATTATATTACTAATTTAATCTTGAACTTTTCAATTTGATCAATTTAGTCTTGAATCTATTGACTATATGTCAATTTCATCCTAAACTTTTAATTGTGCCAATTAGTTCTAAAACTTTTGATGATTTGATAATTTAATTATTCCGGTCAATTTTAATTGAAAATTGCTAACGTAGCGGTCTAGTTAGCACTGACTATCCTATGTGGCATGATCGGTGTTGACGTCGATAATTGTCAACTGCACTTCACCATTGTCTATGCACTAATAAGTAGTAAACTAATTCTTATATAGAGTAGCGTGAGGCAAACGGCCAGAATCCGTAACCCATTCATCAAACAATGAATTCTCAATAATAGACAAGTTATAATCAACATTATTTGATATACCAATAGCTATTGCAATAATATATCAGAAGACTCAACTCTAATTCATTTACCCTCCTCATTCTAGCTTAAGGCAATCTATTCTAAGATGCCCAATTTGCCATAATTCCAACAGATAGCAAGCACTACAATCACTGGACTAAGTTCATCTACTTAGGTTCGCACCAATCTTGCTAACATGAGTACTAGTTCTCCCTCTACCTCCACATATTAAAGTAGCTACATAGGATCACCATATTATTTTCTATGATGTCCTCACTAGAAATCGAATTGCGAACATCGTCAAATGTCAAGCTTCTTAACCTAGAGGAATTATCAATAACAGTAATAGTAGTATTCCAACTATCAGATAATAAGGATAATAGAATCATAGTACGTGCCTCATCATCATCGCCAATCTCCATTAAACTTAATTGACCAACAACCACATTGAATTCGTTGATATGCCCGGCAACCGACACACCTTTTCCCATCTTCAAGTAAAATAGACATCTTATCAAGTAAAACTTGTTAGGTGTAGAGGGCTTCTCGTACATGCTTGCCAAGGAATTCATACTACCGTAGTGGTATTCTTTTTCACATTGCCATATGTGATATTACAAGCTAATATCAGCTTAACAACACCCAATGCCATTGGTCTAGCAAATGGTAGTTAGCTTGCCATATCGACCTTGGCTTCTACCCGACGGAGGTAACTGCAAATTCCTCTATTACATATAAACCTCTATCTAAGATGTTTAAGAAACTAAAATCGTTCCCATTAAATTTGTTGATTTTCAATTTTCCTTCTTCCATTGCTATCGGTTCACTTGAACTAAGCCAAGCTTGGCTTTGGTACTAGTTGTTGAGAATAAAACAAGTGATCGAACAAAAAAATAAATAAAGCAAGAAAATAAACTGAACACCAAATTTATGCAATTCAGTTAGTAGGACATACTCCACGAAGAGAACAAAACAGGATTCCATTATAGATCAAGTGACATAATAGAGATTGCAATTACACTCAAGTTACTCAAATATTTTTAGTATTTTTAAGCCCAGCTACACCAGTAACTCTAACATTTATAGTTTCTCATGGAACAATCTCCTAATTTCATAAAGAAATTAGCAAATCTTACCACAAAATTTATTGGCTTGAACACCAAAAGCTCCTCTAGGATATACTTCACAAAGAAAACCCATTCTCAAACACTTTTCAAAGTAGGAAACTGCTCAAAGTAGGAAATCTACTAAAATTAGGAAATCTACTTGGATTAGGTTTCCTTTATGTGCTCAAATTGAAGACGTATTCTTAACAAGTAATATGGTAAAAAAAAAAATTAAACAAGATGCTGAATTACCAACTACACAATAATTTAAATGCGCCCTAAAACTTATGAAAAGTATAACAATGATCAACCCAGTGGATAGCACACGTTCTCTACATATGGAGCAAAATAGTTTTACCATTGCTGCGAGAAATCTGACTCTCTTCGTTACGAGAAAGGTACTTCACTCTCCCATCTATAATCTATTCAGCTTAATTAAAATAGAACTCTTTCGACGCGTAAACGAGTTGCGATATCCAATTAAAAATTGACAAAAGATTATTTTATGGAACATTCATGGGAGCTATGTTCCACGCCTCGACCAACTGTTTCCGCTTTAGTAGGTTGTACGAAATCAACGACAGGAGTACATCATTGGTTGATGCTGAATAAATGAGAGGCGGACAAGAGGGAAGCCGACGAGGTAGGCGGTCCTCGCTTCTTCCCTGTGGACGGCCCCTCGGGTTAAGTTGGATGGTCCCTCCTTTTTCCTAAATGAATCCCTCGTCGTTTATTTTAATCCTCACTCCTCACTCCTCAAGCTTTGCATGGACGTTCCCTTCAGACCACCGGGGAGCAAAGGTAGGTGCACCTATTAGTAATGTGAAAAAGATAAACGGCAGCTCGGATATCAAAAGGATCGGATCAAGGATTGTCCTTTACGGCACTGAGTGACATCCCTTAAGGCTTAAACGGATAAGCATGGATAATTGATGAAATGCTCTGTAGCATCTCCTGACAATCCTAACTCAAACACCTTACGTCGCCAATCTGCCGTTCTTAACATTTATACGATATTCCTTAATCCTAAGCACTGGGCAAGTTACGGGCTTAATTGGAACCCTAAGAAAAAGCCCTAAGTGCTATAAGGAAGTCAATTATCTAATTCTTTGAGCTTGTTGTCATGGCGGGTGGAGCTTCCTCGAGCTCGGCCATGGTGGCCAAAGCTTCATCAAGCTCGAAGCCATGGCAGCTGAAGCTTCTTCAAGCTCAGAACCGTGGCCGCTTGAGATTTTGCATTGATGGAAATATTATAATTTGTGGGGTTTCGTTTGGATTTCGTGGGGTTTACGTGGGTAGATAAAAAACTTATCCAAGTGGTCCAATTCGGCGTTGAACGCCGCGTTGGTATATTACATGACCGGATTGATTATGGACGATTGGTGATGTTCTTTAAAAAAATATAGGAATGATCTTAACCAACAAAAAAAAAATATTAAGAAAAACATAAAAGATCGACGATTTCGATTTTTGGATTAAAGTACGGGAACGACGGCCACATTTGACCTAAAGAAAAATAGAGATATATGCATCTGTATTGAGCAGAGCTCCCTCCCGTCTTGGAAAAGACCACCTACCTCGCGTGATCCATTTGCCTATGCGAAGATGTAGTTGCATTTTCCTAGTACGGCCACCTCAATCTTCTCTGGTTCACTCTGCGTCCGCCCGGCTCTCATGGACCCCGTATTCCTATAGAGCGTTTATCTTTCTCTGCATGCGAGTTGGGAGCAGTGATGTGCTCCATGCTTTACTTAGCGCAAGTGCAGCACATCGCCATCCGAGGCCGGCAGAGCGGGTGGAAATTTGCTCTGTGTCCAGTGCTTCGTCTATTGAATAAGAGAGCGACCTCCCGCAAAGTACACACTCGGGGTTGCATCCATCGGTCGCACGAGAGTTGCTTTTTCCTGTGTAGTTTAACGCCACAGATAACTTCATTCATGGCATCGAAGAATCTGAGATAATCTACACCGTCCATCCGAACAAGAAACATTTTGACTTTCGTTGCCGAGCCATTGAGGCCTCTGATAGGGGATGTTCGATTGCGTTGTAAATTTGTGTTCACATCAATAATTTCAATTATGTCCAGCACGCTGACCCTCATCCCGTCCGTGCTCTCGACCCGCCTCATCAAACAACAATTTCATGCGGCTCGTACTTTCCTACAAAATAATTCCATTTCGACTCGAATTCTTTCCGTGAGAGGACATGGAAGGCGCACTCCCAGAAGAGGTTGCTGGCACTGGCTCGATCACTCATAGCAGGCAGGTTCTTTTTAAAACCGTTCAAGATAGACCAAAATGAGAAGAAAAAAAAAAGATAGACCAAAATGGAAAACAATGGGACGTCCCTGGCATGACTACCCTTAATGTATCGGCAATTTCTTCACTGACTTCAGTAATGATCGTCTTCGGTTTTTGACAGCTCATCGCTTCAACGAAACTCCGGAGCAACCAATTGAATGGGCCCATGCTTTGATCGACCAAGAAAGCACATCCGAATATGATGCGCTGCCGGTGATTATTAAATCCCCAAAATACTGCACAGATCATGCCATATTTTTTTTACCTCAGTTCGTGCCCAGGACCAGAACATCCCCGAAATGCTCGTAATCGATCTTAGACCGGCTATCCCTCCAAAAAAAAAAAAAAAAAAAAAAAAAAAATTCACCGTGCCAGATGCCGCTTTTACTTGTGCCGTGTAAAAAAAGGAAGGATCTTCAATCTGCCTATCCTTGAAGTGATCAATTAAGTCTTGAGTATCCTTAGGCTCAAGCATTGGGTGATTTTTCCACGTGCCCCGTGAGACGTCACTGCCATCAACAGCGGAAACAAGAGATTGCTCTCCCACTCTCATAACTTCGTCCACAATCGTGTCCGTCGAATGAGCCATCGTCTCGCACGTGAACGTGAATCTTCCGCTCTCCCATGGGTCACAGCGAGACATCCCTCGAGACTGTGATTATGCTCGAGAACAACCTTTGAGATCTTCCACAGTCCATCCCTTACCACACACTAGATTTCTCCTAGATGTGAGCTTCACAACCTGTTCTCGTGTCCCGTCTTTTGTACGGTGTCGGCTTTTCTATCTGCTTTTGGGACTCGTGGCCTTCGCAAGAGCATAAGAAGTACTTTCCTGTGATGGTCTGCTTGCTTAATCTCGAGCGTAGTGGTTTTCCCTTTCTCACCCTGAAGCCTTTTTGTTGAGCATACTTGCTGTAAAAATCAAGTACTGCCTCCTCTGAACAGAACTCCAGCCCCACTCTCGGTTCGAGCTCCTCTCCGTCTATATTAGCAGAAGTAGATTGTGCTTCATCTTCGTCGCCAGTCACCTCGGGCAATCTGGAGGAAGGTGCTCCGATATTTCTGTAAAGTGGGACCCGTATGGTCCATCTCCCCTTATTCCGAACATTATCTCTCCTCTACCTTCCCATCTCCCCCGCTCTCCCTCCTCTCTTCCCACCCCCGGTCTAATCCCCACCCCGCATCTCCCCGCTCTCTCTCCCTTCCCCCGCGTCGCATCGCATCTCTTCTCCCCCACTCTCAAAATTTCCACCCCGCATCTCCCCACTCTCTATTCGACCAAAAAAAAAAAAAAAAAAAAAAAAAAAAAAAATCTCCCCCACTCTCTCTCCCTCTCCGTCTTTCCCCCTCCCCACAACCCAAAAGTCACCCCCCTCATAAACACCCCTCTACCCCTCTCCCTCTCTCCTCTCTCTCTCTCTCTCTCTCTCTCTCTCTCCCTCCCGTACCTCTCTCTCTCTTTCTCTCTCTTCCCATCTCCGCCCCTGCCGACCCCCATAAACACCCCTCTATCCTCTCTCTCTCTCTCTGTCCCCCTGCACAAACACTTCTCTCCCCCCTCTCTCTCTTTCTCCCTCTCCCGTGGTCTCACCTATCTGCTCCGCTTCCCTTACTCCACCTCTCCCATATAATTAGCATCCTCCAATTTATCTATTCCTTTACCCATTGTGTTCATCCAACCTATTGGGAAAGACGTCGTGGAAAGAGCTGATACTTTCTGCGGCTGCGACTGCGGCTGCTGCCTTCGGATTCGACCTCGTCAAAGGCGACTTCTTGCTCATGGCCGATGTTATGGACATCTCCTTATCCAAGGACCACGCTTTGGAGGTGCCGACGGTTAGTCTTGAACATGGCTCCAACCACCTCTCGGTCTACAGCATCCACCGTCCCAGGCACAGATCCAGCGCTGCTGAGTCTGGGCCAAGCAGCGGTCCCTCTTTAGGAATGGTATGCAATGTACCCTGTTTTTTTTTTCTTTGTGTTTTTTTTTTTTGTTTGTGTTTTTGTTTTTGTTTTTGTTTTTGTTTTTTTTTCTTTGCCTTTTTTCATTTAAAATAGAGGCCATCGGCGGCGGCGACGAAGATGAATTGCATTCTACTTCTGGCGGTAATATAGACGGGTCCGATCCCCAGGTGCCGAGAGTGGGGATGGAGTTCGATTCAGAGGTGGCCGTGTATGATTTTACAGCAGCTACGCTAAACAAATCGGTTTCAAGGTGAGAAGGGGAAAAACAGAATACTCTCGATCCAACAAGGCCATTGTCCGGGCGAAGTACTTCTTATGCTCTTGCCATGGCAAGTGCAACGAGCAGATCACCAACGCGATGAGGTACAAAAGACGGGACACGAGAACAGGCTGTAACGCTAAGATCAAGTGCGTGGTAGATGATGGAACGTGGAAGATCTCCAAGGTAGTTCTCGAGCATAATCATGCTACAACGGCACTTTTGAGGGGCAGGATTGCGGACGAAGTTAGGGCGGTCGGAGAGCGGGCTCTTGTTTCGGACTTTGATCACATGCGGAAGAATTGGCCAAGACCTGCTCCCGAGGAGATTCAAGACTTGATTGATCACTTCAAGTGTCTGGCGAGATTAGATTGTTGTTCCTATTACTCGTTGCGAGTGGCAGAGGCAAGCGGCATGGAGAATTTTTTCTGGAGGGATAGTCGGTCCAAGTTCGATTATGAGCATTTCAGTGATCTTCTAGTCTTGGACACAACAACTTGGATCCACAAGTATGGCATGATCTGTGCAATATTTCGGGGACTTAATCATCATCAGCAGCCCACCATATTCGGACAGGGTCTTTTGCTCGCTAGAACGGTAGGTTCGTTCCATTGGTTGCTCGATACTTTCCTTGAATCGATGAACTGGCGGAAACCGCGGACAATTATCACTGAAGTCAGTGAAGAAATCGCCGAAGCTGTGTCTCTTGTCCTGCCAGAGACCCATCATTGCTTGCCCGCTTGGTCTATCTTGAACAGTTTCAGCAAGTACCTATCTCCTTTGAGTGAGCAACTTCATGTTGTCAAACTCTTCAAGGAGTGCGTCTTCCTCCACTCGCAAGAAAAATTTGAGTCAAAATGGAATTTGTTTATAGCTAAGTACAACCTGCATGACAACTCGTGGCTGGCTTCTTTGTATAAAATGCACGAGAAATGGTCTCATGCGTTCACCAAGTACGTTTTCTCTGCCGACCTACTCTCAATACAAAATGATGAGGACGCTGGTCACATAGTTGGGAATCTCTCTTCCGAGACCATGACGCTAACAGAAATTGCATGCCGATGTGAACAGGTGGCCAAGAAGATGCGCGGAGAAGAATTTCGCGAAGACATGCTCTGCGAGAAAAACATGGTGAAATTGGAAATTAGGAGTCCGATGGTAAAGGAAGCCGAACGACTCTATACTAGAACGATGTTCAAGATGTTCCAAGAGGAGTTAATCAATAGTTTGTGCTTGGCAATAGAAGAAATTAAGTGCACAGAGACTCCCCGCATGTTTTGGTTGACTGAAGAAGGCAGCATAAACACACAGACCGTGAGCGGCAGAAAGACACAGATAGTCAGGTTTGATCCTTCGGATTTGACATTGGCATGTAGCTGTGGGAAGTTCGAGTCGTTTGGTATTTTATGTGTTCATGCCTTGAAAGTACTCAACTTCATGAACATCTTCGAGATACCGTCTCGCTACTTCTTGAAACGATGGACAAAATCTGCCAAAGATAGCATGCAGTTGGACACCCCCAGCTTGGGGACTGCACAAGATTCGTTTATGGGTGGGTTTATGCGAAAGGCTTTGCATGTCGCCCATATGTGTGTAAATAAGAAAAGAAAGAGAATAGCTATGAGTTTCATAGATTCGGTAGTGGAGCACGTTGCAAAGGTTGTGAAAACGGAAGAGGTGGCAGTTGCTCCCGGCGATGCAGACGGTAAGGATGATATGGACGGGATTATTTGTGAGTATGCCCTTGAAAACAACTCGATCAAGAGAATGTAGCTAAATCTGAGATGGGATGTCCGAGAGTGAAACACAAAGTTGAAGGCTATCGACCAGCTGAGAAACGGGTTAGTCTCTTTCTTACTGCACTTCCAAACTAGAATGCATAATTTCAGTAGGATTAGTCTTCTCAGTAACTATTTTTACAATTTGCCGTGGAAGTATGGGCTATCAAGGGGGGAGAACTACTGCTTTAGATTTAAACATAACATGTTTAGAAATTGAATCTGATGCCATTCATGTGATCTATGCCGCGCAAAACACTAGTGTTGACATCCCTAAACTTGAACTTAGTCTTGAATGAACACAGGGACGTATTAGCTAAATCGCATCAAATGAGGATTAAGCATGTGTTCAGGGAACCGAATTAGTATGTAGAAAGCTAGCAAAGATGAGACTGATGGCATCTTACGATACTTCTACTTTCAGTCGTATTCCTTCTGAATTAGAAACTTTGGTTATGGGAAATGCCACGGTTCATTCAGAACAGGCCGCTTATCTCCCCACTTTGTTTTTGGTTTCATCAGTAAATATGGTAGTGATTGGGTGCTAGAGTAAATGAGAGTGATGTACAAAGTAACGCTTGCAAATCATTGTGATATAAGAACGTAGTTCGCTCTTTTAAATCTCTGATTGAAATATCTTAATTCGAATTAGAGTTTTTGTGACCATATTTGGCTCGTGATTTGCACACGCATAACTTAAACTTGCAGCAATCATTTTCCCTCCAAAGATTTGGAGGGAGAAACCTTGCACGGAAATGTTGGTGCATTACTTTGCGTCCTCAACAACCTGTTAGAGTTCGGTTCCAATGTGATAAATGTGGCCTCGTTTCCTCTTGGCATGTTGTTGACGCCTAATTTTTTTTTTTAATTAATTTTATTACTATTTTTCATTTTATTTTATTTTATCCAAAAAAACCAGAAAAAAACAGAAAACCGAAAAAAGCCAAAAAAACCGAAGAAAAATGGAAGAAAACAGAAAAAACAGAAAAAAACAATAAAAACGGCCTAGGGGGCCTTCGCGGCCCAAAACCCGCGGGTCGGCCCGACCCAACGCCCGATCGTGGGTGCCTTCTCCTTCACCCAGTTCGGTGCGCTGCACGCGCCTGAGCCGTGGCGACCGGAGAAAAGCGAGGCAAACCGTGGCGTGCACGGCAGCGGGAGGAACAGTGATCAAGCACGTGGAGCAGTCGCCGATGGGACGCAGGGCTGATGGGACGCTGGTTCGGCAGCGGCAGCCACCGATCGAGCCCTCGTCGGCCGGCCGTTCCTCGCCTATAAATAGGCCCTTTCCCCTCCATTGTTCAGCATGCCGAGGCACGGCAGGAAGCAAGGTGGAAGCCGCGATCCTTGGAGCCTCTCTGAGAGACTTCAGAGGGAAGCCAAGGACTCGTGGCTCTCGACCCAAGCTTCGCCGGAGTCGGTTGCAGAGAGAGACAGAGAGAAAGCGAGATCGAGCTCAGAGAGAGAGAGAGAGAGAAGGGAAGCCTCGCCGCCTTCGCCATCCCCCCGCTGCATTGCCACCGCCACCAGGTACCCCACTGTGATGCTGCCGCCGTCAAAGCTTCCCCCATCACCACCGTCGTCGTCATAACCGCCGCCGTCGCCTTCGCTGTCGTGGCCACCCGAGCCAAATTCGGAACCCTAGGGTTCCCGAATTTTCGGGTCACGATTCCGGGTCACAGGGTCGGACCGGATTGGGAACCGGGTAGGGTTCCATAGACTCAGGGATGGCTTGGAGTCGGGTCAGGGTTTGGATCCGGGTCGGGTAGGGCTACAGAGGAGCCGATGTCGTTTCAAAGGAAGTGGTGGCGGGTCGGGTCGAAGTCCGGAGTCGGGTCGGGTAAGGTTGCCAAGGAGTCGGATTGGCTGCCCCCACCCCCCGAGACGGCGGCGTCGTTTTACACTTCATGGGGAGTCGGGTCGGAAGCCGGGTCGGGTCCGGGTAGGGTTTCGCCCGGGACCCGGGTCTTCGGGCCAAGCGGCTACGACGCCGTTTCGTGAAGGAGTAGACACGACATCATTTTGTGAGGGGTTGATGCGACACCGTTTTTCGGATAGGCGGGAACCGGGTCATCGGAGTGGGTCGCCGAGCCGGGTCGGGCGTCCATGCCCTGCCGTGAAGCCGTTTGGGCGCTCCAAAACGCGGGTCTTGCCGCATTTCGAACCGGCCCGGGGCGAATCCGACCGGGTTTTTTTAATATTAATATTTTTATTTCCATTTTCAAAAAAATCAAAAATCAATAATAATTAAAAATCATTTTAATTTCCAAAAAAATCAGAAAAATGTTTTAAAAATGTTTTATTTTCTAAAAAATTCAAAAATCAAAACAAAAATTATTTATTTTCGAAAATATTTTAAAAAATCAAAAAGATTATTACTTTCCAAAATATCCAAAAATATTAAAATGTTTTAATATCTTCCAAAAATCAAAAATTGCCAAAAATCCCAAAACTGTCAAAATTCATAAAAAGCCCAAAATTTTCATAAAATACCCAAAAGACTTGTGATTTTTCCAAAATGCATGAAAAATCCCCCAAACATCCAAAAACCTTAGGGTTTAAACAAGATTACGTACCGAAAGGGCATTAGTGATTAACTAGTGTAATCAAGTCCCCGATTCTAATTTATCGGTTGCGCGCAGAGCGAGTATTTCTCCCGGTACTTCGCTTCGATTTCTAATCGACCTACCCCAAATCGATTAGTGGCGACTCCATTTTAAAAATTGATTTACAAACTAAAAAATCTTAAAGTCGTGAATTGGCGAACTTGGGAGAGTCCGGGCTCTAATTAATTCTAGCCGAGCCATTAGCCTCCTTAGGCGCTCGAACTGACCGACTCGCGTGGGCGCCTCCAAAAAAAGAGGTCGCGACAGCATGGCGACTCCGCTGAGGATTTTGAGAACTTAGGCCATATTTATCTTGTTTAAATTCTTTACTAACTTAGGTTTTTTTTTTTTTTTTTTTTTTTTTTTTTTTTTTTTTTTTTTACAGGTCAAGAGCTTAGAAATTTATTTTAAACTTGCTTAAATTAAATTGTCTTGCGATTATAAACTGTTGTGCATGCTTTACTGTTTTAAACACTACACATGGCACACACAACCCGGCCACCGGACTTGGGCCGCCATAGGATTTTTAGGATGGTGTTAAGAAAGATACGGCCTCGAACGTGAGACTGCGATGTAGAGGTTGCCTTTCCTTTCCCCGAACTTCTTAGCCGAGGTTAAGGGGGTACGCTGCTAACGCGAGACTGCGACCGACAGATGCCCTTTTAATTTCAACAAGCCTTCTGAGTTAGAAATCGAGCCGCACATCTCATGTGTATGTCTGTGTGCTTGTCATTTTACTTAAAAGCAGAGTAATTTATTTACTTTTTACTCAGTCCTTTTATTGGCCCATGGCAATTTAGGATAAACTTTTCAAAATCCCGATTTATATGCGATGGGGGAAGACGACATCCAGTTTATTCCTACTCCCAAGGCGGAACTCTTCAGATGGTGGGGTCAGTTGGATCAGCCTGCCCAGGAGCGTGTAAAGGACAAGCTTGGCCATCTCCTTTCGTTGATCCGAATCACTTTGTTCGCCCGAAGTCATAAAAGCCATTGCACATTTCGGTGTCCGGGACGCTCACCTTCATGTTCGGTAGGTTTGAGCTAACTCCGACCCCGGAAGAATACAAAGCATCATCACTAGAATGCCCCTTGGAAAAGAGCTGGTCAGACCATCAACAGGCGCCCTCCCTTGGCGTGGACTAGCGCGGTTTTTAGAAATCAAGTTCTATGTTATGACGCAAATTCTCGATGATAACAACAATACCTGCCCTTTAGAATTCTTGAATGAATGTTTTCAAAATTAGTCCATGACTAAAAGAAGCGAGATTTTCCTTTTGGCATTTTTCGGGCTCGTCGTTTTCCCCCACCAAAGAAACACCATAAGTCCTAGAATGGTTTGGATCGTCAATCAAATCTTGGGAGGAGCCAATTATGTCAACATGATTTTAGCTGAGACTTTACTGTCCTTTAACCATTTCAAAGACAACACAGAAAAAATCATGCAAGCCTCTCTAGAAATTTTGCAAGTCTAGTTCTTTTCTCACTTGAGCGAATACCGGGGCATCATGCGATCGTTTGAAACAAACACTTCTGAGCATCCATTACAAAAAATTCATGGTTTTAGGATCTTATATTCCTAATCAAACCAGCTTGCATTGGGTGGATTTCCTGAAAAATCCAGCTCCCGAGACATTCCAGTGGTGTGTTGGTTGGTTCCACGAAAAGAGGGCTCGTTTTGCCTACAGACGCACCCATCCAATTTCCTTGCTTGGCTGGACTGGCGCCGTCCCCTATTACCCATTTCGAGTGGCACGACAATTCGGAGCCCTACAGGAGATCCCACCACATTCCAGGTGGAGAGTCCCTCTAGTCTTCTTCAGTACCAATGATAGCTATGCATTTGACATCTCCACTTGTGAAGAAATCTGGGATAAATGCCATCGCAAAAGGATTGTGGTACCTGAAGGACTCAAAGGAGAAGAAAAAGCTCACCATGCTTCTGCGGCCTACATCCATCATTATCACATCTCGAAAAGGCACAGGCCTTTGGTCCCTCGGTCCATCAGAGAGAGCGGCCCACTCGAGCAAGTAGACCTTATGCGAATAATACGGGAAGTAAGCCAGATACCCGGCTCAGAGACAGTCTAAGGAAGCAAGCAGCCTTCACAAGACCCCCTGTCGCATATGTAGTCATGTCTCCTTAGTTTTTTGAAAACTGTGTCCCATTGTCTAGGGACTTTTCTTTAAGTGTCTAGTATTTGGTTCTGTCATTTCAATTCCTAGACATCAGGAGTCTGTAAAAAACCCTAGTTTGATAAATGAAAGTAGATAGATCGTTGCCATGGTTCAATCTTTGCTTACTCTATGCTTATTCACTATTTTCACGCACCAACAGGTAATCATGAATCAGCAACCGTCAGCCACCCGCGATTGGCCCCTCATGATAGGGTCTGATCAGGATGAAGTGCAGAATCGCCTCGCCCACATTGAAGACGGCGTAGGGCAGATGTCCATTGCCCTTCAACAACTCTCGAGACAGATAAAATCCACTCATGATGAGCCCAACTCTGTAATTACCCTAAGCACCGTCGTGACCCCCGCGAACGTGCTAAAAGCTAGCCAATACCATGAACAATTTGTAAAGATCATGAAAAGGTTAAGCCAACTTCGGGGGCAGAATCCCATCGACTTATCCGACTACTCCAATTTCGAGATCCCTGAAAAATTCAAAACACCTGAATGTGAAAAGTATGCTGATACCTCTCTCCCGGAAGCTTACCTACAAGCCTACCTAGTGCAAAGAATTATTCAATCATATCAGTCAGACCTGACCGGCCCTGCCCTACGATGGTACATTGTTAGAAAGATTAGTCTCCTTAAAACCTGGAAAGAATTAATCCATGTTTCTGCCAAGAGTACGACGTCGGCCCTGACATAGCCCTGCCCTACAAAGAACTAATGACCATGGAACAAGAGAGGCCACTAGTTACTGAGACAGGAGAGAAGCATAGCGGTGAAGCCTTGCATAATGAATGGACAGTTGAACAACACTCAACTACCAAAAAGTTTCCCACTAGGAAAGGCAAGGAGCCTTTGCACGAGATCACAGGTTCAGAGCCTGTTCAAGACTGGGGCATGACAAAACAACTCCCCAGACTTACCCCAAGAGCCAGGGTCCAAAGAATACCAACCCCTATCAACCTGGAAAGTGACTCAGATAGTGAAGCCTTAATATCTCTCACTTCCCGCGATAAAATTGAGCTAGCCAAACGTAGGGCCTTACTCAAAAGGTCTGGACCAGGGACCAAGAAAGAAAGCCTACCCAGATTGATACGTCATCCGACGACGAGCTACAGTACCAAAGCTCCGAGCATTCCCAGGAATACAACCTTGAAGGCAACCATCCCCTGGAGTATGATCCTGAAGACTTCCCACCCCTAGAATACCATCCCAAGGACTTCCAGCGCTATTTCGATGGCGAGACTAACAGTTCATCTTATAACTGTTATCTACTCTCATCCGAAGATGAAGGCCCGTCAGAAGGGGAGGAATACATCTTTATCCGCTACGATCCCGACGAAGTGCTGAGCTCGTCGCCCGACTGTGAGGATAGCTTAAATGCCCCATCCTCCCTCAGTGATTTTAACTTCGAAGAAAACAATGGAGTAATCTCGATAGAGTCCAATGTCCCTAAAGAAGAAGAATTCGACGCTTCAATGGGTATGCAGTGGGAAAATCAGTGGTCCAACCAAGACCTATCAGGCCCGTCTCACCCTCGTAGGATCTTGACCCCCATAAAGATGTGGTGTAACGACCCGGGCCTCACTGTATAATATTGTCCGCTTTGGATGGGATTGCACGAAGCCATTTCCCTCCCTCACGGCTTTAAAACGCGTCATACAGTTTAAGAGGGGCCCAAGCCATTATATACTGGCCCAAGACTTCCTCCCTAGGCGATGTGGGACAGGGACTCCTTCCTTGCGCACGTCCAGGGACTGAGGCGCGGACGCACCGCCATCCCTCCTCCCCGTGCACCGCTGCTCGAGCTGCATAACGCCTTTCACGTACGCTTCCGCTCTGCTGAAAGCAAAGCCTTGAGGGAGGGAAATGGCTTCGTGCAATCCCCGTCCAAAGAGGACAATATTATGGCTTGGGAGAGGGAAGGCCCGAGGGATGGCCCTCTGCCCCTGCATGACGCATTTCACGTACGCTTCCGCTGCGCTGAAAACAAAGCCTTGAGGAGGGAAATGGCTTCGTGCAATCCCATCCAAAGAGGACAATATCAGTTTGGGGAAAGGAATGGCCGAGTGCAATCTTGTCCCCAGATGACGCATTTTAAAGCCGTGAGGGAGGGAAATGGCTTCGTGCAATCCCATCCAAAGTGGACAATATTATACAGTGGGGCCCGGGTCGTTACATGTGGATACCCAACCTCCACAAGTATAATGGCACAACTCACCCCGTGGCTCACTTGCAGTATCTCTATGAAGAAATGAGTCGGTATTATGGCCCAGCAATACTCACAACTCAAGCGTTTCAAGAAACCCTTACAGGGTCTGCATTATAGTGGTTCTTCACAGCAAATATGCATCTCAAAGAAGATTGGAGCGAGCTGACTTCCACATTCCTGCATCAGTACCAAAGCCAGATCAGAACCGAGCTACCGTGCGAGGACTCGGCCCACTTCGAAAGAAGACCAATAGAGGATTTCCAAACATATGCCGAGAGATGGAGGGCTTTCATAATGCAAATCCACCCTAAGCTGGCCGAAGAAGAGTTGATAAAATAGTTTGTAGAAGCCTTGTCCTGTGACTATCGCTGTTGCTTGCACGGTTTGCGCTTCCGTGGCTTCAACGAAGTGGTCATCGCATGCGAGTACTTCAAGTCTGCTAAAGACGAGGAATCCAAGGATGCTTAGCTCCAAGACTGGCACTACCAAAGCATTCCCTTACATAGGAGTTGTCATGGGTTTTACTTGTTTCATGTTCCTTATTATGTCTAGTGTGCTAATGTTGTATTTTCCTTTCCAAGAACTCTAATGTATAATCATAGTATTTTGTTTTGAAAAACATGAGGAAGTATTCCAAATTGGCCCAGTGATGTTATCCAACCATGAAAAGAAAATGTCATCCAAGGAGAATACTAAGGGCTAGGCTTCCCCATGCTTTTCCTCCCCAAAACATATTTTGAAAATAAAAAGTATTTCATTACCAAAAACTTTTGTCAAAATGAGATGATAAATTTAACCATGTTTGTCTCCCACTCTATGCCTCAGAACATTATTCCCTTTGATTTAATGTGATAGAAGACATCTGAAATTGGCCCATCATGTGAACAGGCCAAACACAAAGACATTATTCCAAGAAAATGGGGGCAAACAAAAAGGATCATCCTGTTTCAAAAAAGGGGTAAGCCTTATTCCCTTGACATAATATTGAAAATAACAACATCTCCCTTCTATTGACATGATACAAAGGATGAAGCATAATAGGTACAGGCATAGAGTTGAAATCCAGGCATCCGTGACATGTCTCACTCCTGCCCAGCTCCCTCCTAAGCTAATGGACTATCTTGTCGCACGACACGCCCAGCCAGCCAGGTGTCACAGCTCGAACGAACCCGAAAGCATGAGGAACAAGCTCCTTTAAAGCAATTATTGTCAACAGGGAGAAAATCCAGGCAGTCAAGGCAATATGTAGCCCACACCATGGACAGTGACTTTAAAATCTAGAAGCCACACTCTAGATGCATGTTTTCCCCAAGAAGGAGTTGCCATCGGATAACTTGAGATTTTTCATTGCCCATCTCAAATTCCATAGAAGCTTGAGGAGCATGACCTTGCCCAATGCTGCTATGATCCAAGACAGAAAGAAAAATTTTCAAGAGGGAAACAATGAAAAGAATCCTCGGCCACAAGATACAAAAGATGAAACATAATAGGTACAGGCATAAAGTTGAAACCAAGGCATCTATGACATGCCTCACTCCTGCCTAGCTCCCTCCTGAGCGAAAGGACTATTTCGTCACGCAACACAGCCAAGTGCCACAGATTCGACAGACCCAGGAGCATGAGGAAGAAATTCCTTCTCTTCCTTTAAAGTGATTACTGTCAACAGGGAGAAAATCCAGACAGTCAAGGCGATCTATGACCCCACACCTTAGACAATGACTTTGAAATACAGAAACTTCACTCCAGGGGCATTTTCTTTCGAGGAGTAATTGCCACCAAAATTGGAGGTTTTTGATTATCCATCTCAAATTCCATAGAAGCTTGAGGTACATGACTTTTGCTCAATAATGCTGTAGCCAAAGACAAAGGGAGAAATTCCACAGAAAGAAGGCGTTGAAGATGACCAGCAATCACGCATACGTGACCACAAACAAGGAAGGCCAACGGGAGGAAACACTGAACTGTGCCAAGACAAATAGACCATCATCAACATTCAAATATCTTTAAGAGTTAGCATAGACAAGCTCTGGGGAAGGGTAATTTGGTATCGTTTTCAATACTCCTACTATCTAAACCCGTTTTTGACATATTTTCCTATTTGACAGGAAGCATCACAACTCAAGAGCCAAACTCAGAGGTTAGATTTGATAAATCAATACTGGCCACGCTAGTGTGCAGAAATGATTTGCATCAAATACACTTGGCTTCGTTTAAAGGAGATGTGTCATCCACAAGCCAATTAAGGAGAACAATTGACCTAATGACGCGGGGTACACCAGACTTCATGTCCTCCTCATCCACCTAATCATCTGCGAACCAGTGAAGAGTAATGTTGTATCACTTCCAATTGTCCGACTTCCAAAAAAGTTCGTGACTAACACGCCCCCTCTTGTCTTTTACAGGATCACTTGACCGTCCAAGATACGGAAAATAAATCAACAAAAGTCTTGTCAACTTTCCAAGCAATAACATTTCAAATAGCATCTCAAAGCAAATGACCGAGATCCTTCGAGCGTCAAGTCGCTTATAATCTAGGCCCTATTGTTTGAGCCACTTCCACAGCTTCTCTTCTGCAAAAAGCAAGAATAGGAATTCCTTATCAGATCCCCAATCCTCGGCTGATCATGCATATGTCATGTCCCTAACCAATAGGAACATTTTATTGACACTCAGTTGTAAATAACCTTTTGTAAATAACCTCTTTTGATGTTCAAGTTCCAACACATTTGTGAATACCATTTCACTAATTAAGTACTCTTGAAGCTATTAATGAGTTTTTCTTGGGTAAAAAGCCATTCATTCATTTTCTGAAAAACACAAAACTCTTTCACATCATATACTGCATGCCTTTTTCCATGTGAATTGTGCATGATGACTTTGTCTGTCCAAATCTTTGATTCTATTAAGGATTATTAGAACAGATAGTCAAGTAAAGAATACGAGATTAATTGAGCATGCTTGATGAGGCGCGTCAGAATGACAATAGGCAAGCCATATCCCACACACAGTCCCCCCATTTATACACTTGTGAGATGAGTGCAAAAAATTCCATGACTACACGGTAAAGAGTTCTCTCGCGAATGGTACGATGACCAAAATAGTGAGAGGCATTCCATCGCCCGCTTTAAGCCCCATACACTGGCCAAATTTCCATCTCACCCCCATCAAGAATCACCCCACACTGGGACAAGCCGAAGGCAAGTCAGCATCACGAGGTGAGGAAAGGGATAGAAATTCTCTTGCTTGCACTTGCATTAATCTTTGAGTGTCTTTATTCGCATATGAACACTCATGTTAATTTACGTGCCCTAGAGTCGTGAAGAGCAATTCTTTCCTTACGCGCTTGTATTCATTGTACAAACCAATCGAGTCTGTAAACTCACCATCACAAGGAGGCAAAGCGGAAGCTATCGCCATTCAAGCAGCATAATCAGAAGAGACAGCAAAAGATGAAGACTCAACAAGTCTGGTAAACGCATTCACTTGAGCTTGTCAAGCAGCAAGGACAAAAACCTAGGGGCATAAAAAGCAGTATACCTGGTAAAAGCAAGATCAATGCCCGTAAGTTAAAAAAATTGAAAAGAGAAATAGGGACATGAAAAAAAGCAGTGTGCCTGGTAAAAGCAAGGCCGATGCCCTAAACAAAAATGCGGCCATTTGTATTCCTAAGAGAAGTTGCTGTTGAGGTCCATGGAACCTTCATCAGATCGTGAGAAGAAAGACCGGTGACAAATGTCAAGGCAATCACCAGCTTTCACCCTTTCACACATGAGTCGAGCCTACATGGCGTCCTGTTGTAAAAAGTCTCTTCAAACTAGGGGAACTTCGATTAACGTAGGATTTCATATGTTTATAAGCATCACTCGAAGAAGTACAAGCAAGATTATTCTATCTCTTTTCGCAGGATCCTCGACTTGCAAACCTGGAGATAACCGTGCAATAGCTTCCCTACAAAGCCATGGCTTTATTGGTCCCCTTTGATAAGCCATTGACCAAGCCTTCATCACAATCCCAAAAAAGACCTCTCACATTGGTAAAGTCGTATCATTTGCAAGAATACTCGGACCCCTTGCTGACATGATAGTGTGGTCCTCATAAATCCTGCATCAATCGTTAGGATAAAACAGCCTTTCACATGAGAGCGAGTGGAAAGTCCTTTCAGATTGAAAGTCCCTTATCTGGCATGCTTAAGACATCTACATTCTAAACAAAAGTTGTCTTTCAAAATCTTCCCCTAGTGGGATTCGAATGATACAAAGTTGACAAGGTCATCATGCATAAATCACATCTCCATTTACAAATTTACAGCACATACAATCGTTGTATACACGTGTGCATATTGTGCAAATAGCAAGCATACTCATAAAGATTAGAAATATCACCGAAAAGCATATTTCCATCCCTACTCCCAAAAGCTTTATGTTTGATAAATCTTTGAGTACCTACCACTGTCTAGGTACCCCCCTATTTACACTCAAGTTGTTTAAGATGTATCCAGAATATCGATACTTGTGACTGACTAAGTATTCCTTTCATCTTCAAGTACCTACCACTGTCTAGGTACCCCCTCTTACCGATGCTCAGTTTGCTTGATTTGACCCCCAAGTATTAATATCTGCAATTGCCCAAGCATCCCCTGTTTCCAAATGTTTGCCATTATTCAAGTGCTCCCTTTGTTGACACTCGACCTGTTCATGCTATCATTAAAGTTTAGATGCTTGTGACTATCCAAGTGTCCTCTTATTCTAAAGTATCGACCGCTGTTCGAATATCCCATTTCCGTGACACTCGACCTGTTAGAATTGTCCTCGAAATCATCTCATTAAATGCTAGCAACCCCTCAAGCATTCCACCACATCATGCTCCTGCAATTACCCAGGTATGCATTCTTGCACTTGGACCAGTTGAGTGGTCCCTGATCATATTGTTAAATATTTGTGTTCATCCAAATATTTCTCAATAGTGTACACCTGTGTACCCACGGCCATCCAGGTAAGCCTCGCGCTACATCTAAATTACCAGAAGGTGGGAAACCTTCATGAATATCTCAAGTACGCCTTTGATATTCCCGACACCCAGAAGGCGGGAGGCCTTCACGAATACCCGAATGTACATCCTCGATATTCCCAACTTCCAGAAGGTAGGAGTCCTTCACAAATATGCAAGGTGTACCCTCACTATTCCCAATCCCTAGAAGGCAGGAGGCCTTCACGAATACAGAAGGTACGTCCTTGGTATTCCCAATCTCCAGGAGGCGGGAGGCCTTCACGAATAGCCGAGGTACGTCCCCGGTATTCCCAAATCCCAGGAGGTGGGAGGCCTTCATGAACATCTCAGGCACGTCCTCGATGTTCCCCAAATTCCAGGAGGCGGGAGGCCTTCATGAACATCTCATGTGCATCCCTGATGTTCCCAAGATTCCAGAAGGCGGGAGGCCTTCACGAATAGCCGAGGTACGTCCTCGATATTCCAAAATCCCAGAAGGTGGGAGGCCTTCACGAATAGCCGAGATACGCCCTCGGTATTCCTAGATTCCAGAAGGCGGGAGGCCATCACGAATAGCCGAGGTACGTCCTCGATGTTCCCCAAATTCCAGGAGGCGGGAGGCCTTCGTGAACATCTCAGGTGCGTCCCCGATGTTCCCAAGATTCCAGAAGGCGGGAGGCCTTCACGAATAGCCGAGGTACGCCCTCGGTATTCCCAGATTCCAGAAGGCGGGAGGCCTTCACGAATAGCCGAGGTACGTCCTCGATTTTCCCAAATTCCAGGAGGCGGGAGGCCTTCACGAATACGTGCGGTACGTCCTCGGTATTCCCAAAATCCAGGAGGCGGGAGGCCTTCACGAATCCGAGATACGTCCTCGGTATTCCCAAAGTCCAAGAGGCATGAGGCCTTCACGAATCCGAGGTACGTCCTTGATATTCCCAAATTACCAGGAGGTGAGAGACCTTCAAGAATATCTAAAGTACGTTCTCGATATTCCTAATTACCAGGAGATGAGAGACCTCCCCAAATACCCAAGGTACGTCCTCGGTATTCCCAATCTCCAGAAAGCAGGAGACCTTCGCGAATATGCGAGGTACGTCCTCAATATTCCCATAACCAGGAGGTGAGAGACCTTCGCGAATATCTCAGGTACGTCCTCGATATTCCCAATTACCAGGAGGTGAGAGACCTTCAGGAATATGCGAGGCATGTCCTCAATATTCCCAACTACCAGGAGGTGAGAGACCTTCATGAATATCCAAGGTACGTCCTCGATATTTCTGATTACCAAGAGGTGAGAGACCTTCCCAAATACCCGAGGTACGTCCTCGGTATTCCCAATCTCCAGAAAGCAGGAGACCTTCACGAATATGCGAGGTACGTCCTCAATATTCCCAATTCCCGAGAGGTAAGAAATTTCCCTGAATATGCGAGGTATGTCATCGATGTTCCCAATTACCAGAAGGTGAGAGACCTTCACGAATATCTCAGGTACGTCCTCGACATTCCCTATTTCCAGAAAGTAAATGCCCAAGGTATGCCCTCCATATTTCCAATTATCAAAAACCCCTTCGATACTTGTGGACGTCCCAGTATCCCTAAAAACTTGTACTTGTGATCATCCGAGTACCCCTTCAATGCTTATGACGCCTGCCAAGGCCCAAATATCCATCAGGTTAGTACTTGTGAATATCCGTGTACCCCTTAATATCTCTGTGAATATCCATATATCTTCCAGAACAGATGCCCTGAGAAAGGTCGGAGCATCCCCCGAGAAAGGTCGGGTTCCAACTAGTGTCCCTGACAGAAGTCAAACACCCCCAGAGTAGATGCCCTAAGAAAGGTCGGCGCATCCCCCGAGAAAGGTCGGGTTCCAACTGGTGTCCCTGACAGAAGTCAAACACCCCCCAAAACAGATGCCCTGAGAAAGGTCGGCGCATCCCCTGAGAATGGTCAGGTACCAACTGGTGTTCTCGATACAAATCAGACACCCCCAAATCAGATGCCTTGAGAAAGGTCGGCGCATCTCCCGAGAAAGGTCGGGTTTCAACTAGTGTCCCTGACAGAAGTCAAACACCCCCCAAAAGCATATGCCCTGAGAAAGGTCGATGCATCTCCTGAGAAATGTCAGGTACCAACTGGTGTTCTCGATACAAGTCAAACACCCCCAAGTGAGATGTCCCGAGAAAGGTCGGCGCATCTCCCGTCAAGGCGACCGAAGAATGGTTCAGGTCCGAGACAATCCTCTGATTGCTCCAACAGGCGACCGAAGAATGGTTCAGCTCCTGAAGAAGTAATTCCCCGTCAAGGTGACCGAAGAATGGTTCAGGTTCGAGACAACCCTCTTATTGCTCCAACAGGCGACCGAAGAATGGTTCGGGTCCTGAAAAAGTAATTTCCCATCAATGCGACCGAAGAAAGGTTCGGGTCCTAGACAAATTATCCATTGTTTTAACAGGCAACCGAAGAATGATTCGAGTCCTGGAAAAGCAGCCTCCTCATATCATCAAGTAAGATGACGCCTTGATACTTGCCAAAACCCGGGGTTCACACCCTATCTCACTCTCTCCCGGTAGGTAACTCCAGGTATCTTCTTATCTGCCTTAGTATATGTAATGTTATATTTCCCTTTTTCTTTTAGGATAGTATGTCCTAGAAAAGGTATAACCTGCTGCCCACGCTGGGTAAAAATTAGGCATCGGTTTGTCTTTGAATGCAACCTCTGCGAGCTCACCTTCAAAGAGGGGCAGCTGTTGAAAGTGAACCTAAGGGAGAAGCTTGCTCTCCTTCAAATTGAAAATTTTGCTCTAAAACATTTGTCGTTTATCCTGAATTAACTGCATATTTCTATTCGAACCTGTCATTTCTTGACACAAATAGATTTCGTTTTACTGTGAGGGATAAAGAGTTCACGGTGGATGTGGACACTTTGGCGGATGTTATTGGTGTGGAAAGAGGGCATTTCCAACCAATAAATGTGATTGTTGGTCATGCAACAAGCTTTCTTATGAAGGACAGACTTTCTGAGGGCGGCATTATTTATCAAAGATGTATGCCTCAAACATTTTGTTGCACAAGGTCATGATCATCTGCATTCGACCAAAATCAACCTCTAAGACAGATGTCTCCCGTTCTGAAGGAAAATCGATGTTCACCATCAATAATGGGATAAATTTCTCACCGCCACACATAATCCTAATCCACATGTATAGACTGTTGTGAAAGAAAATGGGCAACTCTCTTACTCAGCGCCGGTTACCAAATTGTTTCAACACTTTCACATTCAGTTTCCACCATCTCTTTGTATTCGAACCATTGCCTCTATGGTCATTGGACAGAAGATAGTATCAAATATGAGAATGAAGGAACTGAACAAAGCTTTGGAGCGCTTCAAGGAGAAGTCCCCGAGCAAAACATAACAAGACTCTGCTGCATCGAAAAGAAAAGGCAAGAAGCCCATGACTGAACCAATCAAGAAAAGAAGAACCCTTATCATGCAAGATGAAGTGGATGAGGATGTCCTTACTCTCTTTGCATTTTCCTTAAAAAATCTTGGGAGTTTTGTTAGTTTTGAGCAGCCGCAGGACAGAGAAGAACCAAAATGAGGAGAAACAAGGCAAGGAAAAGAAAGAAGAGAAGAGGAAAGAGAAACAACTGAAAAAGAAGAAGAAGAAGGGACAGAATGAGAGGAAACATGAAGAAAAATAGGAGAAGAAGAGAGTCAAGATGACTCTTTTGAACTAACCCTTGCAATCTCCTTGTCCAAAGATTCGGAAAAGACAAGAAGGGGAGAGATTGAAGCTCAAACTGATATAGAACATTACTTCAGTGCCAAAAAAGAGAAAGATCAAGAAGAAGAACCTATTTCTTCACCTCTAGTCACAAAGATAGGGGGAGTTGATGAGAAAACTGGTACTTCTTCTCGTACTTTTGCAGGTGATGATATCAGTAGATCTCCAGCCGCTTCAGAGGATATTTATGCCTCTAATCTTCTTGAACCAGAGGAATCCTCTCACCGTGTTCAACAAGCGGATATCCCCTCACTTCTCAAGCATCCCCAAGCTCAATTTTATTATGCTGATGCACCAACAAAACAAACAGCAGACTTCAAAAGACCATTAAAGCTCCTTTTGGAGTTGAAAGCATAGCAGTATGGGATGGAATTTGAGATCAAGAATCTCAAATCAGCTTTGACGTCTACTTCATAATCTCTTCACAAGTAGGTACAAGCCCTTAAGCTTCAAATTCAAGAAACTGCAAAGGGTGAAGACATGGAGAAGCTGAAGGAGACTGTGAGATAGCTGGAGGAGACCGTCAAATCGATAAGGGATTTCCAACTTGTTCGCACCCCCAAACAGCCCTGATTTTCTTGCACTCTTATTAATCTTTTGTTTTTTAATTTCTCCACTTTTTACTGTTGATGAAAATGGGGAGAATGTGTGCAGATTTGACTATTCTGTTTTGTTTGACTTATCTTGGTCTGTTGAACTTTTTGACGCTTGCGGCAACTCATCTTGGTGATAATGATTGTGGCTGGATAGTTATTTGTCTTATCTTTTCAAAGACTAACATGTTTACTGTGGTTGCAGAATCATTGTTATCCAGAACCTAATCATTTTATTTTTATAAGATATCAAGTATTGCCTTACAGGTAAAACGTTCTCAAATCTGTAGAAAAGTTTTGTCACCATCAAAAAGAGGGAGATTGTTAGAGAAAATTCCTTTATTGTTTTGAAGTTGACAAAACCTTTCTAGAGTTTAGTCTGAAGACTTCCAGACTTTAGGTTCAAAGTTTGCCCACATTGATAGATTCCAGACTGAACGATACTGTAGAATGAAGACTTATCCAGATGCGAGATTATCTTTATTTCTTCAAAGATTCGATTCGTACAGCTTATGGAAGGGTTTCTAGTTGGATACAACACCTACGTGATTAATTATCTTTATTGGAATCAGTTCCGATAATCAAATCTTTTTTAAGGCGAGTAAACTTGGAAAGTTCTAGTTATGGAAACCAAGATCCTGATTGTATAGGCGAACATGATTGACGGGCTTTCATCTCGATCATCAAACGACTCGAGATCTCCTTAATTGATTCTGTCCAACGGGTAGATTAGAAGAATTAATTTGGAAAGTGCCAACGATTGTTTTGGCATGAAGGAGTATTTAAGGCGAACTCACTAGTTGTTCGAAGAGAGTGTGAAAAGAAAATTTCAAAGTTTGAAACTTCCTAGTTCCTTGCTATTCATTTGCTGAGCTCATAATTGCATACAAATGAAAGAAAATCTTTGTGAGACTTCGTGAGAAAACAGTAGACTCTACATCTTGAAGTTGAGATCACGAGTTGTAAAATCTCTTTTGAATCTTAGTGGAACCTAGCCAGTAAGCTGTTAGCGCGGGAAAGTGGACGTAGGCTTGATCTTAGCCAAACTACTATAAACCTTGTGTTCTTATTTTCTTTCTTAACTCATTTATTTTGTTCGAAGCTTTATCTAACTATTAATTTCTGATTTCGTTCATAAACTGTCATTTTCTAAAAAGCAAATCATTTCCATTAATATTTGCGAAAATTTTGATCCACACCTATTCACCCCCTCTAGGTGCTACTACTAGCCCTTTCATTATTCCCAACATTTCTTGCATATGCATATAAATAAGATTCTCCTGTAAGACATCTTTGGATTTCCAATGAGAAGAAGATAAAATGATAGACTAGCCATTCAGTCATTTCCTTCTACTGAAACTCCATTTTGTTCTTTTCTTCCATATCCAATTCAATCTTGTCCTGGAAACATCAGGAACATAACTCGATCAATTCCGAATCGAGTCAGGGAGATCTTGCTTGACATTGCTGCTGGATAATGGAGACGGAGATGGGGTAAAATCTACTTCTGGTGCTAATATAGAAAGAGAGGAGCTTAAGGCCGACTCTGGGGTGCCGAGAGCAAGGATGGAGTTTGATTCTGAAAAGGCGGTATATGATTTTTATTGCGAATACACGAAAAAAAAGGTTTCAAGGTGAAGAAGGGAAATAAAAGATTCTCTGGAGTGAACAATGGCGTCATGAGGAAGTGCTTCTTGTGCTCTCTACAAGGGCACAACTCCAAGAAGCGGATCAAGACGCCAACGCAGGACCCAAGACGACCTTGTGATGCTAAGATCAAGTGCATGGTCACGGATGGAAAGTGGAAGATCGAGATGGCCTTTCTCGAGCATAATCACAGCCTCGAGGGATGTCTCGCTGGTGCCCAGGAGGGAGCGGAAGATTCGTCTGCCAGGAGGGTTCTTTCAACAGGCAAGAATGTGGACGGACTTGCTCTTATTTCGAATGTGGATGACGTCTCGCAAGGCTCAGGGAATAATTTTCAAGACTTAGTTGATCACTTGAGCCATGTGCTGATGGAAAATCCTTCATTTGTCTACATACCGAAACTAGATGCACGACCAGGCATGGCGAACTTTTTTTTGGAGGGATGGCCATTCCATGGTAGATTACGAGCATTTCAGCGATGTGCTAGTCCTGGACACAAGAACTAGGATCAACAGCGATGACATGATCTGTGCATCGCTTTGGGGACTTAATCATCACCGCCAGCGCATCATATTCGGATGGGCAATTTTGGTCGATCAAGGCGTGAGTTCATTCGAGTGGTTGCTCCAGAATTTCCTCAAAACGATGAAGGGGCAGAAACCGCGGACCATTATTACTGAAATCAAAGAAGAAATTGCAGAAGCCTTAAGGATGGTCTTGCCAGAGACATCCCATTGTGTACCATATTGGTCTATGTTGAAAAGTGACCAAGCTGGTGTCAGCAACCTCTTCAGGGAGTGTGCCTTCCTGGAGTCGCCAGAAGAATTCGCGTCAAAGTGGGATGACCTTGTGGTGAAGTACAACGTGCGTGAAAATGCACAGGTCGCTTCTTTGTATGAAATGCGCGAGAAATGGTCTTGTGCATTCACGAAGAAGGTGTTCTCAGCCGGCCTACTCTCGATGCCAAACGATGAGGATGCTCATGCTGTGTTTCAGAATCTCCCTTTGGAGAAAATGCCGCTATCCCAAATTGCATGCCGATGTGAGGAGGTGGCCAAGCAGATGCGCATCAAAGAATCTCTAGAAGACAAGCTCCGCAAGAACCACCCGGTGAAATTGAAATCCCCGAGTATGGTGGAAGATGCAGCCCAACGCTTGTATACTAGATCAATTTTCATAATGTTCCAAGAGGAGCTGATGGAGAGCCTATCACTGGCGGAAGAAAAGGTGCTCCTGGGCACTATTTCTCAGTATAAGCTGACCGATAAACGCAGCATGAAAATCCACATTGTTGAGGTTGATGAAACCAATTCGACATTAGCATGCACCTGTGGGAAATTCGAGTCGGTAGGTATTTTGTGTCGTCATGTCCTGAAAGCACTAAATTCCATGAATAGATTCGAGATACCGCCCCACTACGTGCTGAAACGATGGATGAAATCTGCCAAAAACAGTCATGCCGGTTGACACCTAGTGCAAGGACAGCACGAGGTAGGGGTGCGGTGAATTCGTTTCGGAGCGTCTTTACACTTGAGGCTTCTCACGTAGCACATGGATGTGGAACTAAGAAGAGGGAGCGGATAGTAATAAGGTCCATGAATCTGGCAAAGGAGAACATTGCGAAGACTCCGAGAACGGAAGAAATAGAAGGTGAGTTAAGAGGGTACGGATAATATGGGTCAAGACTAGTTGACATGATGCGGTCGAACCACGAGAGCGAAATGCCAAGGTCCATTCGGATATCGGCCAATTAGCTCTCCGCTTTGTTTGGTTTTATCAGTAAATACAGTAGTAGTGATAGCGTGCTACGGTAAAAGAGATTGATGTACGAAGTCAAACTTGCAAGTCATTGTAATATAATCTATTTAGTATGTTTGAACGCAGTTCACTCTTTTAAATCTCTAATTGAAATATCTTCTTACATCGAACTGGAGTTCCTACGACCGCATTCGGCAAGTGATTTGCGTGCTATTGTGTGATTTGAGCTTTCGAAAACCCAAGGGAGAAACCGTGCACGCACATGTTGGTGCGTACTTCGCATCCTCAACAACCTTTTAGAGTTTGGGTTCCAATGCGATGGAACATGTGGCCTCTTTTCCGCTTGGTGTGTTTGTCTCTTGCCATTGTCTACACCTCATATTTTGCAAAGTAAATTAATGTGGCGTGTTGTTTATATTGCATAACAGAAAATATATTACGCTGCCAAGGCAGCGTTCTTGAAGGCTCCCTGTTTAGTATTCTATGAGGATCCGATGAAATTAATCGAGTAGTTTTGGAGACTTATTGTTCGGCCTACATATAGATTTAAGAAAAATAAAAGACCATGGTGTATAATAAATAAAGGATGTGGATCCTTTGCCAGCATGGATATTACAATCGTCTATCCATCCAGCTCACGAGATCGCAACATAGCCATTTTAAAGATGGTGTCTTGTAAGAATCTCCCATGCACTCTCTTCCCCAATCTAGCCTACCTACAAATCACCTAATCCGTTCATGTGTTATGATAATTGTTCATGATGTTCGATGATATTGTTTCTTAGCGTTTAAAACTTGTTTGAACATGGTGTGATGGTTAGAACAAGTTCAAAATTCTGGGGTCGAAACATAGGATGACTCATGGGCTCCTTGAGCCGACGGTGGAGGCAGCAGCATGGTTTAACCAACGAATAGAAAGAAGCCTGGGGGAAGAGAGGGGCCTTCTTTCCATGAATTCTTTTTTAGAAAACGTAAGGGAGTGCAGAGTGGGAGGGAAAAAGAGGCCCTTTTTTCTTTGAAATTTTATTAAGCTTTTTCAGGAGGGAGGGAGGGAAGAGAGAAGCCTTTTTTTTTCTTTTCTAAAAGAGAGATGAAGTTTTCTTAGGAGGGAGGGAAGAGCTATGAAGCATCGACCCGTTGTCGAGGCTTCTGTATCGTGTCCGACACGTGTCGACGTGTCCGACACGCTCGGACACGTTCGGACACGCGGTCAACACGTGTCGAGAAATCCACACACGTGGTCAACTTTTCTCGACACGCGTGTCCGAGAGAGATTGTTGAAGAAGACGATGGTGGGTAGAGGTGAGGCCGAGGAAGCGAAGGTGAGGCCGCGACGGCTAGAGGAAGAGCATAAACTGAGGCGACGCTGTGATGGAAGGCCGGCGGCAAGGCTGCGGCTGCTGCAAAGGAGGAAGGGCGAAGGCGACAACGATGAGGCGACCAAAAGAGTTAAGAAGATCGTGAGGAAGAAACTGAGGGGGCGGGGAGAAGGTGGTGGCGTGGGGGGGAGGGGAGGGGGGAGACCGGGAGAGAGAACAAGGGAAGAACAGGGATGGAGGGGATTGACGGGGGCGCAGCCTCGCTGGTGGTGGCGTGGGGGAAAGGGAGGGGGAGGGGGAGAGAAGAGAGGAGAGAAGGGGAAGAAACCGAGGGGGATGGGGGCGATTGATGGGGGCGCAGGTGATGGGGGCGTAGGGAGCAGGTGGTGGCGTAGGGGGAAGCAAGGGAGAGAGAGAGAGAGAGAGAGAGATAAGGGGAAGAAACCGAGGGGGATCGGGGCGATTGATGGGGGCGCAGGTGATGGGGGGCGTAGGGAGCAGGTGGTGGCGTAGGGGGAAGCGAGAGAGAGAGAGAGAGAGAGAGAGAGGGGAAGAAACCGAGGGGGATAGGAGCGATTGATGGGGGCATAGGGAGCAGGTGGTGGCGTAGGGGGGGAGGGAGGGAGAGAGAGAGAGAGAGAGAGAGAGAGAGAAGGGGAAGAAACCGAGGGGGATAGGGCGATTGATGGGGGCGTAGGGAGCAGGTGGTGGCGTAGGGGGGGGGTGAGAGAGAGAGAGAGAGAGAGAAGGGGAAGAAACTGAGAGGGCTGGGGGTGATTGATGGGGTGCGCAAGTGGGGGTGTAGGGGCAAGGGGAGGGGGAGAGAGAGAGAGTAGGGGCAAATCTGCAGAAATCAAGGGGGAGGATTTTGGGGTGGTGGCGTGGGAAGAGAGGGGGAGAGAGAAACGAGGAGAGAGGATTTGAGAAGAATAATTTTTGTTAAAATAAAATATATATTTTTAACTATGCACACGTATTAATTATGAATATATTTTTTAAATTTTTTATGAATAGATTTATTAATATTATTAGTGTAAATTTATTATAAGTTCTATTTATTTTTCTGTGAACTTGAATCAAATTAATAGAAATAAAAATATTTATTTAATATATAACGTGTTGGAACGTGTCGAAATTCTTTATTTTTTAAGAAATGACGTATCGCGTGTCGTATCGTGTCGTGTCGCGTGTCGCATGTGGCGTGTCGGTGCTACATAGGGGAAGAGGGAGGCCTTTTTTCTTTGAAATTTTAGAGAACGTAAAGAGGAGGATGAGTTTTTTTTTCCCAGAGGAAGAAAGGAAGGGCAGAGAATGCCAACGGAGGAAAAGATGGAAAAAGTAACGGAGGGAAAAAGAAAGGGTGTTTCGATATTTCTGCAAATTGCGACCCGTATGATAACATCTCCCCCTAATTCCGAACATTATTATCTCTCCTCTCTCTCCTTCTCCCCCGCAAAACACCCCCCTCCTCCCCCCACTCCCCACTCCCCCATCCTCTTTTCTCTCTCACCCCAAATTCTCCTCTCCCTTCCCCCTCCCCCATCCTCTTTTCTCTCTCATCTTTCTCTCTCACCCCAAATTCTCCTCTCCCGTCCCCGTCCCCCTTCCTCTTTTCTCTCTCCCACCCCCAATTCTCTCCTCTCCCCACCCCCTTTCCTCTTCCCCGCCCTCTCCTTCTCCCTCCATCCCCCTCCTCCCCCACGGCTCTCCTCATCTGCCCCCGGTCTCCTCCTCCCTCTCCCTCATCGCATGTCTCTCCCCATCTGCCGCCCCTTTCCTCCTCCTCCCTCTCCCTCTCCCCTCGCTCCCCATCCCCGCTCTCCTCATTTCCCCCGTCTCCTCTTCCCTCTCTCTCCCTCTCTCCCCATCTCCCCCTCTTCCTCCCTCTCTTCCCATCCTCCACCCTCCTCTCTCCCTCCCCCTCTCTCCCTCTCCCCGCTCTTCCTCCCATGTCCTCTTCCCACACACCCCCTCCTCTCTTTCCCTCCCCCAATTCTCCCCCTCCCCCATGGCTCTCCTTATCTGCCCCCGGTCTCCTCCTCCTCCTCCTCCTCCCTCTCTCTCTCTCTCCATGTCCCCCATCGCTCCCGTCTCCTCCTCCTTCCTCTCTCTCCCTCCCCCCCCCCCAACACTCCCTCTCTCTCTCCCCATCCCCCACCCCAAAACACCCCTCTACCACCTCTCCCTCTGTCTCTCTCTCCCCATCTCCCCCCACATAAACACCCCTCTGCCCTCTATCTTTCTCTCTCTGTCCCCCGCATAAACCCCCCCTCTCTCTCTCCCTCCCATCTGAAAAGTGAGTAGTGAAAATAGACCCACCACCCACTTGGAAGAAGAGAGACCGGACCACCTATCTGCTCCGCTTCCCTCACTCCACCTTTTCCGCCGCTACGGCTGCCGCCCTCGGATTCGGCCTCGTCGACAGTGACTTCTTACTCATGGCCGGTGTTATGGACATCTCCAAGGACCACGCTTTGGAGGTGCTGCGGTTAGTCTTGAACATGGCTCCAACCACCTCTCGGTCTACAGCATCCAACCTCCCAGGCACAGATCCAGCGCCGCTGAGTCTCGGCCAAGCAGCGGTCCCTCTTTTGGAATGGTAAGCGATGCACCTTTTTCGTTTGTTTGCTTTACCTTTTTTCATTTAAAAAAAAAAATTCTCATTGCCGCAGGCCACCGGTGGCGACGAAGATGAATTGCATTCTACTTCTGGCGGTTATATAGACGGGTCCGATCCCCAGGTGCCGAAAGTGGGGATGGAGTTCGATTCAGAAGCGGCCGTGTATAAATTTTACTGCAGCTACGCTAAACAAACCGGTTTCAACGTGAGAAGGGGAAAAATAGAATACTCTGGATCCGACAAGTTCATTGTCATGGGGAAGTATTTCTTCTGTTCTTGCCAAGGCAAGTGCAAAGAGCAGATCACCAAGGCGATGCGGTACAAAAGACGGGACACGAGAACAGGCTGTGACGCTAAGATCAAGTGCGTGGTGAATGATGGAACGTGGAAGATCTCCAAGGTAGTTCTCGAGCATAATCATGCTACGGCGGCACTTGGCAGGATTGTGGATGAAGTTAGGGCGGTCAGAGAACGGGCTCTTCTTTCCGACGTGGATCACACGCGGAATAATCGTCCAAGACCTGCTCCTAAGGAGATTCAAGACTTGATTGATCACTTCAAGTGTTTGGTGAGATTAGATTGTTGTTCCTATTACTCGTTGCGAGTGGAAGAGACAGGTGGCGTGGAGAGCTTTTTCTGGAGGGATGGTCGGTCCAAGTTTGATTATGAGCATTTCAGTGATCTTCTAGTCTTGGACACAACTTGGATCCACAAGTATGGCATGATCTGTGCAATATTTCGGGGACTTAATCATCATCGGTAGCCCACCATATTTGGACAGAGTCTTTTGCCCAATCGAACAGTAGGTTCGTTCCATTGGTTGCTCGATACTTTCCTTGAATCGATGAACTGGCGGAAACCGCGGACAATCATTACTGAAGTCAGCGAAGAAATTGCGGAAGCTGTATCTCTTGTCCTGCCAGAGAGCAGCCACTGTCTGCCCGCTTGGTCTATCTTGAACAGTTTCAAGAAGTACCTATCTCCTTTGAGTGAGCAACCTGATGTTGTCAACCTCTTCAAGGAGTGCGTCTTCCTCCACTCGCAGGAAGAATTCGAGTCAAAATGGAATTCGTTTATAGCTAAGTACGACCTGCATGACAACTCGTGGCTGGCTTCTTTGTATAAAATGCACGAGAAATGGTCTCATGCGTTCACCAAGTACGTTTTCTCTGTCGACCTACTCTCAATACAAAATGATGAGGACACTGGTCACATTGTTGGGGATCTCTCTTCTGAGACCATGACGCTAACTGGAATTGCATGCCAATGTGAACAGGAGGCCAAGAAGATGCGCGGAGAAGAATTTCGCGAAGACATGCTCTGCGAGAAAAACATGGTGAAATTGGAAATGAGTCCGATGGAGAAGGAAGCCGAACGACTCTATACTAGAACGATGTTCAAGATGTTCCAAGTGGAGTTAATCAATAGTCTGTGGTTGGCAATAGAAGAAATTGAGTGCACGGAGACCCTCCGCATGTTTCATTTGACTGAAGTAGGCAGCAGAAAGACACAGACCGTCAGCAGCCAAAAGACAGAGACAGTCAAGTTTGATCCTTCGGATTCGACATTGGCATGTAGTTGTGGGAAGTTTGAGTCGGTCGGTATTTTATGCTTTCATGCCTTGAAAGTACTCAACTTCATGAATATCTTTGAGATACCGTCTCGTTATTTGGTGAAACGATGGACAAAATCTGCCAAAGACAGCATGCCAGTGGATACTATTGAAGATATAAAACAAAATATCAAACAGGAAGTTCAAGATGTTACAGAGGAAGTTCAAGGTGTTGCAGAACAAGAAGCTCAAGCAAGAGGGCACTCAACTCAGGTTACTCGAAGCAGCAATACAAGCATGAAGAATGGAAAGAAGTAAACACCTGCACGTGCCAAGCTTTATAAACCTGAAGAATGGAAAGAAGGAAACACCTGCATGTGCCAAGCTTCAAGTCTTCTATAACCGATAGTCTTCTGTAACCAATAGTTCTGTTCTAGCTGTTAATTCTGTTAAATAAAGAAACTCAAGTTGTTAGTAGCTGAAGTATATAATGGAACAATCAGAGATAGTTGAAGAGAAGATACTAAGTGAGAAAATCATCTTCTTTGAATATTCTCTCTGTGAGACTTTTCATCAAACACCTTTCCTATATCTTTGTATCAGCTCAAGATAGCTTTCTTTGTACAAAGTGATTCTGTATCAATAAAGAATATCGAGAGATGATGTTACCTGATTTTGGATTCGTCTCAGATGTTCTCTGCTTTCGATTGTTCACATGGTATCAGAGCAAATCTGGGAGTTGTTAGGTCTATCATCTACTCCGGTGTAAGTAATATCAGTGTGAAGAAATAATGAAGATTCTGATGACTCTGGTGTATTAGGTCTTTGTTGATTCTAGAGCAGTTGACCTTCATTCTGTATTTTGTTGATTCTAAGAGTGGTTGATCTTCAAGGAATTAATTGATTTTCGAAGCCTATAGGATTGTTACCTCGTTACATTGCTGAAACCGGAAGCGAGTCAATCTTCTAGGAGAATACAGGACTGTCATCTCAATTACCTCTGTGTCTTCGAAGGTATCTGTCGCGACCCCTTTTTTCGGGGGCGCCCGGCCGGATCGGGTTCGAGCGCCTAAAGGAGGCTAATGGCTTGGCTGGGTTTAATTAAAGCCTGGACTCTCCCAAGTCCACCAATTCACGACTTTAAAATATTTGGTTTGTAAATTGATTTTTTAAAAGGAGTCGCCACTAATCAATTTGAGGTAGGTTGATTAGAAACCTAAGCAAAGTATCGGGAGAAATACTTGCTCTGCGCAACGAGAGAAATTAGGATCGGGGACTTGATTACACTAGTTAATCACTAATGCCCTTTCGGTACCTAATCTTGTTTAAACTCTAAGGTTTTTTGGATGTTTGGGGTTTTCCATGCATTTTAGGAAAAATCACATTTTTGGTATTTTCCTCATTTTGGACATAAAAGGGATTTTTTGGATTTTTGGGGTATTTTCGGAGAAAATACAAGTCTTTGGCAATTTATGAAATTTTTTGGGCTTTTTATGAATTTTGGCATTTTTGGGATTTTTGACATTTTTTTGATTTTTTGGAAAATATTAAAGTATTTTAATATTTTTTGGATATTTTGGAAAATAATATTTTTTTGATTTTTCTAATCATTTTCGGAAATAAATGATTTTTATTTTGATTTTTGATTTTTGGGAAAATAAAACATTTTTAAAGCATTTTTGATTTTTTTAAATGATTTTTGAATATATTTTGAAAATAAAATACTTTTAAATTAAAATAAAAAGATTATTTATAATATTAAAAAGCGACCCGGGTCGGATCCATGGGTCGGATCCGCCCCGGGTCGGCCCGAAACGCGGATGGGGGTCGCGTTTTGGGGGAAGAAGGCGCCGAAACGACGTCGGGTCGGGCATGGGTGTGTTCGGCCCGACCCGACGAGCTGGCGACCCATTCCCCGTCAAAACGACGGCGTTTCCACTCCTTCGGAAAAACGGCGTCGTAGCCTTCCAACCCGAAGACCCGGGTCCCGGGGCGAAACCTTACCCGGATTCGGCCCGGGTTTTCGACCCGACTCCCCGCAAAGCGCAAAACGACGCCGTCTCAGGGGAAGCCGACCCGACCCGACCCTCAGCGAAACGACGCCGTTCCTTTGGCGACCCTACTCGGATCCGACCCGTTTGCGACCCGACTCCGAACCGCTCCTTTAAACGCGAAACCCTACCCGGTTCCCGATCCGGGTCCGACCCGGAGACCCGGATCGCGACCCGAAATCGGGAACCCTAGGGTTTCAATTTGGGGCTGGCTTGGGGGAATTTCATGACGGCGACGGCGACTGGGACGACGGCGGCGGTGGTGAGGGGGAAGCTTCGACGGCGGCAGCACCACGGTGGGGGTACCTGGCTACGGCGGTGACGCGGTGGTTACGACGGTGGTGGTGGTTTCGGCCTCTCTCTCTCTCTATCTCTCTCTCTCTCTCTCTCTCTCTCTCTCTCTGCAACTCCCTCTCTCTCTCTCTCTGCTTCGACTGGCCTTAGATCCGGCGCCGCTCGTCCTCGGCCCCCCTTTTCTGAAGTCTCTCAGATGGGGAGATTCGAGGATCTGCGACCCAGGATCCTTGCCGCTGCTCTGCCTCCGTTGAAATCGAAGGGGGGAGGGGGGTATTTATAAGCGACGGACGGCCGGTCGGCTAGGGTTCGGCCGGGGTGGATGTCGCGGCTTCCACCGGCCGAACCGGCGTCCCATCGGCCGTCAGGCTTATCCGGCCACGCACCTGCCCTCTGCTCGCCGTACTCTGCCGCTCCTTCAATCCCGCGCACGCCATCGCCTACTCTGCTTTCTCTCCGGCGGTTGTGGCTGCTCGCGTGTGCACCGCACGCGATTTCGGGAGAGGAAGGAGGTGCCCGCGGGTCGGGTGCCGGGCCCGGCTGACCCGCGGGTTTTGGGCCGTGGGGCTCCCCTGGGCCGTTTTTACCGTTTTTTTTTTTTTTTTCTTCATTTTTCCATTTTTTTTATTTTTCTTTCCGGTTTTTTTTTTTTTGTTTGGTTTTTACCAAAATAAAATAAAATAAAATAAATAAAAATAGTAATAATAAAATTAATTAAAAACCTAAAAATAAAAAGTAAAAATTAGGCGTCTTTTGCCCCTCTTTGAAGGTGAGCTCGCAGAGGTTGCATTCAAAGACAACCGATGCCTAATTTTTACCCCGGCGTGGACAGCAGATTATCTATTATACTAAGACAGATAATAAGATACCTGGAGTTACTTACCGGAAATGGGTGAGATAGAGTGTGAACCCCGGGTTTTGGCAAGTATCAAGGCATCATCTTACCTAGTGATATGAGGAGGTTGCTTTTCCAGGACTCGAACCATTCTACGGTCGCCTGTTAAAACAATGGATAATTTGTCTAGGACCCGAACCTTTCTTCGGTCGCCTTGACGGAAAATTACTTCTCCAGGACCCGAACCATTCTTCGGTCGCCGTGACGGGAAATCACTTCTTCAGGACCCGAACCATTCTTCGGTCACCTATTGGAGCAATTAGAGGGGTGTCTCGGACCCGAACCATTCTTCGGTCGCCGTGACGGGAAATTACTTCTCCAGGACCCGAACCATTCTTCGGTCGCCTGTTGGAGCAATTAGAGGGGTGTCTCGGACCCAAACCATTCTTCGGTCGCCGTGACGGGAAATTACTCCTTCAGGACCCGAACCATTCTTCGGTCGCCGTGACGGGAGATGCGCCGACCTTTCTCAGGGCATCTCATTTGGGGGTGTCTGATTTGTATCGAGAACACCAATTGGTACCTGACCATTCTCAGGAGATGCACCGACCTTTCTCGGGGCATCTGTTTTGGGGGTGTTTGACTTACGTCGGGGACACCGTTGAGACCCGACCTTTCTCGGGGATGCGCCGACCTTTCTCGGGGCATCTTCTCGGGGGTGTGTGACCTCTCGGGGTCGGGGACACCTGTTGAGACCCGACCTTTCTTGGGGGATGCGCCGACCTTTCTCGGGCATCTTCTCCGGGGGTGTGTGACCCTCGTCGGGGACACCTGTTGAGACCCGACCTTTCTCGGGGGATGCGCCGACCTTTCTTAGGGCATCTTCTCTAGGGGGTGTGTGACATCTGTCAGGGACACCTGTTGAGACCCGACCTTTCTCGGGGGATATGTTCTGGAAGGTGCCTGGACATTCACGAGAGATATTAAAGAGTACATGGATATTCACAAGTACTAACTCGATGGATATTTGAGCCTTGGCAGGCGTCATAAGCATTGAAGGGGTACTTGGATGATCACAAGTACGAGTTTTTAGGGCTACTCGAACATTCACAAGTATCGAAAGGGGTATTTGATAATTTTGAAAATACGGAGGGCATACCTTGGGCATTTGTGAAGATCTCTTATTTTCTCGGAAATAGGGAATATCGAGGACGTACACGAGATATTCGTGAAAGTCTCTCACCTCCTGGAAATTGAGAATATCGAGGGCGCACCTGCGATATTCGTGGAAGTTTCTTACCTCTTGAGAATTGGGAATATTGAGGACGCACCTCGCATATTCGTGAAGGTCTCTCGTCTCCTGGTAAAGGGAATACCGAGGACATACCTTGGATATTCATGAAGGTCTCTCACCTCCTGGTAATGGGGAATACCGAGGACATGCCTCGCATATTCATGAAGGTCTCTCACCTCCTGGTAAAAGGGAATATCGAGGACATGCCTCGCATATTCATGAAGGTCTCTCACCTCCTGGTAAAGGGGAATATCGAGGACGTACCTTGGATATTCGTGAAGGTCTCTCACCTCCTGGTACTTGAGAATGCCAAGGACGTACCTCGGATATTGGTGAAGGCCTCCCGCCTTCTGGAAATTGGGAACACCGAGGGCGTACCTCGGCTATTCGTGAAGGCCTCCCGCCTTCTGGATGCTGGGGAACATCAAGGACGTACCTAAGATGTTCATGAAGGCCTCCCGCCTCCTGGCAATTTTAGATACAACGCGAGGCTTACCTGGATGGCCGTGGGTACGTAGGTGTACACAGTAGAGGAATATTTGGATGAACACAAATATTTAACAATACCATCGGGGACCACTTAACTGGTCCAGGTGTAAGGGCACATACCTAGGTAATTGCAGGCGCATGATGTGGAGGAATCTTTGGAGAGCTAGCTAGCATCCAATGTCATGATTTTGAGGACAACTCTAACAGGTCGAGTGTCATAAAAGGGGAACTCGAACGGTGGTCGGTACTTAAAGATGAGAGGATACTTGGACAGTCACAAGCACCGAACTTTAATGACAGCATGAATAGGTCGAGTGTCACGGAGGGAGCACTTAAGTAGTGGCGGACATTCGAAAAAGGGGGGATGCTTGGGTAATTGCGGATGTCGATATTTGAGGGACAAATCAAGCAAGCTGAGCATCGGTACCTAGACAGTGGTAGGTACTTAAAGATAAAGGGATACTTGGTCAGTCACAAGTATCAATACTTTGGGGACAACTTGCTCAAGTTAAGTGTCAATAAGAGGGGGGGGACCTAGACAGTAGTAGGTACTCAAACACAAAGTTTCGGAAACAGGAACGGGGAAATACTTTCTGGTGACATTTCTAATCTTTATGAGTATGCTTGCTATTTATACAATATGCAGACATGTATGCAATGATTGTATGTGCTTGTAAAGATGCGATTTATGCATGATGACCATGTCAACTCTGCATCATTTGAATTCCACTGGGGAAGATTTTGAAAGACAACTTTTGTTTAGAATGCAGATGTCTTTGAGCATGCCAGATGAGGGACTTTCAGTCTGAAAGGACTTTCCACTCACTCTCATGGGAAAGGCTGTTTTATCGACCATTGATGCGGGGTTTATAAGGACCACACTATCTCACTTTGTCATCATGTCGGCAGGGGTCCGAGTATTCTTGCAAATGATACAACTTTACCAATGTGAGAGGTCTTTTTTGGAGTTGTGATGAAGGCTCGGATAATGGCTTTTCAAGGGGGACCAATGAAGTCATGGCTTTGTAGGGAAAATGCTGCACGGTTATCTCTGGGTTTGCAAGTCAAGGATCCTGCGAAAAGGGATAGAATAATCTTGCTCGTACTTCTTCGAGCGGTGCTTATAAACATATGAAATCCTACGTTAATCGAAGTGCCCCTAGTTTGAAGAGACTTTTTACAATAGGACGCCATGTAGGCTTGACTCATGTGTGAAAGGGTGAGAACTGGTGATCGCCTTGGCATTTGTCACCGATCTCTCTTCTTACAGTTTGGTGAAGGTTCCATGGATCTCGATGGTAACTCCTCTTGGGGATACAAATGACTGCCTTTTTGCTTGGGGCATCAGCCTTGCTTTTACGAGGCACACTGCTTTTTTATGCCTCCATTCCTTTTTTCAACTTCTTCATTCATGGGCATTGACCTTTCTTTTACCAGGTGCACTGCTTTTTTATGCCCTAGGTTTTTGTCTTTGTTGCTTGAGGAACTGGTCTTGACGAGTTCGAGTGCATGCCTTCACTAGACTTTGTTGAGTCTTCATCTTTTGCTGGTTCTTCTGATTATGCTGCTTGGATGACAGCTTCCGCTTTGTCTTTTTGTGAGGGTGATTTTACAGAATCAATTGAGTTGTACAATGGTTACAAGTGCGTAAAGACAGAATTGCTCTTCATGACTGTAGGGCACTTAAATTAACGCGAGTGTTCATATATAAATAAAGACACTCAAAGATTGATGCAAGTGCAAGCAAGAGAATCTCTATCCCTTTCCTCACCTCGTGATGCTGACTTGCCTTTGGCTTGCCCCAGTGTGGGGTGATTCTTTGATGGAGGGAAGGATGGAAATTTGGCCAATGTATGGGGCTCAAGGTGAGTGATGGAATGCCTTCCCTTTGTTTTGGTCATCGTACCGTCCGCGAGAGAACTCTTTTACCCTGTAGTCATGGAATTTTCTGTACTCATCTCACGAGTGTGTAGATGGGGGACTGTGTATGGGATATGACTTGCCTGTCATCATTCTGACGTGCCTCATCCAGCATGCTCAATTAGTCTTGTATTCTTCACTTAGTAGTCTATTCTAATATTCCTCAATGGAATCAAAGATTTAGGCAGACAAAATCATCATGCACAATTCACATGGAAAAGGCATGCAGTATGATGTGAAAGAGTTTTGTGTTTTCAAGAAAAAAACTATTAAGAGCTTCAAGAGAGTTTACTTGGTGAAATAGTATAAATGTGCTGAAATTTGAACATCAAAAGAGGTTATTTACAAAGGGTTATTTACAGGTGGGTGTCAATAAAACGTTCCTATTGGTTATGACACATGCATGATCAACCGGGGATCGGTGATCTGATCCGAAATTCCTATTCTTGCCTTTTGCAAGCTGGGAAGCTGTGGGAGTGGCTTAAATAATAGGGCCTAGACTCGTAAATGATTTGAAGCCCGAGGGATCTTCACCATTTTGCTTTGGTGATACTTGAGATGTTATTCTCGCTTTGAAAGTTTATCAAAGACAAGATTTTCATTGATTCGTTTCTGCATCTTTGGCGAGTTCATGTGATCCCTGTAAAAGACAAGAAGGGGCATGTTAGTCACGAACCTTTTTCAAAGGTCAAACAATTGGAAGTGATACAACGTTACTCTTTCTTGGTTGGCAGATGATTGGGTGGATGAAGCCTCGCGCTTCCCACCTCGTCGGAGTCGATTACTCTCCTTAGTTGGCTTGTGGATGACACATCCCCTTACACGAGGTTTAGTGTGTCTGATGCAAGTCATTTCCGTACATTAGCTTAGCTAGTCTTGATTTATCTAACCTTTGAGTTTGGTTCTTAAGTTGTGAAGTTTCCTGTCAAATAGGGAAAACATGTCAAAATGGGATTCAAATAGTAGGGGTATTGGAACCGATACCAGATTACCCTTCACTAGAGCTTGTCCGTGCTAGCTCTTGAATGTTGATGCCGGCCTATTTATCTCGGCGCAGTTCAATGCTTCCTCCCGTTGGCCTCCCTCACTTGTGGTCATGTATGCATGGTTGCTGGTCATTAATTTGTCTTCAATGCATTCCTTCTGTGGAATTTCTCCTTTTGTCCTTGGCTATAGCATTATTGAGCAGAAGTTATGTTCCTCAAGCTTCTATGAAATTTTAGATGGACAATCAAAAACCTCTATTTGTCAGGTGCCAATTGCTCCTTGGAAGAGTATGTGTTTTGAGTGAAGCTTCTTGATTCTAAAGTCATTGTCCAAGGTGTGGGGCTATAGATCGCCTTGACTATGTCCGGATTTTCTCCCGTTGATAGTAATCACTTTTAAAGGTAGAGAAGGAATTTCTTCCTCATGCTCCTGAGTCTGTCGAAGCCGTGGCACCTGGCTGTGTCGCGTGACAAGATAGTCCTTTCGCTTAGGGGGGAGTGAGGCGCGTCATGGATGCTTCGACTTCAACTCTATGCCTGTACCTATTATGTTTCATTTTCCGCATCTTGCGACCGAGGATTCTTTTCATTATTTCTCTTTTTGAAGTCCTTTTTCTTCCGTCTTGAATTATAGCAGCATTGGGCAAGGTCATGCTCCTCAAGCTTCTATGGAATTTGTGATAGGCAATCAGAAATCTCAAGTTATCTGATGGCAACTCCTCCTTGGGGGGAAAACATGCCTCTAGGGTGTGGCTTCTGGATTTTAAAGTCACCGTCCAGGGCATAGGCTATAGATCGCCTTGACTGCCTGGATTTTCTCCCTGTTGACAGTAATTGTTTTAGAGGAGTTTCTTCCTCGTGCTTCTGGGTTTGTCAAAGCTGTGATGTCCAACTGATCGGGCATGTCGTGCGGCAAGATAGTCTTTTGGCTCAAGAGGGAGCTACGTAGGAGCGAGATATGTCATGGATTTCTGGATCTCAATTCTATGCATGTACCTATTATGCTTCATCCTTTGCATCCTGTCAATAGAACGGAGGTTTTGTTATTTTCAATGTCATGTCAGGGGATGAGACTTACCCTTTTGAAACAGGATGATCTTCTCCATTTGCCCCCATTTTACGGAACAATGTCTTCATGTTTGACCTGTTCACATGACGTATTAATTTCAGATATGGAATGATATTCTGAAATCTAAAGTGGGAGAATTAGAGAGACAAACATGCCTAAATTCATCATTTTATTAAGACAAAGGTTTTTGGCGATGAAATATTTTTATTTTCAAAATGTATTTTCAGGGAGAAAAGGCATGAGGAAGCCCAACCCTCAGTATTCTCCTTGGATGAAGTTTTCTTTTCATGGTTGGATAACATCGCTGGGCCGGTTTGGAATACTTCCTCATGTTTTTGGAAACAAAGAAATCTTGGGATTTATACATTGAAGTTCTTGGAATGGGAAAATACAATGCTAGCACACTAGACAAGAAACATGACATAAAAACAAGTAAAACCCATGACAACTCCCGTGTAAAGGGAACGCTTTGGTAGTGCCAGTCTTGGAGCTAAGTATCTCTGGATTCTTCGTCTTCAGTAGACTCGAAGTATTCACATGCGATGACTACTTCGTTGAAGGTACGGAAGTGCAGCCCGTGTAGCCAGCGGCAACAGTCACAGGGCAAGGCTTCTATAAACTATTTTATCAATTCTTCTCAACCAGCTTTGGGTGGTTTTGCATTATGGGAGCCGTCCATCTCTCGGCATATGTTCGGAAATCCTCCATCGGCCTTCTCTCAAAGTGGGCCGAGTCCCTGGATGGCAGCTCGGTCCCGATCTGACTTTGGTATTGATGCAGAAATGTGGAAGTCAGCTCGTTCCAATCCTTTATGAGATGAACATTTGCTGTGAAGAACCACTGTAATGCAGACCCGGTAAGGGTTTCTTGAAATGCCTGAGTTGTGAGTACTGCTGGGCCATAATAGCGACTCATTTCTTCATAGAGATATTGTAAGTGAGCCACAGGGCAAGTCGTGCCATTATACTTGTGGAGGTTAGGTATCCACATCTCTATGGGGGTTAGGATTCTACAGGAGTGAGACGGTCCTGATAGGTCTTGATTAGGCCACTAGTTTTCCCATTGCATACCCATTGGAGTGTCGAACTCTTCTTCTTCTTCAGGGATGTTGGATTCTACTGAGATTACTCCATTGCTTTCCTCAGATCCAAAATTACTAGATGAGATGTTTAAGCTATCCTCATGGTCGGGTGGTGGGTCTAGCACCTCGTCGGGATCGTAGTGGATAAAGACATATTCTTCTCCTTCTGACGGGCCTTCATCTTCGGATGAGAGCAGGAAACAGTTATAGGATGAACTGTCAGTCTCGTCATCGAAATAGCGCTGGAAGCTTTTGGGATGGTACTCTAGGGGCGGGAAGTCTTCAGGATCATACTCCAGGGGATGGCTGCCATCTGAGTTGTATTCCTCGGAATGCTTGGAGTTCTGGTACTGTAGCTCGTTGTCGGACGATGTATTAATCTGGCTAGGCTTTCTTTTCTTGGTCCCTGGTCCGGCTCTTTTGAGTAAGGCTCTATGTTTGGCTATCTCGCTTTGTTAAGGGAAGTGAGAGATACCGAGGTTTATTTGTCCGAGTCACTTTCAGGTTGATAGGGGTTGGTATCCTTTGGACCCCGGCTCTTGGAGTAAGCTTGGGGAGTTGTTTTGTCGTGCCCGGTCTCGAACAGGCTCCGAACTCGTGATCTTATACAAAGGTTCCTTGCCCTTCCTAATGGGGGTTTCTCGGTGGACGCCTGTTCAATTGCCCACTCACTATGCAAGGCTGCATTGGTATTTATCTCTCCTGTCTCAGCAATCAATGGCCTTTCATACTCCGCAGTTACCGATTCTTCGTAGGACAGGGCTATGTTGGGGCTAATGTCATACTCTTGGTAGAAAACGTGAATTAGTTCCTTCCAGGACTTAAGGAGACTAATCTTTCTAACAATGTACCATCACAGGGTTGGGCCGGTCAGGTTCGACTGGTATGATTGAATCATTTTTTGGACCAGGTAGGCTTGTAGGTAGGCTTCAGGGTGAGGGGCATCAGCATACTTTTCACATTCATGTGTCTTGAATTCTTCAGGGATCTCAAAACTGGCGTAATCGGATAAGTCGACGGGATTCTGCCCCTGTAGCTGGCCTAACTTTTTCATGATCTTTTTGAATTGTTCATGGTGTTGGCTAGTTCTTGGCGCGTTCGCAGGGGTTACGACGGTGCTAATTATAGAGTTGGGCTCATCTTGAGTGGACCTCATCTGTCTCGAGAGCTGTTGAAGGGCGATGGACATTTGCCCTACGCCGTCTTCAATGTGGGCAAGGTGATTCCGCACTTCATCTTGATCTGATCCTATTATGAGGGGCCAATCGCGGGCGGCCGATGGGCGATGATTCATGATCACCTATTTTGAAAGCGATGAATGAGCACAAGGTAGACAAAGATTGACCCATGGCAATGATCCACTATTTTCATTTAAAAGAGGGTGTTTACAGACTCCTGACGTCTAGGAATTGAAATGACAGAACCAAATACTAGACACTTAAAGACAAGTCCCTAGACAATGGGACTAAGTTTTTAAAGCAAACTAGGGAAACATGACTACATATGCGACAGGGGGTCTTGTGACGACTGCTTGCTTCCTTGGACTGTCTCTGAGCCAGGTGACCGGCCTACTTCTTGTATCATTCGTATAAGGTTTGCTGGTTCGAGTAGGCCATTCTCTCTGATGGACCAAGGGACCGATGGCTTGTGCTTCTTTGAGATGTGATAATGATGGATATAGGCCGCAGAAGCGTGGTGAGCTTTTTCTTCTCCTTTGAGTCCTTCAGGTATCACAATCCTTTTGCGATGGCACCTATCCCATATTTCTTCACAAGTAGAGATTTTATATGTGTAATCATTGCTTCTATTGAAGAGGAACGGAGGAATCTTCTTCCTAGAAGGTGGCGGGATTTCCTGGAGGGCTCCGAACTGTCGCGCCACTCGAAATGGATAGTAGGGTACGGCGTCAGTCCAGCCAAGCAAGGGAATTGGATGGGTGCGTCGTAGGCAAAGCGAGCCCTCTTTTCATGGAATCAACCAGCACACCACCGGAATGTCTCGGGAGTTGGATCTCTCGGAAATCGACCCAATGTAAACTGGTTTGATTAGGAATGCAAGATCCTAAAGCCATGAATTTTTGTAATGGATGCTCGAAGTGTTTGTTTGGACGATCGCATGATGCCCGGTATTCGCTCAAGTGAGAAAAGAACCAGACTTGTAATATTTCTGGAGAGGCCCGCATGATTTTTTCCGTGTTGTCTTTAAAACGGTTGAAGGATAGGAAAGTTTCAGCTAAAATCATGTTGACATAATTGGCTTCCCCCAAAATTTGATTGACGATCCAAACCATTTTAGGACTTATGGTATTTCTTTGGTGAGGGAAAATGATGAGCCCGAAAAATGCTAGGAGGAAAATTTCGCCTTTTTAGCCATGGGCTGATTTTGAAAACATTCATTCAAGAATTCAAAAGGGCAGTTATTATCATTGTTCTCGAGAATTTGTCTCATAACATGAATTTCAGCTCCTAAAAACCGTGCTAGCCCGCGCCATGGGAGGGGGCCTGTTGATGGTCTGACCAGCTCTTCCCCAAGGGGCATTCCAGTGATGATGCCGTATTCTTCCAGGGTTGGAGTTAGCTTAAACCTACCGAACATGAAGGTAAGTGTCCTAGGGCACCAGAAATGTGCAATGGCTTGTATGACTTCAGGGCGGACAGTGATTTGGATCAATGAAAGGAGATGGCCGAGCTTGTCCTTTACCCGCTCCCGGGCGGGCGATCCAATTGACCCCACCATCGAAGAGTTCCGCCTTGGGAGTAGGAATAAAGCGGATGTCATCTTCCCCATCGCATATAAATCGGGGTTTTGGAAATTTTATCCTACATTGCCATGGGCCAAAAGACTAAGTGAAAAGTAAATAAATTACTTTGCTTTTAAGTAAAATGACAAGCACAAAGACATGCACATGAGACGTGCGGCTCGATTTCTACCTCAGAAGGCTTGGTGAAATTAAAAGGGCATCTGCCGGTCGCTAGTCTCGCGTTAGCAGCGTACCCTCTTAACCTCGGCTAAGAAATTCGGGGAAAAGAAGGGCAACCTCTACATGGCGTCTCGCTTTCGAGGCCGTATCCTTCTTAACACCATCCTAAAAATCCTATGGCGGCCCGGAGTTCGGCGGCCGGGTTGTGTGTGCCATGTGTAGTGTTTAAAACAAGTAAATCATGCACATCGGTTTATAATCACAAGACAATTTAATTTAAGCAACGCTTAAAATAAACTTCTAAATAATTGACCTGTAAAAAGAAAAAAACCTAAGTCAGTAAATAATTCAAGCAAGATAAATATGGCCTAAGTCCTCAAAGTCCCCAGCGGAGTCGCCAAGCTGTCGCGACCCCTTTTTTCGGGGGCGCCCGGCCGGATCGGGTTCGAGCACCTAAAGGAGTGCTAATGGCTTGGCTGGGTTTAATTAAAGCTTGGACTCTCCCAAGTCCACCAATTCACGACTTTAAAATATTTGGTTTGTAAATTGATTTTTTAAAAAGGAGTCGCCACTAATCAATTTAGGGTAGGTAGATTAGAAACCTAAGCAGTATCGGGAGAAATACTTGCTCCTGTGCAACCAGAGAAATTAGGATCGGGGATTTGATTACACTAGTTAATCACTAATGCCCTTTCGGTACCTAATCTTGTTTAAACTCTAAGGTTTTTTGGATGTTTGGGGGTTTTCCATGCATTTTAGGAAAAATCGCATTTTTGGTATTTTCCTCATTTTGGACATAAAAGGGATTTTTTGGATTTTTGGGGTATTTTTGGAGAAAATACAAGTCTTTGGCATTTTATGAAATTTTTGGGCTTTTTATGAATTTTGGCATTTTTGGGATTTTTGACATTTTTTTGATTTTTGGAAAATATTAAAGTATTTTAATATTTTTTGGATATTTTGGAAAATAATATTTTTTTGATTTTTCTAATCATTTTCGGAAATAAATGATTTTTATTTTGATTTTTGATTTTTGGGAAAATAAAACATTTTTAAAGCATTTTTGATTTTTTTGAAATGATTTTTGAATATATTTTGAAAATAAAATACTTTTAAATTAAAATAAAAAGATTATTTATAATAAAAAAAAAGCGACCCGGGTCGGATCCATGGGTCGGATCCGCCCCGGGTCGGCCCGAAACGTGGACGGGGTCGCGTTTTGGGGGAAGAAGGCGCCAAACGACGTCGGGTCGGGTCGGGCGTGGGTGTGTCCGGCCCGACCCGACGAGCGGGGCGACCCATTCCCCGTCAAAACGACGGCATTTCCACTCCTTTGGAAAACGGCGTCGTAGCCTTCCAACCCGAAGACCCGGGTCCCGAGGCGAAACCTTACCCGGATTCGGCCCGGGTTTCGACCCGACTCCCCGCAAAGCGCAAAACGACGCCTGTCTCGGGGAAGCCGACCCGACCCGACCCTCGGCGAAACGACGCCGTTCCTTCGGCGACCCTACCCGAATCCGACCCGCTTGCGACCCGACTCCGAACCGCTCCTTTAAACGCGAAACCCTACCCGGTTCCCGATCCGGGTCCGACCCGGAGACCCGGATCGCGACCCGAAATCGGGAACCCTAGGGTTTCGATTTGGGGCTGGCTTGGGGGAATTTCGCGACGGCGACGGCAACGGCGATTGGGACGACGGTGGCGGTGGTGAGGGGGAAGCTTCGACGGCGGCGGCACCACGGTGGGGGTACCCGGGCTACGGCGGCGACGCGGTGGTTACGACGGTGGTGGTGGTTTCGGCCTCTCTCTCTCTCTCTCTCTCTCTCTCTCTCTCTCTCTCCGCAACTCCCTCTCTCTCTCTCTCTCGCCGGCGGCATTAGATCCGGCGCCGCTCGTCCTCGGCCCCCCTTTTTCTGAAGTCTCTCAAATGGGGAGATTCGAGGATCTGCGACCCAGGATCCTTGCCGCTGCTCTACCTCCGTTGAAACCGAAGGGGGAGGGGCTATTTATAGGCGACGGACGGCCGGTCGGCGAGGGTTCGGCCAGGGTGGATGTCGCGGCCTCCATCGGCCGAACCGGCGTCCCATCGGCCGTCAGGCTTATCCGGCCACGCACCTGCCCTCTGCTCCCCGTACTCTACCGCTCCTTCAATCCCGCGCACGCCATCGCCTGCTCTGCTTTCTCTCCGGCGGTCGCGGTTGCTCGCGCGTGCACCGCACGTGATTTCGGGCGAGGAAGGAGGTGCCCGCGGGTCGGGTGCCGGGCCGGGCTGACCTGCGGGTTTTGGGCCGTGAGGCACCCCTTGGGCCGTTTTTACCGTTTTTTCTGTTTTTTCTTCATTTTTTCGTTTTTTTATTTTTCTTTCCTGTTTTTTTTTTGTTTGGTTTTTACCAAAATAAAATGAAATAAACTAAATAAAAACAGTAATAATAAAATTAATTAAAAACCTAAAAATAAAAAGTAAAAATTAGGCGTCAACGATATTCGATCATAAAAGGATGACAAACCAATTACGAAATATCCGTTTCCTATACATGTGAACATAGCTAATTTCATGACAATTAAGTGAATGATGAGAATTTTTGTTGTGGCAAGCTCAGTTCAGCAGGTTTTTAAAGAGTCAAGACCTGGTTGGTTTTATTGATGGTAAGACTTTACCTCCTGCTAAAATGATAAGAACTGAGATAGGGGAAGAAATGAATCCTGACCATCTAGAATGGATGAAGACTGACCAGTTGATTTCCTCCTGGATAAGTGATGCAGTCTCGGAAAACATCCTCAGTCTAATAATTGGGCTAGAAACCTCATTTGAGGTATGGCAGGCTCTAGTGAATAAGTTTACTCAGAGATCTATTGCAAAAGAATTTGAACTGAGGGGTAAGTTGCAAGCCTGCAGAAAAAGAGATAGACCATTAAATGAATATCTTCGAGAGTTCAAAGGCATTTGTGACCAACTAAATGCCATTGGAAAGCCAGTTGATGATATAACCAGGATGTTTGGCATACTTGAAGGATTAGGCCCTGAATATGAGACATTCAGGACAACAATGTATTGTCTCAAGCCTCAGCCAGAGTATGATGAAGTTGTGTCCCAGCTAGAAAGGTTTGAGACAAGATTGCAAACATATCCTATTAATCAATATAATCCTCACATGGCTTACTATGGACAGAGGAAGGCGGTATTGGAATACAAAAATCTAATTACAGAAGTCCTGGGGAAAACATGCGAGGGGGGTATAACTCTGGTAAAGGACAATTTACCAACAGAAGGGAAAATGGAAACCCACTTACTGATACAGGGAGAAATCAAGTGAATAGAATGATTCCTCCTAACATGATAAAGCAAGGCCCAAATAATAAAAACAGTTGGAACAGTTATGGACAAGGTTTCAGACCTTATGCCAATCAAAAATATCAAGGTGTGAGGTCATATCCACCACAGAATTCGAATGTTGCCAGTCGTGGACAGGACACAAAACCAATGAGCAGTTATCCCCTGGAGTGCCAGATCTGTAAGAAACCAGGCCATACCGCACTCATATGTTGGTACCGCTTTGATAATTCATATCAAGTGGATGACATACCAGCAGCTTTGATAGCAGTACATGTTGAAAACTCATCAGGCCCAGAGTGGTATCTTGACACAGGGGCCACCTCACATATGATTGCCGAGCCTGGTATGATTCAAAACCATGTTAAAATTAATGGTTATGATGCTGTAATGATAGGGGATGGGTCTTGCTTATCGATCTCATGCATTGGTAATGGAACACTACACACAGCAGCAAGCACATTACCACTAAAAGATGTGTTAGTAGTTCCTAAAATCAAAAAGAATTTGCTCTCTATATCAAAATTGACAGATGATTATCCCTGTGCTTTTATATTTGACAAGTATGGGGTATATGTGAAGGACAATCACAATCATACAACATTGAAGTTGGGGAGCAAGGTCAGAGGACTGTACCAAGTGACAGCTAGCCAAGCTGAAGCATACTTCACACAGATTCAACCAGAAGTGGGAGAAGATATATGGCACCAGAGACTTGCTCATGCAAGCTCAACAGCAATCAATGCCCTGCAGAAGCAACACTTAATTCAGTATAGATCAAAGAATTCACATCTATGTAGTAGCTGTAAAGTTGCAAAAAGTTCAGCTTTACCATTTCCAGTTTCAGAACATGTTTCCAAAGTTCCACTAGAAAAAATACATTGTGATGTTGGGGACCATCACCTATTACCTCGATTCAGAAATTTCAATACTATGTTGTCTTTGTGGATGATTTTTCTCGATATAGTTGGATATATCCAATGAGAAAGAAATCAGAGGTATATGAAGTGTTTGTGGTGTTTCAACGAATGGTGGAAAATCAACTTGATTGTAAGATCAAAGTACTCCAAAGTGATGGAGGTGGAGAATTCACCAGCATCAAGTTTCAGCAACATCTACAAAAATGTGGCATTAAACAGAACCTCTCTTGTCCTCACACACCAGAACAGAATGGTGTATCTGAGAGAAAACATAGACACATTGTTGAACTAGGTATTGCAATGCTATATCGTGCGAGAGTGCCCTTAATCTACTGGGTAGATGCCTTTGTTACAGCAGTATATATCATTAACCTTCTTCCTACAGCAAGGTTTTCTATGAAATCTCCGCATTACAGATTATATAATAAGGAGCCAAGATATGACCATCTACGGGTCTTTGGATCAGCTTGCTATCCAAACCTTAGACCCTATGCACAGCATAAACTCGATCCAAGATCTCTCACATGTGTCTTTCTTGGTTACAGTGAAAAATATAAAGGCTACAGGTGCCTTTTGCCAACAAATGGCCATGTCTATATCTGCAGAAATGTTACTTTCGATGAACAAGAATTTCCTTTTTCTCAGAAGCTTTCTACTGAGTATCAACAGGGATCTACTCTGTACAAACAATGGATACAAGGCCTAATGTATTCCAAATCTAGTACTACACAACAAACTATGTCTCAGTTTCACGAGTCAACTAGTGGTTCTGGCATACATCAGTTTTGTCCAGAAATACAGGATAATGATTCCAGAACAATTTCTGACTCAGGAATATGATTACTAAGTGCAGTACCTGAAGCTGGATTGCAAAATGTGTCTGGAGTCCCATCCAGCAATACTAATTCATCGGGGACACCCTTCACTCTGAGAACCAATATCTCGCAAATCAAGAGCAAGAGTTAGCATATCCAGTCAATACAGAGCACAAAGAACACAATGTCTCCAGAAATATACAAGCAGTAATACCTACAAATCAAGAGCAAGGTTCAGCATGCCTAATCAATCCAGAACAAGATCACAGTACTCAACTCAGAGAGGCACAAGGTACATTCTCTACTCATTCTATGCAGACTAGGCTAAAGTCTGGAATTACTAAACCAAATTCCAAATATGCCTGTCTTGCTGAATATCATATACCACCTGAACCGAAATCTGTGAAATCTGCTCTAGCACATAAAGGGTGGTATCAAGCTATGTTAGATGAAATGAGTGCCTTATATCAAAACAAAACCTGGGAGTTAATTCCTAGAACTGAGAAGATAAATGTTGTGGGCTGTAAATGGATTTTTAAAACAAAACTTGCACCAGATGGAAGCCTGGATAGATTAAAGGCTAGACTGGTAGCCAAAGGATTTCATTAGGAAGAGGGTTTAGATTTTATAGAAACTTTCAGTCTTGTAATAAAGCACACTACAATAAGAATAATCCTCTCAGTTGCCAAGATGAAGCACTGGCCCATTCACCAACTGGATGTCAAAAATGCATTTTTGCATGGTGACTTAACTGAAACTGTATACATGGAGCAGCCACCAGGTTTTAAAGACACAAAAAGGCCACACCATGTCTACCTACTCAGAAAATCACTCTATGGGCTACGCCAAGCTCCTAGAGCTTGGTTTGACAAATTCAGCAGCTTTCTGCTCGAGTGTGGGTTCTTTTGTAGCTCCACTGATCCATCATTATTCATTCTTCATACCGATACGATACTATTTTACTTTGCTTCTATATGTTGATGATATAATTCTTACGGGAGTTCACCCTCTATGCTCACCGCCTTCATTGGTTCCCTCGAGTCACAAGTTCTATATGAAGGATCTTGGTATGTTACACTATTTTCTGGGCATCGAGGTTAAGCATACACCTGATCACTTGTTTCTTTCTCAAGCAAAATATGCTTTTGATCTTCTCTCCCGAGCTAACATGCTGGAATCTAAACCAGTCTCAACCCCTCTTCCATTACGACAAGTTGCTCTGCTCACTGACTCTATAGCATTGAATAATCCTGCTGAGTATCGAAGTCTGGTTGGAGGGTTACAATACCTCACAATAACCAGACCAGACATAGCTTATGCTACAAACCAATTATGTTAGAAACTGCAAAGGCCTACAACTGCAGATTTTAATAACTTGAAGAGAGTTCTGAGATATGTCAAAGGTACAATTACACATGGGTTGTTCATTCATTCACGAGTACTCTTCATCTATATGGATACTCGACGCGAGACCGGGGCTGGCTGTACCGACACTAGACGATCCACAACTGGGTTTTGTACCTATCTCGGATCTAACCTCATTTCGTGGACAGCAAAGAAACAATCTACAGTAAGTAGATCGTCCACAGAGGCTGAATACCGTGCCTTGGCATCAGCTACAGCAGAACTCACCTAGGTTAGTTTTGTCCTACGAGATATTGGCTGTTCCCTCACTCCCCCTATTCATCTTTACTATGATAACAAATCTGCTATATCTCTTACAACAAACCCTATTCTCCATGCCAGAACTAAACATATAGATATTGACTTCCATTTTGTACGAGAAAAGGTGTCAGCTGGCTCATTACATGTCAGCTATGTCCCTAGTCAATATTAGATAGCAGACATTTTCACCAAACCTTTGACACGTCTCCTACATTCCCAACTGCGACACAAATTGGGGATTTCAGCTTACTCACTCCCCAATTTGAGGGGGGCTATTGAAGATATAAAACAAAATATCAAACAGGAAGTTCAAGATGTTACAGAGGAAGTTCAAGGTGTTGCAGAACAAGAAGTTCAAGCAAGAGGGCACTCAACTCAGGTTACTCGAAGCAGCAATACAAGCATGAAGAATGGAAAGAAGTAAACACCTGCACGTGCCAAGCTTTATAAACCTGAAGAATGGAAAGAAGGAAACACCTGCACGTGCCAAGCTTCAAGTCTTCTGTAACCGATAGTCTTCTGTAACCAATAGTTCTGTTCTAGCTGTTAATTCTGTTAAATAAAGAAACTCAAGTTGTTAGTAGCTGAAGTATATAAAGGAACAATTAGAGATAGTTGAAGAGAAGATACTAAGCGAGAAAATCATCTTCTTTGAATATTCTCTCTGTGAGACTTTTCATCAAACACCTTTCCTATATCTTTGTATCAGCTCAAGATAGCTTTCTTTGTACAAAGTGATTCTGTATCAATAAAGAAGATCGAGAGATGATGTTACTTGATTTTGGATTCGTCTCAGATGTTCTCTGCTTTCGATTGTTCACAGATACCCCCAGCTCAGGGACTGCACATGATTCGTTTATGAGTGCCTTTATGCGAAAGGCTTTACATGTCGCCCATATGTCTGTGAATAAGAAAAGGAAGATAATAGCTATGAGGTTCATAGATTCGGCAGTGGAGCACATTGCAAAGGTTCTGAAAACAGAAGAGGTGGCAGTTGCTCTTGACGATCCAGACTGTAAGGATGATATGGATGTGATTATGTGTGAGTATGCCCTCGAAAACAACTTGATCAAGAGAATGTAGCTAAATCTAGGATGGGATGTCCAAGAGTGAAACACAAAGTTGAAGGCCATCGACCAGCTAAAAAACAGGTTTAGTCTCTTTCTTACTGGACTTCCAAATTGGAATGCATTAGTAGGATTAGTCTTCTCAGTACCTATTTTTACAATTTGCTGTGGAATTGTGGGCTATTAAGTGGGGAAAACTATTGCTTCAGATTTAAACATAACATGTTTAGAAATCGAATCTGATGTCATTCATGTGTTATATGCTGCGCAAAACACTGGGTGTTGACATCCCTAAACTTGAACTCAATCTCGAATGAACACAGGGACGTATTAGCTAAATTGCAGCAAGTGAGGATTAAGCATGTGTTCAGGGAACCGAATTAGTGTGCAGAAAGCTAGCAAATATGGGATTGATGGCATCGGACGACATATCTACTTTCAGTTGTATTCCTTCTGAATTAGAAACTTTGGTTGTATGGGATAAGGGAAGAGCAATATCCTCGGAGACTCAGACTAGGAGTTCTTCATGATTTGTACTACCTTATTTGGAGTATTTTTATAAGCATGTTTCTACTGAAATCCATCCAGCTGTCCGAAGTATTTGAGAAAGCCACTTTGTCTGCGTCACAAGATACAAGAAGAGCAATTTGGTCCGATGCAATTGTGAAATTTTAGAAAGTCTAGCTCATGTAGCTTTCGACCGATCATATCTGTTATAGTTCCATTTAGTAAAGCTGCTATTAGTCCTCCAATTTTCAGCATCGAACCAAAAAGTGAATACTTTAGCATGATAGGAGAAAGATTAATATGGAGAACCTGAGCCGGGACTTGCTGCACTTATCCATCGGCAGTCCTTAATACAAGAGATGCTGTCATCGCTCATCGATTATAAGGCAGGGTTAATGCCACAAGGAACAAAGTACGTATAATTAGAAGATTAGAATTTAGATGATAGTTAAATCAACTAAAAGTTTGCAGCAGCCACACCATCCTGATACTGTTTTAGCAATAAGATGTATACGTCTAACCTATTTGATAAATTCTTCATTCGTGAGGGTAAAGGTAGACTAACCGCCGCTATAGAAAGTCCCAGATCTTCCGTTGTGCCTAACATAACTGGTGAGAAATTAGGAAAAAGCATGGTTTTAGGGTGGAACTAGAAACTAGTCCGATTCTAGGTTCTGGTGAGACTTGGTTCGGTTCTTGGTTCCAGATTTTATGGAACCTTTGATTCCGGGTGGATCGGGAATCGAGAATTTACAAAACACCCTAAAATAGAAATTGATTTAGGTTTGGGTAAGCAATGTTTATATTTCTTTATATTGTAATTCCTTTGTATATCTAATGAGTGAATGTTTTATTTAATATCTCTCTTTTAGATATTGATTGTATTGATGAGGAGATTATTATCGGTATATAGAGTTTAATAGTCGAAGTGGAATGAATAATGGGGTTAGGCTTTCTAATAATGACTTTAGTTTAATTAATAGTAATTTTAATTTTAATTTATTATTAAGTAATTAACAATGTTGTTTCTTTTGGTTTCAGGTGGTTAGAATTGTGAGTACTTTTTCATGAATGACTAAGGATCAAAGAAAAAAAAAAAAAGTTCCGTAACTTTGGTTGTATGTTACTTGTTTTGAACTTTTTATTATTTATTTATTTTTATGTATTCATCTTTTATGGGTCGTTGCTATTGATAAAGGGAAAACTTTCATTTTTGTTGTTAAGTCTACTTTCATTTTGCTTAAGTAAAATTGAAAAAAAGAAAAAGAAAAGGAAATTGGCCGATTCCCAAATAGACCTTAGAACCTGTGGCAGGGTGGGTTCTAAAATGTAGGGTATCCAAAGAAAGTTTTAGGCTCCAAAAAATTGAAAAACCTAGTCCAACAAGTAGGCTTCAAGTGAAATTTAGATGGAACCTAGAACCGCTCATCTCAGTGACGAATAATCCACCTCCACTGTAAATTGCTCGCCATTGTCACGGTGCCTTTGTAACTGCGAATAACCTTGTGAAATACAGCCTTAATTGAGGCGGCACAATATGGTTAGAAAGTCGGATTGTGGAGTCAAATTGAAAGGCAGCCCAAACGCTGCCTCCTACTTCCAAGATTCTTTTGTTTTTTTCTCCCTTGATAATGCGACGGAGCTCGAGCGCTTGATTACTTCCCTAGTGGTTGGAACAGTCCCAATCCCATGCGACGGGTTATTACAAGAGCACAATATCCCAATTAATGTTCCTACGGATGCTAGTTTTTCAGGGATAGGCCACTCGATGCAGAACCTTCTAACCAAGTTATTTGCACCTTCTTGAGGCTAGATATTCATGAATTGTAACCGGTGAGCATGACCTGTCCCTGTACCGCAGTCCAACAGAAAGCATCTTGGTGACGATGAGCAAAAGAAACTTTACAGGGAAAAGCAATACTTCATGAAGACTAGTGAGGGCTCATAAATTGCTTTGGAAAGCGTTGCATGGTTGCTGCAGCAACAATACTCGCAGTGCGGCCAGGAGCTAAAAATGAGAGGAGCTGCGACGGAAGAATGGCTGAAAGATGCAGAGTCGCTGTGATTGCCGCGATTAGAGACTTCTTTGAGAAGGAGAGAGCTTGTTGAGAACCCATCTTTTTCTGGACTCTCTCCATGTCTCTCTATTTATGAAGAGACGAATTGCAAGAAATGGAGGTGAAAAAGTGAATCTTCAATGAATATAAAGGAATCAAAGGATTGGACTTTTAATTGTGTGAAATTGTTATAGAGATATTACATTCGAAAGCTTCTAGTTCAAGGCCACATGAGTTTATGCAAAAGGATTTGCATGTCGCTGAGGGAGGAGCATAATCCAGGTTGGGCTAGTCTAGTATCTAACCCATGGATCGACCTGCACAGTATTGGCTCATAATTTTCAAGATTAAGGACTGATACCATTGAGCTTGTGAACAAAAAACGAACTGACCTTATGGGTCCAATCCGGTTCTAGTGTTAACCTAAGATCAAGCGATTATGTTTTTTTTTTTTTTTTTTTGTTTTGATTTTTATATTCCTTAAAATGACAAATATACTATTTTAAATTATGTATCTATTAACGATAGGACATTGAACAACTAAATTATGAATACCAATACATTTCAAATATAAATATAAAATATGGTAACAATAGAAATTTACACTTGTCAAAACAAACCATAAAACGAACATGCAAAGTGAGCAAACAAAGGCAAGTGACTAGGTGAGTGAGGCAAGTGAAGAGAGATAAGCCATGACGCGAGCAGTAAGCAAGGCGAGCAAGGCCAAGGTGGGCGAGCAAGGCCAAGACTAGTGAAGAGGGTTCTTTTTTTTTTTTTTAATCGAATTAGGGTTGGGTTTTTTTTCCACTTTTCAATTTTACACAACAAATTATATTGCAAAAAGAGCAAAGGAAGAGGCGCTAGAATGGAGAGTAGATAAAAGCATATAATATTTAATACATTAGAATTAAAATATATAATATATATTATGTACAAATTTGGTTCAGATTTGACTTATCCTAAATTCTCAAAACCGAAGATCAACTAGCATAGTGCAGGGTCCAAGAGTCTTAAGACTAAGGATCGACTCAATCCTCTTAGGAACTAGACCAAGACCGGCTAGGTTTGGCCAGTTCAGGGTCAGTCTAATGTTGATCCTAGACTAATGCTCGCCCTAGTCTCACCCATGTGTCTGTAAATAAGAAAAGAGAAGCTTACATTGCAAAGGTCCTGAAAATATAAGAAGTGCCGGTTGCTTTTGATGAGTTGGACGGTAAGGATGATACGGATCGAACTATATGTAAGTATGCTCTCAAAACACAACTCGAACAAGAAAATGCAGCTAAATATGGGATGTGATGTCCGAGGGTGAAACGAAAAGTTGAACGCCATCAACCAGCGGGGAAACCAAAGACCCGGTTAGTCTCTTGCTTAACAAATTGTTTCTTAAGTTCACTGCCCTGTGTGTGCACTTCCACTTTAGAATGCATTATCTCAGTAGGATCAGTCTTCTCTTATAGTAACTATTATGACCGATCAAGAACGACAACTAGACGTATTGCTCATTAGTCCAAAACATGAACTATTTTTTTGCCTTGAACAAGATATGCTCAACAATTAAACAGAGGATTGACCCTATCGGGCCCAAAACGTGCCTACATGTGAGCTTAGAGCCTCCAACGTCCATGTCTGACCGACTTTCGAAACATGCAGATTGACGTGAAAGGGCGTGTCAATATTTAGGATAGCGGTCAGCGCATGAACGTAATAGCCAATCATTCAGTTTCTGGGTTCTGTTTTCGAGGCTGCATCATTCAACTTCGTATATGGTGGATCATGTGCTAAACACTTCCGATCGATGCAAGCATCCTCACAAATGTTGGTGAATGGATATGTTGGGCGGGCATCACGAGATTAATGCCTTCATTATGACACTGTTTTGTTCCACCAGGTTGAGACTGAGTCATCGTTGTCACAAGTTGCTCAAATGACTGCAACACTGTCTCCTTCAACGATTACTCGCTGCCATCCTCGATGGTGAGGACTACTGCAGCGGCCTCTGATGACTCTGGATCGTCACCTACATATTGTTAGAATAATGTCTTAAAATTAATGCAATTAGTTAATGGCGAATAGTTGGTCGATGTGTAACCTGAAAAAGAAAAGGGGCTGATATATATATAAGGAATATAGGGAGTATTACATATTTAGGTCATCGATTGTAGCACAAAGAGGATTATTTACAGATATACAAGACACTGTAAGGGTCCGTTTCAGAAGAACAAGCTGAGTTCATTCTTACCCCGCATGCTTTACTCACTGCACCAACTCCATTTCTTTCACCTGCAAAATGTGCCCTTCCCCTTCCCCTCCTGCTGAGCCCAAATCATCCACTCAGGCACCAACATAGATCCTTGATGCAAACAAGCTATGCCAAACGATATAACGTCGCACTTGCAAAACATATTTAGTTTCCTTTTAAGTTGCAATTCCTCTGCGAATCTTGCCGGGTCTCAACGTGTTTTACAGGGTAAACAATATGATTAATGTGTTCCTGGCTTGAGAAACCGTAAAGCTTAGCTCAGTTGCTAGAGGGTACACTGAACAAAGAGGTGCTGACTTCAACCATGATTCGTAGTCCTGCTGCTCCCAGCTATCCTGCCTTGGTGGGTCTATATTACTACTTGATGTTGAGATGTATCCAGACCTTCTGGGTCTGTGGATTCTCTGTTTCGAAAATCCTAACCACTTCCCGAATCACATAAAGCTTCCTAATTGTTTAAAATATGCACAGGAAAGAGACGCCTCGCGCTTGGTGTTCTTGCTCGCTTACCCTCCTCAAGTCTAATCAGCATATCCTCCCACATGTTAAACAAATTCATCGCTAACGATCATTACAATGGCATAGTGTTTCATCCGCATGTTAAACGAATGAATGAAAGAGGAATTACGGGAATTTTTGAACTTGACATTCCGGCACTTGGAATGTTAGGTTGAAGAACAACTGTTGAAGAAGAAAACAAGCATTGGATGCCGAGACCAGGCTTGATCTTCTGGTACATAAATGCTAAAGCAATAAAACCGAGAGAAAGATAAAAAGGCAGATAGATGTTTCCAGTGGAAGAAAGTTCTCTCTCCTTTAGCCCCTCGAGCTCTCGAATCTCCCCATATAAGTGGGGAAGCTCCGGTTTGGAGGCACATCGTGCAGGGCAGCTCTCCAAAATTTGTGAGGACATAGCCTGAGAGCTTGAGTTTACTAGCAAAGAGATGAGGCCAGGAGGACCCGGAGGACAACCGCCAGGGTGGGGCCCTCGTCCGTGGGGGCTGCCGGGATTTCTCTGTGGCTTTTGCGATGTGATAGGCTCCTGGTATGTGAATGTTGGTTTCCCTTTGTGAGGATGCGCAATGCATGTGTACTGTTCGTAAGATGATTATTTTAGGAGTCGTTAGTAACGACATATGGACGTGAGTAGGTCTTTAAAAGGCTCAAGGAAGAAAGAGGGAGGAAGAACCCTCTAGCAATTATGGAGTAAACCAAATAGATTTCTAATTTTTTTCATTCAAGAAAACCAACTAGATTTCAACAATGTGATTGTACGGAAAGAAGATGAAATCATTATACATTTGAAATATGAGACGTCTCGAGATTTTTGGTCCGTCAAAATGCCAATGACAAAGTGGAGCATGCTCGACCTAGGAATTCCTATGCACCTTAAATTCCACATAAATCATCAATATATTTTGGACGCTTGAATAGTGGGATCATATGTTAGAACGTGTTTTACTCATTGATGCTACATCTACTTGTCTGCTCCGAGTTCCATTTTTCTCTCCTTCAGGGAAGCTCAGGAACTTTGCTTAACGTCATTATTGAGTCACTGCCATTCAAACCGAAGCGAAATGAGTTTTATTTTTCGTTCTGTGATGCTTCAAACGGCTTGAGCTCGTTGTGCTGTTGCGTGTTGATACGAGAGTGTTTTGGCAGGCCTCTCGGACCACCAGGACCCCCCAGACCTCGTGGCCCATTTGGACCGCCTCGCCGTTGACCTCTCGTGCTGTGCTGGTTCAACCAATCTGGACCTCTCACAACCAGAGCCTCTCATCCCTGGTTTTCTTGTCCTGGGGGTAATGCAGTAATCAGACTCCATTTCTTCGTAGGAAGAGAGCAACTTGCTCGCGTATCTCATGTCGGAAGTCAGTTCGCAGGACACATTCACGCGAATTGTATATGGGAATCCTCTGTTTTTTATGATCAGTTCTTTTAGACCATGTATTGAATTTTATATTGGTGATGGTTGTCTTCATCAGATGATTGTTTTCACTAGGAATTCCTGGTGTTGTCTCGAGTACAGTCGAGCTTGCAATGCAACTAGTAAAAAAAATGGCAAAGCCCCTGGCAAGGTCATAAAATACATGAAGAAGAGGTGCAGTGCCTTAATTGAGACTCTTTAGATTGGACAGAAGAGGTGAAAGGAGGGTGATTCTACTTTCCATAAAAAATAGAAAACATTTTCTTTTACAGATACATTTTCTAACGGTTAGGTAAGCGACAAACAAATTGCTAGTAAAAGAAATACTGGTCACGTGGTAACTTATTGGTGAGTAACCCATTGACAACTTTTATGAAATAACTAATTCCCTTTACAATTTACAAATAATCAACTTTTTTTTACATTTCACTAACTTGTTGGTATACCATGACTAGCTAGTAAATCACTCTAATTTAGATCGGAATTTTGTATGAGGATAAGTAAATTCAAAACTTTAGTAAGCTATGCAAATATAAGTAGGGAGTACAAAAAATGCTAATTTGCAAACTCTTTAAATAGTCATAATGTCATAAAAGTGTTAGTGAGTTACCAAAAAATTGCCTAAAAAAGGTCATCCGGTCATTTTTTACCAATAGTTTTTGTATACTTACCAATATTTATTGAAATTTATCGACTTAGAAAAAAGAATATGTTACTTTTGGATACGAATCATAGTTAATGCGAAAAGATATAATTTGTATTCTCTAATCTGGTTTATCATCATAAAATGCACAAAAGAGAACCATCCACAGGAGCCTACGTGGCAACACCGAAGTGATGAAGTTAACACACTTTCTCATATGTATTAATCGCAAACCTAAGATTAGAAAAATGCGAGTTTAAATACTTATAACATCGCCCTACATCGGAAAAGGTATGTTTTGTGCCGTTCTTTTATAATATTAAGCTTTTCAAATAGGCAATTTGGATTAGACTTAAACTCTATTTGTTACATGAAAAATGAATAATTTAAAAAATATATATACAAAAAATGATTATTTATATCGTTTAAAATAATTAATTAGTAAAAAAATTCATTATCGTAGACGATGAAAATATTTTTTGTTCATATATTTTTATGAGTGATACAAGCAATCTTTTGAAAAGAAATATTTTTCGTTCATTTATTTTTATAAGTGAGACAAACAATCTCTTTTAAGAATATATTATTGATTTTCTATCAAAATCAGAGACCCTCAAGCTCTTCATATGTAATTTCTTGTAATATTTGTGCCCGTTTACGGGTTTCCCTTACTTAAGAATGTCTTGATGCTTCTCAAATTCTTTTATCTAATCATATTGAGCTCGCATATGTTATCTTAATCGACCTTTTTCGCGCAAGGAAGAGTGCAGAGATCGAAAGTATATTTCTACTTTTTCTCCAGCATTATAAGCGTTTGGAATGAGCAATCATATCGAACCAAACGCAGTCGAACTCCAAAGGCCTGTTTGGTAATGTCGAATAGTAACTGATTCTGATTTTTTGTTCTCAGAATCAATTTGAGACGAGAATCGTGTTTGGTAAAATTTTTGTTCCCGAGAACAAATATATTCCCAAAATCAGTTTGGGACAAGATTTGAGAATAAAAAAAAAAAGTTCATTCTGCATCCAAGAATTAAAAAAAGAATCAATACGTTAAAACTCTCTTCTTCCTTTCTGCCATCCTGCAACCACCGCTCGCCGCCGCCTGTCGCCGTCCACTGCCGCCTGCCGCCGCTGCCGATCACCGGCCGCTCGTCCGGCGAGCTTCACCGGAGGCGAGCCTAGCCACCAGTGAGCTCGCCGGAGGCAAGTGCAGCCACCGGCGAGAATCAACCTCACTAGATCTAGCAAGGCCTAGCCTCGGCGAGGCTGGGCGGGCCTCGCCCAGATGCCGGCAAGGCTCAGCCGACGAGGGTCGGCCTCACCAAGGGCCCGCGACACTCCGGTGAGGTCGTCGGCCCTCGTCCGGCCGGTCCCCGGTCCGGCGACCGGCCATAAGAAAAAGAAGAATAATAGGAGAAAAGGGGAAAAAAAGAAAAGGAAAAAGGAAAAAGGAAAAAAAAAAAAAAAAAAAAAAAAAAAAAAAAAAAGTATTTAAAAATTAAAAGAAATTAATTTGGAACATAATCAATGAACACGTTATCAAACGCAATTCTATTCCAGAATCAGAAATTTTGGACAATTATCAAATACGTTTTTTTACTCAGAATCAGTTCCCGGGAACAAAATCGTTACCAAACGCGCCCCAAGAAGCTGCAGGCAAAAGTAGGCGTCCTTCGATTTCAGACATGACATTGACTTTTGCCTTGTGCTCTCATGGAAACTTAAGAGTTAAGAGAGATCAAGAACATATTTCAGCCGACGGATACACACTCTATGCATTTTTTGATGAAAAATTACCAAAAATATTCTAAATTTATTATACCCGTGTCAATTTAATTTTAACTTTTTTTTGCCAATTATATTCTGAATATTTTTATATTTGTATCAATCTAGTCCATCTCGTCAATTTTGACAGAAAATCACTGAAATAGATACTAGTCATCTTACATAACGTGACCAATACTGACATATACAATTTTTAATAATATTTTTGCAAATTTGTTATTTTTCTTTTATTTTTCCCTTTTTTCCTTTTTTTTTTCTCTTTTTCTTTCATTTCCCTTCTTAATGATCAACGGGCTAGCAAGGTAGACTTCACCCAGCCACTAGCGACAGGAGTACTCAGAAATTGAGTGTTCTTGAGTACCCAAATGCATTTGATGGGCCTAAACTTTAAAAATGGAACAATGCTGCCTTCAACAATGGAGAATCCGAAGATTCTACCACTGTCGCCGACAAGGCCACTTGGTCTTCCGACAACTCTGTCTTCATAAAGCTCTCTGAATCGCTTGACTCAAGCGATTTTAGTTAAAAAAAACCTGAGTCGCGAGCACTCCTGTTTTAGATTTCACTCAAATCCTCGATCCTTCAAAGCTCCAATGGAAGGAAAGCATCCTGGAGCCTCTATCAACCAAAGCCAAAGATAGGAAGAGAAGGGCAAGAATATCGCTGCGGAGATTCAGAAGACAGAGAAGGAGATTTCGCGCCTTGCATCAAGGCTCGCGGGCCTTACCTAGCCACTGGTGAGGCTAGTGGCCAGGGGGCGGCCCTTGCCTTTGGCCATTCATCGAGGTTCCACAATCGGCTAGAAGAAGAATGAAAGGAAAAATAAATAAATATATAAAAGCAAAATTAAAATATATATTATCAAAAATTGTCCACGTTAATACTAATAGTGTCATGTAAAATAGTCGATGTCTATATTAGCTATTTACAACAAAAATTGATCATGGACTGACTTGGTATAAATGCAAAAAATTTAACACTCAATTGGCAACAAAAAAAAACCGTTTATAATTGAATTGACAGAATTGCACTTGAACTTCTTTTAATTATTTTTCCTTTTTCAGCTTTCGTTCAATTCATGCCAACAGATACATGCTCTTACTTGATAGACGAAAGCAGATAATTCAGCCGGATCCACCAAACCGAGTACTTAATCGCTTACGGCCAATCCCATAGCGTATGTACACAGGCTCATGCGGAAAGCGGTCACGGAAACAGTGACGTCGCAAACTATTTTCGTCAAACATTCAAGAGAGCGAATCCCATTCAAATATACCCGGAAAAAGAGCGTATGGCAACGATTCGCAAGTCCAACTTTGTAAATCGATCTCTTTTACGCCGGGCACGCAATCAATTATTCCCAATGCCACGACATCTGTCGCGTGAGTTGTGCTTTGGGACAACGGCAAGTGAGAAAGCATGCACGTAGAGGTCGGCACAGTCGAAGGGCGGAACGTTAGGTTTGGACTGGTTGGTGGAGCGTTGCATCACTTACTTCGATGCCTCCTCAACCACGCCGGTAGGGTTTCCCAGCATTACTTAGCTACGAAGCTCCTCCCTTTTCCTCCCTATATATATACATTCAATCCATCAACTTCATCATCCACATTGGTGCAACTTCCTCCATCGATTCGAGAAAGTGAGAGAGAGAGAGGGAGAAAGAGAGAGAGATCATGCCTCCTCCGCCGTGGGGACCACCGCCGAGCCCGCACGGGCCTCCGGGGCCGTTCGGGTTCCTGTGCAATGGGATCTGTCGCCTCGTCTCCGCCTGGTGAGTTGGTTGACATCTTCTGTTCATATATTGCATGGTAAATTAATGCAGCATTGCAAAAGTAGAAGTGAAAAATGATAGGAAATTCAATTCGATATAAATAAATAGTTATTATCTCGAGTATGTAAAAATTAATTTGTGGGAATTTCCTGTCATTTGTTTATGGAATAATATTTCTTTCTATCTATTTCTAGAAGCAAGTAAACGTAATTTTACAATTGATTTTGACTTGTTTATGCCATTAACACTTAACTGATTCATTTTATTTTGATTTTAGCACTTAAGTATACATTTCCTAGCTTTTGGCACTTTATTGTTCCCCCATGCCAAGTTTTGGCATTCCAACGATTCGAGTGTTGAGTAAAAGCCAAGCAAATTTGTTAACTTGAATTAATGGAAGGAGCCCAAGTCCAACTCCGAGAGTCCAACTGGAATGGACACAAGTCCAACAAGTAGATCGACATGGGATCCGATACAAAAGTCAGAAGTGAACCTAAGATCAAGTGCATGGTAAATGATGGAAAGTGGAAGATCTTAAAGGTTGTTCTTGTCACATCCCAAGTCCTACGGGGAAGAGGGAGTGACACGGTTGTCCTTTTTCCAAAGGACGCAACCTCAACTATATCCGAAATATCCAACTCCCAAAAGTTTTCCAATAATGCCCTCGTTATAACGGCCATCGACTGAGGGACCTACAAAAAGGGAAAGAATTATGATCGAGCTAACATCTGCAATAGAACCATTCTCTAAAGTTTCTTACTGGTTGTTGTTGTCTGAATTGATGGAACCAATGGAGCAGACGTGAGGATCGATGAATGAAGAATTCATGAATGTCGGTGAACTACCTAAAGGAAACATCAGCTTCATAGTGATTAAAAAAAAAAGAAAAAAAAGAAAGATGGTTTGTTGCGGTTATGCATCAACCATGGTCAATCCAATTAGGTGATAATCAAGAATAAATGTTCATTGTCAAAGATCAACAAATGAGGCAACTTGTTATAAAGAGTATTGATGTCTTCAAAAGATCGACTTGAGGACAGGCTATCATCACTTGAGAACCAGGAAGGAGGTTATACGGAAGACAACATTTCGCACTTGATTTAGCCCTTGTGGGAATAATGTAAAGCCACTTGATTTGACGAATGCTTCAGCCGCTGGCATAGATATGACAAACCGAGTGTTCAAAGAACACCAAGATCAATGGTGATCGTGTGGTGTATTGACATTCTAGGGTATTCATTAAGTGCTAAGAGTCACGAGAGGCCCTAAGAATGGTCATGTGATTATAGGTAAAGGAATTTTCATGGACATAGCCAAGATCAAATGAGTTGTTAATGGATCGAAACCGACATCAATGTCAGAGATCAGAAGCCGTGGGGATTGGACAGATTACTACAGGAGGTTCATGAAATAATTTTCAGCATCAATATCATCGTGGACTTAACCTCTTAAGAAAGAAGAGAAATTCATTGGCATAGACAAGTACGAGGATAGTTTCCAGAGTTTAATGATGTACCTTGCAAAGGACTAGGTATGTGTTGATGCAACATAAGAAGATTGTTGCATACATATCCCGCCAGTTGAGATCTCAGGAGTTAATTTACCAATGCATGACTTGGGACTCGTGGCATCAAAATTTTGCTTTAAAGATTTAAAGTCATCAAGGAGATGAAGAAAGATTCCAGATCCTCATCGACTATTAAAGTCCCAAGTGTTATTCTCTCAGAAGGAGCTGAGTATGAGATGGTGTCATGAATCAGAATTTCGGCAGGACTATAATGGTGTTATCTGGTATTACCCTGGGAGAATGGAAGAAGCCACTGATGCTTTAAGTCGAGAGTCTATAATAGTGCCCAGACTGACTAAGATATAGACTCTACTTAAAAGGGTTCGAAATTTGGTTTTCAAAATTGAGGTATGCTACCCTTTTGAATTTTATAGCCGCCCTCAAAATTGAACCAAATGTTCAAGTTGGAATCAGCGCCTAGTTGACAGACAGAGATGTTAAGAAGATCTTAAGAGAGAATACTGGTAAAAAAGAATCTGACTTTAAGATTTTTAAGGATGGAACGTTCGGGTTCCATGAGTGATTGAGTGCACTTGACGATGTAGCACTCAAGGAAAAGATCTTGTCAGAAGTTCACTATAGTATTGTAGTTTTGACCAGATGGTGCAAGTAAGTCAGACTTGGCGTCAGCTTGATTGGTAAGCGGATATGAAAATAGATACCGCCGGACAGTTTGCGAGTGCCAGAGTTGTCAGTAAGTGGAAGTTCATTAATGCAAACTAAGACTTTTATCATCACTTAAGAGTCCCTAGTGAGAATGAAAATATATCATAATGGAACATTGTGACGAGCTTACTAAGGATTCAGGGGATTACTGATACCCTTTCAGGATAGTGATCAATCGATAGATGAAGTTGGTCCACTTTGGTACAGAACAAATATATCTTGTTTTGAGTGTGTGACATCTAGATTTTTGGATTCAGACTTGATTGGAGAAATTGGGCATTTCATCGACACGACTTTAGTGCTTTTCCGAGTTGGCCACTCACGAGATAACTAGACTAGCCGGGTGAGTTATTAAGGACTTTAAGGCAAATAGACTTGAGAATTCGACCAGAAATCGATTTCTCGACCGTGTCCATCTTTAGAGATCATTACGGCACAGTTAAAAAGCGAATTAAGATCAAAGATAGGTCAGTTCGACTGAGATGAATGACCAATCGTGGGTGACCCCACTAAATTGGAAAACTCTCGTCGACTGGCACTAATATGATTTTACTGTCGCTTTGGCGCCCTGTGTCCGTATTTGAATCCTCGATAATTTCACGACAATCGAGAATCGATGATGTGTCGAGTGGGTTCATTGTGGCTCGAAGAAAATCGACCACGGGTCATTTGTCCTAAAAAACTCTGAAAACTACCCAGTAGCCTAGATCACACTAAAAGCGCGTCGGAGTGAAATTAACCACCAATCTAAGTTCGATTTCAGAAATTGAAGATTCTATCACGTCACAGAATGAGTATACCAAAGCGTGTGTACATCAGATAATTCGCCAGCATGGAGTGCCGGGGATGAATTATATTTTGGATCTAAATCAGAGATTATAAGTTTGACAGAGTTTTCAGAGGGTTCTTTCTTAAGCAATGCCTAGCAGGTGGGCACATATTTTTAGTGGTGAAAAGAAAGTGAAATGAAGAAAGATCACAAGGCGAGAATCGGCTCAAGAATCGTGATTGCGGTGGTCGAAAAGATATCGAGTAAAGATTGCGCAGAACTATCAAAAATTTTGAATCATTGAACTTCAAAGGTTCATTAGGGAGTCGAGAAAAAAAAGAGATCAGATGTGAACGACAGAGCGCTATATGTGAGAAGCTCAGTTCAGTTGTTGGTTCAGAAAGAGCAAATTTTGTATACCAAGGTGGTCTCGTTGATCAAAGTGGTCAGAAAACACCACGAGACCAAAGGATTCGCATGGAAAAGTGAGACTTAATGAGACGACAATACCCTCACCTATGGTATGAGGGTTGGTAAAGGTCAAAATTTCGAGGACGAAATTTTTATAAGAGGGGGAGAGTTGTGACATCCAAATTTTTGAGTTCTAATTTCGACTAGATAATTAGGGCCGCTTTCATTCAATTGAAGCCGGGGATTGTGAAATTGAGAAGCATGAGGGATTTTTGGATAAAGAAAATAATCAATTTGATAATGGAGATATCAATTGATTTTTGTGAGAGTATTTGAAAGAAATTAAGAGAGAAATTGGATGCAAAAATGCAAGAGGGGAATCAAGAATTCTAGTTGGAATTTCCTTTGAAATTATTTGAGCTTACTCAAAAGAAATTGAAACAAGAATTTTCTATTTGAGGAAATTCTTTTCTTTTGAATTTATTCCCATTTCTTTTACCCAATTTGGCCAAGCACCTTTTCCTCCTTTTCTCTCTCTCTCTCTCTCTCTTTCTTTCTTTTTTTTTTTCTCTCTCTCTCTTTCCCTCTCCCTTTTCCCCCTCGTGCGAATTCCCCTCCCCTTGGTTGCCGACTCCAACTTTGCTTCCTCCTTCTTTTTACTTTTTGACTTTTCAACTCTCATCTTCTTCTCTCTCCTCTCTCCTCTTTCCCTCCACTCCCACGTGACCAATCTCCTCTTCTTCTTCTTCCTTCCTTCTTCGGATCTTCTTCTTTTCTTCGTCTTCAAAACTCCATGGGAGCCGAAGACCAAGAAAAATTGAAGCTCGCTGCCGCACACCGTCGGGCCGCCGTCCTCACCACCCCCGCGATGCCACGCGCTCCGCCACCGCCCCTCGTGCCTAGGCCTCCTTCCCCATGCGAATCCACCTCTGTCCAGCCCTGTTCCACCTCTGTACAGCTCTGTTTTGGCCACCTCTGGCCACAGTTTGGCCACCTCCGGCCACCGTGTGCCGCCACCTCAATCCACCAAAGTTCCATCGCCCTCCACCGGCCTTGTCCAGCTCAATTTAGCCCTAGAACTGCCTCAATCAGCAGCAAACAGAGAGGATGAGTGTGGGTATGGCAGCCCCTTTGTGGGCCGTTTTGGCCGCCTTCTCGAGCCTGGATGCTCGGCCCGCTTTGGGGAAAATCGATCCTCGCGTCGAGCCCATCGTTTTGTGTGAGTTTTACTCACTAATGCCTTATTAGTGTGCTAATTATACTTAAAGGTTGATTAGTGTTAATTAAGTGTAATTAGGAGTTATATTAGAATGGATTAGCATTTATTAATTAATTGCATTACACATTAGTCGTTTAGTTAGCTTAATTAGATAAAGAATTGCCTATAGTATTTATTGGATGCTTCTTGGGATTTTTCCCATCCCTTATCGGGTGTTAATTAAGCAAATTAGGCTTAGGTGGAATTTTTAGGAATTAAATATTAATTTTCGAAATTAATTAATTAATTGATTATTTAATTATTTATTTCCTGGAAATTCAACTTGGATGGCTAGCGACCAGGATTTTATGTGGATGATTGTGCCGCAGACCGTTTATTTAATTGAGCTTTATATTATGCTAAATTGAATTTATTGTGTTTATTTATTTATTTTCCGAAATTAATTAATTAATTATTTATCTTCCGGAAATTCAACCAGGATGGTCGGTGACCGGAATCTCGTGCTGATTGTCGTAGCGCAATCCATTTATTTAATTAAGCTCTACATTGCATGGAATTAAATAAATTGTGATATTTTAGGGATTTACCCTAAATTGTTTGAAATTGAGTGGGATTGATTGATTTACTAGTAGTTGGCCGAGTATGTTTATTTAGCATTTATAATGCTTGGTTGAGTTATAAAGTGAGTAGAATCGTGAGAGTGAATCGGAAATACTCGGGATTGAATCGATCGACATGGTGTATGGGCCTACGTGGTTCGGTGATTTGGGATATCATTTGGCGAAAACGGCGCCTTAAAGAACGCACGTATCGGTCTAGTACATACATTATTATGGACCTACGTGGTTCAGTGATTGGGATATCACTGGCGAAAACGATGCCTTAAAGAACGCACGTATCGGTCTAGTACTCATATTGTTATAGGCATGTATGATTCGGTGATTAAGGACACCACTGGCGAAAATGGCGCCTTAAAGAACGCATGCACTTGTCTATTAAACACATTGACATAGGCATGTGTGGTTCGGTAATTAAGGACATCACTGGCGAAAACGGCGCCTTAAAGAACGCACATAATTGTCTATTGAGTACATGGTTATAGGCATGTGTGGTTCGGTGACTAAGCATGTCACTAGCGAAAACGGCGCCTTAATGAATGCACGAAATTGTCTAGTGGATATGTCACCTTGACGAACTTGACGCCCGAGAGCATTGATGTGGCTCTGTGACCGAGTGCCCGATGGGAGGTTATATGGTGTAGAATCAATGACCTAGAATGGTCCGTTTGACATGTAATCGACTAGTTCGATTGATCAATGACTTGATCCAATTGCGGTGAATTGATTGATTGATTGATTGGAAATGACCGTGAGTGGTCTTGTTGGCGTGTGATCGACTAAGTCGATCTGATCGATGCTTCGATCAGTGATGTGATTGTTTGGATGCCTATTTGATATGTGCTAACATGCAGGTGGAATCTGAGGTCCAGGTAAGTCCTCTGACTCATGTTGTGCTTAGGCAGCCCTAAGGTGTATTAGTTTACTAATCGGGTCTTAGGGGGTAGAACTTGCTGAGACATAGTCTCATCCCGGTTATGAGATTACATTTCAGGCCCTTAGACTTCCCGAAGATGAGCCGGCATTTGAAGTTGAGGATGAGCGAGAAGAAGGAGATGAAGTGTTTGAAGAAAATGAGCTTAGTAGTGAAAGATCTAAGGAGGACTGGGATGATGATCCCGAGCATGGTCCTATCCTCTTTGTAAACCCTGCATTTGTGAAGTTGTGAATTTCGATAAATAAAATTGTGGCCTGCTTTTCTATCCCATTGTTTTATTGTCTGGGGATTTTTAAATACTTCCGCATGTGCATATATAAATGAAAGGGTCGGCGATACATAGTCCTGTGATATCGCATTTTAAAATCGACCAAAGGTAAGGGATGTGCGCTTGCCTGAGGATCGGGGCGTGACAGCCACCGTCGCCAAATCTGGCGAGGCTCGACCTCGCCATGGTTGGGCAAGGCTTGCCTTCGCCAGTGGCCAGCGAGGTTGACCTGGCCGGCCCTCGCCTCGGCGCCGGCTAGAGGAAGAAGAAGGTAGGAAAAAAAATTAAAAATTTGAAAAAAATATTAAAAAATTGTTTGCCAGCCAGCTATCCCCCGCCGACGTCCACATCAGCGCCAACCGGCCAATTTTGGCCAGATGGACTGAATTGGCATAATTGTAAAAGGTTTAAAACTAAATTGGCCCTCAAAAAAAAAAAAAAAGTTTAGAACTGAATTGGTACAATTGCAATAGGTTTAAGATTTTTTTGGTAATTCTCTCATAGTCCATTTCATAAACTAAACTTAAGCTCATTTCATCAACTAAACTCAAGCTCAAGTATCTAGCCATGGTCACGAATAACATTCCGTGACAATGCAACCAAGATTCCTCCTTGGTTAGATCTTCATCTATTATAAGCCGGTGGCTCGGATCATAATTATATCTTAGACTAATATGCATATACTCACACACTCCTCAATGGGTTTATAGAGACATTAAGCATAATCCATCAACCTTAATATCTAGAAATCCATAGCCAAAATGAGAAAGCATCTTACAAATTTTCACCATTACAATTCAAATATCAATAGTCAAATCCATTGATTAATCTCTATTAAATCACATTTTATATATCATAATACATTTTCCAAATTATTTCAAACTCCATTTCGTAAACTAGTTCATAAATCAGTATATAACCTTTCATAAACCATATTTAAAATCAAGAATTTCTCGTGAGTCTTTCCCAAAAGGTTTCGCAGACCCATTTGCAAGAAATCAATTTAGACTACAATCCAAAGATAACATTTCCATATATAATACACAAATTGTAGTAAATGCGTGATCCAATTTATGCAAGAAATTTGCCCGTTCTTAACTCATAACATAACTAATCCATTTCGTTTTCAAAATATGAGTTTACAAAATCTAAGAAGAAATATTATTACTTACCTGGGGAATGTCCAAAACCAACCTACGATGATTACTCGAGCCGACACACTCGAATTCCTAGCAATTAATCCCAAAATGATATTGAAAACCAAGTAATAGACAACTCTAACAAATGACTCGACTAAACCACGTTCAACCGTCAATGTAGTGATTCCTAAGTGCTATGTAGAAGCTCGTTCATGGCACATGTTTGTCTTTCGCCGTTACGCATAACTTGCATGCAAAAATTCAGAATATCTTTCCAAACAAATCATACTTTGAAATCGGGTTTCATCAGACCCCACCATTCCACAACATCCTAGATTACTATTTCCACAAAAATCACAGCTCCAAAAACTCCTTAATCGAACCTCATAGTTCAAAATTTACATAACTCTAAATTTGTGCCTTTACTTCAAAAATTACTTCAATTAGACAAATAATTGGTTTGAATACTTATCAAGCATTGCAATTCGTAGTTAATTCGGCTAGTCGAGATGTCCGAATCCGCTCCGCGTGAAAATTTTTCCTTCTTTTCTCTACTTCCCCTTTTTCCTTCTTCACGGTCGAGCTTCTCGTTTTTCTTCTTTTGCTTGGTCTGTCCACTGCCCTGACTTCACACGAGATAAGTGGAGAAGAATCAATGAAGATGGGCTCAGTTTGTCTATTAAAGACATGGGCCGGGCTTGATGGGCCCATGTATTACGGTTCTTGATCATAATTCGGTCTGAAAGGAGGTCTCACTGGCGCCCAAGGAGAGCGGAGGATTTGCACATGACTGAGGGCTCTTTCGACGGACCGGATTGTAGACAGAGTTATGATGACGGACAGAGGGCTCTTGTTTCCGGTGTGGATGACAGTGATGCCTCATGAGGCACACGGAAGAATTGCCCAAAACTCGCGCTTGGGGAGACTCAAGACTTGATTGATTGCTTTAAGGGCCTTGTGAAGATAAATTGTTCTTCTTGTTACTCATTGCGAGTGACAGGCACGCCGCATGGAGAATTTTTTCTGGAGGGATAGGTTGTCCGAGGTCGATTAGAGCATAAATCTTCTGGACTAAGGACTTAGAAAACAAGCATGACATGATCTGGGCAACATTTTGGGGACTTCAGCGTATCATATTCGGATGTGCTTTCTTGCTCAATCAAACCGAATAGGTTCATTAAGTTGTTTGCTCCAAAGTTTCTTTGATGCGCTGGTAGAAACGCGGAGGATCATTACTGAAGTCAGTAAAGAAGTTATTGATGCCTTTAAGGCAGTCTTGTCGGAGACATCCCATTGTATGCCATTTTGGTCTATCTTGAACGGTACCGGTTTGCTTTGAGTGGCCAACCCTTTGTCAACAATCTCTCGTCTCCCATGTCCACTCGAAGAAGTCCATTTGAAGTGGAATTCTTCTATAAGAAAGTACAAGCTGCATGAAAACACATGGCAGTGTCACGCGTTCACAAAGAACGTATACTCAGCCGGCCGAATCTTGATACGAAATAATGAAGATGCTTTTTGGAAATCACTCCCGCAAGACATGACGCTATCCAAATTGCACGCCGGTGTGGAAACGTGGCCAGGCACATGCGCAGGGACGAATTTCTGGAGGACATGCACTGCCAGAAAATCACGGCGAATTTGCGCTCCAATTGTCCAGGGGAGAAAGAAGCTAAACCCCATATACTAAACCGATCTCCAGGATGTTGCGAAAAGAGTTGATCAATAGTCTTCATTGGCAATCGAAGAAATCAAGGGCACGGCAACTCTTTGTGAGTTTAAGTTGACAAAGAAGGCAGCACAAAAATAGACACGGATCCTTTCAATTCAACATTGATATGTAGCCGTGGGAAGTTTGAATTGATATTTTATGTTTTCATGCTTTGAAGGTACTCAACTGAATATATTCAAGGTACCATCTCACAACCGATGGACAAAGTCTGCCAGACAACCTTCCGGTGACCATCCAACGCAGGGACTGCACCTGACGGAGGTCCGGTCAATTTGTTTATTGGTGAGTTTATGCAACAAGCTTTCCATGTCACCTATATGTCTGTAAGTAAGAAGAGGAAGAGAATAGCTATGGGATCATGAAATTGGCATAAGAGCACATTACAAAGGTTCCGAAAGCTGAAGAAGTGGCAGTGGCTCTTGACAATTCAGATGGTAATGATGATATGGATCAGACTATTTGTGAGTATGTTCTCGACACAACTCGAGCAAAAGAATGTACCTAAATCTGGGACATGATGTCCGAGGGTGAAATGCAAAGTTCGAAGGCCATCGGCCAGCTGGGAAACCGAAGACAGGGTTAGTCTCTTCCTTACCAATTTGTTTCTTAAGTTCACTGCCCTGTGTTTGCACTTCCATATTAGAAGCATTATCTTAGTAGGATTAATCTTCTCTTATAATAACCAATATTACCAATTAGGAACAACAAATAGGAGTATTACTCATTGGTCAAAAACACGAACTGGCTTTTTTGCCTTGACAGCATACGCTCGATAATCGATCAGGGGATTAACCCAATCAGGTCCAAAACATGCCTACCTATGAGCTTAGAGCTTCAAACGTCCATGTCTGACCGACTTTCGAAACATGCAGATTGACATGAAAGAGGCATATCGACATTTAGTATAGCGGTCAGTGCATGAATTCAATAGCCAATCATTCAGTTTCTGAGTTCTGTTTTTGTGGCTGCCCTCAACAAATCATTCAACTTCATTTATTGTGAATCATGTCCTAAACACTTCAGATCAATGCAAGCATCTCCACAAATGTTAGTGAATTTGGATTCTTTGGGCCGGTAAACAAAATCCCTGCAAATGTTAAGCAATGAGAATTCTGCCATCATTGTGACACTGTTCTGTTTCCTAGTGATATCTTGCCTGGTCGAAACGCGTTTTAAAGGGTAAACAAAATGCTCATGGTACTCCTGGCCTGGGAAAAGTAAAAGCTTAGCCCAGTCGCCAAAGGGTAAACTGAACAAAAAGGCATGAACAGCAACCGAGATTTTTAGCCCTGCTCCTCCCATGCTGTCTGCCTTGGCCGGTTGATCTGTCAACTTGAAATTGAAAATGTCTACTCTAACAGTCCTGAGTGAGCTGCATCCAGATCTCCTGAGTTTGCAGATTATCTGCTTACTAAATCCTAGACCACTTCCCAAATTAACTTTCTAATGGTTTGAGGCAAGCACGGAAAAGAAATGCCTCAAGCTTGGTGTTCTTGCTTACTCACACTCCCCCAAGTCCTAGCAGCATATCCTTCCCCATTGTTAACTTCACTCAGCAGACCTTACAGCACTATGGAAAGAAAAGCAGCTATTACAGCACTATGGAAAGAAAAGCATCTACTGAAGCTATAACAAGCTGCTACTGAAGAAGCAGCTACTGAAACTATAACAAGCTAATGACGAGGATCGCCAACTCAGCTCAACTCAGCTCAACTCAAATTAAAGCTACAATGATCGCCAGCTCAGATTTCAAGAAGTATAAGGCTGTCGTGTTGAGGTTGTTAGTTTGTTGTTAGTTTGTTATGTGTGTTACCTGAATCTGTTGAGCTAGCTCATATAAATAGAGAGATAGTTCAGGTAGAGAGGTGTGAGACTATCTTCTTCTTTGATGATCATTTCTCAGCTACATGTAAGTTCTGTAGAACAGAGAATGTGAGTGAAACAGAGCAACTTCACATAAGAAAGGAAGAGAGAAATGAGTGATTCTGCTGTCGATCATATGTGATGATACACAATACTTTTGTACTACATTGATCTTCATAATGAAAGAACAGAGGAAGTATTCAGTTGATTCATGAGTCTTTTTTACCTCTTTTGATCGTTGCTTATACCTTTTGAAGCAATACAAGGATCTCTGTTCTTAGTTCTCCGTTCTTCAGCAAGATCAGCAACTTCTTCACCCATGATAGCCATATATTCGTGCTCCAAATTAGCCTTTGCATATTACATGGCAGACAGTAATTCCAATGTCATATTGTTTCGTTACATGATGAAAGAATGAATGAACGAGGAATTATGGGAAACTTTTAAACTTGACAATCCAGCATTTGGAATGTTAGGTTGAAGAACAACTGATGAAGAAGAAAATAAGCACCAGATGCAGAGACCCGACTTGATCTTTTGGTACACAAATGCTAAAGCAGAAAAAAAGACAAAAAGATAAAAAGAAAGTTCTTAGCAATCACTCAGGCCTGGTGGAAGAAGGAGTTGCACTATTTTGCAGCACACGGAAAGGCCGGACTGCCCATCTCCGGTTCTAATTTCATGGAACTGGAAATCGGATTGGCATTCTAGGGAATCGCTTAGAATCAGTCAGTTCAATTCAGTCCGACAATTCTTGATTCAGGCAATTCCCGTTACACATCTTTAGATTCACTAATAATCTTGATACGATGGATGCCATCACAAATACAGTCATATTCCATTCGACGAAGTTAATTATTCAATCACGTCACTTCTTGCCCTCGATGGTGAAAGTCTAAATCAAAGACAATTGCAAGAACTGAATATTGACAAGGTTACGATCCTCAATTATGTAATCATGTGTTATGTGAAACTAGCGTTGGACAACTTGCCCGTTATGATTTCCCGGTGCTATCATATCATTATGATTTGACTTGTATCTTGCTTCGTTATATCATGCTTTTCAACGCTTTATTTGATCTAAATTTAAGGTAAATTTATCATAGTATTAATTTAGAATTTTTGCGATATTAATTTAAAAATATTATTTTTTTGTGATATTGCACTGTTTATGGGGCCATGTTCACATGCAAGTCAGCGTATGCGCCGGTTTTGCCAATTGCATGCTTGTTACATCATCCACAATCAAGTCACATCATTATGTACTATTGCTACATCATCTAATTTTATAGGTGATCATGGATACTCATATATTGTTTATACCTAATTGTTAAATCATCTTCACCATCACCATCCATCATTATATTGTTTTCTATGTATGTCATGGCGCTCACACGTGTTGGTACACATGTACCTCGGAAATTTAAAAAAAACAAAATCTAAAATATATACACAAATGTCCATTCAATTTATTTAGATTAAATATATTTTAAGAAGCTTCAAGTATGCATTTAATTAAGTAGGTCATAATTGATATTCAATAAGAGTTTGACGCATCGAATTTAGTAACGTGCACGCTAAATTACAACAGATTCGTGCAATCTCTATCTGAGACCTAAATGGCTCGACGAGATGACCCTCGGGCCCACAATCAAAATGTTACATATTGAAATGGACAATACAGATGGTCTGAGATTGTGCTAAACTTCATAGAATAAGCAACCCCTAAGTGGCCAACCGCGTATAGGTACAACATTCAATGTGTCCTCGCCGAGTTTAGACCGGGAGATCCCTTTCTTGTGCTGACGGCACGCCAGGCATCCGCAAGTTTCCACCTCCTGTCTTGGTCTCGGATGATGTACTGCGCTTGCATTTAAGAAGCATAGAGCAAATCAGTGCCCCAACTCCCATGGAGAGAAAGATGTATACTACGGAGGAATACGTGGTCCATGTGCTAGGCAGAAGCAGAGTAACCAGGGACACCAACCACAACGATCCAAGCAGCAGCTCCGCGTGCTCGAGCACTTGGCCTTAGACACTGGTCAGAGACGAATCAGGAACGTACACATTCTTGAGAAGATAGGCGAGGCAGCTCGCGAGCAAGCAGGCAATGCTGAAAGCCCATGGTCACCGGGTGTGTGCTATACGGAGAAGCGCCGTCGCTGCCATATTTCAGCTGGACTAAGCTCAGGAAAATCGGCGTGAAGCAGAGAACGACGGGGTTCATATTGTCAGAAATAGGACCGCGCGCAGCTGGGCCTGATGATCTCGGAGTGCTTGCCGTCTAAGAGGGGGATAAAGAATATTAAGACTAGGTGGATTTAGGTATATATGTGAAGTGAGGGAGACGAAACTCGATGAGGGAAGAGAGATGCGTATTTTGTGCAAAAAGAGTCCCTTGGCATATTTATAGTGTGGGTCGATTATTGATAGAGCATTGAGTGTGGGACTAATTCTTAGAAAAACACTTGGATGATCTAAATTCGAGCAGAGCAATAAGATGGGCTCTGATACTCAGGAGTGTGACAATTGAGGTGGTCGGACAAGGAAGATGCAGCTACTACGCCTATCAAATGAAGTCCTCCAGGATGGGTGGTCTTTCCAAAATGGGGGAGGATGGTCCGACCAACGTAGGGAAGGATGCATATCACTCTGTTTTCCTTACTTTAATCCAATTATCATAACCATGCCGTTCATCATTATATCATGCATGATCCAAGTATTGCGTATGGCGACACTACCCTCTTTACCACATCATGTTTTGTCATGCATACTCCATAAATACATGTCGTTCATCACTCTCCGTGCTCGTCTGACAATTGCATACTTGTTACGCCATGCACCATCAGGTTATTGTGCTATAGATCCGCCATCTTGTACTGTGGGTGGTCACAAGTCATGCATAATCATCGATTATTTATACCTAATTATCGAATCATCTTCACTGTCACCATGCAATGTTATATCGTTTTTCTATGGATGTCATCATAGATATGTTGCTCCCACGTGTCCGTTTATATTTATCTTCGGCGTCTCATTCATCATGCTTAAAAGTCATTTTTATGCATCATTGTCATCTACCATTCATGCATCATAAATAGACTATCATCTTGATGCCCTTGTCAGGTAATTCATTCAACATATGTATCATGGTGCAAGCATAGCACCGTTTTCAAAATAAATACATAAATAAATAACATGTTCACATGCACTATTCCTGGGGTTGGATCGTTAATTGCGTGTTTGATGAGATTATTTTCGTCGGAGCCCGAATAACGATATTTTGTATTTTCAAAAGTCGAAGTGATAATGATAGAAAGCATTTTAGCCATGGTCCCTTTTTATCCCGTTGAAGGGATGTCAACAAGCGCTAACCCGATCCTTTGCTATCCTTGCTCGGTAATTTGAGCTGCCATTTCTCGTTTTCACATTCCTAAAAGATGCACCTACCTCCGGCCTCTGGTGGTCCGAGCTAGATGTCGATGTTCAGATGAGGAGTGAGGAGTGAAGATCATCGAGGAAGGATTAGTGGAGCAAAGTACTGCCTCACCCAAGAGACCATCCCCGTGGAAGAACGAGACCACCTACCTCCTCTCGGCTTCCCTCTTGTCCACCTCTCATTTAACTAAACATCAGCCAATTATGGACTCTCTTTTCATTTGGGATAAGTATACTAGAAGTGCCAAAAGTTATGTATAGCGCTCACTTTAGTGTCAAAAGTTTTCGTCGACTCACTTAAATGCTAAATCGGAGGAAAGTCCAATTAAGTAATCTTTGTCAAATTTTAAATTAATATTGCAAATTGTTTGACAAAGTTAGACGTCCCTGTTGATCAGGCAAAATATATATATATATTCTAGATACGAAAGTAAAGTAGTTTTGTTATAACGAAGAGAGAGTGACATTACCAACCATAAGGCGCCCGGCTCTCCTCACTCAATAAAAAAAAAAAAAAGTTATTAACAGCAACAACAAAACTACTTTGCTTCAATAGTCTTGCATGGCGCGCTAACATGGACATCTTATGGATAACCATGCCAGCAATATTTGTAGGCAATCAGCCGGAAGGATTATAAGGAAATTTGGCACAAAGATTTCAGGACTACATTGATAAAATACGAAGTTAAGATTGAATTGGTAATTTTCCACATTGATCATTCCAAGTCAAGCCAGCTATGGAACCTACTAACGCAGAATTAACGCTGTTAAGCATTTGATGATGATTATACACCGTTAGAAATTTGACTTGGCTCTCTTTCTCCCCCCTCCACTCCATGGTTGATCTCGACAAAGCTCAAGCAATCATGCCTTGGAGTTCGACGAAGCTCTACTCATCCCGGTCGAACTAGACAAAGCTTGAGCAACCATAGCTACGGGCTCAAAGAAGATCCAACCGTCGTCGCCATGAGCTCAGTGAAGCTTGAGTTGCCATGGTCGAGCTGGATGTAGCTTGACTGGCCATGGCCGCTTGAGCTTCATCATGGGGAAGCTTGATCAAGCTTAGGCTGCATTGGCTGGAAGGTGAAAGAAGCTCAAGCGGCCACGAATGAGCTTAAAGAAGCTCGAGTGACAAGGCTGCGAGTTTGAGAAGCTCCAGCCACCATGGCTAAGCTCAACCATACTCGCGCAACTATGGTCATGAGTCTGAAGAAGCTCTAGCTGCCGTGGCTATGAGCTTGATGAAGATCAAGTTCCCATTACGAGTTGAGTGGGGCCTCTCAAAGAATCTCGAACGGCCATGCTCATGAGCTCGAAGGAGCTTTGGCTGCCATGTCCACGAGCTCAACGAAGTTCAAGCTGCTACAACTACGAGCTTGAAAAAGCTCCAACTACCATGGCTGAATCTCTCTCTCTCTCTGTCTCAGACATCCTTGGATTAGTTGTCTGCTTTAACCCATTTCATATTGAGCCTCATGATTTTGTTCTTTGGCATACAAGCAGATACTTTCCCAAAAGGTCGCCTATCTTTGTAGTAATCTAACCCAAGCATGCTTAATTTTAGAATTTAAAGCAAAGCTTGTCATTGCTCAAAAGGCGTCTCCATGAGCGAGTTTCATATATTTATTCCAAGAAGCACGCTCTCCCCCTATTGTGTGCAATTTGGTTTATTCATAGCCCTCTGTCATTCTAGAAGCCTACTAGGAGCCACTTCTTGTCTGAGCTATCTAGCCCTCCACCCTCATTGAACCAAGCCATTATAGGCCCACCAACTTTTGCTTAGCTCGTCATCGAACCACGCACCTATTGAAAGTGGTCCCACTCTGATACCACATTTATTAATCATGAATTTTTGTGACTCTTTCAAAAGGGTTTTGTGAGCTATTTACCACCAATCAACTCAAATTGTGATCAAAAGGTGACTTGCCATTTCAAATGGACAAAATGTGGTAAATGCTCGACTCAGTTTATGCAACCAAAAGTGCCATTTCTTAACTCATGATATATTGTAATATTTCTATATTAACTCACTTGAGGAATTATCTGCTATGGTTCGTCTTCACAATTTTGTCCTTTGGCGTATAGATAGACATTTTTAGAAGATTATTCATATGATACTACTCTAGTTTGAGTATGCATAACATTGGAATTTTAAAGTAAAGCTTATCGTTACATCAAAAGGTATCTTAATGAGTTAATTTTAGTTTTCACACATATATCTCAAGGCACTCTCTCTCTCTCTCTCTCTCTCTCTCTCTCTCTCTCTCTCTCTCTCTCTCATTTTTATGCTTATCTTGTTTGATGAAATGCCACACACACACACACACACACACACACACATATATTTATATATATATATATATATATATATTTTGCGAATCATAATAGGACATGCCAACGCTTAACCAGACATCTCAATTATCCACATCAGCAAAAATGGACCAATAGAAAAGTCTAACAATAGGACTAACTATGGAGCATTTTAAAACTTACAATGATGATTTGGACAAAGGAAAAAAAAAAAAAAAAAAAAAAAAAACATGGGCGGTTTTAAATTGTGGACAAGAGTATAGGGACTACTGGTACCACCTCGCTTTTATCTTATTGTCTCGAGTTGACTCTCGGATTTTTCTTCGGCTTTGGTTTTGATATTCAGAATACTAATGGTCGGGTTCATTGATAATTGTGGTCAAATGGATGCTTTTACAAATACAATCATTTTCAATTTGATAATATTAATTATTTGGTTGTCGTAGTGCTAGGCGGATTAGTGGAATGCTGCATTCGAGAGAGGGTGAGAATCTTGAACATAAATAGCTGTGTGGATCGAATATGGATGGATTTACCAACCTTGATTTTTACATTATTGTTTGTTACGTAGTTCACTAAGTCCATCATCATGATTTATTTGTTTTGTCATGTCACCATGATATTACTTGTATCCCATTTCATAATATCATGCCGTTCATCACTATATCATGTACGTGGCGATATTACATTGTTTACTACATCATGTTCTGTAATGCATGCTCCAAATATACAGAGATACTAAAAAGGTTACAAGCTTATTATACATGTACTAATTTAATCATGAACTTTTTAATTTGATCGATTTAGTCATAAATCCGTTGACTATATGCCAATTCAATCCTAAACATTTAATTGTGCTGATTTAATCCTAAAAATTTTGATAATTTGGCAATTTAATCATTCCAGTTAATTTGGATCGAAAATTGCTAATGTGGCGGTCTAGTTAGCACTGACTATCCTATGTGGCATGGTTAGTCGTTGACGTGGATATTTGTCAATTGCACTTCACCACTATCCATGCAATGATAAGTAGTAAATTAATTTTTATATAGAGTACTGTGGAGCAAATAGCTAGAATCCACAACCCATCCGTTAGCGCCACGTCAGCGCCACATCATATGTAAAATAAAAAATTCATTTAAAAGATGACGTCAGCGCCACGTCAGCGCCACGTCAGCAATTTCCATTAACTTTATTGACGGTGTTAACTTTAGAACTCAATTGAACCAAGTTGATAAGTTTTAGGACTTGATTGCACTTTTTGTAAGTTTTAGGACTCAATTGCACTTTTCTTGTAAGTTTTAGGACTTGTGTTGCACATATCCCCTTTCTAATATATATTTTAATAGCAAGTGTAAGTACCACAAATACATCACCATATGGCGTACAAGAATATCATCATACAAGTTGAATATTACACACATATTTCATTATATTAACTTTATATTTACAATCCATAATAGTATTTTAAACAACATAAAAAATGCATAAAGACTTGGGAAGAGTTAGGATTGCCTAATTTCAACACCATCTTCTTATTCCACAAAAGCCTACATGTAAATCACCGAAACTAATATCTAAGGATTGATAACCTTTCCTATTGATGACTTTCTAGGGGAATCCCAACCAGTCGCCATCAAAGATCGTGTACCATGCTATGTACCAATACAAAACCCACTCAGCAAGTCTCGCATCAACCCAAACCGTGACTGTATAAGAAATTATCATTTCTTCGTAACTATACTCAATATGAGCTAGAGCAGCAAAAAGCGACGGTGGTGGAAAAGCCATCCTATAAGTCTAAAAAAATAAAGAAGTGAGTTGAGACCTAATAAATAAAATTCTTAAATCTAAGACAGGAGATCCACTTATCACTCAACTTTGTGTTAACAACAATCGTGAATTTAATGTAGTATAAAACCATGCATGACGAATGCAATGACAAAAGTATTATCTTTCCTATCATAACATATCAATGAGACAACCATAATATTACATAAGATTGATTCACTCATGTGCAAGCATGTCGCGACCAAATTCAAAATTAGGTGTCAACAAAGTAGATATCATATTATATATCACAAGTACCACAACATTTCATCAATTTACACAAATGAACTCGTATTCGTCATTGGCCAAGACCATCTTGGATTACAAAGCATCTCAACTAATGAGACATCGTCACTGCCAACTCATGGGGAATGGAATTATACATACCCATTTGCCATGTCTTGTCCTATTAATCACAGGTGTCCTCTACATTAGTGAGGATAAATATACCATTGTACATGACTATGGTTATTTATTAACATCACACCATGAATTCACAAGCCATATCATACGATGGTGTCATGTCATCATAAAATTTCATGTCATTTCAACCTTGTAGAAAATCATTTCATACAATAAAATATCTAGCTAAATCCAGAGTCTCATACATACTCATACAAGAAAATTTGTTGAATGGTGAATAAGTTGTGGCAAAGGACTTGATTGCATAATATTAAAAATATACGTAATTAATCACAACACAATAAGCGCCATATACTTTTTGGTGTCAATAATTACAAGTGACAACACATTACTCTCTTGACATTCTCATGTAAACATAAGAATCAATTAATTAAGTACACTTTAACAAATAAATATTTTTTTTTCCAAGCCATAATTATTCGGTAGATAACTTTTACTGGTTTATTAATTCTTAATATACATTTAGTAATAGACACTATTGCTACAATAATTAAAGTAACTCATAAATTTACATTTTTATAATAAAACCAACCTTGATTAAGCTCACTTTTTCCAAAAAAATTAAGGAGCATTTTCTATAATTCTAAACTAAAACTAGACTATTGCCCCAATAAAATTCTCACTTTATAAATTTACCCATAATTTCCAATTTTCAACCAACCAAGTCAAATTAATCACATTAAAAACTAAAGGCTATCCTTTTTGTTATCCAAGACATAACAACATTTTATTTATACTATATACACACCACATATTTTACAAAATGATTAAAACAACCCACTTTCGATTTATTAGTATGACCAGTTGCCTTTTTTGCATAATTTACACATCATTTAAATTAAGCAATTTACTCAAAAAATAACTTCACGGTCTATCATAATAAGGTCCCACAAGCCGTGAACAGTCCCTAGAAGTTTCAATTTTTGCAAATTCGTCCCTCAATTTGATGTAATCATAAGTTTGCCCCTAAAAATTTTAAACTCATTTTTTTAAACTAATTTGATTCCCCTTAATTAATCTTACTAATTAACATTAAAAATTATAAAATAAGCCTGTTAACAGCCTCATCTCAATTCTTTAAATTTTGAAATTGTCCCAAATCTTGTCAAAATTTACCAAAGTACACCTTTTTATGCCTAGCTTTACCATTTTCATATTTTCCCATTCAAGTTGCAACAAGACCTCTTAGAAATCTCTTAAAGACACTCTAGACATGAGGAAAGCTTCTTAACTCAAGCCCAACAATCATCATAAGTTAACAACAACCATTGCAACTTACTCACACATAGAGTAATGTATATAGTAAATAAATAAACAATCAACCAACTAAGTTCAAGAGTACTAAGTATATCATTCTAACTTAGTACTTAGGATTTTCACTTACTTGAGTGAAATCTTCAACAAGCCTTTACTCACCTTGAAATCAAAATAATTGCCAAAATTAACAAGTCTCATTTTCTAGAAAACAAAAAAAAAAAAAAAAAAAAATTGAGAAAAATAAAAGGGAAATGCATGGACATACCTTGTAAGACACTAAATTGAAAGTGACGGTTTGGACCTTGTCTTGAAAGAGAGAGTGAAATAAAAATTTAACTTGAAGAGGTGAAGAAGATGAGGTGCACGTTCAAGAGATAGAGAAAGAAGACACTTATCTCTTGTCTTCACACTTATTCTCTATATTTAACAGTGGCTTGAAGTAACATTTATTAGCCTTGGTTAAAAGTAATAATACCAATTAACTAGAGTTAAATGTAGACAGAAAGTGACTAGGGATAAATAATGTCATGCGTGAGGTCATATGGCTAAGTTCAAAGGATTTTAATTTAGACATGTGGGAAAAAAAAATGAGGTGGGAATGAAGACACTTGTTCAAGTTCTCATAGTGACAAATGACATGGTTTAATGAAAAGATTGAGATATTATGTTAATTCTGGATAGATACTTTACATTGGGTAAATAAATAGGGAAATAAGTTTTCATTTGAAATGTCGATAAATCAAAGAATTATTTTGACCCCACTACAATTGTTAACAAAAGATATAGAACAATAGTAAAACCTTAACTTGGTAAAAATCCACTAGCTTTCGTCTTTCATCTTGATCGAAAAGGCTACCTGTCTTACCCTCGCTCCACTTCAGATAAGCTACTAATACATTTTTACCCAAAACGCCCCTAAATGACCGCTTAGTGATAAAGGAGGTAGGGGTATTTGAATATCTTGGTAGCATATAGAAAAATCACCTGCGCCTCTTGCAATTGATGAAAGGTATCCGAATGATTTGTTTATCATAAAGAGATTCGTTGTTGTGGCATCGATTTTACAAGTTCGTGAAAAGGGCTGGTCGTCAGTATCATGTCCCCGCGTCTTAGCATCTAGAGTTCTTTCTTCACTGATTGAGTGTGCTGCCTAGAGCAGTTGCACTTTCATCATGGTGAGAGTGGCACCTTGCATAGATCACGCCGACCCACCCCTGGCGTGAGTAACAAAAGGGGGTGAGAATCCTCCTAGCCAAATTGAATAAGAAAAAGAGTAGATCTACAGGATCGGTAACTGATAGTGTCGGGTCATCAAACCAATCAATCTAGTCATGAGCAGGTTGATAAGTTAATGTATGAAAATTATTCGATACGTATTTAGGAGTGTATCGATCCCCACTGATAGTTACTATAATAGTTATCTATCTTGTCTGTCCTGCATTAGCTTGTTGATCCGCTTCTTGAACTTGTGCTTAGAGCAATAGAACCACTTCCCCGTGACGTCCTTCAATCGCGAGTATAGTAATGTTCCCCCCATCACCTTGAAACCGATTCGTTTTGTGTACTAATCATATACCTCCTTATCAGATTCGAACACCATCCCCAGTTTTGGCACCCCAGGGCCAGACTCAAGCTCCTCTCTTTCTATATTACCAATAGAAGTAGATTGTATTCCATCTCTGTCTCCGATACCCAACGGCAATGTCAAGCAAGATGCTCCCTAACTCGATTTGTTCTTGGTCCAGTCGTGTTCCTGTTGTTTCGAGGACAGGATTGAATTGGATATGGATGAAAAGAACTAAACGGAGTTTCAGTATAAGGAAATAACTGAATGGCTAGCTTACAATATTATCTTCTTCTCACGAGAAATCCAAACATGGCTTACAGGAGAAGCATATTCATACTATTGACACCTATTTTCAAACAAAATCATTTAAAAAAATTAATTAAATTAATTATTTAAAAAAAAAAAAAAAAAAAGCTCAAGGGTTGGGTCGGGCTGGATCCAACCTTGGTCCGGCCCGCCTCTCTTTCTTTTCTCTTTCCCCTGTGCAGCCCAAGCCCTCTCCTGCTCGGCCCAGCCCACACCCCAGCTTCTTCCTCCTGCTTTCCTTCGCGAGCAAGACCTGGAAAAAGAACAAGCAGGCGGCAGAGAGAACAGGGGAGGCAAGGGCGATGCTCGGCAGGAGTTGGTGGTCGAGGGGCAGGCTGGCAGGTTGCAGCTGGCACGGTAGGAGGTCGCGCGCCCACGAAGAGAAGAAAAGCAGCGGAGGGGGACTCACGAACAGGACAACAAACAGAACAGCGAGCACCGTGAGCGAACTAGAGGGAAACCAGAGAGAAAAAGGAGGAGAGGAAAGGTTCGTGGAGGCCAGCCAAGGAGCGAAGAGCCCTCGGGATGCCTTGCCACCGTCGGAGAGTTGCTTGTCAGTCGCCGACGGCCGCCGTCTCCTCGGAGCCAAACACTTGGTGTGCGTGTGTGGTACCAAGTTGGCCGGAGCTTCCTCGACCGTTTCGAGCGAGCTACGGCCCTCCTTCCTGTCCCCGTTGCACTTCTTGAGCTCTGGTAGGTCTCCTTAGATCCTCTGTTTCGCGCTCGGGCCTCGGCTGAGCCTAAAGTTCTCGATCTCGTTAGTGCGCTTTGCCTGTTCGACGAAATGTCCGACCAAAGCCCACCCTTGGTTCGTTGTTTAGAATTGCTGTAACCTCTCTCTCTTTCTCTCTTTCCATCTCTGCCTCTCTCGCTTTTAGACATCCATTAGGTCGAGTTTCCGGGAGCTACGTTGCCGAAGCTGAAGGGAAACTAGAGTCAAGGGACCTCGTACGTGGTGTCGTCGAGGCTTGCCCAAAAGCATCCTTTGTCGTTGCCGTCAAGGCTCTTGACCTCAAGGGGTCGAGGGCCGCCTTCTCCTTGCCCAATTGGAGTAGAACCACCGCGTGTTGGCCGGAAAGTCACCCAGGCTGCACGTCGGCGTGGCACCCCCTAGTCGCAACTAGGTAGTCGCGTGCTAGAGGGCGCTGGTCGAGTGATTTGGTCCGCTTGGCCACCCTCGTTCCGCAGCCCAACAACCCAGAGTCAGTTTGGGCTGTGGGCTTGCAGGACCCTTTTTTTTTGCAAAAAGGGAATTGGGCCCACCGGTTTGGCCCAATCTTCAATTGGTCAAGCCTCCTTCCTAAATGCGGGTTTGAGTTGACTCGCCCTCAATCGGGCCGAACCCGGGCGGGTCGATCCGACCAGCCCGACCAGGTTAGACCCGGGTTGAGTCAGATCGGATCGGACTCGACCCGGCCAAAATATATATTATATAAAATTAAAAATTGAAAAAATTGAAAAAAGTGTAAGGTTTGGTTAGGAATTGCAATGTATTGCATTCTTAGTGTAATTAGGACTTTATTTGCCCATATATTGATTATATCGCATGTTTGATTTGCATATTTTATTATGTTTAATTACATGAGCTCAATTTACTACAATTAGGATCTTGGTTACTAATTGTTATTTTAATGATTGCATACTCACATGATTACTTCATATGTTAGTGGATATGTATAAAATCAATCCAAACTACCTGACAAAAATCTTTTCTTTTATAATGAACAAGATTAAGTACCGAAAGGGCACTAATTAGTTAATTAGTGCAATCAAGTCCCCGACCCTAAATTCTCTCGTTGCGTAAGAAGTGAGATACACTCCTATACCTTACTTGGTTTCTAGCCGACCCCAATAGGCTAGTGGCGACTCATTTTTGCAAAATTCCTAAAAATACCCCAACATCGCACGAGATATGGGCTTGGGAGAGCCTGCACCTAATCATGGGCTTTAGGCCGGTCCTTTAGGCAATACCCCTAAACATATCCCCTCCCTCTGAGAGGTAGGTCGCGATAGCTTGGCGACTCCATTGGGGATTGGTTTTAGACCTTAGAGGATTTAGGCCAAAATTGATCTTGTTCAAAAAATATTATTGTTTGGTAGTAAGGATTCGAGGTACATCTCTAATGTGTCGATTGTTAAATGTTCACGCTGAATGGGAGGTATAAGGGGAAGTGATTGCTAACCCTTGTTTTGTAGGGGGTGTGGGAATGAATGATTTATTTACGCATGGAATGCTACTTGCTTATAAATTGTCATGCCTGTGTTCCTTGCGTTGTGCTACATCATGGCTCACATTACCTGCCTCTGGACTTAGGCCGCATAAGATCACCTATGATGGTGTTGACGTGGATACCACTTCGACTACAACCATATAATACGAGTCGCCCATCTCAATCCCGAAATTTCCTTCCTGATGTCAAAGGTCCCCACCCCAGTCTGCAACCTTGCGACATGGGTTGGTTCTTTGACGAAGCCGGAGTCACGGGTAACACGACCTAGCTGACTTAGCCACGATCTTGTTGGTTTGGTCCGGTGATCCTATGGCTCCATTTTGAGCAGTTTAGAGCATAAATTGAACCACCGCCCATGCGCATGTCTATGTCATTGGCATTGCTACTCAATGAGTAGGGTCAGTTTTTCGAGTTTTTTTCTTCGAAATTTACTTATTTGCCTTTTTTTTTGTTGGTCCAAGACAAATTAGGTTGGTTGTAACTTTGGTTGGCATACAATGGGGGTACTCGAGCTTCGCATCATTTCCACCCCTAAAGCCGAGCTTCGTGCATGGAGGGTTAGATTGGATCCGATTGGCCGTGATTGGGTGCAATCCCATGTCGGACAGTTACTCCCCCTATTAGAGATAGAGACTCAGTATGGTGTCGTGCGAGCGTTAGCGCATATTTGGTGCCCTGAAACTTGCACGTTCATATTCAGTGATCACGAACTCACTTCAACCCTGGAGGAGTACAGTGTTGCCATTGGAAAGCCCTTAGTGTCGAAGTTAGTTAGCCCACCTGTAAGGACCGAGCATGCATCAACCTTATCTGAGTTCCTTAGAATTAAGGGAGAGGACGTGAGAAAAGTTTTGAAAGCCAATTGCAAGACCTGCCCGTTTTCATTCCTAAATGAGCTTTTTCAAAATGCCTCATCTTTCCAAAAGAATAGGATCTTCTTGCTAGCTTTCTTCGGGTTTGTGATATTCCCACATTGTAGGAATGCTATTAATCTTTTTGTAGCATGGGTAGCTTGCAAAGTATGTATGGGAAAGGGTTTTGTTAATGCCACATTGACTGAAACTTTTCTCTCCCTCCATTATAAAGAAAACAAAGCCAAAGCTTTCCATACTCCTCTTGAACTCTTGCAAATTTGGTTCATTTCTCACATTAAGGGGTTCGGTAGCTTGATGATCATGAGCAGCATTTCTGACTCTAGCGACCCTATCCTGAAGTTCAGAAATGGGAAAACGTTTGCCCCTGACTATCATTATTTTGACTGGTTAGTTTTCATGACCAACCCTAGACTTGAGGATTTCCAATGGCATGCTAAATGGCTCCGAGTTTAGGAAGCGCGGTTCGTGTGTGGACTTACTAGACCTAATTCTTTGTTGGGAATCACTGGAGTCACCAAATATTGCCTAAACTGAGTCACCCGCTAGTTCCAGACCCACTCAGGATAGACTTCCTTGATGGATGCCAAAATCACGAGGACTCCGTTGTCTTGGTTAAGTCGATGTGGGATATGTGACACCCCCAAAAGCTGATATGGCCTGAAGAGGAGTTGGAAGGGCAAGAGATGACCTATTATGCCTCAATGGAGTACATCCTTAGGCACAAGATCCCAAAGAGCCTATGCCCGAAGATTCTTGACATAACATTGAAGATCATCCATCGAGCCGAGATCAAGCGCCTTAAAAGGGAGCTCGAGGAGGCTGAAGAGCATGCCTCGAAGTTGACCCGAATTAGTGGGGCCACCATAAGCGGAAGCTGTCCTAATTAGTTAGATTGAGTCAAGTGCGATGTGTAGTGGGACCATGCCCACATACCTTACAATGTTAAGGAGTTTGTCTCGTGTCGCTATGTCGGGAGTTAAAAGTCATGTCTTTCTGTCTTTAAAATAGTTTCGTTGTTTAGGGGTTCTCTCTTGTGTCTTTTCCTACATTATGTAGCAACCTTGCTTTTGATGAAATGAACGAATTGGGGCGATTAGATATTTGTCATGGACCAACCGCCTAATTATTACTCGTGCTTATATATGCTTATCTATCCTTGCTTAGGTATTAGCCAATCGATTGCCTTTTGTTGATCGTTGACATGGCCAAGTAGAGATCCCCAATTTGTACTCTCGCGAAAGCCAAGATGAAGAACGATGGCATTAACACACGTATAGTCAAGATCGAGGACTAACTAGCCCAACTTACTACGATGATGCTCGAGATAAGCTAGAAGCTCAAAGAGCCTCCTGTCGTAGCTATCACTGGGACATCCACTCCGACATCATCAGGACACGCTCCCCCATTGATGGGAGGCCCGCACGTCACCAACCTCCCTGGAAAGGAAATTGTCGGACAAGCTCATTCCGTTACGCCAATCGTCAATTTGGATCCTCCTTAGAAGGAGGAGCCAACGTCCTGCCTATATGAAGAGAGTGAAAAATGTCTGGTGAAGATGGAGGAGCGACTGTGCGCCTTGCAAGGGTATGAGCTGAAAGGAGTTGATAAGTTGTTCCCGTACACCAAGACTAACTTCCCTTAGACTTTCTAAGAGCCTGAGTTCACGAGGAAGTATGACGGAACATGATTCCCCAAGACCCACCTTAGGTACTACTTGAGGAAAATGGCTCGCTACACTAACAACATACCCTTCCTCATTCATACGTTCCAAGATAGTTGGAAGGCATTGCCCTGATGTGGTTCATTGCACTGGACACCAAAAAATTCACCAGTTGGGAAGATTTAGCCAATGAGTTCCTACAACAATACAGGTTTAATACCTAGCTCACCCTCACGAGGGAAGAGTTGACCCGCGTTGAGAAGAAGAGGAATGAGTCATTTAAGGCATTCGCGCAAAGGTGGAGAACCATAGCCTCACAAGTAAAGCCAACCTTAAATAAGAGGGAGATGAAGTAGCTATTCCTCAAGACGTTGCCCCCTGAATACTTCCAAGGATTAGTGTACTCGGGATGCCAGACGTTTTCACAACTGGTGAGTGTAGGTGAAGGAGTCGAGTGGGCAATTATCGAGGGAAGGATATCTGCTGAAGGCTCTAAGAAATTCTTGCCGAGGAAAGATAAGGAAACCGCGGTTGAAGTAGCGCTCGTGTAGGAGCCACCTTCAACACCCGTGCATAAACCTGTAATCATTCAAGGGAACTCATCCAAGGCATATGATAAGGGCAAGAGGCCCATCCAAAAGGAATTTTCTCCGCTACCATTTCTTCCGTTTTCAGAGCCTTTGCAATGTGCCCGATTGCCAAATTTATGGACCTCAAAGCTTATTCTCTTCCTTTCTTATTTATAGACATATGGGCCTTTCTCATAAACTCACCGGTAAACTTTCGCATGCAGTAATCATGTGGCCTTGAATCAGAATCTTTCAGATGTAAAGTCTCTGTCACAATTTCACGCATCCAAAAGTCCAATTCTTTGATTCCTTTATATTCATTGAAGATTCTTGCAACTCTTACTCATCAGAAATAAAAAGACATGAGAGAGAGAGAGAGAGAGAGAGAGAGAGAGAGAGAGTGTCTAGAAGAAGTTGGGCTCTCAACAAGCTATCTGCTTCTTAAAGAAGTCTAATCATGGCAATCACGGCAACTCTACATCTTTCAGTGATTCCTTCGTTGCGACTCTTCTCGCTTTTAGCACCTGGCTGCGCTTTGAGTATTGGTGCTACAGCAACCACGGAATGCTTTCCAAAGCAATTTATGGGCCCTCACTAGTCTTTATGAAGTCTTTGTTTTTCCCTGTAAAGTTTCTTCTACTCATCGTCACCAAGATGCTTTCTGTTGGACTACGGTACAGGACAGGTCATGCTCACAGGTTCTTTCCAATTCATGAATATCTAGTCTCAAGAAGATGCAAATAACTTGGTTAGCAGGTTCTGCATCAAGTGGCCTATCCCTGAAAAACTAGCATCCGCAGGAACATTAATTTGGATTTTGTGCTCTTGTAATAACCCGTTCGCATGGGATTGGAACTGTTACAACCACTAGGGAAGTAATCAAGCGCTCGAGCTCCGTCACATTATCAGGAAAAAAGGGGGAAAAAGAAAAGCATGGAACCAGGAGCCGATGTTTGGGCTGCCTGTCAATTTGACTCCACAATCCACTTTCTGACCTTATTGTGCTGCCTCAATTAAGGCTGTATTTCACCAGGTTACTTGCAGTTACAAAGGCACCTTGACAATGGCGAGCAATTTATAGTGAAGGCAAGTTATTTGTCGCAAGGACGAGCAGGTTTTTCAATTTTTTGGAGCCTGAATCCTTCTTTGCATAACCTATAATTTGGGACCTACCATGTCACGGGTTTTAGGGTCCACTCAGGAGCCGGCCAATTTCCTCTTTTTTTCTTTTTTTTTCATTTTTAATTAAGCAAAATGAAAGTAAACCTAACAACAAAAAATGAAAGTTTTCCATTTGTCAATAGCAACGGCCCACAAAAGATGAACACATAAAAATAAATAAACAATAAAATGTTCAAAAATGTAACATACAACCTGAGTTACAGAACTGCGATCCTCAATCATTCATGAAAAATTACTCCAAATTCTAACTACCTGAAATAAAAAGAAACAACAAACATTGTTAATAACTTAATGATAGCTTTAAATTAAAATTACTATCAATTAAACTAAAGTCATTATTAGAAAGCCTCACCCCATTATTCATTCAACTTCAACTCATGAACTCTATACACTGACGATAATTTGCTCATTAAGACAATCGATATCTTTAAGGAAAAAGGAAGAAGAGATTAAATAAAACATTCACTCATTAGATATACAAAGGAATTACAATATAAAGAAATATAAACATCACTTATCCAAGCCTAAGTCAATTTCTATTTTAGGGTTTCGTAAGTTCTCAGTTCCCAATCCACTAGGAACCGAAGGTTCCATAAAAACTAGAATCGAGAACCGAACCGGGTCTCACCAGAACCTGATATCGGACAGTTTTCTAGTTCCACCCTGAAACCATGCTCATTCCTAATTCGTCGCCAATAATGTCAGGTGCAACGGAAGATTTGGGACTTTCTCCTCACGAATGAAGAATCTATCAAATAGGTTAGACGGATACAGCTTATTGCTAAAACAGTATCAGGATGGCATGACTGCTGCGCACATTTAGTTGATTTAACTATCATATAAATTCTAATCTTCTAATTATATGTATTTTATTCCTTAACATATAATATGGCATTAACCCTGCATTATAATCAATAAGCGATGATAGCATATCTTGTATTAAGGACTGCCGATAGATAAGTGCAGCAAGTTATGGCTCAGGTTCTCCGTGTTAATCTTTCTCCTATCATGCTGCAGTATTCACTTTTTGGTTCGATGCTGACAATTGGAGGAGTAATAGCGGCTTTACTAAATGGAACTATAACAGATATGATCGGTCCAAAGCTACATGAGCTGTAGACTTTCTAAAATTTCCCAATTGCGTCGGACCAAATTGCTCTTGTTGTATTTTGTGACGCAGACAATGTGGCTTTCTCAAATACTTTGCACAGCTGGATGGATTTCTATGGAAACATGCTTATATAAATACTCCAAATAAGTACAGATCATGGAGAACTCCTAGTCTGAGTCTCCAAGGATATTGCTCCTCCCTTGTCCCATAACCAAAGTTTCTAATTCAGAAGGAATATGACTGAAAGTAGAAGTATCTTAAGATGCCATCAGTCTCATCTTTGCCAGCTTTCTGCACACTAATTCGGTTCCCTGAACATGCTTAATCCTCATTTGATGCGATTTAGCTAATATGTCCCTGTGTTCATTCAAGACTGAGTTCAAGTTTAGGGATGTCAACACTAGTGTTTTGCGCGGCATAGATCACATGAATGGCATCAGATTCAATTTCTAAACATGTTATGTTTAAATCTAAAGCAGTAGTTCTCCCCCCTTGATAGCCCATACTTCCACGGGGAATTGTAAAAATAGTTACTGAGAAGACTAATCCTACTGAAATTATGCATTCTAATTTGGAAGTGCAGTAAGAAAGAGACTAACCCGTTTCTCAGCTGGTCGATAGCCTTCAACTTTGTGTTTCACTCTCGGACATCCCATCTCAGATTTAGCTACATTCTCTTGATCGGGTTGTTTTCAAGGGCATACTCACAAATAATCCCCGTCCATATCATCCTTACCGTCTGCATCGTCGGGAGCAACTACCACCTCTTCCGTTTTCACAACCTTTGCAACGTGCTCCACTGCCGAATCTATAAAACTCATAGCTATTCTCTTCCTTTTCTTATTTACACACATATGGGCGACATGCAAAGCCTTTCGCATAAACCCACCCATAAACGAATCTTGTGCAGTCCCTAAGCTGGGGGTGTCCAACTGCATGTTGTCTTTGGCAGATTTTGTCCATCGTTTCAAGAAATAGCTAGACGGTATCTCGAACATATTCATGAAGTTGAGTACTTTCAAGGCATGAGCACATAAAATACCAACCGACTCGAACTTCCCACAGCTACATGCCAATGTCAAATCCGAAGGATCAAACCTGACTATCTGTGTGTTTCTGCCACTCACGGTCTGTGTGTTTCTGCCGCCTTCTTCAGTCAACCGAAACATGTGGGGAGTCTCGGTGCACTTAATTTCTTCTATTGCCAAGCACAGACTATTGATTAACTCCTCTTGGAACATCTTGAACATCGTTCTAGTAAAGAGTCGTTCGGCTTCCTTCTCCATCGGACTCCTAGTTTCCAATTTCACCATGTTTTTCTCGCAGAGCATGTCTTCGCGAAATTCTTCTCCGCGCATCTTCTTTGCCACCTGTTCACATCGGCATGCAATTTCAGTTAGCGTCATGGTCTCGGAAGAGAGATTCCCAACAATGTGACCAGCGTCCTCATCATTTTGTATTGAGAGTAGTTCGGCAAAGAAAATGTACTTGGTGAACGCATGAGACCATTTCTCGTGCATTTTATACAAAGAAGCCAGCCACGAGTTGTCATGTAGGTTGTACTTAGCTGTAAACGAATTCCATTTTGACTCAAATTCTTCTTGCAAGTGGAGGAAGACGTACTCCTTGAAGAGGTTGACAACATGAAGTTGCTCACTCAAAGGAGATAGGTACTTGCTGAAACTGTTCAAGATAGACCAAGCGGCAAAGCAATGGTGGGTCTCTGGCAGGACAAGAGACACAGCTTCGGCGATTTCTTCACTGACTTCAGTGATAATTGTCTGCGGTTTCCGCCAGTTCATCGATTCAAGGAAAGTATCGAGCAACCAATGGAACGATCCTACTATTCGAGCGAGCAAAAGACTCTGTCCAAATATGGTGGGCTGCTGATGATGATTAAGTCCCCGAAATATTGCACAGATCATGCCATACTTGTGGATCCAAGTTGTTGTGTTCAAGACTAGAAGATCACTGAAATGCTCATAATCGAACTTGGACCGACTATCCCTCCAGAAAAATTTCTCCATGCCGCCTGCCTTTGCCACTCGCAACGAGTAATAGGAACAACAATCTAATCTCGCCAGACACTTGAAGTGATCAATCAAGTCTTGAATCTCCTCGGGAGCAGGTCTTGGCCAATTCTTCCGTGTGTGATCAAAGTCCGAAACAAGAGCCCCCTCTCCGACCGACCTAACTTCATCCGCAAGCCTGCCCCTCAAAAGTGCCATTGTAGCATGATTATGCTCGAGAACTACCTTGGAGATCTTCCTCGTTCCATCATCTACCATGCACTTGATCTTAGCATTACAGCCTGTTCTCGTGTCCCGTCTTTTGTACCTCATCGCGTTGGTGATCTGCTCTTTGCACTTGCCTTGGCAAGAGCATAAGAAGTACTTCGCCCGGACAATGGCCTTGTTGGATCGAGAATATTCTGTTTTTCCCCTTCTCACCTTGAAACCGGTTTGTTTAGCGTAGCTGCAGTAAAAATCATACACGGCCACTTCTGAATCGAACTCCATCCCCACTCTCGGCACCTGGGGATCGGACCCGTCTATATTACCGCCAGAAGTAGAATGCAATTCATCTTCGTAGCCGCCGATGGCCTGCGGCAATGAGATTTTCTATTTTAAATGAAAAAAGGCAAAGCAAACAAACAAAAAAGGTTCATCGCATACCATTCCTAAAGAGGGAACGCTGCTTGGCCCAGACTCAGCAGCGCTGGATCTGTGCCTGGGACGGTGGATGCTGGAGACCGAGAGGTGGATGCTGGAGACCAAGAGGTGGTTGGATCCATGTTCAAGACTAACTGTCGGCACCTCCAAAGCGTGGTCCTTGGATAAGGAGATGTCCATAACATCAGCCATGAGCAAGAAATTGCCTTCGACAAGAACGAATCCGAAGGCAACGGCCGCAGCCGCAGAAAGTATCAGCTCTTTCCACGACGTCTTTCCCAGTAGGTTGGATGAACACGATGGGTAAAGGATTAGATAAATTGGAGGATGCTAATTTTGGGAGAGGTGGAGTGAGAGAAGCGGAGCAGATAGGTGAGACCACGGGAGAGGGGGAGAGAGAGAAAGAGAGAGGGGAGTGAAGTATTTGTGCGGGGGGATAGAGAGAGAAAGAGAGAGGGTAGAGGAGTGTTTATGGGGGGTCGGCGGGGGCGGAGATGGAGAGAGAGAGAGAGAGAGATGGGGAGGGAGAGCCCAGCTTAAGGCCCATGGGACGACCGCTGAACGGGAGCCAAGAATGTAAGAATTTTCCCGGTGTGGGCCACATTAATTAAGATTATAATTATTCATTTTACGGAGTTGATCTAATAAAGTGAGATATAAAATTTCTTAGTAGTCCAATATGGCCTGGCTTTTGTGGGCCGAATTGGGCCCGGCCCGTGATGAGAGGGCCCGTCCAAATTCTATAAAAGGCCGAGGTCCCTCCTCTAACCCTCATAAGCTTGCAATCCAAGCAAACTCTCTCTCTCTCTCACATAAGGAAGCAAGTGAGAAGGCCGCCTCATCGAACCAGGGTACCGAGGGCATAGGGGAGAAGATCTTCAGCATCCAGGATTCGGATTGCTGTGATTTCCACTTCAACAATCAGATGGATCCAAAAACAGGTGCACAAAGCTTCGATCCCTAGCTATGTCGGTCTTGGGTTGCGGTTTAGAATGCCCACACTTGGTATTAGAGCCTGCATAGACTAGAATATGGAGAATTTGCCCGTTTTGAAGAATTTATCCGCATGAAACTTGATTTTAACGGTATATTCGGGTTAATCTTGTTGAGCTGAGTCTTTCTGTACCTGTTAAGCCCGTCACCGAACCTAAATCAGCCACCTCCGGCCGTTTTCGGTCTTAACCCTAGCTCAGACAGCTTTGCTTGTTTCTTCGTGATTTTTGGTCCAATAAAAGTGAAATTTTATTGCATAAATAGGTTCTACTCATCCATATGAGCAAAATGATGGGTAGAACGTCGTCAGACGATGCCGGAAATGGTTGCATGCGTCGACACGCACCGAAGGCGGTGCTGGGAGTCGGCGACACGCGCCGCCGCTCGGCTTTGCGCGCGCGCACGCGCGCACGTGCGAGCCAGCGCCTCGGCCGCCTTAGCTGGCATGACATCATCCATGACGTCAGCCCACCGCCTTCGTCACGCAATGACAGGTGTCCGGGTGACGTCATGGTGACGTCACGTAAACCACCTTAACGAGCGGCCGCCACGTGGCGGGTGATGTCACCTATGACGTCACCGAGGACCCGACCCGAGTTGACTCGACCCGGGTTGACTGGGTTGACCCGACCTGAGTTGACCAGTCGGACCGTTGACTAGTCGGACCGGTTTTCGGCCGGTTTTTAGGGTACAACGCGTGTAGCTCACGCGCCGCACCTTTTAGCGGCGCGTGAGGGCGCGTGTGTAGTCCGTTTGGTGCGTGTTTTATATGGACGTGCTCGTATTGAAATTTCCTACCTTGTGGTGTATTTATTTGTATTTTTTGATGCCTTTAAGGATGTGAAATTGTGCATGAAACCATAAAGATGTGTTTTTTGGTGTATTTTTGGAATATTTATGCATGGTTTAGGAAATGCAATTTCATGCTTATGATTATATCATCACTTGAGGAATATGTATGGTGTTGATATATTATCAATTTGAATTAATGGATGGAGTAATGCAATTAGCATGTTTTGTAATTTTAGTGACATAAGGCCCTCGTCATCAAGTCTAAAATCACTTGTAAAAGGTGTATGTGAGTTATAAAGTTATATCTCTGATATGAGAGAATTTTGATGATTCAGTTGGGTTGTGACCGCCAAAGTGGCACACTTGATTGAATCTGAGAAATATCTGTCTCACATTGAAATGGGATGTCTCCTGATCTTATGCATGATTATACTCCCAAAGGAGGTGATTGTGCATTAATTGATGGAGGGACACATGTACAGCATATGGTTGAAAAGTAGCTAGCCCTAGTGATTTGTACACCCAAAGGTGATGAATTCGCAAAAGGTTAGAGCATATTTTTCATGGAACCGCTGTCATGTAAAGAGTATACAATTGTATGTCATGTATTCTGCCCAAAGGTGTTTATATGATGATATATGTAGCTCTTGAGATGTATGTTTGATACTCACATGATGCTAATTACATGTATTGCTCGCAAAATTGGTCACATTCTCTGTAAATGGCAATTCCATAGCCATTGAGGTTCTTACTAGATCAAATTTCAAGAGATGGAAAGCGGATTTTAAGTTTGGTATGGAGTTGGCAGATGTTCATGTTGCTCTCACTGAGAATAGGTCGGCAGACCTTACTGATGACAGTACAGAAGTCCAGAAAGTACGTTTTGCTGCATGGGAAAAGAGTAACAAAATTTGTTTACTTATTATGAAACGGTCAATTCAGGAGCATCTGTCGAGTGGCTTGCCATCTGATTGTACTATTAAGGATATGGTGGAAGCCTTGGAGGCTAGGTATCGTGTCTCTCCCAATGCTGAGATTGGTACACTCATACAATTACTATTTAATATGAAGTATGAAGGTTCGACTGGAGTCAGAGATTATGTGCTAAGAATGGTAGATCTTCAGTCAAAACTTCGGATTCTTCATGTTGATATCCCTGAGGCTTGCATTGTGCATCTAGCATTAAACACTCTTCCTCCTGACTTTGGAATTATCAAGACGAACTATAGTTTGCAAAATGAAACTTGGTCAATTAATGATCTTATAGTTAGAGTTATGGCAGAGGAAGAGAAATTAAAGAAGGAGAGAGGGCATCTTACCTTGTATGCCTCTAGTTCTGCCAATAGAAAAGGCAAATGGGTTGCACATCAGAGAGGAAATCCTAAAGCCATAAGCACTTTTAACAATACAGCTCCCAAGAGAGGAGATCCTGAAGCTGCTGGTCCCTCCAACTCTATGGCTCCTAGAAAGGCACCCCTTGCTGGTCCTTCCACTTCTATGGTCCCTAGAAAGATACTTTTTAAAAGGGAATGTGTCCTTTGCTACTTCTATGGAAAGAGGGGACACATAAAGAAATACAGTGATAAATATAAAACTTGGTTGTCTAAAAATGAGCATAAAGGGATTCACAAATAGAAGGATGCCAAATCAGGATGAATCATCGCTCACTGTGGGAAACAACGATAAGATCGACGTTGAGTTCGTGGGAGACGTCATTTTGAATCTAGACTCTGGTTTTAATATGATATTAAGAAACACTTTCTATGTACCTTCCTTTAGACGGAACTTAGTTTCCGCATCATGTTTGGATATGTGTGGTTACTTTTTGAAATAAAGAAAAAGATCTTGTTTCTATGTTCTTTAGCTCAAATAAGGTTGGGTGCTGCAACATGTTCAATGGATTGTACAGATTGTGTTTATCTCCCAATCATATATACGTCGCTAATACAGTTGAAAATGTTGTTCCCAAAAGACCTCTACCTAAGGAACAATCTTATGCATTATGGCATAAACGACTAGATCACATATCTAAAGAAAGAGTAGAAAGGCGGATAAAGACTCTCATTCTACCTACTCTTAAAGGTGACCTAGAAACTTGCATAGATTGTTGTAGAGGAAAGATGACTAAGATAAAGAAGAAAATCGCAGTTCGAAGTTCTGGATTACTGGAAGTCATTCACACCGATATTAGTGGACCCTATACTGCAACCTTGTGTAGAAAAGTTTATTTCATCACGTTTATTGATGATTATTCTCGGTATGGTTACCTTTTCTGATTAAGGAAAAATCTGAATCTCTTGACAAATTCAAGATTTTTCAAAGCGAAGTTGAGAAACTTGTTAGGAAAGGTAATAAAAGTGGTCGATCGATCGAGGTGGAGAATATTATGGTAGACATGGTAATGCTGGGCAAATTAAAGGGTCATTTGCTAAATACTTAGAAGATTACTGGGATAGTAACTCGAGTTCACTATGCCCGGGAGTCTGAACAGAATGGTGTGGCTGAAAGGCGCAATCGTACCCTCATGGATATGGTAAGATGTATGATGAGTAGAACTAATTTACCTGATTTTTATGGGGTGAGGCATTAAAAACAGCCGTTTATATATTGAATCGTGTTCCTACTAAAGCTCATTTGCATCAACTCCTTTTGAGTTATGGGTGGGCGCAAACCAAGTTTGAATCATTTCAAGGTCTGGTGATATCCTGCAGAAGTAAGATTGTATAATCCAACATTGGGTAAGTTGGAGGCTAAAACCACTCGATGTTGCTTTGTATCTTACTCAGAACATTCAAAGGGATATCGGTTTTATAATCCAAATGGAGGAACAAAGATTGTGGAATCTCAAACGGCCAAGTTTTTGGAATTTGATGTAGCCGAAAAGCATCATTGCTCACAAATCAATGAACATGACAACTTGATGAGACCTGCCATGTCTTTCTCCTTGCCTGTGCAAACGATCATGGAGCCTATTGTGCCGCAAACTGAACCTGTTAACACTAAAGATCCTATTCATGAAGCAGTCACAAATGAAGTCCTTGAAGTTCCTCAGACTCAAAATGAGCCTACAGTGGCTCCACTTAGGAGGTCTACTAGGGAAAGACGTTCAGCTATACCACCGGATTATATGGTCTTTTTAGGAGAACATGATTACGATATAGGTTGCATTACAGATCCAGCAACCTATATGAACGCTGTTTCCTGTCCTCAATCAAATTTGTGGTTGGATGCAATGAGAGATGAGATGCAATCTATGAAGTATAATGGTGTTTGGGAGCTTATTGAATTACCTGAAGGTTATAAACCCATAGGTTGCAAGTGGGTTTATAAGACTAAAAGAGATTCAAAAGGAAAGATTGAGAAATTTAGAGCCAGATTTGTGGCCAAAGGCTTTACTTAAAGGGAAGGGATAGACTATGAAGCAACATTTTCACCAGTTTCTTCTAAAGACTCCTTTAGAGTAATCATGGCATTGGTAGCTCATTTTGACATGGAATTACACCAGATGGACGTTAAGACTGCTTTTCTAAATGGAAATATTGATGAGGAGGTTTATATGGTGCAACCCGAAGGTTTTGCAACAAACGATTCAGATAAGTTTGTATGGCGAAGAAGGCTATTTATGGTCTCAAACAAGCTTCTAGACAATGGTACTTGAAGTTTCACAATGTTATCACTTCCTTTGGTTTTGTTGAGAACAAGATGGATCAATGCCTATACTGCAAGGTCAGTGGAAGAAAATTTATTTTCCTTATACTTTATGTGGATGACATTTTGCTTGCAAGTAGCAATATTGGATTGCTACGTGAAACAAAGCAAATGTTGTCAAAGAATTTTGACATGAAAGACCTAGGTGAGGCATCTTTCGTTCTTGGCATTGAAATCCATAGGGATCGTTCTCGTCGTGTATTAGGTTTATCTCAAAAGGCATATGTTGATCGTATTTTGGAGAGGTTCAACATGCAGGATTGCAAGCTAGGAACCGTTCCTGTAGTTAAGGGTGACAAGCTGAGTCTCTCACAGTGTCCTCGTTCAGATTTTGAGAAAAACCAAATGAAAGATGTGCCTTATGCTAATGCACTTGGAAGTATCATGTATGCTTAAGTTTACACTAGACCAGACCTCGCCTTTGTAACAGGGCTTTTGGGCAGATATCAGTCAAATCCGGGACACGATCATTGGGTTGTTACCAAAAAGGTCTTGAGATACTTGAAAAGAACAAGAGATTATATGCTGATGTATAGATATGTCAATGATTTGCGATTGTTGGCATATTCAAATGCAGACTTTGCTGGTTGTGAGGATGATAGGAAGTCGACAACAGGATATATATTCATGTTGGCAGGAGACACAGTATCGTGGAAAAGTGAGAAACATAAATCTATATCTTCCTCTACCATGCAAGCAGAGTTTATAGCATGTTTTTCAGCTTCTACTCAAGCAATTTGGCTCCGGAACCTCATCAGAGAATTGACGGTATTTGATTTTGTGCATAGACCCATGCAGTTATATTGCGATAATAATTCTGCTGTGTTATTTATTAATAACAACAGAAGTCTAAAAGGGTCTAAGCATATGGAGGTCAAATTTTTGACCATAAAGGAAATAGTACAGAATGGTGACATTATAGTAGAGCATATTTCCACAGACGATATGTTGGCGATCCACCGACTAAAGGTTTACGCCCTTGTGTTTTTGAGTGACATGTCATGAACATGGGCTTGGGAGAATCAGTGGATACTATCGTTTAGTGGGAGTTATTTTGGATTTGCTCTAATAAAGTTCATGTCAGCATTTTGTTACTTTTTGTAGCATTATGATATATGTCGACTCCTTCTGTATAAATTGTTATTGAGTTGTGTACATATATCTAAAGAAAATCTCAAGATACTGTGTACATCTTGAGTAAAGGCTAGGGGCATGCAGTTGTTAGCCTTGTACATATGTCTCAATTACACATAAAGAAATGTTAACCATAAAGATAAGACATATGTGGGTTCATTAGAACCATGAAGATATTCTCTAGTGCCACATCCGGTTTTCTGTGACACTTAAGTTAAGAGAATAGTGACCGACAAATGGGATAACACATAAGGTAAAACTCTTTATGAGGTGTTATCAATTTGCCAAACAACCATATTAAATCCATATCAGTAAAGTTAATAGCATTTGTGACCATGGAAGGCTCTGTATATGTATATGCAGTTACCGCCATGATCCGATGTTGGAGACTTTATGGGATCGGATTGACTGTTGAGGATTATCTCTAGATCAACATAAAGTGTGCACATACAGTATGATCTCAATTAATATGGCCCAAGTGGGAGAATGTAAGAATTTTCCCGGTGTGGGCCACATTAATTAAGATTATAATTATCCGTTTTACGGAGTTGATCTAATAAAGTGAGATATAAAGTTTCTTAGTAGTCCAATATGGCCTGGCTTGTGTGGGCCGAATTGGCCCGGCCCGTGATGAGAGGGCTCGTCCAAATTCTATAAAAAGCTAAGGTCCCTCCTCTAACCCTCATAAGCTTGCAATCCAAACAAACTCTCTCTCTCTCTCACATAAGGAAGCAAGTGAGAAGGCCACCTCATCGAGCTAGGGTACCGAGGGCATAGGGGAGAGGATCTTCAACATCCAGGATTCGGATTGCTGTGATTTTCGCTTCAACAATCAGATGGATCCAAAAACAGGTGCACAAAGCTTCGATCCCTAGCTATGTCGGTCTTGGGTTGCGGTTTAGAACGCCCACAGAGAATTCCCATAAACGCGACAATGATTAAACCTCCCAAAAGAAAAAGTTATAAAAAAAAAAAAAAAAAAAAAAAGAGAGAGACGGAGAAAAAAAAACATTCTTCTTCAAAGGGAAAGCTTCAAAGTTCATCCAATCCCATTCATTCCTCCGATCGATCTTCTTCTTCCTCTCTCTACGCGCTCTGCCCTTTCTTCTCCGTCGTCAGATCTCTCCCTCCCTTATAAAACCCCCTAAAAAAAAAAAAAAAAAAAACTGCAACGCGCACGCCAAATACAAATCGAATTCTCTCACTCCTCCTCCCTCCCTTCCTCTCCCTTCCGGGTTCGTCGCTCTCTCTCCCTCTCTCTCTCTCTCTCTCTCTCTCTCTCTCTCTCTCTATCTACCTTTCTCTCTCTTCCGGGCGCATGCGCGGGGCTCCGAGGTCCTCCTAGGGTTTCCCTTCCCCCCCCCCGGCTTCATGTCGGATTGCGAATGCGCGCGCGGCGAATCGACGGCGGGCGTTCGATTCCGACGCGCCTCGCGGTTCGGCCGGTCGATTAGTCCGGCACGTGCTTGAGCGATCGGCGGCGATTTCTTTGGTAGATTGAGGGTTTTTGTTACTTCGAATTTCTCGGTTGATGAATGCCGTTGTAGAGCATGGATACCTAATTTTTGTACGTGCTTTGTGTATGAAAGTTCATCCATTTCTATAGGTAGGCATGGCGTTGCTAAACATAGGGTTTCGCTCTTTTCTGTTTGTTGGTTTTTTTTTTGGGGGGGGGAGTAGGCTGGGTTATCAATAAGATGGCGGAAGCACCGGCGAGTCCGATGGGCGGTGGGAGCCACGAGTGGCGGCGAGCGAGCCCGCAATCGGGCGGCGTGAGGGAGCAGGATAGGTACTTGCCGATCGCGAACATCAGCCGCATCATGAAGAAGGCACTGCCGGCCAATGGGAAGATCGCCAAGGACGCCAGCGCCTTCTTCATGATGCGGCTGATGTTCGCGATGGGCAGGTACCTATCCTACTCCCTCACGCCGCCCGACTGCGGGCTCTGCTCGCTGCCACTCTCGTGGCTCCCACCGCCCATTGGACTCGCCAGTGCTTCCGCCATCTTATCGATAACCCAGCCTACTCCCCCAAAAAAAAAAAAAAAAAAAAACCAACAAACAGAAAAGAGCGAAACCCTATGTTTAGCAACGCCATGCCTACCTACAGAAATGGATGAACTTACATACACAAAGCACGTACAAAAATTAGGTATCCATGCTCTACAGCGACATTCATCAACCGAGAAATTCGAAGTAACAAAAACCCTCAATCTACCAAAGAAATCGCCGCCGATTGATCAAGCACGTGCCGGACTAATCGACCGGCCGAACCGCGAGGCACGTCGGAATCGAACGCCCGCCGTTGATTCGCCACGCGCGCATCCGCAATCCGACATGAAGCCGGGGGGGAAGGGAAACCCTAGGAGGACCTCGGAGCCCACGCACGCGCCTGAAAGAGAGAGAAAGGTAGATAGAGAGAGAGAGAGAGAGAGAGAGAGAGGAAGAGAGAAAGAGAGAGGGAGAGAGAGCGACAAACCTGGAAGGGAGAGGAAGGGAGGGAGGAGGAGTGAGAGAATTCGATTCGTATTTGGCGCGCGTCGCGGTTTTTTTTTTTTTTTTGAGGGGGGTTTTTATAAGGGAGGGAGAGATCGACGACGGAGAAGAAAGGGCAGAGCGCGCAGAGAGAGGAAGAAGAAGATCGATCGGAGGAATGAATGGGATTGGATGAACTTTGAAGCTTTCCCTTTGAAGAAGAATGTTTTTTTCTCCCGTCTCTCTTTTTTTTTTTTTTTTTATAACTTTTTCTTTTGGGAGGTTTAATCTTTGTCGCGTTTATGGGAATTCTCAGCTCCCGTTCGGCGGTCGTCCCATGGGCCTTAAGCTGGGCTCTCCCTCCCCATCTCTCTCTCTCTCTCCATCTCCGCCCCCGCTGACCCCCCATAAACACTCCCCTACCCTCTCTCTTTCTCTCTGTCCCCCCGTACAAATACTTCTCTCCCCTCTCTCTTTCTCTCTCTCCCCCTCTCCCGTGGTCTCACCTATCTACTCCGCTTCCCTCACTCCACCTCTCCCATAATTAGCATCCTCCAATTTTTCTAATCCTTTACCCATTGTGTTCATCCAACCTACTGGGAAAGACGTCGTGGAAAGAGCTGATACTTTCTGCGGCTGCAGCCATTGCCTTCGGATTCGGCCTCGTCGAAGGCGATTTCTTGCTCATGGCCGATGTTATGGACATCTCCTTATCCAAGGACCACGCTTTGGAGGTGCCGACGGTTAGTCTTGAACATGGCTCCAACCACCTCTCGGTCTCTAGCATCCGCCTCTCGGTCTCCAGCATCCACCGTCCCAGGCACAGATCCAGCGCCGCTGAGTCTGGGCCAAGCAGCGTTCCCTCTTTAGGAATGGTATGCGATGCACCTTTTTTGTTTGTTTGCTTTGCCTTTTTTCATTTAAAATAGAAAATCTCATTGCCGCAGGCCATCGGCGGTGACGAAGATGAATTGCATTCTACTTCTGGCGGTAATATAGACGGGTCCGATCCCCAGGTGCCGAGAGTGGGGATGGAGTTCGATTCAGAAGTGGCCGTGTATGATTTTTACTGCAGCTACGCTGAACAAACCGGTTTCAAGGTGAGAAGGGGAAAAACAGAATACTCTCGATCCAACAAGGCCATTATCCAGGCGAAGTACTTCTTATGCTCTTGCCAAGGCAAGTGCAAAGAGCAAATCACCAACGCGATGAGGTACAAAAGACGGGACACGAGAACAGGCTGTAACGCTAAGATCAAGTGTGTGGTAGATGATGGAACGTGGAAGATCTCCAAGGTAGTTCTCGAGCATAATCATGCTACAACGGCACTTTTGAGGGGCAGGCTTGCGGATGAAGTTAGGTCGGTCGGAGAGGGGGCCTCTTGTTTCGGACTTTGATCACACACGGAAGAATTGGCCAAGACCTGCTCCCGAGGAGATTCAAGACTTGATTGATCACTTCAAGTGTCTGGCGAGATTAGATTGTTGTTCCTATTACTCGTTACAAGTGGCAGAGGCAGGCGGCATGGAGAATTTTTTTGGAGGGATAGTCGGTCCAAGTTCGATTATGAGCATTTCAGTGATCTTCTAGTCTTGGACACAACAACTTGGATCCACAAGTATGGCATGATCTGTGCAATATTTCGGGGACTTAATCATCATCAGCAGCCCACCATATTCAGACAGAGTCTTTTGCTCGCTCGAACAGTAGGATCGTTCCATTGGTTGCTCGATACTTCCCTTGAATCGATGAACTGGCGGAAACCGCGGACAATTATCACTGAAGTCAGTGAAGAAATCGCCGAAGCTGTGTCTCTTGTCCTGCTAGAGACCCACCATTGCTTTGCCGCTTGGTCTATCTTGAACAGTTTCAGCAAGTACCTATCTCCTTTGAGTGAGCAACTTCATGTTGTCAACCTCTTCAAGGAGTGCGTCTTCCTCCACTCGCAAGAAGAATTTGAGTCAAAATGGAATTTGTTTACAGCTAAGTACAACCTGCATGACAACTCGTGGCTGGCTTCTTTGTATAAAATGCACGAGAAATGGTCTCATGCGTTCACCAGGTACGTTTTCTCTGCCGACCTACTCTCAATACAAAATGATGAGGACGCTGGTCACATTGTTGGGAATCTCTCTTCCGAGACCATGACGCTATCTGAAATTGCATGCCGATGTGAACAGGTGGTAAAGAAGATGCGCGGAGAAGAATTTCGCGAAGACATGCTCTGCGAGAAAAACATGGTGAAATTGGAAACTAGGAGTCCGATGGAGAAGGAAGCCGAACGACTCTATACTAGAACGATGTTCAAGATGTTCCAAGAGGAGTTAATCAATAGTCTGTGCTTGGCAATAGAAGAAATTAAGTGCACCGAGACTCCCCGCATGTTTCGGTTGACTGAAGAAGGCGGCAGAAACACACAGACCGTGAGCGGCAGAAACACACAGATAGTCAGGTTTGATCCTTCAGATTTGACATTGGCATGTAGCTGTGGGAAGTTCGAGTCGGTTGGTATTTTATGTGTTCATGCCTTGAAAGTACTCAACTTCATGAATATCTTCGAGATACCGTCTAGCTACTTCTTGAAACGATGGACAAAATCTGCCAAAGACAACATGCAGTTGGACACCCCCAGCTTAGGGACTGCACAAGATTCGTTTATGGGTGGGTTTATACGAAAGGCTTTGCATGTCGCCCATATGTGTGTAAATAAGAAAAGGAAGAGAATAGCTATGAGTTTCATAGATTCGGCAGTGGAGCACGTTGCAAAGGTTGTGAAAACGGAAGAGGTGGCAGTTGCTCCCGACGATGCAGATGGTAAGGATGATATGGACGGGATTATTTGTGAGTATGCCCTTGAAAACAACTCGATCAAGAGAATGTAGCTAAATCTTAGATGGGATGTCCGAGAGTGAAACACAAAGTTGAAGGCTATCGACCAGCTGAGAAACGGGTTAGTCTCTTTCTTACTGCACTTCCAAATTAGAATGCATAATTTCAGTAGGATTAGTCTTCTCAGTAACTATTTTTACAATTCCCCGTGGACGTATGGGCTATCAAGGGGGGAGAACTACTGCTTTAGATTTAAACATAACATGTTTAGAAATTGAATCTGATGCCATTCATGTGATCTATGCCGCGCAAAACACTAGTGTTGACATCCCTAAACTTGAACTCAGTCTTGAATGAAGACAGGGACATATTAGCTAAATCGCATCAAATGAGGATTAAGCATGTTCAGGGAACCGAATTAGTATGCAGAAAGCTGGCAAAGATGAGACTGATGGCATCTTAAGATACTTCTACTTTCAGTCGTATTCCTTTTGAATTAGAAATTTTGGTTATGGGACAAGGGAAGAGCGATATCCTTGGAGACTCAGACTAGGAGTTCTCCATGATCTGTACTTATTTGTAGTATTTATATAAGCATGTTTCCATAGAAATCCATCCAGCTGTGCAAAGTATTTGAGAAAGCCACATTGTCTACGTCACAAAATACAACAAGAGCAATTTGGTCCGACACAATTGGGAAATTTTAGAAAGTCTACAGCTCATGTAGCTTTGGACCGATCATATCTGTTATAGTTCCATTTAGTAAAGCTGCTATTACTCCTCCAATCGTCAGCATCGAACCAAAAAGTGAATACTGCAGCATGATAGGAGAAAGATTAATACGGAGAACCTGAGCCATAACTTGCTGCACTTATCCATCGGCAGTCCTTAATACAAGATATGCTATCATCGCTTATTGATTATAATGCAGGGTTAATGCCATATTATATGTTAAGGAATAAAGTACATATAATTAGAAGATTAGAATTTATATGATAGTTAAATCAACTAAATGTGCGCAGCAGTCATGCCATCCTGCTACTATTTAAGCAATAAGCTGTATCCGTCTAACCTATTTGATAGATTCTTCATTCGTGAGGAGAAAGTCCCAAATCTTCCGTTGCACCTGACATTACTGACGACGAATTAGGAATGAGCATGGTTTCAAGGTGGAACTAGAAAACTCTTCGATATCAAGTTCTTGTGAGACCTAGTTCTGTTCTCGGTTCTAGTTTTTATGGAACCTTCGGTTCCTAATGGATTGGAAACTGAGAACTTACAAAACCCCAAAATAGAAATTCACTTAGGCTTGGGTAAGAGATGTTTATATTTCTTTATATTGTAATTCCTTTGTATATCTAATGAGTGAATGTTTTATTTAATCTCTTCTTTTTTTTTTTTTTAAAGATATCGATTGTTGTAATGAGCAAATCCTCATCAGTATATAGAGTTGATGAGTTGAAGTTGAATGAATAATGGGGTGAGGCTTTCTAATAATGACTTTAGTTTAATTGATAGTAATTTTAATTTAGAGCTATCATTAAGTTGTTAACAATGTTTGTTGTTTCTTTTGATTTCAGGTAGTTAGAATTTGGAGTAATTTTTCATGAATGATTGAGGATCGAAGTTCTCTAACTTAGGTTGTATGTTACATGTTTTTGAACTTTTTATTGTTTATTTATTTTTATGTGTTCATCTTTCGTGGGTTGTTGTTATTGACAAATGGGAAACTTTCATTTTTGTTGTTAGGTTTACTTTCATTTTGCTTAACTAAAAATGAAAAAAAAAAAAAAAAAGGAAATTGGCCGGCTCTTGAGTGGATCCTAGAATCCGTGACATGATAGGTTCCAAATTATAGGTTATGTAAAGAAGGATTTGGGCTCCAAAAAATTGAAAATCCTTTTGCGACATTGTCAAGGTGCCTTTGTAACTGTGAGTAACCTTGTGAAATACAGCCTTAATTGAGGCAGCACAATATGGTCAGAAAGTGGATTGTGGAGTCAAACTGAAAGGCAGCCCAAACACCGGCTCCTAGTTTCATGCTTTTCTTTTTCCCCCCTTTTTTCCTGATAATGTGACGGACCTCGAGCGCTTGATTACTTCCCTAGTGGTTGTAACAGTCCCAATCCCATGCGAACGGGTTATTACAAGAGCACAAAATCCCAATTAATGTTCCTGCGGATGCTAGTTTTTCAGGGATAGGCCACTTGATGCAAAACCTGCTAACCAAGTTATTTGCATCTTCTTGAGACTAGATATTCATGAATTGGAAAGAACCTGTGAGCATGACCTGTCCTGTACCGTAGTCCAACAGAAATCATCTTGGTGACGATGAGCAGAAGAAACTTTACAGGGAAAAACAAAGATTTCATAAGGACTAGTGTGGGCCCATAAATTGCTTTGGAAAGCATTCCGGGGTTGCTGTAGCACCAAATCTCAAAGTGCAGCCTGGTGCTAAAAGCAATGGAAGGAATCACTGAAAGATGTAGAGTTGCCGTGATTGCCATGATTAGAGACTTCTTTAAGAAGCAGATAGCTTGTTGAGAGCCCAACTTCTTCTAGACACTCTCTCTCTCTCTCTCTCTCTCTCTCTCTCTCTCTCTCTCTCTCCATGTCTTTTTATTTCTGATGAGTAAGAGTTGCAAGAATCTTCAATGAATATATAAAGGAATCAAAGAATTGGACTTTTGGGTGCGTGAAATTGTGATAGAGACTTTACATCTGAAAGATTCTGGTTCAAGGCCACATGATTACTGCATGCGGAAGCTTACCGGTGAGTTTATGGGAAAGGCCCATATGTCTATAAACAAGAAAGGAAGAGAATAAGCTGTGAGGTCCATAAATTTGACCGTCGAGCACATTGCAATGGCTCTGAAAACAAAAGAAGGTGCTGCTTGGAAAGGCTTTTGGGGAAAGTTTTTGAGGAAATGTAAAGGCCGTTGAGTGAAAGGTGCTTTCCAAAATGCAAATTGTGTTTGGTAAATTATATTGTAAAAGTCCTTTGTAAAGTACCTGTCGCGATCAAATTTTCGGGTGCAAACCCCTAGAGTTTGGCTAATGGATTGTTAAGCCTAGACTTAACTCGAGCTCTCCCAAGCCCATACCAATTCGCGACTTAGGTTTGAATTCTTAACATGCAAATAATTTTCAATTGGGAGTCGCCACTAATCTATTTTTGGTGGGTCGATTAGAAACCCAAGTAAAATAATGAGAGTTTTACTTTACTCCTGCGAACCAGAGATTCTAAATACGGGGACTTGGTTACGCTAGATTTCTCTAACGCCCTTTCGGTACCATTCTTTTATTCTTAAAAATGTTTGGTAGGCAGCTTGAATTGATTTTAATTTATCTCCCTAACATGTGAGGTGATCATGCGGGTACGCAATCCACCAATTTAACACCCAATAAAACAATGAATAAGGTTAAGGGACTTACCTCGTAGTAACGAAAACATCTGCATCGTTAGATCAGAATTCACATCATCAATCCTAAATATGATTTCTAATTAACACGCAATTTCTCTTTTTTTTTTGTTTTCACTTCATTTAATGGGATTTAATCTAAATGCAATGTATGCTAATAGCCTAATGTGACATGGCAAAATGATCTAAGTTATATAACATGAAATGCAATAATTGCAACTTAAATGACCTAATATGCACATTTAAATTAAATGATCCTAGAATGCAAATTGATTAACATGCACTTAATTTTTTTGGATTTTTTTATCTGGAATTTCGAATTAATAAAAGCTATAATTGAACTACCTAAAACGAATAATTTTCTAATTCATGTTTAGGATTAATTTAAATTAACCTTATTTTGACTTAGAAAACCATTTCTTTATTTTTTTTTTCAAAAAAGATGCCAATTTTTCTAAGGACAAATTTATCTAAATCTAACCCTAACCTATTTGAAAAAAAAAGATTTCTAAAAGATATAATCCTAAAAATGTGATTCTAAAAAAACCTAATTTACTAACCTAAATGTCTTATTTACTAAACCTACATATCTAATTCTACATGCTCATGCAAGATTTTGATTTTTTTCTTTTTGATTTTATGATTTTTTTTATTTTTATAAAAATTGCAATTTATTCTAAAAAAGTGGAGGTAATTTATCCTAAGATATTTGAATGAAATTCCTAACTAAATTAAAATTCCATCCAATTTAACTAGTATCCTAAGTGAATTTTGCTTCCTTTTTTGTTTTTTTCTTTTTATGATCTAAATAAAATCCCTAATCTAAATATGCAAGACAATAAAAAAACTAATCCTAATCTAAGATTTTTTTGTTTTTTTATTATTTTTAAAAAATGAAATTTCTATCCTAAGCATGCAAACCCCTAAAACTACATTTTTTATTTTTTATTTTTTTAAAAGAAAATTAATTAAACAACCCTAGCAAATCAAGCAAAATTGATCCCCCAAATTGACGAACCGTATCTCACGCATGAAATCGGGTTGGCCAATTTCGCGAAAAATCACAAATCGGATCTCGGGCGGAAGATCAGATTGGCAATTTTTTAAGTAATTGCGAGTCGGATTTCGGGCGCGAAAATCGGACCGACAATTACTAAGTTCATGGCAAATTCATATCATGGAGCTTCAATTTCATATTAAAGGATAATTAAACTACAAGAGAATAAAGCAACAAAATAACAAAAATAATAAAACAAAGCTAATAGATAATAAAAAACTACCTAAAAAGGACTTTTCTTCCTTTTTTGTTTTCTTTCTTTTTTTGCTTCTTCACCCACGACTTCAGTGGGCTGCCATCGGTGAGGGGGAAGAGATCCCCGGCGGGGGTTCCGGCGATGAGGCAAGGCGCGTCGACGGCTGGCAACCCAGCAGCAGGGGGCGCGGCAGCAACTGGTGTCACTCGGAAAGGAGGTGGCCCAGATCGGCGTTGGCCCGTGGGTGTCGCGGCAGCAAGGGTGCGGCGGAGCAGGTCTATAGGGCGTCGGGCCTTGGGGATCAGTCCTGGGTCATGGGCGGACGAGCAAGCCGGGGCGCTGGAGCTCTGGTGCTACAGATCGGCTCTGGGACGACGCGGCAGAGTGGGGGAATCGGGTCGGCGCGAGCTTCGGGTTACGTCTCGGATCTGCGGGCAAAGAGACTCCACGAGCGTTTGGGTCGCGGATCTGCAGGCGGAGCGGCTTCACGGGCGAATCGGGGACAGGCGACGCAAGGCAGAACTCGGCATCGCGGCTCGGAGGCGCTGGGGTCGGGGCTCGAATAGGACCTGGATCGGTAGCAGTGGCGTGGAATCAGTGGCTGCAGAGGCGGCGACTGTGGCAAGGGAGGCTCGAGGGTAGAGCAGGGGACCTCGGGCGGCTGCGGCGAGCGGTTCCGGCGTCGAGCGAGACGAGGTAGTGACCAGCGGGGCGAGCGGGGGCTAGCGTGCAAGCAGGGGGGCGTCACGCGAGGATCGGGATTGGCAGCGGGAGGCGCGGCGGCGATGGCGTCGAGGACTTCCCCTTGGGGAAGACGAACGGGCGCCGGGGAAGGGGGGCTTTGGCCCCCTTTTTTCTCTTTCTTCTTTTTTTATTTTCCTCTCCCTCAGCTCACTTTTCTTTTTTGCTTTCTTTTGTTCTCCCTTTTTCAACCAAAAGAGCCCAAAAGGAGACCTCCCCTCACGGACAACTCTCTCTCCTTTTTTTTGCTTTCTTTTATCTTTCTTTTAAAGAAAACCGAGAGACCCCTCGATGTGGCCGTATGTGACAATTGTGTGGCCTCCCCTCAAAACCCTATGCCTATTTTCTTTTTATAGGCCACCGATTAGGGTTTCTTAATTCCCCAAAACCATATCAACAAAGATTTCTTTTCCAAACGTAATATTTGATTTTTTTTTCAAATGCAATATTTGCTTTTGAATCGAAATCTCACAAAGATAAATTCGTAAAATCTCCTTGAGGATACGGGTTTGGGCCAATCTGCTCTCTTCGTGGGCTTAGCTCGACTTATCAAATTAAAGCTTAGGACCACTAGTTTGAATCCATTCGCTATTGGTCCAATAAATAAATGCAAAAATGCGAATGCACCTAAATCTATATGCTATGCAATTAATTATTTTTTTTTTAGGGATAAAATTAACCCCTAATTTTTAATGCAATAAATGATTAATTGGATCACCAAAATTTAGGTGTCGACAGTACCTTTGAGTAAAATAATGTCTGGAAAAAAGAAGAGTTGGCTAGTCAAGAACAAATAGTCATCTGTGAGGAGCAAGTGGTCTGGCGAAGGGCAAGTCGGGTGCATTTGGGAACCACTTTTGGGAAAAGTCCTTAGGAAAATGCAAATACCTTTGAGTTAAAGGTGTTTTCCAAAATGCAAATTGTGTTTGGTAAATTATACTTTGAAAGCCCTTTGTGAAGTACTTTTGAGTAAAATGGTGTTTGGGAAAATTATATTTGCAAAATCATTTGTTATTCCAAAAAAAAAAAAAACCAATGTCAGCTGGCCAGAACAGTAGTCGCCGGCGAGGAGCAGGCGGTCCGGCGAAGTGGAGGAGGTAGCGCGCCGTGACCCAGGCGACCTCCGGCCACCTCCACGACGAGGTCGTGGGTCGCCGGAGGTCGCGGCGAGGTGGAGGAGGTCGGGCGCCGCGACCCAGGTGACCTCCATGACCCAGATCTGGGTTGCGGCAAGGTCGTGGGTCGCCGGAGGTCATGGTGTGCGACCCGGGCGACCTCCGCGACACAGATCTGGGTCGCGGCAAGGTCGTGGGTCGCCGGAGGTCGCGGCGACAACTTGCCGCAACCCTAGCGACCTCTGTGACCACCGCGACCTAGGCGATGGCGGTGAGGTGGAGGAGGTCGCGCGCACGACCCAAGCGACCTCCGCAAACCAGATCTGGGTCGCAGCGACGTCTTGGGTCGCGGCGAGGTGGAGGAGGTCGCTGTGTGCGACCCAGGCAACCTCCGCGAACCAGATCTGGGTCGCTAGAGGCGTCACGACCCGAGATCCGGGTCACGGCGAGGTGGCGGAGTTCGCGCGCCGTGACCCGGGCGACCTCCGCGACCTCCGCCACCTCCGCGACCCGGGCGTGCGACCTCCACCACCTCCGCGACCAGAGACCTCCGCCACCTTCGCCACCAGCAACCTCCGCCACCTTCGCGCGACCTCCGCCACCTCTGCGACAAGCGACCTCCGCCACCTCGCCACGACCCAGATCTGAGTCACACGACTGGTCGGCGACGGTCGCCGAGGTGCCGTGACCACGCCGGCCTCTGTTGCCCATCGCCGACCTCGCCGACCTCCCTGACGAAGAAGAAGATGAACAGCCTCTCTTCTCTCTCTCGCCCCCAGCAGCATCCCGAGAATGCTGAGAAGCTCAAGGCGCCTTGGGCTTTCAGCCTTGCAACCATTTGCTTTCAGCCTAAGAGCCTTGTAAAGCGGCTCCCAAACACCTTTTATTTGGCCCAAGGGGCTTTTCACGCCCAAAGCTCTTTCCAAAGCCCCAGCCAAACGCACCCGTAGTCCGATGCAGGCCATCTAGCGAGGGTCGCGGGGACTAGATCTGCGACTAGAAGGGTTGCGCGGAAGTCAAATATGTGTCGCGACCTCCGCAGAGGTCACATGAAGGTCATGACTGGCAACCCATCTAGTTGTAGCGCGAAGGTCGCGGTCGGCGCCCACATCTTGGTCGCGACCAAATCTACAACCAGATGGGTCAAGCGAAGGTCACAACCCCGCAAAGGTCGCTTGAAGGTCACGGCCGACGACCAGATCTGCTTCGCGACCTCCGCGAAGGTCCGTTGAAGGTTGCAGTTGATGACCCATTTGGTCAAAGCGCGAAGATCGCGATCGACAACCAGATTTGTGACCAAATGGGTCGTGCGAAGGTCGCCTAAAGGTTGCGACTAGCGACCACATAAGGTCGCAACCAGATCTGCGACCAGATGGGTCGCGCGAATTTCACGACCCCAACAGAGGTCGCTTGAAGGTTACACTCGACGACCACATCTGGTCGCGCAACCCTCAGGGTTGCGACCTCCGCGGCGACCTCTTGATCGGGATCACGTGACCCTCATCGAAGGGTCGCATGGTCGCAGAGAAGGTCGTTGCGCGGTGGGTCGCGGCGTGGCGGGTGTGACGGTCACCAACAACTGCCTGCCCTTCGTCAGCAATCGCTCACGAAGAAGAAGATGAATAATCAGGATAAAATCAAAAAAAAAAAACAAGAAACCAACTAGGACAATTTGGGAATAATTTTTTTTTTTTTTTTTTTTTTATTTAGCCCCTCACTGAAAGCCCAAGACATAATGGGTTTTAAAATTTTTTTACCAAACACTTATAAATTGGCCCAAAAAGCTTTGGATGTTCAAAGTGGCTTCTAAATTCCACTCCCAAACGCACCTAGGACGTCTGAGAGTGAAATGCAAAGTTAAAGGTCATCCAAAGGCTCTTTAGGAGCGGAATGCGATGCACCTTTTTCGTTTGTTTGCTTGACCCTCTTCATTTAAAGTAAAAAAATCTCATTGCCACAGGCCATGGGCAGCAACGAAGATAAATTGCACTCTACTTCTGGCGTTAATATAGACGGAGAGGAGCTCGAGTCTGGTTTTTAGTATTTTAATTTAAGTAGTACCAATATCAATAAGCGACAAAGGACACAACACGGCACGTTTTTTTTTTTTTAAAAAGAAATATTTCGACACGTTATGACACATTATATATTAAATGTCTATTTTTATATATACATAATAAATTATCATTTTTATGATTATTTTAATCAAATTAATTTGATTCAAATTCACAATTGAATAAATAATAAAAAAGCGTAAAATGAATTTACACTACAAATATTAATCCATCATTTATTAATGTTATTTGTTATTTCAATTTGATAAATTTAACTCCGTTTCAACAATCCATAAAATTTAGACAAAAAAAACTTGAGGGTGAATTCTGTATTACAAAAAGTATGAGTCAAAACGAAGGAAAGATTAGATTTTTCTTCTTTCTTCATTTAATATTTTTATTAGTGTTTTTTTTCATTTTTTTTCACATATATACATTTTAACCCTTCATTTATTGAAAGTTTTTAAAATTTACTTAGCATGTCGGAATTTCGACTCGAGTATTAAAAAGTATTAGAAAAGTTAATCAGGTATCAAATTTTTCGACATGTGTTGATTAAACATCAGACATACGAAATCTTTTGGAAAATGTTTGAGCTTCCTAGATTCTAACTTTGTTTGAACATGGTGTGATATGGTTAGAATAGCTGTGGATGAGTTTAGATGCATGTTAAGGAATTCTAGATATTCAGAAGTTTGCGTTGAATCAGAGAATGGCTGATGGGACTCTGGGAGGCAATGGTAGAGAAAATATTGGGTGGACCAGGCGCGTCACCATTTTTGCTGCTTCTCTCTCTCATTAAATGCTTTGTACGTCTCTGCACCATTTCTCCCATTTGCACGCAAGCGTGCGTCCCTTCCCCTCCCATTCTCTTTCAAAATATTGTGTCTATGTCCTGCATCTTTGCAACGCCTGCTATCTCTTTGTTTTTCAAAAATCTCTCCTTCCCCTCCTGTTCTCTTTCAAAATTTTTTGCCTATGTTCTACATCTTTCTCCATGAAAGCTGCAATGCCCGCTCTCTCTTTGTTTTTCAAAAATCTCTCTCAACCGAATGCTCACCAGTTGCCTCCAAGCTTGGCCGCCTCTACCATCACCGTCAAGAGCCACTCGCTCCCAAGAACCCTGCCAATCGTGACTGGATCCCAAACTCTGGCAATCTCCGCCTCGGCCTCTTCAGTGAGCGTGGACACCTCCGAACTCGGCCGCCTCCGCCATCGCCGCTAGGAGCCCACTAGCTCCGAAGAGCCTCACAGGTCGTGGTTGGGTCCCGAGCTCTGACCATTTTCACCTCGACCTCTTCAATGATCACGTACACCAAAAGCCAGCTAGTCACCTCCGAGCTCGATCACCTTTGCCAGTTGCCTCCAAGCTTGGCCGCCTTTACCTTCGCCGTCAGGAGCCACTCACTCTCAAGAACCCTTCCAGTCGTGGTTGGGTGCCGAAGTCTAACCATCTCCAGCAAGTGCGGACACCCAAAAAAGTGCTAGGTCGTGCTTTCATTTTTCTTTATTTTCTTGTGCCATAATGACTCAGTTCTTCTTCAACTTGCCGAAGCTGACCAGATGATACCAACTCGTTTTGCTTTCCATTATTCGTATATTCTGCTCATTTGATTTTCTTCTTCTTTATCACACTACCTCATGTCCATTCTATTTAATCAAAACGATCCTTTTGGGTCCTTGACTGACGTAGGGAGTTGGAAATGCAGGAGACAACTTGAAGCTTCCGAAAATGGGTACAAAACCATTTATGGAGTCATTTCTCTTTTTGGCTCGTGAATTTTTCAAAAATAATGGTATAATGACTTGAGGTCTTCATCTTCGTTGTGCAGATTGCGGCGGAGCGTGTGCCACCAGGTATCAGCTGTCCTCAAGGCCTCACCTTTGCCAGATGGCTTGCGGGATGTGCTGTGCTAGCTGCAACTGCGTCCCTCCAGGCACCTCCGGCAACCTCGACGTCTATCCGTGCTATGCCAACATGACCACCCATGACAACAAGCACAAGTGCCCATGAGATGCTCGACGGGCTTGGTTTTCTTTCCAATGGTCGGACATCGATCGCTCAAGCTTGTGTGTTCAATCTATAAATATAACTCGTTTCTTGAATTCCAACCACGCCACATTCCACTCGAAGCTAATGGCGGTGTCAAGGACTACTTAGGTGCAATTAACAAACGAATATTTCATCCTTCAAATGTTTACGATTCGTACTTCAACTACTAAGCTAACAGGACACATGTTTGCGCTCACAAAACAAATTCCGTTAAAGAAACAAGGGATAAGTGCATTAGAAGTCCTAAAACTTATCATGAAAATGCAATTAAGTCCTAAAATTTATTATGAAAGTTCAATAAAGTCCTAAAACTTTCAAAAGGTTCAATAAAGTCCTAAAACTTGTCTCGAAAGTGCAACCAAGTTCTAAAACTTGTCTCGAAAGTGCAACCAAGTCCTAAAATTTTCTAAAAGTGCAATCAATGGAAGGACTTAGATTGAACCATTTTGATAAGTTTTAAGACTTGATTGTACTTTTGAAAGTTTTAGGACTTAATTGCACTTTGTGACAAGTTTTAGGATTTAATTGCACTTTGTGACAAGTTTTAGGACTTAATTGCACTTTTTGAAAGTTTTAGGACTTAATTGCATTTTCATAACAAATTTTAGGACTTGCAATGCACTTATTCCAAGAAACAAATCCAACGTGTTTTATCTTGTGTGGAAGAATGACATTGGCTCGGTCTTGTTTGAAGAGGACTCTCTCGACTTTTGGCAACAGTTAGTCCTTTTTTGCGCACACGCTCCGCCGCAGTCTGCACAACGAAGATGAAGACTTCATGTCATTATACCATTATTTTTGAAAAATTCACGAGCCAAAAAGAGAAATGACCATAAATGGTTTCGTACCCATTTTCGGAAGCTTCGAGTTGTCTCCTGCATTTTCAACTCCCTGCATCAGTCAAGGACCCAAAAGGATCGTTTTGATTAAATAGAATGGACATGAGGTAGTGTGATAAAGAAGAAGAAAATCAAATGAGCAGAATATACGAATAATCAAAAGCACAACAAGTTGGTACCGTTTGGTCAGCTTCGGCGAGTTGAAGAAGAACTGAGTCATTATGACACAAGAAAATAAAGAAAAATGAAAGCACAACCCAGCACTTTTTTGGGTGTCCGCGCTCACTGGAGATGGTTAGACTTCGGCACCCAGCCACGACTAAAAGGGTTCTTGAGAGCGAGTGGCTCCTGACGGCAACGATAAAGGCGGCCAAGCTTGGAGGCGACTGGCAAAGGTGACCGAGCTCGAAGGTGACTAGCTAGCTTTTGGTGTACGCGATCGTCGAAGAGGCCGAGGCGAAAACGGTCAGAGCCCGGGACCCAACCACGACCTGCGAAGCTCTTCGAAGCTAGTGGCTCCTAGCGGCGATGGCAAAGCGGCCAAGTTCAGAGGTGTCTACACACGCTGAAGAGGCCGAGGCGGAGATGGCCAGAGTTTGGGATCTAGTCACGTTTGGCGGGGTTCTTGGGAGCGAGTGGCTCTTGACGGTGACGGTAGAGGCGGCCAAGCTTGGAGGCAACTAGCGAGCGTTCAGTTGAGAGAGATTTTTGAAAAACAAAGAGAGAGCGGGCGTTGCAGCTTTCGTGGAGAAAGATGCATAACATAGACAAAAAAATTTGAAAGAGAACGGGAGGGGAAGGAGAGATTTTTGAAAAACGAAGAGACAGCAGGCGTTGCAAAGATGCAGGACATAGACAAAATATTTTGAAAAAGAATGGGAGGGGAAGGGACGCATGCTTGCGTGCAAATGGGAGAAATGGTGCAGAGAAGTACAAAGCATTCAATGAGAGAGAGAAGCAGTAAAAATGGTGACGCGCCCGGCCCACCCAATATTTTATGGGCAATGGCATGGTTCGTTCCAACGGATAGAGAGAAGTCCGAGGGAAGAGAGAGAGGCCTTCTCTGAATTTTTTTAAAAAATGTAAAGAAGATGAGGTTTTCTAAGGAGGGAGGGAGGGAGAGAAGAGAGTGGGAGGGAAGAGAGAGGCCTTTCTTCTTTTACCTTTTTAGAAAAAGTAAAGCGGAGGATAAAGTTTTCTCGGGAGAGAAAGGGGGAGGACGGAGAACGTCAACAACGGAGGAGATGATGGAAAAGTAACGGAGTGAGGGAGGAGAGGGTGTTCCAAAATTTTGCGAAATGGAATCTGTATGGTACGCATGACGACATTTAAGTGCACTACCCTCTTGCTAACTTTTTTCCAACGTGCTGACTTAGCAAGACTGGCCTCTGCAATATTTTTTCACTTTCAAAATCCCTTAAATCCTCAGACGAGAAAAAGAATCCCTTAATTCCATAGTGTCTTGGGCACCCGACACATGCACGAGGCAATTCTTTGTTTTGTTCTTTTTGCTTTTTGACTTTCGACTTCTTTTTTTCTTTTTTTCTTTTAATGTTAGCCAAGCACCACAAGTGAGTCAGACTGAACCAACAGAATAACATTATTGAACATGATTTTTACTTACACAATTGCAATGCATTTGATTTGTAAAATTAATGTTGCGAATATATATCTATCTTCCTTCTCTTTATCCGCCTCTCTTCTAGTGATGATGAACCCAAAATCATAAGCAATATAGTAAACTCTTCCATCGTTTCTAAACTAATACTAATACATGATGGCTTCCGTTGACCAGCAGCGACTTCTCTCTCTCTCTCTCTCTCTCTCTCTCTCTCTCTCTCTCTCTGCGCCCTCGTGAGCAAGAGTTGGAGTTGCAAAAAATAATTCCATCAAAGTAAAAAGGTAATTTCTTTGGGTCGAAAGAAGAAAAGGTAATTCAATAAGAGATATTTATTGCTTTCAAATACTCCTTAAAACAAAAAGGTAATGAGGGTATTATTAACAATAATGCCTAAATAACGGTCCGTGGCTCATGCAGAGAGTGATGGACCATTTTTTTGATCCGAAAAGCCGTGATAACTGGTATTACTGATTGGAAAAAGATACACCAAAAACATCAATGCATAATAAGTCAACAAGAGCAGGGGGGGATAGGACAACCAGTTCAAGGGGAGTGCGTTCGTGCGGCATGCCTTCGAAAGCCAGTCTGCCACTTGATTGGTGTTTCGGCTACAGTGGGCTATTTTTATACCTGGGATTTTGTTTGTTTTTCCTCTAGCCCGGCCCAAGATTGCTTCAACTTCCCACGTGAGGCCAGTAGAAGTCTTCACCTCGTGCACCACTTCAAAGCAGTCAGAGAGTACTTGAGGAGAGAGAAAGTTCCAAGTTTTGATTAGGGTTAGAGCTTCGTCCATGGCGAGCGCTTCCACCTGTAGAGCCGAGGCGGCGTCCACCACCTTCACGATTCCATCTACCACTCTTCCTTGGTGATCTCGACAGATGCATGCTATAGCTGCTCTGTGATTCGGGGGGTTTGTCGCTCCGTTTGCTGCTGGGCCTTCGTTTGGGTCTGGGATGAAGGATGCGTCCAGGTTGATGCAAATCGAGCCCGGAGGAGGAGGATCCTAGTGTTCAGATAAGTATTTTGCTTTTTCCCGCGGAGATGTTTTACGATTTGCTGCTCGGTAACTTTTTGTGAGGGCCTCTGCTCTGTGAATCATGTGTGCGGCTTTGGGTGTTGTTTGTTGAAGATGAGGTTGTTTCACTCCTTCCAAATACTCCATAGCATCACTCCCGTAGCTTCGAATTTGTCACCTGTTGCTGAATTTTCACCAATTTTGCAGAGCCAATCGTCTATTCTAGTGAGGCCGAGTCGGGAAATTCGGATCTGATGAGGGGTGGACTGCCAGACCTGGCGAGTCCAGGGACAGAGCAGCAATGTGTGCTCGGGAGTTTCGCTTTCACTCTGACAGATGAGAGTGATGGACCATTACCGACCACAAATTTGCACTTCGAACCTTATTTTATTTGTCTGGTTCTTGTGATGCAAAACTAAGAAACAATTCCTTGAAGTCTGCAAATTTGTTATGCCGAGAATGTGTAAATAAGTTATACAATGACTTTTCATCCTTTTATTAATTCACAACTTTTTAAAAACTATTTTTTTAAAGATTCATGACACATGAAAATACACGAAATCATAATTATCTCGTGACTAATCAAATATATTAGATGTGTTTGAATAAACTTTTTTACCTAAACACTTTTTTTCCCGTACGGCTCCACTTTCTCAATGCTAACCAACTTTTGACCTTTTTTTTTTTAACTTGTACGGTAATACTTTAAAATTCCATTAATTTAGGTTAAAATACAAATGTGATTACTAACTTGATTTTCATTGTACTAATTAACAAATAAATCTTTTTGTGCCGACATAGTATTTCATGATATCACAAACATGAAAGTATTTGTTTCATGTGCGTCGTTTCCATGTTTCACTTATAACTTCATTCCTTTGTTGTTGTGTCAAAACAAAATATATATATATATATATATATATTTATATATTTATATTTATATATATATATATATATATATATTTGTCAGTTCCAAACAATATATATAGTAGAGGCTTTTTATTTTTCCCTTGAAAGCCGGTTCCATGGGATATTATGTGACCAGGAAGGCACCGTTATTGGGGAAAGAGCGACGGAGCCGTTACTATAGCATCGCTCTATTATTAACGTAATGAATAACAAATATTTATCATTTCCAAATATTTCTTAAGAGAAAAAAGAAAATATTCTAACACACGCCCTCCTCTTCTCTTAAGGAAAGATAGAAGATGGATGGGGAGATTATTAAAGTAATGAATAATGCTTACCTGAATCAATATTCGCATACGAACCTCATTTGGACATTAATGAAACAAACTAGGAGCATTCATTTAATGATGTAGGTTATAACTGATATCAAACGAGAGTTTGACAAATCGAATCTCTTAATGCGCACATCCGAATTTACAACACGGTCAGGCATCCCCCATCTAAGGCCTAAATGAGCCGTCGCCTAAAGTTAAAAAACATTACTAGTTTGGATCGATGGGGCAGATGATCTCAAATTCATCGGTCTGGTCGACAAAATTATACAAGTGTTAAAACTACAGAAAAATCAACCACCGAGCGACCTATTGCACAGAGTACAACATGCCGGGTTTAGACCGGAAGGTCGCTTTCTTGGTCAACGGACGCCGCGCCAGACAAGAGCAAGTTTCCACGCGCTGTCCCGGTCTCGGATGATGTTCTGATCTTGCACTTAAGAAGCATGAAGTACATAAGCGCCCCAGCTCCCACGAAGAGAAAGCTGTATTCTACATAGGAATACGCGGTCCGTGAGCCGGGCAGAATCAGGGTAACCAGAGACGCCAACGACAATGACCCGAGCAACAGCGTCGTGCGCTCGAGCGCTTGGCCATATACACCGGGGAGAGACGAATCGGAAAGGTACGCCTTCTTCAGAAGATAGGCGAGGCAGCTCACGAGCAAGCAGGCGATGCTGAAGCCCATGGTCACCGGGTGCGTCCTATATGGAGAAGCGCCAGCCCCGCCATACTTCAACTGGACTAGGCTTAGGAAGATCGGCGTGAAACAGAGAACGACAGGGTTGATTTGGTTGGAAACGGTCCGTTCGTCATGGGCTGACCATGAGTGGTAGTGATAGCACTTTAAGTGCCCGATCGATACGAGCGAAATGTTTGCGAATACTACTCTAGGACGTTGAGCATTTGGGTCTGATGATCTCGGAGTGCTAGCCATTCGAGATGGGGATATAGAATATTTGAATTTGGTCAATTTGGGATATATGTGGAGCCAGAGAAATGAAACAAAAAGGAAATCGAAGAGGGAAGCGAGTTCTGTGCAAAACAAGTCGGATGAACATATATATAGACCATTGATGGAGCAAGAAGTTCGGTACTAATTCTTAAGAAAATTACTTGGATGATCTAAATTCGAGCACAGCAAGAAGATGGGTGGGGTGTGAATCTGAGGGGTGTGACCATTGAGGTGGCCGGACAAGGAAGATGCAACACCTCGATGCACTATGCAAAGTAGGTGGTCTTTCCAGAAGCAAGGGGAACATGCACTTCCCTGAATAGGGGAGGATGGATATCACTCTATTTTTCTTGAGGTGAAGTGTCGCCCTAGGTCTTTATAGTTTAGTCCAGAAAATTCAAAAATGTCCATCTTTATATTTTATTCAAAATCATCCCTATGCTTTTTAAAAAAATGTCATTAGTCAGTAATAGTTGATCCAGGGACGGAATGTACCAACGCGGCCTATAGAAATTTTACTAACCTGGCTTTATGCCATTTAGAAATATGTTGACTTGGAATAATTTTTTTATCTTCTTCTTTATCCACTTAATCCACGCCAAATCCAAGCAAAAGCCCACAAAATCTAATATTTCCACCCATGCAAAACCCTCAAGCGGCCACGGTCACGAGAACAGTGGAGCTCCGGCCACCATGGCTCCAAGCTTGACGAAGCTCGAGTGGGCATGACTATAAGCTTGAAGAAGCTTAGGACATTGCGCCCGCAAGGTCACAAAGCTTTAGTGGTTGGTTTATGACTTTTTTGACACTTTTTCCATTTGTTAAAGGATACTCAATTTTAAATCTAATTCCAATTTTATTCCTAACTTTTTTTATCTAAGAAAATTATCAATTTTAACTCTAATCCCAATTCTACACCAATCTTTTTTTTGCCTAAATAAAAATGACTAACTTTCGGTCTAATTTCAAATTTGCTCTTGTCAATCCTCCATCCAAAAATTGCTATTAGTTGTTTAACATGGCATTTCCATGTCGGTAACAAATCCACATCAACAATGTAATATGGAAAATTATCTCCAAAATGAAACTATTTTTTAATATGAAAATTACAAAAATTATGGGCAATTTACGGTAATAATTGGACAGGGGGCTAATTGGAGCAAATGTGGGACTCGCTAGTGAGTTTTTAGGATAAAAGAAAGCTTGAGCCAGATTTGTAACTGAATCTAAAATTGAGAGTTTTTTTTTTTCTGACAAAAAAAAATTTTCGGGCAGATTTGGACTCAACCTAAGGCTGGGATTTTTTTAGACAAAAAATAGTTCGGGTCAACCTAAAATTGGAGGGTTTCCAGGGGAGATCAGGTTTGTTTAAAAGTCATTTTATGCATCCTTTGCTATGTCATCTCGATGCCCCCGTTGGGTAATGCAGTCAACATCCGCATCATGCCCCCGTGCACCCGCCCTTGGGTTGGGTACGTGTCGATGCGTCGACGCGACTGTTTTCCTCATACCAGTACTTTATATTTTCAGAACTCAAAGAAAACTTTATATCCATTATACTTGAAGAACAGCTCGACGAAGAGTGTCACGCCCCGAACCCCGAGACACGTGAACAACCCGCCATGGTCGTGAAATTGCGACATTCCCAGGTAGTGTCGCTGACCCAAATTAATTTATTAAGCGCATGCGGAACGTATTAAGAATCCCCTGACAATTTAAAAGCGGGATAGAATAGCATGAATAAAAATCAATTCAATACAAGCCAACATGCTGACATAAAATCAAACAAGGATTACATGCAGCCAAACTGGGTCGAGGTCTATACACTAGGGATCGATCCACTATCTATAAAGAACAGTCCTAAGGCCACTAAAAAGATCCAATCCTCCATCTTCTTGGCTCTGCAACTCCTTGCCCAATTGCAACGCAGTCCACCTGACTCCGCTGGAATCATCATCTACAGCCCTGAAATGTGTTTCCCACAACGGGGTGAGACATTGTCTCAGCAAGTTCACCCCTTCTAAGCCCCTATTAGAAAGAAAATACACCCCAGCATGACCTAACTACACATCAAGAAGACTTACCTCGCAACAGTCCGCGCTGCGCAGGTTAGTACAACTCATATCATTCAATCACGTGCAATTATGACGATTAAATAAAGCACGGCACAATTACATCATCAATCAATCAACCACTTGGATCGTCTCAGCAATCAATCGGCTCGGCCGATTACATGTCATTCTACAAACCAATCAAAGCTCCCAACCACGACCCTAAGGGAAGACTCAACAAATCGGTGGTATCACGGCCCCACGTGGCACGACCTTCGAAAAGGTGGTTAAACACTAGTGGCATCACGGTCCCACTCGGCACGGCCTCTCATAGGTGGTCAAATAATTAGTAGCATCACGGCCCCACTCGGCACGGCCTTTCCTAAGCGGTTCAACAACTAATGGCATCACGGCCCCACTCGGCACGGCCTTTCCTAGGCGGTTCATCACGGCCTTAATAGGCACGGCCTCTAATAGACGGTCAATCACGGCCAAATCCCCATCAATTTCTACAATTGAAATTTCTACACATAACCCATAATTTACGCAATCACACTCAATTCGCCACCAATCAAGCATCAAATTTAAATTCGACATCGCAGCAGCGATCAAGCACGAAATTCGAGCAACCTAGGGGCTAAAAACAAATTTTTCCGTTTTTTTAAATAATAATATTTAATTAATTTCGGAATATTTTAATATTATTTTAATTAACCGAATTTCAAACCAATTAAATAAATCTAAATTAAATTCTAATATGTCACATCACACTTAACATTAAAAAAATCACTTTTAACCTTAATTAAACCCAAATTAACTTAATATAATTTCCTTAATCCAACTTATATTAAAATAATCTAATCTAACCACCTAAACACACTTAATTCAAATTAAACACACTTAGGGCATAATTAACCGTCTAATCAAGGATTAGTGAGGTAACTCACCCGATTAACGCACCGAACGGACCAAAACGACGAGCGCGACGAGGGGAACAATAAACTCCAAAGCGGGCCTAGCATCCGGGGCCGAGAAGCCGGCCAAAACGGCCCTTGAATGAGCTGGAAAACCCATTTTCTGGGTTTGCTGTGGGCTGCTGGTCGGAGGCCGAACGAAGGCGGTTCGGCGGTGGACGGCGAGCGAGGATGGCGGAGGGACGACGAGGGAGGCTCGCGGCTCGCGACAGCGGCTTGTGGCGGCGACATGGCGGCTGGCGGAGGGGTTGGACGCAGCTGGGGACGGCTGGACGCGGGGGCTGGAGGCGAGCAGGGACGCGCGCACACGGGTGGTGCTGCGGACGGAGGCGGGGGCTGCAACGGCTGGCGACGGCGGCTGGTGACGACGGGCGCGACGGGCGGCGGTGGCGCGCGGGCGGACGGCGCGGTCTTCTTCCGCCCCCCCTTCTCCTCTCTCTCCTCCTTTTCTCTCTCTTGGCTCAAGGAAGAAGACAACATGGGGCCCACCTTCTCTCTCTCTCTCTCCCCTTTTCCTTTTTCTTTCTTTCCTCTAGTGGCCCACCATGACATCATCGTGATGTCATGGTCCACTATCCTCCCTTCCATGACTTAATTCAATGGGTGCGATTAATTTTCCGCCGAGGTCCAATTCTTGCACATTCCAAATTTTTTCAATTTTCCTTTCAATTGAATCCAATTGAAGTCCACAAAAATTAATCCAATGTCCCCATATTTTAATTCACATCTTGGCTTGTCCATAGAACCAAGTTAAATCCTAAAAGTACGACCATAGGCGAATCTTATAATTTCCCTTAATTCCATTCAAATTGACTCCCATAAAATCAATTGATGTCTCACTTATCAAATTGATTATTTTCTTTATCCAAAAATCCCTCATATTCCTCAATTTCACAACTCCCGGCTTCAACTGAACAAACACGGCCCTATTTATCCAGTCGAATTTAGGACCCGAAAATCGAGATGTCACAACTCTTCCCCTCTTATAAAAATTTCGTCCTCGAAATTTAAACCTTTACCAATCCTTATACGAAAGGTGGGGTATTTTCGTTTCACTGAGTCTCACTATTCCAAACTGATCCTTCGGTCTCATGGTGTTGTTCAACCATTTTGATCAAGGATACCATCTCGGTATACCAAATCTGCCTTTTTCTGAGCCGATAGCTGAACTAAACTTCTCATATATAACACTCTGTCGTTCACATCTGATTTCTTATTCTCAACTCCCCAACGAGCTTCTGAAGCTCAATAACTGAAAATTTCTGACAGTTCTGTCTAGCATTCACTCTGACACCGATCTGACCACTGCAAACACTGATTTTTGAGCCAACTCTGGTTTGTGATCTTTCCCCACTTTCCTTTTTCCACTGAATTATGTACCCTCTATTAAGCACTGCTTAAGAAAGAAACCCCTGAAAGAATCCCCTTGAAAACTCTGCCAAAACCTGTAATCTCTGATCTGGATTCGAAATATAAATCACCCCCGGCACTCCATGCCGGTGAATTATCCGATGCCCACGCACTTCGATATACGCACTCTATGACATGACAAAACCTTCGATTTCTGAAATCGAACTTAGATTAGCGGTTAATTTCACTCTGACGCACTTTTGGTGTGACCTAGGCTACTAGATAGTTCTCAGAACTTTTTAGGACAAGTGACTCGTGGTCGATTTCCTTCGAGCCACAATGAACCCACTCGACACAGTGTCGATTCTCGATTGTCGTGAAAATCCCGAGGATTCAAATACGGACACAGGATACCAAAACGACAGAAAAATCAAAGTAGTGCCAGCCGATGAGAGTTTTCCAATTCAGTGGGGTCACCCACGATTGGTCATTCGTCCCAGTCGAACTGACCTATCTCTGATCTTAATTCAATTTTATACTGTGCCGTAATGATCTCTAAAGATAAACATGGTCGAGAAGTCGATTCCTGGTCGAATCGTCAAGTCTATTTGCCTTAAAGCCCTTAATAACTCACCCAGCTAGTCTAGTTATCTCGTGAGTGGCCAACTCAGAGAAAAGCATTAAAGTCGCGCCGATGAAACGCCCAACTTATCCAATCAAAGTCAGAATCCATAAACCTGGATGTTGCACACCCAAAACAAGATCCATTCGCATCATCAAAGTGGACCAACTCCATCTATCATTCGGCCACTATCCTCAAATGGTATCGGTAATTTCTTGAACCCTTAGTAAGCTCATCACAATGTCCCATTGTGATATATTTTCATCCCCACTCTGGACTTTCGAGTAATGGTAAAATCCTCTGAGCCTGCATTACTGAACTTCCACTCACTGACAACTCTGGCACTTGTAACCTGCTTGGCGATTTTCATCTTCACATCAGCCTACCAAGTAAACTGACGCCGATTCTAACTTACTTGCACCATCTGGTCAAAACCGCAATACCATAGTGAACTTCTGACAAGATTTTCTCCTTGAGTGCTACACTGTCAGGTGTATTCAATTACTCATGGAACTCGAACTTTCCATCCTCAGAAATCTCAAAATCGATCTCTTCCTTTCTAGTATCCTCTTATCAGACTTTCTGAACACCTCTGTTTGTCGATTAAGCGACGATTAAGACTTGAGCATCTGATTCAATTTCAAAAGGTAACCTACCTCAATTTTGAAAACCAAAATTTTTTTTGAACCCTTTCTAAGTAAATCCATACTTTAGCCAGTCTATGCATCATTGAAGACTCTCGACTCAAAGCATCCGTGACTTCTTTCATCCTTCTGGGTGATACCAGATACCACTATCCAAGTCCTTCAAAAGATCTGGTTCATGGCGTTACCTTATTCGATTCCTCTTAGGAGAAAAATTACCTTGAGACCTTGACAGTCGATAAAGATCTGGAGTTCCCCCTTTACCCCAATAACATCTCTAAAACTTCAGAGCGAGAATTGTCGCCGTGAATTCCAAGTCGTCTGTCAGGTTATTTGGTTCGTAAGGTCTCAATTGACGAGACACACATGCAATACCGCTATCATGCTGCACCAATAAACAATCCAATCCTTTAAATGATACATCACTGAAGGTCTCACATCCTCCAGGACCACACAGAGTGGCCCACACAGGTGCAGTAGTTAGCTTCTTCCTAGGCTCTTGAAAACCACACCCGCACTCATTTATCCACACAAAATTTTCTCCCTTCCTTAGTAGTCTTGTCAACGGCGATGCTAACACTGAAAGAAAACCCAGAAATTTCTGATCTCTGCCACTGTAATCAATCTTGGCCAACTGTTCACTGCTTTAATCTTGACAGGGTCCACGAAAATTTCTTCGCCTGAAATCACGTGACTTACAAGCGATACACAAGTCATCCAAAACTTGCACTAACTAAACTCAGCATGAAATTCGAGAGCCCTCAAGTTCTGAAGCATCATCTTTACTGTCCCTCGTGCCCCTTGGCACTCTTTGAACACACCAGGAGAACTTCACTGAACACGATCACAACTGATTTAAGTACTCTTACACCTTCTGCTCATAAAACCCAAACAAACCGTTAAGGTACCCGTCAGGCCACACAACGTTACAGTGAACTCATGATTGCTGTATTAAATGCACGATGCCAACTTCGGTATGTCTTTCTTCCTGATCCTCAAGTGATGACACCCTGACCTCCAGTCGGTCTTGAAAATTATCAATGTACAACCATAACGAACCACTTTCTTCTTCACGAATGGAACAGGTGCTTCCCAAGGTGATGCACTGGAACATGTGAATCCCTTATCCAAATTCCTACATCTGCACCTTCAATCCTTTTTAACTTAGATAACACCATCCGATAAGGAGTCTTAAGAACCGGCTCTGTTCCAGGTACTAATTCAATCACAACTCCAACTCTCTTCCTGACAACAAACCTATCAATTCTCCATAACATACTTTTAGAAAACTTCTGTACCACAATTATATTCTCCATATTCGATCCCTCAACTGACGCATCCCTTACCGTTGCCACGTAGATTCGATAACTAACGAACTAAATCAGGTCATCTTCCATGACGATTTACAAGGATTTAAGTCCTTCTTTGACTTTCAATGATTCCCAACTTCCGTACGTTAACTGAACAAACTGAATTATAATTCTGTCACAATTCAAACTAACACAATTCAAACTAACAGAGAGCTTCTTGAGCCATGTGTTCTTGTCAACATCAATTGGCAAAGGAGCTTGCAATGCTTCATAGTTGTCTTTGTCATCCTTTTGATGACAGGACACTTCATCCAACTTCCCATAAGAGAGTTCCATCAATTTCTCCTCTGGCTTCAAAAAGAGGTCTCTCTCTCCTTTTGGAGATTTATTGAGATTTTTACTCAATTTATTCTCAGATGCACTTCCACTTTGTAGTAGAGCCTGATGCTCGACAGCATCAATTGACTTGCCTTCATCATTCTCGAGCTCATCCCCCACGAATATCTCTGAAGCATCCAATTTTCGTTTCTTCAATGGCCTGTTGTGATTGTCCAATGGTTTAACTATTGCCTCACTTAGCAACACATTATTGTGAGGGTCTTCATCCACTTTGTCGTGACAGATAACCTTTTCAACACCTTTTCTATTAAAGATGTCCTTAACTTCAATGCCAGCATCTTATCCATTATTTTGAGATGCGCGACATCAAATGTACGAGAAAAGACGAAGTCAACTTTTTGAAGATCTTCACGTGAAGGTTGCGGATTCCTTGTGTCCTTTGAAGTGCAGATGACGTGGCATTCTCCAGCAATTGCTTCCAGAGGATTATCATTTGCAAGACCTACACCTTTACCGGATGCCGGGAATAATTCATTCTCAATAACGGGCAACCCTTGAACCTCAACTCGATACGATGGCTTGATCCTCGATCGATTTCCATATCAGGCCTCAACAGGCATGGTCACAATAATGCCACAACCCTAGCAGCGGTAGAAGCAATGACAACAACGGCGGTCACGGGCCTGGCGGCACTGATGGCGACGGCGGTAACAGCGACTGAAGCGGCAGCCTACTGACCATTTTGTCTCCCAACCTCTCAAGCATCCACAAAAACCGAGCAAACCTTGAACCTTTGGGGGCCACTACCCCAGCATTGACTAGAGACAATGCTTCACCACTCACACTGGCCCCAACTTGCTCACTACTCGGAGCACCACGGGCACCAACTTTCAACAACGGCCTGCCCCGAAACACAGGGCCTACAACCCTCACTTAGCGGCCCACGACACACGGTCACTCACGCAACAGGCTCAACACAGACACCCGCTTCTCAAACAAACACAGAGCGACCACACAAACAAGCTACCAAGCAACTATCAATCACATGCATTAGAATATTAAAAGCCTTTCCTACTAACTATCCCATGACTTATCGCACCTTATTACTCCATTTAATGACCATGCTCTGATACCACTTAAACGGGGTTGTCACGCCCCGAACCCCGAGACACGTGAACAACCCGCCATGGTCGTGAAATTGCGACATTCCCAGGTAGTGTCGCCAACCCAAATTAATTTATTAAGCGCATGCGGAACGTATTAAGAATCCTCTGACAATTTAAAAGCGGGATAGAATAGCAGGAATAAAAATCAATTCAATACAAGCCAACATGCTGACATAAAATCAAACAAGGATTACATGTAGCCAAACTGGGTCGAGGTCTATACACTAGGGATCGATCCACTATCTAGAAAGAATAGTCCTAAGGCCACTAAAAAGATCCAATCCTCCATCTTCTTGGCTCTGCAACTCCTTGCTCAACTGCACCGGCAGTCCACCTGACTCCATTGGAATCATCATCTACGGCCCTGAAATGTGTTTCCCACAACGGGGTGAGACATTGTCTCAGCAAGTTCACCCCTCCTAAGCCCCTATTAGAAAGAAAATACACCCCAGCATGACCTAACTACACATCAAGAAGACTTACCTCGCAACAGTCCGCGCCTGCAGGTTAGTACAACTCATATCATTCAATCACGTGCAATTATGACGATTAAATAAAGCACGGCACAATTACATCATCAATCAATCAACTACTTGGATCGTCTCAGCGATCAATCGGCTCGGCCGATTACATGTCATTCTACAAACCAATCAAAGCTCCCAACCACGACCCTAAGGGTAGACTCAACAAATCGGTGGTATCACGGCCCCACGTGGCACGACCTTCGAAAAGGTGGTTAAACACTAGTGGCATCACGGCCCCACTCGGCACGGCCTCTCATAGGCGGTCAAATAACTAGTGGCATCACGGCCCCACTCGGCACGACCTTTCCCAGGCGGTTCAACAACTAGTAGCATCACGGCCCCACTCGACACGGCCTTTCCTAGGCGGTTCATCACGGCCTCAATAGGCACGGCCTCTAATAGACGGTCAATCACGGCCAAATCCCCATCAATTCCTACAATTGAAATTTCTACACATAACCCCTAATTTACGCAATCACATTCAATTTGCCACCAATCAAGCATCAAATTTAAATTCGACATCGCAGAGCGATCGCATGAAATTCGAGCAAGGGGCTAAAAATAAATTTTTCGTTTTTTTTAAATAATAATATTTAATTAATTTCAGAATATTTTAATATTATTTTAATTAACCGAATTTCGAACCAATTAAATAAATCTAAATTAAATTCTAATATGTCACATCACACTTAACATTAAACAAATCACTTTTAACCTTAATTAAACCCAAATTAACTTAATCTAATTTCCTTAATCCAACTTATATTAAAATAATCTAATCTAACCACCTAAACACACTTAATTCAAATTAAACACACTTAGGGCATAATTAACCGTCTAATCAAGGATTAGTGAGGTAACTCACCCGATTAACGCACCAAACGGACCAAAACGATGAGCGCGACGAGGGGAACGATAAACTCCAAAGCGGGCCTAGCATCCGGGGCCGGGAAGCTGGCCAAAACGGCCCTTGAATGGGCTGGAAAACCCATTTTCTGGGTTTGCTGTGGGCTGCTAGTCGGAGGCCGAACGGAGGCAGTTCGGTGGTGGACGGCGCGCGAGGACGGCGGAGGGACGACGGGGGAGGCTGGCGGCTTGCGGCGGCAGCTTGTGGCGGCGGCACGGCGGCTGGCGGAGGGGCTGGGGACGGCTGGACGCGGGGCCGGAGGCGCACGAGGGGCGCGGTGCGGCGGACGGAGGCGAGGGCTACGGCGGCGGCGACGGTGGGCGCGACGGGTGGCGGTGGCGCGCGGGCGGACGGCGCGGTCTTCTTCCCCCCGTCGAGCTCCCCCTCTTCTCCTCTCTCTCCTCCTTTTCTCTCTCTTGGCTCAAGGAAGAAGACAACATGGGGCCCACCTTCTCTCTCTCCCCCCTTTTCCTTTTTCTTTCTTTCCTCTAGTGGCCCACCATGACATCATCGTGATGTCATGGTCCACTATCCTCCCTTCCATGACTTAATTCAATGGGTGCGATTAATTTTCCGCCGGGGTCCAATTCTTGCACATTCCAAATTTCTTCAATTTTCCTTTCAATTGAATCCAATTGAAGTCCACAAAAATTAATCCAATGTCCCCATATTTTAATTCACATCTTGGCTTGTCCATAGAACCAAGTTAAATCCTAAAAGTACGACCATAGGCGAATCTTATAATTTCCCTTAATTCCATTCAAATTGACTCCCATAAAATCAATTGATGTCTCACTTATTAAATTGATTATTTTCTTTATCCAAAAATCCCTCATATTCCTCAATTTCACAACTCCCGGCTTCAACTGAACGAACACGGCCCTATTTATCCAGTCGAATTTAGGACCCGAAAATCGGGATGTCACAAAGAGCACGTTAAGAATTTCTACTCTGAGAATGGTACAGAAAAGGCGTCGTGGGTTGCTAAACTTCCACACCCATCGCGCTTGTAGGGGTGCAAGCTGCGGTTTTTGCTTTTCACATTCCTAATAGGTGCACCTGTCTTTTGCCCAGCGGTGGTCTGAACGGTGTTGAGATGAGGACAGAGAAGTGAAAATCGACATGGAGGCACTCGTTGAGCAGAACAACGCCTTCAACCAAGATAGCATCCACTTGGAAAAAGAGAGACCACCTATCTCCTCTTCTTCTCGAGTCCTCCTCTCAATAAGTGTCAGCCAATTGTGCACTCTTTACCGACCAAAAAAAAAATTGTGCACTCTTTAGTCATTTAATAAAAACAAACCACTAAAAATAAAAGAAAAACCTTTGATCGAAGCGACGCGCGGAGGAATATGTCTTCCATGTGAAACTTTGACAAAATTAATCCTTTGTCGGATGTTAGGTGCATTACTGGAAAATTTCTTGGCAGATCAGAAGTTTTATTTGGTCAAGCCTAATGTGTTGACTGATTAGATTCTAGATGCGAAAGTAAAGTTCCTTTCTCGTGATAAAGGGGAAAAAAGAAAAGATTTTTCATGGCACTTATATAAAGCATGAGCTACCCACTTGAGTTGATCGTCGCTAAATAACTTACATACCCTTCTCGAATTACAAAATGCATTTATTCACTATGCAGTTGATCTTATCCCGTATCTTCTCTTTGCCGTATAATCTTTTTTTTGTTATCACATAATGTATTAATAGACAATAGGGATAAAATCTCATACGAAATATATACAATTATCTCTCGATTCTGAATATGTAAACAAAATCTGAGTCAAAATATATTGAAACTCCGATCCTAACAGCAGGGACAATCGGATATGGCGTTTCAAGGGAAGTCCTCGTTGCATTTTATTTTTTTCATAAATAGATCTTAACGCAAACTCTCTGAGACACTTCTTCTCTCGAGGCTTTACCCGAATGGCCTATGTTCGCCCAACAGGAACACATCTTCCATATTTTCTAAGAGTCATGCTCAAGATGCTATAGCGGATGGCATTGACATATACAATTTAGGAGCCTCCTCTAATACCATTTGCTATGGTCCAAGTTGACTGGCCTTGGTCGTGGACCATACAACACCAGCAAGCCGATTCACCAGACAAGCTTTCCTTTTTTAGGATCATTCCCATGGCCTATATGCTGGGATGCTTCATTGTGACCAACCATTTCATGTCTCCCATCAACTTGAGCAACTCTATATTTTGAGCGGGGCGTATCTCGATTAAATATAACAACTGATTTTGGTATGTCATGACCATTATTAGGAGAGCAACATCAGCTCTCAATCGGTTTCTACAAGGGTATTCTAACGCAAATTCTCTAATACTACTTACGCCATCTGATTATGTTGTTGATGTCGCATCCCTTGTTCTTGTCTTGTGATTGCGAAACTCATCTCCATGCCTTCATGGAATTGGAAAATATTGGACCACGGCAATATTGCTCCGTGTACTCGGTGGTGGGTGTGATGCTAAGACATCACATCACTTCTCTTGTTGTGCCCTCCGTTGAAACTTTTTAAATTTACTTTGTGGTTTTTCTTTATCAAATTTGACTTCGCTAGGCCCCTTTGTTGTCACTTTTGACCCAATTGCCAAAGAGGTGGGAATATATCTTTGGAAAAGCTATTCTCTCTTTCTACGTATGTATGTATAATTTCTTCATACCGCATTTTCAATTTGGTTTTGTTAGATAGCAATTCACATAAATGGACCTAACAAGTCTGTGAGGTATGAAAGAAATGAACCTTCCTACGTTCTTTCTATTTTGCCTTGCTTTTGTCAAAATATGAAGGGAAAGGTAAATTGAGAAGAAGTATAGGAATTTCTGTGTATTTCTCTCTAACTTTCATTCAATGTACAGAGTTACATTATATTATAGAGTATGTGTAGAAGAAAAGGAAATGATACACTGTATAGATTAGATCTTATTTTAATTGATTCAATAAAATCCTTATGATTTGATCTAATCAAATCTTTCCAAACTTCTGCGTATCTTCCAACACTCCCCCTCAAGCTCAAGATGCCTAGCTTGCTCAAAAGATACGCATGTTGTCTTTGACAAAGAGGTTTGATGAAGATATCCGCCGGTTGTTCTTGTATTCCAATCCCTTGTGTTTCGACTATCCCTTCCTGGATTTTCTCGCGGGTGAAATGACAGTTTACTTCTATGTGCTTCGTTCTCTCATGCACGATGGGGTTGGATGCAAGTTTGAGGGCCGCATCATTGTTGTAGAATAATCTTGTTGGTCCCTTGACCTACACTCCAAGATCTTGAAGTAACCCTCTCAACCACACTATTTCACATGTGGTTTTAGCCATGGCTCAATATTCTGCCTCTGCCGAAGATAACGAGACAGTTGGCTGTTTCTTTGTTCTCTAGGAAAGCAAAGAATCCCCCAATTTGATACAAAAACCGGTTATCAATCTTCTACTCATAGGACAGGTTGCATAGTCTGTGTCGCAATATGCAGTCATCTTCATGTCACACTTCCTAGAGAGAAGAATCCCAAGACCAGGACATTTTTTCAAGTACTTCACGACCTTCAGCGCGGCATTCATGTGAGACTGTTTTGGCTTATGCATGAATTGACTAAGCGTCTGCACAACATAACTTATGTCTGGTCTAGTCATAGTTAAATATATGAGCTTCCCGACAAGCTTCTGATAGCCCAAGGGATCCTTGAGTATAGGATCTGCCTCCTGAGATAGTTCAGCATCATAATCAACGACTGTCAGTTTGACATTTTGCTCAATCGGTACCACAGCTGGCTTACATCCAGATAATTATGCTTCTGAAATGATCTCCAATGCAAATTTTCTCTGGTTGAGAGAGATTCCTTGGCTAGATCGAGCAATTTCAATCCCAAGGAAATACTTTGGCGATCCCAGATCTTAAATATGGAAAGTAGAATGCGGGTATTCCTTAAGGCCTTTGATGGCTATTTCATCATTCCCCATAATGAGTATGTCATCTATATATATCATCAAGTAGATAGATGACGTACCTTGAGTCCATGTGAAAACAACATAATCAAATCTGGATTGTTAAAAACCAGCAGCTATCAGTGATTCAGCAAATTTTGCATACCACTGTCTGGATGCTTGCTTGAGTCCGTATAAAGATTTGCAGAGACGACATACTTTATTCTCCCCCTGTCTCTGTAAACCTTGGGGTACTTCCATATATATCTCCTCGTCTAAATCTCCATGGAGGAAGGCATTATGAACATCCATCTGATGTAACGACCAGTCTTGAGAGGCTGCTACGGAGAGAAAAGAGTGAACTAACATCCTTGGCCACGGGGAAAAAGTTTCATGATAGTCGAAACCCTCTTTCTGTGTGAAGCCTTTAGCCACTAGTCGCGCTTTGTATCATTCAATCGACCCATCTGCTCGATATTTGATCTTGTATACCCATTTACATCCAATTGCTTTACGATGTGGAGGTAAGGGAACAAGATCCCATGTGTGATTATCCATGAGAGCCTTCAATTCTGCCTCCATTGCTGTTTGCCATCGTGGATCAATACTTGCCTCATGGAAGTTGGATGGTTCTTGTTCTTCAGAAATACGAGCAATGCAACATTGATGCACCGGGGACAAACGATCGAAGGAAACATAAGATGAGATTGGAAAAGGAATACCTTGTGAATTCTTGACTCCACATATGTAGTCTTTAGTCCAGGTAGGTGGTCAAGTAGTGTGACTAGAACGTCTGGGCCAATCATCTTCCGAAGATGTAGCATTGTCTGGAATCTCCACAAGAAACGAGTCTGAAGTAGGTAGATCTGAAGGAACCTCATCATTCAGTCTTTCATCCTGGACATCCACTAAAGGTGTTGTGCTGGTAGTGGATTTGGAAAAAACTTGTGTATCTATCAACGGAGGGAGAAAAATATATCTGGAACCTGCAGATCTAACTTCAGTAGAATAGGTTGGAGAATGCCCTAGTTCAGTGCCACTTTTGCTCTGGTCAGCAAAAGGAAAAACAATTTCTTGAAATATAATATCTCTGCTGACAGAAAATTCTCCTGTACTCGGATCAAAAATCCGATATCCCTTTTGCAAGGTAGAATATCCCATGAAGATGCAATTGCGAGCACGTGGGCTCATCTTATCTTTGGGCCCGACAATTGCAGCATAGCACAGACAGCCAAAAACTCTCAAGTAACTCAAATTAGGCTTCTTCCCAAGAGTATCTGGAAAAGAGATTGTCCATCCAGAATCTTGGTCGGCATTCGATTTATTAAACAAGTAGCAGTCAATATGCAATCCCCCCAAAAAATATCTGGAATAGAAGCTTGAAACTTTAAAGCTCCGACAACCTCCAAGAGATGACGATGCTTCCTTTCCAACACTCCATTTTGTTGTGGTGTATAAATACAGGAGCTTTCATGCAATATCCCTTATGATGAAAGAAGGTCTGCACATTCATGATTAAAAAACTCCTTCCCATTGTCTGTCCTTATTCTTTGCACAAGTTTCCCAAGCTAGGTTTTGGATAAGGAAAGAAAGGTTCTTAAGTTGGACACAACTTGACTTTTAGATTGCATGAGAAAAATCCATGTGGCTCTGGAGTGATCATCCACAATGGTAAGAAAAAAGTGAGACCCATCATGATTTACTGTATGGTAGGGTCCCCAGACATCAATATGCAGTAGGGAAAGAATATTTTTTGAACGACTTTGACTTAAAGGGAAAGGATTACGCGATTGCTTTGCAAGCGGGCAAATTCGACATTAAGGATAAGAAAAATGAGAGCTATGACCCAATCTGGAGTGCAAAAGGAAATTTCTATCATTAGAAGTCAAGTTACACAATGATTTCTTATTACAAGGAAAAAAAATTGAAATTTGTAGGCAAGCTTTTTCCGGAAAAACAATCCTTCAGAAAGACTACCCCAACCCATCAGTGTCCCAGTCGAAAGGGCCTGAAACAGACATGTATCAGTATTGAAAAGAACTCGACAAGAGTTCTCCTTACAGGCTCTAGACACTGAAATGAGATTAAATAGGAAGTTCGAAATATAAAGGACATTGGTAAGGACAATATGAGACTTAAGTTTGATTGTCCCTGTTGTAGTGACATAGGCAGCGTTTCCATTGGGTAATTGCACAGTGATAGGATTATCTAACTCTTCATTGATAGCATAAAATAATCTTGTTTCACATGCTATATGATCACTAGCTCCTGAGTCTATAATCCAAGTATTTCTAGAAATAATGCTTTCCAGGCAATAAGAAGTACCTGTGTTGACGCCTTAATTTTTATTTTACTTAGGTTTATTTTTATTTTATTATTTAAGCTTTTATTTTCTTTATTTTACCCTTTTCGGATTAAAAAAAAAAAAAACAGAAAAGCATACCCCCTGGGCTCCCGCGCCTGACCCACTTCTCCGCGCCCGACCCGCTTCTTCGTCTCCCTCACCCGACTGCGTGCGCAACACGCGCAGGAGGTGCGACGCCGAAGCCGAAGGGGAGAGGGCGCACGTGGAGCAGACGCCGATGGGACGCGGAGCAAGGGGTGGCTGGCGTCGGATGGGACGCCAGTTTGGCCGGCGAGAGCTGTGGCAGCCACCGGTCGAGCCCCCCATCGGCCGGCCGCCCCTCGCTTATAAATACCCCCCTCGACGACGATGAGGGACACAGACGAAGAGAGAGGACGCCAGATAGAGTTCACAGTCCTCGAAAGCCCCCTGAGAGACTTCAGAAGGGGGCCTAGGGCCTACGACTTCAAATCTAAGCCCTCGAGAGAGAGAGAGAGAGAGAGAGAGAGAGAGAGAGAGAGTGAGAGACGAGGGGCGGAGCTTCGCCATTGCCATTGCCGCTGCGACGCCGCTACAAGTAGGTACTGCGCTGGTGCCGCCACTGCCGCCATCTCCCTCTCCATAAGCCCAGCCATCACCGCCATCACCGCCGTCTTCGCCGTCGCCGTCGTCGTCGTCGCGTTTCCCCCTTCGACGCCCCCGAATCGAAACCCTAGGGTTCCCGATTTTCCGGATCACGATCCCGTGTCACCGAGTCGAACCCAGATCGGGAACCGGGTAGGGTTTCGCGTGTTTGGGGGCGGCTGGGAGTCGGGTCACGACCCAGGTCGAATCCGGGTAGGGTTCACGCCAAGGGGCCAGGTCGCGGAGCGGGTCGCCGGGTCGTTGGAGCGGGTCGTTGGGCTGGGCCGAGCGTCAACGGACGCTCGGCTACAATGTCGTTTTGGCGTTTAACTAAAAAAAAAATTCGAAGCGGGCCCGAATTGTGTTTTGGGCTGGCCCAAGTCAGATCCGACCCGGGTAAGTTTTTATAATATTTTAATAATATTTTAAATAAATAATTTATTTTTAAATAAATAATAAAAAATCAAAAAATATTTTATTTTCGAAAAAATATTTTATTTTCAGAAAAAATAAAAAAATAAAAAAATATTTTATACTTTCCAAAACATCCAAAAAATGCCAAAATTCATAAAAAAAAAAAAAAAAAACCCAAAATTTTCATAGAATGCCAAAAAGACTTGTATTTTTCCAAAAATACCCAAAAATCAAAAAATCTCTTTTATGTCCAAAAATTGAGAAAGAGACTCAAAAAATTGTTTTTCCCAAAATGCATGGAAAATTCCTAAAACATCCAAAAAACCTTAGAGTTTAAACAAGATTAAGTACCGAAAGGGCATTAGTGATTAACTAGTGTAATCAAGTCCCCGATCCTAATTTCTTTGGTTGCACAGAGCGGGTATTTCTCCCGATACTTCGCTTGGGTTTCTAATCAACCTACTCCAAATTGATTAGTGGTGACTTCATTTTACAAATCAACTTGCAGGTTAAAAACTTAGACTATTAAAGTCGTGAATTGGTGGACTTAGGAGAGTCCGGGCATTAATAAATTCAGCCGAGCCATTAGCCTCCTTAGGCGCCCGTACCCGATCCCGAGCACCCGAAAAAAAGAGGTCGCAACAACCTGTAAAGCTGGTCCCCCTTTCCTGGACATCCAATTTTTGCAAGGCCTGCATAAGTTCTAATATTCCCCATGTGTGATAGGCTGATTTGCAAAATTCATCGATCCTAAAATTTGATAGGCTACTGCAGATATTTTTTTCCCCTTTTTTTTTTTCTTTTTTCTCCAGGCCTGCCATGTAATTTCCAGTAGGTGTCGATTGTGTGATGGGGCCGCTTGCAAAAATCACAAAATAATTTGCCTTTATTTTTCAAATTTGGCCCATATCCTTTCGAATTTTGAGGACCGTTGGATCCCCTTGAAACTAACGCATCTCCACCGTCCAGATCAGACAGAGCCCGCGCGCCTCTAGAGCCATCGAATCGCAACATCCGATTTGGGCCATCCGTGCTGCCCCATTTATAAGCCTTTTGATCCGCGAACCCTAGCAGCCCTCAGTTCTCCACGAACCCTAGCGACTGCTCCTGCCCTTTCCGTTCTAGGGTTTTCTCCTTCTCCACCCTTGCCACCAGCGCTAGGGTTTCGGAGTTCTTGCTGTCCGATGAAGCAAGTCTTTGATTCTCCTCTTGCACCGCAAGCTAGAAGATCCGGCCGACGTTTGCTGCCGGTTCCATCGCTAAAATCTATGATCGGAAGGTGAGATACGAATCATTCAAAATGAGTAAGAATCGAGTCGCCTTCTCCCTATCTTTCATGGCTTTATACTGCTGGAGGGTCGATTTAGGCCCTTCCAGTTTTTCTTCAGCAGCTTCCAACTCGTTCCAAAGTGCTGAAAGCCTAGTGAAGCACGTCGTCACCGACGTGTTTCCTTGCTTCAGTTTACTAAGCGACTAGTGGAGCGAAAAAATTTTTGCCCGATCCAATTTGCCCTACATTTCTCGGATGCTGTCCCAAATTAATTTTGAGTCTTCTGTAGGTGGTAACCCACCCGCGATTTCTAGGTTGATGTAGTTGCCGATCCATGTTCTGACCAATTGGTTGCATTTTCTCCATTGTTTCCACATTTTCTCGTCGGTCGAGATCGAAACGGTCCCATCGATGAACCCCTCTTTGTCTTTTGTGATTAGGGCTCGCCGAAATTCCCGCGCCCAGGTTGAGTAATTCTCTGGACCCGTGAGAGGGTGGCTGATAAGCCGAAACTCCGGTCCATCGGTAGTGGAGACATATAGTGCGTCGTCGGGCTTTGGTCGACCGATGGCGGCCGCAAAAGGAAATGGAAGAAAACCAGGTGGTATTCCCTGGTATGGGTTTGTGGATTGCCCCGAGGTCTCACAGCAGAATTATTCGATCCGCCCGTCTGCTCCGGGCCAATGGTCGAGCCTACCCCAATGTTGGTTGGTAGGCCTCTGTTGCTTGGCATATTACTCTGAAATCCCAGTGATGATGTGACTGGATTTGTCCCAGGGATCCATGGATATGGCATCCATTGGTAGGGATACACCAAAAATGGCTGACCCAAATTAAACTGAGCCAGAGTATTCTATCAATATGCATGTTGATTTTGGATCTAGGTTTGGCAGAGTTGTTGTTTGGCAACGAAGATAACACTAGAAGCCTGTGGGGTTGTTGCTGTTGCTATTTGTTCATCTGGGTTGTGAGATTCTCTGGTTGGTTCATGTTGAAAAAAAAAAATTCCTTTCAAAAGATGTTGATTCCTCTCAGCAACCCTTTTTGCGGGATAAGGTTCTTCTAGGCAATCAATAGGGATGAAGTGGAAGCAATGTCAAAGTCTTTGGTGCTCTGATACCATGTCAAAATATGAAGGGAAAGGTAAATTGAGAATAAGAAGTATAGGAATTTCTATGTATTTCTCTCTGACTTTCATTCAATGTACAGAGTTACATTATATTATAGAGAATGTGTAGAAAAAAAGGAAATGATACAATGTACAGATTAGATTTGATTTTAATTGATTCAATAAAATCCCTATGATTTGATCTAATCAAATCTTTCCAAACTTTGCGTATCTTCCAACAGCTTTCTCTCCCTCTCGCAGAACACACTCGCTCCAGTGGATTGACGGACCAAGGAATGGATCTATCGAACTTCTTTCCTGGAGATGACATTGGGGAGCAAGCAAACACCGAACCAACAGAGCCTGATCCTTCTATGTCTGACTTCGCGGCGACCCTGGCGGCGGCCACCGAGAAACCTCTCATTCCTAGCCTTGGCAGCTGCCACGCGGGCTTATTCCTTGACCCAAACAATGTCGAGCCCCAGCAGAAGCTGGATCCCGCCGAGCTCCAGTCCTGGCTCGAATTCTTCTCGAACTCCAACCACGTGGTGACGCCGACTAATGAACCTTGCTCCAACAACCAAGTGGACTCCATGTTCTCTGGCATCCACTGTCCCAACACCAGATCGGGCGGCGCCACGGCGGTAAACTCGAGCCAGCAGGTCAGCTCTCCCTCTTTCGACCATCAGAAAGATGAACTTGATCGCTTCAGGAAACAGGTAATCACAGTCGCCCATTTCAAAGATTTATATTTAATCCTCTCCCGTGACACTGACTTCTTCACAAAATGCAAAACGTATTTGCCACAAGGACTTTATTTAAAATAATAATAATAAAAAAGAACGAAAGTGGAAGCGCAGATCTGGCCCTTCGAAGCCTGAAAGCCCCGCGGCGACCAAGACAAACCCTGAAAAAGAGGTGATAGCACCTCACCAAGGAGGCGTGACCCCAGGCGACCTGATGCCAAGGTCATGCGACCTCAGGTGACCCAGATCTGACCCTTTGAAGGTCGGTGGGACCCAAATCTGACCTTTCAAAGGTCGGCGTGACCCAGGCGATCACCGCTGAGATCGCATGACCCTTGGCGAGCTTCGACCTGCGCAACCCTCAACTAGGCATGCCTCCATCTTGACCTCCGCGACCGGCGACCTCAACCTATAGACGCAGTGTATGAGAAAGAAGATGAACGATGTTTTGTGAGGCAAGATTGGATTTTTAAAAAAGACATGAAAGCCCAAAATAGCATTCCAAAAATGTTGAAATGCCAAACCTTAACGTAATGGATTCATTTGTTTCAGGCCAATTTTCAATTTAGGATTTACGCTAATCATTTTCTAGGCATTCAGAGTGATTTTTGTTTTAAAAACTCTAGCATTTTTCAGTTCATATCAATTTGCGGCTCAGAAAATCTTAATCTATGTTCGTCTTTATCAACGCCTTTTCTTTTTCGAGCCATTTTTTAAAAGTCTAGGCTGATTATGTTTGGGTGTTTGGAATTGCTTTCCTGGTTCTTATTTTTTCCTTATTCTTTTGCTCTTATTCTGTGAAGTCTAATGGGCCAGTTCTCTTGAATTCAATTAACGTGTGCTTTTCCTTAGCCAAGAAATTTATTGTGTGATGTTTGATCTCGGGTTCTTAACCGTTTTAGGTCCATTTTATTCCCAACATTTTTAGCATACGCATACAAATTTTGTTCTCTTGTAAGACATCTTGTATTTCTCAGGACGAGAAGATAAAAATCATAGACTAGCCATTCATTTTCTTCTACTGAAACTCCATTTTGTTCTCTTCATCCATATCCAATTCAATCTTGTCCTAAAATCAACAGGAACATAGCTCGATCAATCTCAAATTGAGTCAGCGAGCATCTTGCTCGACTTTGCCAGAGGTGATTGGTGATGAAGATGAAATACAATCTACTTCCGGTGCTAATATGGATGGAAAGGAGCTCGAGTCCGACCTTGGGGTGCCAAGAGTGGGTAGGGTTTCCTGTTCAGAAAAGGCAGTATATGATTTTTACTTTAACTATGCTAAAAATGATGGTTTTAAGGTGAGAAGGGGAAAAGCAGAATACTTAGGATCAGACAAGTCCGTCATCAAGGCGAAGTGCTTCTTGTGCTCTCGCCAAGGCCACAGGTCCAAACAGCAGATCGACAAGCCAACGTGGTACACAAAACGAGACACTAGAACAGGCTGTGACGCTATGATCAAATGCATGGTGAATGATGGAACGTGGAAGATCTCAAAGGTTGTTGTCGAGCATAATCACAGTCTCAAGGGATCTTTCGATGGTGTCCAGGGGAGAGGAAGAATTGAACGCAACGGCATCTCTTTCGATGGGCAAGATTGCAGATGAAATTTCCAATGTGAATCACAGTGATGTCTTACAAGGCACATGGAAGAGGTGCCCAATGCCTGAATCTGATGATACTCAGGACTTAATTGATTATTTCAAGAATATGCAGATCGAAGATCCTTTCTTTTTTTACACAGCGCAAGTAGAAGCAGCACAGGGCATGGGGAACTTTTTCTGGAGGGATAGCCATTCCAAGGTCGATTACATGCATTTCAGGAATGTTCTGGTCCTCGACACAAGGACTAGGATTAACAAGTTGGACAAACCCTAGATCGGGTTTCTCCTCTTTGGCGCCAGAAACCCTAAACCGATTATCTTCTATGGCGAATCTCTCTCTAGTCGAGACCTCCATCAATCCGCGTCCTACCGGAGCAGATTTATCCGCGACGAAGCATGATTTTTTATCGGCGATGCTGTCATCGCCGAAGCGAACCTCGCCGCAAAGATTTTCTCCCGCTGGATCTGGCTCCAGGAGGTCTAATCGGGCTCTCTCTGGCTCTTTCTCGGAGATCTGACGTTCTCTCGGTCGGTTGGCTCTCAATCTCTGGATCCCGACCTGCTGGAGACGACGTCACCCTGTTCCCTCGGCGATAACACTCCGGCCTGCCTCGATTCGAGATACTTTCTTCTTCGAAAGCTTCGACGGCTCGCCGGTTGTGCCGACTCCATCAGAGCCTATTTTGTCCAGATCTGATCACGCTTTTCGGAGATCCACCTCATCTCTTACCATTCTTGGACGTGGAATACGAAGCCTAGCGATCGGCGAAGGCGAGAGGCTGATCACCGGCGTGCGAGAGGGCTTGTTGGAGTTCTGAGGTGGATCGGTAAATTTTCTCGAATTTTTTCTCCTTCTGGCTAGTTGTGATTGGGTGCTGATGCCGTCGTTAGTGATAAATCCGGTAGTAAGAGCTTAAGAATCATATATACCTTCTGACTTCTGAGTAGCAGTTTTTTTTTTCCTTACATTGATTTAGACTGGAATTACTGTTTTTTCATCTATCTTTCGGGATTTATGTAGTGAGATCGTGAAAGTTTGTCGAACCTCTCAGTCAATGTCTTAATGAGTAGTGATTAACGGAATTTAAAGTTTTGGTCAAAATCAATTTCTACTGTTGCATATTGCCGTCATCTCTGAATAGGACATTCTCTTTTATTTTTTACATCCAAACCTTTTTTTGGCCGAAATACCTAGCATCTGTTTGATGAGATGCCTGAACCAAATCAATGTATACTTTGATTTTGTCTGAAAAAATCTCCTGCTGATGCAATGCTACTGTTGTCGTCATTATTGTTTGATGGATACAATGTTGTTGTTGTTGGAAGAACGGGCTGTGACTGAGCCCCTCTTAATGTCTTGAATGTATGTTGATGTTTTGATGATGTCTGAGTTGATCTTTTTGTTGCTTTATTCAACAGTTAGTATTTGAGACTGCACTACATAGATCTGCTTTACATGTTCTGCTGCACCATTCTATCTGCTTGACTGTATTTTACTATGTTCTTGGCCTCCAATGATTGCAGCATCTTAGTCAAAGTTAAGGGACTGCAATGACCTGCAATTTGAACTAGTGCTGATGTGTGGATTGAAATTGTTTGCTTGATGCTCCATGATCTCAGTATTGAATTCGGTTAAGCTGTGGGAGTTTCCTCATGAATAAGTTGTGATGCATCTGAATTGATTTCTGAAGTTCATTTGTTGATTGAAGGATGAGGAGACGCATTTTAATTTTAGTTTGCAGAAAATAACCGAAGTAGATACTCTGTCTTTGTACAGATTGTTTTGGCTGATTGGCATATCTCTACACCTGAATTTTTTTAGAAAGAATATGCACATTAAATTTGATAATGTTGTTTTCTCTGAAATTGATTCTGATATCCGTTGTATACTTTCTGTGGGATCAAGTAAATATAAAAGAGGCACAAGGGTTCACAGGGTTTACAAGCTTCAGATTTTTGTAGTCTTCTGTGGGCTTTTCTACAATCATTTTCAGTTTGTGCTTTCTTTTCACTTGGATGTTTTCTACAGCGATGTTGTATTAAGATTTCCCTGCTTGTTCTCTTGGACTATGCTTTAGTATGTTAAGGATTCAAGTAACATAGAAAGCTGGTTACCTTGATATGATGCAGCTAGTGCAATCCATGATTTAGTTATGATTGATGAGTGTTTCTATTTTGCTGTTCTGTTGTTTCTGCTTTGTTGTTTTACTGGTTTTGTTGTTTCTTGTGCTATTTCAACTTTGTTGCTGCGCTCTTTTACTGTTTTGTAAAGCTGGTTTTAGTTTGCAGATTTGCTGGTCTTGTTCACCTCCTTATATGATACAAGAATATGTACTTTGTAATGTGTTTTTTTGATGAAATTCTGCTGATATATCAACATGTGAGCATGTCTGGATAGTTTCAGCTTTTTCCTTGATATGTTATAGAATGCCTGCATTACATATTACTATGTTCTATTTCTAATTGACTTGTTCATGTTCTTAGATTTTTAGAAATTCACATGTTAAGAATCATGAGATCTTCCCATGAAATTTGTTTTTCATATACTAATTCATCTACTATAAAAATGCTAGGATGAGATAACCATTGAATATGCATTTATTGTGCCTATCTTGAATACCCAGTTTCTGTGATAGACAATTTTGTTGATATATGTACATGCTTTCTCGAGTCTTTTAGAATATGATGCATGCTTTACTTAGAGCCCAATTATACATGGGTTCTTAGCTTGATTACTTTGTTGTCATTGGTGATGTTTGTTTTTACCTTTATGTACCTAGTTTTAAATTTCTTAGTTTAGATTTAGATTAGGACTTTGAAGATAGAGAAAGCATGAAGACGGTGGAGGTCGATGTCCATTCCGACCGTTATAATGTAATATTCTTTTTCTTTTCCCGACATATGTCTTGGGTCTCTTGTGTTGTATAAAACCCGACGAGTTGCGGGTCTTTTCTTTTTCTCTCTTTTCTCCTTTTTTATGCTCTCTTATTTTTTAGGCATTGCATGATTGAGTTTGATATTTCTTGATTGTTTACCTCCTATCTTTTATTTGTGATTTCATTGATTGTTTTCGTTCTTTATTTTAGAAATAGAATAGATCAAAAGCAATATACCATATATGGATATAATATGATAAAACACAACATACCGTTTAGTTACCAAAAGAGCGTTGATAGAAATATTAATGTAACCAAAGTCCTCGAGCTTAGATATCTGGTTGCGTAGGAATCAAGGGAATTCTCCCAATCCTCGATTAGGTTTTCTAGTCGACCCCCAAAAATAAGGCTAGTGACGACTCGTATATTGTTTAGGTTGTTAGATGATTGAATCGTATAAAATTTTGTCGCGTATAGCATGAGCTTGGGAGGGCTCGAGATTCGATTAGGGTTAGGTGCGACAACGCTATGATCAAATGCATGGTGAATGATGGAACGTGATCTCAAAGGTTGTTGTCAAGCATAATCAGTCTCAAGGGATCTTTCGATGGTGTCTAGGGGAGAGAGGAAGAATTGAACGCAACGGCATCTCTTTCGATGGGTAAGATTGCAGATGAAATTTCTAATGTGAATCACAGTGATGTCTCACAAGGCACATGGAAGAGGTGCCCAATGCCTGAGTCTGATGATACTCAGGACTTAATTGATTATTTCAAGAATATGCAGATCGAAGATCCTTTCTTTTTTTACACAACGCAAGTAGAAGCAGCACAGGGCATGGGGAACTTTTTCTAGAGGGATAGCTGTTCCAAGATCGATTACATGCATTTCAGAGATGTTCTGGTCCTAGACACAAGGACTTGTGTTCTGGTCTTTGTCCAACTTGTTAATCCTAGTCCTTGTGTCTAGGACCAGAACATTCCCGAAATGCATGTAATCGACCTTGGAACAGCTATTCCTCCAGAAAAAGTTCCCCATGCCTTGTGCTGCTTCTACTTGCGCTGTGTAAAAAAAGAAAGGATCTTCGATCTGCATATTCTTGAAATAATCAATTAAGTCCTGAGTATCATCAGATTCGGGCATTGGGCACCTCTTCCATGTGCCTTGTAAGACATCACTGTGATTCACATTGGAAATTTCATCTGCAATCTTGCCCATCGAAAGAGATGCGGTTGCGTTCAATTCTTCCTCTCCCCTGGACACCATCGAAAGATCCCTTGAGACTGTGATTATGCTCGACAACAACCTTTGAGATCTTCCACGTTCCATCATTCACCATGCATTTGATCATAGCGTCACAGCCTGTTCTGGTGTCTCGTTTTGTGTACCACGTTGGCTTGTCGATCTGCTGTTTGGACCTGTGGCCTTGGCGAGAGCACAAGAAGCACTTCGCCTTGATGACGGACTTGTCTGATCCTAAGTATTCTGCTTTTCCCCTTCTCACCTTAAAACCATCTTTTTTAGCATAGTTAAAGTAAAAATCATATACTGCCTTTTCTAAACAGAAAACCCTCCCCACTCTTGGCACCCCAAGGTCAGACTCGAGCTCCTTTCCATCCATATTAGCACCGGAAGTAGATTGTATTTCATCTTCATCACCAATCACCTCTGGCAAGGTCGAGCAAGATGCTCCCTGACTCAATTTGAGATTGATCGAGCTATGTTCTCGTTGATTTTAGGACAAGATTGAATTGGATATGGATGAAGAGAACAAAATGGAGTTTCAGTAGAAGAAAATGAATGGCTAGTCTATGATTTTTATCTTCTTGTCCTAAGAAATACAAGATGTCTTACAAGAGAACAAAATTTGTATGCGTATGCTAAAAATGTTGGGAATAAAATGGACCTAAAACGGTTAAGAACCTGAGATCAAACATCACACAATAAATTTCTTGGTTAAGGAAAAGTACACGTTAATTGAATTCAAGAGAACTGGCTCGTTAGACTTCACAGAATAAGAGCAAAAGAATAAGGAAAAAATAAGAACCAGGAAAGCAATTCCAAACACCCAAACATAATGAGCCTAGACTTTTAAAAAATGGCTCGAAAAAGAAAAGGCGTTGATAAAGACGAACATAGATTAAGATTTTCTGAGTTGCAAATTGATATGAAATGAAAAATGGCTAGAGTTTTTAAAACAAAAATCACTCTGAATGCCTAGAAAATGATTAGCGTAAATCCTAAATTGAAAATTGGCCTGAAACAAATGAATCCATTACGTTAAGGTTTGGCATTTCAACATTTTTGGAATGCTATTTTGGGCTTTCATGACCTTTTTTTTTTAAAAAAAAAAAAATCCAATCTTGCCTCACAAAACACCGTTCATCTTCTTTCTCATACACTGCGTCTATAGCTTGAGGTCGCCGGTCGCTGAGGTCAAGATGGAGGCATGCCTAGTTGAGGGTTGCGCAGGTCGAAGCTCGCCAAGGGTCATGCGATCTCAGCGGCGATCGCCTGGGTCACCCCGACCTTTGAAAGGTCAGATCTGGGTCCCACCGACCTTCAAAGGGTCAGATCTGGGTCACCTAAGGTCGCATGACCTTGGCATTAGGTCGCCCGGGGTCACGCCTCCTTGGTGAGGGGCTATCACCTCTTTTTCGGGGTTTGTCTTGGTCGTCGCGGGGCTTTCAGGCTTCGAAGGGCCAGATCTGCGCTTCCACTTTCGTTCTTTTTTATTATTATTTTTAAACTAAAGTCCTTGTGGCAAATACGTTTTGCATTTTGTGAAGAAGTCAGTGTCACGGGAGAGCATTAAATATAAATCTCTGAAATTGGCGACTGTGATTACCTGTTTCCTGAAGCGATCAAGTTCATCTTTCTGATGGTCGAAAGAGGGTGGTCAAAAGAGGGAGAGCTGACTTGCTGGCTCGAGTTTACCGCCGTGGCGTCGCCCGATCTGGTGTTGGGACAGTGGATGCCAGAGAACATGGAGTCCACTTGGTTGTTGGAGTAAGGTTCATTAGTCGGCGTCACCACGTGGATGCAAGGTTCGATGGGCAAGATTGCAGATGAAATTTCCAATGTGAATCACAGTGATGTCTCACAAGGCACATGGAAGAGGTACCTAATGCCTGAGTCTGATGATACTCAGGACTTAATTGATTATTTCAAGAATATGCAGATCGAAGATTCTTTCTTTTTTTACACGGCGCAAGTAGAAGCAGCACAGGGCATGGAGAACTTTTTCTGAAGGGATTGCCGTTCCAAGGTCGATTACATGCATTTCGGGGATGTTCTGGTCCTGGACACAAGGACTAGGATTGACAAGTTGGACAATATCTGTGCAGTATTTTGGGGACTTAATCACTCACCGGCAATGCATCATATTTGGGTGCGCTGCGATGGTCAATCAAACCGTCGAGTTCGTTCACTTGGTTGCTCCAGAGTTTTCTTGAAGCGATGAGTAGGCAGAAACCACGGATGATCATTACAGATGTGAGCGAAGAAATCGCCAATGCCTTAACGGTTATCTTGCCAGAGACTCGCCATTGTCTGCCTGCTCGGTCTATCTTAAGCAGTTTCAGTAAGTACCTGACTCCTTCGATTGACCAGGTTGACCAAACTGGTCTTGGCGACCTCTTTAGCGAGTGTGTCCTTCATGTCCAGTCGCAAGAAGAGTTTGAGTCAGAGTGGAAATCCTTTATAGGAAAGTCCAAACTGCATGAAGACACGTGGTTTGCTTCTTTGTATCGAATGCGCAAGAAATGGTCTCATGCCTTCACGAAGAACGTGTTCACTGCCGGCCTACTCTCAATTAAAAACAATGAAAATGCACGTGCTATTTTCGGGAATCTCTTCTGCGAGACAATGACACTTTACCAAATTGCACTCTGGTGTGGAGAGGCAGCCAAGTACATGCGCACGGAAGAATTGAAGGAAGACAGGCGCTGCGAGAAAGCCATGGAGAATTTGAAATCCAGGAGTCCAATGGAGAAAGAAGCTGAACGGTTGTATCCTCGACTGATCTTTAGGATGTTCCAACAGGAGTTGATCAATAGCCTATCTCTGGCAATCGAAGAAAGCGGGGCCACGGCAACTCTTTGCAAGTTTAAGCTGACATTGAGTCAGACGGTATTTTATGTTTTCATGCTTTAAAAAGTACTCAAATCCAAGAATATATTCAAGATACCGTCTCGTTACTTATTGAAATGTTGGACAAAATCTGCCAAAGACAGCTGCCAGAGGACGTGCACACGACGGAAATCCGGTCAATTCGTTTTACATTGAGTTTATGCGAAAGGCTTTGCATGTTGCACATATATGTGCAACTAAGAAGAGGAAAATCATGCCTTTGAAGTCCTTATGTTTGACATTGGAGAACATTGCAAAGGCTCCGAGAACAGAAGAAATCACTGTCGCTGTTGAAGATTCAGACGGTGACGATGATATTGGCCAGGCCATTTGAGATGATGCTCGTGAAACACAACTCGACCAGGAGAATGTAGACAGGCCTGTCTCCTCCCTACCAATTTGTTTCTTAAGTTCACTGTACCGTGTGTGCACTTCAACATTAGAATGCAATATCTCAGTAGGACTAGTTCTTTATCATAGTAATTTCAACTGCCGAGTAAGAACGACAAATAGAAGTATTTCTAATGAACTGGTCCAAAACATGAACTCTTCTTTTGCCTTAACAGGATAAATTTGACAATCAAACAGAGGATTGACCCAATCACGTCCAAAACATGCCTATGTACGAGCTCAGATGATTCCAACATCATTGTTTGACCGACGTTTGGAACATGCAGATTGACATGAAAGGGGTAATCGGCGTATCGATGTTTAGGGCAGCAGTCAGTGCATTCAATGGCCATTCATTCAGTTTCTGAGTCATTGTTTTGTGGTTGTTCTCAACAAATCATTCAACTTCTGCTGCGACCCTCTCGATATTAAAGGTTTCTCATTAAATTATGTTATTTTTTTACTTTAGGAGTCGCTACTAATGTATTATAATCCGATTAGAAGCAATTTCTATTATGCTATTTATTTTTTACTTTAGAAGTCGCTATTAATGTATTATGAGCCAATTAAAATTTAAGCAAAACTCGAGACTTTCATGAAGTAGAAATTCATGAGTTCAAGGACTTGATTATACTAAATAAATCTAATGTTCAATTTGGTATTTTTTTTTATGAAAAAGATTCATTTAGTCGTTCTTATATTTATTCATCTTAAATACGCAAAATCTATATGGCCTTGCGTAAGTGCGTAGACAATAAAATTTGAATCAATCAATAATAGAGAAAACAAAGTACGAGAAATTAATAATGGCGACATTATACAACGGTTCGTTGTTAGAGTCTAGGAAAGGATCCGGTGAGCTATGTGAAAAATAAGCGTGTACTAATTGAACCAATAAATATTAATTGCTCAATGATTAAAAATTTACTGAACTATTTGAAATAGAACGAGTCAAAAGTTAGCTAGTCCTATGATGCAATAATCACACACATGTAATTTATAATTTATTATTATTTATTTATTTATTTCTAAAAAAAATATTACCATGTAATTGCACGTTTATAAGTACAAGGTCGAGCGAAACTAATAAAAGATCCTCTCTCTCTCTTTTTTCTTCTTCTTCTTCTTTTTTTTCTGGAAGAAAACGTCAGTAAGAGCCAACACTTTAATTCAATTTTCTAGGCATCTGCAAAAACAAAGAATCCAAAAAGATAAGTAAATAACGACACTCACTTTCTTGGTGCAAAACTTTATATAAACGTGATGGAGACATGCTATACGATGTAACATTATAAGCGGAGTTATACTCCATCCAACATCATAGTGCAAAGAGAACGGCCAAGCGACGCAAATATTCTCCGGGCAAACTTACATGAAAGGGATCGAAGACATAGTGAAATTCAGGCCAAGCAAATGAGAGAAGCGAACCATAGATTATGCAAAGGAGCACGTAAATTCTTAACTTGAGCTAACTCATAAGAATACTCCACAACAACAATTCACCAATAATCAACCCAATCTAGGATGAATATTTCCCTCAAAACTTAATCCCACCAATAACCAGCCAATGCAATTTGCAATAACCAGCCAATGCAATCTTGCAATAAGTAAATATAACACCGAAATGATAAGTAGACAAAGGTAACAACAACACTAAGATTTTACGTAGAAATCTAGAAAAAACCACGGATCTTCAACTAATCATAAAAAATAATAAGATACACGAAATGTTCTTCTCTAGTCATACACTAGAGGCTTAACATCAACAATATAATAGTATTTCTATTATCACGGAAGTAGATTAACACAAACGAAAGAGAAAACCCTAATCGCAATTGAAAAATTTGGAGAAGGTTGGATCAACTTGCAGCCCTTGATCTCATTAATACCATACTGAAATTTGAATTAATTTTGTCAACGTTTGGCTATCCAATTGGGATCGGGACCCCAAAGCCTGGCCCTTTTACCTTTCTTCTCCCCTGTTCCCTCGGCGCTTTCTCGGTGAGCACTCTCACTTTTTCTTTCTCTTCTTGGGCTCACCCTCCCGCTCGATCCTCTCTCTTTCTTTTCTTTTGCTTGTTTATTCGTTTTATGTCAGCCGGGCCCCAAATAGACCGACCTAGCCGACATTCAATTCATACATGTACGACTTTAGGATTCCATTAAAGCTAGAGCGCAACCACAAAGAAAGGGGATGGATGAATGGACGTCAAGGAAACGTGAATTGGACGTGCCCCCGGAAGTCGCATTCTTGGGTTTCCTCAGTGTTGGATGGTTTCCTCGCAGTGAGAGTCTATGTAAGCCGACGCCTCCTGTCACACGCATTGACTCCTATAAGTATGGAAAAAACGATACGACCATCTTCCTATTCAACAGACGTAGCCTCATATACAAACAAAAATCAAACCCGTAATCAAATAATTTAGGATTAATATCCTAAAAAATCTCAAATTAGTACATTTGTGACAAATTTACCCAAAATTATTTTTTGATCACCAAAAACCCTAAACCAATATACCTTTGACAAATTTACCTCAAACCGATACACTTGTAACAAATTTACTTTATATTAGTTTTCATTAAATTTTACTTGCTAAATTACTAAGTTAAATAACATGTGACAATTTACTGATATACAAATTTGAGATTTTACACTCCGTTTATCATAGTTTATAATTTTTGTGATTTTTTTGTGATATTAATCCAATTTAGCGGAGGGTATGTTTGTCACAAATTTACCAGTTTTGGATTTTTTGCGATTGAATAAATTAATTTATAATAAATTTGTCATAAATATATCAATTTAGGATTTTTTTATGGTGAGTTGGGGTAAACTTGTCACATGTATACTAATTTGGAATTTTTCATGTTCAGAAAAATAGTTTAGGGTAAATTTGTCACAGGTGTACCAGTTTGGAGTTTTTCAAAGTATTAATCCAATAATTTATCCATTTGTATATCTGATAGAAGATGGAGTTCGCTATGGAACCAAATTCTAAAATTTGCCAAAAACAATATATAATTTGCCAAATTAAGAACTAAATCGGAAAAAAAATATCATTCCAAACATATCAAACTATTTAAATTGATATCCACAATTCGAAATATGTCGATATTGCTCTTGTTGTATTTTTCGCTAGCTCGAAAATCTGACAAAGATTTAAAATGAATGACATGAGCAACCACAGTCCAATAAGTAGTAAATATATCTTCTAAGCAGAGCAAGCATCTACCATGCCCATCTCAAGAAAGGAGCAAGCCAAGTCAAACTTTTGGACTAAAGATAAGCTTGCACTAATTTCTTCTGGAGTATAGCTAGTCAATGACCGAGGCGAGGTGTTCCAAGCTACTTAGGCTTAATCATAACCTATTTCGAGACTTGATGATCAGCCACCTTGCTTTTATACTTTCCACCTAAGCCCATGACATTTAACACCTCATTAAGACCATTCTTGGAGGAGGCCCTATAAATACGGATAGAACCCTTCACCCTCAAAGCATACTGACCCAAAGCCTTTTCTCCTCTTCTCCTCTCCCTCATCCGACCACCCTCCATTCTTTTTCTCAAATTCAACCCTCTCTTCTTATCTAGGCGTTTTTATTGTTGCTTTCATCGCCATCATCGTCAGTTGAAGTCGCCAGTCTAAAGAGTAGCAAGCACAACTTACTAATATTTAGTTAAGGTATTGTGTTACACTAATCGAATGTGTAGCAAATCCTTGATTGGAATGTTTGTGACTTTGTTCTTGCTTGCTTGAGGTTAAATTTTTGTGTTTGCTTGGATTAGTTTAGACCTTATTCCTTCATTGAGTTCGACTCTTGTTTGAGGAGCTTTGACTCGTGCTTTGGCTTGAATTGTTTTGCAAGAAGTTTGGTGTGTGTGCGCTTATTTGATATGTTTCGGTTTTTGCTTTGATACAAACTGATTTGAAAAATGTTTTTGTGAAAGCTTGATATTTCCTTATAGAACTATTTTCAACCATTTTCACAAGTGCATGCTTCAATTCACGCCCCAAGCTCTAAAAGGGGGTTTCGTCTGCCTTGTATGTACGTTAAATCACATCGGATTGATCCTTTCTTGGTCTCGGTGCAATATTGAGGCATATTGTTCTCAAGTCTAGTTTAGTACTAGGTCGGTGATTAGGTCATGACGAGCTGATCTTTTCTTGGTCTTGGCGCGGCAGTAAGGCAATATTGTTCCCAAGCCAAGTTTGGCACTAGGTCAATGAACATATCGCAATGGGCTGGTCCTTTCATAGTCTGGAGGTGATATTGAGGTGTATTATTACCGAGCTAAGTTTGGTATTAGATCAGTGTTCAAAAGTGTTGGATCAAGCCGTGATCCCTGATTCGCGTGCAGCATGCTTAACGTCTTGGTTTCGGTAAGTCATTTCACACTCTTATGCATGGCACACCTTTAGGTCCTTGAACTAAAGTGAAGATAAGAACTGGATTGTGATGCGTGATGTATGGTCACATGAGAGACTAATTTCTAGCTATTGACCGATGGATTTCGGCGATACTGCTCAACGAATTCATTGTCAGAGGATCATCGTCATCTTTGGATTAGAAGAGTTGCCTGATTAAGTTCAGATGCCCGACGGACTCATTGCGGAGGATTGTCGTCACCCTTGGATTAGGGTACGTTACCCAATTAAATTCGAATGCTCGATGGACTCATTATCAAAGAATTGCCGCCACGATCAAATTAGGAGACATTGCCTAATTTATTTCAGATTTCCGACGGACTTATTGTTGGAAGATTGTTGTCACCCTTTGATTAGGGGATGTTGCCCAATTAAGTTTGGAAGAACTGAAGGATTTCGATTGAGTAATAAATAAATCCCGTGTGCATGAGTTCTCATATTATGCAATGGATCTTGATTTATGTTTGCATATGAGTAAGGTGTGAATTATGCATGTTATATGGTGAATCTCGGCTTATGTTGCATATTATTGTTTTGAGGACTTTTCATGCTACTAATTTAGACATAGCTTTAATTTTGCTATTGATTTGCCATCAAGAATTGCTTGGGATAAGTTATATGCTTGTTGATATGCGATGCATCCTCTTACCTAGAAATTAGTGGGTTTTACTTGTTAAATTTATGACACATCCCATTGTTTTTTTTTTTTTTTTTTTTTTCAAAATTGTAGGTGTGGAGGACTCACACTAGTTCTAGAGTTACAGTCTTGCTAGAAAAGTTAAGGTTTACCCTAGAGTGTAGTAAATGTAGTGGACATAAATATAATGGCCCGTGACAAACGGCTTGTAAATATAACTAATATAATTGTGTATTTGCATGTGGCTGTTTTCTTGGCTGTTTGTTGTTATTTGGGTGTTGTATGTACATTTCTGCATGTTCTTAATAAAAAGATAAAAGAAATGGGACAGTCACGCACTTGGAACATTGTGAAAATAACCCCTGCCGCTTGAGATGGACTTGGAATCGTTACAACTGCTTCAAGGAACTCTTTCGCATTCTTATCTTTTGGCAAACCACTAATGAGATGATTAGCAATAGACCTCTTCATAATAATGAGGCTCAGTTAGTAGAACTTTTCTAATTTAGCATAATGGGCATTATGATTTGCAGTAATTTGATCATTAGGCTTGAGAGGTTCATCCCCATACAAGCCAAGTTCATATCCATAATTCCCAGAGCAAACTCTATGTCATGTTTCCACCTCTTGAAGTTCGATCCAATTAACATTTCAATAGTGGCATTGTTGTTGTTTATAGCAAATGTAACTATTTATCACACATAATGCAATAAAATCAATTATAGGCAATGAGCAATTCAACAAAATAATAACATATTATAAATTTTCCTTTGGACAAAGTGTATAATGCACCATTATTTTCCACATTATGAAGTTTCTAAAACAATATCAAGGAGAATTACACATAATTGTTAAGGATCCATCCCTTTTGGGTAGACAAATCCTTTTAAATAAAACATATCCATTATATTAATATACAAAGACAATAAGAAGAATTACGTTTAATCATCAAGGGATTATTCACTTTGGGCAAACAAAACCTTTAAATTATACATTTCCATTATCTCAACATAGAGGGAAATTGCACATAACTCTTAAAATTTATCCCCTTTAGGCAAATAAACCTTTTGAGTCATACATCCTTATCATTCATCTCCATTACAGCAAAATAGAGGGGAATTATACATAATTTTCAAAAATTTATCCCCTTTGGGCAGATAAGTATTTTGAATCATGCATTCCCATCTTTTAGATTTAGAATTTATCTTCATGCAATTTTCAAGTTAATGTACACAATAACCCCATTTAGGTGGGTGATTGTATATACTAATTTTATCAGTAAAGGACTTCAACAATTTACAAACTTTGACAATTTTTAAATAATGTTCCATTCAATTATGCTCAAAAATTCATCAAAATATACTAAGCACTTCGTTCACGACATGTGTTTCCCAAGATCACAAATGGATCATATTGCCTTTATTAAAAAACAACTTTTGCTACAATTTTATGCGCCTATTTCTATAATTAAGCACCTAAGATTACCTAGTAAAACTAAAGCGAGAGAGTACACTGAAAGTGAATACTACCACCCTATCTCTCATACGCTATAATAAATTTCCATAAATTAAAAATAAAAAAAGGCACAAAATTATTTTCCATGGAATTAAATATGGATAACAATTTCTAATATATATCATTCAATTGAAAGTAATTTTGAAATTTTAAAACCTTTTCAAATTATGAAACCTAGAATTTCAAATTCGAAATTCTCATTCAATACTCAATGAAACTATACAATTTATATATGGTTGAAAAGATCTTTACATGTAAAACAAAATCCCTAAGATTTCAAAATCGATTCATCAAAAAAAAAAAATTCACATGAAATAACAATGACAATATTTGGGTTTTTAAAAGAAATTTCAAATTTGTTTATAAAAAGAGAACGTAATTTTGGGTTCTATAATCATATGTGACCTGCTTTGATACCACATATTAATATTAAAATTATAAACATCAAGATTCATCAACATAAAAAACCAAAATCAAGAACAAATCAAATCCATATATAAAAGTAGAACACCATAAAAGATATGCACCGCGGAATTAGATCATACCTGTGCCATTATTTTACTCCAAGAAAATAGATTAGTTTGATTGGGAATCAATGATCTACTAGAGTGTCGGATCTTATTTTTCATGACGTATTTCAGTAGAACAACTTTTAATGGGATAAAACAACCGATAGGTACAACTTATTGTTTTATAGACTAGAGAGAGGACCTAACAAACATTAATCACTAGTGTGCGAACTGGACCCCTCCCATCACGAGCTTCATTTAAACATAATTCTCTACACTCTGCTGCCTAACTAGGCCCATTATTGATAAATGTCAAAACCCAATTCAACAGGATCACTGAAGGGCTCAACACATATTGAAATATCCATTAATCCGATCATTTGAAATAAAAAAACCAATTAATTAACAGAAGCCTATATTCAGGAAATTTCTAAGAAGAGCTTCATGTTTCGACGGAGAGATTTGAAATAACAACATGAGCATCCTCATGGTTTTGTATCAAGAGTAGTCTAGCTATGAACACTTTAATCATGCACGCATGAGCCTATTTCTCACGCAATTTATATAAAGAAGCAAGCCACGTTTTCATGTAGCTTGTACTTTCCCACAAAGGAATTCCGGTTAGACTAGTGGACATGGAAGACGTAATTGCTGAAGATGTTGCCAAACTTCAAAGGAAACAAGTGTGTGCTGAAATTGTTCAAGATAGATCAAAAGGCACACAATTTGATGTCCCTGGCAAGACTACATTTAAGGTATCGACAGTTTCTTCGTTGACTTCAGTAATGATCGCCTGCAGAATCTGCCAACTTATCACTTCAAGGAAACTCCGAAGCAACCTAATGAATGAAACCACGGGCTGATCAACCAAGAAAGCGCATCCGAATATGATTTGATGCCGATGATGATTAAGTCTCCAAAGTGCTACACATATAATGTCATACTTGATCCGTTTAGGACAAGAACATCCCGAAATGCTCGTAATCTACCTAGGACCTGCTATCCCTCCAAAAAAAAAAAAAAAATGTACATGTGGTGCGACACTTCTAATTGTGTGGTGTATAAAAAAAGGAAGGATCTTTAATCTGCAAGTTATCAATTAAGTCTTGAGTATCCTCAGCCTTAGGCATTGGGTGATTCTACCGTGTGCCTCCCGAGGCATCACTGAGATTGAAAACAAGAGTCTGCTCTCTGATATGATACATGAATAATCATATCCTATTTAAGTTGAATATTTTATGTGATAATTTATGTAAAACATTGTTTTTTTCCCCACTGTTTAAACTTGTTGGATTCTCAAGTTGTTGAGGAAAACTCTCTCGACATGCAGAGCTTAACTCTACCGTTTAATGGTAGTTTTCATCAACCCTAATTTTCCTTCGTTTGCCCACGCTTTCATCCTTTCTTACCACTCTCTGTCCGCCATCCACAATTGCACTTTGCCCTTCGAATCCCTGAAATTAGCTCTTCCAATGTTGCATCTGGTCGTCAAAACCTCTGCAATTCGCTGACTTTCACATTACCCTTTGGTCATTTCATCAGTCTCGGCTTCGATCTTCACCAGTCTTTGCTTCAACCGAAGACTTGGACCGACTTTTGGATTCTGCTTATCCCATCACCTACCTACACCCTGCATGTCTAATTCACTACAATTCGCTATCCCCAATTGCATCTTTTACCGAAGTCAGTGACCTGAATTGAGGTGACTCTCATGGACACCCACCATCATGAAGAGAAGTTGCGTCTTGGAGCTCTCTGCAATAGAATGGGCCGACTCTGGTCTGATCAAGAAATTGATGATTGGGACGACCCTCCTCCGCTGGAAAAGATTGAAGAGTGCAAGAAAATATTAGTTGGTAAACTACTCTCGAACCCTTCTATAAATTTTCCAGCATTTCAAAGTACGATGAAGCGCGCTTGGCGCACAGACCAAGTCGAGATTTTCCCTAGAGAAGCTGGACTTTATGTGGCTAATTTTAAATCAGAAAGTGACAAACAGAGAGTGCTCGAAGGGGGCCCGTGGCAGTTCTCTAACCATTTGGTTAATTTCAAACCCTAGATGCCTAATACACCATTGCACTGTTATGATTTTAGTACATGTGCATTCTGGGTACATGTTGTTGGCCTCCCATTGGAGTGGAGCTCGGAACAAATGCTCTGTAAAGCTGTCAAACGTGTAGGGAAAATATTAGAGGTGAAATTTGATACAAAGGAGGGTACTAACCTACGAGCAGGCTGAGTTCGAGTCGAATTGAATTTAAACGAACCGCTGCAAACAGGACAGCTAATTCGCATAGCAGGGAAAGTGCTATGGCTTGACTTTCGATATGAGAGGCTCTCTCACTTTTGCTATTCCTGTGGTCGACTAGGCCATTATGCTATGCATTGTCAAGAAATACCTTTTACCGAAGCGAAAATGGAAGGCAAGGAAAAAATGTCCTTTGGCCAATGGTTGAGGGCAGAAGTTAAAGAATTTAGTCCCTACCGGCTGACCTTTTATGGGAAACAGGTTATCTCTGAAGCTACAGAAGAAGTTATTCCTGAAACTCCTCCCGTCATAATCACTAAGGTCCCTGCATTACCCCCTATCGAAGGCACATCTGCAAGACCACATTCTGCATCAGTTATACCCCATCCCCCTCCTGCTGAGCAACTCAAAAAACACCATCTACTTGATCCCAGAGACATACAATTCGGAAATACTTCCAACAGCAAGATAAACTCCGTCTCATCCAAGATGAAAGGCAAACAGACAGCATTCCAACTACTCCTAACTTGGATACAAGTGAATCACAGCAAAACACAATACCTGTTCTCCAAACTGCGGCAGCACCTCCACAGCATCACCTTCTGGCATGTGCTTCATTGTTACCCTCTCCAAGTACAGCATTAGTGACTCGTCCTGCTCTGGATCAAGGAAGCTCAAAAACTACATCAAATTCATCCGTTCAACCTCCTATAGCACCGCTTCAGCAAATCCTCCCTGCACATGATCCTTTGATGCTTTCTACAAGTGTAACAATGCTTCCTTTACCTATTAAGCAGACGGCAATAATAAATCAGACAGGGGAATGTGCAATTGTCAAGAAACAGAAGCATCCACGACATTCAACAAAAGCTGGAGTTTGGGACACCTGGAATGCCATAACTTGGCACGGGGGGACACTTAAGTGCCATAACTTTAAAACGGTACACTTAAGTGCCACTTTTTTTTCAAATGGGACACTTAAGTGCCACCTCCGGCGACCCTGCCGGAAATCCTACGTGGCACGTGTTTATTATTTTTTAATGCTTGCGTGGCTCACCGGAGAGCTGAGTTGGCGCTGACTCAGCAAAAACGACGCCGTTTGCATAATAAAAAATTAATTAAATTAAATTAAAACTTAATTTTAATTAAAAATACTCTAAAAAAAAAAAGGGGGACGAAGGGGGCGGGCGCGAGGGGGCCGAGCCCTCGCCACCGCCGCCTCCCCGCGTCGGCCGGGGTCGCCGGCCCCGGCCGACCGGTGGCTAGGGCTGCGAGCCCTCGCCCGGATCCGGCGAGGGCTCACGGCCCTCACCACCGGTCGGGCGGGGGCCGGCAACCCCAACCGACCCTCCCCCTCCGTCGCCGGCCCTTCCCGGCGACGGCGGGGGCCCTCGCGATCGCAGTGAGGGCTCGCGGCCCTCGCCGCCGGTCGGCCGGGGGCCGGCGACCCCGGCCGACCCTCCCCCTCCATCACCAGCCCTTCTCGGCGACGGCGGGGAGGCGGCGGCGGCGAGGGCTCGGCCCTCGCCCGCCCGCCCCATTCGTCCCCGCTTTTTTTTTTTTTTTAATTTTAATTTTAATTTTTAGAGTATTTTTAATTAAAATTAAGTTTTAATTTAATTTAATTAATTTTTTTATTATTTTTACACGTCGACGCGAAACGGCGTCGTTTTTGCATTTTTCGCAACGTCGCATGCAAAAACGATGCCGTTTTGGACTTCCATCGCCGGAAAATTGCCACGTCGGTCGTTTGGCTGGATTTTCGCCGGAGTGGCACTTAAGTGTTCCATTTAAAAAAAAAAAAAAAGTGGCACTTAAGTGTTCCCCCGTGCCAAGTTATGGCACTCCAGGTGTTCTTTACTCACAAAAGCTGGTATAGCCAAGAAGCTTAAGAGGTATACTCCATATGAGTCACGCCAGTATTCTTATGAAGGCCTAGATGAGACTTCCCTATTGGAAACTCCTGTTTTCTCGGCTGATGAAGCAAGCAAATGGGTTGAGGTGGCTTACCCTAAAAAGCCACTAGTAGCACAATGAAACTCATAAGTTGGAACTGTCAAGGACTGGGCTCGACCCTGACAGTTCAAGCACTTAAGGCCCTAGTGGCTAAAGAACAGCCCGATCTGATCTTTTTGATGGAGACAAAGAATAAACAGGAATTGCTGACTCAACTTCAGCGTCGCCTAAAGTTCCCAAACTCTCAGCTGCTTAATCCAGTAGGCTTGTCGGGAGGACTTGCAATGTTTTGGAAGTCTCATTTCTCTTTACATGTGGAACAATCTACCATTGACTACTTTGACACTATATGCACGGATTCTAGAATGGGCATACCAATGAGGCTCACATGTCTACATGCACCGGCAGCATTTCATTCTCGACAACTTCTATGGACAGCCCTCAGACGCATGGCTTCCTCTAACTCTCTACCTTGGGTTTGTGTTGGAGACTTTAATGACATTCTCTACCATTGGGAGAAAGTGGGCAGACGACCAGCAAATTCAATTCGCATGCAATCTTTCAGAGACTTACTACATGACTGTTCCTTTATGGAATTAAATAGCAAAGGTTGTGCCTTTACCTGGATGAACAATCGCCAGGGAGATGACTTGGTGAAGGAACGGCTGGATAGAGTGCTGTGTGACCTGAACTGGAGGCTTGTTTTCCCTGAAGCTGAGGTTTATGCTTTACCTGCAGTGGGTTCAGATTATGGTCCTTTTCTGTTGACTACCGAAAATAAGAAGGGTCGACGACACAAACCTTTTGTCTTTGAAGCATACTGGTTACAGGACCAGGCTTGTCGGAACATTATCGAGAATACTTGGACCTCAGCAAAGCAAGTTGCTCAAGACCTGCCATTCAAATTAAAAAGGGTCAGCTTGGCTCTAGATAAGTGGAGTAAACAACGGTTTTCTAAGGCTCATTCACGAATTTTAGATCTACAGCAGCAATTGCAATTCCTTACCAATCAGACTCAAGCTCATTATGATAACACATTAGTCACCAACATAAAAGCAGAACTACAACAAGCATGGCAGCAAGAGGAGCAATATTGGACAATGCGATCCCGCCTAAATTGGCTCAGGTGGGGAGATAGAAATACCAAATTCTTCCATGCAACTACAATTCAACATCAACAACAAAACAAAATATGTATGTTACAAGATGATAATCAACAGTGGGTGAGAGATGATCAAGCTTTGAAGGAGATGACACAGGCTTTCTTTTCAAACCTTTACACCTCAGCAGGTTCACGAGACTACGCCCCTTTCCTAGATCAATGTTCGAGTATGGTCACACCGGCAATGAATGACTCACTGATAGCAGCAGTTACAGCTGAGGGGGTCCATCACACTGCATTCCAGTTGGGCAAGACTAAAGCCCCAGGCCCTGATGGACTAAATGGACTTTTTTACCAGACCCACTGGGATATCCTTAAAAAAGATCTTTTACTATCAATCCAGAATTTTTTTCAAACCGGAATTCTGCCTTCAGTTTTGAATAGAACCATTATCTCTCTGATAACGAAAACTCCTCACCCAGAGCGTCAGACCAATATAGACCAATCAGTCTTTGCAATTATGCCTACAAAATTATATCAAAAATCCTAGCCAACCGATTGAAACCCTTCCTCCCTGAGTTGATATCTATGGAACAAAGCGCCTTTGTGGGGGGCCGCCAAATACAGGACAACATTTTGATTGTACAGGAGGTGCTGCATCAAATCCAGACCCATAAGAGAAAGAAGCACTTTCAAGCAATTTTAAAAATGGATATGTAGAAGGCTTACGATCGAGTGGGGTGGGATTTTCTGAAAGATTACCTCATCAGGTTAGGTTTCCATCCTTCTTGGGTGCAATGGGTTATGCAGTGTATAACGACAATTTCTATCACCGTCAAATTTAATGGTGAACTGTTGGATTATTTCTATCTGACGCGAGGCCTCAGACAAGGAGACCCCTTATCCCCTTATCTTTTCATACTGATGGCCAATTTTTTATCAGTACTCATACACCAAGCCTTAAATATGGGACATATCAAGGGGATCCAGTTAAACAGGTGGTGCCCAACTCTTTCTCACTTTTTTTTTGCAGATAACACCATATTTTTCTTAGATGGGACAGTATCTAAATGCCAAAATCTATCAAACATTCTGAATCAGTCTTGTTTGGCTATAGGTCAAGCTGTCAATAGGAATAAATCAGGTCTTTTCTCTAGTAAAGATTGTCCCAGCAACCTTAAAGAGAATATGGCGAATGGATTTCACATCCCTGTGTTAGATGGGACGGGTAAGTACCTAGGAGTCCCATCTGATTGGGGACGTTCCAAAGAGATATGTTTGCCTGGATACTGGCAAAAGTGAATAGAAAACTGGAAGGATGGAAAGAAAACCTGATTTCGAAGGGAGGAAAGGAGATTCTCATCAAGGTAGTTGTTCAGGCGATACCACATTATGCTATGTCTATCTTTAAAATTCCTCACTCACTATGTCAGTCTATTGGAAAAAAGATAGCAAGATTCTGGTGGAAGAACAATAGTCATCGGCAAGGCATACATTGGAAAGACTGGAACATTCTTAAAAACAGGAAGGAGTTGGGAGGTCTTGGTTTTAAAGACCTCATTGCTTTTAATAGAGTAATGCTAGGCAAACAAGCCTGGCACTTGCTCCAGCAACCTTCATCTCTGTGGACTCAACTATTCAAAGGTCTATATTTTCATTTGCAAGATTTTCTATGTGCTGCCAGAGGAGCTCGGCCTTCCTGGGGTTGGCAGAGCATTCTATTGGGATGGGAGTCTATTTTATCAAAGCTGCAATGGTCTGTTGGTGATGGGACTCACATCAGAATTCGTGAGGATGAGTGGTTATCTAGGGGAAAACTAGTCGGACCTGCTGCTAGAGACGAACCTAAGATGGTAGCTGAACTGATTGAACCAGAACATAACCGATGGGATGTTTCCTTACTGCATCGCTTTTTTGACATTGAGACAACAACAGAAATCCGAGCAATCCCAATTCGGCCACATCATATAGCAGATCAGTTGATTCGGACGAAAGATCCTCACGGACAGTACTCGGTTAAGCGAGGATATCATACTATAAGCCATGCAGCATCTACCACTAATGAGAACAGAGCCTCCTCATCTTATCAACCACCTAACTTACTCTAGAAAAGTATATGGAAACTTCATCTCCCACCCAAAATTAGGATTTTTCTATGGTCCATCTGTCAAAACGCTCTTCCTACCAGAGATAACCTATTTCAGAGGCATATTAGCCCAGACCCAGTGTGTGCATTATGCGCTAACCACATGCCAGAAACGCTGGAACATTTGTTTCTTCTATGCCCATGGACTTTAAAGGTCTGGTCTCACCCACAAATCGGCATTCACATCATACCAACAGAAATTCGTCGTATAGACGCTTGGATAGCAGACTGACTTACTCAGCAGCGGAACTCACCTGGTATGGACATTGTAGGCGCTCTCTTGTGGCAAATCTGGAAGGCTCGGAATCGATTTATTCTCTCTCATAAATGGCCAGATCCAACGTTTGTTGTCGAAAAAGGTCTACTCCAGGTTCGTACGTCACAACACACCACCTCTGCCGTAATGGGTTCATTGCAAAAAACGGCCGGTCCCGATTCACTTTGGACCGCTCCAGATCCGGATGTTCTACAGATCAATATAGACGGGGCCTTTCAGAGCGGCAACAATTCGGGATCTATGGCTTATATTTGCCAAGATGCTTCTTCCGCTCTGCAGGTTGAAATCCAGGCGCTAACCCTAGCATTGAATCACCTTCTGAAGCAAGGTAGAGCCACTGAGAAAGTCATCGTAGATTCTAACTGCAAAACGCTGGTTGAAGCTGTTAATGATCCGCACACGACGCCATGGGAGGTTCTAGGGGTGAGCGGTTCCCGGTTCCGGTTCGGTTCCGTCTGGAATCTGGAACCTACCCTCGGGTACAGGTTCCTCATTTTTTGGAACCCGGAACCTACCCGTCGAGAATCAAGAACCGGAACCTACCCCGTTACGGGTTCCGTGGTCGATTCCGGGTTCCAACAGGTTCTTTTTTTTTTTTATAACAAAGAATGCGATTACAACTTGGAACCTGAGATAGTTTGCCAAAAGCTTCTTATTTACAACAAATAATGTGATTACATATGCTATTTCCATTGCTGTTCAAAGTTGGTCACAGCCTCTCTCATTTCCAAAAAACAGAATAATTTTGTTAGTATCATGGGCAACAACTTCTGGAAACACAACACTAAATGATAAAAAACTTACAGGCCAACAATTTCCAGATCAACTAGAGAGCGGCATATTGATAAAGCCGTACAAAGTGATGCACTATCCATTCTTTCAATGTTGTACAATTGCAATCTTCTCAATAATATCCTTGAGGAAAGAAGAAAGGCAAAAATTAGGGGTCAATTGCAACATGAGCAACACAAGGTCCAAGAAATCATAATTCGATATACCTGCAGCACTGCCATCAGCACTCAAAGGGCTTAAGCATGTCCTGGTCAAGATGGGTGACTCTTTCCCTTGTCTGGTCTTCTTATCATTCCATGAAAAGTTGGAGACGCCAACGGAACTCCTTATTGTATAGACTAATGGTTGAGAAGATCCAGGTGACATGGTTGGGCCCGGGACGATACCAAGCTTCAATGACCTCAAAGATTTAAGAGAAAATACAGCAAATTTAGATGGAGAAAAGTAATCTCATTATGCAAAAAAAAAGTACCTTAATTTCAAATATTAAATAAGATCTCCTGAGACTAGATGAAAATTTAACCAATAAACAACAATCACAACACAAAATCAATCGAGAAAAATCTATTATATATTCCACGCAACCTAAAAACAGAACCCAAAGGGAAATAAAAGGCAATGGCATTTTTCCAGATCAATCAAATTAAGTAGCAGAGCGTACATTGGGTCAAAAAAGGCCTCCGGTTTCTCACTGCTTTAGTTTCATATGGTCTACAAGGGGAAAAGGGCAGGTGTCCCCTTATAAAGTGTGATGCAAAAGGAGAAAAGTAAGCCATGTAGGCACTAATTATCTCTCAGACTCAGGCACACTTAATTACATTACAAAGCATCTTTAGAGAACCACATTCAGTTCAACCACTACAACCGCACGACAAAGTATGTGTACAAATTCTTCCTTTGAAAGATTCTTCATCTGCCTATCTCAACCAAGAAAGAGTCTAAGGCAATCTAGAATGCAAACCAACATGGTGCAATTGCAGAAGTTTAAATCATGCAAAACATCTTACCTGTTTAAAATCATCCTCATAATCACTCAAATTGAAATTTATGTCCGCATCAAGCCCCCTGAATTTTATTGCAGCTCGATCATAGGCTCGAGTCCACAAAAACCCAATTATGTTATCTTCTTAGATGAATGGAACCTTCTAAAGCTACAAAGCTTAATGAGACATGGCGATGTCTTACCTAGCTGCAGCATGTGCAAAGTGTCAAATCCACCTACAAATTGGTCAAAGATTATCGTGTCTGCCAAAGGTGAACCGACGTCAAGTGAACTTAATTCAAATTGCCTGAGAAAAGACTATGCATACCCAAATACACTTGTTTTCCACAGTCCCTGTATCAAAAGTAAGAGAATAAATCCGTCGTCAATAAGTCAAGGGCGAGCATGCAGCGACGGCAGCATGACGGCGATGAAGACACGAGTCTCACGGCACGGATAGCGCGGTGAAGACGACGGCGGTCGCGACTCAACCCATGGCCAAGGGGGGAAGAGCTCGGTTCTGGCGGAGGCGATGGCGGTTCGAAGCAACGACGGCCCGGACAGCCAAGCGAGCGGCGGCAAGAGGTGGTGACGGTGGCTTGGGGATGGCGGCGATGGCCCACGGCGGCGAGCCAACTCGTCGGGCTCAACGGCGAGACGGCTCGTCGGACAAGCGGTGGGTGGTGGTGGTTCGGTGGCCAAGGGGTGGTGGTGAGTAGGGCGTGGGGCGGCGGTGTGGTGGTGAGTGAAACAGCAGCCAGCAAGAGGAGGGAAGAAGAAGGAGAAGAAGAAGGAGAAGAAGAAGAAGGGGTAGGGTTTCGGCCGAGATTGGGGGAAAGAGGAGAGAGAGAGAGAGAGAGAGAGAGAGAGAAAAAAAAAGTTGGGGGAGAAGAAGCGGTAGGGACGTGAGAGGGGGGAAAGAGGAGAGAGAGAGAAGAAAAGAAAAAAAGTTGGGGGGAAGAGGGGAAATCACGTGATGTGACGTGAGGAGGGAAAAGGGGAGAAAAGAAAGAAAGAGGGGGAAAAAGAAGGGGGAAGAGGGGAAATCACGGGGTGCTCTACTATATTTTTTTTATTATTCAAATTTAGCCGGTTCCCGGTTCTACCCGGGAACCGTGCTCACCCCTAGGAGGTTCGGAGTCTGCTTGCGGAAGTCGTCGCACTCTTACCCTGTTTTTCATAGCTGCAAATTAGGTTTAGACGGCGTGAAACAAACACTATAGCGGACTGGGCTTCTAAGGCCCATCTCCGCGGGTCTCTGCCTCCGAATTGGGCAGCCAATCCTCCTCCTATTTTGTTGGACCTTCTAGTTTCGGATGCAATAGCTGCAGGATGTAAAATTTCCTTATCTTAAATGCAGTTTTCCTTCGTCAAAAAAAAAAAAAAAAAAAAAAAACTTGTTGGATTGAAATCCAAGCAAATCCATTAGCTTGAATTAATGGAAGGAGCCCAAGTCCAATTCTAGGTGTCCAGTGGGGATGGACATAAGTCCATTGAGTAGATTGACATGCGATCCAATACAAAAGTTAGGAAATGTGTGAACCTAAGATCAAGTGCATAGTAAATGATGGAAAGTGGAAGATCTTGAAGGTAGTTCTTGTCACACCTGAAATCCTACAAGGAGGAGGGAGTGACACGACCATCCTTTCTCCAAAAGACCTAGCCTCAACTATATCCAAAATATCCAACTCTCAAAAGTTCCTCCGATGATGCTCTCGTTATAACGGCCACTAACTAAGGGACCCAAAAACATGATAAGAAAAAGAAATACCATGGCCTAGTGAATAATATATTTCTTCTAAGCAGATCGAATAATCATTATGCATATTTACAAAGCCAAATCAAGCCAAATCACAACTCATTTACACCAAATTCAAAATATAACTTATGAGATCAAAATGAGATATATATTACTTCATCATAACTATACTAATAGCAAAAATACCATTTTCATCACTAATATCAAAACAAATAATTAATGATCCGGTCCATTGATTAATTTCATCAAAACACATTTCGTTAGTTTATTCTATCAACTAAACTCAAGCTCAAGTATCTAGCCATGGTCATGGACAACGCACTGTGACAAGGTAACCAAGATTCCCCTTTAATTAGGTCTTTACTTATTATAAGCCAGTGGCTCGACAGATAAGGATATCCTAGACTACTATGTACATACCCGCACACCTCTCAATGGATTCACAGAGACACTAAGCATAATCCATCAACCTCAATCTCCAGAAATCCACAACCAAAATTAGAAACCATCTTGCAACTCAGATTTAATAACCAAATCATAACTTTTCACCATCACAGTTCAAATATCAATGGTCAAGTTCATTGATTAATCTCTATTAAATCATATTTTATATATCACAATACATTTCCCAAATTATTTCAAACTCCATTTTGTAAATCAGTTCACAAATTAATATATAACCTTTCATTAACCATATTTAAAATCAATAACTTCTCGTGAGTCTTTTCCAAAAGGTTTTGCATACCCATTTGCAAGAAATCAATTTAAACTATAATCCAAAGATAACATTTCCATATATAATATACAAATGGTAATAAATGCTTGATCCAATTTATGCAAGAAATATGCCCGTTCTTTACTCATAACATAAATAATCCATTTCATTTTCAAAATATGAGTGTACAAAATTAAAGAAGAAATAGTACTACTCACATGGGAAAAGTCGAAACCCAATCTACAATGGTTACTCAAATCGATGCACTCGAACTCCTAACAATTAATGATATTAAAAACCAAGTAATAGACAACTCTTACGAACAACTTGATTAAACCACATTCAACCGTCGATGTATTGACTCCTTAGCACTATGTAGAAGCTCGTTTATGACATACGTTTGTCTGTCACTGTTAAGCATGACTCGTATGCAAAATTTAGGAATTTCGTTCCAAACAAATTATACTTCAAAATCGAGTTTCATTAGACCTCATTGTTTCACAACACCCTAGACTACTATTTCCACAAAAATTGTTGAGCGGAAGATTTGCACACGATTGAGGGCTCTTTCGGCGGGCAAGATTGCAGATGAAGTTACGATGAGAGGGCTCTTGTTTCCGGTGTGGATGACAGTGATGCCTCATGAGACACACGGAAGAATCGCCCAAAACTCGCACTTAGGGAGACTCAGGACTTGATTTATTGCTTTCAGTGCCTCGTGAAGATAAATTATTCTTGTTACTCGTTGCGAGTGACAGGCACGCGGCATGGAGAACTTTTTCTGGAGGGATAGGCTGTCTAAGGTCGATTTCGACATGGATCTTCTGGACTTGAGGACTTGGAAAACAAGAACGACATGATCTGTGCAACATTTTGGGGACTCAGCATTATCATATTCGGATGTGCTTTTTTGGTCGATCGTTTTGATATGTACAACATTTTGGGGACTCGGCATTATCATATTCGGATGTGCTTTTTTGGTCGATCAAAACGAATAGGTTCACTAAGTTGTTTGCTCCAAAGTTTCTTTGAAGCGTTGGTAGAAACCGCAGAGGATCATTATGAAATCAGTGAAGAAATTGGCGATGCGTTTTAGTAGCAAGACATCCCATTGTATGCCATTTTGGTCTATCTTGAATGGATTTAGGAAGTACCAGTTTGCTTTGAGTGGCCAACCCAGTGTCGGCAACCTCCTCAGCGAATGCGTCTCCCATGTCCACTCGAAGAATTCGAGATGAAGTGGAATTTTTTTGTGGGAAAGCACAAGCTGCATGAAAACACGTGGCTTGCTATGGTGTCATGCGTTCACAAAGAACGTGTCCTCAGCCGACCGAATCTTGATACAAAATACTGAAGATGCTCGTGCTAGTTTTGGAAATCTCTCTTGCAAGACATGACGCTATTCAAATTGCACACTATTGTGGAAAGGTGGCCAAGCACACGCGCAGGTAAGAATTTCTGAAGGACATGCACCGCCAGAAAATCACAGCGAATTTTTGTTTTCATGCTTCGAAGGTACTCAACTTTATGAATATATTCAAAATACCATCTCAATACTTACTGAACCGATGGATAAAGTCTGCCAGACATCCTTCTGGTGACGCCAACGCGGGGACTGCACCTGATGGAGGTCCGGTCAATTTGTTTATTGGTGAGTTCATGCGACAGGCTTTGCATATCGCCCATATGTCTGTAAATAAGAAGAGGAAGAGAACAGCTACGAGATCATGAAATTGGCATCAGAGCAAATTCAAAAGGTTCCGAAAACTGAAGAAGTGGCAGTGGCTCTTGACAATTCAGATGGTAAAAAGGATACGGATCAGGCTATTTGTGAGTATGTTCTCGAAACACAACTCGATCAAGAGAATGTAGCTAAACCTGGGATGGGATGTCCGACAGTGAAACGCGAAGTTTCAAGGCCATGGACCAGCAGGGAAACCAAAGACAGGGTTAGCCTCTTCCTTACCAATTTGTTCTTTAAGTTCACTGCCTTGTGTTTGCACTTCCGTTTTAAAATGCATTATCTTGGTAGGATTAATCTTCTCTTATAGTAACTATTATCACCGGTAAGAACGACAAATAGAAGTATTATCTTGGTAGGATTAATCTTCTCCTTTTTCGCCTTAACAGGATGCGCTCGACAATCGAGCAGAGGATTGACCCAATCCGGTCCAAAACATGCCTAACTAAGAGCTCAGAGCCTCGAACATCCATCTCTGACCGACTTTCGAAACATGCAGATTGACGTGAAAGAGGCATATCAATATTTAGGATAACAGTCAACGCATGAATTCAATAGCGAATCATTCAGTTTCTGAGTTTTGTTTGTGTGGCTGCCCACAAGAGATCATTCCACTTCAAAATTTGTGAACGCCTAATTCCCTAGAGAATTCCAAACTTCAGTTTAGTTTCAATTTTGCCCCTGAGCCTTTTTTTATCTCATAAAAATCATAAATTTTTATTCTAATCTCAAATCTACCCATACGTCAAAAAATCGCCATCTATATCTGAACTAGTTAAAAGTTTCATTATCAGAAAAAATGTGTTCTCGTCAACACCCTCACCTTGTAAAGAATAATAGCAACCTCCTGACGTTGATAATATTGAAGAAGTGATTTTTTAACTTGAAGGTAAATTTTGGACTAGAGTGAAGATTGAGGAATTTTTATGAGGAAAAAAAAAAGTTCGGAGCAAAATTGGGATTAGACCTTAAGTTGAGAGTTCTTTTAGGGAATTAGCCCTATTTATGAATCATTTCCTAAACAGTCCCGGTCGAAGCAAGCATCCCCACAAATGTTAGTGAACTGATTCGTCAGGCGGGCAATCAGGAGAATTCTGCCTTCATTGGGGCCGTTTGGTTGAGCATTCCCAAGGGGCTTTGGGCCCCCAAAGCCCCTTGAGGGAAAATTTTAGTGTTTGGCAATATTTTTGAAAGCTCCTTTGCCCAAGTATGAGCATTCTGAATGCTCAATGCTCAAAGCTGGGGAGGGGGAGCATTCAGCATTCAGCATTTGGGAAATGCCACGTCTACTGTTCATCTCTCTTCCCCCATCGTCTTCCTCTTCTTCTTCCTAGCCACCAGGCTTCTCCAGCAGCCGCCACCGCCGCCGCCGCCTAAGGGTCGTGCGTCGCCGGTGACCACCATCTAGGGGCGGCGCGACGCGCGACCCAGGCGACGCGAACCTTAGGCGGCGTCGCCTGAGGTTGCGCGGACCCAAGCGACGCCGCCTGAGATTCGCGCGGCCTCAAGCGGCGACGTGCGACCCAGGCAATGCGGACCTCAGGCGGCGTGCAAACCAGGCGACGCCGCCTGAGGTTCGCGCGACCTCGCCGGACGCCGGCTTCCGTCCACCACGCGCGGCTGGAATGAACCGGCATCATCGGAACGTGCAATGCACGTGCCGATTCGGGCCCAAGGCGCATGCGTCGCACACGCGCAGTACTGACGCTTGCACGTACGTCGCCGCCTGAGGTTGCGCGAACCTCAGGCGGCGTCGCCTGAGGTCCGCACGACCTTAGGCCGCCAAATCTGGCGATCCGGCGGCCAGATCTAGCAATCTGGAGGCCAGATCTGGCCGTGGGACCGCCAGATCTAGCCGTCCGGCACCGCAGGCCGCCGTATTTGATTTTTAGAATTTTTTTTTTAAATTAAAAGCAAAAGCCCATTTGTAATAAGTTTTGCCAAACGGTATTTTTACACAAGTCACTTTTCAACGCGTAATTTGTCAAACGCCCGAGCATTCCCGAAAACCCCTTTACCCTTAAGATATTTGCATTTAGCCAAAGGCATTTCCCCAAAATTGAACCAAACGGGCCCATTCCCACCTGTTTGGCAATTGGGTCAAAAAGTGGTTACAACGGGGCCTACTGAAGTAAATGTGATGAAGAAAAAACCACGAATAAAATTTAAAAGCGTTTTAGTGGATGGCGCGACCAGAGCAGTGATGGTGATGTCTTAGCATCTCACCCATCACCGACCATACGGAGCAATATTGCCGTGGTCCGACATTTTCCAATTCCTTGAAGGCGCAGGTAGCGTTGGAGAGTTTGTGCGAAGATATTCTTGTTCAAACCAATTAAGAGCTGTTGTTGCTCTCCCAATGACGGCCATGGCAGGCCAAAAGCAGTTATTATATTTAATCGAGATGTGTCCCACTCAAGATGGGGGTTGCTCAAGTTGATGGGAGACAAGGGATGGTTGATTATAGTGAAGCATCCCATCATATAAGCCATGGGAATGATTCTCAGAAAGGGAAGCTTGTCTGATGAATCGGCTTATCAATATCACATGATCCATGACCAAGGCCAATTAACCCGGACCATAGCAAATGGTATTAGAGCAAGCTCCCCAATTGTATATGCAAATACCATCCGCTACAACATCTCGAGCATCACTCTTAAAAAAGACGGAAGATATGCTCTTATTAGGCGAACATAGGCCATTTGTGTAAAGCCTAGAGGGAGGCAATGTGTTAGAGAGTTTGTGTTAGGATCCTATTTACGAAAGGAATCAAAGTGCAACGGGTACTTCCTTCGAAACACCATATCCAATTGTCCTGCACTACGGATCGGACTTTCGGCATATTTTGATGATTCAAACTCTTACGAGCTTTGATCCCCCATTGTCTATCAATATATTAGTCAACATATTGGGCTTGACCAAATAAAACTTCCAACCTATCAAGGGATTTTCCAGAAATGCACCTAACATCTGACAAAGGATTAATTTTGTCAAAGTTTCACATGAAAGAAATATTCCTCCGCGTGTCGCTTCGATCAAAGGTTTTTCTTTTATTTTTAGTGGTTTGCATAAATAAAATGACTAACCACCGCTTGCGGTGGCCGCGATGGTTTGAGCTCTCTCCCCCTAACGCAAGGGGAGGAGTTCAAATCCCCTCACGGTCGCTAGGGATTCTTAAGTGTGACGTCGGAGTGGTGGGTCCTCCGCTAGCGTCACCTGGGGTTACTCTCCCATTGTCGGTCGTGCGGGGATTCCCTGGATCACCAAAAAAAAAAAAATGATTAAAGAGTGCACAATTGGCTGATGCTAATTGAGAGGTGGACATGAGGCGAAGCAGAGGAGATGGGTGGTCTCTCTTCTTCCAAGTGGATGCTCTCTTGGATGAAGGCATTGTTCTGCTCAGTGAGTCCCTCCTCATCGATTTTCACTTCTCGGTCCTCATCTCAACATCGTTCGGACCACCTTTGGGCAAAAGGTAGGTGCACCTATTAGGAATGTGAAAAGCAAAAACCGCAGCTCGCACCACCGACACCCACCCCCCCAAAAAAAAAAAAAAAAAAAAAAAAAAAACCGCGATGGGTGTGGTGGCTTAGCACCCCAAGACACCTTTTCGATACCGCATTTCCCGGTAGAAATTCTTAACGGCCTCTTCATCGAGCTGCTCTTCACGATGGACATAAAGTTTCTAGAAATATAAAGAATTGTTATGGTGAAAACAGTCGCATCGACGCATCGACAGCGACCCTACGCAAGGGTGGGTGTGGGTCAACACGTCCTTTTCATTGAAAATGAATGCTATGCCTGTCAGCGTGATGCGCATGTTGACTGCACTACCTAACGGGGGCATCGACAATGACATTTTACTCTACTCATGACGCATGCATGTGGGATAGATGACATAGCACATGGATGCGTAAAATGACTTTTAAATAGAGGTGGCAAAATTTGCACTCATATTTTTAACATATAGGTCGAATATGGGTTAATAGCCCATTACAACTATTAACCCACGTTCGACCCGTTTTTTTATTCAGTTTTATATGAGTCGAAAATGGGTCAGACTCTCCGACCCATTTTCGACCCATTTTTGACCATTTTTAAAGCTCAAAGCCAAAGGTTGAAACTGGTCCACTAAAAAAAACCCATTTTCTCTACCCCTCCGCCGCTCTCCTTCGACAGAACCGCTCATCTTCGACAGTCCTTCGACGTTCCCCTTTGCCGCTCTCCTACTCGCTGCCTCCGCCACTCACCGCCGTAGCTCACCTTCAAGTCGCCTCCGCCGCCCGCCTCCGCGTCTCGCCTCTGCCACTCACCGCTGTTGCTCACCTCCGAGTCGCCTCCACCGCCCGCCTCTGAGACTCGCCTCCGCCACTCCCTCGAAGATCCTTCGTCACCTTCTCACGCTCCCTCGAAGATCCTTCTCACGCTCCTCTGCCGCCTCCCCGAGCTCAAGTGTCGGTAGGTTTACGGTTGGGATTGGGTCGCATTATTATTTTCGATTGGTAATTGCATTTAGCTATCAATTAGATTTGGTGGATTTGATCTGCGTCATTTCTGGGGTGAAAGATCGAATTTTCAAAGCTTGCTTTTTTGATGGTATGAAAAGAAGAAAAGATCACTTCTTTTTGGCCAGGCAGAAGAAGATCACTTACTTTTTGTGTATATGTTTCCATTTAGGACTCGACGTGCAGCTTTTCATGTTGCTCGATGCATATCGCAATGCAAGATTGGTGACTCAGATATTCACCAGATTCAGCATGTCTCTATATTGATTACACGTATTTAATTGTAGAGTCTAAGAGCACAGGATTGTGATATTCTGATTTCAGATTGCAAGTTGTGATTAAAGGCCATCTCATCAAGTCTTTTAGACTGCTAATATGGACTTTGGAAACTAACAACTGTTAGCATAGATGTACGTCTTGTTTGCCTTTTCGCTTTGGTTGTATGCCTACATTCCTATGTCTTATCATATATCGGCTTGTCAAATGTCTTCATGGGCAGAGCATTCCTTATGAATTCATAAATACATACATTCAAGAAAACCAGCAAATTGTCGCTCTTGGGTACTCGGACACATTGTGGCCGGTGACCATCAGGACCTATTGATGCTGTAGCAAACTTCTGTGTTGGTTGGTCCAAGTTTGTGAGCCAAACTTGTCTTGAGTGAAGGGGATGTCTACGTGTTTGAGCTCAATGATAGAGACCATGTTTAGGTTGAACTGGGATTTACGTTGGAAGCCACTTTAGGCCTTATACTAGTTGAAAGCAATTTTTGCCATTATTCTGTTGTGATGAAAGGAGATAAAAGTGCACTTATATTTGTAAACGTGCTCTTTTTTTATCTTGTTATGATCTTATCATTTCTAGGCCTACACACATTTCCTACTTTGGGTATCTCTGTTGAGCTTGTCGCGCTTTTATCATTGCCTTTTTGGAAAGGATCTCTGGTTCAGCACTCGCCTTGGTTCTAGGTTACTGAACCTGGTCTTTGTATTACAAAAGAATGTCAAAAGTGACATGTTTTAGTTCTAGAAGGGATATGGAAATTTATGCAACATACCTTCACTCATGGTCACCTGATGGTTTTCAAATATGGGAGAGACAGACTCTATACTTTCTTTTATTTATAAAGTTCACTGTTAAATTATCTCTTTTGTCTCCAGATTCAAACTAGCATGTTAAAATGGTTTTTGTCTTGTTAAATGAGTAGTTTGTTAAGTCGCTTTGTTGATTTGTAATTTCCCACTGATGTGTTAAGCAGTTCAACTGATTTATTAATTTCTCTGTAAAAAAAAAAAAAAAAAATTTGGCAGTGAGTTGACCAAATGTCATGTTCTTTATTCCATGTCTCGAACAATTTTATGCTTGAAAAATGCAATTTTGACAAAATTATGATGCATTTAGAACGCATTCTGGGGACTAGAGTCACTGATCTTTTGAGTTTTCGGATGTTCTGTAATTCTTCTGTAGCATTGTGATCTGATGTTGCACGTATGTGTTGACTACAGGTCACCCCCTTGATAACCTTTATCATGGTCCTACTGGCCTTATCTCCTTGTCTTATCAAGGCCTGGAGAAATCCCCAACCAAAGGATGCTGCAAGATGGATAGCATATGCCTACACAAGCGGATTCCTGTTTGGGTGGCATGTTCATGAAAAAGCATCTCTCCATTTTGTCATCCCTCTAGCACTCCCTGCAGTACAAAGTCTGGGAGATGCAAAGCACTATTTCTGGTTATCAATAGGTATGCTCTTCAGGATATTATTGGCATTGCCTAATCAAGTTATTCAGCTTACGTCCAATCTTGTATGTTCTCTTTTGGTACTACACTCATTGCCTAGTTTGCTTGTTGTCGTTGCTGTTATAGCCTTAATTGATTTGATGAGTTAAATTTCAGCTTTCAATCTCTGTGTTTGTGTTTGTGTGTGTTAGGGAAAAGATTCAAGATTTTGTCAAGATCTTCCCTTTGGTTGTCTTACTGCCCAAATGCATGGTGCAAATTCAATCAACTATAGATTATGGAGCCAAGTATGTCTGGTGTGCTATTCCACATTCTAGCCAATTAGTTTCATATTCTCTTGAAGGAGAGGAAAGTTAATAGAAGAATAAAAGAACTTTTGAAATCGAGGAGCATTGTCAGAAGTTCCTGGCTATCGTTCACAATCGTCCCTTTAGTATCCTTAGATTGTGCATAATACTTGATAGTATATTTATACATAAATATATGTACTTTTTAATGTGCGTATTTTGAGGATTCAAAGCTGGATATTATCTGTATCATCCCAAGCAAATTTGTTAGAACACGAACTAGACTGTTAGACAGTAAATCCATGTACTGTGATACATATTTCTACTTATTTCCCTCAAATTTGGTAGCTAGAAGCTTAGACAATGTGGTTAGTTAACCTAAATTGGTCAATACTGTTATTATGTCAATTTCACATTAATCACGCTTGTGCAGTGTTATTCAAGCGTTCCCCTGAATAATTTCCATTAGTCATGACATGTACTCTTCAGTTGAGATGTTCTACTGTCTTCGAGTTTGCAAGCTCTTCCATGTCCAAATTCCTGATTCTGCCTCACTTGTGAAATAACTAAATTACTTCTTGATGTCGACAAAGGATAGACATATCTAATATCTTTTATTAATTAGCCAAACCTCTCAAATGCCCCGTTCTAACATTCTTGTGTCTTTGCCGTGCAGTATGTTGCTATTCACTCTTCCCACTTCTCTATGAAGCCCAAGAGTATCCCATAAAAGTGTTGCTGCTGCTATTGCATTGCATGGCGATGTTGCTAAGCTTTCTCGCACTTTGTTCGATGGGAGTGCAAGAGCGAAAGCAACTGCTTCTAAGTCAAGAAAAGGAGATGAATCTGGACAGAAGAGGAGCTCGGGTCTGGCCAGGAAAGGAGGGTTTACTATTGGTTGGATCACAAAGTGTTATTTGTTTGGTATTTTACTTGTCGAGTTATGGGGTCAGTTCTTGCATCCTTACATTCTTGGCAATAAGCTTCCTTTTGTGCCCCTGATGATGATATTTTATCCAAAGAATATTCTTCTTTGCCAAGAGAGAGACACACGTAGACTTGAGTTCAGATTTTTGCTTCTTTTGGCTGATATAAGAAACTCATATTCTGTCACCTTTTATATGATACAGCGACTTTATCGTCAAAACATCACATGTGGATATCTTTCGATTTCCTTCCACCCTTGTTTGTGAGACTGGTTGGCGTTTTCTTCTTTTTTGCAACTTTATTTGTTGAGTTGACTTGTTTAACTCTTTTTCAATTTATAAATAGTATGCTCACTTTAAATAAGAAAAGCATGTGCATAATCTAATTCTTCATAAATATTTCAATTTATAGGTTTTTTTAACAATTTTTATTTTATTTACTATTTTTAAATTTAATTTTATAGGTTTTTTTAATAATTTTTATTTTATTTACTATTTTTTAATTTAATTTTATAGGTTTTTTTAACAATTTTTATTTTATTTACTATTTTTTAATTTAAATTTATAGGTTTTTTAACAATTTTTATTTTATTTACTATTTTTAATTTAAATTTATAGGTTTTTTTAACAATTTTTATTTTATTTACTATTTTTTAATTTAATTTGAGGTTTTTATCCAATTAGCATATAGCTTAAAGTGAGCGCAGGTATTTTTTTAGAATAATAGTATGTTTTAGCAATATGGGTCGGGTCGGGTATGGGTCCGATACGAGTCGGGTCGGGTCGGGTATGGGTCACTATATTTACACTACAAGAATATGGGTCAAAACGGGTTAAATGGGTCGAATATGGGTCGACCCATTTTCGACCCAACCCATACCCGACCCGACCCGAGCCACCCATTTGCCACCTCTACTTTTAAACAGACCAAATCACCTGAAAACCCTCCAACTTTATATTCACTCCCAACTTTGATCTGAACTATTATATGTCTAAAAAGATCCCAATTTTATGTCCAGTCCAAATTTGCCCAAAATATTTTGTCTTAAAAAAGCTCTCAATTTTAGGTTCGGTATCAAGTCTGTCTCAAACTGTTCTGTCCTAAAAAAATCACTATTGTAAACCTCAGTCCCAAATCTATTATTATTAGCCCTATGTCAAAAAATCGCTATAAACCACCCCTACTTTTCACATTAAACAACAGTCTCATTTTGGAAATAATTTTCCACGTCACCTTGCCGATATGGATCTATTACCGACATGGAAATGCCACGTCAAACAACTAATGTAATTTTTGGACAAAGGGTTAATAGGGACAGATTTGAGATTAAATTGAAAATTGATAAAGGTTCGATATAGATTTGGGATCAGAGCTTTCTTTAGTTAAAAAAAAATTGGAAGTAGACTTAAAATTGAATGTCTTTTGGGAAATTGCGCCTTTTAAACATGATGAGAGAGACAATTGAGATACATATGTTCCAGCATGTGCGAGCACCATATCTAAGATGACATTAAGGTTGTGTGACTAGTTCGGTTCTCCCTGGAACCAGATTAAACTGCCCATAGAAATTGGTCTAGCACCTAGTTCCAATGGAAACAAGTTGATTCTTGATTCCAAAATTTTGGACCCGATACAATGTGAGTAGGTTCATGGTCTAGCATGTTAAACCTACCCACCCACTCACCACTCGAGAACTGGTTAGAGCATATATTTTGAAGTTGGAAGAAGATTATTTATTATTCTTAAATGAGCTTAAATTCCCTATTGCTTTATATTAATATTTATTTTTTGTATTGATTTTTTATTTTGAGTTGTTTTGTTGCCCATACTATTTCGTTATAATTGCTATTTGTCTTATCTTTAAAAAATGAAGAAAAAAAAAGTTCCCAAGTTGATTCTAGAACCCAACTAAACAAACAAGTTAGATTCTAGGGTCAGTTCCAAGATAAATAGAATAGGCTCCAAATTCTAGATCTGAAAAACAGTTATTTTGAAATTGATCACCCTTAGATGTCATACATAACTTCACATAGTAATAGTGAAGATAATTTAACAATTATGTCACCAATAGCCCAAGATGACGTAGCCGCTGCAGCAGTAGCAGTAATAGTAATAGTAATACATAATGACATGACATGATTGTGCATGACTATACCAAGTATGCCATTGACAAGGCGAGTGAGTACTATTACTTCATTGAGCTTGTGACCACAGTGTCTAGAGCTTCCTTGAGCTCGTGGCCATGGTCATGGAGTTTCTTCCAGCTTGCGGCCATGGTGCTAGAGCTTTCTCGAGCTCGCCCTCCAACCGCCATGGTTGCTTGAGTTTTACTGAGCTCGACCATGGTCATTCCAGGTTAGTCTAGCTCAACGTTGGCCACTCGAGCTTCTGAGCTTGCAGCCGCTCTATCCGGCGCTTATTTGAGCTCGTAGTCATGCCCACTCGACCTTTGTCAAGCTCGAAGCCATGTTGGCTGGAGCTTCATTGAGCTCGTGATTAGTGGCATGTTGAGGTTTTGCATGGGTGAAAATATTAGATTTTATGGGTTTGTTTGGATTTGGTGATGTTTAAGTGGACGAAGAAGAAGATAAACTAATATTCCAAATTTTAAAATGGCGTAAAGCTAAGTTAGCAAATTTCTATTGGCATTAAAGTCACATCAATATTCCGTTACCGAATTGACTATGCTTGACTAGTGACATTTAAAAAAAAAAAAATAGAGATGATTTTGAAAAAATATAAATGAAGGATGGACATTTTTGAATGTTTTGGACTAAAGTATAACGAGCTATGGCGACACTTCACCTTAAGGAAAATAGAACGATATCCATACTTCCCTATTTTGAGAAGTGCATGTTCCCCTTATTTTGGAAAGACCACCTACTTTGCATAGTGCGCTGAGGTGTTGCATCTTCCTAGTCCGGCCACCTCAAATCGTTAGATTCACACCCCACCCATCTTCTTGCTGTGCTCGAATTTAGATTTTCCAAGTAATTTTCTTAGAATTACTACCAAACTCCATGCTCCATCAATGGTCTATATATATGTTCAACCACTTATTTTCCTCATAAGTTGCTTCCCCCTTCGATTTCCTTTCTGTTTCATCTCCCTTGCTCCACATATATCCCAAATTCACGAAATTCAAGTATTCTATATCCCTATCTCGAATGGCAAGCACTCCGAGATCATCGGACCCAAATGCCCGAGGTCCTAGAGTGGTATTCGCAAACATTTCGCTCGCTTCGATCAGGCACTCAAACTGCTATCACTACCACTCATGGTCAACTCACGATGAACAGACTGTTTCCAACAAAATGAACCCCGTCGTCCTCTGTTTCACGCCGATTTTCCTAGGCTTACTCCAGTTGAAGTATGGCGGGGCTGGCGCTTCTCCATATAGGACACACCCGGTGACCATGGGCTTCAGCATCGCCTGCTTGCTCGTGAGCTGCCTCGCCTATCTTCTGAAGAATGCGTACCTTCCCGATGCGTCTCTCCCCGGTGTCTCTGGCCAAGCGCTGGAGCGCACGACGCTGTTGCTCGGGTCATTGTCATTGGCGGCTCTGGTCACACTGGTTCTGCCCAGCTCATGGACCGGGGATTCCTATGTAGGGTACATCTTTCTCTCCGTGGGAGCTGGGGCACTGGGGTGCTTCATGCTTCTTAAATGCAAGATCGGCACATCATCCGAGACCGGGACAGCGCGTGGAAACTTGCTCTTGCCTGGCGCGGCGCACGTTGACCAAGAAAGCGACCTCCCTGTCTAAACCCGGCACGTCGTACTCTGCGCGGTTGGTCGCTCGGTGGTTGGTTTTTCTGTAGTTTTGTCATGATGTTTAATTTCGTCGCGGACTGATGACTTTGAGATCATCCGCCCCGTCGATCCAAACAAGTAACGTACATTTTACTTTAGGCGACGGCTCATTCAGGCCTCGGATGGGGGATGCCAGACCGGGTTGTAAATTCCGATATGCTTATTAAGAGATTTGATTTGTCAAACTCTTTTATGATCTCAATTATGACCTATTTCATTAAATGAACGCTCTTAGATTGTAAATTAATCTCCAAATGAGATTCGTATGTCGCCCCTTATTCATATTCTATATCTGTCCTTAACATAAGAGGAGGACAACTTTTGGAGTTTTTTTTTTTTTTTTTTGAAGAATACTTGAAAAAGATAAATACGTTAATAATTCCCTCATTACTTTTTTTAAGGAATATATGAAAGTAATAAATATTTCTTATTGAATTACCTGTTTTCTTTCGACAAAAAAAAAAAAAAAATTGCCTTTTTTCTTTAATGGATTTATTTTTTGTGGCTCCAATTCGTGTTCACGAAGACGGAGACAAAGAGAGAAGTCATTGCTTGTTAATAGAAGCCATTGCATATTAGGATAGAAGATGGAAGAGCTTGCTATATTTCTTATGATTTTGGATTCATCGTCGCTTAGCGAGGAGAGTGAAGAGAGGGTAGATAGAATTATGTTTGCAACATAAAATTTAGGAGCTAAATGCATTGCGACAATGTAAGTAAAAGTCTTGTTCAATAACCTCATCCTGTTGGTTGGATCCAGCTCATTTGTGGGGCCATCTAATACTAGAGGAAAAAAAAGAATAAAGTCAAAAAGGAAAAAAAAACAAAAGAAAGAGTTGCTTCGTGCTTGATTGAGTGAGGAGCCGAAAAGCAGGGAGCCCATTTCACCGAGCGGAAGAACGCAGTCTGCTAATAGGACATGGAGGAGTGTGAATAAGCAAGAACAGCAAGCGCGAGGCGTTTCCTTTCCGTGCTTGCTTTAAACCATCGGAAAGCTTTTATATAATTTGGGAAGTGGTTAGGATGTAGGAAGCGGATCATCCGCATACCCAAGAGGTCAGGATTAGGGATGTAAAACAAGCCCGCGCCACGCCAGCCCGACCCGACTTGATGTTGGCGTTAATAGGGTTGGGGTCAGGTCGTGGGCTTTTTTGACCCAACCCGTTCTTAAGTTGGATGATATTCGAGTTTTAGGCAGGTCAGGTTGGGTTTATTGCGCCTTTGTAGGGTTTTGGGTCGGGTCGTATATCATGAAACCTGCCCTGGCCCGATCCCTGACACCCCTGATCAGGATACAGCTCGATCAGGACCGTTAAAGGAAGCATTTTCAATTTTGAGTTGACAGATCATCCGGCCAAGGCAGATGGTATGAGAGGAGCAGGGCTGAATATCTTGGTTGCAGTCCATGCCTTTTAGTTCAGTTTACTCTTTGGCTTACTGAGTTAAGCCTTCACATTTCCCAGGCCAGGAGTACTTTACGAGCATTTGGTTTACCCTTTAAAAGTCGTTTGAGCGGGCAAGATTCGTGGACGAATCACAGGGAAACAGAACGGTGTCACAATATATACCTTTGGAAAAATATTCTCTTTCCGCGTATGTGTGTATAATTTCTTCATACCGCGTTTTCAATTTGGTTTTGTTAGGTAGCAATTCACATGAATGGACCCAGCAAGTATTTGGTTTAATTTCTTCCTTCGTTCTTTCTATTTTGCCTTGCTTTCTCTCCCTCTCGGAAAACACGCTCCTTCTCACAAAACACACTTGCTTTAGGGGATTGACGGCCCAAGGAATGGATCCATCGAACTTCTCTACCGGAGATGACGTTGGGGAACAGGTGAACACTGATCCTTCTACGTCTGACTTCGCAGGAAACCTGGCGGCGACTGGGGCTGCCGATAACATTTTCAGTTCCGGCCTTGGCAGCTGCTCTGCGGGCTTTTCCATCGACACGAACGATTTCGACTACCTGCAGATGGGGGATCCCATGGCAGCGTGGCTCGGAATTTCTGGGCAGGCGGCGACGCGGGCTAACGAAAATTGCTCCAACAACCAGGTGGACTCCATGGACTCTGGCATCCACTGTCACTACACCGGATCGGGTGGCACCGAGGCGGTGAACTCGAGCCGGCAAGTCATCTCTCCCTTCTTCAACCATGGGCAAAATGATTTTGATCGCTCCAGGAAACAGGTAATCACGGTCGCCAATTTCAGAGATTTATATTTACTCCTTTCCCGTGACACTAACTCCCGAAAAGCAAAACGTACTTGCCTCGAGGACTTTAGTTAAAAATTAAAATAAAAACGAACGAAAGTGGAAGCGCAGATCTGAACCTTCGAAGCCTGAAAGCTCCGCATCGACCAAGCCAAACCCTGAAAAGAGGCGATGGCCCGCTGCCGAGCACGCGAGACCCCAGGAGACCCGATGCCGAGGTCACGCAACCTCAGGTGACCCAGATCTGACCCTTAGGAGGTCGGCGCAACCCAGACGACTGTCGCTGAGGTCGTGCGACCCAACGAGCTTCGGCTTGGGCGACCCTCGGCTAGGCAAGCCTCGACCTCAACCTCAACCTCGACCTCGGCCACCCGCAACCTCAACCTATAGACAGAGTGTATGAGAAAGAAGAGGAACAGTGTTTTCGTGTGGGCGTGATTTGAAGACGAAATAATCAGTGAGGCAAGATTTGGGGGAAAAAAAAAGGTCATTAAAGCCCGAAATAGCATTCCAAAAATGTTAAAATGCCCAACCTTAATCTATGTTCGTCTATATCAACACCTTTTCATATTCGAGCCACTTTTTAAAATTTTAGGCTCATAATATTTTGGGTGTTTGGAATTACTTTCCTTGTTCTTTTTTTCTTCCTTATTCTTCTGCTTTTATTCTGTGAAGTCTGACAGGCTAGTTCCTTTGAATTCAATTAATGTGTGTTTTTTCTTAGCCAATAAATTAATTATGTGATGTTTAATCTCGGGTTCTTAACTGTTTTAGGTCTATTTTATTCCCAACATTTCTAGCATATGCATACGAATTTTGTTCTCTCATAAGACATCTTTCTATTTCGCGGAGGAAAATAAAATCGTGGATTGGCCATTCAGTCATTTTCTTCTCGAAACTCCATTTTGTTCTCTTCATCCATATCCAATTCAATCTTGTCCGGGAATCAACAGGAACAAATGCGGATCAATCACGACTTTGGCAAATCATGTCGGGAAGCACTTTGCTCAACATTGCACTTTGGTTGCTCCAGAGTTTTCTTGAAGCGATGAGCGGGCGGAAACCACGGACGATCATTACAGATGTGAGCGAAGAAATCGCCAATGCCTTAACAGATATCTTGCCAGAGAGTCGCCATTGTCTGCGTGCTTCGTCTATCTTGAACAGTTTCAGTAAGTACCTGTCTCCTTTGATTGACCAGGTTGACCAACCTGTTCTTCACGAACTCTTTAGCAAGTGTGTCTTTGATGTCCAGTCGCAAGAAGAATTTGAGTCAAAGTGGAAATCCTTGATAGGAAAGTCCAAACTGCATGAAGAGGCGTGGTTTGCTTCTTTGTATTGAATGCGCGAGAAATGGTCTCATGCCTTCACGAAAAACGCGTTCACTGCCGGCCTACACTCAATTACCGACGATAAGAATGCACATGTTATTTTCCGGAATCTCTTATGCGAGACAATGACACTGTACCAAATTGCACTCCGGTGTGGAGAGGCAGCCAAGGACATACGCACGGAAGAATTGAAGGAAGACAGGTGCTGCGAGAAAGCCGTGGAGAATTTGAAATCCAAGAGTCCGATGGAGAAAGAAGCTGAACGCTTGTATACTCGACCAATCTTCAGGATGTTCCAACAGGAGTTTATCGGTAGCCTATCTCTGGCAATCGAAGAAAGCGGAGCCACGGCAACTCTTTGCAAGTTTAAGCTGACTGAAGCAGACAGTACGAAGATACACACCGTCGAGTTTGATCCTTCCAATCCTTCCAATTTGACATTAGCATGCAGTTGTGGGAAGTTTGAGTCAGATGGTATTTTATGTTTTCATGCTTTAAAAGTACTCAACTCCAAGAATATATTCAAGATACCGTCTCCTTACTTATTGAAACGTTGGACAAAATCTGCCAAAGACAGCCTGCCAGTGGACGTCTCAAACATAGGGATTGCACACAACGGATATCTGGTCAATTCGTTTTACATTGAGTTTATGCAAAAGGCTTTGCAAGTTGCACATATATGTGCAACTAAGAAGAGGAAAATCATGGCTTTGAAGTCCATATATTTGACATTGGAGAACATTGCGAAGGCTCCGAGAACAGAAGAAGTCACTGTCGCTGTTGAAGAATCAGAAGGCAACAATGATATGGGCCAGGCCATTTGAGATGATGCTCGTGAAACACAACTCGACCAAGAGAATGTAGACAGGTCAGTCTCCTCCTTACCAATTTGTTTCTTAAAGTTCACTGTACCGTGTGTGCACTTCAACATTAGAATGCAATATCTCAGTAGAACTAGTTCTTTATCATAGTAATTTCAACTGCCGAGTGAGAACGACAAATAGAAGTATTTATAATGAATTGGTCCAAGACATGAACTCTTCTTTTGCCTTAACAGGATAAACTCGACAATTAAGCAGAGGATTGACCCGATCACGTCCAAAATGTCAGAAAAAAAAGGGGCACCGCCAACTCTCTCTCTTTCTGGATCTCTCTGCTACTTTCTCTCTCTCTCTGGGTTTTTTCAGATTTCTCTCTCTTTCTGCTGCACCAGAATTTCCTCCCTCTCTCTAGATTTCTCTCTTCCCCTCTCTCTGGATTCTTCTCACCGACTTGTATACCCTATAAATAGGGGTGCTTGCCCCTTTGTGTAGTGTGTGTGTGTGATGTGTGAGTGAAGTGTGTACGTGAGTGAGTGTGTGGTGGAGTGAGTGATGTGAGTGAAGTGTGTGCATGGGTGAGTGTTGTGTGAGTGGGTGTGTGGCGTAAGTTGTAGAGTGGTAAGGGTTTTGTGTAGAAAAGTGTGTGTAGTGGTGAGGCGCATGAGGCGCGTGAGAGTGGTGTGTAAAGAGTTTGTAATATGCTTTATATAAAATAAAGCAATTGTTTTACTTATACATCCACTTGTTTTTCAACATTTGGTATCAGAGCAGGTCGTCGGAGGCCGTGCGAAGACAGTGGTCGGGGACCATTGTAATTGAGTAGGCGGTCAGGGATCGTCGAGCCAAGGAGCGACGTTAGAGTTCTGCCAGTGCACAATCTGGGATTGTGAAGTTGGTTGGTCCGGGACCAGGCTTACTTGGTATAGTGCTGGGCATTATATTCAAGTCACAATGGCAGATTTCTCAAGCTCGGTAAGTGGCGTCGAGAAGCTCAACAACTCAAATTATAATAATTGGAGTACCCGCATGTAATATTAATTGCTAGGTCAAGATTTGTGGGATATTGTTGGCGGGAGCAACACCACCCCACCCACGAATGATAGCGAATTAAGAAAATGGAATATAAAATCGGGTAAGGCTCTTTATGTGCTTGCCGTGACTGTTAAAGATGAATTACGCAACACATAAAGAGTTCAAAAACCCCGAAGGAGGCACAGGATAACTTGGCAACGCTGTTTGCGAGGACAAACGATGCCAAGTTACAATGCCTGGAGAACGAGCTCCTCTCAATCTCGCAACAAAATATGACGGTAAGTCAATACTTTTCCAAAGTTAAATCCATTTGCGAAGAAATTTCAAAATTAGATCCTAAGAATGCCATCTCTGAGACAAGAATGAGAAGAATTATAATTCATGGGTTAAGGCCGGAATATAACGGTATTATTATGGCCACCCGTGGATGGGCAAATGAGCCAACTCTAACGAGTTGGAGAATATATCTTGGCCAACCAAGAAGCCTTAGATAAACAAATTTCTAAGGTCTCAATTAAGGAGGATGAAAGTGCCCTCTTTAGTAATAAAAGAGGGTTCAAGGGCCAAAATAGAAATAGAGCAGGTATAAGAGATGGCAAAGCATGGAAAAGTCATGGAGAATGGCCAAAGCGAATAGAAGGAACCGGACCTCGGCTAGGAGGAGCTCGTCGAGACCGCGACAAGGACGACAATGAAGATAAGAAGAATAGAAGGCGTAATGGACGGTGTTACACCTGTGGCAAAGTAGGTCACTTTGCCAAAGATTGTCGATTCAAAAGAGTTGAAGGAAACGTCGCAGCATCTAAGGAAAATGATAGTGAAAAAGAGTGGGATTTCCAAGCATCCTTTGCGATGGAGGAACAAGAAGAGATCACGGCCTCCTCCATCACAGAGTTAGAAGATGTGATGGCCCTCACCATGGTAAGCGATAAATTGATCGATTATGATGAAGATTGGATAGTAGACTCGGGGTGCTCAAATCACATGACCGGAGATCAAGGCAAGCTATCAGACATGTGTGAGTACAAAGGTGGACGAGTAGTTGTCACCGCAGACAACTCAAGGTTGCCGATTACCCATGTGGGCCAAACAATGATAACACCTCGATTCAGTTTGCATCAAGTCGAACTGAAAAATGTGTACCATGTGCCAGGAATGAAGAAGAATCTATTGTCTGTGGCACAACTTACAGACTTAGGTAATTATGTGGTGTTTGGTCCCAGAGACGTTAGGGTGTACCGCAATTTGAAACCTACTGGTACACCAATCATGGAGGGGCGTCGATTAGAGTCTGTCTACGTAATGTCAGCTCAAACGGCATACGTGGACAAAACTCGAAAGAATGAAACGCCCGATTTGTGGCATGCATGGCTTGGGCATGTGAGTTACCATAAATTAAAGGTGATGATGAAGAAAGATATGCTAAAAGGTCTCCCCCACTTGGAAGTCCAAGAAGATGTCATCTGTCTTTGGATGCCGTATGGGAAGGCACATCGGCTTCCATATGAGGAGTCCGCATTCGGAGCGAAGACGCCTCTCGAGCTTATCCACTCGGATGTATTTGGACCGGTGAAGCAACCTTCGGTTAGAGGATCAAGGTACATGATAACATTCATCGATGATTTCTCCAGTACGTCGGGTTGATTTCATGAAAGAAAAATCTGAGGCATTAAACAAATTTAAGGAGTTTAAAGCAAAAGTAGAATATGAAGTAGGCAGGAAAATAATATGCCTTCGCACAGATAATGGGGGAGAATACACATCAGATAGTTTTACAAAAATTTTTCAAGAATGGAAGATACGTCGACAATTTACTTGCCCAAATACGCCACAACAAAATGGAGTTGCCGAAAGAAAGAATCGACATTTGGCGGAGACATGCAGGAGTATGTTGCATGCGAAGAGTGTTCCACCCAAGTTTTGGGCTGAGTGTATGAAGACGGCAGCGCACGTGATTAACAGACTACCTCAAGCAAGGCTTGGCTTTATGTCGCCTTATGAGAAGTTATGGAATCGCAAGCCCACGGTAAGTCACTTTAGAGTATTTGGGTGTGTATGTTATGCATTCGTGCCAGACCATCTTCGCAACAAGTTTGATAAGAAGGCAATCGCTGCATATTCGTGGGCTACGATGATCAAAGAAAAGGATGGAAGTGTTGTGACCCTACAACAGGGAGGTGTTACACTTCCAGAAATGTGGTGTTTGACGAACTATCATCTTGGTGGACATCACCTAATTCAAAACAAGTTGAAGAAGAGATTCATGAGGGAATGGAAGAAAATAACGAGATTGATAGGGGCGAACCAATTGAAGAAGGAAATGGTAATGTAACTGGAAGAAAAGAAGTCAGAGAACAGTCACTAGAAAAATCAAAGAGCCCATGGCGAACTGGTGTACATCCAAGAACTACAGAGGAGTTCCGACCAAGTCAGACGGAAGAACCTGAAGAGGAGGAATCTCAATTAAGAAGATCAACAAGACAAAGAAGACCCAATCCCAAATATGCAAATGCGGCGCTGACCGAAGGTGTTGGAGAAGTCGAGCCGTCCACATATGAGGAAGCTTCGCAAGACATGGAATGGAGGAAAGCAATGGAGGAAGAGATACAAGCACTAAGAAAGAACGAAACATGGGACCTAGTACCGAGACCTAAAGAGGTACGTCCTATATCTTGCAAATGGGTCTATAAACTTAAAACTCAACCGAGATGGGTCGATAGAAAGATATAAGGCACGACTAGTTGCTCGAGGATTCTCTCAAAAGTATGGCTTAGATTATGATGAGACCTTTAGTCCAGTGGCAAAGATTACTACAGTTCGAGTCTTACTAGCACTTGCAGCAAGCAAGTCATGGAAATTATGGCAAATGGATGTGAAGAATGCCTTCTTACATGGAGAACTAGATCGAGACATATACATGGAGCAGCCAGATGGTTTCAAAAGTAAGATTCATCCAGATTACGTTTGTAAGTTGAAGAAAACCCTCTATGGCTTAAAACAAGCTCCGAGAGCATGGTACGGGAAGATTGCTGAATTTCTGGTGCAAAGTGGCTACTTTGTAGCCCCAGCAGACTCAAGCTTATTTGTGAAGGCAGAAGATGGCAAGCTTGCAATAGTATTAATCCACGTGGATGATCTAATCATCACTGGAGATAATGAAGAGGAGATACGCCAAATCAAAACCAACCTCTCGATACGGTTTCAAATGAAAGAGCTTGGAGAATTAAAACATTTCCGGGACTTGAGATTGAGAAGACCAATGAAGGATTATTCTTATGTCAGCAGAAATATGCACGAGACCTCCTAGACAAGTTCGGGATGCTTGATTGCAAACCTATATCTACTCCAATTGATGGAAACATAAAGTTATGTGCAATTGAAGGGCGAGAATTGGAAGACCCAACTATGTATAGGCAATTGGTGGGTAGCCTTATTTACCTAACCATAACACGGCCTGATATTGCCTTTGCAGTGGGAGTAGCAAGCCGATTCATGGAGAAGCCGCGAAAGCCCCATTTAGATGCAGTCAAGCGCATACTAAGGTATGTAAAAGGTACATTTGATTTTGGGCTTCTGTATAAGAAAGAAGCATCATCTGAAATTGTAGGCCATTGCGATGCTGACTTTGCTGGAGATCGTGACATACGACGATCAACTACCGGATATATGTTTAGCCTCGGATCAGCAATAGTGTCATGGTGCAGTAAAAGACAAGCAACTGTGTCATTATCTACGACAGAAGCTGAGTATAGAGCAGCAGCAATGGCAGCACAAGAAAGTACATGGCTGGTACAGCTAATGGAGGATCTTCATCAATCAATAAATCAACCTACACGGATATATTGTGATAATCTATCAGCCATAAGTTTAGCGGAGAATCCAGTTTTCCATGCGAGGACCAAGCATGTAGAAGTGCACTATCATTTCCTACGGGAAAAAGTATTACAAGATGAGATAAAGATGGAGTATGCCAAAACAGATGATCAAGTTGCAGGCATCTTCACCAAAGGTCTTGGAGTTGTAAAATTTGAAGAGTTTCGAAGGCAACTTGGTATGATCGCAATGTCCAGACTAAGAGAGAGTAGTCGGTGAGGGGGAGTGTCAGAAAAAAAAAAGGGGCACTGCCAACTCTCTCTCTCTTTCTGGATCTCTCTGCTACTTTCTCTCTCTCTCTCTCTGGGTTTTTTCAGATTTCTCTCTCTTTCTGCTGCACCAGAATTTCCTCCCTCTCTCTAGATTTCTCTCTCCCCCTCTCTCTGGATTCTTCTCACCGACTTGTATACCCTATAAATAGGGTGCTTGCCCTTTTGTGTAGTGTGTGTGTGTGATGTGTGAGTGAAGTGTGTACGTGAGTGAGTGTGTGGTGGAGTGAGTGATGTGAGTGAAGTGTGTGCGTGGGTGAGTGTTGTGTGAGTGGGTGTGTGGCGTAAGTTGTAGAGTGGTAAGGGTTTTGTGTAGAAAAGTGTGTGTAGTGGTGAGGCGCATGAGGCGCGTGAGAGTGGTGTGTGTAAAGAGTTTGTAATATGCTTTATATAAAATAAAGCAATTGTTTTACTTATACATCCACTTGTTTTTCAACACAAAAGATGGCTATGTACAAGCTCAAATGGCTCCAACATCCATGTTTGACCAATGCTCGGAACATGCAGTTGACATGAAGTGGGTAATCGGCGTATCGATGTTTTAGACAGCAGTCAATGCATTCAATGGCCATCCATTCAGTTTCTGAGTTATTGTTTTATGGTTGTTCTCAACAAATCATTCAACTTCTGTTGCGACCCGCTCGATATTACTTCAATACGGTTTCTCGTTTAAATTATGTCATTTATTTTTTTACTTTAGGAGTCACTACTAGCGTATTATAATCCGATTAAAAGCCATTTCTATTATGCCATTTATTTTTTACTTTAGGAGTCGCTGCTAATGTATTATGAGCCGATTAAAATTCAAGCAAAACTCGAGACTTTCATGAAGTATAAATTCATGAATTTAGGGACTTGATTATACTAGATAAATCTAATGTTCAATTTGGTATTTTTTTTTCTTTTATGAAAAAGATTCATTTAGTTGTTCTTATATTTATTTATCTTAAATACGCAAAATCTATATGGCCTTGCTCAAGTGCGCAGACAATAAAATTTGAATCAATCAATAATAGAGAAAACATAGTAAGAGAAATTAATAATGGCGACATTATACAACGGTTCGTTGTTGAGTCCAGGAAAGGATCCAGTGAGCTATGTATGTAAAAAATAAACGTGTACTAAACTAAACCAATAAATATTAATTGCTCAATGATTAAAATTTATTCTAAACTATTTGAAATAGAACGAGTCAAAAGTTAGCTAGTCCTATGATGCAATAATCACACACATGTAATTTATAATTTATAATTTTTTATTTATTTATATCTAAAAAAATTATTACCATGTAATTGCACGTATATAAGTACAAGGTCAACGAACTCTTTCATTCTGAATTCTTTAATTCGAAATGACTTTAATTCCAAATGAATCAAATCTCCCAAAGTAAGATTCGAACCTACGACCAGTTAGTTAATAGCCGACCGCTCTACCACTGAGCTACTGAGGAACAACGGGAGATTCGATCTCATAGAGTTCAATCTGTATAGTCGCCTCTTCTTGAGGATCACATGCAATTTTGGGAAAGTGTTGTATCGTCCCAGTTTGAGACCTCGCTGGTTTTTTGGTGTTCCTTGTTGAAGGTTGCTGAGAAATTGCAGGCTTTTCATCCACAGGCTGCTTCAACCATAGCTGCTCTGGAGGAGAGTAGGAATCTGGTTGGAGCCTCTTCCTGGAACTTACGTCCCAGTAAGTCCTTGCTATGGGTAAATTGTGGGCATCCTCTGTCGCTTCATTCTGCTGATGTGTATCATAAACAGCTCAACATTTTCAAGCTTTGTGAATCAATTTGGAAGCATTCTGGTGACCGCGTTGACCTCATTGCATCTTCCTGTCTTGATCTCCGCATCTTGGCAATGCAAGGTGTTTGCCTTGCAGCACAACTATCAAATAATCGCAATGAAGATCAAAACGTGATTGTCCAGCAATTAGATGAGATCCATGAGAAGCTCTTGGAAAGGTTTGAATATGAGAAGCGCAAAGTGGAGACTAGTATGAGATCCGATGAAGATGCATTTATTGAAGCAGACTCAGCTGCTTGTTGTGTTCTCCTTCCTCAGATATTGTGTTCTGACTTGGGATTTTCTTGTTGGATGGAGACTTGTCCAATGAATGATTACACTAGTTTTTTCCTCAACACTCGGTTGCTTCAGAATTTATCATCTGTCGTGTTGATTGGTCCTACAGAGTCCCACCAAGCTCTAAGCAGGGTTTCTCACCTTCTGGAGTCTTCTCTGAACTTTTCTTTAACCTTCTCATCAAGACCTCCGCAGATGTTTTCTCCACATCAAAAAGCTCTGTGGACATTGGATTCATGGATGTCTATTGATGCAGTGGATGTGAGAATCGCGGCTATAGTTCTCGAAATGTGGTGTATGTGGCACGCATCTCTGGAGTCTTTGCTTTCCATCCTTCACGAAATCCTTGAGGCATGATAGTTATGATATTCCATTAGCTGATGTGATCATGAGGCCTTTGAGAACAGCAATGACAGTACAGATGCAGCAACGTTCATTTTCTGCCAAGGAGTATTCAACGCACTGTCTGAAGGTTAGAGTTGCTTCATCCAATATCTGGAGAAGTACTGCACCAGTAACTATACCTAGTTTTCTCCTATCTTCTGCTTGAGTGCTTTTATCGCAGATCATATTTGCCCACCAGAAGTCTTTCCATACAGAAAACTTTGCTGCGATCAAGTCTATCATTTCTTCATTACATGATAGTGGAGTGAAGGAAAATAGCATTCAGCTGCTGAGCACACTTATTTTGTCATCAAACCATGGACTGAGACGCTTGGTGCAAACTTCCATTGAGCCAGCCTTTAGAGAACTTTATGTTCACTGCTCACCTTCTGATATTCAATACCTTGGACACACATGGCTACATATCGGTGGCATGCGGTATCACCTCTTGGTTAACTCTGATGATTTGGATCCTGCGCTGAAGTACTCTTGTAAGCAGTCATTCCTAGCAAAGAAGATTTCTTTGCTTGAACTTGAAATAGAGGTGCGAGAAGAGTGCAATTATTTAGCTGGGAGTTTCTCTGCAAGACAGGATGATAAGCAGAGATTGCAAGTTTTAGAGCATCTAAAGAGAGGACGTGACAGGATTCAAAGAAAGGTTGTGTTTCACTCAGATCCTAGGAAATTCAGAAAGTTAAGAGGCGAATTAATTGATTTTTCTGTTCTAGTCAAATCATTGATGCTCTTGATGAGCAATATTGAAGGGACAGATCCAGTTCAGATTATCCAGCAAACCTGTGAATGGCAGAAAACTTCTACCTCCTTTATTGATCAAATGTCATATGAGTACATTGAGTATCTTGATAAAGTTCAGCCAGTTCAAGTTGCAGTCTACGAGATGAAATTGGGCTTATCTTTGGTTTTGTCAACAATCTTAAAGGAAAGTTTTCTGAAGAAACTACTGGAGGACAATATGGAGCGAGTTTTGGAAACTCTTCACATGTTTATGAGATTCCCTAGATGTGGATTATACAAATCTGTTGACGTTAAACTCATCAGTGGTCTGCTTGACGTCTCATCATATGAACTAGATTTTCCATCAATTTTTTCATCAGCAGATGTAATACTGCTTGAGAAGTTGGTTTCTGTTGCATGTGTCACTGATGCTGATGAAATGGGTGTATCCACCCAGCAACTTAAAGCCTCTGTTCAACACAACATTCTTGTTCGGATTGCTCATTATGTGGCTAATTCACGACTTCTGAGTGACTTATCATTCATGATAATGGAGAAAAATCTTTGCAACATTTGCCAACCTTTGGATGGTCATGAAAGTTCAAGCAAAAATAAAAGAAGAATCTTCTTCTCAGCAATTCAAATTTAAACCTCGAGCATTTGACATCGACACTGTTGTTGAAGTAAACATATCTAGTCTTAGACAGTCATTTGCAAGCGAAAGCATTCTAGAGTGGCAAGAGTTGGCTGTGGAAGAAGAAAGCACTGAAAGGGCCAATGAGGTTGAAAGCGTGGATGATGCATGGAGTTCCATTCAAGAACCTGTTTTGAATGACATGGTTCAAATCCACAATCAGTTATTTGGGTCGACCGATCTTGTTGTTGGGCCTGGAAGTTTCAGAATGTCTGATGAAAACATTTTGAGAAACTTCATGGAATCAGACAGATTGGGAGCAGGAATGATCAAAGATTTAGGAAGTCCCAATCTTGCTAGTTTGGACACAAGTCTTATGCCGGAGCACATGCTTAATCTTTCTTTGAGTCATATTTCATCCACTCTCTCTGGCCGTGGATATAATTTTTATAAGGATTCAAATGCCACGATATGTATAAGATGGTCAAGCTCCTTCTTCCATTGGAAAAAGTCATTCTTGCTCTTATGAGCGAGTGGGAAGACAATCCCGGACTTCAGAAAATTTTGGATGTGATTAGAATGCTGTTGGCACTTCCTGTGGATACTCCCCTGACTAAGGCTCTTTCAGGGTTGCAGTTCTTGCTCAACTGGGCTCATGTGTTAAAAGATAGTATGCCTAGATTGTCTCTATCTGATCAACTGGAGCCTATTGTTGGTTTGGTGTCCTCATGGCAAAAGAAGGAATTTGAGTGTTGGCCAGTATTGCTAGATGAGGTGCAGAATCAGTATGAGATGAATGCAGCCAAGCTCTGGTTCCCGTTATATACGGTTATTTATAGTCATTCTGCTGATATTTCAGCATAAAATGAGTCTACGATACAAAGTTTGGAGGACTTCATTCAGACATCAAATGTAGGTGAATTTAGAAGACGCATCCAGTTGATTCTTTCTTTTCACGGTCAAATCAACACAGGCCTCCAACTTGGAATATATGCAAGTTCTCGTCACAAGGAAAATCTGAAAGTTCTCTACAATTTATTTGGACTTAACATGCAATTTCTGCCAATAATACTGGAGTATATGGAGGCTAGTAGAAGAAGTATTGAGATGGAAATTAAAGAACTTATGAAACTTTATAAGTAGGAAGAGCGTGTTGAGAGCTGCTTGTCGATTGAGACTTCAAAAAGGATGAGGCACAGGTTCAGGAAGCTTGTGCAAAAGTACAGTGATGTACTGCAGCAATCTGTGAAATCCATTCTGAACCAAAAAACAGCACAAAGTGGAATAGATGCTCAGTCTCTTCATTTTCCAAAATTTTTACATGTTTTTTCCAGATGACAACAAAGGGATGCTGAACACTGCTTTTGATCTGACAGCTGTTGACAACAAAGACCGATTTGTCTGGTACACAAATTGGAGGATGAAAGTATGTGATGTTTCAGAGAATTTGAACACTGGGATGAGTGCTGAATCTGTCAAGCTGTTGTCACTCTTTAAGCATTCTGAAGAGGCTAACAATATCAGGAAGTGTTCAGCTACTTGGACGGTTTTATATGAGGAAGAATGGAAGGAACTTTGGTCAACTCTTGAAAATGTGTCTAGGGCTGTATTGGATTGTGGCAATCTGTGGAAAGATGTGACTAAAAATATACAAAAGAGAAGGGCTATGGCTGATCTCCTAAAGTATTTAGAAAGCTCAGGCTTATCAAGGCACATGTCAACATTGATGGAGGATCAACTTGACTCTGGCTGGTTGCATCGGTCGTCACATATAATGGGGCATCTGCTGTCAACATGTTGTAGACTGTCATCAAGGGTTGTGGATGTTTCTTCTCCTGTTGATTCTCAATGCATTCCAATTGACACGTTGGAAAGTGAATGGAAGATAGCCAACGAATACTACTTCAAGAGCATTGCATCAATGCAGCTTCTACAGCATATTCGATGGAACTTCCACAAAGATTTCACTCTTGATCAGGTCGCTCGATCGTTCTCTTTTGTGTCCCATCTAATAGTCATTCAGGAAGAGCAGCAGGATGCGATATATGATTTAGCTCATCATTTGAAATGCTTGCATAGATGTGTATCTACTCTTGAACATGTATATTCCGATTCATCTCTGGAGTGCACCATTGCTAGGAATCAGCATGCCACATTGGAATGCTTGTGGCGACAAAAGCAACTATTTGACAGCTTGTGGGTCATGTTACATGATGGTTTGCTGTTGCTAAAAGAGGTGCAGAACACTCATCTGAATAAATGTCAAAGTGTTCGTGCAGCTGCAAATGAAATTCAAACCTTTCTTGAGAGGTTCATTCCGGTCATCCACAAATCAAAGGAAGCATTGGATAATAATCTTCTCAGTCGTGATGGAGCCATAAACATGGTCAGTGGATCCTTGGATGCTCTTGTAATTTCAACAGATGAGGAAAGGCTGGTATTCCAGAATTTTGAGGTGCTAAAGGAGTTTGAGGAGCATCTCATTTCATTTCGCAATCAAAGTCGTGATGGAAGCTCTGTCAGGTTCATATTGCTTGGTCATTTGGATTACATACTCAAGCAGGGGAAACAGATGCAGGAACAGTTCAGATTCGCCTTAGGAGCGAGAATGGAGTCAACATCTTCACTCTACTCTGAGCTCGAAGCGGAATTTCATGGGGCCTTAACAGTGGCATACGAACATGTTATGCACGTGTTGCACAAACTTACCTCAGTCTGTGATGGTTGTGATCTTTCTAAAGAATCACAGCAGAATATCACCTCATGGAAAACTCTGTTCAAAGCTTATGCAACAGATTTAAACATAGGGCCATTATGTGACGAAACTTTTAGAGCAATTTGTCTGGCGGAAAAATTAATTAATTTCCCAGGTCAAGAAAATGCGGGGCTGTCTTTGCAAATTGGGTTGTATTTTAACAAATTGCGCACAATGTTGAACGTACTTTTGGATTTCGGGAATGCTCTTCTGAGAGATCTTTTGATTGTGAACAGAACAATTTATTTGATGACTTATACACTTGCTAAAGATCCAGCTCTGTTATACTCAAGAGGATTTGGCACGTCTCCCGAAGATCAGGTGGATGAGAGTGGCGATGCCACATCTCAGAATGATAGAGGGACGGGTATGGGTGAGGGGGAAGGAATCAATGATGTGAGTGATCAAATAATTGATGAGGATCAGCTTCTTGGAGATTCTGCAAAGCCAGGAGAAGAACAAAATGCCTCCACAGAAGTCCCAAACAAGGATGAGAAAGGGATTGAAATGGAGCAGGATTTTGCAGCTGATACGTTTAGCTTTGAGTCAGGATTCCACGGATGACGAAAATGATAACAGCGATGGTGAGGAACTTGAATCTGCAATGGGAAAAAATGGGGATGACAGTGAGGTTGTTGATAAGAGACTTTGGAACAGGGATGATGATAACAGCCCAGAAAAGGGTAATGAGAAGCATGAATCTGGACCTTCAGTCAGAGATAGAGATGAGAACCAAAGGGAACTCAGAGCAAAGTAAGTGTACAAGGTCGAGCGAAACTAATAAAAGATCCTCTCTCTCTCTCTCTCTCTCTCTTTTTTCTGGGAAGAAAACGTCAGTAAGAACCAACACTTTATTTCAATTTTCTAGGCATCTGCAAAAACAAAGAATCCAAAAAGATAAGTAAATAACGACACTCACTTTCTTGGTGCAAAACTGAATATAAACATGATGGAGACATGCTATACGATGTAACATTATAAGCGGAGTATACTCCATCCAACATCATAGTGCAAAGAGAACGGCCAAGCGACGCAAATATTCTCTAGGCAAACTTACATGAAAGGGATCGAAGACATAGTGAAATTTAGGCCAAGCAAATGAGAGAAGCGAACCATAGATTATGCAAAAGAGCACGGAAATTCTTAACTTGAGCTAACTCATAAGAATACTCCGCAACAACAATTCACCAATAATCAACCCAATCTAGGATTAATATTTCCCTCAAAACTTAACCCCACCAATAACCAGCCAATGCAATCTTGGAATAAGTAAATGTAACACTGAAATGATAAGTAGACAAAGGTAACAATAACACTAAGATTTTACGTATAAGTCTAGGAAAAAACCACGGATCATCAACTAATTACAAAAAATAATAAGATATACGAAGTGTTTTTCTCTAGTCATATACTAAAGACTTAACATCGACAATATAATAATATTTCTATTACCATGAAGGTGGATTAACACAAATGAAGGAGAAAACCCTAATCGCAATTGAAAAATTTAGAGAAGGTTTTCAACAAATGAAACCAATCAACTCGCAGTCCTTGATCTCATGAATACCATACTGAAATTTGAGCTAATTTTGTCGACGTTTGGCTGTCAAATTGGGATCAGGAGTCAGGACCACATAGCCGGGCTTTTCCCTCGGCGCTTTCTCGGTGAGCACTCTCACTTTTTCTCTCTCCTTGGGCTCACACTCCCGCTCGATCCTCTCTCTTTCTTTTCTTTTGCTTTTTTATCCTTTTTATGTCGACTGGGCCCCAAATAGGCCGACCTAGCCGATACTCAATTCATACATGTACGACTTTAGGACTCCATTAAATCTAAAGCGCAACCACAAAGAAAGGGGATGGATGAATGGACGTCAAGGAAACGTGAATTGGACGTGCCCCTGGAAGTCGCCTTCGTGGATTTCCTCAGTGTTGGATGGTTTCCTCGCGGTTAGAATCTATGTAAGCCGACGCCTCTTGTCACATGCATCGACTCCTATAAGTATGGAGAAAACGACTCGACCATCTTCCTATTCAAAAGACGTAGCCTCATATACAAACAAAAATCAAACCGGTAATCAAACAATTTATCCATCTGTATATCTGATAGAAGATGGAGTTCGCTATGGAACCAAATTCTAAAATCTGCCAAAAACAATATATAATTCACCAAATTAAGAACTAAACCGAAACAAATATCATTTCAAACATATTGAACTATTTAAAGTAATATCCACAGTTCGAAAATCAAAAATTTTATGTCAATATCGCTCTTGTTGTATTTGTCGCTAGCTCAAAAACCTGACAAAGATTTAAAATGAATGACATGAGCAACCGCGGTCCAATAAGTAGTAAATATCTCTTCTAAGCAGAGCAAGGATCTACTATGCTTATTTACAAAATAATAGTTAGAAACCCAATAAGCCAAACACAAAATATAATATACACACAATACTAAAAATCAGTCACATTTTTTTTTGTACATACCAAAAATACCCATTCAATCAAAGATTTCCCAACGAACATGACTTGTTTATTCCATTGATCAATCTCAAATCACAAGCGTGCATTAAACAAACCCCATTAATTTGTAGTTCACCATTAATTTGATTTGAAAACTAATGTAACAAATAGGAAGTGTTCATTTCATTAAGTAAGTCATAATTGATAGGGTTTTTTTTTTTTGGTGACCTAGGGAACCCCGTAAGCCGACAGTGGCGAGCAAACCCCTGGGGGAGCGACCGCGGGACCCACCACCACAAGACTCCGGATAAGAATCCCTAATGACGCCCTCAGGATTTGAACTTCTCCCCTTCGTGGGGGAGAGCCCAAGGGCTGCTGGCCTGCTGCGGCGGTGGTAATAATTGATAGGGTTAATACCATGAAGAACCATAAATCGATACACCAATGACATACCCAAGATTAATTTTTTGACTGTCAAAAATCCAAAACCAATACATTTGTGACAAATATACATTTTGTTAATTTTCATTAAATTAGATTAATACCACGAAAAAATCACACCGGTATACCTATAACAAATAGATGATAAAATACCTGACTAATTCACTTGTTAATAGCCACATATTATCCAACTTAGCAATTTGATAATAAAATTTTACGGAAACTAATAAAGGTTAAACTTGTACAAATTTGGAGTTTTTTGTGCTATCAACCCTAATTGATATCCAACAAGAGTTTCACACATCAAAGTTACTAATGTGCTCAAAAATTTATAATGAAGTCGGGCATCCCCTGAGGCCTCAACAACTCAACTACATGACTCTAGGGCTTGAATTCAATTTATTACTTTTTCAATCGACAGTACATATGGTCTTAAAATTAGGAGTTTTTTGTGCTATCAACCCTAATTGATATCCAACAAGAGTTTCACACATCAAAGTTACTAATGTGCTCAAAAATTTACAATGAAGTCAGGCATCCCCTGAGGCCTCAACAACTCGACTACATGACTCTAGGGCTTGAATTCAATTTATTACTTTTTCAATCGACAGTACATATGGTCTTAAATGCACGAGTCGAGTCAGACGAAATTATCCCTCATGTTAAACATAGAATGAGCAACCGCCATGCGACTGACCGCCAATGTGTCCTTGCTGTGTTTAGACCGGGAGGTCAGTTTCTTGGTGAACAGGCAATGCGCTAGACAAAAGCAATTTCCTGGGCCCTGTCCCGGTCTTGGATGATGTACTGAGCTAGCATTTGAAAAGCATAGAGCACATTAGTGCCCCAACTTCCATCTGGAGAAAGATAAACACTAAGTAGGAATACGAGGTTCATGAGCTGGGTAGAAGCAAAGTAACCAGAGACGCCAATGCCAACGACCCGAGCAACAGAATCACACGCTCGAGTGCTGGGCCATAGACAGCCAGGAGAGCGACGCGGAGGAAGATATGCTTAGAAAAGATTCCAAAAGACAATGTTTATCCTAAATAATGAAGCATCGTTTATAATGGTTTAGGCCACTATTTATAGAGAGGTTACCATTTAGAAAATAAATAAATGACTGAAATCAAATAACAAGATTAAGGAAAATATATATATATATATATATATATATCTTTTGGTAAAGTTAAGGGAAAAAATATTGATAAAGGGAAAGTCTTCAAACTGCGTCCTAAAAATCTGCAAAATACATCTAAAATCTTTAAAATCTTTGACAGCTCGGAAATTAAGGGAAACACGTGAATTTGAGATAAAACATTGCCCAAATTGGCAAAACCCGTTTGCAACTTCAAAGATCCCAGAGTCCCCTTTGATTTGTGAGACCATTCGCTCTTTTGACGCTCGAAAGTTTTCATATAAGCATTTGCCCGTTATTCTACATCACTCTCCTCCACTTGAGAAGAACTTGATCTCGAGTTATTGTCAGGATAAAGGGGAGTATCTAGAGAATGATACTCAAATAGGTCCGCTACTCAGTATCCTATCTTTGGACATGAAAGATAGCGGAAGCACGCAGCCGGCCACTCTTCTTGAGTGCAAGTTGACCAAAGTGGACAGCACGAACATCGACACCAACACCGTCAAGTTTAATCCTTCCAATTCCACATTAAAGTGTACCTGTGGGAAATTCGAGTCGATAGGTATTTTGTGCCTTCATACCTTGAAAGTGCTCAATCACCATCGTATCTTCAGTATACCATCCCGTCACTTGTTGAAACGATGGATGAAATCTGCCAAAAACAGTGACAAGCATCTTGATGCTTGAGGCTTTACATGTGGCACATGGATGTGGAACTAAGAAGAGGGAACAGATAGCAATGAGGTCCATAAATCTGGCAAAGGAGAACATTTCGAAGACTTTGAGAACGGAAGTAATAGAAGGCGCAGAGGGCATCGATGATATGGGTCAAGAATAGTTGAGATGATGCGGCCGAACAACGGCGAGAGTGAAATGCCACGGTTCATTCAGAACAGGCCGCTTATCTCCCCCACTTTGTTTTTGTTTCATCAGTAAATATGGTAGTGATTGGGTGCTAGAGTAAAGGAGAGTGATGTACAAAGTAACGCTTGCAAATCATTGTGATATAAGAACGTAATTCGCTCTTTTAAATCTCTAATTGAAATATCTTACATCGAATTAGAGTTTTTGTGACCATATTTGGCTCATGATTTGCACACGCATGACTTAAACTTGCAACAATCATTTTCGCTCCAAAGATTTGGAGGGAGAAACCTTGCACGGAAATGTTGGTGCATTACTTCGCATCCTCAACAACCTGTTAGAGTTCGGTTCCAATGCGATAAATGTGGCCTCGTTTCCTCTTGGCGTGTCTTTTGCTAATGTCTACAACTCATAATGTATTAATGTGGCGTGTTGTTTTTTTTTTTTTTTTTTTTTTTTTTTGGTGACTCAGGGAACCCCGCATGGCCGGATGCCGGGAGTAAACCACTGGGGGCGACACATGCTAGCCACCACACACGTGCCACCAGGTAAGTCACCCTGCGATGCGCTGGGGTTTCGAACCCCTCCCCTTCATGAGGGAGAGAAGGCCCAAAGCCAACTGCGCCACCCAGGTGGGTGGTTAATGTGGCGTGTTGTTTATATTGCACAACAGAAATATTACACGGCAAAAAAAAAAAAAAAAAAAAAAAAAAAAAGACTATGGCGTATTTGCCAACATTAATATTACGATATATACCTGTTGCCCGTAAAAATCTCCTATGCACACTTTTATCCAATCCGACCAACCTACAAACCACCGAATCCGTTCATGTGCTATGATAATTGTTCACGACATTTGATAATATTGGTTTTTAGTGTTCTAAGCTTGTTTGAACATGGTGTGATGATTAGAACATTGTCGATGAGTTTAGATGCAAGTTAGAGAATTCTAGAAATTTGGAATTCTAGGGTCGAAACATAGAATGACCAATGGGCTCCAGGATCTTGTGGCAAAGGTGGCGGCATGGTTTGACCAACGAATGGAGAGAAGTCCTAGGGAAGAGAGGGAGGCCTTGATGAAGTTTTCTCGGGAGGGGGGGAGTCAGAGAGTGGGAGGGAAGATAGAGGCCTTCTTTCTTTGAAATTTTTGGAAAACGTTAAGAGGAAGATGGAGTTTCCTCAAGGAGGAGGGAACATAGAGGCCTTCTTTCTTTGAAACTTTTTGAAAACACAAAAAGGAAGATGAAGTTTTTTCAGGAGGGAGGGAAACCAGAGGCCTTTTTTCTTTGAAATTTTTAGAAAACGTAAAGAGAAAGATGGAGTTTTCTCGGGAGGGAGGGAAAAGAGAGGCCTCTTTTATTTGAAAATTTTAGAAAACGAAGAGAGGAGGATGAATTTTTTATCCCAGGGGCGAGAGGGGATGAAGGAACGGGAAAGTAACGGAGGAGACTAGGGTGCTGCATGATAACCTTCCCTAGCCAAAAAATTTCTATTATTTTGTTCTCGGAACAAAAAAAGAACAAAAACCTGTTTGGTAACGGCAAGTTATCTTTTTGTTCTTGGGAACAAAAAGTTAGCTAAGGAATGGTTTTGGAATAGAAATGAGAAATAAAAAAAAGTTGCTTCTTGTTTTCGGGAACAAGTTTAAGAAATAAGTGAATTTTTTTTCTTTTATTCTTCTCTTGCTAAACGCCATTGACCCCCGCTCGCCGTTGCCCGCCGCTGCCGTCGCCACCGTCGGCCGACCGCCGCCTGGCCACCGCCGGTTGCCGGAGGCCGACCAACCGCCACCGCCGCCGAACGATCGTCGCCCGCCACCGCATGTCGCCAAAAATTTTAAAGAAAATTTAAAAATTAAAAGAAAATAAATAAATAAATAAATAAAACAGTTTAATTTTTAATGAAAATAAAAAAAATAGAAAAAAATTAAATAAATATAAAAAAGAAACTATGTATTATTTTAAAAAAATCAATAATAAAATAAATAATAAATAAATAATGAATAGTTTAAAATAAAATAATAAATAGTTTACAATAAAAAATTAATTAAAAATAAATAAATAAAATAATAAATAATAAATAGTTTATTCTATTTATTATTTATTATTTTATTTTTTTCTATTTATTGTTTTAAACTATTTTTTTTATTTTTCTATTATTTTTTAATTAAATAGTTCTTTACTATTTTTATTTTTTTCTTACCTCGCCGGGCGGCGGTTGTCCGACGGCGGCGGTGGCGTTCGGCGGCGGCGGCGTCGTCGACCGGAAAAATAAAAAATAAATAAATATAAAAAAGAAACTATTTTTTACCAAACGCATTTCTATTCTTTTTCTATTTATAGAGTAAAAATTTTGTCTAGTTACCAAACATGTTTTTTTACACAGAAATTGTTCCCTAGAATAGAAATAGAAAAGAATTATTTATGAAAAAAATTATTTTCTGGTCAAGAAATGTTGCCATGCGCAGCCTAAATGTAAGTAACAGAGAAAGAGACTAGGGAAAAATAAAGGAGGGGGGAGAAAATATTAGGTACGTCTCACGTTCCAGCATGGTAAACGAGAAGGCAGTGGAAGCGCGACACGTGTCCTCGTGGGACCCACGTTCTGGGGAGAAAAAGAAGCGTCAATTTAAAAAAATTTCAGGCTTTCTTTCTTCACGCCTCTCTCTCTATACCCTCGCTCTCTGTGTCCGACGAACTCCCTCTCTTTCTCCACCCTCCCTCTTTCCGACCGGTGAACCACCGCGAGCAACCGACGAACCAGGAGGATAACGGCGAGACGACCGCGAGCAACCGACCGGCGTGCGCCCTTCCTCTCTCTGCTCTTCCTCTTTCCGACTGACCGGCGTGCGACTCCCTCTCTCTCTGCCCTTCCTCTGTCCGACCGACCGGCGTGCGACTCCCTCTCTCTCTGCCCTCCCTCTTTCCGACCGGCGAACCACCGCGAGCAACCGACGAACCAGGAGGATACCGGCGAGACGACCGCGAGCAACCGACCGGCGTGCGACCTCCCCTTCTCTCTCTGCCCTCTTGAGTTTGAGTTCGCAGATAAACTGTCTACTGATTTGTTCTTTTCTTTGCAACATTCTTTCGAGCAAATGCTCCCAAAATCCAGACACTTTCTTAGTTCTTGTTAAGCTCTACAAGCAACATTCTTTCAGTGAGTGAACACCCCCAAAATTCCGACACTTTCTCAGTTCTTGTCAAACTCTACAAAAGAAAAGAAAATTTATGTCCGCGCAAAAGAGAGCTTCGGATTCCACTTTTTTGGGTGAACCAAGTGGATCCAAGAGGCCATGCTTGGATCAAAACATGTAGGCTCACTCTTTCCGTCTTAATGTTTCAATGCTTGATTAATTGTTTGATGATCGTGCTGGTTTCAGCTTTGCTCGAGCTCTTGAGTTGAAGATGCGAAGCCTGTAGTTCTTTTTTTATTTTTTGGTCAGATCGAAGCCTGCGTCGAAGTATAGCATTTTGTTAGCATTTGTTTGTGGGGTTGTGCTGCGGCTTTAATGTGAAAACTTACATATATCAAATGTTGTCGTCTTGAATCTGCCATGCGATTTCGCATTATGCCAATTGCAGGACTTTCTCCTTATTGGAATTGAACCCTGTTAGATTTTTTTACCTAGCAAGTGATCTGTTATCATTCCCTTTGCTCTCCTGCTTGCTAAATTATCCTATCTTGCCTTTTTTTGTTCTTTCTTTTGCTGATCTCCACACAGTCAAGAATGGAAAGGGTCTGAGAGGGGTTTCGTGCCAAGTAGTTGTTTTATGTTGGAGGATGGCCAGATAGAGGTAAGACAAGTAAAGTAGCCTACTTGGACATACAAATACTGTTGTCATTGTATATCGATTGCTGATCTCTTCGATTAGAAGTCCAGTCAGTTTCTGGATAGAAATCCGCATGAGTAACTTGCTGCAAGATATATAGAGAACTATCGTTTGAGTGGTAAAAATGACCTGCTGACAATTCTGGGGTTTTCCTGTGAAAAGTTTCTGCTGAGAACATGATTTAGGCTTTTCATGTTGTTATGGAGAGTATGGTTCTGAAGAAGATACAAAATTTCAAAGAAGTGCCCTGGACATAATTATCTGCTTGAATCCTGGAATATGTGGTCAATGACAGTTTGCACGTAGTAGGACAAAAAGATATCTGTGATGTGAAACTAGAATGTGATGGATACATGACAGATGATTTTTGCTTATGTTCTTCTATTGCTCTTTGCTGGACAGATTGGAAAAGTGGTGGAGATTCTTATATCTCGCCGGGCTAACAATCTTCAAAGGTGAATATAGTTCAACTGGTTTGTTGGCAGTATCTTATATGCATCAAGTGATTCCTCTAGTAGAATTGTGATCCATATTGTCTCTCCAACTAAAAAAATCATCAAGTATCATGTGCCATCAATCCATGATTCTGTTCGGCAAAGTGTCATACCTGCGCATAGCTTTTTTTTTTTTTTTCCCTCTTTTTATCGCTGAAAGTGGTGCATTTAGAGATAGGTTCTAATTAACTTTACTTGCTTCTGCTATCCATGAGCTGGATTAATGTGTATTCCAACTTTACGTTGACTTTTCTATGTCGCGTTAGATCAAGGGAATGCATCTGATTAGTCTGGTAATTGATCCTGACATTCATATGCACTAGTACCTAAAGTGTTACGAATGGATATTTGTCTATTTGTTATGAATAAGTCCACAAGACAGCAGTTGCTCACGGTGTCAATTTCCATGGTGTAGCTCGGTGGAGAATATGGAGAGTGCTCTCAAAGCAATGCAGCAACGGATAAGCTCATTGGAGAATGGTTTTTGGAAACTGGTAAGATGAATAGAGTTTATAAAATTTCCACGTGGCGTTGACTGTTTGAACCGCATTCATTGAGCACAAGCTTTACACAATATCTTTTTTTATTAAGTAAGTCTTCATTTTATTGGACAACCTGTGAAAAAGAAAAGAAAAGGGAGGTCACATCCCGTACAAGTCCATTGCAGCATACTATCCCACATATACAGCTGGATCATGGTGCCAAACCTTCCTGTATTTGTGAACTTTTGGATAAGATTAGTCTGCTATCCCTAAAGTAACATTTATCTGTTGAGCAACGCCCCTTCTACTCGGCACTGTAGATCACTAAGGGGAACTTTCGTCCCTGCTCGATGTAAAGGATGGGAGATCCCTTTGAGCAATCTATCATAATAGGAATCCTTGATAACTTGAGAATAATTCATCAGGTTGACTTTCAATCTGATGACCCCACGCACCGAATGACAACATGACATGCCACTGGATTACAGCAAAGCTAGCCAACAAGAACTTGCCAATTTCTCCACAAACACTTAACATCAGCGGTAAGAGTCTTGCTTCCAAAATCTGCTTTAAGAATACACACTTAAAGAGCAAGTACATTTGAGATTCTTCATGTTTTCCGCATAGCACACAGGTGCTATCAATGTTAGACCAAGTTTTCACCCTGTCCAATATGTGCAACCAACCTATTATATTGGTTCTTTGGAAACGGTGACTTGTCAGATTAAGAAAGCGGTGAATATGGGAAATCCAAGTAAATGTGAAGCAAATTGAGATGTAGAAGAAATTTACTGAACTACAAGTTTGGTTCATTGACTCATTTTTCTTCGTTAGAAATGCATTCAAATAGCAGGTAACAGAATAATCTCCTTATGAGAGGAATGGTTAGAATAGCAGTTGGGACATCCCTTACAAGCTATTGGTGATTGGATCTGAGCTGCCTTGTTCTTCTTTAGCTTAAATGAAAGATGGAAAAGGATGGAAGAATGAAGAATATATTCTAGGATCAACATCAACATATTTAGGCCTAATGTGGGAAAGTCCTAACTATGATATCGCAGATGTGGATCGAACCATTTCTAGTTCTTCAAATAGTATCTTCTTGTATGGAGCTTGCACATGCGATCTTGGAGAAGATAGTGCTTGAAAGTAATTTGATCAAGAGGAATGCTGGATTACAACTTGTGTAGTATAGCTGTTATTGTAATTTTAGCCTCATATTAATAGTATATTGGTTCTTTGGAAACGAGGTTGCAAAATCTCAATGTTTTGTCCTTATGCTAGGAGAGTTAATACCTTTTCTTGTTCAGTGACCTAGAGTTAAAGCTGTTGGAATGTTGGAAGCGAAACTTGTCCAAGCAAAGAAGTTAAGAAACAAGGACCTTGTTGGGGAATCAGATCCTTACGCTGTGTTGTATGTCAGGCCTCTTTGTGATAGAATGAAAAAGAGAAAAACAATTGTGAGTTCCTTAGCAGTTGCTTGGTCCTTGAACTCTTTAATTTTTGAAACTAACAGTGGAAGACCTATTTTTTCAGAATAATGACTTGAATCCAGTCTGGAATGAACACTTCGAATTTATTATCGAGGATGCATCTACTCAGCACTTGGTGGTTAAAATATATGATGATGAGGGATTCCAGGCGGCTGAGTTGATTGGGTGTGCTCAAGTACAGCTAAAGGACCTTGAACCAGGTAAAGTGAAGGATGTGTGGTTGAAGCTGGTCAAAGACTTGGAAATCCAAAGAGATAATAAATACAGGGGGCAGATGAGAATACGGGTTTTTTGTTAAATGTTTCATAGTCCTTTCTTTTTTCTTTAATCTACTCTTCGACCTTTGTAGACCCCTGTCTATTTTTTGTTCCTTCCGCCGTTTCTACCATCCAAACCATAATATAAGGAGAAAATGGTATAGTGCAAATAAAGGAACTTCCTCTGGATCTCCAGACCCCTAGTAGAATTGCATACATTTTGGCTGCCTGGCACACTTATTGGTTTCTTCATCTTCATTTCTCAAATTGGCCTGGCTGTTTTCTGAATTTCGTAGTGCTGGAAAACTTGTATAAATGCCCATCTCTCGAGCAATTTTCTGAATGTTGAAGAAATAGCAAATTCCACTGGATAAAAAATCAATGTGATGCTATTTGTGGGAAGTGCTATCCATGTCATTAGTACTAATTTCTATGTATTGCCATCATGACTTCACTCTTCTCTTTTCTGTATCACGGGTTAAACATATTTCTTGCAGAAATGAATTATTTATCCCCTCTGCTATGCTCAAAACCTAGGTGCATTTGGAGTTGCTGTACAACGGGATGGATAGTGGTTTTACCAATCCGTTCAAGCGTGATTTTTCAATGACCTCTTTGGAGAGGGTTCTAGAAGGTGGAGTGGATGGTCTTGAAGTTACTGAAAATGGAAATGGATATATGCCGAAAAAGAGGGATGTAATTGTCAGAGGAGTACTTTCTGTCACTGTGATATCCGCTGAAGATTTACCACCCTCAGATCTGATGGGCCAAGCAGATCTGTATGTCGTAATGAGCATGAAAAAATCCGGATTGAGAAATAAAACCAGGGTCAGTTTTTTGTTGTGCACGCCTTGATTGTAAAAATTTACTGTTTGCTTTTAACCTTCAATAAATATCTTTGCATCGTCGCTTAAAAAATCTGTTGACTTTTCTACTTGTATATGGCATCCCTTATTCTTTTAATGAATAGCTGAGACTGGTTCTATGAAGAATTTATGCTTTAATCTTTGTGTTCTGCCGTATAAATACAAATAAACAGTATGACCTTCATCAAGTTAGAAAATCCATGCCAATAGGGTAATTTCAGACATAAGAGGTTGTCTTGTTTTGCTTTCTATTATTTCCAAGCTTCTAACGAGGACTCTTTGTTTTTCAGGTTGTGAATGACAGTTTTAACCCTGTTTGGAATCAGACATTTGACTTTGTTGTAGAAGATGGCTTACATGATATGCTGATTATCGAAATCTGGGATCACGACACGTTTGGGAAGGTAACATTGCTCTCCTGTCCGAGTATTTAGTTATGCAAGTAACATCAAAGGGGTCGTTTGCTTTTAGTTTTTCAGCGAGCAAACACAATCGAGAAGCTAGCAAGCATTTTTGGAATAAATAGTGTGTATGCAAGCAATTCTGGCGCATATAGGCTTTGCAGGAGAGAAGTTACTTGAAAGAGAAATAGAGATGAAAGTGGCTTTGAGTGTCCGCTACGCAGTGGAGTGTGTAATTGGAGTACTGTGTGCACAGATGCTTCATGTTTCTTTATAAAAAAATTTCAGCTTATGGTTTCATTGCACACCTTCATTTCAAGTAGAACATGCCCTCTGACAAATGGAAATTCCCATGGCACCACAATCATATGGTTTGGTTGACACCACATTACTACATTTGAGCTGTGGAGGATGTAAGATCTTCTGTGTGTTGAGGTTGGTACTCGTTACAACTATTAGGCTCAAAGGTTGTCCATAGCGAAAATGCATCCATGCATTATCATCCCTTTTTCAAGGAACCGTTTCATCTAGTTTCTGGCTTGTGTTAACTTGTGCATCTCTAGTGCTGTTTCACAGGTACTCAATGCATAAATTTCTTTTTGGTTATTTGTCATCTCATTTGACTTACAATTCGCTTGTGGCCCATTGCTCCCTAGGGAGAAAGAATTGGCTGCTGTGAAGATCAATGCAGCTAACGTTGATATAATTGCTAATGAACTTGAGGTCAGTCAGCTTATGCCATGTACTTGAATGCATTTATTCTCGTTGGCCTGAGCTTTCTAATATTGTATGGTAAATTCTGAAAACAGCTGGATCGGAAGGTGGCTGAAAGGACCTTACGTGAGCATAAAGGTGATGCTGTTGCTGCAATTCGTTCCTTGCTTCGATAAAGAATTGGTGGCACGAAAAATGGGATTTGTGATTTTTCTGAGGACATACCGACTTGCCCATAACATTGTCCAAGTAGGATCAAAAAGCTGTATGAGTCGTGCTTCTTTTGGGGATACATGACTTGCTTTCTGGGAGATTGTTTGTACTCTCGCCGATTTTGGTTGCTAATGTTCAGCCTTGCATTTTTGCCCTTCCATGTAGTTCATGCCAGGAATTTTGGACGGTACGAAAATCATGTACAATTTCGACGAACAAAAAATCATAAATCCACGAGCCTATGCTCAATAATGTGAGGTCAATTTCCGATACAAAGCTTGGAAGAGTTGTTGGGTTGATGCCTGGTTGGATGGCGACCCTAAGTCTGAGTTCATTAGACTGAAATTAATTCGAGAAATTAAATCATCGAGTTTTTTCAAAACTGAAGACTTTTGATTGCACGTAAAATTTTGTTGAAGTAGCCCCTGGCACAATCGGCTAACTAACGACTGTAGAAAAGGCATGGATATCTTCATTGATGGACTTCCATGGGGTGAACAACTTGGGCTAACGGTGATTTAGAAGCAGAATCTGCCTTGAGCATTAGTAGTGCGCAACCCCTGTTACCATTGCAAATCTCTCTGTTTCACCACTAAGAGTCGTCAAAGTCAATTTGATTTGTACAGCTTTATGATGAGAATCTAATGTTCCCCTATAAATGTATCACATAATGTGCTCAGCCTCCAATCTCCACAACACTTCGCAACATATCTATAAGATCCTTTGTGACTTTTCCAGTAAATGCACAAAAGCGACATACAATCATCCTAGATCCACCCACAATTGGATTACTCAAACAAAGGACAAACATTCTATCCTCTCGAAATGGTCCCAAAAATCTAGTCGCCAAATTTCATGGTCCAGAAGCGGCAAAGCGAGTCGAGATTGGTTGGCAACATCAACTTCCTAGCGAATAGCCAGGTTTGCTTGGACTGTTCACCAATGTAATGAATAGACAAATCCTCTTGATGCACCGGATGGTTCACGTTTCCCTTGGAGTGCTGTCGCCACCAGCAAAGCGGGAAGCCTGAAATTGAAGTGCGTTCTGTCTCTGCAAATCTTTGAATCTTTCCAGTATTTCCTGGAACATCGGTCGGCACTTTGGATCACTGGTTAGGAGAAAATGCAGTTCCCACATCAGTATCGAATTGTAACAAATTGACAATTTTTATCCTCACAAAAAGGGAAAAAAAAAAGCTCCTGAATGACATCAACTTATGCCAGAAGAAAAAAAGGTCATGAAACTGCCTAAGAGATTCGGAGGACTTCAAATCATGATGAATGATAGGTGGATTGTAATGATGCAGATAATTCATGCCCCTAGCCTGAAAAGTACCCAATTCAATAATTACATGTTAAAAGCAGCAAGATAACATACAAGAGATAGTAGAATTCAAATAACTAAAAAACTCTGGAGGCCAAAAGTTCACGGGCCAAGCAGTCTCAGGAAGTTAGGAATGGCTAAGGTTCAAGACACCTGTCTCAAATTTTATCAGCATGGAAGTAAAATGTACATTTAAAAGATATCAATAAGAACAAAATGAGGGCAATATAAAAACGAGCAAAACAAACGCTGACAGGAAACAGATGAAAAAAACACATTCAGGTGACCAAAATGTAAAACACTGCACCTACAAGAGGATGAATTTGGTTACATGCTGAATGTACATGTAAAAGATATCAACAAGAACAAAATGAGGGCAGTATAAAAAGGAGCAAAACAAATGCTCATTGAGAAACAGATGAAAAAAAAAACATTCAGGTGACCAAAATGTAAAATACTGCACTTAGAAAGCAATAAATTAAGTTACACGATTAAGAAGCAGATACTTACCACATCCAAAGCCATATGAACACGGCGTCTCCAATCCAACTTGGCTGTGTTCCTCTGCAGTAAGCGAAACAAACTTCCACTGCATCAACACATGTAACAACTGTTAGTTCCATAGAGACGGGATATTGACAGAAATTACAATCACTGAAAACCAACAAACCAGACATTACAACAAACTTTAACATGATGCACCATATAATCAAAAAGCCTGCTTTTCAAAAGCACTGAGAAAGTACCGTGGAAGAAAATCTGTGACTATGCAGAGGCGCTGAGGTGAAGTTACTGCTTCCATGAAAAGCAAAACATTGGGGTGCCGAAGTCTTTTCATAAGAGACGCCTGCAAGGACAAAACAACTGTCATATTAATGGTACTTTATGAAAAGTGAGAAAAATTGTGGCAACATCAAGAGAGGTTCTCAGAAAATGCATGGTACTACGCATGCTGAGGGGGAGAGCACGGACATATAACAATCGCAAAGTCCTATGAGAAAGTTCCTCATTTTGAGTAAAACGAGAAGGTATAATCCTTTCGTAGATCCACATGCTATTACATCTATCCAACACAACACAATTAATCATAATGCAATGGATCAAGGCATGGAAAATATAAGGAAAAATATCCATAATCCTTTGGCAAAAAAAAAAAAAAAAAAAAAAAAAAAAGATCAAAACCTGCTATCACCACATGTACTGGAAATGTTGCGTTGCTATATTAGTGGAAGAACACTTGAATTAAAATTGCCAATGCCATCGCTAATAGAGCTGACACCAATAAACTATATCCGTGCTTTGGGGAAAAAATCCCAGTTGCTACAAAATAAGCACCAAAAATTCTATTCATTAAAAGGCTTCAGAATTTTATAAAATAATAAAATACGGGCTAGTCATACAAGTGCAGAGAGACAGAGATAAATGCATGCAGTTCGAACATATTGGTCAATCTTACTTCATCTCTTTATCACACTGGTTTTCAGAATGTTCTTCCTAAACCATCTGACTATGTAGTTCTTATCAGGAAAAGGAAAAAGAAAAAACAGAACAATCAGAAGATGTAGGGGCAAGTGACACCATAAATGGAGTCATTTGGCACCTCGATGTTGACTCGTCACATCCTGGGATAATATAGATCACTTTTTGGGCTCATTATCAACTACAAGGCCAACCCATCATCCCTCACTTCCTCAGTCTAAATCTAGATTATCAACTGCAATTACAACCTGTCAAGGAAGGCCCTTATCAAAATTAAACCAGCCAGGTCGCATCCAGCAATCACTAAACACTATCATAACAATGTTTTCATGATTTCAATTAACAAGTTAAGGACAGAGCAACAGGCTTAGAGCAAGACATAGCTTGCAAATCATGTCCTACGAGAGATGCCTTATTCAAATTAAAAAGTCTAAGCGACCCTCAGCATGTCCTGGCTGAATAATATTAGAAACAAAGAGAACTCATGAGACATAGTAAAACAAAAAAAGAAAACAAACCTCTTGTCTAAAGGAATTTATCAATTCTTCTGAATATTCTTGCATCGAGAATACCTTCACCGCCACATCCTGCAACTGGATTAAATGCAGAGAAAGTTAAAATCCCAAAAAAAAAAAAAAAAAAAAATCATCATCAGGAGATCGCATAGATCTATACCAAACAGTGAGATAAAGTAAGAAGCCAAATGCATTGCACTAAATCTCCTCTTTCATTTAGCAAAATAAGTAAAACATAGCAGAACGCACCAACTAAAGTTACCCACATCATTTAGTTATATATGGGAACAACACGATATCGCAAAGACAATTACAACACTATTCTCCTTTCTTTCCACTTCTCCACAACAGGTATTTGTGCCACATTTATCGTGCCACTTATAGCAAAACACAGAATAATACCTACTGTCCAGACGGAGGACACATTTCTCCTGTGTTTCATGTCGGCAACATGAGTAAAATTCACTCCACCACCATGCATTACATATTATAAAGAGAACTTGAAGTCCGTAAGTGAATAGCATAAGAGATAGCCAAACGCTATTAGAGGAGTGAGATAAGTAGTACGTATACCATGAAGTGAGGTACATGCATTTTACATCATGACAGCATGCATCACTCTATTAAACTAAATTCAAGGGGAGTAGAAGAACATACCGATCCGTACCACAGAGCGTGATAGACAGTTCCACAAGAACCTGAGAGAGGAGGAACGGCAGACTAAATATCAGAATGAACGCTAAGAGAGTACAGTATTACCATAAGCATCGCAAACACACGGAAACAAATATGACCAAATGATCTCAGAAGCAAGAAAAATCTACACTGCATGACAATAATCAATTGAGACTGGATGCATTTGCAGGGCATCTCAGCAAAGTTATTGGGGAATATACATATAAAGATCAATATGGAAGAATAACAGATCTGGCTTTTCAAGGACTATCCATGATTTGCAACAATAGCACTCATTTTAGAGCCTTTTCGGAGTATGTCCTACTGGCATAATGAATAGCCAGACTCAAGATTAAAGAAAAACTACAGGCGAAAAGCATACTACTAATGACTTTTCAGGCATCGCTGAACTCCTATAAATTCCCTTCCATCACCCCGTCGGACAGAAAAAGAGAGAAAAGAGAAAGCGAGAAATTACCTGGACAAGCCGGTGCCGGATGTGGAGCCGGAGGGGGGCGCGCGGTGTTTCGCCGGTCACGCGGTGGTTCGCTGTCGAAGAGGGGGAGGGCAGACAGAGACGCGAGGAGAGACAAAGAGTAAGGGACGGACGAGTCGGGGCCGGAAGCGGAGCCAGAGGGGCGGCGCGGTGGTTCGCCGGTCGGAAAGAGGGAGGGCAGAGAGAGAGGGAGGTCGCACGCCAGTCGGTCGGAAAGAGGGAGATCGCACGCCGGAGGGCAGAGAGCTAGGGGAGGTCGCACACCGGTCGGTCGGAAAGAGGGAGGTCGCACGCCGGTCGGTTGCTCACGGTCATCTCGCCGGTATCCTCCCGGTTCGTCGGTTGCTCGCGGTGGTTCGCCGGTCGGAAAAAGCGAGCGCAGAGAGAGAGAGAGAGAGGGAGTTCGTCGGGGAGAGAGAGCGAAGGTAGAGAGAGTGAGAGGCGTAAAGAAGAACCCGCGCGACAGAAAACCCTCTCTCCAGAAGCTACAGTAGAGGAAAATTTTCAAAATGGGCGCCCGAAATTGTGGGTCCCACGAGACACATGTCGTGCTCTCACCGCCTTCTTGTTTGCCACGCTGGAACGTGAGACGTACCTAATATTTTCTCCCCCTTGAGCCTTCCCCTCGGCATAAACAAAACACGACACCCCGCTCTCACCATCTCTCTCCCTCATGTCCCACATAAACAGATCCTGATCCTTTCTGCGGCTGTGGCTGCCACCCTCGGATTCGGCCTCGTCGACGGCGACTTCTTGCTCATGGCCGATGTTATGGACAGCTGCTTATCCAAGGACCACGCTTTGGAGGTGCCGACGGTTAGTCTTGAACGTGGCTCCAACCACCTCCCGGTCTAGAGCATCCACCGTCCCAAGCACAGATCCAGCGCCGCTGAGGCTCGGCCAAGCAGCGGTCCCTCTTTAGGAATGGTATGCGATGCACCTTTTTCGTTCGTTTGCTTGACCCTTTTTCATTTAAATTTAAAAAATATCATTGCTGCAGGCCATCGGCGGCGACAAAGATGAATTGCTTTCTACTTCTGGCTATAATATAGACGAGTCCTATCCCCACATGCCGAGAGTGGGAATGGAGTTCGATTCAAAAGTGGCCTTGTATGATTTTTACGGCAGCTACGCTAGACAAACCGGTTTCGAGGTGAGAAGGGGAAAAACAGAATACTCTCGATCCAACAAGGCTATTGTCAAGGCGAAGTACTTCTTATGCTCTTGCCAAGGCAAGTGCAAAGAGCAGATCAACGCGACGTTGTACAAAAGACGGGACACGAGAACAGGCTGTAACGCTAAGATCAAGTGCGTGGTAGATGATGGAACGTGGAAGATCTCCAAGGTAGTTCTCGAGCATAATCATGCCACAGCGGCACTTGGCAGGATTGCGGACGAAGTTAGGGTGGTCAGAGAACGGGCTCTTGTTTCCGACGTGGATCACACACCAAAGAATCACCCAAGACCTGCTCCTGAGGAGATTCAAGACTTGATTGATCACTTCAAGTGTCTGGCGAGATTAGATTGTTGTTCCTATTACTCATTGCGAGTGGCAGAGGCAGGCGGCATGGAGAATTTTTTTCTGGAGGGATAGTCGGTCCAAGCTCGATTATGAGCATTTCAGCGATCTTCTAGTCCTGGACACAAGAACTTGGATCCACAAGTATGGCATGATCTGTGCAATATTTCGGGGACTTAATCATCATCAGCAGCCCACCATATTTGGACAGTCTTTTGCTCGCTCGAACACTAGGTTCGTTCCATTGGTTGCTCCATACTTTCCTTGAATCGATGAACTGGCGGAAACCGCGGACAATCATTACTGAAGTCAGCGAAGAAATTGCGGAAGCTGTATCTCTTGTCCTGCCAGAGAGCAGCCACTGTCTGCCCGCTTGGTCTATCTTGAACAGTTTCAAGAAGTACCTATCTCCTTTGAGTGAGCAACCTGATGTTGTCAACCTCTTCAAGGAGTGCGTCTTCCTCCACTCGCAGGAAGAATTCAAGTCAAAATGGAATTCGTTTATAGCTAAGTACAACCTGCATGACAACTCGTGGCTGGCTTCTTTGTATAAAATGCACGAGAAATGGTCTCATGCGTTCACCAAGTACGTTTTCTCTGCCGACCTACTCTCGATACAAGATGATGAGGACGCTGGTCACATTGTTGGGGATCTCTCTTCTGAGACCATGACGCTAACTGGAATCGCATGCCAATGTGAACAGGAGGCCAAGAAGATGCGCGGAGAAGAATTTCGCGAAGACATGCTCTGCGAGAAAAACATGGTGAAATTGGAACTTAGGAGTCCGATGGAGAAGGAAGCCGAACGACTCTATACTAGAACGATGTTCAAGATGTTCCAAGAGGAGTTAATCAATAGTCTGTGCTTGGCAATAGAAGAAATTGAGTGCACGGAGACCCTCCGCATGTTTCATTTGACTGAAGTAGGCAGCAGAAATACACAGACCGTCAGCCGCCAAAAGACACAGACTGTCAAGTTTGATCCTTCCGATTTGAGATTGGCATGTAGCTGTGGGAAGTTCGAGTAGGTGGGTATTTTATGTGTTCATGCCTTGAAAGTAGTCAACTTCATGAATATCTTCGAGATACCGTCTCGCTACTTCTTGAAACGATGGACAAAATCTGCCAAAGACAGCATGCAGTTGGACACCCCCAACTTAGGGACTGCACAAGATTCGTTTATGGGTGGGTTTATGCGAAAGGCTTTGCATGTCGCCCATATTTGTGTAAATAAGAGAAGGGAGAGAATAGCTATGAGTTTCATAGATTCAGCACTGGAGCACGTTGCAAAGGTTGTGAAAACGGAAGAGGTGGCAGTTGCTCCTGACGATGCAGACGGTAAGGATGATATGGATGGGATTATTTGTGAGTATGCCCTTGAAAACAACTCGATCAAGAGAATGTAGCTAAATCTGAGATGGGATGTCTCAAGAGTGAAACACAAAGTTGAAGGCTATCAACCAGCTGAGAAACAGGTTAGTCTCTTTCTAACCGCACTTCCAAATTAGAATGCATAATTTCAGTAGGATTAGTGTTCTCGGTAAATATTTTTACAATTCGCTGTGGAAGTGTAGGCTATCAAGGGGGGAAAACTACTGCTTTAGATTTAAACATAACATGTTTAGAAATTGAATCTGATGCCATTCATGTGATCTATGCCGTGCAAAACACTAGTGTTATCTTGAATGAACACAGGGACGTATTAGCTAAATCGCATCAAATGAGGATTAAGCATGTGTTCAGGGAACCGAATTAGTGTGCAGAAAGCTAGCAAAGATGAGACTAATGGCATCTTACAATATATCTACTTTCAGTTGTATTCCTTCTGAATTAGAAATCTTGGTTATGGGATAAGGGAAGAGCAATTTCCTTGGAGACTCAGACTAGGAGTTCTCCATGATTTGTACTTATATTGAGTGTTTATATAAGCATGTTTCTATAGAAATCCATCCAGCTGTGCAAAGTATTTGAGAAAGCCACATTGTCTATGTCACAAGATACAACAAGAGCAATTTGGTCTGACGCAATTGTGAAATTTTAGAAAGTCTATAGCTCGTGTAGCTTTCGACCGATCATATCTGTTATAGTTCCATTTAGTAAAGTTGCTATTAGTTCTCCAATTGTAAGAATCAAACCAAAAAGTGAATACTGCAGCATGATAGGAGAAAGATTAATACAGAGAACCTGAGCCATAACTTGCTGCACTTATCCATTGGCAGTCCTTAATACAAGATATGCTGTCATCACTTATTGATTATAATGCAGGGTTAATGCCATATTATATGTTAAGGAACAAAGTATGTATAATTAGAAGATTAGAATTTATATGATAGTTAAATCAACTAAATGTTCGCAACAGTCGTGCCATCCTGATACTGTTTTAGCAATAAGCTGTATCCATCTAATTTATTTGATAGATTCTTCATTCGTGAGGAGAAAGTCCCAAATCTTCCATTGCACCTGACATAACTAGCAACATTATTTGGAATGAGTATGGTTTCAGGATGGAACTAGAAAACTGTCCGATGTCAGGTTCTGGTGAGACCTGGTTCAGTTCTCGGTTCTAGTTTTTATGGAACCTTCAGTTCCCGATGGATTGGGAACTGAGAACTTACGAAACCCTAAAATAGAAATTGACTTAGGCTTGGGTAAGTGATGTTTATATTTCTTTATATTGTAATTCCTTTGTATATCTAATGAGTGAATGTTTTATTTAATCTCTTCTTCCTTTTTTTTTTTAAAGATATTGATTGTCTTAATGAGTAGATTATCATCAAGTATATAGAGTTTATGAGTTGAAGTTGAATGAATAATGGGGTGAGGCTTTCTAATAATGACTTTAGTTTAATTGACAGTAATTTTAATTTAAAACTATCATTGAGTTATTAACAATGTTTGTTGTTTTTTCTTATGATTTCAGGTAGTTAGAATTTGGAGTAATTTTTCATGAATGATTGAGGATTGAAGTTCTGTAACTCAGGTTGTTTGTTTTAAACTTTTTATTGTTTATTTATTTTTATGTGTTCGTCTTTTGTGGGTTGTTGCTATTGACAAATGAGAAACTTTCATTTTTGTTGTTAGGTTTACTTTCATTTTGCTTAACTAAAAATGAAACAAAAACAAAAAAAAGGAAATTGGCCAGTGAACCCTAAAACCCGTGACATGGTAGGTTCCAAATTATAGGTTATGCAAAGAAGGATTCGGGCTCCAAAAAATTGAAAAACCTGTTGCGACATGTAGGTTTCAGGTGGAACCTAGAGGGAACCTAAAATCGCTCGTCCTTGCGACGAATAACTCACCTCCACTGTAAATTGCTCGCCATTGTCAAGGTGCCTTTGTAACTGCGAGTAACCTTGTGAAATACAGCCTTAATTGAGGCAGCACAATATGGTCAGAAAGTTGGATTGTGGAGTCAAATTGAAAGGCATCCCAAACACTGGCTCCTAGTTCCATGCTTTTCTTTTTCCCTCTTTTTTCCTGATAATGTGACAGAGCTCGAGCGCTTGATTTCTTCCCTAGTGGTTGTAACAGTCCCAATCCCCTGTGAACGGGTTATTACAAGAGCACAAAATCCCAATTAATGTTCCTGCGGATGCTAGTTTTTCAGGGATAGGCCACTTGATGCAGAACCTGCTAACCCAGTTATTTGCATCTTCTTGAGACTAGATATTCATGAATTGGAAAGAACCTGTGAGCATGACCTGTCCTGTACTGTAGTCCAACAGAAAGAATCTTGGTGACAATGAGCAGAAGAAACTTTACAGGGAAAAACAAAGACTTCATAAAGACAAGTGAGGGCTCATAAATTGCTTTGGAAAGCATTCCGTGGTTGCTGCTGCACCAATACTCAAAGCGCAGCCAGGTGCTGAAAGCAAGAAGAGCCGCAACAGAAGGAATCACTGAAAGATGTAGAGTTGCCGTGATTGCCATGATTAGAGACTTCTTTAAGAAGCAGAGAGCTTGTTGAGAGCCCAGCTTCTTCTAGACACTCTCTCTCTCTCTCCATGTCTTTTTATTTCTGCTGAGTAAGAGTTGCAAGAATCTTCAATGAATATAAAGGAATCAAAGAATTGGACCTTTGGGTGTGTGAAATTGTGACAGAGACTTTACATCTGAAAGTTTCTGGTTCAAGGCCACAAAAATTCCTCCATGCGAAAGGCTTACTGGTGAGTTTATGGGAAAGGCCCATATGTCTATAAATAAGAAAAGGAAGAGAATAAGCTATGAGGTCCATAAATTTGGCAGTGGAGCACATTGCAAAGGCTCTGAAAACGGAAGAAGTGGCAGTTGCTCCTGACGAGGATGATACAGATGGGACTACATGTGAGTATGCTCTCAAAACACAACTCAAACAAGAAGACGCGGCTAAATCTGGGATGGGATGTCTGAGAGTGAAATGCAAAGTTAAAGGCCATCCGCCAGCTGGGAAACCAAATACCCGGTTAGTCTCTTGCTTACAAAATTGTTTCTTAAGTTCACTGCCCTGTGTGTGCACTTCCACGTTAGAATGCATTATCTCAGTGGGATTAGTCTTCTCTTATGGTAACTATTATCACCGATCAAGAAAGACAACTAGAAGTGTTATTCATTAGTCCAAAACATGAACTAATTTTTTTGCATTAAACAGGATATGCTCGACAATTGAACAGAGGATTGACCCAATCAGGTCCAAAACGTGCCTACATATGAGCTCAGAGCCTCCAACGGCCATGTCTGACCGACTTTAGAAGCATGCAGATTGACATGAAAGAGGTAATTGGCGTATCAATATGAAGGATAGCAGTAAGTGCATGAAGTCAATAGCCAACCATTCAGTTTCTGAGTTCGTTTTTGTGGCTGCCTTCAACGAATCATTCAACTTCATATATAAATCATGTCGTAAACACTTTCGATAGATGTAAGCATCCCCACAAATGTTGGTGAATAGATTTGTCGGGCAGGCGTCATGAGAATACTGCCTTCATTATGACACTGTTTTGTTCCACCAGGTTGGAGACTGATTGTCATTGTCACAAGTTGCTCAAATGATTGCAGCACTGTCTCCTTGAGCAGTTACTCGCTCACGTCCTCCATAGTGAGGACTACTGCAGCCTCCTCCGATGACTCTGGATCATTGCCTTCATCTCGTTAGGATAATGTGTTAAAATTAATGCAGTTAATGGAAAATAGTTGGTCGATGTGTAACCTGGAAAAGAAAAGGGACTGATATATATAAATGTGATGATTAGGAATGCGAGTATTACAGATTCAGGTCATTGATTGTAGCACAAAGAGAGGATTATTTGCCGATATACAAGGCACTGTAAGGCTCAGTTTCTGAAAAACAGGCTGAGGTCATTCTTATCGCGCATTGTTTTACTCACTGCACCAACTCCAGTTCTTCCATCTGTACAATGTGCCCTTCCCCTCCACCTCCTGCTGAGCTCAAATCATCGCTCAGGCACCAACGAAGATCCTCAATGCGAACAAGCTATGCCAAACGCTGTAAAGTCGTACTCTTAAAACATATTTGGTTTCTTTTTAACTTGCAATTCCTCTATGAATCTTGCGGCGACGTGTAAAGGGTGAAAAATATGATTATAGTACTCCTGGCATGGGAAACCGTAAAGTTCAGCTCAGTTTCTAGAGGGTACACTGAACAAAGAGGTGCTGACTTCAACCATGATTCGTAATCCTGCTGCTCCCAGCTATCCTGCATTGGTGGGTCAATATTACTACTCGACGTTGAGATGTATCCAGACCTTCAGGGTCTGTGGATTCTCTGTTTCGAAAATCCTAACCACTTCCCGAATCACATAAAGCTTTCTAACTGTTTAAAATAAGCACGGGAAAGAGACGCCTCGTGCTTGGTGTTCTTGCTCGCTTACCCTCCTCAAGTCTAATCAGCATATCCTCCCACATGTTAAACAAATACATCGCTAACGATTATTACAATGGCATAGTGTTTCGTCCGCATGTTAAACAAATGAATGAAAGAGGAATCACGGTAACATTTGAACTTGACATTCCGGCACTTGGAATGTTAGGTTGAAGAACAACTGTTGAAGAAGAAAACAAGCATTGGATGCCGAGACCAGACTTGATCTTCTGGTACATAAATGCTAAAGCAATAAATCCAAGAGAAAGATTAAAAGGCAGATAGATTTTTCCAGTGGAAGAAAGTTCTCTCTCCTTTAACCCCTCGAGCTCTCGAATCTCCCCATATAAGTGGGGAAGCTCCGGTTTGGAGGCACATCGTGCAGGGCAGCTCTCCAAAATTTGTGAGGACATAGCCTGAGAGCTTGAGTTTACTAGCAAAGAGATGAGGCCAGGAGGACCCGGAGGACAACCGCCAGGGCGGGGCCCTCCTCCGCTGGGGCTGCCGGGATTTCTCTGTGGCTTTTGCGACGTGATAGGCTCCTGGTATGTGAATGTTGGTTTCCCTTTGTGAGGATACGCAATGCATATGTACTGTTTGTAAGATGATTATTTTAGGAGTTGTTAGTAACAACGTATGGACGTGAGTAGGTCTTTAAAAGGCTCAAGAAAGAAAGAGGGAGGAAGAACCCTCTAGCAATTGTGGAGTAGACCAAATAGATTTCTAATTTTTTTCATTCAAGAAAACCAACTAGATTTCAACAATGTGATTGTCCATAAAGAAGATGAAATCATTATACATTTGAAATATGCGACGTCTAGAGATTTTTGGTCCGTCAAAATGCCAATGACACAATAGAGCACGCTCGACCTAGCAATTCCTATGCACCTTAGATTGCACAAAAATCATCAATATATTTTGGAGGCTTGAATAGTGGGATTACATCTGCTCCGAGTTCCATTTTTCTCTGCTTCAGGGAAGCTCAGGAACTTTGCTTAACGTCATTATCGAGTCACTGCCATTCAAACCAAAGCAAACTGAGTTTTATTTTTCGTTCTGTGATGCTTCAAACAGCTTGAGCTCGTTGTGCTGTTGCGTGTTGATACGAGAGTGTTTTGGCAGGCCTCTCGGACCACCAGGACCCCCCCAACCCCCCGGCTCATTTGGACCACCTCGCCGTTGAGCTCTCGTGCTGTGCTGGTTCAACCAATCTGGACCTCTCACAACCAGAGCCTCTCGTCCCTGGTTTTCTTGTCCTGGGGGTAACGCAGTAATCAGACTCCATTTCTTCGTAGGAAGAGAGCAACTTGCTCGCGTATCTCATGTCGGAAGTCAGTTCGCAGGACACATTCATGCGAATTGTCTATGGGAATCCTCTGTTTTTTATGATCAGTTCTTTTAGACCATGTATTGAATTTTATATTGGTGATGGTTGTCTTCCTCAGATGATTGTTTTCACTAGGAATTCCTGGTGTTGTCTCGAGTACAGTCGAGCTTGCAAAGCAACTAGTTAAAAAAATGGCAAAGCCCCTGGCAAGGTCATAAAATACATGAAGAAGAGGTGCAGTGCCTAAATTGAGACTCTTTAGATTGGACAGAAGAGAAGAGTTGAAAGAAGGGTGATTCTACTTTCCATTAAAAATAGAAAACATCTTCTTTTACAGATACATTTTTTAAAGGTTAGGTAAGCGACAAACAAATTGCCAGTAAAAGAAATACTGGTCACATGGTAACTTATTGGTGAGTAACCCATCGACACTTTTATGAAATAACTAATTCCCTTTTACAATTTACAAATAATCAACTTTTTTAACATTTCACTAACTTGTTGGTATACCATGACTAGCTAGTAAATCACTCTAATTTAGATTGGAATTTTGTATGAGGATAAGTAAATTCAAAACTTTAGTAAGCTAAGCAAATAAAAGTAGGTAGTACAAAAAAATGCTAATTTGCAAACTATTTAAAAGATCATAATGTCAGAAAAGTGTCGGTGAGTTACCAACAAGTTGCCTAAAAAAGGCCATCTGGTCATTTTTTTACCAATAGTTTTTGTATACTTACCGATATTTATTGAAATTTATTGGCTTAGAAAAAAGAATTTGTACTTTTAGTTAGGAATTGTAGTTAATGCTAGAAGAAATATTTTTTTTTGGTAAAAATAGAAGAAATAATTTGTACTCTCTAATATGGATTATCATCATAAAATGCTCAAAAGAGAACCATCCACAGGAGCCTACGTGGCAACACCAAAGTGGCTAAGCTAACGCGCTTACTCATATGTATTAATCGTAAAACCTAAGATTAGAAAAATTCCAGTTTAAATACTTATAACATCAGAGACCCTTAAGCGCTTCATATGTAATTTCTTATGATATTTGTGCCCGTTTATGGGTTCCTTTTATTTAAGGATGTCTTGATGCTTCTCATATTCTTTTATCTAATCAATATTGAGCTCGCATGTGTTATCTTAATCGACCTTTTTTCGCGCGAGGAAGAGTGCAGAGATCGAAAGTATATTCCTACTCTTTCTCCAGCATTATAAGCGCTTGGAATGAGCGGTCGAACTCCAAGAAGCCGCGGGCAAAAGTAGGCGCCCTTCGATTTCAAACATGATATTGACTTTTGCCTTGTGCTCTCATGGAAACTTAAGAGTTAAGAGAGATCAAGAACATATTTCAACCGACGGATACACACTATGCATTTTCTGATGGAAAATTAGAAATATTCTAAATTTATTATAATTATATCAATTTAATTTTAACTTTTTTACTAATTAAATTTTAAATATTTTTACATTTATATCAATTCAATCCATCTCATCAATTTTGGCGGAAAATTATTGATGTGAATAGTAGTCATCTTACGTAACGCGACCGACATTGACATGTATAATTTTTAATAATGTTTTTTCAAATTTTTAATTTTTTTTTTTTTTTTTTTTTTTCTTTTCTTTCTCTTTTTCTTTCCTTTCCTTTCTTCCTCCAACTAATCGCCAGATTAATGACCGATGGTCTAGCAAGGTAGACTTCATCCAGCCACTAGCGATGAGGAGTACTTAGAAAATGAGTGTTCTTGAGTACCCAAATGCATTTGATGCGCCTAAACTTTACAAATGGAACAACACTGCCTTCGACAATGGAGAATCCGAAGATTCCGCCGTTGTCGCCAACAAGGCCTCTTGGTCTTCCAACAACTTTGTCTTCATAAAGCTCTCTGAATCGCTTGACTCAAACGATTATAGTAAAGAAAACTTGAATCGCGAGTGCTCCTATTCTAGATTTCACTCAAATCCTCGATCCTTTCAAAGCTCCGATGGAAGCAAAGCGTCCCGGAGTCTCTATCAACCAAAGCCAAAGACAAGAAGAGAAGGGCAGGAATATCGATGCGGAGATTGAGACGATAAAAGAAGGAAATGTTGCGCCTTGCATCAAGGTTCGCGAGCCTTGCCTAGCCATTGGCAAGGCTAGTGGCCGGCGAGGGCGAGCTTTGCCATAGGCCTTGCCAGCCCTTGCCTTTGGCCATTTACTGAGGTTTGACCATCGACTAGAGGGAGAAGGGAAGGAAAAAATAAATAAAAGGAAAAATAAAATATAAGAAATATTATCAAAAATTATTCACATTAGTGCCAACACTATCATGTAGAATAGTCAATATCTATATCAGCAATCTACAAAGAACAATTGACTATGGACTAAACTGGCACAAATATAAAAGATTTAACATTCAATTGGTAATAAAAAAAAATTATACATGAATTGACAGAATTGCATTGGAACTTCTTTTCATTATTTTTCCTTTTTTGAGCTTTCGTTCAATTCATGCCAACGAATACATGCTCTTACTTGATAGCCGAAAGCAAATGACTAGGCCGCATTCACCAAACCGAGTACTTAATCGCTTGCGGCCAATCCCATAGCGAATGTACCCAGGCTCACGCGGAAAGCGGTCACGGAAACATTGACGTGACGTCGGAAACTATTTTCGTCAAACATTCAAGAGAGTAAATACCATTCAAACATGCCTGGAAAAAGAGCGTACGGCAACGATTCGCGAGTCCAACTTTGTAAATCGATCTCTTTTACCCCCGGCACGCAATCAATCATTCCCAATGCCACAACATCTTTCGCGTGAATTGTGCTGTCGGACAACGGCAAGTGAGAAAGCATGCACGTAGAGGTCGGCACAGTCGAAGGGCGGAACGTTAGGTTTGGACTGGTTGGTGGGGCGTTGCATCATTTACTTCGATGCCTCCTCAACCACGCCGGTAGGGTTCCCCACCATTACTTAGCTACGAAGCTCCTCCCTTCTCCTCCCTCTATATATACATTCGATCCATCAACTTCATCATCCACATTGGTGCAACTTCCTCCATCGATTCGAGAAAGAGAGAGAGGGAGAGGGAGAAAGAGAGAGAGAGAGAGAGATCATGCCTCCTCCGCCGTGGGGACCACCGCCGGGCCCGCACGGGCCTCCGGGGCCGTTCGGGTTCCTGTGCAATGGGATATGTCGCCTCGTCTCCGCCTGGTGAGTTGGTCGACATCTTCTGTTCATATTTTGCATGGTAAATTAATGCAGCATAGTAAAAGTAGAGGTGAAAAATGATAGGAAATTCAATTCGATATAAATGAATAGTTATTATCTCAAGTATGTAACAATTAATTTGTGGAAATTTTCTGTCATTTGTTTATGGAATAATATTTCTTGCTATCTATTTCTAGAACCAAGTAAAACGTAATTTCACAGTTGATTTTGACTTGGATTGTGATTTTATTTCGTTTTTCCGTTGGCAGTGCCTACGTGCTGTGTTGCTGCTGCCTCTTGGAGAGCTGCTGCGGGCCGATATTCGGTGGGCCCGGAGGCCCACCCGGCGGCCCACCACGCTTCTGAGCGAGCCCACCTTTTTTATCGGGAAACGTAAATGTCAAGAAAAGAAAAAGAAATAATAAATTTCAAGAGAGAGAGAGAGAGACTGATGAAGACTCTAGATCCTCGATGTATTCCATTTCGTGCCGGTTTTTATAGAATGTTACACGTGTCCATGTTTTTCTGTACGATGTCGTTTTATCGTGGTTGACTTTGCCTACAAAAAACGATTGACTGATGGATGGCAGAGTTGGTGTGTGGACTGGAGGGCATTTGATCTCGCCCTTTTTTCTTTGTACTCATGTCATCCCACGTTATCTAATTTAATTTATGAAGCCGTCTCAATTTTCCCTTATTATAAGTTTTCCGACCATTGAAAATTAATGCAATGTACCATCTGGGGTCGCAATCATTCTTTTTGACACTGCTCGTAGGCTCCCGTCAACATTTGGAATAAGAAAAGTACCAATTGACTAGTAACATATTTTAACAAGGAGCAGGTTGAGTTGAAATTAGTCTAAATATGATAAAATGGTTCATTCAGATATGATGTACTTATTCTATTGAATAAGTACGTTGTGTGGAAATTGAGAAATCGGTCTAGTGACCAACTTTTCCTTCTTCTATTTTTTGGGCTTAAAAGAATGTGAAGCCTGAGTTTTGAATGGTAGGTTAATAGCGCAGCTGAGGATCACATGTTGCATGGAAATATAATCCTCTTGTTTCTCTCTTCTCCCCACCTCTCTCTTACCATCCTATTGTTTAGTGGCCACAAACCTCCTTTCTACAAAACTGCATAAAACCTTCCTAAAACTTTCGCGAGTTCACGAGAGCGAACACAGAGAGAGATTGATGCCGGGTTGGGGACCGCCGCCGGGAGGACCTCCTGGACCGCCAGGGCCGTGCGGCTGCTTAGGCTTCTGCTGCGACGGTATTTGCCGACTTGCATCTTCATGGTGAGAACTCGATTTCTTTGTATCGAGCCGCCAAGCCCTATCATTTTTTTAGTTCATAGAGAAAATTTGGTTTTGTGAGAGCTCTCCAAGTCCAGTTTTAGGAGTAGTTGACCTGAAATGACTGACAACGGAAATACATGAGCTGCGCCGATTCAAATGTCTGAATTAAGCTTTTCTAATCCTCTCAAATTTAGTATATAATTAAAATTTAGCAGATAATTAGATTTTAGTCATTAATTTGCATTTCGTGATTTATAATTTATAAGCACGCTTGTTTGAATCTGAATCCGAGAGCACAAGCAAATCCAAAGGGGTTCGGCAAGAGTCATCCGCCTCGGCCGATTGATGCTCGATGCAATTTTTGGAAGTTACGGTCCCCGTAGAATTTTGCCAAATCTTTTTTCCTCTCTCCCGCTGCAGTAAAATTTCATATCTGACTAAATTCTGTAATCCATTTCCCCAAAAAAATCAAAAATAAATAAAATAAAATAAAGTAAAAAGGTGATACACATGAAACCTAATTTCTGTGTATATTGATTTTCCCAGTTTCTATTACCTGTGCTGCTGCTGCATCTTCGAGAGCTGTTGCGGACCGGTTTTCGGTGGGCCCCCTGGTGGGCCTCCGGGTGGGCCTCCGGGTGGGCCCCCTCGCTTCTGATGGGCTCATTTATTCCGTGTGATCATTTAATGTATTGAAATTGATGTCGTGGGTTTCTCTTTCTACTTTGCTTGCTGAGCAGCCCATATGTTCCGTGCAAGATTGGACGAATTTAATGTTGTGGGGTCCCTTTGTTTACTTTAAATTATTTGCTCTCTAGACTGTAAATATAAAGACCATTTCATTTTGGGTCAGCAATTAATCTTGAGGAAATAAAAGTATTTAGCTCATTATTGTACAATATCTTGAGGAACATTCATTCATCTCAACTAGGTCGCATTGTCACATGGATCATCTAAATATTGAAGTACATGGGCACGGGTTTTGTGCTACTTTGGCCATCATTGTATATCGTATTGTACTCAGTCCGGACATGAAATTAGTGAAATTGGATCCTAAGCAAAATCATGTCCCATTGCTTGATATTGATTCAATTTGCAAATTTGCTTGGATTCAAATTAAATCGATATCCCTAAAATGACCGGCAAACGCGAGGACAAAAGTTATCCTTTTGACGAAAGGGAAAATCATAAGACAAGTCTATTCATGTTATAACTAGATTATAAAAGTATGCACTCATTCTACACAACACTAACATTTCGTGCCTAAAAGGGGCTTTTGTGTACCGCGTGCATCCTTATGCCAAAGAAGAGATTCTGTAAGATGATAGCATAAAGAGGGATGGTGGAACCATTGATTGTAGGAGTTCATATAGTAGATTTATTTATTTTATGAATTAATCGATATTTCGATAATAATTCTACCCATGTAAAATTTATGTGATAATCCATCTGTCAAGTTGATGCAAAGTATTAATGTTAGATTCACATTTTGAGAAATTTTACATCAATTAAATTTTGATAAATTTAAATGAAAAAACTCTTCCAAGGAAATATATAGTTAGTAAAAATCGTGATGAGATCATGATTTCTTAAGGTATAGTGTTGTGCTATATCCTTTCATCGTCAATTGGCCATAAAAGGTGATGCTAGCATGTAAAGAAAAAGGGAAAATTCAAAAGTCCTTTCAGACTTCTTCATAGCGATGGAACATTCCCTCCTCGATTTTATAACTACAAGTTCACACTTTAACTTCTTCTTTTTTCTTTATTGGAAATATAGTAGTAATTCATTTAAGCTCGAGTCCTTATCAAGTCGAAGGGACAGATTTGGTGTAAGCCCATTGAAGAAAAGGCCTTCTGAGTAATCGGACTTTATTCTCCTCTCAAGCCCTTTAAGATATTTTATGTTCTCAAGCTTTAATTTTGAATATCATATTGCATCTAGCATCAATCCTAGTTTTATTTTGAAAATTGCCTCCTTTCAACCTAAATGCTTCCATCCGGACCAAAAAAAGAGAAAAAAACTATAACTTCCCGAATCTCTCTCTGTCCTTGCATTTCGCATCATCCCACGATTTATGCCCTAATTTGTGACCCCTAACTTTGAATTGACGTGCCATCGATCAAAGATAGCACCACGAGCTATGCCTCCTCCTTCACATTTCGCATCATCCCACAATTTATGCCCTAATTGGGACCCCTTTGATTTGACGTGCCATCAATCAAAGATAGCACCACGAGCTATGCCTCCTTCACATGAACACAGGCGCGCAAAGGGTGGATTCAATGCTCCAACATGACCATCTTTGCCACGTTGATGTGCCACTATTAATGACCGCGCAACTAGCCCCACATCCCCCTTCACCCTCCCCCTCCCTCTCTCTCTCTCTCTCATATATCCATACATATAAGAAGTGGTAGGACCAGGAATTAGAGAAGACCGACACTAGAAATTGGTTCGGTTCGGTTCACTTCCGAGTTCCAAATTTCTTGAATCAGTACTAGGCTGACTAGTTCCCAAATAGGAACAAAACCAAACCAGATCAGGAACTAGAGAACTGAAGAACTATAGCTACAATGTCTTATGCTTTGTGTTGCATGATTTGTGCTATATGAGTAATTTTGTTTTAATTTATTTCCTGCCTGACTTGTGATGAATTAACTATCTATAGATATTTTTGCATGTTGTCTTATTCTTTTCTTCTCTCTTTAATCCTGATCAGAACATTATCTTCGATTTTGACTAATCTTGGTGGTTATTCAAGGAGCAATATAGGCACTAGTTCTGTCATCTCTTAGCTCTAGCTTGAAGCTAGTCCATGACATTCTTTTTTTTTTTATTATACCTTCTCCAGCCTTTGAAGTCCCTGCACAAGCACCGGAAAAGAACCGGCCAGTTGCTAGCTAAGCCTCGAAAAAAACCTTGAAATCTCGAGTTACAAGATGAGTTCAGTTGCAAAAATTAAGCACCATTCTCAACGAGTTGAGCTTTAGGTGACACCTAGATTGACCCCGAAATTGTTCACCCTACATATAGAGATTAAGATACCCAAATTGTTTCCTCCCACCAAATTCAAGCATTATAATTATTTTCCAGATAAAAGAAAATTTTTATGACAATAATATCTATAGAGGATGTAGAATTTAAAGGTTAAAAATGTAGTTTACCTGCAATTTTTTTCTTAAACGAGTTGAAGTATACATGATAGTAGTAAACCATTAGAGTCTGCCCTTGTGGCCACCCTTCCAACGTGAAATGAGGAGGTGAGGGGTTCAAATTCCCACCTTCTCAGGGGGTTGGGGTGGGGACGAGTAAGTTTCAGAAGTGGGTTTCGACTCCCACGCCCTGCAGAGATAAGGGCAAAAGATAAAGTGAGTGTTAGAATAAGTTTCAGGAGTGGGTTTCGATTCCTACACCCTGCAGGAGGGAATGGCAAAAGTTTGAGAGTGAGTGTTAGAGTAGGAATAGAGTAACACTGACAAAAAAAAAAAAAACATAATAGTATACATTTTCTTACTCTCTATTTTCTATATTTCCGTGAAAAAAAATGGAAAAACTTCTCTTCTTGTTTCTTTTTCTTTCTTTCCCTTTCACTTAAAAACTCTCTTTCTCTAAAAAAAAATAAAAAATAAAAAACTCAAATTCTCTTAGAAATTCTTCCAAACGTAGATTGAGAAGCCTAAGTATGAGATTTGCCAAATTCCTTGGCACTATCGGGGCAACTTTTTGCTTAAGACAATCGACCGCGGTAATGAATATTATTCATTCAAAAATTATTCACGACCACAATCGACTGGGACAACATTGACTAACAAAACGGACTCGAGATTTCCAAAGTCACGCGGAGTCCTTGTACCTGATTGACTTGAACCGCAAGAGCGAGGATTGAAGCGCAAGTATGTACATATACTTTTGTCAAAAGAAAGATTCTAAAGCTTTCAAATCTAGCAAAATCCAAATAACCTTAGAACAAAGCAAATGTCAAAATGTAAATAACAAGACCTAATCTGTAGTTAGAAGGACGCTATCATCCCTTAAAAATAGCTCTGCCATTGTAAATATTTAACATTTAATCACCATATTCAGTGATGAACACGCGCCGAGATCTCTTACTCCATCTGCAATGGTCTACAATGCACATATAGGTTCAACGTCATCAATACCATCACCATGTAGAGATATCAACATCAATATATTAAAAAAATACATATCCAATATCTATAAGGAACTCCTAGATTAAATATCCAAATTGAGTTTAGTAGGCTCTCAACTTCATAAACTAAAACTAAGAGCTTACAGGAGAGCAAGCATGTACATAGATTGCATGAAAGAAAATTGAATAAAAATAAAGGCGGCAAATCTTTAAACCTCGCCCTTCCGGTGTTCAAGGGTGCCCCTTCCTCTTCCTGAGGACTTATTCTATAGTTCACGAGTCGTTGATCTCTTCCAATTCCCACTCTTGAAATCAGAGAGCCCAACCAACGATCTCGATCTTCATAACATTTCTCTGGTGTTTGACCGACCACTCCCTCAATATCGCCAAGAGAGAGTGAAGAGATCGTCTAAAGAAAATATAAATTCGTACCCGTTAATATATCCACTCGGACTTGCCTTTTTTTTTTTTTTTTTTTGAAAATTTAAACTCATGAGTTAAAAATTAATTAAGATATATTAACCGTTTTAAATTGGGGGATTCTTCGATGCATGATCTTTTTCTAAATCTCAACGGGCACGGCTCAATCACGGAATTCGCCCCAGTGGCCACCCTTCCAACATGGAAGGAGGAGGTGAGGGTTCAAATCCCCACCTTCTCGGGGAGGATGGGGTGGGGATGCGCGAAATTTCGGGAGTGGTTTGACGCCCACGCCCTGCGCGGAAAGAAAAATCTAAGAGTGAGTATAGAATATGTATAGAGTAGGACTAACTAAAAAAAAAAAAAAGAACACGGCTCAGTATCAAATTCAAAGCCACAATGGAGCCAAATGGCATAGGCTGATAAATGCGAACGAGCCAGCGGCGTTGATACGTGCCGATCCAAAACTCAAAGAACGCTCCCTTCCAAAAGGACGACGACGAGCTGGCGCGGATCCCGTCGCTTATGCAGACATCTCAGATCCACACGTAATGAACACGTTCTACATAAATCAAGGCCAATGTGGGGGACACCTGCTCTCTTCTCTCTCCTTTCATTTTCAGCACATGAGGACGTGCCTATGCCGACCCACAGTAAAGAGCCAAGACGGGGTGCTGAAAAGCCGTAGGCCTTATCATCGTTCGATTCGAAACGATCCCTCTGGCTGGCCATGTGATAACTCGCCGCCAATAGGTACGGACCGATGCATAGGTACGTGAGGTGTCTAGTGAATAGGAAGCCGACGTAGGCCTTCGGCGCGTAGTAACGTGCAAGACATGTGATTATTTGGTCCCCGGTGAGATCCGATGAGATTATTCGGGCGTTTCGGGTGACTTGAAATTCAGGCCATGTGGAGGGTAATGAGAAGGGACCATGCCCATAGTGGCTCCTTTACCTTCAGGCATCCTAATCTCTAAGGAAAACCTTTTCGACACTTCGCAATCGTCAAGCTCATTCAGCCCTTCAGATCGTCTTATCGTGCCCCATATCCTCTTCTCTCTCTCTCTCTCTCTCTCTCTCTTTCTCTCTCTACTTGAGCATAAGCTCATGCCGAGGGGAACGATACACTACAACAATCAAAAGGTTTTGGTTGGCAAATATGAAGATGACCCTTAATTATAGAGGGTCTTGTTAAAAATACTTGAAATATTATATTTTCTAGGCATAGGTTATGCATCCGATGACTATATTGGAAATCATTATATTTCATTATTACATCTCCAAGACACTTTTTAACAAATTCCAATTATTTTTATAATTCACTAATTCATGTCCGGGTTGAGTCACATGCAATTGGTGAATACAAAAAAAAAGTAATGCGATATCATGTGAGCAGTGGGGGTATAATTCAAAATTATGTATCAAGAGAATAATTTAATAATTTTTCATCAATCCCCTAATCTTAGGATGACTTATGTTAAATAACGAAGGAAGCAAAACTCAATTCGATTACGAAGCTAGCCTAAGATATCACTACGGCTGCAACGCCAACAAAGTCCTACGTTTTAAGCAAACATGTGCAATACACCTAACATATCCTTGCTGCCGATAAATAAGACCTTAAACTTTACGTGTCTTACTTTTTTATTTGATCAGTGACCATACAAGGTCCGAGTTTTGTGTATATCCATCTGTGACTAGGAAATAATTATTTAGTATATGAGTAATTCTAGTATAAACTTTATTAAATTAATGTAAAATTTTCTTTACCTCGGAGGTGTGGCCCGTGATTTTTTTGTAAAATTATATATATAGGGACACAAAAGTATGCCAAGAAAATTATGGTTGTCGAAGATTGTCAAATTTAAAGGATAACCATCCAATTTGGAAAATAGTTGGCTTGAGATCGAAATTTCTCAGCACGTCATTTTCTTGTTTTTTGGTAGAAAGCATGTCATTTTCAGTGTGTCCAACTTGCATAGAATCTCCCGGTCCTCAAAAAAAAAAAAAAAAAAAAAAGTAATTATAAATAAAGAAAAAGACGATTTAAATTGAATAAGCCTTAAACAATTAGATTATATGGAATGCAATGGACACCCTCAATGTGTCGCTTTCAGTAAAAATAATCGTTTAGTATTCTAGAATGACCCTAGTCAAATCAAATTTCAAATGATATTGAATTGTTATACTATTTTGATACATATCTATATATATGCACTATGATTACGCTTGTCGTATTATTAATTATTAAAACGTGGATCTTTTTCCGATCTTTCCTTATCTTGCTTATGCATGATATTTCTTTCTTTTTAAACAATTCCCACTTTTGTTCTTGCCAGACCCATCAATTTCGAGCGGGGTTCTTTTGACTGTGAATTAATTATGGCGGAATTAATTAACCAACATTTTTAATTTCCTCTTCCATTAATGGAAGGTTTACTGGGTAATCAACATTTCCTTCCTTAAGGACCGAGTGGCCAATTTGGTGAATTAAATAGCTTTGTCCGAGTCACCAATGATAGACAAAAGCGACCTCTGCTTGTATTGTCTGAAGAACACACCCGGTGGTCCCATTGGAGATGTCGGCTGAACTTCTATGTGAGTAAGAGGACGAATTTGTTCACGTCAAGGGATATTTAATGGGTAGCATAAGAACACAAGAAACTGCTTCTGTCTTAGAAAAAGAAGGAGTAGAAAAAAATAAAATAAAAGGAGGACAAATTAAAAATAATAATGATTTGCATTGTGATTAGTCAATTTACTTATAAATTGGGCAGAGAAAAAGAAGGATGGCTTTTGCACGTGATTCCATTAATCTTTAGCTTCCATCCACATCAAAGGCCCGTGGGTCATGGGATTCAGATTGATGATGATTTCACATCGAGTGAGCCAGGTGTCCCCTCTCCTTTTAGGTCTTTTCTTGCAACTGCATCCACAAAAATATAATTAAATAAATATTTTGCTAAATGGGTGTTGAGATATTTGTTCAAAAATTGCTAAAACAATTTTCTCGATCTTGACACTTTAAATTTTTTTTGTCGCATCGTGGGCAATTAATGTTTTGAAGATGACCTATTAGATACCACGATGTTCAATCATGTTGTTTTCACCGGTTGAGTAACACAAATGAAGTGTCTTGACCATAACATTAAACACTTAGAAATGCTCTTCATTCACAAAAGACGTGAATCAACCTCTATGGATAATTCGGGTTACGTTCATAAGGCGAGAACATATGAAATACGAGCTGAAATTTGAGAGAGTCGCCATTAAAATAGTTTTTCTAGGAAAGGGGATTGAAATAACAGATGCAAACATGCAGGGTCAATTAATTTTAAGTTAAATCAAATTCGTGATAAGCAAATTCAAATGGCTATTTCGCGTTATTTTCTTCGCTTTTCATAATTATCCAATTTCTTATTTTCGATTTAGCCTTAAAGACAAACCACCTAATCACAACTGCGGTTGTTCAAAAAACAAAATCACAACTGCGGAAACAGATTCTTCTTCTTCTTTTTTTTTTCTGGTAAGGTGAAACAGATTCTTTCACCATCGCAATCGATAATAAACAAAGTAATTCCAAAAACATTTACAGCGCTTGGAAACCCCCAGACCCTCCTGGAACGAAATAAAGACGCCAGCTGACGTGGCGGTCACGGGGGTGTCCGGGGCGTCGACCGCAAAGGAGGGGGGCGGTGCTAGAGTGCGGCCGTTCTCACGGACGACACCCGATCTCCACCGCCGGGGGCACGCGGATCGGACGATCCTCGTTCAATTTCGCCGGATCCGGGGATCGCATCACCGTCCGTACACTACCTCGCCTCCCCTCCTCCCTCCTCCTCCTCCTTATTTTTTTGTCGTCCTACGTCTTTCTCCCGTCCCTGTCTCTCTCTTCCTTTCGCCCACTGCTTCCTCCGCACAGCACGCCCTCTCTCTCTCTCTCTCTCTCTCTCTCTAGCGGCCATTTTCTCTCACTCCAGAGCTTTCTCTCTCCTTCTCGACAAGGCATTGTCAACACCCTCCCTCCATCATCCCCCACCATCTCTCTGCAAAACCGGAATTAAAATCGCGCTTCGGCGTTCGTTGCACTAGCTTGGCGCGTTCCCTCGTTCGGTTCGGTTCGCTTGAGAGTTCGAGCTTCGTGCATCCCGACGTTCTCGATCTCTCTGTCTCTGTCTCTGTCTCTGTCTCTCTCTCTCGCTTCGTGCCCGCGATTTTGAAGCAAGGAGAATATCCGGTTTTGGCCCGTGTAATGCTTCTTCGTGCATGCGCCTCGCGCCGGAGCTATCTGGTATGGCGCTCGCGCGGTTCGCTCGTCTTCCGTTTCGTTCGGCCGGACATTTGACGTTCGTTTCGTCTTTCGTTGGCGAAGAATTTGGAAATGGCGCGGTGTAACGTTGAATTTTTGAGGTTTCCGTTGAGCTTGTTGGCTCTGTTTCTGAATCCTGCTGTTCCTTGTTTGGTGGCTATCGAAAGGCTCCGGATTGTAATGTTTGGTTTGGCGATAATTTGACTTGGATTTTTTTTTTTTCTGGATGCCGCTCGCTGTTTGGTAACTACAAAAAAGGATCTTGATTGTGATGTTTGAGCTGGAGATAATTTGAATTTGCGTCTTTCTGGATGCAGAATTCGGCATTTTGAGGTTCGAGAGAAGCTTAGGAGATGGACAGTTCGGAGACATAGATCGCACGAGACTATTCCTTGAAGAGGCGCTCTTGATTCGTTGTGTTGTGAACCTGTAGCTCGGTGTATTATCGAAAGAAGGGTGTTCGGTTGTGTAGTTGAGATCTTGGTACAATGGATGCCCCGTTCAGCACCATTGTATCAAGGCTGCAGACGCTGTCCACCTCGGATCATACGTCCGTGGTGTCCTTGAACCTGTTCGTGGCGCTCCTCCTTGCTTGCATCGTGATCGGTCATCTCTTGGAAGAGAACCGGTGGATGAATGAGTCCATTACTGCTCTGATGATCGTGAGTCCTCAGTCTCTTGCGCTGTTTCTTCCTGCAGCGTTGAGCTTGGATGTGGTACTAGTGGATTTGTTGTAGCCCAATTATATTCTTTGCTCGCGCAGATTCGAGTTTAAGGTCGTATCTTAAAAAATTGAGCTTCCGGCTTGCACCTTGCGTGTTGGCGTTACCTGTACATGTGCAAACATTTATTTTTGGTCTTGTGCCAGAGGCTGAGGGCTTTTGGTTTAATTCAAGTAGGTTGTTAGTAATTGCTTTCGATTTTTTTTGCAGGGATTATGTACCGGTATCGTTATTTTACTGACCACGGGAATGAAAAGCTCCCATCTCTTAGTGTTTAGTGAAGATCTCTTCTTCATATATCTTCTGCCACCTATCATATTCAATGCGGGGTAAGTTAATTTCCAATTGGAGTGGTGAAGAACTTTTCTCAGAGCATCTTACACCGTAGCATTTAGGCATCATTCTTTTTACGTGGTAACTTCTAGGCATCATTTGTTGCTACATGTTTGTTTTTTGAATTTGTCTTCAGATACAAGTAACTCCACTGACTGAGATTGGGTTGGATTTTTCCATAATTGTAAAGACTTCCTCGAACTGTAAATAGGCTTCGAAAGAATTCTGACACGGGCTTTATAAACTGTGAGGGATAGACTATATAGATGGACAGAAGACTGATCATCAAAGATTTGAATAATTTGATAGTCAGCAAGATGTCCATGTATATTAATCTGTTATACTTTACAAAATATAGAGTTGAGAGACAAGTCTTATAATTTAAATTACTGTCTCATCTTTGAACTTTACAGGAAGGTTGCCTATATCCTCTAGGGTTGAAAGTGGTCTGACTATTTTCTATGGAATTTATCTCCTTTCTATTTTCTAATCTCTGTTGAGTGAATAAATAATTTCTTATAGGCTTCTGATATGGAGGTTTAATAAGTTATTTATTGGTGCTAATCATCCTTTTCAGGTTTCAGGTGAAAAAGAAGCAATTCTTTAGAAACTTTATGACCATCATGCTATTTGGCGCTATCGGTACCTTAGTTTCATGCACTGTTATTTCACTAGGTAAGTCAAAGGATTTTACTTACATTTTTTGGCTCGCCATGTCAAAGGATGATTGTGTATATTGCTTCTTATATTCTTCAATGCCTTGAAGATCTATTCCACTGATTTTTTTTTTCCCCCAAAAGAAAATCCAAGCAGCATTTTGAACTGTTTCCAGGGTTGGGAGAGTGGCAAGTTACTGTATGGGCAGTGGCCCTGGAGCTTTAATTTAGCCTAGTAGAAGACAAGATTGTGGTTATAAATCATATTTGCATCTGATAGTTGATTGTAACTGCTTTTTTGTCAGGTGCTATAGAGTTTTTTAAGAAGATTGATGTCAATTCATTCGACATAGGGGATTACTTGGGTACAACTTTGGTTCTCCTTTCATTTTTCTGGGACAGCATGATTTTTTCTCTTTCTTGTTTCTATTTCTATCAGTAAAATATATTACAAAAAATATGCTTCTGACTATGTCGTCTGTTTTTCCAATTCAAGCCATCGGTGCCATATTTGCTGCAACGGATTCTGTTTGCACCTTGCAGGTACTTTATTATTTACACTTGAAGTTGCTGTTTTAAACAATCATGTTGGACGTGTAATCACCACCTTTTATATATGGTGTGCAGGTGCTTAATCAGGACGAGACACCCTTGCTTTACAGCTTGGTGTTTGGAGAAGGTGTTGTGAATGATGCAACATCAGTGGTGCTTTTCAATGCAATACAGAGCTTTGATCTTAATCATATCGATCCCAGAATTGCTTTGCAGTTCATCGGCAATTTCTTCTATTTATTCTTCGCAAGCACTATGTTAGGAGTGTTGGTAAGTCCACCTACTCCCCCCAAAATGGGCACACGCATTGACATGCGTATGCACACAGACACCAACAAATCCTCAGTCACTAGTATCTTTATATAGTTATTGCCTCAGCAATCATTTTATGGAGTATTTTCTGTTCTTGCAGACTGGATTGCTTAGTGCTTACATTATTAAAAAGCTCTATTTTGGCAGGTACTTCTCAGAAACTGAATTTGCAGGTCACCTATCTTTTGGTTATTGTATACTTTGTCTGGTAATAGTCAATAGCCTATCTAATTAAGGCGAAAAGCTTCTGTCGAGCTAGGCTGATGTTTGGTTATCCCTGGTTAACAACACTGTAGTGGCTGATCTTCTGTGAAAGTGTGAGAATTTTCATACTATGCGGAGTGCCTCGCACCTCAGTAGCTATTTCCATTCTAGGAAGTGTTTGCATGAGTTTCTTGTGATCGAAAATAATTAAAAGAATGCCTTTCAAGGTTTTGGCCAATTTTTAAATTTTTATCAGCCCAGATTCGATTGCCATGATCACATGGTAGATGTTATTATCTTGAGATATTGGGTTCACACATACTATACAGGTGTTACGGCGGAACATGTTCTAAAGTTCTTAGTTTATTTCTTTCCTGTAATATAATGAGTTTCTGAATTGAACATTTCAATTCTATTCTGGAAGCTCAGGCACTCTACAGATCGTGAAGTTGCTCTTATGATGCTCATGGCATACCTGTCCTACATGATGGCTGAAGTAAGCTTACTCAGAGCTTTATGGTCAGCTTTTGATAGCTCCTCCCTTTACAATTATCTAAATTCATGGTGTTCTTTTGAAATATTTCTCTTTAACATGCTAATATATCCATAATGCAGCTGTTCTACTTAAGCGGCATTCTCACTGTCTTTTTCTGTGGGATAGTGATGTCCCATTACACTTGGCACAATGTGACTGAAAGTTCACGAGTCACTACAAAGTAAGCTTTTCTGATATTAAATCTTAAATTTTCATTTCCCTAGCCTGTGCGCATGCATTGTAAATTACTTAAGCGATGCTTTTCTCTCTCTCATTGTCAGGCATGCTTTTGCGACCCTGTCATTTGTTGCTGAGACTTTCATCTTCCTTTATGTTGGAATGGATGCTTTGGACATCGAAAAGTGGAGATTTGTGAGCAATAGGCACGTCCTAATTTCCCTCTTTGACTTTTTGTTTTCATTCTATTGAAACTTACTATCACTTCTGCTAGAGGTAGCTACCTTTGGTCTGTCTGTATTGCTTAGTGTGACTGACTAAAATGTACATTCAACTGTCTTTTTACTTTTGCAGTCCTGGGACATCAGTTGCCGTGAGTTCAGTATTGCTGGCATTGGTTCTAGCTGGAAGGGCAGCATTCGTTTTCCCCCTATCCCTTCTGTCCAACCTAGCCAAGAAAAATCCCAACGAGAGAATCAGCTTCAGACAGCAGGTATTGTTCTGTGTGAGATGCAAATTATGTCCTCTTGAGTAATCTATTCAACAACTAACAACCATTAGCCTTTAGGTGATTATATGGTGGGCTGGACTCATGAGAGGCGCTGTATCTATGGCCCTAGCTTATAACAAGGTAAATGCAGCTTTTCTGTGGGCTTGCCCGTGCATGGGTGCGTGCTTGTCTGTATGTGAGAGAGAGGGGAGGAGCAATTTTATTTGACATGGATTTATTTATTTGCAGTTCACTAGTTCTGGCCATACTCATCTGAGGGATAATGCCATCATGATCACGAGCACTATAACTATTGTCCTCTTCAGCACTGTGGTAAGATGACTTGCTCTTTTTCTCTTTTTCTGTTCTGCTGTATAGAGTTGCAACATTGGTTCTGCAGTTACATACCCTTTCTTTCTTTCATTCACAATTTAGATACTCTCCGATGTTTCAATGGTGGTCTCATGCGACTGTATTTTCTCAGGTGTTTGGTTTAATGACCCAACCTTTGATAAGGTTATTGCTACCGCCCCCCAAACACACTAGCGTGGTGGTCTCCGATCCAAATACTCCCAAGTCCTTTACTTTTCCGCTTCTCAGAGGCGGGCAGGATTCTGAAGCTGATCTTATGGTCCCCGACATCGGCCGCCCAGGTAGCCTCAGGGCACTCTGGACCACACCAGCACATACTGTTCATTACTACTGGCGTAAATTTGACAATGCCTTCATGCGCCCAGTCTTTGGTGGCCGTGGTTTTGTCCCATTTGTTCCTGGCTCACCCACAGAAAGGAGCGTCCATCAGTGGGAAGGCTAGGCTGCATCGTGTAGGGTATTTAGTAATGCAGCTATTGTTGAGAACCTAAATGCAATTTTGTGCGAGCCCTTTTCTAGGTTTCTTTCTCGACGAAACAGAAGCGTTGTGCCATATGCAATAATTGATGAATGGTGTACCATAGATGTGAAATTAACTATGAGGTGCGAAGAGGCCCTTGGTGATAACGCATCTAATATCTTCTTCGCATCAAATTCCGGTCATTGTAGTGTTTCACTGGCCTTGTATCATATTGAGCAGGTGATGTTTCAATTTAAAAGACCAGGTGCCTCAATTAGTGTGTATCAACTTGTGTAGTTTGTGCTTTCATCAAGCATTGCGTTGGAATGATGCGTGTCTACCGAAGCATCGAGTACTCACTAAGTCTGCGCATGATAATATTTCTTATATTTCTATTTCGGAGAATAATTTCTGAATAAAATAAAATGTTTAGTAATTATATATAAAATTTTTACTCTAAAAATAGAAAAAAAGATAAAAATGCATTTGGTAGAAAATAATTTTTTTATATTTATTAATTTTTTATTCTTACTCATGAATCGTTGATCGTCGATTATTGACTACTGTTGCTTGACCATCGGCGATGGTCAATCGATGGCGACGGTGGCTTCAAACAGTTGGAGATGGTCGCAGCAAGAGAGGAATAAAAGAAAAATAAAAAAGAAAATTAATTTATTTTTAAAAATTATTTTCAGAAATAAGAAATAATTTTTTTCCTTTACTTTTCGTTTTTGCTCTAAATCTATTTTCAAGCTAATTTTTTATTTCGGGGAATAGAAAAATAACTTGACGTATCAAGCGGAGCAAAAGAACAAAAATTTGAAGGAATAAAAACATTGCTATGTTCTACCTAAGTCGACAGTCCAAGAGCAATTCTTGCAAAAATCACTTACTAGTCTTGCAAAAATCACTTCCACTAGTATCTACACGCTTATAATCATATTGAAGGATGACAATGACAGCCGGATATCCAGTGTACAGCGGAAGAAGAAATTATACACGATGGAGAATGATTATCGACTCGACCCTAAACCATTCACGACCTACGACAACGAGGCGTGTGAACAACTTTCACAACATTGATGCAGAGACTAATCCCACACAAAAATGGATGCCATTTTACACATTACATAGCGCGCGTTCTGCCATCAGGGCGATATTTACTCTTTATCTACAACTTTCACGATACAACTGCTCATAATTTGAAGCGACTTGATCACTCCCAGTCTCCATCGAAGAAACCCGCGTCCTTCATTTCAGAGTAGTACACATTCTCCAATTGCAAGTCCTCCTCCTATAATCATAATCAAGAATTTTAGTGTTATGACAATCTAAACTTAGTCGCTTCGTGCGCACGTGAAATCAAACTAAAATAAAATGCTTTTAAAAGAAAGTAATACCACAATAAGAAAACTCGGGCATGAGGATGATGGGCTAACCTGGAAGAAGTCAGCTAGAAATGTGAAGTACAAAAGGGGAAGGTAGAAGGCATGGTAGCAGACGATTGTGGCACCGTACAACCTGTAAGATTAAGTGCTCTAAACATCAGGAACATAGATTGCTAAACAAAAAGTTCATCTGAAGCAGCAAAAAGAAGAAGAAAGAAACAAATGAAAATTTGAATTACCACAATCCAAAGCCAGCTCCATTTCCAGTTAGGCCGCATGCAAATAGAGCTAGTGCATTCATGATGAGCATGATGATTACATACCTGTAAAACGCTGGTCTAGCTGCAGAGAAATAATAGACATACCCAGTGGGTCATATTATACCGATGTTAGATTGTCAGGAGATCAATCATAAACATAGACATAGACATACCAGGTAGCCTCTCTCTCCACCTGGAATGATACATGAACAATATAGAACCATAAACTGCCGTAAGCACCAGTCGGTGGACTACCCACAAGCCCCATTTAACCCTATGAGGATTATCAATGTCGTCGATAAACAAAGGGATTCCAAATGCAAAAAGATAAATTGTCTGAAATAGAAACCATGAGGAACCAAATATCAATCTCCAGAGCCATAATGTTGCCCATTAATAAAGAGAACGAAGATCTGATGAAAGATCATTAAAAAAAAAAGAAGAAGCAAATGACGACAGGTCATATAATAACCTTCAGGTCTCATAGGGCTTGAAAGATGATTGTTTCCCATTGTATAAATATAATTGAAAAGTGCACACCCGTCTCTTGTGCCACTCATTGTAAATAAATTTGTTCCATCGGAAGATACAATGCATGATCCACAAAAGGAAAGATGATAATGTGCTTCAACCTGCTTCTTCAGTCAGAAGGAGGAACGTGGAGACAATTTGTATATTGCAAAAGGCAAAACATTACCTTGAGAAGAAGATCCAAACCAACAATGAGCCCCGAGACAACAAACGTACGAGTAAGTGCATGCAACCCGCTTGCTGAGTTCCCTTGAAGCAAGAAGGCCACCAAGCTTACTTCAAGAAAAAGCATTCCAGACGTTGTAAACAAAGACAAGATGTTCCAGGCCACTTCTTTCCCAGCAGTGCATTCCCATGCCTTTATAAACAAAAGAGCCGTTCAAGCATTTGTAGAACAATGAAAGGTCCTTCAAAGTACAGATCTACGTTACTTAAAACCCAGATATTGTTGTCGAGTGAAGATTTGTATCATGGCTTGACTCTTCTAGAAATAAAATGTACAATACAAGGACCAGAGATGTATAGAAACATTTTGAACACTAGAACTTGGTCATAAGAAAACAGGAAATTAACAGGATATTCAAATGTTGTCCTTCAAATGGTCTCACTATCTTTCTTCACTTTTTTCGGCTATTGAGATTTGAATTTACCATAACTCTGCAATAAGACACATACCTGCAACTATTGAGTTTGAGATTAAGTGAACCAACACCCGCAACCAGTCCAGTTTCGTGTCTTGTAGACATAAGGTGTATATCACCTCCATACAACTGATCAGCATGGTCGCAGATAAGCAATCACAGAACTACTCAGATGAAAGAGAACTTATTTGGTTTGTTTTCATTTTCATATTCTCTTTGTTTTTAATTCACGAAACCGGATTTTTTTTCCTTGTTTGAAACTCAAAAGAGGTGTTAAAACTATGAAAGCGTGTTTGGTTGGCATACTTTCATTTTTTTTCTCTTTCTTGTTTTATATTTTAAGATGGTTCAAGACTATTATCTTCACTGTACCTTAGTCCTTAGCCACCTTATCGGAATATCTCGTTACTTTTCCAGAATTTTGAACCAGTATGGTTGTTAATGTCCTTAAGTGTCAACACATTACTTCAACAACTTCCGGTTGGTGTGAATTCCATGACCTTTAGCATAGAAATATCAATGCCAGAAATCACTGGTACTTTGGGCCACAACTTCAATGAAGTTTTTGGAAAGTTTCTTAATCCAGTTTTGTTCTCTCTCCATGTTGTAGATAACCAATGGTGAATCAGCTTTGTGGCTACCATCTGTTTAATATTCCTTGAGTTAGGCTTTCTACTTCCCTTAAAAAATTTGACTTCATAAAATTCGACAATGACTTGGAGTGCTATGCAGATGACGTGGGACCTAACTAGGGAAGCATTAGGACAGGGGAGTGGAGTTGATACCCATAGGTTGAGGATGTGTTGTTGTGTGACTCATGATATATTCAGTCATTTGGAGTTGGTCGGGATATGATTAATGGAACATCCCCCCTGCATGAAGGTAACTAGAAGTTTTCACAGCAACTGGTGTGGACTTTTGACCAACTGTCGTCATTGATAAGCAAATTCCTTGTATACTAAATCTTAAATGATGATTAAGGACTATCCTGTATTATGTCTGTATTTCAATTTTCAAAGAATAAAATCAACAGGTGTCATCCATAATTGAAATAATCAAAGTCAGAACAATATCTGATAAACAATTACAAGTATATGATTGTTCTTCCGCTCCACCTAACCTTCATTTTAACACCATTAGCGATAGCCATCTCAAGTATCTCAGCAATAGGAAATAATTACACGGTGATGAGCACCGCATGCCAAGAGAGTTGCCGGTGGACTTCTACGGAAACGCATTCAGAACTTTGCCTTATACCCCAACTAACAAAGAATGTGTATCATCGAATAATTCGTATTCACTTCTTAGAAGACCTCGGAAATTTGAATGAAAGGCTATTCTATCTTTACCTACGCCAATTCAAGTCATCCTAGGTTCATCATTCTGATCAGTTCTTCTATCATTTTCCACCGCAACCACTATCCACAGCTTATTACAAATTTCCAGGAGTCCAAACTTCCCTTGCGCTTCTGCACGAGACACTTAAAACCCCTCTTTGGAAAAGCCACACCAACAAACTTAAGACCCTAACTTGCAAGCAACGTTAACATTTCATCATCCAAACCCAATCCAGATGTCGTAAAGACAAGCTCAAAAGCCCCGATCAAGCGCAATAACGAGCCGGAACAAATGCACCAACTCGAACAACCCATCTTAAAACAGCGACGGGCAAATAGCAACCCTCACCTGTAAAGAGCACCAAGTCAGGTTGAGCAAGCTGGCGAGCCAGAGGCAGCCGTAATAGGCGATCATGATGGACGACCTCCCGCTCGACAGCTTCGAGAAGCTCTTCCTCGCCTGAGCGGCCAAGTAGAGCGCGAACGCGAGCGCGGACGCGATCAGCAGCACGTTGTGCCAGAACCCGTGGCACTCGAAGAGCCAGCCATACATGTTCGGGCTGATGACGAAGTTCCCTCCGACGGCGGCGGCGGCGGCGGCGGAATCGTGGCCGCCGCGCCGCGAAATCGCGACGGCGGACTCGACGGCTTCCTCCAGGGACCGCATCTCCCGGAGTCGCGAAATGGGTGCCCGGAAAAACCCCAACTTTTCGCCGGCGAAGTCGATCGGAAGAGATGGAAATGGGAGTCGACGACGGGGAGAGAGAGAGAGAGAGAGAGAGAGAGAGAGGGAGGGAGGGAGGGGTAGAGGGGTCTAACAGCAACACGAGAAAATTTGGTGGAAAGGGAAAATGGAAGGACAGCTGAGGGGTATAAAAGGAACCGGGAGAAATTATTTTTATTTTTATTTTTCATTTTTTGTTTTCCTGTGATGGACTTGACGGATTTAATAGTTCTTCTTAGTAAAATGTTAGAAGACAATTCCATGTTGGAAAGCACAGTTCAAAATGCTTTCGTGTCAGCTAAGGCGTGGCAATTAAATCCGGATTCTTTTTTCCCCCTGTACATCCGTTGACCAAATTTCATTTTGATGGACAATAGTTAAAGTAAGGGCATATTTGGTAATAGATCACGAACAATTGATTTTGATAATACTTTTGAAAATAATTGATTTTGTTCTTTTATTCTCGAAAGTGAAAGAGGAACATAAATTCATGGGAAAATTTCAAAAAAAGACATGAAGTGGAGCCATTTTCTCAAAAAGGACCCAAAGTGGACTTGTCATGCCAAATAAGGGCGCTGAGTGACTAACTTACTCTCAATTAAAGACTTGAACTTCTAATTTTATTCACGGCCCGGGGTACTTTTGTCTAAGAACATTGTTGTTTATTTTTCTCTCTTTCTTCTTTTTTTTTCTTCATCTTTCTCACTTTTTACATCACCTCCATTATCAACCCCTCCATCGCTCTACGTCATCTCGTTGTATGACCAAGATTGGGTTTTCTTTAGCACGAGCCATTACAACGTAGTCTAACTCGTTAAAAATTTTAAATTTCGCTCCTCAAAATGATTTGTAGACAATTCCACAAAGCCGAAATGAGCTTTCAAAAATAAGTTCTTTTTATTCCAACATTCATTGCAAATTCTAATCTCAAAGCCATAATATGAATTTGCTTTTACTAAGACTCAACTTTTTGTCCAACTCCCAAGTTATGCAACTAATCCCTTTGATGATGTATTTCTTTCACCTCGATAGTGCATCAAACTCCACTTATTCTAGGTCTTCCCTTAACCCAGCAACTACAATTTTTTGTGCTGTTTTCGATCCCGCTTGCCAACAACAAAGTAACAATATCCAAGCATCGCTAGATTGTCTTGTTTGATTAACTTATGCCTCTATTCAATTAACACTTAGTGATCAACAATTTCACGCCAAAGAACAATTTTGTTGCAGCTGGCGACTATTTCAACCTTGGCAAGAGTTTGCCTCATCAATTTCAAATTTGGGTTTGCCTCTTTTACATAAATTCAATCTTTCAAAAATTCCCCTTCCCCTTTGCAATGCTAATGGCTCCTTTCAATAATCCCTAGTCAGGAGACACCCACTCACACTCTTGCCATTCCCATCGACACAGCTCTTCTCCTCAATCGATACCCCATCTTGAGATTGATCATTAGTCGTATATGACATCATTAACTGTAGAAACTGTTGTACTTCGTTGCCCCATCGCCGCCATTGACAAGTCCTATTTAAGCTCTCGACCTCATCAACCCACGCCCCGATAAAAAATCCAGCATCGTCGTTGTCGGATGGAGGTCAATCCGAGCTTTAGGCCGAGCACAAGCGAGCCGAGATTTGATGCATCTTGAGGAACTTAGGATTTTAGCATCCAAGAAGGTGACTGGTAGCAAATAACTCCAATCCGACTTCTTGTCACTAGGACCAACTACGTGATGATATGAAGCTTACGAGGTCATTTGGTAGGAGCCCTGATTATGGTGTTGAAGAAGGAGGCAATGTAGAGCGAAGGAGGAGGTGTGAGGAAGATGAAGAAAGAAAAAAAATTGAAGAAAAAATTTTCTTGGACAAAACTACCCCAAGCTGTAAATAAGATTGAAAGTTTGGATCCTTATTTGAGACGAAATTAGCCACTTTGGGTCCTCATTTGATACAAGTATCCACTTTGGGTCATTTTTTGAGAAAATGAACCCACTTTAGATCCTTATTTGAGATTTTCCCTAAATTCATTTAGTAAATTATTTATTTTTGAGAACAAAAATTATTTTTTTTTGTTTCCGAAAATAGATTTGAAATAAAATCAAGTAGAATTTTTTTTTTCTTGTTCCTAAGAATAATTTTTATAATCAAATTTATTTTTTCCTCTTCTCTTTTATTCTCTTTTCTCTTTTTCTCTTTTCTTTTTTTTTATCTTCTTCTTCCTTTTGGCTGATTGTTGGCTTTAGCCATGGCCGGCGACTAGCCGATGAGGGTCGATGATCTCACCAAAACGTCGTCGGCTTGCGGCAACACCATGGCTGGGCAAGGTTGACCTCGCCTAAAGGGGAAGCCGAGGCTCCCTTGGCCAAGCGAGCCTCCGGCGAGCTTGTCGAATCTCACTTAGCTTATCGTTAGCCATGGTTGCCAACCATCGCCATGGCTAGCGATTGGCTACCAAGAAGGAGGGAGAAGAAGAGAGAGAAAAAAAGAAAAAAAGAAGAAGAACAAAATAATAGAAATATTTAAAAATTAAAAGAAATAAAAATTAAAAAATTTTACTAAATGTATTTTTATCTCGAGAATATAAATTTTGGATAGTTATTAAGCATGTTCTTTTTTTCAGAAATTGTTCCAGGAAATAGAATCATAAAAAATCATTTCTAATAAAAATTTATTCTAAAAACAGAATTATTACTAAACATGTCGTAAGAGGCTATTTTAAATGACTTCTTGATAATGATTTTAAAAACAAGAGCTTCAATTTCTAAGTAATTAAAACACATTGCAAAATTTTTTAGGCAGCTTACTTCGCTTAATTTTAAAAGATACTAGCATTTCAAATCTTGCGTCATCGAAAGTACATGTCCTATGATGTTTCGTGTCACATCGCAAGGCAACCATATCAAATTTTAAAATATTGGTGCATAATGATAAGTTGTGAGAAAAATAGAAAAATACAAAGTGCGTTTATTTCTCGAAATGGATGATTCGGAAATTTTTTTCTAAAAATGTTTAGAAAATGAGTCAATTAAAAATATTTTCATGACCTTCAAACGTATTTAGACATGAATTGTTTTGAATAATGAAAACATTTTTTAGCGACTAATTATTTCAAGCGATATCAATGATTTTTTTTTTAAAAATATTTTCTAAATAATTTATTTTCCAAGAAATAAATGAAACTTGAAAAACTTTTTATTAGAGGTGAGTACTAGGTTTCAGTCAACCTAGGAACCGGATCAAAAGTCCAATTCTCGATTTTTATCAAACCTAAAATCAACCTAGGACAAGTTCGATTCCCATTTCCAAGGTTGAAGGTGATAGTTCTATTTAGGAACTGATTAAACTAGTAAGGACCCAAGTTGAACTAGTTTTAATTATTTTTAAGCCTCTTTTAGAAAAAGGAATTTACTTTTACACCAATCAGATATGAACCATGATTTTCAACATGAAGAAATGATGACATAACTACTTAACTCATAAATGTTGTTCTAGTAAAATGAGACAACTTTTATATCTTTTTATAAGAGTACAACTTTAAACATAAAATGGGCCAATTCCTAGGTGGATTTGCTAATTGATTTCGAATTGGTTGGTTTAGGAATTAGCACTTTCTGAATGGATTAGTTTAATTTTTGGTTTCAATCATTTAAAATCGAGGGTCACGAGACTAGATTCCAATTCTTAGTTGAGAATTTTTCTTTTTTTATTTACCTCATAACCGATTACCTACTTTTTGTGTATGTAAGAGAGGAGGAGATTCTCTTTCCCCCTTTTGTGCGGGCAAACATTGAAAATTGCATATTTTGTTTGATCCTAATTTGGGTCATCAACCTACTAACTTTTCAATTGTCATTGTTGACTCTTTTTTCTCTCTATCCGTCAGGGATAGTTTTCTCTCTTGCGAAAGCAGAGTTTCTTCTTCGTTTCTTCTTGGCAGCTTACACCCTCAATTTCCTTCTTCCTTTGGTTTCTGGAGATGGATTCTCTTTGCTATCAACTGTTAATCTCTGTTCTTCTTCCTCGTTCTAGTCTTTCTGCCTCTTAGTTACTTGGTTTGGAGATGGGTTTTGACAACTTCTTCCCCGTTCGCCTCTGGTCCGCTCTGCTTTCCCTGACTCTTGATTCTCCACGGGATTGTCTGCATGTTAGAATCTGATGCTCTTTTGGGTGTTTCGGGTGTTCTATTGGGTTGATATGGTCTTTTGAAGATTTCCCCGTATTGTAGTCTCCCTTTGTTGTGGCTCTACCTCGGTTTCTTGGTGTCGATTAGAAATGGCGACGGCAGATGAGGCTTATTTCCCTTGTTTGACTGCTCTGCGCAAACACTGATTGGCCAGATTTTCAAAGCTATCCCTCTTCGTTGTTGGTTGTTTTTTCTCTGTTCTGTGTGCTATTTAGAGATAGCTGAAGCGATGAAGTTATTTCCCCTCGTTTGGCTGCCTTGTGCAAAAGGTTAGGCCATTTATGCTCGCCTCATGAATTGGAAGTCTGGAATGATGTCCCAACTCCAGCGAAATAGGAGGAGTGCCGCTTAACTCTAATTGGTAAGGTTTTCGCTGACCCTCCTGTTAATTTCCAGGAGTTTCAGAGCACAATGAAACGGGTTTGGCGTACAGAACAAGTAACTATTTCTCAGAGAGAGGATGGTCTTTACGCAGCAAAGTTTAAATTTTATTAGGATACTCAGAGGGTGTTAGAGGGTGGACCTTGGGTTTTTTCTGGTCGCTTGGTGGTTTTCAAGGCGTGGATACCCAACACTCCGCTGCATTGTTATGATTTCACCACTTGTACTTTCTGGGTGCAAGTTTTTGGCCTTCCCCTGGAATTATGCATAGAACAAATAATTAGAAAAGCTATAGCAACAGTTGGGAAAGTGTTGGAAGTTAGAGCAGATGGGCAAGATACTTTCACAATGCGATCAGCGCATGCACGTGTCGATATTGATTTCCAGCATCCCCTGCAGACAGGTCGTTTAATTCAGATTAATAAAAAGACTATCTGGCTTGACTTTACATACGAACGCCTTGCCCATTATTGTTATTATTGTGGGAAGCTGGCCCATTATGCGACCTCTTGCTCGGTTAAACCTGCTGAAGTTGATGTTTTACATGGGGAAGATTTGTTACCTTATGGACAGTGGTTGCGTGCTGAGCTGAAGGAACATAGTCCGTACTGGAAATTGTACTATGAATCAACGGACTTGGAAGATATAGTAGAAGAGGTGGTACCTGAAACTCCCCCTACAGTGGCTCAGTCTCTTCCTTTACACCGATACCAGCATCTGATGTTTCCCCCTTGCTGCAACCTGTGGTAGCTGCAATTCCTCCTGTCTCTCAGCCCTTGGTTCCCCCACCGGTAGTATCCTCACATCAGGGAAGTGTCTCTCATACTGCTTTGATTCCTGCATCAGTAAAGCAAAAGGGAGTTCAACTCAATTCTAGTAATCCGATACAGGATAAGAGACTGAAGCTTTCTCGGCATTCTATGAAACCTGGCCCTGTTAAGAAAATGAGAAGATATAATCCTTATGAGTTGCGTAGAGCAGTCCTGGAAGATCTGGATGAATCTTCATTGATGGAGACTCCAGTAGAGAAAGCTCCTGGTGATAGTAGTTGGGCACGGGTGGCTGGCCCTCAACAGCCTCCTAGGTACAAATGAAATTGATTAGTTGGAATTGTCAGGGTCTGGGCAATACCTTGATAGTCCAAACTCTAAAGGCCCTCGTAGTTAAGGAGAAACCTGATCTCCTTTTTTTGATGGAAACTAAAAATGCAGAACCTATTCTTAGTAGGCTGCAAGTCCGATTGCAGTTTTTGCATCTGCATGTCTATAATCCTGTTGGTCTGGCAGGGGGGTTAGCTGTTTTATGGAATGATTCTATCTCTTTATCTTTTGAGAGTTCAACCCCGGATTATTTTGATATGACCTGTACTGATGAGATTGAGAATCTTACCTGGCGCCTTACTTGTATTCATGCTCCTGCTGTGGCTCGTCTGAGATGGGATGTTTGGCAGGATCTCCTTCACATCAGTCGAGTAAACTCTCTTCCTTGGGCCTGCATAGGAGATTTCAATGAGATTTTGTATCACTGGGAAAAGCAAGGAGGTAGACCAGTTGATTATCAGCGTTTGTTATCATTTCAAACTATGCTCAATGAATGTTCTTTATTGCCTATGGAAGCTAAGGGGTGTGCGTTTACTTGGCTTAACAATCGTCAAGGGGATGAGCTAATTAAGGAATGCCTTGATCGTGCCCTTTGCTCATTGGAATGGAGATTAATGTTTCCTCGGGCTGAGGTTTTGGCTTTACCTGCTGTTGGTTCGGATCATAGCCCTCTAATTCTAAACACTTCCCCAATAATTGGTTCTAAACAACGCCATTTTATGTATGAATCTTATTGGAATTAGGAGGTGGAGTGCAAGGATATAATTGAGTCTTCTTGGCATTCGGTGCATGGTGGTGATGCTTCTTTCCAACAGAAGATTCAGGCAGTTTCCTCTGCTCTAACTAGGTGGAGTCGTGCTAAATTCTCTAATAATAAACTCAGGGCCTCAGAGTTACTGTGGCATCCAAGAATTTCGACAACCCTCGAGGATGCGATGACAGTGGCCGATCGATGGAAAGTATTGTCAGATTTTAGTCATTGGACTAACGAGCTACAATTGAGCAAAGGCCAAGCATTTAACGAACAAATTGTTTTGTGTGCTCATGTGTGACTAAGCTTGGATTGAAAAGTGGATTGAGAGAAATTTCCTATACCTAGCTGTGTGTCCTACGAAATTGAATTACTCTTGATCTATATAGTTGTGTTATACGGCTAGGATTGTATTTGTAGTTAAATAAGTGGAATTAGAATTTAAGTTAGGTTGGGCTTGAAGTCGGGCCGAATGGCGTGGGCCTAAGGAAGCCTATTGGGCTGGCCCATTAGCCCATGATGGAGGAGAAGTGGGCCACGGCCGAAGCTGCCCATGGCCGAGCCACCCCACGGATGAGCAAGGAAGAGAGAGAGGGAGTGGCCGAGTGTCCATGTGAGCTGTCCATGTGTTTTGTCCAAGTGTCTTAAGTGTGTGCAAGGTGTCTTCTTGCATGAAAAGCCATCATTAGACCTAATGATGATTAATTTGGGATATAAAAAGAGGGATGGCCGGTTCTTGAGGAGTTTTCTTCGATGGTGAGAAGTGTGAGAGAGAGAGAAAGGAGAAAAGAGAGGAAGAAGGAAGATGTGTGCGAGATGCCCGGCCATGGAGTGTAAATACCGGAAGCCCGGATGATGTGTGTCGTGGATTCCTCGTGATGCCAGTTGGGGTGCGAGATGCTCGGAATGTGGGGGTGCCGGAAGCTCGGATGGTGTGTGCCGGGGGTGTATTAAAGGCAAATTAAAATTGCGAAAAGAATTGGAAATGAGTTATGCATATGGTGATATGTATGCATGGGCATTGAAAGATATGAATGCATGGTGTATGCCTGAGTATTGAAAGATATGAAAGCATGATGTATGCCTGAGTATTGAATGATATGTATGCATGGTACATGCATGAGCATTGGATAGTAAGTGCATGAATGATTGAATAACTATGGCTTAATTGTTGGCATATGCATGATTATACCTGTTGATGCTATATGATGTCATGATATGTCTGTTGCTGTTATATGATGATGTGACATGTTTGACTGTCTTGTGTGATGTATGAGTGGCCATAGAGATCATGTATTTGCTGAGTTGTTATACTCACCCCTTTTGGGGACTAACTTTCAGCCTAGTCATGCCGCTCCAGCCACCCCGCTGTGCACTTTTTATGGTATTCCATCGATTTAGAGGTGGAGGTGTCTGAGATCGACTGTCCATCCGTCCCTGGGTTGACGTTCTTCCGGGTGCGAGTGTTGGTACGTTATGAGGTAGGCCTAGAGGATGGCCCAGTGTTTCAAGAGTTTATTTCTGTCCACGTGCGCCGGGACGGGATCATGCGAGGCATGCTACCACCACCGCCATCCGACGCACCAGGGTGGATGTAGAGCCTGAGGGGGAGCTGGGAGCTAGGAGCTGAGATTTTTTTTAGACGGAGCCGAGACCGATAGATGGATTAATTTGTGTATGATCGTTTTGAGGGGTAGATGGTTTTGTCTTTTTGAGTATAAGCCATGTTAGCTACGAGCTGGCTTTCCTTTTGATATGTACCTACCCTAAAAGAATCCATCTTGTAGATATGTAAATAAAAATGACTCGGTTTCGCTATCCTATGATATTTAGTTAGTGTGCATTGCCCTTTTTGGTTACGTGAAGGGAGATTTGGTGAGATGTGATTTTGCTTCCGCAAGTCAAGTGCGCCGGGACCGTTTGTAAAAAAAAAAAAAAAAAAAAGAGCCTAAGAATTCACGGCTCAATATGAAATGCAAAGTAAGGAGGACAACTGTGGCGACCTTAAGGGGGTTTTAAGGTGCTACAGCTACAGCTCTGTCTACTACATCTAACGAATCAACAGCATGACTCTTATGACTATAATGAGTTTAAAGAGTTGAAGCAAGAATTGCAAAGGGTGTGGAGTTGTGAAGAACAATATTGGGCAATTCGTTCGAGAATTAGTTGGCTTAAATGGGGCGATAAGAACACCAGGTTTTTTCACGCCTCAACTATTCAGCGTCGTCAACGAAATCGCATTTCTATACTAAAGGGTGAGGATGACTCTTGGGTCTGTGATCCTGAAAAAATTAAAGAGATGATGACAGATTTCTTTTCTCGCTTATATACTTCGGTAGGATTTCGAAACTATGCTCCTATCTTAGATCAATGTCATCCAGTGGTAACGGAGGAGATGAATACTAGATTAACTGCTGCTCTCACTCTTGAGGAAATTCAGCAAGCGACTTTTCAGTTAGGTGCCGGTAAAGCTCCAGGTCCTGACGGCTTTAATGGTTTATTTTACCAAACTCACTGGGACCTTCTCAAAACTGATCTCTTCATTGCAGTTAATGATTTCTTTACTTCTGGTGTTATGCCTACCACCTTTAGCAGAACCTTAATCACTTTAATCCCCAAGATTCCTCATCCTGAAAGCCTGGATTAGTTTCGCCCCATTAGTTTGTGTAATTTTGTGTATAAAGTTATATCTAAAATCCTTGCCAATAGGTTAAAACCGATCCTACCTGCCCTTATCTCAGAGGAACAGTCAGCTTTTGTGGGGGGAAGACAAATACAAGATAATATTCTAATTATGCAGGAAGTGCTACATCAACTTAAGAGCAAAAGAGGGAGGCGTTCTTATCAAGCAGTTCTGAAAGTTGATATGAGGAAAGCCTATAACGGGGTTGAATAGGATTTCTTGAAAGATTATCTTCTTAAATTGGGTTTTCACTCTTCCTGGGTTCAGTGGACTATGAATTGTATTTCAACTCAGTCATCAAGTGTTAAAATGAATGGAGAACATTTGCGATATTTCTTTCTTTCAAGGGGTCTTAGACAGGGTGATCCACTTTCACCTTATTTGTTTATATTGTTGGCGAATATCCTTTCTACTCTTATTAAGCAAGCTGTTCAATTCAAGCATCTTAAGGGGATTAAACTTAACAGGTGGTGTCCTCCTTTAACGCACTTATTATTTGCGGATGATGCCATTTTCTTTCTAGATGGTACTATTAATGAGTGTCAGAATATTTCAAACATCTTAAATCAGTATTGTATAGCAACTGGGCAGGAAATTAATAGAAACAAATCTGGGATCTACTTTGAATATTCTTGCCCTGTTAGTTTGTAGCAGAATTTGGTATCGGAACTTAGGGTACCTATTTTAACTACATGTGGAAAATATCTAGGGTTACCTACTGATTGGGGACGTTCCAAAAAAGAAATGTTTTCGTGGATTATGGACAGAGTATCTTCTAAGCTATAGAGTTGGAAAGCTAAGCTGATTTCTAAGGGTGGTAAAGAGATCCTTATCAAAGCTGTTATTCAAGCTATTCCTCAATTTGCTATGTCTATTTTTAAGTTGCCTGTGTTTATTTGTGGATTAATAGAGAAAAGTATAGCCAGATTTTGGTGGCAGAATGATCGCAACAAAACAGGGGTGCATTGGAAGAGTTGGGATGTTCTGAAAAAATGTAAAGCAGAAGGAGGGTTAGGCTTTAGAGATCTTCAACAGTTTAATAGAGCTATGTTGGCCAAGTAGGCTTGGCGTTTAATTACTCAGCCTACTTCTCTCTGTAGTAAGATTTTTAAGGGCTGTATTTTCACTCAAAGTCTTTTTTACATGCCGACAAAGGCTCTCGCCCATCTTGGGGCTGGCAGAGTCTTTTGTGTGGTCGGGATGCCCTTTTACCCAACTTATGTTGGTCTGTTGGTGATGGTACATTGATCAGAATTCGTGGTGACAGATGGCTTCCTTTTGGAATATTATATGGCCCTGCTTCTCGAGATGAGCCTAAATTGGTGGCTGGTCTTATTGACTCTGCCACCAAGACCTGGAATGTCAGTCTACTTCACAGGTTCTTTGACTCTCAGATCATTAAGCAGATTATTTCTATTCCTCTACGTCCTAATGTTACAAAAGATCAGCTTATTTGGATGGCGACTAAAGATGGTTCTTTCACTGTGAAATCTGGTTATCATTCACTAAGCGCGGCAACAAATTCAAAGACAGGTAGTAACACTTCCTCTTCATATCAACACCCAAAATGGTTATGGCAAAAGATCTGGAAACTACATTCCCCCCCAAAAATTAGAGCTTTTTTATGGTCAATTTGTCAGAATGCGTTGGCTACTAGGGCTAATTTGTTTCAGCGACATATCATTGACAACCCCTATTGCTTACTCTGTGATCAACACACCCCCGAAACCCCGGAACATCTATTCCTATTATGTCCCTGGACTAAGAGGGTTTGGGCGAACCCTAATTTCAACATCCGATTTCCCTATGCGAGATACATAGAATTGATGAATGGATTGTCAATCAAATTCAGTCCAGATCTTTCTTACCCGGTTTAGAGACTCTAGCTTCTGTGCTTTGGCAGATCTGGCGAGCTCGCAATGGTTTTGTTTTCAGGAATGAAGGCCTTCGACTGTCTAGGGTAGCGGAGGATGCGGTGGCTGGCTCTCTGGTTGATTGACGGACGGCTTATTCCTTGACCAAAAAGGGAATTGCATTACTGAGAAAGGAAGCCCTCTGGAAGCCACCTGATCAGGGTTCCTTAAAGATAAATGTTGATGGATCTTATCAGTTAGGCTCTACCGAAGGAAATGTAGCTTGCGTGTGTCGAGATTATAAGGGTAGACTTACGGGTGGATTTTCGCAAAGCTGTTCTGCATCCTCTGCTCTCCAAGCCGAAATCCAAGCGGTGTCCTTCTCCCTCCAGTATCTACAACGCCAAGGTCTTGCAGAAGCTTCTCTAGTCATGGAATCCGACTGTTTCATGGTGGTTGAGGTCCTGAACAGACGCCTCAAGCCGCCGTGGGAGGATCGGCCCCTCTTCCTCGAAGCCGCCTCTCTGCTCTTAGGGTTTCCAAATCTCTTTCTCGTGTATTGCAGGCGTGAAGCAAATGTGGCTACGGACTGGGCCGCCAAGGCCCATGTCGGTTCTTCCTTAGTCCAGTGTTGGACTGTTTTTCCTCCTTCCTCTTTAATCGACATTATCTGTGCCGATGCTTTGGCAGCAGGTTGTAATGTGTTTTAATTATCCAATATAATTTCCTGTTTCTGACAAAAAAAAAAAAAACCTACTAACTTTTCACTAATTTATTGGAAAGAGTCAGAATTTGTACACTTCATTCAGAGCTGAAAATTGTACACATAGGAGGAAAGTCTAATAAATAGCGCGGACCCATCAATACCATTCCTAGGTCAAGCAATTTGCGCTTTCTAATTATTTATCGGCATGCTACCTCGAAACCGAAATCTAATTTTCCCCCAATTTTTCCAATTTTCCAATTTGTTGAGCGCATATTGTCATCCTAGCTGTGAAAATTGGACCGGACCTTTCGTTATATCCACGAATAATTTTTTACTAAAAAAAGACGAAAACGAAGACTAAATCAGAAAACGACACCTCACGAATCAAAAACGGCGCGCCGGACATGTGTGGGTAGTCGTTGAGAGGATGAAGGGTCACGGCCGGCTTGCCCTTTCTCTGGCTGGCCGGAGCTGACCCGCGTTGTTATCTCTTCCTATAAATGAGTCGGATTTCCACAAAAGAGCCTAGTCTTTCTCCACGCATTTGCTGCTGTAGATTCTTTCCTCGCTGCCTGTCGTTGTCTCTCGAGAAAGGGGTGCTCTGAGGTAGCTTCTTCCGTTCTCTCTCATTTAATTTCTACCCTTTGAGATCACCATTATAGTGGTTGATGCTGGGCGTGACCTGCAGTGTTGGATCGTTCTTCTTTGACAAATTTTTGTTTCTTTTGATGCTTTGATCGGATGTGCTTGTTTTCGTTATGGGTTTTGATCAGTTTGGTCCTCAAAGATCTGGTCTTGATTGAGGAGCGAAGACTTCCCTTTTCTGATAGTTGCAAGGACTGCGATTCCGTCGCTACGGAAAAAGCTCAGAGTTGGGATGGTGTCTCTTTGTTTATGTGTATCACCAGTTGACTAGGTTTTGAGTTCCTCTATCGAAGTGAGAGGAGATGAGTTTGCTCAGATATAGTTTAATTTGTCCTGATAGAGCAGCTTTTTGGAACATAAGATCTGAAATTTGCATATTACTAAAACTGGGTCATCAATGGGAGTTCGAAATTTCTTGTGTACTGTCAGTCTGTTGACTTTGCGGCTTCTTTTGAACCCATGTTACTGCTTTAATTGTTGATTTCATCACAGTTTCTTTATGCTTCGTTTCTTTGTTTCTGGGGGTTAATTCATGTTTACCTTTCACCATTTCAGAATGACCATTTGTTCGTGTGGTGTTTCTTTCTTTGTTCAAGCTCGCATGATTGCTGAGTCTAACTTTCTTGTTCTGTTTCTGTCTAGATCACAAGGAAAGATGGTGAAGGCTGTTGTTGTCCTTAAGAGCAGTGAGGGTGTCTGTGGAACTGTCTACTTCACTCAAGAAGGAGATGGTAATACAACGTTCTGATTATAGAATCTCGGATGTGTTTTCGTGTTCAAGGTCCAATTAATCTGTTTTGGTCTTGCATTGTTCTTTTCAGGCCCAACCACAGTAACTGGAAGTCTGTCTGGCCTTAAGCCTGGACTTCATGGTTTCCATGTCCATGCTCTTGGAGACACCACAAATGGCTGTATGTCAACAGGTATCTTTTGATTACAATGGTCTTCTTATTAATGAGAAAGCGTATAGACTATTTCTTCATTTACATAAACCGAATCTCTAGTTTATTGACTGTTGTTATGATCTTTGAAAATGACATTCACAGGACCACACTTTAATCCCTGTGGCAAAGAGCATGGAGCCCCTGAAGACAAGAACCGTCATGCGGGCGATTTGGGGAATGTGAATGTGGGTGATGATGGTAAGCGTTACACAGTCAACTGAACATCCTTTACTACTAATATAAAAATTACGGATGCTGATGTCAACTTGAAGACGTTGTGACTTTACCCACTTGTTGGAATCTGCATTTTGTCAAGCATTACAGTTTTGCATATGATAGAAGCTGTGATTAACTATGCTTTTCTTTGTGATTCAGGCACTGTTAGTTTTACAATCATTGATAACCAGGTTCTCTACTATGCATCTATCCTTAGCAACTAGCATTATGTGTTTGAATTACCGTGTTTTAGATTTCTTTGAAACCTAATGCAGAATTTAATTTGATGACCCTTTCCTTTATGCAGATTCCTCTCAGTGGACCAAGCTCAATTATTGGAAGGGCTGTTGTTGTTCATGGAGATCCTGATGATCTTGGGAAGGGTAATTTCTGAGAATTTAGGCTGTGTTTAGTTCGTAAAAATCTCCACATTTGCTGTTTTCACTTTGGTTTTTTCTAATTAGTGGTAAGGCATCAGAGAATGAAAATTGAGAATAACTCCCGTAGTTTGAAAACAGTTTTCTAAACAAAAATAAGAGAAACTGTCTTTAACTAGAGTAAAAAACTGAAGGCAACTTTCTATGCTTTTAGTATTTTCATTCCTAATGAAATCGTGCAGGTTTGGAATACCAATGAAGTACAAGCACATAGTTAGCAAGCATCTGAAGAGAATTTCACTTCTGTCAACAAAACATTTTGGAGAAAACAGTAAACGAAAGCTAAAAATGGTCTCTTGTTCCAAATGAAAGCATGCAGGTTTGGAATACCAATAGAATACAAGCATATCGTCACCGTCTGAAGAGAATTGCACTTGCACTATCACAACACGTTTCGGACAACACAGAAAATGAAAGCTGAAAATGTTTTCTCATAACAAACAGGCCCTCAACAATCTTAAATGCTAGCTTCTCCAGCTAAAAGAGTGTTGATTAGTGGGCATCTTCCCTGGTTTATTCCACTTCTACTAGGGTATCAATTGTGTTTATCATCATGCTATGGATTTCTTCTTGCTGTGGCAAATAGCTTAAGTGACAGGGAAAATGCATATTCAACTTTGCACCTTTTTCTATTGATTATTTAAACTATTCCCACCTCTCCAGGTGATGCAATTTTTCACGTGAGCCTTTTTTTTTTTAATAAAAAGTGCAACTTGTTTTTATTTTCCTATACCCAGGTGGGCACGAACTTAGCAAAACAACTGGGAATGCTGGTGGCAGAGTTGCTTGCGGTGAGCATTTTAGCTTTAACTTACTGCAGCATCATAGAGATCCATATCATATGAAATTTAGTATGCCGCTTTTAGTTGGCCCAAGGTTTAGCCAGCTCATTTGTAGGTGGGCAGAGGGATGTCAGCTGATAGATGTCGCTTGCCTCTATGTTCATCTTTTACAGCTCTTTTCTTTTCTGTTGCTTGTTTAATTGCTGAGAGAGGTTGGTGTGGTACAGTAGGCATCTGTAGATGAAGTCTATTTGATCTTTTCGTGAATTATACATTTTGACATCATCTTCAACATGTTCATCATATGGTGCACGCACAAGCTCAGACAGCCATGGGATTTTTTTTCCCCTACCACTTCTCATAGTCTGTTCGCTTCTCCCTCTTCATTATGGCAGGGGTTATTGGCCTTCAGGGATGAACTGCATCCTTCAACTACAGTAACTACAGTCGTGCACACATGTAGTTATGAAGATCTTTGAAAATGTAGAATAAAGGGCAGTCTTGGTATGTCTCCTTTTCTGTCTTGAAAGTGGTTTGTAATTGCTTTCAGTTGGTGCAGACTACAGACTTTGTTGTTGTGCCTCAAAATGTTCACAGGCTTTTCTATAGCGAAATGTCGAACTTTTGTGAGACTATCTCCATGACAACAGATATATTCAAACACAAAGTTGAGATGGCTCACATGCTAGAAAATTACTTTGTCGTGGATTTTATCAAAGCTCTGCGTCATAAGATGTCTGGAATCGATATCTTATATGGTAATCACGAAATTTTTTCAGCAATCAAAAACGTTTCTGGGCATTTATTCCCTTTTCCTCTTAAAGAAGTGATTACTGAGGTAAATGAGTTGGGCAGGGGGCTCATCTTGTACTAATGTTGGCAGAAAAAAAGAACCAACTCTCGAAATCGATGAGTGGCATGCTCGGTCAGACAAGAATAGAGTTTTGTCAGAGTAGAAGTCATCAGTTAACAGGTTGAGCTTGTCGACAATGAAGAGAATCGACAACATACAGTGTCAGTCATCGATGAGAGCCCTTGGGTAGACGAGGCCATAGATAGCAAGTTATCCCAAGTTTTGGCTGTGTTGGAACCGTGAAATCTGATGCAAGGAACGCATTGGGGATGAACCGGTGCATTCCGTCCTATAGTCTCATTAATACGTTGAGCTCGTTAATACCTCGAGCGATGGCTAGGACAAGGACTCGCACAAATGGCAGAATTGGCCCATAGCAGGCGTCACCTATAGTCTCGTTAATACCTCGAGCAATGGCTAGGACAAGGAATTGGACTCGTGCGACGGCATACAATACAAGCTCCATCACGAGGATAGGCTTGTAAGCCATCTTGGTTCGGTTGGGTTTGAATATCGGTGTTATGTTGAAGGTTATAAATTAAGTAGTTTTCAAGGGGTAGAGATCTGCCTGACCCTTTCTTGACTCATTCATCATCATATTGACCCATTTTACCTTATCTTGCTGAATGAGTATTGCATTGATTATGCGAAGGCTTTCCGCATGATTGGCATGACAGACCGTATAACAAAGCGGGGAATTTGAAACATTCAGGACATAAGATATTGCACTAAGTAAAAGTTAAACTGCCTCCTTTAAAGCTGAGTCATGGGCAATTGTGTCTCTTGTCAATCGGTGGCACGCCCAATACTAATTATCGGCATCTCGGGAATTAACAGTAACACTACCACAAACAGAAGACCGAAGATGGAGACCGACATAATTTTGGTACAATCCTAGAAATTCGAAAGGGGTTGTGAAGTTATGAATAAAGTAGAATACGAGCCAAGAACTAGATAAATGGCCTAAACATGAAGTTATGTGCAGATTGGCTGATATGAAAAACCGAACTTGTCTAGCGTGTCTAATATACACACAAGTCCAAGCAATATTAGTAAGGGTGCATAAGGTGCATTCGGTAACATTTTTGTTTCGAGGAACAGTTTATTTCTAATTTTTTTTAATTCCTTAAAATAGTTTCGAGTAAAATAATACGTTTGATAACTACATAAATTTTCTATTCCTAAAATAAAAAAAAAAAAAAAAAAACATAGGAGTGCGTTTGGCATGGCTCACAGGTTTTTTTGCAGTGTATAATTTCTTTGAATTTTTTAATAATATTTTGATATTTTTCTTTTCTTTTTTTCTTCTCTTATTCTTTCTTCTCTAGTCGGTCACCAGGTGGCGGCGGGCAATGGCAATGGCAAATGGCGATGGCGGACAACGACCAGTAGGCGGTAGGGGACAGTGGTCGGGGGGCTGCCGACAGCGAGGTTCTAGTGAACGGTTAGAAGAGGAAGAAGAAGAAAAGATTTAAAAAAAAAAAAGAAAGAAGAAAAGATAGGAAATAACTTATTTCAGAAATTATTCTTGGGAACAATAAGTTACTTTTTTTCTACCTTTTGTTTTTATTTCAAATTTATTGCTCAGCCACTAATCTATTTTGAGGATTAATCGATATTAGCAAACAAATTTTTGTTCTTTTTCTATTTTGGGAAATAAAAGAACAAAAGAATATAAAAATTGGAACTTGCCATGTACCTTAAGCCGCCATCCTGAGGCTAGAGCTGGCAATATGGGTCAAAGACCCATATTATGACTCATTTTTAGTTAAATGGGTCATATATGGGTCAAGTAAAGGTTAGATATGGGTCAGAAATGGGTCAAGTGAAAATTAGATATGAGTCAGAAATGGGTCAAATGAAAGTTAAATATGGGTTAGAAATTGGTTAGTGAATGTAAAACATAAAAAGAAATAGTCTAAATGGGTTATAAGGAAACCCATTTTAAAGTTTAAACCCTTGGTCTTTTTTAAATTTATAAAAATGTTTTTTAATAAAATATTGAAATTATAATTATTTTTTATATTTCAATTTTTTTCTTTTTCTTTTTTCTTTCTTTTTCTTTATTCCTTACCACCGGCCGGTTGTTGGCTGACGATAGGCCTCGCCAGATCGGCGTGGCTGAGGCCCTGCCCGACGTCGGCGAGCTCGAGCCTCGCCAGATCCGGCTAATTCTTTCCCTCGTGCAATCCCTTTCCCCTTAATTCTTTTCAATCTCTGGGGGATTTGCATGTACAAGTTCACGGAGTTGTCTGATTCTTTTCAATTTTTGTTTGTTGTATCTCTTGTTGAGCTGCATTTATCCGTGTATTTTGATTGTGGTTTGTCTTCCGTTTTTGGGTCCTTCGCTTGCTTGTGTGAGCTTCTGTACTGGGCTTATGTGGAGGAGAACAGCAAATCATGCTCCCCACAAAACCCACGCACTTACCTCCTGATAGGACAATCCTGATTAGTAGGATTTGATTGTTTAAGTGCGCGAACGATACTCTACCGAGATAAATAACTTATCTTGTGAGCTAGTAATCAGTGCATGCCTTGTTCTTCCGATTTTGGCAAGTCAATGCGATGAGGTGATTGCTGCCGATCTCGGCGTGTGATCAAATTGGCCGACGTCTTTGGAATGCCTGTAATTGCTCGACTCATTTTCTGAAATAAAAATTTGTTGCTTTCAATTGCCTTTTAGCCATGCCGAATCGGCAAGATCGAGCCCCACCCGATGCCGGCGAGCTCGATCTCGCCTGTGGCCGGTCGTCGACTGTTGTCGTGGTTGGCGTAGGCTAAAGGAGAAAAAAAAAAAAAGAGAAAAGAAAAAAGATATAAAAATAAAAATTATATTTTAAAAAATTAAAAATTCTATTTTTTAAAAATATTTTAAAAAGAATTATAAAAATTTTCCATTAAATTTATATTGCATATAAATTGTTTAAAAAAATTGTATTACATAAAAATGTTTTAACAATAGATAGATTTTAGCAATACAAGTCGGGTCGGGTATGGGTCGAGATACGGGATGGGTCGGGTATGGGTCACTAGATTTACACTACAATAATATGGGTTAAAACGGGTTAAATGGGTCAAATATGGGTTGACCATTTTTGACCCAACCCATACCCGACCCGACCCACCCATTTGCCACCTCTACCCGAGGCTTTATACGTAGCAACTCGGTTGATCATTCCTTTTCATGCAATGCAATGCCCTAACAAGGAAACTTAGGGTGCATTTGGTTCTATTTTTGTTCCCGGAAACAATTTTTAAATAGAAGAACGCGTTTGGTAACTGTACAAAATTTCTGTTCCTGGAATAGAAAAAGAACGGAAACACGTTTAGTAAATTTGTATAATTTCTTTTATTTATTTTAAATTTTTAATATTTTTCCTTTTTTTTTTTCTTTCTTCCTTTTGGCCGGCGGCCTTGCCTAGCCATTAGCGAGGCTTGGCCTCGCCGGGCCACTGTCGTGTTAGTGTCACCCAACGATGGCCCTCGTTGGTGGCTGGGCGAGCTCAGTCTAGCTGGATTTGGGCGAGCGTTGCCAGCCGACGCTTTGGCAAGGTTGCCGGCCCTCAACAGCCAGTCGTCGGCTATGGCCGAGACCGGTGACCAGCCAAATAAAAAAGAAGAAGAAAAAGAAGTGTTTCTTGGAATTGTTCCCAGGAACAAGAAACGGGTTCTTTTTACTTCTTGTTTCTGTTTCAAATTTGTTCTTGGGAACAAAAAGATAGATTTTTTGTTTCGAGGAACAAAAGTGTAAATAAATGCGTTTTTGTTCTTTTTTGTTCCTTGGGATAAAAGAACAAAAATTTGTACTTCGGGAAATAGAAACAAATTTAAACAAACAGCCCCTTAATACATTGCCATGCCCTAATAAGGATATGGAGGACAGTGTGGAAATGATTTCTATGTGTTTTTCAAGGCAATGAATAATAAAGAGCAACCACGAGGAGGCCCTAATAAGTAGATCTCTTTCCTAACAGGAGGTAAAGTTCCTAATGGGAGGTAATCTCACATAGTAATTATGATTGTATACCGATCACTCATTGCAGACGCTTGCCCCATTGGCAAAGGATTAGGGGCTGGGACTAGGTCGAACCCCAGTAAAAGCATTGGAGAGAAGCCATGAACATATTGCAACAAGAAATACCAACTTAAAAAATCATTGCATGCTTAGAAGCCGTCGCGGGAGTATTTAAATGATCTTGTGAATATTCGACTCCTATGAATTTGTGGACATCAATAAGAATTTGGTATGAGAAAGGATGAAGGAAAAATGTTAGGAAAATTATCCAAAAAATCCTGAAGTATGGATGCCAATTCAGTCCTAAATCTTTTAATTTGATCAATTTAATTCCAAATCTTTGGACAATTTCTTCATGTCGTTGTTCTAACCAATTTGGCTAGAAAATACTGCTGTGGACGTCAAGCATTCTACATAACACGGGTGATACCGACGTGAATACTTTTCGTAATTTTTTAAAAACTTTTCTAATTTATTTTTTTTATAGTTTTTTTTTTCTTATTTTCTTCTTCTTCTTCTTCTTCTTCTTCTTCTTCTTCTTCTTCTTCTTCTTCTTCTTCTTCTTCTTCTTCTTCTCTTCTCTCTCTCTCTCTCTCTCTCTCTCTCTCTCTCTCTCTCTCTCTCTTCAATTGTGGCTAGGCCCTCGCCTAGAGTTGATAGGGTCCTTTCGGCAAGCCTTGCTAGCCACTAAGAAAAAATGAAAAGAAAAAGAAAAGGAATTCTTTTTTAAATATATCAGAATCTTTTAAAAAATGTAAAAATTATTCAAGTCAAAGCTGGCTGTGTCACATAGAAAAGCCAATATCCACATTAGTAATTTCCGGTTAAAATTGACTTGAAAGATTACATTGACAAATTATTAAACGGTTTATAAATAAATTAGCCATATGAAAATACTTATGACTAAATTGGTATTCGTATAATATATTTTGGACTTTTTGGTAATTATCACCAATAATATCACATGACTATTGATAATAACACAATTCAAAGTCTAGGGAAAATGATTAACCTTAAATTATGCATAATGTATGATTTGATTTATGCTTGATATATAGTTGAAGGATCATTCACTCAAATGGCCAATGTGGATGAGGTTTAATGTATGCTATGAGTTACTTGAACCATGCATACTTAAGAAATGAATGGTCTTTCACTTACAAACTCTTTTCCCATTAGTAAGTATAATCATAGTATATCTGACTTAATATATACATTTCATGATTGCTTGTACAATATGTCCAAAGATGTATGTACTCTGGCTAGATCAAGGGGACGATATCTTTGTTGAAGTGTTAAAGCGGGTCAACCTCCCAAATAGTCATGTTAACTAGGGGCAGCAAATGGGCAAGGACAAAAAACATTGCAACTTTGGTGATTGAATATGCATATACCCCATAATTTATGAATAATATAGCAAAAGAATTGATGACCTAATTATATCAATATATATCTCAATTCTCATCATTAGACACTATAGCGATCACCTAAATCAAGAAGTAAAGACAAGTAATCTCGTCAGCTGTATGATTTTTAGGAATCCCCACTACTATGGATAAGCTCGGGTTGATAGAATGGATGAATGCAACATAAACCCAACAATGACATCATTAAAAATTTCTGTGGGAAAGCTTTTTTTTTTTTGGTCGTAAATAGATGATTTCATTCAAGTTATAGAAACAGAGCAACCCGTGGTTAGGGCTTCAGAGTATACAAGATCCAAAAGAGTTTGGGGAGGGGAAACAACCCAAATTGGGGGTAAAGTGCCACGACCATGGGCCTTTGCGGCCCAATCAGCAACAAAATTTGCTTCTCTTTTGCAATGCATAATGCGAAGGTTAGGGGAACAGGGGAGCAGTGTGGCACTTTCTGCAAACAACGCCTGAGCCTCCCACGGCGTCGATCTGGGATCTTGCACAGCTTCAACCAGTACGAGGCAATTGGATTCGATCAGAAGTGGTTCGTGAGCTTTTCCTTTCTGCAGTAGATGGTTGAGGGTGAGGTTGAGCACTTGGATCTCTGCTTGCAACGCCGAGGAAGCTGGGAAACCTCTGGTAAATCCGTCGATCAGTTTGCTGGTGTGATCTCGGCATATACATGCCATAGTGCCTTCAGTGCTTGCCATTTGATAAGCCCCATCAATGTTTATCTTCATTATTCCAAGATCTGGTGGTCGCCACATCAGTGATGTTGCCCTGTTCTCGACATGAGCCAAGCGGAGCTTTGGGTGATTTGGACATGGGCAAGGGCCACCTTTATACTTGTGTTGGATCTGGACGCTGCTGGCGGAAGATGAAGTTTTTGTGCGCCTTCCAGATCTGCCACAATATTGATGCAATAGTCTCTAGGTCAGGTGATATCTGTTGTTGCTAGACTCTATCTGCAAGCCATGCATCCATTTTGTTTACTCCTTGTGGTGATAGCCGAATTCTGACTTGAGGGTGTGACCAACTGTCGTGCGTCCATGAGCATAACAGAAAAATATGTTCTGTTGTTTCTAGTATTTGATGAGGGCAGAGTTTACATACCGAATTTGTGATTATGCGTCTATGATATAGGTTATCTTTCGTTGACAGTGTGTTGTGGCATAAAGACCATATGAATGTGCGAATTTTAGGGGCTAGTTTCATGGTCCAAATTCTTCTCCATAGTAACCGTGGGGTGTGATAGGATGATGAAGCACGGTTTTGCATATTGCCGTCAGCTGCTTTTCTGATAGTATTGTAACCACTCTTCACTGTGTACAGACCATTTTGTGTCTCTTTCCAAATAAGTTTATCAACTGTGTAGTGAGGTTGTACAGGAATGATAAGAATTTCTACTATAGTCTGATCATCGAAATGCTCGCTGAGTAAGGGGACATTTCATATGTTGTGGTTCGAGGAAATAAGATCCACCACCATCACAGGTTCGCCTCTAGCAGGTCCACCTAGTATCCCTTTGGGTAGCCATCTATCTTCACGGATTCTAATCCTTTGCCCATTGCTAACTGACCACTGAAGTTGAGGTAAGATTGAATCCCTCCCTAGCAGTAGACTTTGCCAACCGCAGGAGGGTTGAGCTCCTTTGTCTGCATACCTGAAGTCCTTTGAGTGAAAGTAAAGGCCTTTGAAGAGTGTCCTCCATAGGGAGGATGGTTGTTGGATTAAGTGCCATGCCTATTTGCCAAACATGGCTTTGTTGAAAGAGATTAGATCTTGAAAGCCGAGGCCTCCATTGTCCTTTATGCTTTTTAGTACTTCCCATTGCTTCTAGTGGATTCCTGATTTATGGTAATCATTTTGCCACCAGAACCTAGCAATTTTCTATTCAATGGATTTACAAATAGACATAGGAAGTTTAAAGATGGACATGGCATACTGTGGGAGCGCCTGTACGACAGTCTTAATTAGAATTTCCTTGCCGCCCTTAGAGATTAAATTCTTTTTCCATCCTTCCAATCTTGCGTTCACTCTCCCCAAAATCCAAGCAAACATCTCCCTTTTTGATCTCCCCCAATTAGACGGTATACCCAGATATTTTGTAGTCCTTTCGAGCATAGGTATTCTAAATTGCCTCGCCAAGTTTTCCTGTAGCCTAATAGGGCAAGCTTTACTAAAGAATATGCCCGATTTATTTCGATTGACAGCTTGTCATGTAACTAAACAGTATTGATTCAATATATTTGCAAGATTCGGACATTTATGGAGTTTACCATCTAAGAAAAATATAGCATCATCAGTGAAAAATAGATGAGATAGGGTAGGACAACTTGATGCCTCTGATGTTTCCCATTTCAAATAGATAAGACATTCGCCAGCAGAATGAATAAGTAAGGAGAGAGAGGATCTCCCTGTCTGAGTCCCCTTGTTGGATGGAAAAAATTTAAGTATTCTCCATTGAATTTAACACTGAGAGAGACTGTTGTAATACATTGCATCACCCACTGTACCCACACAGCATGGAAGCCTAACTTGAGGAGATAGTCTTTAAGGAAGTCCCATTCCACCCAGTTATACGCCTTTTGCATATCCATCTTTACTACTTCCTAAAAAGTTCGCTTGCGAATCTTTAGCTAATGGAGCACCTCTTGGACGAGTAATATGTTATATTGAATTTGGTGACCACTCACAAAGGCACATTGCTCCATGGAGATCATCTCAGGTAGCCAAGGTTTCATACGGTTGGCTATCACCTTGCATATAATTTTATAGGCAAAGTTGCATAGGCTAATTGGACGGTATTGATCCAACCTTTCTGGGTGTGGTACTTTGGGGATCAAGGAAATAACGATCCTATTAAGATCTGTGGGCATCACTCTTGAGAGGAAGAAATCTTGCACCGAGTGGAAAAGCTCGTAAAATAGTCCATTCAAACCATCTGGCCCCGCAGCTTTAGTAGCCCCCAACTGGAAAGTTGCTTGGTGAACCTCCTCTCGAGTGACTGCAACTGTTAAGAGATTGTTCATTTCCTCTGTGACAACACGCAGGCATTGATCTAGGATAGGCCCATAGTCATGATGTTGCAATGTTCTATATAGGCTTGAAAAGAAGTCCGTCGTCATCTGCTTCAAAAGCTTGTGGTCTCATACTCATCGTTGATTGTCATCCTGCAGCATACTTATTCTATTTCGTTGCCTCCATTGAATGGTAGTGGCATGAAAAATTTAGTGTTCTTATCCCCCCATCTCAGCCAATTAATCCTAGAGTGCATCGCCCAATACTATTCCCCCTGTTGCCATAAGTGCCGGATTTCCTCTTTCAGTTTAGTAACTGTCGCTTTATCATAGTGGCCATGAGGTTGGTTGATATGATTCTGAAGTTGCTGTTGCAATGCTGTTATTTGGTGATGGCCCTTGCAGGAAAGCTTATGAGCTTTAAAATAGATAAGATTAGGCAATGTCAAACATTGTAAGTATCCCAAAATTTCTGAATGACATAGTGCAATCATTGATGACCTAACTATATCAGTATAGATCTTAATATTCTCATCATTATGCACTATAGCAATCACCTTATCAAGAACTAAAAGGAAGTAATCTTGTCGGCTGTAAAAAAACCCCACTATTATGGATAAGCACAGGTTGACAATATGCATGAATGCAACGCATACCCAACAATGACTTCATTGGAAATTTCTAGAGGAAAGCTTATTGCCTTTAAATAGATGAGATTAGGCAAGGCCAAACATTGCAAGTTTGGTCAATGAATATGTATATACCCATAATTTCTGAATGACATCAAAATCATTGATGACCTAACTATATCAATATAGATCTTAATATGCTCATCATTATGCACTATAGCAATCACCTTTATTGAGAACTAAAGGCAAGTAATCTTGTTAGCTGTACAACTTTTGGGAAGCCTCACTATTATGGATAAGCTCAAGTTAGCAATATGAATGAATCCAATGTATACCTAGTGATCACATCATTGGAAATTTCTATGGGAAAGCTTACTAACTTTAAAATAGATGAGATTAGGCAAGGTTAAACATTGCAAGTGTGGTAAATGAATATGTATACACCCCATAATTTTTGAATGACCCAACAAAATCATTGATGACCCAACTGTATCAATATAGATCTTAATATTCTCATCATTAGGCACTATAGCAATCAGCTTTATCGAGAACTAAAGGCAAGTAATATCGTCAGTTATATAATTTTTAGGAAACCTCACTATTACGGATAAGCTTAGGTTGACAATATTAATGAATGCAATGTATACCCATTATTTTGAATGACATCATCGGAAATTTCTATAGAAAATCTTATTAGCTTTAAAATAGATGAGATTAGGCAAGGCTAAACATTGCAAGTTTGGTGAATGAATATGTATATACCCCATTATTTTGAATGACATAGGAAAACCATTGAGGGAAACTTTTAAATGAGGGTTCAAAGTGGGAATGTTTTCTCAAATAAGAGTCCATAATGGACATTGTCTCAAAAATGGGTTTGAAGTTGCCAAATTTGTCTCAAATGAGGGTCCCAATTCACTAGCCAATCAAAATTTTGTTGATGGACTTATTCCAGCGATTAAAGCATGAGCAATTTTATCCAAAAAGTGTAACTAGGTAAAAAATAGGTAAATCAAAGATCCCAAATTGAATTATAGGGCTCTTTGTGGATTTTCTTTGTTTGCCACGCTTCTCTTCAATTTTCTCTCTATAGATTTTTCTCCCAATCCATTTAGAGAGAATCCTCTCTACTTTTGAATTCTCTCTATAGATTTTCTCCCAACAAATCAAAAAGATATGAAGTTGATTTTGTCCAAAAAATTCTATTTTGATCCAAATTCAGCGTAAAAGAAGTCCTATTAGTATTTTCCGTTAACTAAATTGAATAGGGTTAATGGAGCAACTCGACCACACCAAATTCATGACTTTAGGATTTTATTATACTTTTTACAAGTTTTATGACTCAATTGTACTTTTGTCACAAGTTTTAAGATTGCTGGTTTACTTATCTGTCTTTTCATTTTGGCTAGGCCCTCACCCAAATCTAACAAGGGTTTTCACACCTTGTTTGCAGTAGGCGAGGATGGCCTCGCCCTTCGGTTGACAAGTTTTATTAGCAACCTCGCCAACCACAATGAAATAAAGAGAATTTACAAAAAATTAGAAAGTTTTTTAAAAAGTTACAAAAAATTAGGGAAAATTTCAAATAAGGATCCAAAGTGAGCCTATTTTCTCAAATAAGGATCCGAAGTGGTCATTGCCCCAAATAAGGATCCGAAGTGGCTAACAAGTCTTAAATAAGGACTTAAACTTGCCTGCTGGTCAAAATGTTCATTGGGCGGCGAGGGTGTGACATGTCCGGTGGCCGGAATATGGGCAATTTTGTCCAAAAAGATATAGGTAGAAATTAACAAACCCTAAAAACAAACCCCTAAACTCTTCACGTTCTATTGACCTAAAAAAAAAATCTTCATGTTCTCACGTTTTTCTTCTTCTGCTCTTTATCTTCTCCGTTCTTTGTCCTCTCTCACTTGGAGCACATAAATTTTCCTGTTAATGGAACACAAATTGAAACACAACAATAAACCCCTACCTTCGTTTCTTCGCATCTTCTTCTTTTGTTTTTTGTCTTCGTTTTCTTCCAACAAAGAAGACAAATCTTGAGTAAAGTCACATTTTCGTTATTAAAACACTTGTGTGTAACACAAGAGTCTCGATTCTTCATTATCTTTTCCTAGGTTCGCCATACACTTTGATTGACACTCTCGTTCAACCGAGGTTAATTTCATTCAAATTGAGAGAGAGGGAGAGAGAAGGAGGGAGGGCACGTACCTTTGGAACTCAGGGAGCCAAGGATCTTGCTCCATCAACAGAGAGGGGACAAAGAACGTAAAAGATGAAGAGCGGAAGAAGAAGAATGTGAAGAGTTTGGGGGGGGTTGTTTTTAGGGTTTGTTAATTTCTATCTATAATTTTTTGGGACAAAACACCAGAAATGTCACACACTCGTTGGCCGATGAACATTTTGGCCGGCCGATAGGTTCAGGTCCTTATTTGAGACTTGTTAGCCACTTTAGGTTTTTATTTGGAACAATGGTCACTTTGGGTCTTTATTTGAGAAAGTAGGCTTACTTTAATGGTCACTTTGGGTCCTTATTTGAGAAAGTAGGCTTACTTTGAGTTCTTATTTGAGATTTTCCCCAAAAATTATTCATGTCAGCACTGACCGTGTCATATAGGATGGTTGTTATTAGTACCTACGTTAATGATTTTTGGTCAAAACAAGCTCAAAAAACTATGTTGACAAGTTGTCTAACAATTTAGGACAAAATTAGCCAAATTGATTTGTTTAGGACAAAATTGATATCTATATTATAAATTTGGACATTTTTTGGTAATTTATCACGACTAATGTTACAAGACTATTGATAATGACACATTTCAAAGTCTAAGGAAAATAAATTAACCTTAACTAATGCATAACGTACGATTTGACCGGTGCTTCATATAATAGTTAAAGGATCATGCATTCAAATGGCCGAGATTAAAAAAAAAAAAGGTGGAGATGGACGGGAAATGAAAGACTATAGAAGGTTGGATGTATGCTATCATGTTTAAGAAATGAATGGACTTTTAGTTACAAACTCTTTTTCATTAGTAGATAACTTCATATTATATCCTAATAAATATATATACATTTCAAGAATTCTCATACAGTTATCCAAAGATGTATACACTAGCTACATCCAAGGCAACAATATCTCTATTGAAGTGTAAAAGCGGATCAACCTCACAAATAGTTGTGTTAACTAAGGGTGGCAAAGGAGTGGGTCAAGTTGGATTTAGGTAGATCCTAAATGAGTTTGTCCTAAATCCACCCGTTTAACTCACATTGGCCTATATTTTTTGGTAAACAATTTAGATGATCCATGCCCCACACCAACTAGATCCAACTAAACCCATCCATATGATCCATCCAAAAAAGAGAGAAAAATGCCCAACATACCTAAAAAGTGAATAAAAGATATATGCAAAATTAAATGAAAATCTTTAATTGAGCTTTACCAAATCTGAAGACGAGGAAGAATGCTTGAGATTCTTCTCCTGGACAACCTCTGAAATAACGACGATGGAAGACAATCGACAAGGGGGCAGGAACAAACATGGAGGGGGCTTCAAATCAAAGATTCCCGACAGATCAAGGAAATAAGAGGCGAACTTGTTGGAGGCAATTAGAGGGCTATTCTTATGCCTGGTGAAGGAACACTTGGGGGGGGGGATGAATCGCACGAATGGAAGGGAAAGCTGTGGTCAACTTCTTCGGGACATTGCTATTGAGTAGTGGTGGCGGCGGCAGATCCTGAGGTTGGCCTAAGGCAGAGGGAGTGATTAATTTTGTCCATCACACGAGGGAGACGTGAAGACCATTACTTGTTTCGAGGACTGTTGTCAGCAAGACCTCGTTGTTGCTGGGGATGCTACTAGGAGTTCTTTGTTGCTGGGGATGCCATCAGCGAGACCGGCCACCATCGGCGATGTTGCCGACGGCTAAGGGGCACCATCGGTAGCAGTGTTCTTCGCCTTCTCCCATCTCTTCCTCAAACATCAAGGCTGCGTTTGGTAGTCGGAATAAAATTCAGGATATGATATGATTTATTCTATTCTATGTTTGGTGCTCGCTCAGGATAGGATAAAGTCGGATATAATGGAGATATAGGCAGGATAAAATTATCACATGAGGGAGGTGAGATAAAGGTGGATAGGATTTCTAATGTCCATACTAGGAAAGTTATTTTTCTCGAATAACAAATTTATTAAATTAACAAAATTGAAATTATATTTCAATATAAATAATATTTGAATTCTAATTGAGTAAATTAAAATAAAAAATATAGAAATTTATTTATAATTAATCTTATTTTAATTTATATATTCAACTTTAATTCTATCTTATAATAAACATTCAATCTATAAATTAAATATTTATATTTATTATATATTTTAGGTATTTTTCTATTTTAGGTATGTTAGTACAGTTTACTATTTGATAAAATTTTATTAAGGAATGATGAAAGGGGAAAAAAGAAATAATAAAGAAAATAATATAAAAAGAGGAAAAATAAAATAAAAATAAATTAAGGAATAGTGTTACGAGAGATTTTCACCATCTCTATTTATGAACATTTAGGTTTATTTATAATGATATGTTATTTATATAAAAAAATGTATATGATATGATGTGAATATATCCGACTTTAATACTGCGATTTATCAAATAATGTACATGATATAAAAAAATCTAAGGATTTTATATCTTATCATATCTAGTTCTATCCTGGTTAGAAATCCGGACGCCCAAACGTAGCCCAAGTTCTTTGTTTTTTTTTTTTTCAATGGGAACGCACCACAGCTTCATCCCCAACGCGTTTGTTGCAACATATGTCGCGGTTCCAACACGGCCAAAACTTGGGATAGTGTGCTTTCTGTGTCCTCGTCAACTAACTTCTCTTAGGTCTTGGCAAGGGCTCTTGTCGGTGGCCGACACTGTATATCGTGGACTCTCTTCATTCAACAAGCTCATCGTATTGACTGATGAATTCTATTCTGACCAAAACTCTAATCTTGTCATTAGATCCAAACAAAAAAAAACTCTAATCTTGTCGACCGAGCGTGCTACTCGTAGCTTTCAAGAGTTTAGTTTTTTTTTTTTTTTTGTCAAATATCATTACAAGATCAGTTCCCCTACCCTTCTTATTTACCTCAGTATTTCTCTCTGTGTGCGAAGGAGACGTCGCGTACGGCATTTAGTGATGAACAGGCCCCTCGTAAATCGCCTGATACCATTCCCCTATCCTTGACCATTAATCGATGCATGGAAGCGGGTCGAAGAATTCAAGGCGTCAAACAAGAGGCTGAGGCACGAGCAGGAGGCATCCGGAGGTAGGTTGGAGGAAGAGAAAAGACTTGCGAGCGAAGAGGGAGTGAAGAGGGAGAGAGACCGAGAGAAAAAAGAGTATGAGCCCTAGTGGGTTAAAAATAGGTTCATTTTGGAACCCATTTGAACTCATTTATTTTAAACTTTAAGTTGTAGAATAAATTCTAGTTGGGCTCTTCAAATTTTTGAAGTGACTCAATATGAATCATTCCAACAAATTTGGTTCATGTATGGGTTTCAAACCTATTTTAACAGGAGCTTCTCTCTCTTTGGCTTTCTTAGTGACCCTTGTGCTCTTATCATCATGTAAGCCTTCTCATGAAACGTGCCTCGTCTTGTTTTTATAGTTTTTCGATCACGATAAGGAAATAGTTTCATATTGAACTTTGTACACATAGGTTTGATGCTTGAGACAGGAGCAAGAGATTTGACAGTGAGACCGTCAAGCCAATGCTTTACTTCAGAAGATTGCTTTAACTATTGCGGCCGATGCCGCAAAAGCAAGTGTGACGACGGCCAATGCATCTGTGGTCGTGTGGCAGATTGAGGGCTAAAGCATGGATGAAACTGCCTTAGAGAACAAGAAGCAAAATGCTTGCTGGATTTACATGTTTTGTTTGGTTAGTATTTGCTTCAATAGAGGTGGATTGTGAGCGCTTAATAATATCTTAAACAACAATCAAATTCGCTTCCTATTGTGTCTTCTTTTGGTGAATCGCGTCCTACTATTTGTGCACTGAACTAAGCCCCACTTTCAGGATAAACAAGAATGCTATCAAACCCTTTTCAAATCACAAATCAGAACTTAATGCACATGGATCGAATCTTGTCAACGGACTATACCTAGTTATCAGGCTAACCTTGATGTTATTAATTCAATCATCACGAAAGCCAGCCGGTGATGATTGACTCGCCACTTCGACGATTTTTGACGAAAATTGACAGATAGGATTACATTGAAATTTCGTACAAATATTTAGAACTAAATTGACAAAATTGAAAGTTTTAATATTGAATTGGCATTTATACAATAGTTTAGGACCGAATGGGTGACTTTCCTATACAAAACCACTTTCAGAGCACTCTCAATAGCCAAAAAGTATTTGTGGTTTCCTAATTTAATTTTATACTTAATCATACGCAGGTAACTATGAACATATCTATGACCAAGACGGACCACTTAGGCCCTATTTGGTAACGTGCCAAACAAGTGGATCGATTTGAATTTTTGTTCCCGAATCGGTTTGGGACGAGAACCGCGTTTGGTAAAATTTTTGTTCCCGGGAACAAATTTGTTTCCGGAATCAGTTTGAGACAAGATTTGAGAATTAAAAAAAGAGTTGATTTTGCGTCCGAGAATCAAAAAAAGAATCAACACAATAAAATTCTTATACTAATTATTAGTATACTATAATAATAATATAATAGTAATTATATTAGTATACTAATTATTAGTATATATAATATTACTATAATAATATATATAGTAATTATTACTATATACTATTACTAATTATTACTATAATATAATTATTATATACTAATATATATAATATAATTATATAATTAGTATATTAGTATAATTCTTAATATAAGTATACTATTATATAATTATAATTATATTAGTATACTTATTATAATATTATAATAATTATTAATTATAATTAATAATATACTAATAATAATTAATAATTAATCATTAGTAATATTATATAGTTATATTAATATAATATAATAATATAAACTATTATTAATAGTAATTATTAATATTATAATAATTATTATAATATTATTATAGTATACTAATAATAATATAATATATTAGTATACCAATTATTAGTATAGTAATAGTATATAGCAATATAGTATACTATTACTAATAAGTATATTACTAATAAGTATATTATATGAATTATAATAAGTATGTTAAAGTATATTACTAATAAGTAATAATATTAATAGTATAATTAATAGGAGAAAAAGAATAGGAGAAAAAGGAAAAAAAGAAAAAAAAAAAAAGTAAAAAGTAAAAAAATATTTAAAGATTAAAAGAAATTAATTTGGAACAGAATCAATGAACACGTTATCAAACGCAATTCTATTCCAGAATCAGAAATTTTGGACGATTACCAAATGCGCTCTTTTACTCGAATCAATTTTCGGGAACGAGAATAAAAAATAATCATTTCTTGTTAGAATCGGTTCAGGAACAGAATCGTTACCAAACGCGCCCTTATTCTGGACATTCGACCGGGTGGCAAGGTCAAACATCGGTAGAATCATTGGATAGAAGTCACGAACATTGTGACATCCGGAAGTCCTACATCCGTTAATTGTATGTAGTATATGAATATGGTAAATGTCACTAGAGGAAATTTCAGTTGGAATATTAATTTTGTAGCACACGAGAAATCCGATCAGTATTTTCGCGTCTCTCTCCATTGAAATGGCGAGTTTTTTTCGAAGGGGGATTAATTGAACCAAAATAAAAAAATTCAGGAGCTATTGAATTACAATCGATCGAAGTCTCCATTAAATCAGTGAAGTAATTTTTTTTTTTTTTTGGGTCGAACAGTGAAATAGGGTTTAGCATGTGAACATTAATTTCATGTTGGTAAATATGTTAATCAATAAAGAAAAATTTATAAATCCATCCTTGACCCCCGTTGAAGACGAACTCATCATGTTCAGCTTTTCGTCTTCCCAAGCACGGACACAGAGAGAGAGAGAGAGAGAGAGAGAGAGAGAGAGAGAGAGAATATGGAGAGAGGCTTCAGAGAGTTGTATAGACTGCCTCTTGACCGAAATGGTGTCTTCACATTGCAATCGTTTCTATGCCCATAAGCCCGAGCTCACTGCTCGCGGGATTGAGGCCATTGGCCATCAGGTTGTCATCGGCTCTCCGGAAGGTAGACTTTGATCGGTTTCTATTTTCCCCGACTAATAATTCGATTATTGCCTCGAATTTGATTTCGATCCTCATTTTTTAATCCTATTTGTTCTTCATAACTCCCATAACAGTGAATACTATGAAATGCTCGGGGTTTATTAACGTGCTTGTATACAAATCAATGAATATATAGACAAATAGCTCCCTTTTTCTTCTAGTTTCTGTCAGGCTAAGCTCTCCTAGTCGCTGATAGGGCTAGAACTCACTGGGCCACCGCGAGGTTGGCCTCGCCTTGGTGGCTCGGCGAGGTCGAGCCTCGCTAGTGGCTGGGCGAGGTTCGTCAGTGGCGGCGATGGACGGCGGTGGCAATGGCTGATGGCAGTGGCGGTGGAAGGAGAAGAGAAAAGGAAGTAAAACAAGAACGAAAGAAGAGAAGAAAAGAAAAGAAAAAATTTCGGTTGGCTTGATTCTGGAATTGTTTTCGGGAACAAAGGATCAATTTTTTTCTTTTAGTTCTCGATTCTACCTGCAAATCTATTCTCGGGAACAAAAAATTTACCAAATGGATTTATGTTCCAAATCTACTCTCGATAACAAAAGATGAGAATCTAACAACTATTTGGCCAATTACCAAACGCTCTCTAAGTCTCCCTCTACCTATGATCTCCCCATTCGCAGTCATGTCGAAAGAAATCCACTGATTAGGGCACTAATATCGATACATATCTTGCCAAAAAAAGAGGGATGTGATTCTTTATATGCAATGAACCATTAACATGCGATTTTCATTCTTGATTTGCTAAATCAAAATAATCAATGTCATGTAGATATAAATTCCCTCTCTGCAGTCTGTCATAAAGAAATCGAAGCAATATAGTTTTACAAAGAATCAGCTGCATCCATGCAAAAGAAATGGGAAGAGCTTCTCTCGCTTTGGCTTTTTTGGTGACCCTTTTTCTCTTATCATCATGTAAGCCTATCTCATGAAACGTGCCTCTTCTTGTTTTTATAGTTTTTCAATCACGATAAGGAAATAGTTTCATATTGAACTTTGTATACACATAGGTTTGATGCTTGAGATAGGAGCAAGAGATTTGACAGAGATAAAGTCACCCCAATGCTTTTATCCAGAAGATTGCATTATATATTGTACCAATTGCCCCGGAAACAAGTGTGTTGACGGCCGATGCATCTGTGGTTGCGTGCCGATTGGGGGCTAAAGCATGGATGAAATAGCCTTAGAGAATAAGAAGCAAAATGCTTGCTGGAGTTACATGTTTTGTTTGGTTAGTATTTGCTTCAATAAAGGTGGCATTGTGAGAGCTTAATAATATCTTGGACAACAATCAAATTCGCTTCTTATTGTGTCTTCTTTTGGTGAATCGAGTCCTATTAATTGTGCACTGAACTAAGCCCCAATTTCTGGATAAACAAGAATGCTCTCAAACCATTTTCAAATCACAAATCAGAACTTAATGCACATGGATCGAATCTTGTCAAAGGACTACACCTAGTTATCAGGCTAACCTTGATGTTATTAATTCAATCATCATGAAAGCCAGCTGGTGATGATTGACTCGCCACGTCGACGATTTCCGACGAAAATTGACAGATAGGAGTACATTGAAATTTCGTACAAATATTTAGAATTGAATTGACAAAATTGAAAGTTTTAATATTGAATTGGCATCTATACAATAGTTTAGGACCGAATGGGTGACTTTCCTACGCAAAACCACTTTCAAAGCACTCTCAATAGCCAAAAGTATTTGTGGTTTCCTAATTTAATTTTATACTTAATCATACGCACGTAACTATGTACATATCTATGACCAAGACGGACCACTTATTCTGGACATTCGACCGGGTGGCAAGGTCAAACATCAGTAGAATCATTGGATAGAAGCCATGAACATTGTGACATCTGGGAGTCCTACATCCGTTAATTGTATGTAGTATATGAATATGGTAAATGTCACCAGAGGAAATTTCAGTTGGATTATTAATTTTGTAGCACACAAGAAATCCGATCGGTATTTTTGTGTCTCTCTCCATTGAAATGGCGAGTTTCTTCGATGGGGGATTAAATGAACCAAAATAAAAAAAATTCAGGAACTATTGAATTACAATCGATCGAATTCTCCATTAAATCAGCGAAGTAGTTTTTTTTTTTTCTTTTTTTGGTCGAACATTGAAATAGGGTTTAGCATGTGAACATTAATTTCATGTTGGTATATATGTTAATCAATAAAGAAAAATTTATCCATCCTTGATCCCCGTTGAAGACGATGTCATCATGTTCAGCTCTTCGTCTTTCCAAGCACGCAGACACAGAGAGAGAGAGAGAGAGAGAGAGAGAGAGAGAGAGAGAGAGAATATGGAGAGAGGCTTCAGAGAGCTGTATAGACAACCTCTTGACCGAAATGGTGTCTTCTTATTGCAATCGTTTCTATGCCGATAAGCCCGAGCTCGCTGCTCGCGGGATTGAAGGCACTGGCCATCAGGTTGTCATCGGCTCTCCGGAAGGTAGACTTTGATCGGTTTCTTTTTTCCCCGACTAATGATTCGATTATACTCAAATTTGATTTCGATCCTCATTTTTTGAATCCTATTTGTTCTTCGTAACTCCCATAACAGTGAATACTATGAAATGCTCAGGGTTTATTATTAGCTACGGTTGTCTCGATTGATTTTATTCATTGATCTGGCTCATTCGCGTTTCCTTCTGGTTCTGTTCGCTCAAGTGAGATTATTGTGGTGAGATCGAGTGCCTAAAGTCATTTTCTGGATATTAGTGAATTGGTTTATATATCGTGATTCTGTAATTTTAGGCCTTAGATATGGGCACTTCTGTGAGGATTGAGTGTTCTCACCGATAGATTGAATAGAATGGAGCAAAGGAGGTGTTTCTCGAGATAGTATTCTTTTTTTTTTTTGGGCAGGAAAATGACACATAGTTTATGAACTTTAATGCAATATACAATATCATCCAAGAACTTTTAATTTGTTCAATATGGTACATGAATTTTAATCCAATGTACAATGTTGTTCTTAATCTTTCAATTGATTTAATCTCATTCCTGAACTTTGGTCCAATGTTCAACGTTATCTCTAAACTTCCAAACTTTTTCATAAAGCCCATTGCACATTTATAACGGTTTAGAGACCAAATTGCACAATTTTAACTCTAAGGATGACATTGCAAATTAGATTAAAATTCAAGAACCATATTACACATTGGACCAAAGTTCATGGACTATTTGAACATTAGACCTTGCCTTTTTTTTTTTTTTTTTCCTTTTTCCTTTTTTGTGTTTTTAAAAAAATTTAATTATGATTTTATTAAAAATTTTAGATTTAGAGTAAAATGACATCGTTTTAGTCTTATATTCGGTCGATGCCACGTATAAGAGAGGAAATATTTAAAAAAACCATGCAAGAGAGAAAATAATAAAAACTACATCGGCATTTTTCGTTTATCTAATTGGACGGAGAAAAAAATAGATGGAATTAACGAAAGAACTTGGTTATACTAATTTGACAAGTTTGATTTGACTACACTTTTTGTAAGTTGTAGGATTCAATTGCATTTTTATGATGAGTTTAGGATTTCTAGTGCACTTATCCATATATACTTATTCACTAGACTTTTGATGTTTTTATCTCTATCATTCTACCTATTGAAAGCTAATGAGCTTTCCTAAAGAAATTTCCGATGATGTCATTTTTCCAAAACAGTACTAGACAAATTGCAATTTTTCCAATTCAGTGGTAAACTTTTCTTTTTTTTTTTTTCCCCAATTTAGTCAACCCAATCAAATTTGGCCGACTAACGCTAATATGGACATTAGCAAACATTGGCACATTCAGCCGACGCTAACGTATCATTTTTAATTTTTTTTTTCTGTTGTAAAATATTGCATTGCAAATATATATTAGAAAGAATGGAGAGATTGAGTAGAGAAAATAGGTGAACACCAAAGATAGTAGAGAAAGCCAGAGGAGAGAATTTTATTTCCAGTATATCACTGTTCCTATCACCATTCTTATTACCGTCCTGTTTACAACAAAACTAAGCTCCTATTTATAGGAAAACAATAATGTACTTATCATTAACATCAATGTATCAAATAATACATGTATTGGATAGGGAGATAAACATTTATTGTATAGGGAGATGTACTTAGAATGTATGATACAAGTGTACCATAATAAGTACATTAGATAAGATGAATATAATAAATATTCATTCATGTATTTCATAACACTCTCCCTTGAATATTTATTGTATTCACTACGAATGTACATCGAATGATATCACCTTATTAAAAACCTTAAGCCGAAAAAACCAGTGAGACAAAAAATCGGACAAAAGGGAAAAAGAGTGCAGAGCATAAATTTTATGATATCTCCCTTTTATGAATGTATTAATTGCCTCGTTAAAAACTTTAAGTTGGAAAAACCCCGTGGGAAAAAATCGGACAAAAAGAAAAAAGAGTGCAATGCATAGTTTATAATATCTCCCCCTCAATTGAGCCATATAGCCACTGCTGGAGCTAGTCAATCTTGCATCTTGTGAACTCGACGCATACCAATGCTGCAATGCATAGTTCATAATATCTCGCTCTCAATTGAGCCATATAACTACTTTTGGGGCTAATCAATCTTGCATATTAGTTATAGAATCAAATAAATATTATATAAGGTTCATAAGCATTTCATAACCATATGAAAGAATAACTAAAGCAATACATTTAAAGTGAAACAACTAAAAAGAAATTATTAGAATCATAAAATTCGAAGTTCAAATTATCATCCACCAATCTGATGCCTCATTAAAGTAATCAAAGATCTTCAAAGAAATCAGAGACATTCAATGATGTATTTGCTACTTCAGGAGCAAAAGGAGTCCTACCAACGGAAATATTATTGGTCTCAACAGTGGTTATGGTAGTAGGATTGAATTCAATGGCATGAGATTCACCACGCTTGCCCGTATTTTTTAAAGATGCCTGCTATAGGTCAACAAAGTGCTTTGGCGTACGACAAATACGTGACCAGTGCCCAATCATGCCGCAGCATTGACAAATATTTTCATTAATCACATTCTTTGGCTTCTTTTTGCCATGATTCAGGCAAAAGTTAGATTTCCTATGGCAGTTAAGGCACTATTTGTTAACTTTTATTTCTGTTCCCCGGAACAAATTTGGAACAGAAACAAGAAATAAGAAAAACTTGTTTTTTCTTTCTGGAACACTTATGAGAAATAATTTTTCTCTCTCCTATTTTTTCCTTCTCTTTCTTTTTTTTTTTCTTCTTTTCTTATTCTTTTTTCTTTGGCCGATTGTCGGCCTCAGCCATGGCCGGTGATCGGCCGTTGAGGGCCGACGACCTCACCGGAGCGTTGAGCTCGCCCGGCCATGGTGAGACCGAGCCTCGCTGGGTCACGACGATGCTCAGCCTCGCCAGGGGCTGGCAAGCCTCACTGTGGCGGGGCGAGGCCGCTGGCCAAAAGGAAGAAAAAATAAAAAAGGAAAAAGAAAATAAAAAATTTAAAAATTAAAAGAAACAAAAAAATTATACAAGTTTACCAAACATATTTATGTTCTTTTTCTATTCCAAGAACATGAATTTTGTGCAGTTATCAAACCCCTTTTGTTTAAAAATTGTTCTCGAAACAGAAATACTTTTTCTATTTATGTTTCCTAAACAATTTTTAAATAGAAACGTTATCAAACACACCCTAAAGTTCTTGCCATCCCTTCTAGGATTATGTTCTTGCCTGCACTTATAGCCCTTCAAATAGCGAGTATTTTTCTCAAAGTTAGCATGTGCTTCAGGCAATACTTTTGAGCCAACAAGTCTAAGATCATGATTTTTGAGTAGTATTTCATTAGTTTGCTCAACAGTGAGAGCATAGGAATTGATTCAGAATATGTGACAAACTGACGTTGTCAATATTGCTGTTGCAATACAATATTCGAAGCATGGAAGGTGGAGAAGGTTTTCTCTAACAATTCCGTATCGGCGAGTTTGATACTGCATGACTCAAGCTGAGAAATAATATCAAATAAAGCGGAATTATAGTCAAACACTGATTTAAAATCTTGCAGCCTGAGCTTTTGCCAGTCATGTTGTTCTTGAGGGAGGATAACAGTCTTGATATGATCATACCTATCCTTCAACATCCTCCACAAGATCTGAGGGTCTCGAACGGATTAATATTGAGTTTGCAGGCTCTCATGCAAATGACGGCGAATAAAAATCAGCGCATTTGCTTTATCCTTTTCATTTGAGATTCCATTCTCTGTAATTGCATTAACGAGACCTTGCCCTTGGAGGTGCATTTCCATGTCAAGGCACCAAGATAGATTATTCTTTCCACTTACTTCCAGGATGTGGAATTTGGGCTTTTCAATATTTGCCATGATCCTTGCAAAAATAAATCCTTATTAATTAAAAGGATTTCCAAATATCCACCGCCATTTCAGGAGTAGAAAAATACTTTTAGATTTGAAATTGGCTTCGGACCAAGAAAAATAAAAATGAAGAATTGATAGAAGAAGACGAAGCATGAGTTGATTAATAAAAAGAACACATACCTTGCAAAAATTACTTACTCAGTCTTTAGATCTTCGTGCTGATAATGCATTGTAAAATATTGCATTGTAAATATATAATATAAATAATAGAGAGATTGAGTAGAGAAAGCAGGTGAATCCAAAGATAGTAGAGAAAGTCAGATGAGAGAATTTTATTTCTAGTAAATCACTGTTTCATATCACCGTTCTTATTACCGTTCTATTCACAACAAAAATAAACTTCTATTTATAGGAAAACAAGAATGTACTTATCATTAATATCAATGTATTGAATGATACACGTATTAGATAGGCTGATGAACATTCATTATATAGGGAGATGTACTTACAATTTATTATACAAATGTACCATAATAAGTACATTAGATAAAATGAATATAAATATTCATTCATGTATTTCTTAACATTTTCAATATTTTCAATATATTTTTATTCTCTCTCTCTCCCCCTAGCCGGTCATCAGACCTCGACGATCATCTAGAGGCTTTGCCCGGTGAGGTGGTCTCATTGGCCAATGGTGAGGCTTACTCCCGCCGATCATTGGTGAGGGCAAGCCTCACCCATCGACAACATTGCTCGTCCTCGCTATGGCTAGTGAAGCCGAGTTTGTCTTATGATTGCAAGGCCTCACCCAACGAGGTCGAGGCTGCCCTTGCCATGGATTTGGCAAGGGCCTTACCCTGCAATGGCGAGGCTCTCGCTAGATTTATGGCCAATGTTGAGGCTTGCTCCTGCCGATCATTGGTAAGGGAATGCCTCACTCATCGACAACATTGCTCATCCTTGCTATGGCTGGTGAAGCCAAGTTTGTCTTATGATTGCAAGGCCTCACCCAACGAGGGCGAGGCTGCCCTCGCCATGGATCTGGCAAGGGCCTTACCCTGCGACGACAAGGTTCTCGCTAGATTTATGGCCAATGACGAAGTTGCAGTCGCTAGGCAAGGGCCTTGCTAGATACACAATGAGGTTGAGTGTTGCCTAGCCATGGCAAGGCCTAGCAATGTTGTCGTTGGGCAAGGCTTGCCCTCGTCATGGCTAGGTGAGGTCGAGCCTCGCTAGATCTAGCGAGGCCTTGTCTAGCAATGGGATCTCGCCATCAATCTAGCGAGGCTCGCCCTCGTCTACCAATGCCTTTAGCTAGTCATTGAGATCTGGTGATGGGCTAGGTTTTATTTTTTTATTTTTATTTATCTCTCTCTCTCTCTCTCTCTCTCTCTCTCTCTCTCTCTCTCTCTCCTTCTTCCCCTAGCTGGTCGTCGGACCTTGGTGATCAGCTAGAGTCTTTGCTTAGTGAGGTCGCCTTGTCGACCAATGGCGAGGGTTGCTCTTGTTGGTCACTGGTGAGGGCAAGCCTCACCCAGCGACAGAGTTGCTCACCCTCGCCATGGCTGGTGAAGCCAAGTTTGCCTTATGACGGCAAGGCTTCACCCAACTAGGGCGAGGCTACCCTCGCCATGGATCTGGCAAGGGCCTTACCCTATGAAAGTGAGGCTCTCACCTAATTTATGGCTAATGGCGAAGTCGCAATCGTTAGGCAAGGGCCTTGCTAGATATATAACGAGGTCAAGCCTTGCCTAGCCATGGCAAGACCTAGCAATGTTGTCATTGGGCGAGGCTCACCCTCACCATGGCTAGGTGAGGTCGAGCCTCGCTAGATCTAGCGAGGCCTCGTCTAGCAATGGGATCTTGCCGTCAATCTGGCAAGGCTCACCCTTGTTGGCCAACGCCTTCATCTAGTCTTTGTGATCTGGCGATCTGCTAGGTTTTATTTATCTCTCTCTCTCTCTCTCTCTCTCTCTCTCTCTCTCTCTCTCTCTCCCTTCCCTCCTTCTTCCCCCTAGCCGCTCATCGGACCTCGGTGATTAGCTAGAGGCTTTGCTTGGTGAGCCTTGTTGACCAATGGTGAGGCTTGCTCTCGCTAATCACTAGTGAGGGCAAGCCTCACCTAGTGAGGCTTTGTTTGTCCTATGAAAGCAAGGCCTCACGCAACCAGGGTAAGGGTGCCCTCGCCGTCGATCTGGCAAGGGCCTCACCCTACGAATGCAAGGCTCTTGCCATATTTATGGCCAATGGCGAAGTCGTAGTAGCTAGGCAAGGGCCTTGCTAGACACACAATGAGGTCGAGCCTTTCCTAGCCATGGAAAGGCCTAGCAATGTTGTTGTTGGGTGAGGCTCGTCCTCGCCATGCCTAGGTGAGGTCGAGCATTATTAGATCTAGTAAGGCCTTGTCTAGTAATGGGATCTTGCCATCGATCTGGCGAGGCCCGCTCTCGTCGGCCAATGCCTCTAGTTGGTCATTGAGGTTCAACAATTGGCTGGGGGGGAGAGAGAAATTGAAAAAAAATAAAAAATATTAAAAAATAGAATTTGTTTTAAATGACACTTGGCATTGGCGGGCATCCATGTTAGCGCTGGCCAACCAAATTTGGTGGGATGGATTGAATTGACACAATTACAAAATATTTAGGACTAAATTAACACAATTACAAAAATGTTTATAACTGAATTAGCAAAAAAGAATTGTTTAGGACCATATTGAAAAAATTGTAATAAGGGTATATGTTCGTTTCATCCATATAGTCACCGTGGTCATATCTATAATAGTTAGGTTTCTAAGTTTAGGATTTCCGATGCACTTATTTCTATTTATTTATTTATTTATTTTATTTTTATGATCGAGGAACCGCCGGAGATTATCTTTCGGGGATCACATGACCCTTCAGTGCTTAGCACCATTAGGCCTCGCTACAAGCCGTTATTTAGAAGTAAAACCTCAAGGGGCTAGCCCAGTAATCCCCCTTAGGACCCCCACTTAAGTCATGGAATACAATGAGAGGGTTCGAACTCTCGACCTCAGCGATGAGAGAGAGCAATCACACCATCTACACTGCCCATGGGCCGGTCTTATTTCTGCATATTTATACACCAGATTTTCAATGTTCTTATCTCAACCATGCTATATATTGATAGCTAGTGATCTTTCCTAAAAAATTTGCTAATGACATCATTATTGGGGTATATGTTGGTTTCGTCAATATAGTCAACTTGATCATATCTATAATAGTTTGGTTTCTTAGAAATAAGGGTTAATATCACGAAAAACCCCAAATTGGTATATCCATGATAAGTTTATTCCAAACTAATTTTTTGACCACCAAAAACCTCAAACTAGTAATCATATGACAAATTTATGTTCCATTAGTTTCCATTAAATCTTACCCTCAAAATGCTAAGTTGGATGATACGTGACAATTGATGACTGTACTAGTTTGTGATTTTACCCTATGTTTGTTACATTTGTGTTGAGTTGTAATTTTTCGTAATATTAATCCAATTTAATAGAAACTATATTAGGGTAAATTTATTACAAATGTACCGATTTGGGGTTTTTGATAGTTAAAAATTAGTTTATGCTATATTTGTCACAAATATACCAATTTAGGGTTTTTGGTGGTCAAAAAATTATTTTATGATAATTTTGTCGCAATTTGGAATTTTTGGTGGTATTAACCGTAGAAATTATATGGCTAACTAGATTACTTGTCATTACTTCCGGAGAAAGGTGATTGTTGTGGTTCATGATTTGCATGGCAATTGATTAGTAATAGATACCTAAGATTTCAGTAAGACTATGTCAAGGGTGCGTTTAGTAATCATTTTATTCTCGAGAATAATTTCTGATAAAAAAGATTCTTTTTTATTATGTTCTCAAGAACAAATTCTAAGCATTTGAAGGCATTTAGTAATTGCTCGAAATTTTTATTCCTAGGATAGAATTGCTAATTTTTTGATGTTTAATTACTTTTTTTTTGTCTCGTTTCTTCTTTTCTATATCTTTTTCCTCAGCCAGCCGCCAGTGCCGGCGTTGGGATAATCGGCGATTGGCCAAACAAGGGTTGACAACCTAGCTGTAGGGTCGTTGGCCCCTAGCGAGGCTCGGTCGAGCTCTCCTAGTTGCTGATAGGGCTCGAACTTGATGGGCCACCGCAAGGTCGGCCTTGCCTTGGTGGCTCGGCGAGGTCGAGCCTTGCTAGCGGTTGGGCGAGGCTCGTTGGTGGCAGCGATGGATGGCGGTGGCAATGGCTGATGGCAGCGGAGGTGGAATGAGAAGAGAAAAGGAAGTAAAACAAGAAGGAAAGAATAAGAGAAAAAAAAATTTCGATTGGCTTGATTCTGGAATTGTTTTTGGGAACAAACAATCAATTATTTTATTTAATTCTTGATGCTACCCACAAATCTATTCTTGGGGACAAAAAAATTATCAAATGGATTTATATTCCAAATCTACTCCCGTGAACAAAAGAATAAAATCTAACACTATTTGGCCAGTTGCCAAACGCGCTCCAAGTCTCCCTCTACCTATGATCTCCCCATTCGCAGTCATGTCGATTAATTACTCCCATGTCAATCGTTACCGTCCATTAAGGAAAGAAATCCACTTATTAGGGCACTAATATCAATAAATATCTTGCCAAAAGTAGAGGGATGCGATTTCTTATATGCAATGAACCATTAACATGCCATTTCATTCTTGATTTGCTAAATCAAAATAATCAATGTCATGTAGATATAAATTCCTCTCTGCAGTCTGTCATAAAGAAATCGAAGTGATATAGTTTTAGAAAGAATCAGCTGCATCCATACAAAAGAAATGGAAAGAGCTTCTCTCTCTTTGGCTTTTTTGGTGACCCTTGTGCTCTTATCATCATGTAAGCCTATCTCATGGAACGTGCCTCTTCTTGTTTTTATAGTTTTTCAATCACGATAAGGAAATAATTTCATACTGAACTTTGTATACACATAGGTTTGATGCTTGAGATAGGAGCAAGAGATTTGACAGAGATAAAGTCAAGCCAATGCTTTACTTCAAAAGATTGCCTTAAATATTGCAACCATTGCCCTGGAAGCAAGTGTGACGACGGCCGATGCATCTGTGGTTGCGTGCCGATTGGGGGCTAAAGCATGGATGAAACTGCCTTAGAGAATAAGAAGCAAAATGCTTGCTGGATTTACATGTTTTGTTTGGTTAGTATTTGCTTCAATAAAGGTGGCATTGTGAGAGCTTAATAATATCTTGGACATCAAATTCGCTTCTTATTGTGTCTTCTTTTGGTGAATCGAGTCCTATTAATTGTGCACTGAACTAAGCCCCAATTTCTGGATAAACAAGAATGCTCTCAACCCTTTTCAAATCACAAATCAGAACTTAATGCACATGGATCGAATCTTGTCAAAGGACTATACCTAGTTATCAGGCTAACCTGATGTTATTAATTCAATCATCACGGAAGCCGGCCGGTGATGATTGACTCGCCACATCGACGATTTCCGACGAAAATTGACAGATAGGAGTACATTGAAATTTCGTACAAATATTTAGAAATGAATCGACAAAATTGAAAGTTTTAATATTGAATTGGCATCTATACAATAATTTAGGACTAAATGGGTGACTTTCCTACGCAAAACCACTTTCAAAGCACTCTCAACAACCAAAAGTATTTGTGGTTTCCTAATTTAATTTTATACTTAATCATACGCACGTAACTATGAACATATCTATGACCAAGACGGACCACTTACTCTGGACATTCGACCGGATGGCAAGGTCAAACATCGGTAGAATCATTGGATAGAAGCCATGAACATTGTGACATCTGGAAGTTCTAAATCCGTTAATTGTATGTAGTATATGAATATGGTAAATGTCACCAGAGGAAATTTCAGTTGGATATACTTTTATGACAAATTTCAGTTGTAAATTTTAGTACTCGACTATACTTTTATGACAAATTTAAGACTTCCAATGCACTTATCCATATATATTTATTTGCTAGATTTTCAATGTTTTTATCTCAACCATTTGTGAGCTATCCTAAAAAAATTTCCAATTACGTCATTATCGGGCTATATGTTGGTTTCATCCATATAGTCAACCTGATCATATCTATAATAGTTAGGTTTATTAGAAATTAGGTTTAAAATTACAAAAAAAAAAAACCTAAATTGATATATTCATAATAAATTTATTCAAAACCAATTTTTTTGACTACTAAAAACCTCAAATTAGTATACATGTGACAAATTTACTATCCATTAATTTTTGTTAAATTTTTCCTTGTTCAGTTAGGTGATGTATGATAGTTGATAGGTGTATCAGTTTGGGAATTCACCCTTTGTTTGTTACAGGTATATCGAATTGTGGTTTTTCATGAAATTAATCTAATTTAATAAAAACTAAATTAGGGTAAATTTGTCATAAATGTACTGATTTATGATTTTTTGTGGTTAAAAATTAGTTTACGATATATTTGTCACAAATTGTACAAATTTGGGATTTTTGGTGATCAAAAAATTGGTTTTGAGTAAATTTATCACAAATATATTAGTTTGAAGTTTTTTATAATACTAACTCTAGAAATTATATGGCTAACTAGATTACTTGTCATTACTTATCAAGAATGGTGATTATTGTAGTGCATGATTTGCAAGGCAATCCATTAGTGATAGATACCTAGGATTTTAGCAAGACTATATGTCAAGTTGCCCTCTACCTCTGATCTCCCGATTCGCAGTTGTGTCGATTAATTACTCCCATGTTAATCGTCACTTCCCATTAAGGAAAGAAATCCACTTATTAGGGCTTTAATATCAATGGATATCTTGCCAAAGTTAGAGGGATTGATTCTTTGAATGCAATGACCCTAGTAATGAATCATTAACATGCCATTTTCGTTCTTGATTCGCCAAATCAAAATAATCAATGTCATATAGATATAAATTCCGTCTCTGCAGTTTGTCACAAAGAAATCAAATTAAAACAGTTCAGAAAGAATCAGCTGCATCCATACAAGAGAAATGGAAAGAGCTTCTCTCTCTCTGGCTTTTTTGGTGACCCTTGTACTTTTATCATCATGTAAGCCCGTCTGATGAAACGTGCCTCTTCTTGTTTTTATGGTTTTTCAATCACAATAATGAAATAGTTTTCATGTCGAACTCTGTATACGCATAGGTTTGATGCTTGAGATAGGAGCAAGAGATTTGACGGAGATACAGGCGGACGAATGCCAATCTCCGGCAGAATGCTTTAGACGGTGTGATGGATGCCTCGGAAACAAGTGTGTCGACGGCCGATGCATTTGCGGCTGCGTGGCGGATTGAGGGCTAAAGAATCGATAAAATTGCCCTTGAAAATGAGAAGCAAAATGGTTGCTTGATTTACTTGTTTTTTTTTTTGGTTAGCATTTGCATCGATAAAGGAGGCAATAGCTTGACTATATCTTGCACAACAATCGAATTCGCTTCTATGTTGTGTCTACTTTTGGTGAATTAAGTCTCCTATTATTTGTGCACTCAATTAAGCCTTAATTGCTTTTCCTCGCAATATGAATCAAGAACGCTCTCAAACCCTTCTCAAATCCCAAATCAAAATTTAATGTGCACGGGTCAAAAATCGTCGATGGATTATACCTGCCCAGCATCCTGCAAGAAAAGGCCCTTGACTATAGACAGGGCAGTGGCGCCCCAACTTGAAAACTCAAGGAAAGCCTTTATTGATATGATATAAAACAAACAAGCAATTTATCAACCTAATAATGAGGGCCCTCTTGTTGTAAAGCTGCAGCTTGAAAGCTTTATTTACTTTGAGGAAGAAGGGCCAACTCTTATTATATAATATTATTAAAGGCCCAGAAAATACCTCAAGCCACACAGGGCGGGCTTTTGGACACGTGGAAAAGGGGAGGTGAGTGGAGGGTCTTTCTTAGCTAGAGTTGGGGGAGGGTAGAGTCGCGGGGTATAGAGTCTCATTGATCAATTAGGGTGCGCATGGTAACGTTTCTACTTCTCCCAATTTCTGTTTTTGTTCCCAGGAATAAAAAAGAAGCAAATCCGTTTGGTAACGTCGAGTTGTTTTTTTATTCAGGGAACAAAAAGTTAGCTGGGAATAGTTTTGGAACAAAAAGTAAGTAAAAAAAAAGTTGCTTGGTTCCCGGGAACAAGTTTAAGAAATAAGTGAAATTTTTTTTTTTATTCTTCTCTTGCACACGGCCCATTGACCGCCGTTGACCGCCACTCGCCGCCGCACGCCGCCGCCGCCGCCGGCCGCCGCCCGACCGCCGCCGCCGCCCGGCCGCCCGGCCCGCCGAGCGGCCGCCCGGCCGGCCGACCGCCGACCGACTACCGCCGCGCGCCGGCCGACCGCCGCCGCCCGCCGCCGCATGTCGCGGCCGGCCGTCGGAGGTCGATCGGCCACCGCCGCCCGCCGCGCCGCCCGGCCGACCGCCGCCACATGTCGCCTCCGCCGACCGCCGCCGCCGTCGACCGCCGCCGCCGCCCGCTTGGCTGCATCGCCCATCGGCCGCCACCTCCGCGGCCACCGGCCGCCGGAGGCGCAGTGTGGCCGACTGGCCGACTGGCGGCCGATGGGCGTGCGGCGGCGGCGGCGGCGGTCGGCCGGAGGCGACATGCGGCGGCGGGCGGCGGTCGGCCGGCGGCGGCGGCGACGTCCGGCGGCGATCGGCCAACAAAAATAAAAAACAAATAAATATAAAAAAGAAACTGTTTTTTACCAAACGCATTTCTATTCTTTTTCTATTTCTAGAGTAGAAATTTTGTGTAGTTACCAAACGGGTTTTTTACCCAGAAATTGTCCCAGAATAGAAATAGAAAAGAAGCATTTCTAAAAAAAAACTACTCCCCGGCCAGGAAGCGTTGCCATGCGCACCCTTAGCTAGCAGTCACCCGAGCAGAAGCGGAGGATCCAGATACTTGAATTGACCTTCACTCTTGAAAGCATGCAAAAAAGCCAACGAGATGTTATTAAATTAAATATATGACGTTGCATAATCGCGAAAGACGGCCAGCTTCGCGATGATTGAATCACCATATCAATGATTTTTGATGAAAATTGACTGATCGCAATTGTTGAGGATTGATACAACAGAATTGAAAAACTTTTAGAATTGTATTGACGTCCGTATAATAGATTTATACTAATTAGGTAATCTTCCCTATACAGACTGCTTTTAAAGTATTCTCAGTAGCCAAAAGTCTATACTTTCACATGTAATAACTATGAACATATCTTTAATCAAGGTGGACCCTCTAAGAAATTGGGTTAATAATCCTCCATCTGCTCTTTTGGATTTATTATATGTTGATGCTAGTATGGTTTGTACTAAAAACTCTTCCTATTAATGCACCTTAGTTTACTTGCTCAAAAAAAAAAAAAAAAAAAAAAATCAAGGTGGACCCCTCATACCGGATGTTTGTCCGAGTGGCAAGGGATACGGGGTCGGGATCAGGTTGAACCTTGGAAAAAGCATTGGATAGAAGCATTGAACATTGAGACATCCAAAAAAATTCGTACATCAATTAATAATTGCAGTTGGTGAATATAATAAATGTCACTAGAGGAAATTTCAATTGGGTTATCGATTTTGTAGTGTACGGAAAATCCAAAAGGTATTTTCGTATCGCTTCCCTTATGCAATTCCATTAGCATTTAATTTATAGATATTGTGCTTAAGTTGAGTATATAGGCTGGCGGCAAAAGACGTATCACTATAGCAACTATTGTCAGGGACTGATACGCTTCCAATTATGTATATGATAATCTTAAAGTTAGAAATTTATCGAGTTAAGATTCTCTTATTGCTTGGTAGTTTTCGCTGAACATTTCAATAAGTTCAAAATATATTTCTGTTTTATCATTGTTTAGAGCAAACACTAAGATATCTTATTAACTTATCAAATATTTACTTTGGAACTATATAATTAAGCAACGCGTCACCTTTTAATTTGAACATCTCTTTATTCGTCTCCACCTAGTATTTTTAATTTCAGTGTCATCATTATTTTTACCTTGGTTAACTGTTCTTATCTCCTTGTAACTCATGTATAGTTTTTCAAATATATCCCCTTTTTGATCAAACAGACCCCTACAAATATCCAACCTCCAAAGAGAAATTCAACTTGTTATTGCAAAGAAGAGTGAGAGTCCCATATCACTTTCTTCTTTAAATTTCATTATCTAATCTTTTGAAGGTGAAGGTCCCACACTTCTATTACCATAACTTCTAATTCCATCTTTTCGGTGTTTACAAGATGAATTATTGGACTTTACTACCTTGTTACCAAATGGGTATTTGTTCTAAAAATAAAAAAATTTAATTTCTATTATTGGTTATTTTGCTTTGAAGGTATTTGTAGTTTTGAGTCGTTCAAGTTTTTTGCAAGGTAAGTGAAAACTTTGAGAGCTAAGTTAAATTGATCCACTTAACACTCCTGACTCCATTGATTGATGTTTGTCAATTTAATTTGGATTTTGATGTTAAGTAAGGGCAAGTCTCAATAATGGCGGGTTGTGGTGGGTCTAGAATAAAGGTGTCGGTGTAAAAACTATCAATCAAGTTATCGATACAAAAGAATGACTACCGATTGATTATTGAGCTATTGAATAAGGAATGGTCGATTCTTGACTTTTGCCGATTAAGTTCCGTTTCAGCAGAATGGTTGTTGATTTCAACACTAATCAACAACATATCGATGGGAGACTAATTTGAGCAAATTCCTTGGTTAATTGTTGAAATTCAAAGATAGTTAATTTATGGTTAAGGCTGGTGGATGAATTTTCGAAGATGAATGACAAGGCTGAAGAGTCAAGATCATGAGTCTCCATGTCATTAATTGCATCTTTGAGTTCCTAATTTTTTATAATGTTTTCTAGTTCCCATGTCTTTAATATTTACAGAGTCCCCATATTGTTAATGTTTGTTTATTTCCTAATTCTCAGTCCCTCTGTAAATAAAGGAGTGTTCTCCATTATAATACATTACTTGGTGATTATATTAGAATTCCTCTACGTGAGTGAATATTTATCTAATTCTTTATCAAATGTCATTAGTGGTGAATCAAATAGCTCTTTATTTTTTACCAGTGGAGCAGTCCTTTCCGTCATGATCTACCATTTGTCTCAAATCTTTATTCTTGACCGGTGGCTTGTGCTTTCTATGCTTTGGTGGTAAACTTTTTGTATTCTCCATCCTTTACACACCTTCCTATATACTTAGCCAGAATTCCCCATATGCTCAACACATCCATCCATAAACTTTTCCTGGCAATTCACATTCGTGAAATCACTCACCTATGCACACATCAATCGTCTAGAGACAGGTCTCTTCAAGGTTAAAGGGACAAGAAAGTCCTATAATTTATACGCGATATGAGTTGGCTTGTGTAGTCTAAGTTAACCGTCATCATGCGGTTATATAGTTGTAAGGGAAAAAGCCATCAAAAATCTTAAACTTTACGCAATATGACAAATTTACCTCTAACTTTTTTTTTGTGACAAAAAATCCAAAACTTTGCCAACTATAACACATTTACCCCACTCTATGGTTGAAGGGCATTTTCATCTTTTAATTTTTAAAATTTTTTTCTTCTTTCCTTTTTTTGTTTTCCTTTTTTTTTTCCTCTCTTTTTTCTTCTTCTCTTTTCCCTCTGCACCAAAGGGAAATTGGCTCTAGCAAGGGTTGCCCTCACCGACATCGGGTGAGGGCAACTCTCGCTAGATTTAGCAAGGGCAACCCTCGTTAGATCTGGCAAGCGCAACCCTCACCCAAAGAAGGCAAGGCAGCCTTCACCTATGCTGGATCTACCAAGGATTGTCCTCACTAGCGTTAGGTGAGGGCTACCCTCCCCTAGGTTAGGCAAGGACAGCCATTGCCAGCATCTGGCAAGGGTTGCCCTCGTTGGATTTGGCAAAGGCTATCTTCGCTTGACTCAAGAGAAGGCCACCCTCACCTGCCTAGGCGAGGGCAGCCCTCGCTTGACGCCAGTGAGGGCCGCCCTTGCCTGACACTGGCTTCCCTCTGCCATGGTCGGTAGAGGGAACAAAGGAGAAGAAAAAAAAAAAGAGGCAAAATAAATTAAAAGACGAAAATGCCCTATAGTCTGGCGTAAATGTCTCATGCGAGTATAAGTTTGAGATTTTTTTGTGTGAAGAAAAAAAGTTTCAGGTAAATGTATCACAGTTAGCAAATTTTGAGAATTTTTTGTGTCACAAAAAAAAAGTTAAGGATAAATTTGTCACATTGAATAAAGTTTAAGGTTTTTGGTAGCATTTTCTTTAGTTGTAAAAGACGCATGTGATCTATGTGGCATGGCAAAGAGGTATCTATGATTCAATACGCCACGATGCCCTATGTGTCAAGATGTCTCGAGAGTATTCGGGATGCCTCGTGAGTTGAGATGGATACTAACCAAATGAATAGGAGTTAAAACCTCCTATGTACATATCGGTGAGCTACCATGTGGTATCCGTGCATCATAAAAATTATATGTCGTCTGCTTGCGTTTGACGCATCATGATAGGAAAGATAGTGCTTTTACTCATTCAATTGTCATACATAATTAACCTTAATTAAGGCATAACGTTGGATCTGATCGATGCTTGATAAAATAGTTGAAGGATCATGCTTGATAAAGTTTGATGTATGTTGAGTAACTTGAATCATGCATACTCAAGAAATGAATGGATTTTTACTTACAAACTCTTTTCACATTACTACGTTCATATTATATTCGGATTAATATATACATATCAAGACTGCTAATACAATTCACATCCAAAGATAAATACACACTAGCTAGATCATTGAGTTTAATATCTTCGTTGAAGCGTAAAAGCGGGTCAACCTCTCAATATGAATAGTTATGGGTGGTAAATGGGTGGGTCAAATTGGTTTTAAGTATGTCATAAATGGATTCGGCCCAAATCCATCCATATGGATTGCCTTTGGTCATTCAAATTCAACTTCAGATTTGAATGAAATAAGATAAGGTAGGATTCGAGATCCTCTAAATATCCTCTAGATTGTAAAAAAAATCCTATCATATGTTTGGTGCAATCCAAGATAGGATTAAAAATATTTGAAAAGCTCATTTGCAATGCAATCTCCAGCAATAACCAAATCTTACTCCTTGAGCTTCCTCCTCAAGTTGCCAAACCTGTTCTCTTCAGCTCCCTCCAGTTTGTCTCTTTTGCCGCCAGTTGTGCCAGATCCACCGTCATCTCCATCTCTAGGCTATAGTCCTTACTGAACTTTACTATGTTGGAGGCAATTCAGACGTTGACAAAGACGAGCCTCGGCTTGCCGAGGGCGTTACGGAGTGACTGAGAGAGGCAGCGGTTGTGACAGATCTAGTAGACAAGGCAGTAGCTGACAATGCAGAGGTGAAGGATGGCGATTGTGTGGTGGACGCCGCACATGAAACTCATATGCTACTTGATGTTGGAGCCGATCAGGGGTAGTGAGGGGCACCAAACTTATTGAAAGTTCTTGATTATTAATTTGTAATTTACTTGCATGTAGAATATCTTATATCTGATTTTAAAGGATGTGTTTGGAGACTTGGTACGAGATCATTTTGGCAAGTTGGGTGTAGAGATAATGCAATTACGATGTGATTATTCCTTGTCGGAGACAAAAGTCACCTTTGTTGCATCGATGACGATGTACTCCATATTATTGTCATAGATAACCAATGGTGGCGACAATTTATTGTCATACTCTATGGCGACAAATCTATTTCCGCCGTGGGAGCCAATCGAGATGATGCTATCTTTGTCATGTTTGATGGGCAAACATGCCTACGCTGTGGATGACAACCTCAGAAGATCTAGTGCACTCATGAGGGTATTCGCGTTCTTCTATGGAGATAGATACGTCATATATAACTTCTCATTTTTACCTGGAAAATTACCTAAAAAGTTCTAAACCTATTGTAATTATTCCAATTCAGTCCTAAACTTTTATTTTTGGCCAATTTAGTCTTAAATCTTTTACGATTGTGCCAATTAAGTCTATTCGGCCAAAATTGGCCGACCAGAGCTGAGGTGAACGCCGGCCGGGGACAGCTGGCCAGTGAGTTTTAATATTTTTTTTTTCGAATTTTTAATATTTTTAATATTTTTTTCATCTTCTTCTTCCTCTGGCCAGCTCTGGCGCTGGCCGACTAGAGGCGAGGGCCGGTGAGGTCAGCCTCGCCAGCCATTGGCAAGGCTCGCCCCCATCGGCCACTGGTGAAGGCAAGCCTCGCCCAGCGACGGCGAGGCCGCCGTCGCCCAGCTGAGGCAAGGCTCGGCCTCGCCCAGTCATGGTGAGGTCGAGCCTCACCGGATCCGGGCGACGGCGGCCTCGCCATCGCCCGGCCCGAGGTCGACCCTCGCCTTCGCCGGTGGTCGACGGGCGAGCTCACCCGGCCATGGCGAGGTCGAGCCTCGCCGGATTTGGCCAAGGCGCCGCCGCCCGGCCAAGGTGAGGCTCGGCCTCGCCTAGCCATGGCGAGGTCGAGCCTCGCCAGATTTGGCGACGACGGCCTCGCCAGATTTGGTGACGGCGGCCTCGCCATCACTCAGCCGAGGTGAGGCTCGCCTTCGCCAGTGGTCGGCGGGGGTGACCTCGCCAGATCTGGCGACGGCAGCCTCGCCGGCCACTAGCGAGGTTGACCCTCGCCGTCGCTGGGTGAGGTTCGCCCCCATCGGCCACCGGCAAAGGAGAGCCTCGCCTCGGGCCGGGCGACGGCGGCCTTGCCGTTCGGGCGAGGCTTACCTTCACTAGTGGCCGGCGAGGGTGAGCCTCGCCAATGGCCGGCAAGGCTAACCTTGCCAGCCCTCGCCTCCCCGGCCGGTCGAGTCGGCGCAGGAAGAAGAAGATGAAAAAAAAAAATTCAAATAAAATTTAAAAAGAATTAAAAAATTCCAAAAAAATATTAAAAATTTACTCGCCGGCCGCCTGTCCTCGACCAGGCGTCCACGTCGGCTCCAGCCGGCCAATTTTGGCCGATGGACTGAATTGGCACAATTGTAAAATGTTTAGGACTAAATTGACCCAAAAAAAAAAGTTTAGGACTGAATTGGAATAATTACAATAGGTTTAAGACCTTTTAGGTAATTTTCCTCATTTTCACCCTCTATTATCAAAATAAGATAGGCTGGCCACCGATGACAACTAGTGGTGGTCACTGGCCATTGGAGGCAACAACAATCGATTGTTGTGGAGGTGGTCCTTGCATGGTGGCTCGTGAAGCCGTCACTCCATTGTTGGAAGGTGATTATTAATTTTTTTTTTATTTTGTTTAATCTAATTCAGGTTTATCCCACCATTGAGAGTGGACTTTCTATTTGATGTTTTATGCGGATATATATCTAAGTTTATCCGGTCCAAAGAACGTTGCTAATCACTAGATAAGATATTCTGTTATCTTATTTGATTTAAATTCAGACTACCAAACATAATCATAATTCACATAGCATGATTGACCTATTTGTATGCGCAACGCAACCCAAATTCATCCCAAGCCCACTCATATAATCCATCCAAAAAATGGAGAAAGTAAAATTAAATGAAAATCCTTTCTTGTCCTCAAATTGACTCGCACAAAAACATTAAAAAAATTCTTAAAAAATTAAAACCACGTCCTCGTAAGGCTTGAACTTTTTACCAAATCCGAAGATGAGGAAGGACGCTCTAACTACCCCTGGACGACCTCCGAAACCGCAACAATGGAGGACAATCCGTGATGCCGAGAGGGCGGGCTCCCAATCGAAGCTTCCCGGTGAATTCAAGGCAATTGGAGGCAAACTTGTTGGAGGCTATCGGAGGATTGTTCTTTTCCACGACGAAGGAGCCGGGGCGATGAATTGCGCGAATCGAAGAGAACAGCTGCAATAAACTTCTCTAGGGACATCGCTGTTGAGCAGTGGCAATAGCTGTACCTCTTGAGGTGTGACAAAGGAGGAGGGTGTGACTACTCCATCCATCGTGCAAAGGAGAGATAAAGATTGTTGCTTGCTTCCAAGATCGTCACCGTTGTTGGGCATGCCGTCGGTGAGACCGGTCATCGGGCGACACCGCCAATGGCAGTGCTCTTCATCCTCTCCCCTTTCTTCTTTGATATCCAATGGTGTTTTTTTTTTTTCCCAGGCTTTTCTATTTTTTTTACTAATAACCCAGCCAAAAAAAAAATATTAGAAGTGTTAGAAATTGTGCACAGCGCTCATTTTAGTATTCAAAGTTTTCATCGGATCACTTTAAAGTACCAACAATAAAAAATTTCGACCAAAAATAGTATGTGGCTTTTATAATTAAAAATTTTATATAACTTGCCATATTATTTTAAAAACCCAATTTAAGTGGCATTTTCATATGGTGTGCTTAGCATTAAGGTGATCACTTTTTCACGATGATTGGTAACTTGAAGTAATCGCTTTAAACAAAATTTGTACTTTGATGATCATTATTTATAACTTTTTGTTAATGGATTATACGCTAATTGGGCACATCGACAAGCCACATAGGATTGCAAAATTAATAAAATATGGCCACACTGGATTTTTGATGACCCATATCCAAATTGACATTTAAAAGATCATTTGTTTTTAAAAAGTGGCATTTAAGGGTGTGTTTGTTTGTGTTTCTATTCGAAAATTATTCCCGGAATTAAAAAAAAAAAAACTATTTCTACTCCGGGGAGCAATTTTTTTAAACGAAGAACGTGTTTGGTAAATTTGTTCTAGAAATAGAAAAAGAACAGAAACACATTTGGTAAACTTATATAATTTTTCGTTTCTTTTAATTTTTTAATATTTTTATTTTTATTTTCTTTTTCCTTTTTCTTTTTCATTTTTTTCTTCTTTTGGCCGGTCGCCGACCTTGGCCATGGCCGGCTACCGACCGACGAGGGACGGCGGCCTCGCCCGGCCACGGTGAGGCTCGTAGGCCCTTGACCGGCCGCCGAGCCTCGCCGTGGCTAGGCGAGGCTCGGCCTTGCCTTGGTTGGGCGAGCTCGAGCTCACCTAGATCCGGCGAGGCCGAGCTCGCCCAACCACTAGCGAGGCTTAGCGTCGTCGGGCCACCGCTAGGCCTCGCCTTAGTTGGTTGAGCTCAAGCTTACCCAGATTCGGCGAGGCCGAGCTCACCCAACCACCGGCGAGACTTGGCTTTGCCGAGCCACCGCTAGGTGAGAGCGGGGTGGGCGACAATCGGCCTCACCGGGGGCCAACAATGCTCTAGCGAGGTTGTCGGCCCTTGATGGCCAGTCGCCGGCCATGGCCAAGGCTGGCGACCGGCCTAAAGAAAAATGAAGAAGAAAAAAGAGAGAAGAAAAGAAAGGAGAGAGAAAATCCGATCTTAAAAATTGTTCCAAAACAAGAAACACGTTTTAGTTGTTTCTTGTTTATGTTCCAAATGTGTTCCCGAGAACAAAAAAATAGATTTGAAACAAAAACACAAACAAACGCGTTTCTATTCTTTTTTTGTTCCCTGGAACAAAAAAAAAATAGGAATTTTGTTTATAAAAAAAAAAAAAAAAAAAGTACAAACAAACAGGCCCTAAATAAACCAAAAATTTTTTTGTGCTAAAATAAGTGCTATACACAACTTTTGATATTTCTAATATCTTTCCTCCCTCAATAATTCTTTTGAACTCAAATGAGCTTATTTTTAGATTGACTTAGATCCACATCTAGTTGGACCATGTTCTTAAATTATGTAATAACTCATATTTGACCCGGCCCATGAGTTTGACTTAAAAAATCACGAGTCATGACCCCCAATCATGCTTATATTAAAGTTCCCTTATGAGAATATAGCAAGAGTGTGTCTCTCTATTGAAATGAGGTTTCCTCGACAAGGATTGAATGAACCAAAATTGAATTAAAATCGACCGAAGCCTCCATTAAATCAGTGAAGTAAGGGTTTTTTTTTTTTTTTTTGGGTTGAACAGTGAAATAGGGTTTAGCTCCTGAACATTAAACTTTACGGTGATAAATATGTCAATAGATAAAGAAAACAATTTATAAACCCATGCCCTGCGAGAGCAAGCCCAGCCCAAACACTCAGCTCATCGTCTCCGGCTCTTCTTCGTCTTCCCAAAGCACGCAGCCACAGAGAGAGAGAGAGAGAGAGAGAGAGAATGGGGCGGGAGGTTTCAGAGAGCTGCGTGGACAGCCTCCTGACCGAAATGGTGTCCTCCTACTGCAATCGCTTCTACGCCGACAAGCCCGAGCTCGCCGCTCGCCGGATCGAGGCCATCGGCTACCAGGTCGGCCATCAGCTCTCCGAAAGGTGCGGCCTTGATCGGTTCTTTTCCCCCCGCCGGTTGATCCTACTGGGTGCCCTCGAATTCGATCTCGATCCTGATTTTCGAAATCCCTTCTGTCCCGTTCTTCGTAATTACTGCCACGAGTGCGTTGATGTGTTGATGGGTCGGTGTGCTGATTCGTGTTTCCGTCTGGGTTCTGTGTGCTCGAGCTGATGATGTGTTGAGGTTCTCGTGGCGAGAGTGGAATTTTCTGGGTATCTGCTTCAGGGGGTGGGTGCTGAATCGATCGTGTGATTCCGCAATTTTAGGCATTAGATCTGGGCGCTTGAGTGAGGATTGAGTGTTGTCATTGATAGATTGACAGACTGAGAAGAGGCGGTGGTTCTGAGTTAGTATTTTTTGTTTTTTTCTGCTTGGAGCTTGTATTGGTAGTGTGGATTGGAGAGCTGATCTCTCACCATGTGCTGAGTACTTGCATTTATTGCTGGAAATGTGGGTTATGCGGTTGTGCTTCTGCAAATAGGTACACCATGGAGCGGCCTCGTTTTAGTGATCATCTGGAAGCAATCAAGTTCATATGCAAGGACTTTTGGTCGGAGGTTTTCAAGAAACAGATCGACAATTTGAAGACCAATCATAGAGTATGGGAACTTTTCAGATCCCTTACTTGCACTATGTCTCATGGATGCTGTTGTTTGTTGAATATCAATGGCTTATATCATGCTTGTCTTGTAGGGTACATTTGTGCTGCAAGATAATCGTTTCCGCTGGCTTTCTCGCATGTCCATCGAACCATCACTTGAAACGGGTCAAGAGGGGGACAATAAGGCAACAGAAGCGATGAGCATGCATCTCTATTTCCCTTGTGGAATCATAAGAGGGGCTCTTTCGAACTTGGGGATTCCTTGTGCTGTGTCAGCGGATATTTCCAATCTTCCTGCATGTAAGTAATCGACTTTATCTAACGTTCATTTAACATACTATCATTAAAGGTACATGTTTGGTGCCTTTATTTGTCTCTTTTTGTTGGCCTTTTTAGTATATGTATTTCTTGTCCGTGGGCCAAATACATAAACCCCGTGATCCCCTCTCAGCTTCCTTTAGAGTCAGTTTCAACTCCGTTGAACCATTGCCTTGACTTTGAATAACTGCTCAAACTTGGTTGTTGATTTTGGTAACTAAGGTCAAGTTAAGCCAACGGTGGGACTTGAATTCTAACTGCTAGCATCATCGTTCTGTTGTTTTTCGTGTCTTCTCCGCTACTATTCTAGTCTATATGTCATTCTACTGGGCTTCTTGAAACTTCCATGCGCTAATGTTAAAACTCTGATGTTTACTTGGACCTTTTTGGGAATAGAGATTATGATCTCTATATAAACTTGTTTGACGAGATGCTTATATAGAAATTCTGGTGGAATCCTTGTAGATACATGAATCTGTCGGACATGTTTTTAGGACCACAATTAAATAGCTTCCTAATTATTACTTCTAACCTTTGCATTTGTGTCGCCATATAGTGTCCATTCTGTATATCAGGTTCTTGTTACTAAATTTCATTTTCCAGTATATTATTCTTTACCATTTGCAGTAAATGCTCTCCTAGCAACCTACTAATGGCTGAACCTTTCCTCTTTCCCTGTGGTATCTGTAAGCAAGATGTAGCAAAAAGTTTGTTTAGTTCTTCTTCCCAGTTTTCTCTGAGCTCTTCCTCACTGTGCCACAGTATAAATGATGTTTTTTTAGGACTTGCTTCCACGAGAATTTCCAGGAGATAATTTGATCCTTGGAGAAATACCGATATCTAACTCCAGTAGAAACTTTTATCACTCAATACAACACATTGGCAACATGCAATGACTTTATCTGGGAGTTTCTAAAAACACCGACCAAACCCAAAAGCACAAATTAGAAAGCTTTTGATGTATGAATTTTCTTTACTTTGTGGTCAGATGCATGCATCCATCATCTGTGTCAACACTTCTGTTTCTGCATCAGTGGCCTCACATTATGTGCAAGTTGTTGGCTTTCAAGTGCAATTGTTTTCAACATTTGTTTTATGTGCAGGCCTTTGGATTTTCTTTCTAGGTGAAAGATGATGCATGCAGCTAGATGATAGCTGCCTAGATCCCATATATTTTAGTTTTGATTGATTCAGTCTATGTCAAAAAAATAAAATTTAAATTGATGAATGAAAGTTGAGACTAGTTGTGACATGCAGTTGGAAGTACCTTCAGACTTTTAGTCAGGAAAATGTTGAATCAAACTTGAATTTATTGAAGGTTGGTTCTGCAGTGATAACCATGGCATTTTCTGGTAATAAGGACCATGAGATGCTGTCCTTGAATTTGTCAATAGCAGAGCTAAGAAAGGATGTTTCTTACATTTTGTACTCTACCCGGACCTTTCTTTTAATCCTACATATACTAAAATCATATTTTTATTGCTTTCTATTGTCCATCTTTCAACTTTTGCAGCTTGTTGTTTGTTATTTATTTGGATTTGTTATTTGAGGTGCTAAGCTACTTTTCCTGCATGGGATCTGCTATCACTCGATCTAATGCTTGCCCGTTCTTCTCTTCATATGAATAAACAGGCTCGTTTGTTGTTCGCATAAAGGCCTGATGAGTAGTTCAGGACAGAGTGATCGAGATCAAGCTCTCTTCCCTGACCTTTGCTTTATGGTGACGTTGAATGTGGTAAGCAATTTATGTATATGAAGGGAAGATGTGAAGGGCTTCCTGAACCTGAAGTCATGTCAGTCCAAGATGATTCTTGAGAGACTAGTCACATAATGAGGACATTTGTTGGTTGCAAGTTGCAGGGTACGTATCCTGGATACTCCCTCTCCTGTAGTGTGATAAATTTTTTAACTGTCTATTAGGACTTTACACAAATTGTACATTGTAACTCGTATTCTGCCAGGCAGATCTCTGGACTTATGTATTCCTTTTGATTTTAAGGGACGGAGAAATATCTTTTTTGTTGTTCTCATACAGATATCTAACCACAACAGTAATTTGTTACTTTTTCATGGCCCAACCAAAGTGAAAATGGATCTCTTATGTGACATGCATATGGAGTCATGGAGGGTGGAAGTACTTCATTGATAAAATCCAGTCTGCCGATTGAATGTATTAGTACCCAAAATACATATCCCGATGTAGTAATTCTATATCTGCAACTTTGATCTGTGGCTGACTTAAGTTGATGGCGCATCATGTTGATGGCTTCCTTTATTCTATGTACTGACCCAATGCACTAAAAATTGTTTTGCCATGTAGGATTTGTAGATTATAAAGCTTTACACTTAGGTTTTAGATATGCGTATGGTAATTGTTAAAGAGCGCTGCAAGGGCATTTGTTAAGAATTGTTTGTTTGAAATAATTCAATTTTCAAGGTACTGATTATTATGCATAACACGAAGGGAATCATTTGACAGCCTATCGATCTGCTAAACTTCGAGACAGTATCCAATGTGCTCTTTTGACAGCCTTTGCTCTTTAACAAGATTATTGTGCAGTGTTTGCGCAAAGAGAATAGAGAAATCTAAGACAAAACATTATGAAAAGAGAAAGAAGGCATTCACAAGTCCCATGTTGACTGTTCTTCGGGCGTTCGAATTTGAATGCCATCTTACCATTCATCCCGAGTTTCTTCTGACATTGGCCTACCGCGGACGACCAATCGTACATGAGGATGTCGTTCACCTCCCTACCGATCTTTCTTGCTGGATTCACCCTCCATGCTTTTCATCTGCGCTAACTTCCCTTGAGGAAGCTTTGCTCTTCGGGTTTCATATCGCGGTTCAGCATTCTGGCCTGATCCATAAATAAATGGTATAATCTCTAGAAGCGACAACGCACCTATCAAGAGGTTTTCTCTGAAAAACCTTTGTCCTTCATGATATGCATTAGACTACTAGGATATGCAAGTAACAGGTTGTAAGGGTCGCACAGCCCCAAGCAAAGGGGTGCTGGGGACGTCGAATAATTGGCGACACATTTCAGGCATGCTGAGTTTCGCTTGAGCCCTGGATTTGATGCCCTCATGTCAGTAGCCTAGATGGCGCAGCTTGCTCATCGCGGTTGTGCAGCCGTAGGCAAGTCGCCAACCCTACGCAAGTCGTCGCTTGGGCCACACGATGCTGGTCCGATATGGAGAATCACCACTGGCGAAGTTCTCGGTTGAGTGAAGATGGAGATCTTTGCTCTACTAATTAGGGTAAAAATGGGATTTAGATAGTTTAAAGAAGGTATTAGGAGAAAAAGAAATATTCATTAGCCCCTGAAGTTGCTTTCTTTAAAAGCCCCAAAGCCAATGGCGGTTTGTCTTAATTTTTGAGCTATTTTGAGTACGCATGGTAACACTCTAATTTCTCTGTTATTTTGCTTTTCGGAACAAAAAAAGAATATAAATTCATTTGGTGACGTCAATTAATTTTTCTATATCCAATAATAAAAAAGTAGTTAAAGAATAAATTTGGAATAGAAACAAGAAATAATCAGTAAAAAAAAAAAAAAGTAACTTCTTATTTTTAGGAATAATTTGTAAAAGTAAGTCATTTTCTTTCTTTTCTTTTTTTCTTTTCTTCTTTGTCCTTGCTGCCTGCTCCCCACTGTTCGCCAATCATCGGCGCTGTCGTCGGTTGCCCGCCGTTGACTAGAGAATGAGCAAGAAGAATAAGAGAGGAAAAAAAGAAAAATCAAAAAAATTATTAAAAAATTTAAAAGAAATTTTATGTTACAAAAAAATTTGTAGACTATACTAAATGCATTCATATTTTTTTATTTATTATGAGAATAGAAATTTTGTGTAATTATCAAATACGTTTTTTTTACTCAGAAATTATTTTAGGAAATTAAAATAAAAGATTACTTCTAAAAATAAATTATTTTTCGAAATAGAAATGTTATTAAATGCACCCTTTCAAAGCAATATTTTGCACCACAGATCATTGAAATATGTTATTGAACACTAAAGCTTTGACTCATGAATCTTTAGAAGTCAAAAGCTACTTGTGATGCTACCCAATTGCCTTCCATCTCGAGTAACACATGAGCTAAGGCCGGAGATTTACATCAAAATGAAAGTAGAAGCTTCGCCCAAAAATTCTCAAATTGGGGCAAAATTTCCGTCGAACCCCAATTTCCCACATTGATTCATTTCCATCCATTGGGTGAGAGAAAATATCCACGTCATTTATTTTATGCAGGAAATAATTATACAAATGATCTATAAACTTTGATTCAATGCACAATATCATTACTAAACTATTTATTTATTTAATATAATTCATGAACTTTAGATACATGTTCAATGTCATCTGTTAACTTTTGATACATGTTCAATCTTGTACCTAGATTATATCAAAATATTCAATATTATTCGAGAACATGAATTAAAAGAAGAACTACATTTAACATTTTCATATAATTTAAAAATTAATTAAATATTATCAAAAGGTCAAAGGACATATTGTACTAATTAAAGTTAATGAGCGATATAGCACAATGGATTAAAGTTCAAAGATTGCATTGAAAAAAAAATTAAAAATTTAGAGATCATATTATGATCTATTCTTGTCATTTTCCCTTTATGAGATAAGTGGATTGACCTTATCATGTCCATCATTCCTCATTATATGAATGCCTTTCTCTCTCCTCACATGACGGTTCGATAAAGGTTGGGCCTCCTTGGTCTATCGCAACAGTGGCAAATTCATTATGAATTATTTGTGTCATTTTCTTTTTATGCGATAAGTGGATTCACCTTACCATATCTATCATTTCTCATTACATGAACTCCTTTCTCTCTCCTCAACGTGACGATTCAACAAAGCTTGGGCTTCCTTGGTCTGTTGTGTAACAGCGGCAAAACCCATCATGACTAATTTGTGTTATTTTCTCTTTATGCAATAAGCGGATTCATCTTACCATATCATCGTTCCTCATCATGTGCAAGTCTTTCTCTCCTCATGCGAAAGTCTGACAAAGCTTTGGCTTCCTTGGCCTGTCGCACAACAGTGGCAAGCTCTTTATGAAGCGACGGTTTCATTTTCCTTTTATGCGATAAGCATATTCGCCTGACCATGTCCATCTTTTTTCCCTACAAGGATTCCTTTTTCTCTCCTCGAGTGACAGTCCAACAAAGCCCCAAGGTTCCTTTGTCCGTTGCATCACAGTTGTAATCGTGTCATTTTTCCTTTATGCGATAAGCGGATTTACCTTACCATATTCATCATTTCTCATTATATGCTTGCCTTTCTCTCTCCTTACGTGACGGTCGGACAAAGTCCGGCCTTCCTTGGTCTATCGCATAACAGCAGCAAAGCCACCCGAAACAGCGACCGTGCTATGCGCTTGCGCCATGCGGTCCGAACAAGGCCACAAGTTCCAAGTGTCGCATACGAAAAGCCAAAAATCCTAAGAGAATGGGCTTGACAAGCGAACGCACTCGTCTCTCCTCACGTGACAGGCAGGCTCGGAAAGGTCCTGCCTTTATCCATATAAATAAGACTGTCAGGTGAGGCGAGCGATTCCACCTGGTAAACCATCTCCCCGTTCACGTCCAAATGATCGTCGTTCTCCTTCTCCTCCTTCTCAAACACCAGCTCTCTAACGCACTCGCTTGACTCAACCCCGTTTCCTGCTCCCTCCATTTCGCTTTCTTCGCTAACAAGAGAAAACCCCACTCTCTCTCCCCATCGGAATCTGCTTTTCCTCGACGTCGGCTTAGCTCTTGCACCCATTGCCAGGTTTACGTTACGCTCCCCCGTAAACTCTTAGTCTAGAGGTGGGTTTATTTCTTTTGGGGTGTGGTTTCTGGCGTTGGTGCTTTGGTGGAGAAATTCTCCGCCGAGATGGAGCGGGCCAAGTTGCAGAAGGACATTCTTTACAAAGCGTTCGAGCAAGTGAAGTCGCAGGCGTCCTCCATCCTCTTGTTCACGCTCCAGTGGAAGGAACTGGAGGAGCACTTCGATGGCATCCAAAGGTCGCTCGAAAGCCGCGCCGAAGAGCTCCGCGAGGCCGAGAGGTTGCTCGCGGAGCGAGCCCAGGACGTTGCCTCGCGGGAGGAGGGGCTGCGGTTGGCGTGGCAGAGGGTCGAGGAGAGTGAGGAGGAGGTCCAGAGGAAGAAGATGGACCTGACGTCAGTGGAGATGCAGCTTCAAGAATGCAGGGATGAACATAGGAAGAAGGAGAGTGAATTGATTCTGAAGCAAGACGTGCTTGGCGAGTGTAACTCAGCGATCAGGGACAAGCAGAAGGAGCTGCGCACTCTGGTGGAGGTGACTGAGGAATGTCGCAGGGATTATGAGTTGAAGAAGGAGGAGGTGGAGGTGCTACGACGGGAATTGGAATTGAAAGAGAAGAAAATTGGGTCGGTGCAAAGTTTGCTTGTGGAAAATGCGCAGGAACTCAATGCCAAAACAGAAGAGTTGGGTTCGGTGAAGCGTTATCTTGACGAGAGTTCTAGGGCGGTTGAAATTAAAAGGGAGGAATTGAGCGTGGTGCAAAGTCAGCTTGACCACAGTTTGAAGGCTCGTGAAGAGAGTGAGAAGAGGCTGAGAGTTATGGAGCACACGATGAAAGGGTGCGATGAGAAAGTCGCCATGAAAGCCAGAGAAGTGCAATTGCTCGAAGATAAGATAAAGGATTGTCAAGTTGAACTCAAAGTGAAGGAGGAGGAATTCAGGGAAATCCATCAATCCACCGAAGAGCGTTCCAACGAGCTTGAATCTAAAGAGAGTCAACTCCATTCCATCAATATATTGATCGAGGTGCACAAAGAGGAGCTCAAATCCCAAAAAGAGGAGTTTGAGGAGATCAACAGGTTGATTAATGAGCAATCGGTGGCACTTGTTTTAAAAGTTAGTGAATTGGGGTCCATTGAAACAGCTATTGGGAAACTTTCCAAAGAGTTTAAGTCCAAAGAAGGTGAACTGCAAAAATCCATCACAGAATGCTCTCAAGAGCTTGAATCTAAAACAAGGCAGTTGCGTTCCATTCAGAAGAGATGCAGCAAATGCTTCGCAGATCTTGAACTTAAAGAAAAGCAACTTCATAAGCTTGATGTGTTAATTGGAGAACACTCTCAGGTACTAGAAATGATAAAGAAAGGATGTGATGTGAAATATAGAAAGCTAGAATTGGGGCAGCAACGGCTTGATTCAATTAAAAAGTCACTCAAGAAGCGCTCTAGGGAAATGGAGTTGAGAGGGAGGACTAGTGTCCATTCTGGGGTAATGGCTCAAAATTCGAATCACCCTTCAATAGATAAACCTTTTCTAGCTTCGTGTGAAAATTCTCAACCCACAATTGCTTTTGATCGAAAGAATCTGCAGATGTTCCTATTTCGCCATTTTCAAAAGCACAATACATTGTGCCATGAGGTGCTGGGAGTTATTCAAACATCTGATGATGCTGCAAAGTTGGTGTTAAATGCCATGGAAGAATTTTACCCTCCAGATTCAGGGAATAGAGATGGGTTCCTAGATATTAGGGTGATTAGAAAGAGTTGTATCTTCCTGTTGGAGAATTTAATACAGTCTTCAGCAGAGATTAAGCCTCAGGAGAGGGAAGCTGCAATGAAATTGGCTGTTGAATGGAAAGGGAAGCTGAAACTTTCACCATCACCAGAACATCATTTGGAGATCTTGGGTTTTTTGAAGCTTTTAGAGGCATATAAGCTAGCTTCTGCCTTCAATGCAAATGAAATTCACGATCTTGTCAATTTTGTCTCACAGTCTGAAATAGCACAGGAATTGCAACAGGTCCTTGATTCTTTGGCAGCACTGCCTGCTAAGTGTAGATGCAGCTATTAACTTGAAATGTTGAATCTGGTTGCCAGTTTCTCTATCATATTATGTCTGGTTTTTGCAATTATATTCATGCCACTTTAATGTTTGTCTCTTTATGCAAACAAAGTTTTAAAACATGGCCATGGCTCTGTATGTCAACTTGTGAGAGATAAGGTAATCCCATGTTTTTTCCTCATATATATTGTAGATACTGCACCAATTATTGATTTGGTCCAATGAAAAATCTTGGGGATGCTAATAACTACTTTCTACTTTAGGTTCAACTTTTCACCAAATCAAATTTAAAATCATTGACTGTAGACTTATTTTCGTTATATTTTGTAAATTTTAAATATCCATTCCGTAAATCCATACAAATTCCCTTCTAAATTTCATAGTTAAATTTCACCTTTGAAATCATTTATGACCAAAAAAATAAAATATTCACCCTTTTGACTAAAGAGTACCGAAATATTTATATATTCGATAACTTGTTGGGTGTTATGTATAGTTTGATCAAACTAAGCTTGTCTCGTTTGAGTTATTTTTTAAAGTTGACTGAATGGATCCATTAAGCTGCCTCTTTAACCCCTTCTTTTCTTTCTTTTAGATTGAAATGCCAAATCAATCTATATGTGTTCAGACATTATGATCAAGATACATATTGCTTTCTCAAAGGTTCTATCCAGGAGGTCAAGCTCTACAGTTGGAGCTCACAAACATTTCATTGAAGATGTTTAACTGGGGAGCTGAAACTTTTTTGCTTGCTTTGATGATACTTGCTCTGCAGTTGGGAATTGAGATCAATTATGTCCTCTCTTTTGATGTTGGGTTTTCCTTAGCTTAAGATTTTCATCTCGTGGTCATTCTGAAGTCCTCATGGCAAACCATGTTTTGTCCTGTCATCTTGATAAAGGTAGTTCGGATTCCTAATTGTTAACTTGTGTTTGGTAGGTTTTTCTGGATCTATTCAACAGAGGCAAATAAAGACCGAGGAGCCAGAAAATTTTGCTGTGCACAATGCAGATGATTTTTCTGTTGTTAATCCACCACTACCAACTGTCCCAGCTAAAAAAGATTTGAAGCTCTTTCAAACCGTGCTTTTGAATGAGAATGCTACGATATGTGAACAAATCTCACATAAACTGCAAAACTCATCCGACCCAGCAAAACTTGTTCTGGATGTTTTTGCGGGGCCTTTTGCTCAATGCTCAAACGGTAAGGATATGAATTTGGAGATGGAGGTTTTGAGGAGTCAAATTGTTCTGTTACAGCAGCTGGTGAGAATTTCGCCTGTAATAACACATGAGGTTCAAGAAGGAGCAATGGAGCTAGCGATAGAATGGAAAGCGAAGCTGTCAGATAAACCCGTGAGTGGTTTGGAGGCTTTAGCATTTCACCATTTCTTGGCAGCATTCAATTTGGTTTCTTTGTTAAATGACAGTGAGGCTCTAAAACTAGCGGAATTTGTTTCTCAGAAGAATGAGGCTCCTCTGCTGGGCCAGACCCTTGGTCTTGTCCATGAGATTACAGGTAAGTTTTCTGAGTATCACTTCTCTCCGTTTTCGGACTCTCTAAATTGTAACTTTTTTCATGTTTGGATTTTGGAGAGAGATAATGATGCTACGCTTTTGGCATGTGCTTGTTTACAAGATGATGACAGCCCAAAGCCTTCGCAGATATGGACCTTTGTCATTGAGATCACATCATGTTGCTCTTTGCTGGTGGTTTATATTGACCGATCTATTTGTTTGTCGAGTGCAATATATATGTCGTGCATCCACATATTTGCTGCATAGGGGATGGCCTGTAACCGAACCTGATGCTCTGTGCTAAGTTGCACAGTTTGTCACATAGTTGAAGATCTCTAAGATGTTTGAACTCATTTCGCCATGCGGATTTAGAATTTAATTTTAGTGGGAAAAAAGGTTTGATATAAAGAGACCTTGCTCCGTAGAAAGTACACATGTATTGCTATCATAGATTCATAGTTCCCTTTTATCCTGTTGCTTTCTCATATGACCTGAGGATGCTGTGCATAATCATGTGGCCGTATTTTAACTGGCCCTCTCGATATTTTGCTTCGCCATGGCAATAAAAGATGTACATTAAATCATTCTGCAAGTGGGACATTCAAGCTCGGATATCCTAACAGCAGTTTTACTGTTTTCCGTTGTGGTGCTATTGCTGCATCGGATGGCAGCAGGGGACTTTGAACCCATTGAATGGACCCAACCTTCGCTTTTAAGTCTTATCTGCTTGCTCGTAGTAGCATGTTCTGATGTTATATTGTAGATCATCCTCTTTTCCAAGGCGGGTTGTTTTCTCAAGCACTGCGAACTTCGAGATTTTAGACCTTGTAGAAAATCTTGTAAAAACATCCATATGTGAGCAGGCCTTGTTTTATATTTGCAATCCCCTGAACCTTGTGCGGTTTTCGATTGCCTTGTTTCAGCACACCAGCTAGCGTACCTGCTTCTCTCGCCGGAGTCCATCGGCAACTGCTCCGATTGAAGAAACGGACCTGGCAATCTCTGTGCAATCCCAACAAGACGAACGATCAGGGAGGTCCCATGCAATCCTCTTTTGGACCAAGGTGTCCTCTGCTGGAATCAGGCCGGAGCTGTTTGTGTGGCTGGCTCATGCACCTGGCATTGCCAGAAAAATCTTACATGATTTCCCAACTTGTGGTTTATTTTGCTTAAATCGTTGAAGAACTTGACCCAATTTATAATGCTTTGAACTATATTAGTCACAGTATCAAGTATGACGTTAAATTGCTTCCTTCAAAATCTCGTGTGGACTTCAGTCTCCCTCAGATGTAAAAGTTATGAGAGGATGGAGCTGAATACAGGACTAAAAAAGACTGTGCCAAGGAGGAGTTACAGGATGTGCTGGTACAAGCACGTTAAAACAAGAAATGCATCTTGATTGTCTACCCAAAAAATGAAAAAAAAAAAAATGAAAAAAGGCACAGGAGGCCCCCGGGTAAAACTCCCTCTTCTTGGAAATGCTTTATCAAGCAATTTACTATCCAAGTGATGGGATCATGCACTGTGGATTTGACGTGCAGTGAATTATGTGCGTGCTCGAGCTAAGTCTGAGGTATTTATCTTCACGATTGATGTGAAAAATAAAAGTAGGTGAAGGAGTTGTATTTTGAATCTATTCATAACACTAGAACTCGATGAAATATTTATCAAATAGATCATAGTTCGTAATTATCGAAAATCATGGATCATGCATGAAACACATGCGATCGATTAATCCATTATTATATGGACTCCTTTAAAGTCCAGTCTTAATTGGGCATCGTCTCATGATATCACGTAAGAAAAAATGAATATACTATTTACACGCTATCACTGTTGTAACGAAAGCTAATGAAGAAGAAAAATTCATTAAGTCGAGTCGAAACTCCACGTCAGACAATAGAGAGTGGATTTGGATACAGAGTGAAAGTTGGTGATGAGCTCGAGGTGGATTAGAGAATAAAACGAAAGTCGGTGCCTGGGAATTTGGGGGAAAAAAGGGGGGCAGAACCGTAAACGTACCACCTGAAAATCGTTTCCAACTCGCTCGGTCACTCGACTCGGCTCGCTCGACTCGGTCACCGTCTCGCGTTCCCTTTATTTTTCTCTTCCTTGGCCACCAAGAAGAAACACCCACTCTCTGTCTCTGTGGCGATGCCGGCTAAGCTTGCGCGCCAAATGCCCAGGTTCGTCCGCATTCCTCCGTAAGCTCGACGTCTGCAGGTGGGTTTTTCTTCTTTTGGGAAGGCGTTGGTTCCGGCGCCGGCGCGTCGTCCATGGAGGAGTTCTCCGGCGAGATGGAGGGGGCGGAGCTGCAAAAGCAGACCCTCTTCAAGGCGTTCGAGCAGGCGCAGTCCCAGGCGTCCTTGCTTCTCGTGTTCTCGCTCCGGTGGAAGGAGCTGGAGGAGCGCTTCGACGGCATCCAGAGGTCGCTCGCGGAGCGCGCCCGCGACGTGGCGTCCCGGGAGGACGCGCTGCGGTCGGCGCGGCGGAGGGTCGAGGAGCGGGAGGAAGAGGTCCGGAGGAAGGAGGCGGAGCTGAGGACGGCGGAGTCGCGGCTCGAGGGGTGCAGGGATGAGCGCAGGGAGGTGGAGAGGGAACTGGCTCTGAAGCGAGACGCGCTTGTGGAGCGTGACTCGCTGATCAGGAGCAAAGAGGAGGAGCTGCAGTCTCTGGTGCGGGCGACTGAGGAATGTGGCAGGGGTTATGCTTCTAAGAAGGAAGAGGTGGAGGCGCTGCAACAGGAGGTGGAGTTGAAGGAGAAGAGAGTCGGGTCAGTCCAGGCAAAATTAGAAGAGGTTTCCGAATGCCTTGAGTTGAAAAGCAGGGAACTTGATGCTGTCCGAGCATCTATTGAAGACCGTAATCTGGAACTTGCATCAAAAAAGCAAGAGTTCGAGTCCAAAAAGAAGCAGTGTGATCTGATGCAAAAATCCATCACAGAATGTTCTCGGGAGCTTGAGTTTAGAACAAGCCAGTTAAATTCCATTCAGTGGAGGATCGGAGAATGCTCAACAGAACTTCAACGTAGGGAACAGCACCTTTATATGCTTGACGTGTCGATCGGAGAACACTCTCGGATATTTGAGATGCAAAAGGAAGAATGGGGTGCGCGATGTATGGGGCTAGATTTGGAGCGGCAAAGGCTTGATTCGATTGAAAAGTCGCTCAAGAAGCGCTCCTGGGAAATGGAGTTGAGGGAGAGGACTCGTGGCCATTCTGGGGTAATGGCACAAAATGTGAAAGACCCATATGGACCTGTTGCTGCTTCATGTTTAAATTCTCAATCCACAAGTGCTTTTGATGGAAAGAAAATGCAGATGTTCGTATATCAACATTTTCAGGAACTCAATGGAGTGTGCAGTAAGGTGCTGGAGATTATACGAACATCAACTAATGCTGCAAAGTTGGTGTTAGATGCCATGGAAGGGTTTTACCCCCAGGATTCAGGGAATGGAGATGGGTCACTAGATATTGGGGTGATTAGAAGGAGTTGTATCTTCCTGTTGGAGAATTTTATACGGTCTTCATCAGAGATTAAGCCTCAGCAGAGGGAAGCTGCGATGAAACTGGCTGTTGAATGGAAAGGGAAGCTGAAATCTTCGCCATCACCTGAGCATACTTTGGAGGTCTTGGGTTTTTTGAAGCTCTTAGAGGCATATAAGCTAGCTTCTGCCTTCAATGCAAATGAAATTGACGAGCTTGTCAATTGCAACAGGTCCTGGGTTCTTCAGTAGTGCTGCCTGGTAAGCGTAAATGCAGCTAGGGACTTGAAATTCTGAATCTGGTTGCCAGTTTGCTTATCATATTACGCCTGCTTTTTGCAATTATATCCATGCCACTTTAATGTTTATCTCTTTACTGGAACAAAGTTTTGAAACATGGCGATGGCTCTGTATTTTGACTTGTCAGTAGATGAGGTAATCCTTATGTACATTGCAGATACTGCACTGATCATTGGTTTGATCCAATGAAAAATCCTGGGGATGCTAGTTGACTACTTTATGCTTTAATTCAACTGTTCACCTTATCAAATTTAAAATCATTTAATGTAGACTTGTTTATGTTATCTTTTGTAAATTTTAAATATCCGATATATATATTGCCATTTCGAAGGTTCCATCTAGTAGGTCAAGCTCTATTGTTGGAGCTCACAAACATTTCTCAAAGATGTTTAACTGGGAAGCTGAAACTTTTGGGCTTGGGCTTGCTTTGACGATGCTTGCTGTGCATTTGAGAATTGAGATCAATTATGTCCTCTCTCTTGATGTCGGATTTTCCTCAGCTAAAGATTTTCATCTCATGGTCATTCCAAAGTCCTATGGCAAACCATGTTTTGTGCTGTTATCTTGACAAAAGCAGTTTGGGTTTTTTATCATTGACTTGTGTTTTAAATGTTCATTTGGATCTATTCAACATTACCAAATAAGGGCCGAGTTTTTCTGTGCACAATGCAGATGATTCTTCTGTTTTTCTAATCCACCACGACTGTCCCAGCTAGAAAAGATTTGTAGATTTTCGAAACAGAGCTTTTGCATGAGAATGCTATGATATGTAAAGAAATCTCACATACACTCTGCAAAACTTGTTCTGGATGTTTTTTCGGGGTCTTATACTTGATACTCAAACAGTAAGGATCTGAGTTTGGAGACATAGGTTATGAGGAGTCGAATTGTTCTGTTAGATCAGCTGGTGAGAATTTCGCCTTTACTAGCACATGAGGTTAAAGGAGCAATGGCAAGAGAATGGAAAGCGAAACTGTCGGATAAACCCGAGGGCGCCTAGGAGGTTACTGGCATTTCAGCACTTCTTGCCAGCATACAATTTGGTTTTGTCAAAAGATTGAGGTTCTGAAACTAGCGGAAATTACTTCATTGAGCAATGAAATACCTATTCTCCTCCTCCTTCCAAACCTCAAGTTGGCTTGAGTGTTTCTTCATCGGGAATTAAAACACCATCTTACCCTTGACCCTGAGTTTCTTCCGACAGTGGCCTAGCAAGTACAACCTGCTGTATATGGTGGTGTCATTCCCGTCCCCAACCGTCACTCTTAACCGGAAGTTTTGCTCGGGTTTCGTATTGCAATTAGGCATCTTGCCTCGGCCCAAATGAACCAGCTTGTCACGATTGGTTAGATCGTCGGTCTACTTCAAGAAGCGACGACGCACTAATCAAGAGGTTTTCTCGTGAAAAGGCGTTAAACTAGCAGAACATTCCAGCATTCTTCTTCCCCTTAACATCAAGCTATAATTAAATCTACTAAGACCTAATGTACGGCTGTTTCATGATATCATCTCTAACAAGTTATTCTCAAATCCTTACGAAGATTTATAGACGCGTCCATAATCCAAATATCATCCGTAACAAGTTACCTTGAATGCATGTAGTGTGGACTTTAAATTCCTAGTCTTCACAAGTGATCTTTACTTTTAGGCATCAACTCATTATTTCATTCCTTATCCAAGGAATTTAAAGCATAGTCAGAGGTAGTTCATGTCAGCTAAACCCTTCTTATTTGTAGCAAGTTATTCTTTTGTACTTTTGGCTCGTCTGTATTCAAGACTAGGAAATTTATTAACTTTAATACCTTCGCCATTGCCAAATTTGCCAGCCTTAATTTCGAAACCTGAGCTTACTGTTCAAGTCCTTCAAGCACTTGACCCAATCGTTAATGCTATGAACACACTTAACCAAGCAAGTTATTAATCGAAATGATGGGCCGTGCACTATGGTTTGACACGGGAGGAAATGTGTGAAAGTCTGAACTATGCTGAGAGATCTATTCTTCATGATCGACGGGAAAAATAAAAGTAATTAAAGGAACCTATTTCCAAGTCTGTTTATATCATTAGAATCTGATGAAAACGTTTATCTAAATCCAATTCACTATCGGGCCTGTGAATCCCACAAAAACCCTATGTGACCGATCCATTATCACATGGGTCCGATGCAAATAGGTAGCCTTCGAAGCTCAGCTGGAGTTGAATCATCCCATAATTTTATGTAAGAAGAAAATGGTATACTCTCTATCTTGAAAATGACAACCTTAATTTAGGATACTTAGAGCGCGTTTGGTAACAATTCTATTCCCAAGAATAGATTTCGATTAGAAATGATTCTTTTTTATTTTATTACCGGAAACAAATTTTGATTAGAGATGATTCTTTTTTATTCAATTCCTAGGAACAATTTCTAAGTATTTTAAGCTTTTGGTAACTATCCAAAATTTCTGATTTTAGAATAAAATTGCGTTTGGTACCATGCTTATTGATTATATTCCAAATCAATTTCTTTTAATTTTTAAATAAATTTTTTTTTCTTTTTTCTCCTATTTTTCATCTTCTTCCTATGGCTAGTCGCCGGATCGGTGACTGGCCAGACAAGGGCCAATGACCTCACTGAAGCATTGTTGGCCCTTAGTGAGGCCAACCCTCGTTAGCCAAGTCTCGCTAGCAGCTAGGCGAGCTTCAGTGGGGCTGGGCGAGCCTCGACAGGGCTGGGCAAGACCCGCCTGGTCACCAGCGAGACTCGCTTAGCCTCGCCGAGGTTTGGCCTCGTCAATGGCTGGACTTGCCTCCGGCGAGCTTGCTAGACCTTGCCCTAGCTTGGTGCACCTCCAGCAAGCTTGCCGAACCAATTGTCAGCGATTGGTGATAGACAGTGGTGAACAGCGGCGAACTGCAATCGTGGGATGGCAATCGATGAAAAAGAATAAAAGAGAAGAAGAAGAGAAAATGGAAGAAGAAGAGTTGGTTTTTGATTTTTAAATTTGTTCCCGAAACAAGAATTAACTTTTTTTTTTAATTCTTGATTTTATTCCAAATCTACTTTTTGAAACAAAAAAATAGAAATTTGTTTCCGGAAACAAAATTTTTACCAAACGCGATTCTATTCTAAAACTACTCTAAAAAACAAAAAATCAAAATCGGATACTATTTGAATGGTTACTAAACAAACCCTGTACTAGAGTTCATCGGCAGCACATGGGAAGTTCTGTAAACAAGTACCGACAATATCAATTCAAAGTAACATAATAAATGCGACTTACAAAAATGTAAATGCCTGTCATTTTAATGGCCGAGAAGGAACAGATCAATTTTCCGAAAACGAAAGCCTGAAGTCGACCCAACACAGTAGGAGTCAACAAAGGAGGTTGCTTTCATGTAACCCAAAATAGACTGCTTTCTCACATGCAGGATGACAACCTGTAAATATCTAGTTAAGTTATTTTCCGCTTCACTTACCAAAATTTAAACAATCATACAAATTTTTAAAAAATCATAAAAGAAATTATAGATGAATCCATGTGTCAATATTCATATATTGTGAAAAAATCGATTATTAAAGAATTAAAGAAGATTAAAAGGTTTCATTCCTTTCGCGAAAAATAATTTTCGAAAAAGTATTTTCCGAATTTTCCGACGTTCGTTTTACGGAAAATGAATTCATTAGGAAAAATATTTTTCGTCGAAAGGAAAAAAAGTCTTATAAAATAAGGAAAAATATTTTCCACTTTTGAAAAGTGAAAAACATTTTCCTTATTTGGGGCTGCTCGCCATTTTTGCATTGTCTCTCTCTTTGCATGGAGGCGTCTATTTTTCCTCAATTTTTGGGATCGAGGATTAACTATTAAACTTGAGGCGAGGGCTAGATCAACTCAATAGGTTTGGTAACCAACCATAGTGCAGTGTTTTTTTTTTTTTCAAAAATGTTCTTTTTTCCAAGTTCTCCTAGGGCACTTTACCAAAAAAAAAAGTTCTCCTAGGGCCTCCCTTCACTTGATACCCCACTTTTCACCCCCGTAAATCCCACTATTTATATTTCCATCATGTCTTAAGATTGATCTCTTTTATCCCACATTACTATAGATGCTCACTTCCTCCTCCCATTTCTTCTTATTCTTTCTTTTCTATAGTTGAATTATTTTTTAATTTTCTTTTTCTTTTTTAATTCAAATTATTTTTAATTTCCTTTTTCTTTTGTTTTTTCTTTTTTTTTCCCATCTTCTTCTTTCTTAGCTAGTACCTCAAGCTCGTTGATCTCAAACTCACGCTTGTCAATCCCGTGAGCCTCGAGTGAGCTTGACGCTCATGCTCGTCAATTTGGTGAGCAAAAAATATTTTCTTTACCAAATATCGGAAAATATTTTCCAAAATATTTTCAGATTTCAGCTGAACACAAAAAAAGTCATTTTCCTGAAAAATGACTTATGAGAAAATATTTTCCGGAAATGACCCATTTTCCGCGAAACGAACAAACCCTAAATTACGTGTGCCACAAAATATTGGCCATCCAACGATTGTAAAATTCAAGAGTATGATGCCCACAAGGTACAGTAGACTACTAGACCCTCCCCTGTCATTTTTACAATTTTGTTTTTTATAAATCTATACAGAACCGATATGCCACATTTGACATGACTTCATTGAATTATTTAGGTGAATCGCTTGCTAGAATCCAGTTCATGGTGACCCACAAGATCACAGGTAGGGGATACATAAGCCCCACCAGATCTCGTTGCCAATAATTTACAATTATCCTAGTCATGGTATACCAAGTTTAGACTCAAATAAGAAGGAAAGCCTCTAGTCCCTTCGACCGTCATTGAGCAAGCTAACCTTGGGCCTCAAGACGCCGATCAGACACGGCGAAGACTCTCACTTTTGCTCTCCTTGTGATGGTTAACTCGAAATTATAAACTGTTGGGCAAAATTCTATTGGAAAAAAAAAAAGAAAAAATTCATTAGCCTTTTAAGTTGGCTTTGTCAGAAGCTCCAAAGCCAAAAGGAAGGTGGCCTCGCCTTCAGTTTTGGGCTATCTTCATGGCATAACTTTTCACAAAAATCATCTAGTGTAGTGCATGAGAGAGGAGGAAGAGAGTAGAAGTTTCATCCAATTCCGGGCGAGCAGGCAGTAGGCACCCACCTCGCGTACGTTTGCTTGGTCCCTCCTTCAAATGCGGCCACGCCTTGATCCATCCTGAGATGACCGCCGCGTGACGCCAGCAGTCCCCTCCTGAAAACCATCCGCATATCCGTACAATATCAAGGACCAAGCTTCTCTCCTCGTCGTCCGAAACTCGCTTGACTCGGCTCGTTCAGCTCAACAAACTCTCTCTTATTCCCTCCATTTTGTCTACCTTCGCCACCAAAGAGAGGACCTCTCGTTTCAGCGCCAGCTCAACGCTTTCGCACCCGTCGCCGCCAGGTTCGTCATCAGTCCTCGTCGTGTGACTTTCTCGTGTCCGCTCCTTCGTAGACTCTTAGTCTGTAGGTGGGGTGTCGGTGCCTGGATGGAGAGAATCTCCGGCGAGCTGAAGCAGGCGGAGTTGAAGAAGGAGAGCCTCTCTAAGGCGTACGAGCAGCTGCAGTCGCAGTTGTCCTCGTTCCTCTCGTTTACGCTCCCGTGGAAGGATTTGGAGGAGCACTTGGATGGCATCCGGCGGTCGCTCGAGCGCCGCTCTGAGGAGCTCAGGGAGGGCGAGAGGTCGCTCGCGGAGCGAGCCCGCGACGTCGCCTCGCGGGAGGAGGGCCTGCGGTCGGCGTGGCAGAGGGTCGAGGAGTGCGAGGAGGAGGTCCGGAGGAAGAGAATGGACCTGAGGCTGGTGGAGGAGCGGCTTGAGAAATGCAAGGTTGAACGTAGGAGGGAGGAGAGTAAATTGGTCGTGACGCGCGACGCCCGTAGTGAGTGCACCTCGCTGATCAGGGACAAGAAGGAGGAACTGAGCTCCCTGATGCAGTCGACCGAGGAATGTCGCAGGGATTATGATGCGAAGAAGGAGGAGGTGGAGGTGCTGCAACAGGAACTGGACTCAAAGGAGAAGAAAGTCAAGGTGCTGCAGAGATTGCTCGAGGGAAATACTCGAGAAGTAGATATGAAAGTGGAGGAGTTGGTTTCAGTGAAGCGTTCTCTTGATGAGTGCTCTAGGACAGTTAAATCGACAAGGGAGGAATTGACTGCAGTGGAGAGTATGCTCGACCAGAGTCTCAAGGCGTATGACGAGAGTGAGAAGAGGCTGAGTGTTCTGGAGCGCACGATTGAAAAGCGTGATAAGGAGGTCATGGGGAAAGTCGGAAAGTTGCAGTCTCTGGAAGATAAGATAAACGGCTGTCAAGTTGAACACCAAAAAAAGGAGGAGGAACTCAAGGAAATCCATAAATCCATTGAAGAGTGTTCCAAGGAGCTTGAATATAAAGAGAATCAACTCCATTCCATCGATATATTGATGGAGGAGCACAAAGAGGAGCTCAAATCCAAAAAAGAGGGGGTTGAGGAAATCAACAGGTTGATCAATGAGCGGTTGGCGACACTTGCTTGGAAAAACAGCGAATTGGGGTCCCTTGAAACAGCTATTAGAAAGCTTTCCAAAGAGCTTAAATCTAAAGAAGGTGAACTGGAAAATATGATGAAGCGGATGAAGCAGTGTATTGAGGAAACCAAGTTAAAGAAGGACGATCTTGCTTCAGTCCAGGTGAAATTAGAAGAGGTGGCCAAATATCTTGAGTTGAAAAGTAGTGAATACAATGCTGTCCAAGCATCTATCAAAGACAACAATCTTGAACTCGCATCAAAAAAGAGCCAGCTAGAGTCCATCCAAATTGATATTACTGAACGTGCAGAGCAACTTCAATTGAAGGACAAAGAGTATGCTTTCCTTCAAAGCTCTACTCTTGAATGTGCCAAGGCCCTCAACTTCAAAAAGAAGCAATGTGATTTGATGCAGAATTCCATCACAGAATATTCTCATGAGCTCGAATCTCAAAAAAGGCAGTTGGATTCTATTCAGAAGAGAAGCAAAGAATGCTTCGCAAAAGTTGAACTTAACGAAAAGCACCTTCATATTCTTCATGTGTCAATTGGAGAACACTCTCAGATACTTGAAATGAAAAAGAAAGAATGTAATGTGCAATGTATGAAGCTAGAATTGGAGCGGCAACGGCTTGATTCGATTGAAAAGTCACTCCAGGAGCGCTCTAGGGAAATGGAGCTGAGAGAGAGGACTAGTGTCCATTCTGGGGTAGTAGCTCAAAATTGCAAACGCCCATTAATAAATAAACCTGTTCTAGCTTCATGTCAAAATTCTCGACCCACAATTGATTTTGATGGAAAGAATCTGCAGATGTTCCTATATTGACATTTTCAAGAGCATGATAGATTTTGCCACAAGGTGCTGGAAATTCTTCAAACATCTGATGATGCCGCAAAGTTGGTGTTAAATGCCATGGAAGGATTTTACCCCCCGGATTCCAGGAATAGAGATGGGTTACTAGATATTGGGGTGATTAGAAGGAGTTGTATCTTTCTCTTGGAGAATTTAATACTATCTTCAGCAGAGGTTAATCCTCAGGAGAGGGAAGCTGCAATGAAACTGGCTGTTGAATGGAAAGGGAAGTTGAAACTTTCACCATCAACAGAGCACACTTTGGAGGTCTTGGGCTTTTTGAGGCTTTTAGTGGCGTATAAGCTAGCTTCTGCCTTCGATGCAAATGGAATTCAAGATCTTGTCAATTCTGTGTCACAGTTTCAAATAGCAAAGGAATTGCACCAGGTCGTTGGTTCTTCAGCAGTGCCGCCAGGTAAGTTGAGATGCACCTATTGACTTGAAATGTTGAATCTGGTTGCCAGTTAGTTTATCAAATTATGCCTGGTTTTTGTAACATTATTCATGCCAAGTGAATTTTTGTCTCTCTATGCAAACAAAGTTTTGAAACATGGTGATGGCTCTGTAGTTGACTGGTGAGAGATGAGGCAATCCCCATGTTTTTTCCTTATATACATTGCATATATAGCCCCAGTTATCAATTTGATCCAATCAAAAGTCTTGGGGATGCTAATGACTACTTTCTGCTTTAGGTTCACATTTCACCAAGTCAATTGATATCATTGACTGGACACTTGTTTATGTTATATTAGATAAATTTTGAATATCCAATCTGTTCATTTAATAAAATTTTAACTCATGTCTAATTTGATTAAAGTAAACTTGTCTTTGGAATATATTCCGAAGTTGACCAAATGGATCCATTAAGGTTCCTCTACAACCCCTTCTTTTCTATCTTTTAGATTGAAATGCCAAATCCATTTATATGGGTTCAGACAAGATGCTGTGGTTCATATTATTTTGGCATCACATATGTGTGCGTGCATGCATTCGTCTGTGTGTGTTGCTTTTTCGAAAGTACCATCCTGTAGGTCAAGCTCTATAGTTGAAGCTCAAAGAAGTTTCTCCAAAGATGTTTGACTTGGCTTGCTTTGATGATGCATGCTGTGCATTTGAGAATTGAGATCAATTATGTCCTCTCTTTCAAAGTTGGACTTTCCATAGTCTTCCCATTTTCTTTTTTAGTGGTAGTTCCAAAGTCCTCATGGCAAACCACATTTGCTGCTGTCATCTTGATGAAGGTAGTTTGGATTTTTAACGGTTGTCTTGTGTTTGATAGGTTCTTTGGGATCTATTCAACAGTGGCAAATAAAGACCGAGGAACCAGAGAATTTTGCTGTGCACAATGCAGATGATTATTCTGTTGAATATCCACCACCACCAACTATCTTAGCTAGAAATGATTTGCAGCTTTTCCAAACTGAGCTTTTGAATGAGAATGCCATGATGTGTAAAGACATCTCACGTATGCTGGAAAACTCACCTGACCCTGCAAAACTTGTTCTGGATGTCATTGCTGGGTCTTATACTCAATACTCAAACAGTAAGGATATGAATTTGCAGACAGATGTCATGAGGAGTCAAATTGTTATGTTAGAGCAGCTTGTGAGAATTTCGCCTTCAATAACACATGAGGTTAAAGAAGGAGCAGCGAAGCTGGCGAGAGAATGGAAGGCGAAATTGTCTGATAAACCCGAGATCTGTTTGGAGGTTTTGGCATTTAAGAATTTCTTGGCTGCATATAATTTGCTTTCTTTGTTCAATGATGCTCCTCTGTTGGGCCAGAACCTTGGTCCTGTCAATGAGATAACAGGTAAATTTTCTCTAGTATCCATTTTCCTAACTCTTGACTCTCTGAATTGTAACATTTTCCTTTTTGCTTGAGCAAGGCAATATAGGATGTAGATCAAATCATCCTGGAAGTGGGACATTCTATTTCAGACAGCCAAACAGCAGCTTTACTATTTTCCGTTGAAGTGCTGTTGTTGCATTAGATGGGAGTATGAGATTTCAAACCCCATCGACGGACCCAATCTTCTCTTTAAGTCTAGCTGTTTGCTCTTAGCATGTTCTGATGTTATGTGGGTTGCTCTCTTTAGCACTGCGAACTTCGATATCATTGAGCCTGTAATAATCATCTTTAAAGCTCAAAGACAATATTATTATGGCACATCCATACGTGTGCTGGGGGATGCCTGGTGTTTCTTGATGGCCTGGGTGTATTAAGCCTTGTTTTGCATTTACAATCCCCTGAAGCTTGTCTGGTTTTTAATTGACTTACTTCAGGACCAGTTGGCATGGCTGCCTGTCCCTCCAGAGCCCATCGGCAACTGCCCGGAGAGAAGAAACGTTCGGCTAGTGACCCAGCAATCGATTCACAATCCCAACCCTGTGCACGTAAGTGTAAAAACAAGATGAACAATCAGGGAGGTCCCCTGTAATCCTCTTTTGGACAAAGGTATTCTTTGCTGAAAGTAGGCCAGAGCTTTGTGTGGCAGACTCAGTACCTGGTATTGCCAGACAAATCTCATACGATTTCCAGGAGAAATTTGGTGCTGATGACGTACAGGCTGTACAAGAGATAGGTCTTGTTTTTCCCAGGAGAATGTATATATAGGTTTCCTGACATATGTGTCGTCCCATGCTTGGCAGGCACGTTAGTGGTTTTTGCATGCAGACTTTTCTAGGCAGCTCTCAGTGAACATTGATAGAATTGTGCGGAATCCTTTGAACAGTAGAAGTAACTGAAATACATTTTTGTATATATTATTCAATCATGTTGAGTTTGAGTCCATGAGAGATATCTGGTTCAAGTAGAAATTCAATACCTGAATAAGACTTGTGGTTTGATGTCCGGACAAGCAGAAATTATTCATATACTTAATTCAAGTAGGCTTCTTAATTTGAGTTGGCAAGTTACATGAGAACGTATAAAAATGGAATCACATTCGAGAGTTACATAATAAGGCAGTGCTAAGGTTCTCTCTATAAGTTTTCTGAATGAACTTTTTTTTAAAAGATATCAAGATAACATTTTTAGGTTTTATGGTGACCGTTCGAGGGCAATGAAATATAATCCTATAGAACTTGACGGACAAGTAGAAATTATTGATATACTTAATTCGAGTAGATTCTTAATTTGAGTTGGAAGGTTACACGAGAACATATGAAAATGAAACCATATTCGAGAATTACATAATAGGGCAGATAAAAAAAGTGCTAAGATTCTCTCTTCAAGTGTTTTGAATGAGTTCTTTCTAAAAGATCACGAGATAACATTTTATGGTTTTATGGTGACCCTTTGAGGGCGGTGAGATATAATCCTGTGGAAGTTGACGGCTTATTAAGCAGCACGAATGGTTTTTCTTGCAAGGTGGCGCCGGCCCCTAGCACCGGTCCTCTCGCGCTCTACATATCAGATTTTTTCATCATTCACTAATTAAATTTAATTTGCTTTGGGGTAGCGACTAATCTATTATGGGCGGTTAGTAGCTCGAGTAAATGGCAAGAGTTTGCTTGCTCTTATGAATCAAAGATTCTAAATATGGAAAATTGATTATACTAGATTAATGTAATACTTACAATTTTCTTTTATGTGAAAAGGTCTGTATGTCAACTTGATCAATTTACCGACCAAAAAAAACTTGATCAATTTTATTTTTCTCTAATTCCTCTGACACACGTGGTGTTCAAGCAATTAAAATAAACAACTAAGCAATATTAGAGTAAATTATGAAGCAGGGTCAAGTAAAGTAAATAAAGATGCGAAAAAATAAGGAACTCAAGCCGTATTGTGCAAAATATTAAAGAAATCAATTGACCTTATGTATTGGAATCACATATCGAAAACTTGCATATCGAAATTTTGACTCAAGTGTTGAAGAATGATGGAAAAGTTGACTAGGTGTCGGATTTTTCGACACGTGTTGACTGAGAGTCTGAAAATGTTGAAAACACATGTTAGAGTGTTTGATATGACATGAAGGCTTTCGAAAAGTGTTGATATTTCGTACTTGGTCATTATGGAGATTGGCGATTGACGAAGGCAAATAAGGAAAAAAAGAAAGGAAAAAAAATAGAAAATTAATATATATATATAATTATGTCCATATATATATATATAATTATGTCCACGTAAGTGCTAATTGTGTTATGTAGGACAACTGATGCTTATGTCAACAATTTTCGGTCCAAATTGAATGGAAATAGTCAATTGGTACGAATGTGAAATTGTTTAGTACTAAATTGGTTCAATTAAAAAGTTTAGGATTAAATTGATACTAATATAATAGGTTTAAGAATTTTTTGGTACTTTTTCGTAAGTACATGTATGAGCTGTTTGAAATGCAATAAGGCTCTGGATTAAGTAGGTTTGGTTTTGAAAACTCACCCGGCTGATTCTCAAGTGGAATTTATTAACTGTGGACATGCCTACATCATATGGCTTTGGATTAAGAAGGTTGGGTATTGGAGTAAATTTTATTCACTTAAAGGATTCTCATGGAAAGAAAATTAATATTATGGCAAACGCCTTGTAAAGTGCTTTACTGCAAAGCAATTTTTGAAATAATTTTTAAAGAAGAAGGGAGCAACTTGCATTTGCATATGAAAGCTCAAACGGGCTGTGCTATCGAGAACTAGGATTGTCAAAGGGCAGCTCGGTATGGGTTTCCAATTCTACCTGAACGAACCCGAACAGAAACTACATATCTGTATCCGGACCCGATCCATTTAGAACTCGAATTCCTTTTTCTTCTTCCCTTCACATCTGTCTTCATAGCAAATTGCTCCATTTTCTAGTTCGTGATGTGGTCACCTTCGGTAATAAATGAGCAAACAAAGACAATCTCATTGCTTACGTTGTGGAAGCGAATGTCTTTGATGAAACTCACATTCTCGACTGCGGAGGCCAGCTCTCTGTAGATCTTGTACTTATCTAACACTGACTCGGGCAAAGAAGAAGGAAACTGACAGATTGCGAAAAGAATCAGGTTCAGGCACCGGGCACAGAGCAAGACCAGACCTTCGGGCTCGACATCCTCGATTGCATTGATCTCGTCCATAATTGAGACTCCGAAGCTTTGAAGCTAGCTCAAGAGCTTGTTGATGTGCGACGATGGCTCCGTTTCTACTATTGGGACTTGCTTCCTGATTTTCTGAGTTGCTTAGCTTTGAGATGTCATTTGGAAATAGGAAGAATCACAATTCAGAGAGTGAGTTCCCTGCTTCGTGCCACGAGAATGTTTTTAGCAAGCCTTCAATTTATTCGCCTTTGTTTAGGGTTCCTTTGCTGTCTAGTGTTTATTGTGTTTCGGTACACGAACCGTCAACATGCCCAATTTTTTTTAATTTATAAGCTGGATCGGGATGAGACTCCACCTTAAGAGACCCGAAATTTTCAGTTCGATTGAAGTATTTTTGACACCTACAATGCAACTCCTCTCTTGTTCCTAGCAGTCAGCTCAACCTGAGAGCGCTTCGGAGGTTTTGGCACTTCAGCATTTCTTGGCAGCATACAATCTGGTTTCTTCGTCAAATGACAGTGAGATTCTGAAACTAGCGGAAATTGTTTCATTGAGAAATGAAATACCTATACTTCTCCTACTTGCAAACCTCAAGATGGCTCGAGTGTCTCTTCATCAGGAATTAAAACACCATCTTGCCCTTCAACCTGAGTTTGTTCCGACAATGGCCGCGCAATTACAACCCGTCGCATATGATGGTGTCATTCCCCTCCCCATCGGCCACTCTGTCCAGAAGATCTGCTCGGGTTTTGTATCACAATTAGGCATTTTGCCCTGGCCCAAATGAACCAGCTCATTGCAACTGGTTAGATCATCAGTCTAATTTCAAGAAGCGACAACACAATAATCGAAAGGCTTTCTCGTGAAAAGGCATTAAACCAGCAGGATATTCCAGCATTCTTCTTCCCCCTATCATCAAGCTATTGACTCTACTAAGATTAAAGGTTCACCAATTCATGATGGCATCCATAACAGGTTATTCTTGAATCCTTACAAAGATCTATAGATAAGTCCATGATCTAGATATCATTCATAAAGAGTTACCCTTGATTCCATGTGGGTCGTAGTAGGCTTTAGAGTCCTACTCTTCGCATAGTGATCTTTGCTTGTACGCATCACCTCCTCATCTCCTTCCTTTGCAATACAAGGAATTTAAAGCATAGTCAATGAGAGTTCCTGTCAGCCAAAACCTTCTTAAAATATCAGAATACACGTAAGATTAATGAGTCGGATACTTATTTGCACCAAGTTATTCTTATGTAATTTTGACTCTTCTATAAAGATTAGGAAATTTACTGATTTTACTACCTTTGCTGGTGCCAAATTTGCTAGCCTTAATTGCCGAACCTGAGCTTACTACTATTCAAGTCCTTCAAGAACTTGACCCCATCTTTAATGCTATGAACTACTTCAATATGAATACACTTTATCAAGCAATTTGGGGTACGCAAGGCAAGGATACGATTCCGGGAAACTATTTCTTTTCAGAAATAGTTTTTTTTTCTTTTTTCTATTTCTACTCTAGGAACAATTTCAAAATAAAATAAGGTGTTTGGTAATCATACAAAATTTATATTATTGGATAGAAAAAAAATATAAATGCGTTTGGTAAAAATTTATAAATTTTTGTATTTATTTGTTTTTTCTTCTTCCTCACAAACCGTCGATTGCCGTTTGCTGCTGCACGATCGTGGCACGACCACGGCACGATTGTCACATGACCATCGCACAACCGCCACACGATCGCCGACCATTCTTTGCGGGATTGCCGCCCACAACCCACTGGCTGCGAGAGGGGCCAGTGGCCAGTGAGTTGTGGGCGGTGATTTTGTGGCGGCGATTTATAGCGACGGTCGCGGTTGTGCGGTGGCAAGCAATGGTTGTGTGGTAGTTGACGACGGTAGGCCGCCGACGGACGGTGGCGATCATTGGCCGATGGGGCGTGGGTGGTGGCAAGAATGTCATTGGCAATCGCCAACGGTTGGCTGTTGATGGTGGCCGCAGGCGGCAGGAGGTGGCCAACGGTTGGCAAGTGACTGGTGGTGGCTGCAACAAGAAAGAAGAACAAAAGAAAAATATAAAAGAAAAAGAAACTTATTTCTAAAAATTATTTCGAGAACAATAAGCTACCTTTTTTTTTTTTTTTTTTTTTCGTTCCAAATCTATTCCCAACCTTTTTTCTATCCCGAGGAATAGAAAAATAAGTTGGTGTTACCAAACAGATTTCTATTCTTTTTTTTTTTTGTTATTCTGGGAAACAAAATAACAGAAATTGAGAGAAATAGAAACGTTACCATGCAAGCCCTTATATTGAAATGATAGGGCTATGTCCTATGGTTCGATGCGGGATGAAATGTGTGCAAGTCCAAGCTGAGTCAAAGTATCTATATTCAGAATTGATGTGAATAACAAAAATAAGTAAAGGAATCTATTTTCAAGTCTATTTACAACAGTATAATTCAATGAAAACGTTTATCTAACTCTGCCCATACCCAGGATCTCACGAAAACCCCACGGGATCCATCCTTCATTACATGGACCCGATGCAAGTACGTACTCTTCAAAGCTTGGTTGGAGTTGGGCCAGCCCATAATATCGTGTAAGAAGAAGGGAATACAATCTCTATCTGCAAAATGACAACCTTACTTCACAAAAATTCTGTCCCCGCTCTCCGGCACCGTTTAGGAGGGTCTGTAAAGTACTGACAGAGAGATGAGTGCAGTATCCGTTCCTTGATTATGCCCCAATTCCTAGTGAAAACAATATAAATGTGATCTGCAGCGGAGTAAATGCCTGTCGTTTTGATTGGCCCGGGAAAAAAGAGATCAATTTTCCAGAAACGGAAGCCTGAAGCTGAACCACCACGGCAGAAGTCAGCAAAAGAGGTTTGCTTTCATGTGACCCAAAAAGAGGCCGCTTTCGCGCATGCAAGAAGACAACCTGTAAACTGGAGTTGAGTATTTTTCCACCTTTACTCACCAGATTTTAAACAATTGTTCAAAATCTATAACACTAATCAACGTGTTAGACATTCATATATTGTGAACGTTTTAATTTTTAATTGTTTAAAATTAAAGAACATATTACGTGCGCCATAATATTTGACAAGGCAGGAAGGCGAAAAGTAAAACTTGCCTCCAGCAAGCCCACTACTTGTGATCCAACTACACGTAACGGTATGATGCTCATGAGGTACAGTAGACTCTCCCTTTAATTTATGCAATTTTTTTTGTATTTATATATCTATGCAAAACCAACATTCCAGATTTGATAGGCTAACCCTTAGACTTCATTAACTTATACCGTTTAATTTCTTGTAGGACTCCAATCCACGATCACAACTAGTGGATAATGTATAGAGTTGATTGGTTTGGGACGGGTCGGTTCCCAAGCTTGGGAACCGAACTAGAGGGGGCGGTTCCTCATTCTTGGAATCAAGAATCGGCTCACCTGATTTTGGAACCAGATTGGTCCAATTTCCTGGTGGGTCAAAGGAATCGGCAGGTACGTTCCTTTACTTTTATTTTTTTTGGTCGGATTTTCACCCGTCTACGGCTTGGGTTGTTTGTGCATATGTGGATGGAGGATTCTTCAAGGTATGGTGAGAGTACCTGCGGTGACTCTCGAAGGGAAGATCTACAGTCGCCAGCAACCTTGCAGAGAGGGGAAGATTCGTTCGTTTCACGAAAAATAATTTCTGAAAAAAATATTTTCTTGATTTTCTGGTGTTCGTTTAACGGAAAATAAATTCATTGAAGAAAATATTTTCCATCAAAATAAAAAAAAAGTCATTTAAAGTAGGAGAAAATGTTTTTCACTTTTCAACTTGATCAAACCCCCCACCTTCTCAGGGAGGGATGGGGTGGGGACGCGTAAGTTTTAGGAGTGGGTTTCAACGCTCACGCCCTACAGAGGCAGGGCAAAAGTCTAAGAGTGAGTGTAGAATAGGTATAGAGTAGATCGACCAAAAAAAAAAAAAAAAAAAAACTTGATCTCTCTTATCTCACATCTCCTCATGTTTTTCATGTTTCTTTTCTTTTTTATTCGAATTATTTTTTAATTTTCTTTTTCTTTTTAATAAATTATTTTTAATTTCCTTTTTCTTTTCTTTCTCTTTTTTTCTTTTTCTTTTGTTTGTTTCCCATCTTCTTTCGACTAGTCGTCGGATCGGATGAATCTCAAATTCATCGATCTCAAACTCGTGCTTGTCGATCCGACGAGCCTCGAGCTTAACGCTCGCGCCGCCAATTTGATGAGTGAAAAATATTTTCTTTACCAAACATTGGAAAATATTTTTCGAACTATTTTCAGATTTTAGCCGAACATAAAAAAATATTATTATTTTTCTAAAAAATAATTTTTAAGAAAATATTTTTCGAAAATTATTCATTTTCCTCAAAAAAGCCGAAGGTTAGGTCTCTTCCGTTCGACAAACAGGAAAACGGACACGGAACGTAGAGGATGGAGACAGGGAGAAAAGGGGGCAGTGGAGAGCGTGGACACCATTTCTCAACTTCGGACGGTAGCTTGAAAGAGAATAAAACGAAGGTGTAAAAAGAGAGAAGTAAAGATTAGGTTCCTTTTTCCTACTTCGGTCAGGGTAGCGGTTGCACGACAAGCCCCGTCTCGTTCCACGATTTCTTTCCTTCATTCGGGCGGGCAGCACTTTTGATTCTCCTTTTGTGCAACCCCCGTTTTGCTCGAGACATCGTCACTAATCTCTCATCTACTGGCCCCCATCCCTCTCTCTCTCTCTCTCTCTCAAGCTACTCGAATCTTTGCCCTCTCAAGAAATTTAAATACAATAAATCAGCCCGGTCCGAGGGCAGTTTCGCATTTGAAATTGAGAACCGACTCTAAATTCATTGATTCCAGTTTTATGCAATTGGAAACCAAATTGATACTCCCAAGAGCCAATCGATCTGGTTCGATCCGATAATTCCTTTTGCTTATCCCTGAATTAACTAAAACCCCACCAGAGCCTCATTGCCCAAAATTTTACAATTATGCTAAAGGCTTATTGAAGCTATTGAGTATATTTCTCCATTACTTATACGAACAGGGAAAACCCTTGGTCCCTTCACCCGTCTGATTGTTTTAATGGTTAATTGAAGTTTGCTTCAATCAGAAATTTTAACAAAAAAACTACGACTTATTTCAAAAACACATATTGTAATGCTGTCATACTCTATTATAGGTGAGTTTGGCTATGCTTAAACTTTATAACTTCGCATCCAAGCAAATGATATTAATTCGAAGACTTTTGTGAAAAGAAAATAGTGAACTGATAAACACCTTGTGAAACACTTTATAGTGAAGCAATTTTTTTTTGTTTTTTCAAAAAGAGAGAACGAAGGAGCTGTTTTTGCATAGGAAGCTCAAGCAGATGGCACAATATTGACACTAGGTTCCTAACGTCACGTGACCCCAATGACTAGTTGCCAAGTTCAAGCCACTCCAAACAATATCTAGCTTTTTGATGGCCCTAATGTTGATGCAAGCATCGAGACTTGGACAAACACGATGCAAGCAATATCTAGCTAGCAGACGGCCCTTGCATCAATTTTAGCCTCAATAACTCAAGCAACGCCATTGCCATCGCCAAGGTTGCCCAACCCCAGACAATCGGGACAACGTGGGGCCATCGATACACTGGTGACGCAACTCACCTCGCTCGAGCCCTCATATTGACGTTTCGTGTCCACCATCTAAATCGATAGGCGAAATTCGAAGAGAAAATTCTTTTTTTGCGAAAAACAAGTCATTAGCCTTTGAAGATCGCTTTATTTATAAAGGCCCCAAGGCGAAATTGACCGCCGCGTGACCCTTGCAAATCCCGACCCGCATATCCACCCCGCCGTATCCGTACAATATCAGGCGACCCGGCTTCTTCTCGCCGTTCGAAACTCGCTCGACTCGGCTCGACTCGCTCGACTCAACCGACTCAGCGCCCCTGCCCTCTCGCATTGCCTCCAATTTTTCTCTTTCCTCGCCACCGAACAGAAAAGCTCTCTCCTTTCAATGCCGGATTTGCTCTCGCGCCAGTCGCCAGGTTCGTCCTCGATCCTCGTCGTGCGACTTCTACGGGTGCCCTCCTCCGCAAAACCTTAGTCTGTAGGTGGGTTTGTTTCTTTTTTTTTCCTTTCGGGTGTGGTTTCTTCTGGTGTTGGTGCTCCGATGGAGGGAATCTCCGGCGAGCTGAAGCGGGCGGAGTTGAAGAAGGAGGGCATCTCTAAGGCGTACGAGCAGCTGCAGTCGGAGTTGTCCTCGTTCCTCTCGCTCACGGTCCTGTGGAAGGACCTGGAGGGGCACCTCGATGGCGTCCGGGTGTCCCTCGAGCGCCGCGCCGAGGAGCTCCGGGAGGGCGAGAGGTCGCTCGCGTCGCGGGAGGAGGGGATGCGGTCGGCGCTGCGGAGGGTCGAGGAGCGCGAGGAGGAGGTGCGGAGGAAGGAGATGGACCTGAGGTCGGCGGAGGAGCGACTCGAGAAATGCAGGGAGGAGCATAGGAGGGAGGAGCATGAATTGGTTGCGACGCGCAAGGCCCTTAGGGAGTGTATCTCGCTGAAGAGGGACAAGAAGGAGGAGCTGAGCTCTCTGGAGCAGTTGGCTGAGAAATGTCGCAGGGATTATGATTCGAAGAAGGAGGTGGTGGAGGCGCTGCGACGGGAATTGGACTCGAAGGAGAAGAAAGTCCGGGTGGTGCAGAGTTTGCTTGTTAAAAATGCTCGGGAACTTGATGTGAAAGTGGAGGAGTTGGGTTCGGTGAAGCATTCTCTTGATGAGTGCTCTAGGTCAGTTAAATCGACAAGGGAGGAATTGAGTACGGTGCAGAGTCTGGTCGACCAGAGTCTCAGGGCGCATCACGAGAGTGAGAAGCGGCTGAGCATTCTGGATCGCACGATTGAAGAGCGTGATAAGGAGGTCTTGGCGAAAGCCAGAAAGTTGCAGTCTCTCGAAGATAAGATAAATGACTGTCAAGTTGAACACAAAGAGAAGGAGGAAGAACTCAAGGGAATCTGTAAATCCATCGAAGAGCGTTCCAAGGAGCTTGGAATTAAAGAGGGTCAACTTCATTCAGTCAATATGTTGACAGAGAAGCAAAAAGGGGAGCTCAAATCCAAAAAAGAGGAGGCTGAGGAAATCAACAGGTTGATCAATGAGCGGCTGGGGGAACTTGCTTTGAAAGATAGTGAATTGGAGTCCATCGAAACATCTATTGGAAAGCTTTCTAAAGAGCTTAAATCCAAGGAGGGGGAACTGGAAAATATGATGAAAGAAACCGAGTTGAAGAAGGAAGATCTTGCATCAGCCCAGGCAAAATTAGAAGAGGTTGCCAAATCTTTTGAGTTGAAAAGTAGGGAATTCAATGCTGTCCAAGCATCTATCGAAGACTGCAATCTTGAACTTGCATCAAGAAAGAGACAGCTAGAGTCCATTCAAATTGATATTACAAAAAGGGCAGAGCAACTCCGATTGAAGGACGATGAATATGCTTTCCTTGAAAGTTCAACTCTCGAATGTGCCCAGGCCCTTGAATTCAAAAGGAAGCAATGTGATCTGATGCAGAATTCCATCACAGAATGTTCTCGCGAGCTTGAATCTCAGAAAAGGCAGTTGGGCTCCATTCAGAAGAGAAGCAGAGAATGCTTCACAGATGTTGAACTTAAAGAAAAGCACCTTCATACGCTTCACGTGTCAATTGGAGAACAGTCTCGGATACTTGAAATGAAAAAGAAAGAATGTAATGTGCAATGTATGGAGCTAGAATTGGGGCGACAACGGCTTGATTCAATTGCAAAGTCATTCGAGAAGTGCTCTAGGGAAATGGAGTCAATAGAGAGGACTACTGTCCATTCTGGGGTAGTGGCTCAAAATTGGAAACACCCATTAACAAATGGACCTGTTCTAGCTTCATGTCAAAATTCTCAATGCACAATTGCTCATCAGGAATCACACCAGGTCCTTGGTTCCTCGGCAGTGCCACCTGGTAAGTGGAGATGCACCTATTGACTTGAAATGTTGAATTTGGTTGCCAGTTTGTATATCATATTATGCCTTGTTTTTGTAATATTATTCATGCCGTGTTAATTTTTTGTCTCTCTATGCAAACACGGTTTTGAAACATGGTGATGGCTCTGTATGTTGAATTGTGAGAGATGAGGCATTCCGCATTTTTTTTTCCTTATTTGCATTGCATATCCAGCACCAATTATCTATTTGAGCCAATGAAAAATCTTGGGGATGCTAATGACTACTTTCTGCTTTAGGTTCAACTTTTCACCAAATTCAATTTCATATCATTGACTGAACACCTGTTTATGCTATATTAAATAAATTTTAAATGTCCAATCTGTTGATTTAATAAATTTTAACTCATGTCTAATTTGATCAAAGTAAGCTTGTCTTTGGAATGTATTCTGAAGTTGACCAAATGGATCCAATAGTGTTCCTCTACAACCCCTTCTTTTCTATATTTTAGATTGAAATGCCAAATCCATTTATATGGGTTCAGACAAAATGCTCAGGTTCATGTTATTTTGGCATCACATATATGTATATATATTGCTTTTTTCCAAAAGTACCTTCTTGTAGGTCAAGCTCTATGGTTGGAGCAGCTCAAAGAATTTTCTCCAAAGATGTTTAATTGGCAAGCTGGAACTTTTTGTCTTGCTTATGATGCTTGTTGTGCATTTGAGACTTGAGATCAATTGTATCCTCTCTTTCAAAGTTGGACTTTCCTTAGTCTAATTTTTTTTTTCTTGGTCCACGTTTGGTGCTGTCATCTTTATAAAGGCAGTTCGGATTCTTAACTGTTGACTTGTCTTTGATAGGGTCTTTGGGAACTATTCAACAGTGGCAAATAAAGACTGAGAAACCAGAAAATTATGCTGCGCACAATGCAGATGATTCTTCTGTTGAATATCCGCCATCACCAACTATCTTAGCTATAAATGATTCGCAGCTTTTCCAAACTGAGCTTGAGGTTTTGAATGAGAATGTTATGATATGTAAAGAAATCTCTCATACGTTGCAAAACTCATCTGACCCTGCAAAACTTGTTCTGGACGTTATTGAGCGGTCTTATACTCAATACTCAAACACTGAGGATGTGAATTCGCAGACAGTTGTCATGAGGAGTCAAATTGTTATGTTGGAGCAGCTCGTGAGAATTTCGCCTTCAATAACACATGAGGTTAAAGAAGGAGCAATGAAGCTGGCGAGAGAATGGAAAGCCAAACTGTCTGATAAATCCAAAAGCGATTTGGAGGTTTTGGCATTTCAGAATTTCTTGGCTGCATACAATTTGCTTTCTTCGTTCAATGATGTTCCTCTGTTGGGTCAGACCCTTGGTCTTGTCAATGAGATTACAGGTAAATTTTCTTTAGCATCTGTTTTTCTGTGTCGTGACTCTCTAAATTGTAACTTTTTCCTTTTTGCTTGAGGATGGCAGTATGTGATGAAGATTAAATCATCCTGGAAGTGGGACAGTCTATTTCAGATAGCCAAATGGCAATTTTACTGTTTTCCGTTGTGGTGCTATTGTTGCATTGGATGGGAGAATGGGTTTTCAAACCCCTTTGATGGGACCCAACCTTCCCTTTAAGTCTAGCTGTTTTCTCTTAGCATGTTGTGATGTTATATTGTAGAGCATCCTCTTTTTCAAGGTAAGTTGCTCTCTTGAGCACTGCGGACTTTGATATCATTGAGCCTGTGGAAATCATTTTTAAAGTTCAGAGGCAATATTGTTACGGCACATCCATATCTGTGCTGGGGGATGCCTAGTGTTTCTTGTTGGCCTGGGTGTAATTGGCCTTGTTTTACATTTACAATCCTCCTGAACCTTGTCTGGTTTTTAATGACTTATTTCAGGGGTAGCTACCATACCGGCCTCTCCCCCCAGTGCCCATCAGCAACTGCCCAGAGAGAAGAAACGTTCGGCTACTGACCCAGCAGTCGATTCACAATCGCAACCCTGTGCACGTAAGTGTAAAAACAAGATGAACAGTCAAGGAGGTCCCCTGTAATCCTCTTTAGGACTAAGGTATTCTTTGCAGAAAGTAGGCCGGAGCTATGTGTGGCTGACTCATGCACCCGGTATTGCCAGACAAATCCCATATGATTTCCATAGAAGATTTTGAGCTGATGACGTACAGGATGTATAGATGATAGGTCTTGTTTTCCCAGTAGAATGTATAGAAAGGTTTCCTAACATGTGTTGTCCCATGCTTGGCAAGCAAGTTAGTGGTTTTGTTTGCAGACTTTCCTAGCAAGCTCTCAGTGAATATTTATAGAATTTTGCAGAATGCTTTGAACAATGAAGTGCTGAATTAATAAATATTGGTCAATCATGTCTTGAGTTTGAGTCTGTGAGAGTTCGCCTTACTCTCGCGAGTAAGAGATTATGAATATGGGAGCTTAATTACCTTAAATTAGACTAACACCGTTTAAGTGCAATTTCATTTAATATGAAAAGGCAAATGCGATCTTCATCAATTTTATTTTTCTCTGATTCCCCTGACATGTGACAGTGTTCACAAGTGATGCTCAAGCAATTAATATAAACAACTAACCAATATTAGAGTAATAACGAAGCAGAGTAAAAAAAATTGTATTATATTAGAATTCAATTTGATTATTTATATATGGAAGTATAATTTTGATTTTATTAATTTTGTTAATTTAAAAAGTATGTCATTTAAGAAAAAGAACTCTCATAAATGCATTTTCACTAAGTTAAAAAAACATTCGAGAAATTTTCTTTCGGTATAGTCCGAGCAAACCACAACTGAGTGATTCTTCAAGGTGCCATTGAAGGCTCCCCCAAGTTGGAGGAGGTCTGAAAAAACCCTAATCCTATCATGACCATTGCCATCGAAATCGAGCGTTGTACCGTGTAGACAATAATTTCTCTCTGTTTAAGCTACAATTATCGATGTTTTCTCTGCCAATATGAACTTCTTAAACAATTCCGTCGGGGTGTCTTTTTCTTTTATTTGCTACAGATAGGTCCATTGTTCTCTTATCGTAGAAGGATGATTGTACTGTTCCACTCCCCGAAAACGGATTTTTTTTTTTTTTTACTCCATGTTAGTATATTTCTAAAGGAATTGGTAAGGTTAAGAATGTGATAAACCTCTCATGTAGCCCACACCCGATCCCTGGCCATTGCTAATCTCTTGTCGCCAGATTGCTTTTAGGATCACTTCAAGATCATTGGCCTATGATACCATCAACTCAAAATTGTCTCCCATCAATTTAGTGCTTTCATATTGGAATTTTGTTTTTACGTACTTACGAAGTCAAGGGTGTAAATTCTTGATATAGACATTAAGTTACAAATTCGAAATCGACACAGCTTGACATTTATTAACCTTCTTTTATTAAAAATATTTACATTGAAACGTTTTGACAAAAATAAGAAGAGATACAACTAATAGGTTCAAATAGAATGACGCAAAAGGAAGAGACAACATTGTGAAGAAAGATATGCCAATTGAAAGTGAGACGGTGAGGTAATTATAAGAGAAACACATTTATATGTGTGAATATTTGTTTAAAAGATGACGAATATGAATCTTATTGAATCTTAATCATAATGTATTAGCTCACACCCTCATCTTTCTCTTTCATACATTTAAATAAGAGGTTTTCTCCCTAATTGTGTAGGAGGATTCCATGGAAAAAAATCATCAGCCTTTTTGCCAACATCACTGTGCCTACAAGGACCGCTGGGAAAGATCTTCCAAAGGCACCTGTTCTTGCAATATCCTTTGTCCCTATCTTGATCATATATATCAAACCACTGAAATTGACCCTGCCATTCAAAGCTGCAAAAGAATAATGTCGCCGTAGCGAAGTTAGGTCTAAATACGAACTCCCACCTAATCGGTATACTAATGAATCCGAGATCATCATCCTTGGATTTGCAACGAACTGTAAGAGTAGTGCCAACCGGCAAATTATTTTGAATTACAACATGCATCTTGCCCCAAACATTTCCTACACAACTAGCTAGCAGCAAAGAACAAATAAACAAGAGCTTGGTTGATGAACTCATCATTGTGGCATGCTGTTACTCCAATCTCAACACCATTCACCTATTTAAGGATGAAGAGTGGAGGATGTTAGATGTCACCACCTTGCTACAGCCATATTACCATTTTCTTTTCCTTCCTTTTACTTTGGATTAGAATCCCAAGTTACCTTTTATTATTCTTTTTTTCCTTTTTCCGATTTTGGGATAAGAATTGCCAAATAAGATCATCAACAAATCAAGTATAATATATAATACATAGGTAAGTTATCTTTTATTAATCTTTTTCCTTTTTTCGACTTTGGGATAAGAATTGCCAAATAAGATCACCAACAAATCAATTATAATATATAATGTATAGATTAATTGTAACGACCCTGACTTCATCTCCAGGGTCTTGAGCGGCATGGGCTATTTTCAAAATGTCCCAAACTCGTCGTCATCCCAATTTTTTTTTTTCTTGTTACAAGCCCTTGCAGAAATATGAACAAATAAACTCCCCGAACAAACAACAACTACAAGATTGGGACATACAACACATAGAACACACTACTTTATATTACAACAGTACATTTATAATCCCTTTCTCTACATCAAACTATAGGTATTCACATAGACCAAGGGAATTCCTATCTCCTCTAGCACGGCTGAAGCTCCCAAAATTGATGTGAGACTTTCATGCTTACAACTATGAAGGATAAGGGAGTGAATAGAGCGATTCAATAAATAAAAGCCCTAATTCTCTATTAGGAGGACATCTCATCATCAAAATCTAGCAAGTATAGTACTTGCAATACAATATTGATGGCAGATCAATGGTAAACTTATTGCTAAATTTCAAGTACATGCAGATGTTCAATACAACATATTTCAATACATGCTTACCTTTAGCTTATCAATAAACACATCAACATATCATACTTATGCATATACTAGTATGCATAAGAGATTCATTTAACTTTGTCTTGGCTTGGCCGAGGCTTATAGCTTCATGTTAGACTTCTTGAATCAACTAGAGCATTTTGGCTTGACCAAGGCTTCTTGGGGCTAGCTTCCTGAGGCTTCTAGGCTTAAACCCAAGCATCCCGTTGGCATGGTGGTGGCGAGGGTTCTTATTCTTTCATTAGGTCATCATGTGTGGTGGATCACACAAGCCGGTCTTTCATCTTTTATATTAGTCAACGCATACAAATGCCAGAGGGTGTGCTTATTCAAGTTTGGGTACCATAACCTTCATTATCATATTATATAACATGCTAGGCACAATTCTTGATTTGTGATTGAACTGAATGCCTAGGCTTGATCCTCATACCAAGCAAGACTTGGAACCGATATACCTTAACGCTGTACTAAGACCTCGTGGGCTTGGGCAATCTACATACTGAACAAGACTTGGAATCGGCATGCCGCAATGCTGATCCAAGATCTCACGGCCTTGGGTGATCACTACACCGTACAAAATTTGGAAATGACACGCCTCAATACCTATTCCAAGGCCTTGCGGGCTTAGGCCATCGCAACTTGACTTCAATTCCAAGCCAAGCAAACCTCAACTTTGTTTTGGGGCGTGAATGCATTCAAGTGTGAAAACATGAGCAAACCATATAAAAGAATATTAAAAAATACATATAGCTTACACAGGTGATCACACAATTAAACTCGATGACGTAACCTATCGTCCTAGCTAAGAGTTAGGGATTCTACTTACATACAAAGATATGAGAAAATTGACTGTCAACATGTACACGAACTAAGACGGAATGAGAGCGCAACCAAGTCCAAGTAATGTTAACGCACGACTTGAACTAACACCTTAATGCCAGTCTAAGGCCGAGCAAGACCTGTTCATGATCCGGAGCACAATTTGACTTAGGAATGTAAATACATAAGCAATCAATCATCAACATGCATAAAACTAAGCACAAATGTATACACAACTAAACTTGATGAAATAGGCTATCGCTCTAACCAAGAGTTAGAGATTCTACTTACCTAATACACTTAGAGATGGTCTTGCTACAAGAGAGCCATCTGGTGAAGCGATGGGCGTGCGAGAGAGAGGAGAGGGATGAGTCAAGGGTGAGGAAATGAGGGAAGGGTGCTTCTATTTAAAGGCCAATCCCTTATCATGACATTTCCAAGTGATCCAATAGGATTTCTTAGAATGGCCATCCTAGGCAAAAGAGGTGGCAAGGCTAAGAGGGATGAGTGGCAAGTCTAAGATCCTAGGGAGACAGTCATTTTCTTTCCCATTGGACCACCTCATCTTGTAATAATGAAGTGTAATGATTCCATGGACACCTTAGCTAAGTGACTCACCTAGTGCTAGTACGTACACCTAGAGGGGGGTGAATAGGTGTTTAAAAGAAATCTTGACAAATAAATGCGGAATAAAATAAGTTGTGAACAAAGTCTGAATAAGGATCAGAGTCTGATAAACGAGCCACCAGACTTGACTTCTGGTAGATGTTCAGAATCTGTTATGCGATATAATAGACTTCTGAAAGTATACAACAGACTTAAATATGAAGAGTTAAGGAAAGAGAATGTTGCACACAAAATTTATAGTGGTTCGGCTTAGATCAAGTATACGTCCATTCTCCCACGCTAACAATCTTCTAGTTGGATTCCACTATGCAATCAACAAGAGATTACAACTTTGAGTGTAAATACTTAGTGATAGATCACACTATCTCACTAAGTCACTCTTTTGGTATTTCTCTTTGGATCACAAACGTTTAAGCTCACGAGAGACAAGTGTATGATTGAAATTCGCTCAAACTTTGAAATTATAAATTCTACGCTCCGTCTCTTACTTGCTCATCAGTCTTTGGTCTCCTTAAATACTCTTGAACTTCCAAACTAACCGTTGGACAGTATTTAGAGGATCGTCTTCCAATCTACCCATTGGACAAATCTGTATCTAAAAAATTTGATAGTCATTGAGTGATAAAAGTAAAATCCCAAATTGATTATGATCACTCTTACAAACAGAATCTTGGTTTCAATAAGTAAAGCTTATTCGTTGAGAAAGTTCTTGTCTTCAAGATCTAATTGTCAATCAATTAGATTGAGTCAATCAAATCAATTTTGATGTAGATTCTAAATCAGATCACTAGTCGTTATATGTTTGGGGCTTGTGTTACGTTCTGTCAAGTTCTCTCGTTCTAAACATGCTTCGTTTTTAATCTGCTATATTCTGAACTTGTGTCTTGTTTTGGAAGTAAAGTCTGAGAGTGTTCTATTTGAAGTAAAGTTTGACTGTCTTTCGTCTGAAGTGGAATCTGAGCAACTTCAGTCTTTACAATCTGGACGTAAGTTTGAACATATTCTGCTTCTGAACATATTCAGCCTTAAGGTCTAGACACGGTCTGAATAATTTCAACTTCAACATAGAGTTTGCCTTTTGGTTCTTCCAAGCATAGACTTTGATAATATCATTTACACATTCTATCATCTACATGATTTGTTACTCAACCATTTACATTAGTAGCCTTTGATTTATTTTGTCATCTTCAAAACATCATAAGGGATTTCCCTAACAATCTCCCTATTTTTGATGATGACAAAACAATATCTGAATATGCAGATATGTAATCACACTTCCTAAAAATATTAATAAATCAAAGCAATGTAATTCAAATCAAAAGATAGCAGAAATCAACAAATAGATTGAGCACAACAATATATAGAAAAATAATCGCAGCTCAATAACTAATATCAACACATGCATATTTATAATCTCTGCCCTTTTTTGTCATAATCAAAAAGTGATAACAATAGAAATAGTATCACGTAGAGAATATAAAACGATAACAAGTATATCTTGCATGAAACACAATTTCTAAAAAATTAGCTTTTACAAAGTAAGTCGAATATTAAAGATATGCAATATAGCTCACTTCAATCATATACATCAGCAAGTATCCAATAAAAATTATGGATGCATTATAAAATTGACTTACCCCTTTTGTCATAATAAAATGATAATGTAAATAAGAGATTTGTTAATGACAAAAGGTAATAAAAGATGCACAAATCGGATTTCGTAGAACTTGGTAAGTTCTAACACATTTACCTTCTCCTTCCTTCCATAATAATCAAGATCATGATTTTTACCAAAAAAAAAAAAAAAAAAAGAAAAAAGATCATAATCAATTCAAAAAGATTTTTCCATAATTGATCAATGCTCCCCCTCAATTTTTTGCCTTTTTGAGGTGATCACGATTCTTTTTCTTTCCTTTTGGATTCACTTTTTCCTCCTTTAGTATGACACATAAGGGATTTCCTCAATAATTTGCAAAAACTTTGTACAAGGAAGAGAATTTTATTTTTTTTAGCCTCATTCCTCTAATTTTGCAAATCAAACTTGCAATCTTCGCATGAGATACTTTTCTGATTGCACCATGATTTGCGTAGATTCACAATCATTTTTGCCTTATTGAATTTTGTGCGATGAACTCATTTCCTTTTTGGTATCCATCAATTTGGATCCTTCCATTTTGTCAGAGAAAAATATGAAATCTCCAAGAAAAAATCAAATATAATTTCTTAACTCATCATAACATATTATTTAAGGAAACAACATTATGCACAATAATATCTTTAAAAAGAAATTCTCACTTAGTCGAAGTACAATAAAATCATAGAGAATAAAATCCTTGAGTATCTAAGAAAGAATATTTTGCATAATTAATATCACGTAAAACAGATTTTCATTTTGCAAAATATGACAATCTAAGAGCATAAAATTAGATAAAATAATCTAAATTATCTCTAAGATAAAATAATCTGAATTATCTCTAAGGAAGATATCAAATCAATCACACATATTAGATCAAATCGCGACTCACGACTTAAAATTAATCAAAGAATATGATCATTATAAAATCTAAATCAATCAAGGCACAAAAAGAATATAAATGTAATGAGAATTTTTAAATTATGTACCCAAACCAAATTGAGAATTAAAAATATATACCTTCCTTACCAAATTCTCTTTCTTCTTTTCCTTTATTTCCTGCAAAAACAACTCATCTTTTTTTTGGTACCCATTTTTTCTTGGGTCCATGAGAGTTAGTAGAGTATGCTATTTTTTTCCAATCTTTTTTAATAGGTCTCCAGACTTTAGGACATACTTTCTCAAAGTGTTCTGAATCTCTACAATTTGAACACTTGAGGGCATTTCGACCAATAGGTTTTGTAAAAATCCTTTGAAAATGCTTCTTGTATGCAAGTCTAGAGGTCTTTGTCTAAGTCTCTCCTTAACTTTAGGAAAATCAATTAGATAATCACTTTTCTTATTGAAACCATTTCCCGACTTATTATAGTAAGGTACTTGTATGGAAATGATATGCTATAATGTTTTTGAATTATTTGAAAATTTTGTCAAAATATTTGAAAATTCATTTTTTAAAGAATAATTTCTTTGACAAGTAAATCTCGACTTCCTTTTATTTGTGGAAAATCTTTTTGCAAAATTTCAAACTTTTCTTTTTAGAAAGATCCTGTTGCCTAAGCCTTGAATTATCCTCTTTTAGTTCGAAGATCCTTTTAAGAGAAGATTAGAGATTTAAGCAAAGCTCATTATATACTTTGAAACTTTGATAGAAATTTTTGAATGGCTTACCTCAATTTCCTCATTGGATTTTAAGTCTGTGTCTGAGTCAAACTTTGATTCTGAGTCAGATTCTGATTCTGATTTCCAATTTGAGTCTGAATGTGCCATCAAGCATATATTTCCTCTCTCGTCATCTTCTTTCATTGTTCTTTTTTGGCCATTCTGCTTGTATTGTCTTCTTCCACTAAATTTTCTTCCTTTTCTACTTAGTTTTTTAAATTTCTTGATCATAAAAGCAAGTTCTTCGTCGTCCATGTCATTTTCTAAGTCTGTATCATTAGAATCAGTGTTAGGTGTTAAAGCAATAGACTTCTGACCTTCGAGATCTTCATCAGCGATTTGTTCCACTTCGTAGGATTGAAGAGTGCCAATCAATTCATCAACGGAGAGGCATAATCCTCTGAGTCTCTCTGATTGGGGTCTTAACATGGTTCCAATCTTTTGAGAGACCTCATAGAAGTTTGTTGACCTTCATTGGAGCAGAAATTGGCTAACCTTGATATGCCAATCCATTTACAATTTCTGTAAAACAGCTAAACATATCTCCAATTGATTCTCCTTGCTTCATCTTGAAAGATTCATATTGGCCAAGTAGGATTTGTCTCGTTTACATGATCAGTCCCTTCATAAGTAACATGAAGTCTATTGCAAACTTCCTTAACTGTTTCACATGAATAAATTCTATTATATTCAGTAGGAGACAAAGCGCAATATAAAGAATAAATGTCTTTTGCATCAAAAACTTCTCTTTTGGACATCTCCATCTGAGGTATAGGAGCGGGGGGTTTGGTTTCTTTGTCTTTGCCATTCTTATTTGATGTAGACGCTGCAATGGGAGTGATTCCTTTTTCCACAACATCGCATTGCAAGGGATCTCTAGATCTTAGGGATGCTTTCATTTTGTTCTTCCACACATTATACTCCTTTCCATTGAAATCAGAAGGTCTGAGATTGCTTTGCCCTTGTATAAGTCTTGGTGCCAAGATACTAGCCATAGAAGATCTTTAACTCAAAAGTAAAAACACTTTAATAAAACGAGCACTTGGCTCTGATACCAATTAAAAGTGCTAGTACGAACACCTAGAGGGAGATGAATAGGTGTTTAAAAGAAATCTTGACATATAAGTGCAGAATAAAATAAGTTGTGAAGAAAGTCTAAATAAGGATCAGAGTCTGATAAACGAGCCACTAGACTTGACTTTTGGTAGATGTTAAGAATCTGTTATGCTATAGAACAGACTTTTGAAATAACCTGTAAGTATGCAACAGACTTAAATATGAAGAGTCAAGGAAAGAGAATGTTGCACAAGGAATTTATAGTGGTTCCGCTTAGATCAAGCCTATGTCCACTCTCTCAAGCTAACAGCCTTCTGGTTGGATTCCACTATGCAATCAACAAGAGATTACAATTTTGAGTGCAAATACTTAGTGATAGATCACACTATCTCACTAAATCACTCTTTTGGTATTTCTCTCACGATCACAAACGTTTGAGCTCATGAGAGACAAGTGTATGATCGAAATTCGTTCAAACTTTGGAATTATAAATTCTATGCTCTGTCTCTTACTTGCTCATCGATTCTTGGTCTTCTTAAATAATTCTCCACTTCCTAATTAGCCGTTGGACAGTATTTAGAGGATCGTCTTCCAATCTACCTATTGGACAGATTTGTATCTAAAAGATTTGGTAACCGTTGAGCGACAAAAGTGGAATCCCAAATTAATTCCAATTGCCCATATAAACAGAATCTTGGTTTTCATAAGTAAATTTTCTTCGTTTAGAAAGTTCTTGTCTTTAAGATCTAATTGTCAATCAATTAGATTAAGTCAGTCAAATCAATCTTGATGTAGAATCCAAACCAGATCACTAGCCATTATATGTTTGGGGCTTGTGTTACGTTCTGTCAAGTTGTCTCATTCTGAACATGCTTCACTCTAAATCTGCTATGTTCTAAACTTGTGTCTCATTCTGGATGTAAAGTTTGAGAGTGTTCCGTCTGAAGTAAAGTCTAACTGTCTTCCATCTGAAGTAGAGTCTGAGCAACTTCAAACTTTACAATCTACACATAAGTCTGAACATATTCTGCTTCTAAACATATTTAGCCTTAAGGTTTGGACACAGTCTAAATAAGTTCAACTTCAATATAGAGTCTGCTTTCCGACTCTTTCAAGCATAGACTTTGATAATATCATTTACACGTTCTATCATCTGCATATTATATTACTCAACCATTAAACACGTTGGTAGCCTTTGATTTATTTTGTCATCTTCAAAACATCATAAGAGATTTCCCTAACAGTAATAATGAGGTGTAATGATTCCATGGACAGTTAAGCTAGGTGACTTATCTTTTCTCATTAATGATTATATTTGGTGCAATTGTTAGGTTTGGATATTATCACATGCCACTTTTTAAGACTTGCCCCCCAAGTTTTAGCCTTCTAGTACCAAGTTCTCTCTTAATGGGTCCACTTAAGTTCTTGAGTCATCCTTAATGAAAACCCTATTTGGAAGAGGTGTCATGCCTAATAGGGCAGTGTCACACACCTAAGCCTTAAGGTAATGAGCAGAGTCCATTGTGTCTTTCTCTTACTAGTACATTTAAGCCATGAGGCACTTGCTTAATCTCCAAAGAAAATTCTTTGCCATCATTACACAATCTTCATAAGGCCACCTAAGAGGGTTATTCACCCCTTAGCATTTAATGAAATGTTCTACAACTTTCTTTCCAATTGGTACACTTAAGCCATGATTCCTTTACTTTTTCCCCAAGATCTTTAGCCATCATTACACAATCTTAAAGTGGACACCTAAGAGGGGTGACTCATCCTTACGTTTAATAAGGTCTTCTAGAATAGCAAACATGAGAATTTGAACATAGTTTGCGCTACCAGGGTCAGGTGAGGGCTCTCTATGTTCATCCACTATTGTTGACACCTAAATTTTGGCGACCAAGTTATTTGTTTATTGCATAGAAAATTAGGAACTAATTTTAACCCTTAAAAAAAAAAAAAATAGCATTATGTCACATAGCATATAAGTTTAGGAGCTTTTCTTTTTTCTTTTTCTTTTTTTTATTGCGTTTGTATTGGATCGGTGATGGATATGTTTAAATTAATGTTTCTAAACTTTAATTTGACAAGTTAAATTAAGCCCACGAAGAGAGAAACTTAGCCCAAACCTGTTATTCTCTAATGATCGAAAATTGATTTATGAGGAATCATGATTTGATACTTTCAGGAATGATTCATATTATCATTCCAATAATCGGTAAATTTTTCATATTCACACAATATATACATTGAGGGATATATTTGGCAGTAGAAGAAAAGATTTTGGATGATATATCAAAAATAAGAGAAGAAATAAAAAAAGATCCAAGCGATCTTCGAGGAATATGTACTTTCATGGCTATTTCAAGAAGTAAATATGAGGAAAATGGGACATGATCAATTTTGAATATATACTTTCTTTGCCTATCCCAATTCAATTCGGTTTGGTTTTTCGATCATTTACTTTTGTCTTTGTTTTCCCTACATACATCCCTTTCTATAAATTTTTTTTAAATAATTTTTTTATTTTTTTAATTTTATTTTTTCCTTTATTTCTTTTTCTTTTTCTTTCTCTTTCGTCTTCATTGGCCAGTCATCGACCATGGTGGTAGCCAACGACCTGCCAGAGGCAAGCTCGAGTGTGACAGCCTAATCTGCTTCTATTTGAATACATCGGGCTTTTTATCGATGCGCCTATAGTATTATTCTCTGAGCCGATCACTCATGAGATAATTAGACTCTTTGGGGAAGTCATTAAGGGATTTTAATGCAACAGAGTTGAGAATTCGACTAAGAATCGACTGCTCAACTGTGTTAATCTGCAAGGGTCATTATGGCACAGTCGAAAATCTATCAGAGATCGGAGATAGGTCAATTCAACTGAGGTGTGTGATCAAGTGTGGGTGATTTCACTTAATTGCAAAATTCTCGTCAATCGGAACTAGACCGATGTTTCTGTCGTTTTGATACCCTGTGCTCGCATTTGAAATTTCGAGATTTTCATGATAACCGAAAGCTGCCAATGAGTCGAAGATGTATATTGTGGCTCGAAAATAATTGACCACGGGTCAATTGCACTAAAAAGTCTTAAAAGCTACCTGGTAGGTTATATCACGCTAAAATCATGTTAGATTGAAATTAACCGCGAAATTTAATCCGATTTCAAAAATTGAAAGTTCTGCCATGTCACGATCAATTTTAGGAACATTGATGCATCCTTCCAAGACTTTTTGGTGAGCTTGAATTTTGGTGGTAAATTCAAATGCAGCAAATTAAGTTGAGGATGGGAAGGACCGCTTTTAAGTGAATTTTGGTCTTCAATGTGGAACGATTAGTGATGGGAAATATAAGGAATTAATTGAGACTTTCCCATTGTTACATGAGACCATTAAATTGCAAAACATTAAAGTAAAAAGCTAGCGCAAGGGCTGTAAATTCGGATGACCACATGCCAAGGGGGATTTCACCTTCATTTGGGTTCCATTTGGGGAAGATAGGATTACTTTTTAGTGGTAGGACCCTTGACAATGAGAGTGGGCCAAGACTTCCAAGGCATATGGACTAAGAGGTGTGGAATTGAAGAGGGAGACCCTCCTTGGACTTGTTTTTTTTCTTTTTCTCCTCCCATGCATGCATATCCCCCCCTTTTGCTCGACCGATTCTCTCTCTCTCCCTCTCTCTTTCCTTTCCCTTTTCTTCCACCAACTTCCTTATCCTTGTCTTCTTCAAGCTACTCGGTTTTGCTTCTGTTTTGCCGACCGAACAACAGCACAAAAACAGAGCAAGAACTCTGTTTTGTGCCACTAATTTTTGGACTAGCACAGCCCCCATCGACTAGCCTTTGCCCTTCATGTTCCAGTTCTCTCTATCTTGGTCACTACCTGTCGCTCAATCACCCCTAACGACAGCCCATCGACCTTCCAAGTCCGGCGTGTCACCTGTATCCCTTCGCTAGAAGCTTCGCTCCTCTGTAACCCATTGTCGTCGCCATTCTTTAGCCCATCCTTCCTCTGTTTTGGCTCACCAGCCTCACTGGAAATCACAGCCCCTTCGCCTTTGCTGCCGCCTCGTCGCAGGGACTCTAGCGACATTGATCCAACCCACCAGCCGAGCAACTAGCCTTGCCGTGCCACTGCCTCGCCCCCGTGGTCCTTGTGCGGCGTTGTCTAGCCGTGACCAGCAAGGAGAGCCGTCTCTCGACAGTGAGCCAAGAGCCTTACTGGCCTGCTCCGGTGCCACCTAGAAGCCAAGGCTTGCTTGCCATTACTCCGCCGTCGCCAGGAATTCTCTACTTCCCAAATTAGGTGAGTTAACCTCCTAAGTTTTGATTAAGTGTTAATTACACTTATTAAGAGTTAGATTAGGCTTAAGCATGTTTAGTAATTAGGCTAGTTAGAGTAAGTGCTAGTTAGTTAAGTTAGTTGAGAGAGAACTAGGTTGTTAGCCTAGTTAGTCACTTTAGTTAGGCTATTTAGTTAGGAATTTAATTATTAGTTAGAATGGTTAGTTTAGGAGGTTAGTCTAGTGGATCGATTTAGTTAGGTATTTAAATAAGTGATTGAGACTATGATCCATTTAAATGGATAGTTTAATTTGATAAACGTTAATTAATTAAATAATTAATTTAAATAATTTAAATAATTATTTAATATTTTTCGGAAATTATACCGAGATACTCGGTGACCGGAATTTCGTGCTGATTGCAATGGTATGCTCAATTTATGCAATTGACTATTGAATGGTGCAATTGAATGTTGATTGTTAATTTTTAGTATTTATTTCAAATGGTGGAATTTCGGTATTTAATTAGAAAATATCGGGTGTCGGGTTTTGACACCAAAAACTGTTTTTAAATACTATATTAAACAATGGGATTTTAAAAGAGATGATACCAATTTTCTGGTTCGATTTAAGTGTGTACCCATACACGATTGTTTTACTATGTATTTTTAATATGAAGAAAATAAGCCAAGACCACTATTTTAATTGAGGCATTTGAGTGCAAAGCACAGTGTCTTGGGCCGAAATTGGGTGAATGCATGAATGATATGAGAACCCGTCACAAGCCTTTGGGGCCAGACAATACTCCTTCGGGAATGTCCCAAGTCAATGGATACCGATCGCAGTGAAGGCTGGACTGACACCCCTATGAGGAATGCCGTCTAGATATAGACGTTGCCATGCTCGATGTTGCGAGACGATGCCCAACTATGCCGAAAGACCGCTGGCTATTGAGTCGGCTGTGGCTGGTGGATCGTAATTAATTGGGATGCATGAATGATTGAAATTGAGGTGCAAGATTAGGAGACGGAATTGTGTGGTGCGATATAGGATGTGCCATAACGATTTGATATGGTAATCGGGACTTGAGTGATTGTAGTGATGTAAGTGCTGAAACGTCCTAATGACAAATGATTTAAATGCAATTATATGTAAATTGAAATGTACTAACATGCAGGAGAGTACAGATGGGAGGTAAGTTTTCAAGGATATGTGGTTAGGTTACCCATGGGTGTATTTTTCTCATAATCGAGATTTAGGGCGTGGACTTGTTGAGACGTTATCTCACCCCATTATGGAATCAATTTTTCAGGTCCCTAGATAGAGGAACGCCGGGTGAGGTATGGGGTACTGCAGAAGGTGGAGTTTAGATCTTTCTATATCCCCTACCGGGTTTTGATGGGCCTTCCGTTAGGACTGGACGGTGGGTGACAGTTCACCCTATGGATATCAAGAAGTCTGACAGGGTTGTAAGAGACCCTGGTCCCATGGACGAGGAGCTTAGTGCGTAGATAGCCTAATAGCTCTTCTTTCTGCATATAAACGCTGCTATATGATAAGTGTGTTTTATGAAAATTGCATCTTACATTTCTATCCCACTTTATGTTGTCTGGAGATTGTTACTACGCTTTCGCATGTGCAATAAAATAAATGGGTCGGCAACACTTCCTGGGATGTTGCAAATTTTATTGACCATTGAGGGGTGTGCACACGCTCGAGGTTCGGGGCGTGACATCGAGTCTTGCCTAATCTGGCAAGGGCGAGCTCGCTCAATGCCGGCGAGCTTGAGCCCCACTAGATCTGATGGGCTAGGCGAAGCTTGAGCCTAGTCGGAGGTCACCACAGCCTCGTCGATGTTTGGCAACCTCTTGCAAGGCTTGAGCCCTGCCCAGGTCCTTGCCCAGGTGGCCGGATTTGGTGGGTTGGAGCTCGCCGGCGTCGGGCATGCTTGGCCTCGCCGACCTGTGGTGAGGCCGCGGCCGGCGATCGGCAAATGCAAAAGAAGAAGAAAAAGAAAAAAAAAAGAAAAAAGAAAGAAAAGAATAAAAAATGATTTTTTAAATGAAAGAAAAAAAAAGAAAAATTTTAGATTTTATCGGTTTGGTTCGGTTAATCGAACCAATATGAATTGAACTAGTTAAAAAAGTTTCGAATTTTAATAAGAACCAAATTAAATAAGAATCAAACAAAAGAAAATTGAATTTTTCAATATGTTTAAATTCGATTTTCAGTTCAATTTTTAATATCCCTATTTTCCACATCGAGCAACCTTGATCGTGTCACATCAAGCCACGGCAACGTGTTCGGTTCTATATGATGGAGACCGATCCTGCAAAGTTCTGATTTTTATTATTTGGGATAAGTGCATTAGAAGTCCTAAAACTTATCATGAAAATGCAATTGAGTCCTAAAACTTTCAAAAATGCGATTAAGTCCTAAAACTTGTCACGAAAGTTCAATCAAGTCCTAAAACTTTCAAAAGTTTAATTAAGTCCTAAAACTTGTTTCGAAAGTGCAATCGAGTCCTAAAACTTTAAAAAGTGCAATCAATGGAAGGACTTAAATTAAACTATTTTGACAAGTTTTAGGACTTGATTGCACTTTTTGAAAGTTTTAGGACTTAATTGCACTTTGTGACAAGTTTTAGGACTTAATTGTACTTTTTAAAAGTTTTAGGACTTAATTGCATTTTCATGACAAATTTTAGGACTTCTAATGTACTTATTTCTTATTATTTTTATAGGCTTTTTGGCGTTTTATCCCTTGGCTTCCATCACTCATTGCTTGCAGAAGACGTCACACTGTTATTCCTTTTGAGATATAGAAGTGGCCTTAAAGCTTGGTTAAAGTCTTCATTTGACACTCAGACTCACGAAGAGATTTGTATTTGGAAAGTTCTCGCCTGATTTGTTGATTCATCGGTAAAATCAAAGTTTAATAGTCGCACCCTTTTACCGCCGTCCTCGCTGAGTCATTATAAGCCATGCCATGAGCAGCTGCAAATTTCCAGCCGCGCCCTGGTGTCCTAGTCTGCGGGCTGTCCGTCACCGTTGCTGCCGACCACGCCGCTGTGAAGCATCATCGATTCCAAACCGAAATTGCGTCACGTCCAAATTTGGAAGCAAATATTCAAGTTAGGTAAAAATCTTATCTAATTTAATTTTTGAATATTTTGTTTTCTTGTTTGAAATATTGCAACCTTGATCCAATCTTAGAAAGATATTATTGTATCCGAAATATCGAGTAGGCTTTATCTTAGGGCTTATTCCCTAATTTTACAACGTGCATATAATTGTCAATTCTATTTCATGCTCGGAATATAACTCGTAATTGCATGAAAAGTTGTCAATCCGATCTCATATCCAAGATATGATTTGCGATTTCAAGGAAAATTGACTAATCCGATTTCATGCTCGAGATATAATTTGTCGATTTTTTCTTTCCAAACATAAATAGATATGGACGATATCTTGGGTGCCGGATTTCATTTTTTGTTTGATTTGATTTATTCTTATAAATAAATAAATAAATAAAAATCTCAAAAAGATGTAACTAAGATAGAGTAGGTTTTAATTGACATAGATCACATGCTTGGATAGGGTTTATCAAGTTAGAGATATTATCCAATTTAAATTAGGATTCGATCTAGATTAATCCTTAAATTGAATTGGATAATTTCTAGAACTACCTAATTTATTTGGTTATTTTTTAAATTTCGAATTTTCATGGAAAAACATAAAAAATATCACATGCATGTTATGTAGTTTAGGTCACAGCATATTGCTATATCATGCGTGTGTGTCATGTAGAATTAGGTTGTTCCTTACACGCCATTTAGTTATTACATGTTTAGGAACATTTAAACGTATGGCATATTAGGATAGTTGCATTAATATTTGCCATCATTAGATTAGGTCATGTAAGTAACGTCGCATGACATATAGTTTGCATATTAGGTTACACATTGCATGTCATCTTAGTATATATATATTTTTTATGACATCTCGAAATTTGGCCCTATTTCGAATATATGAAATGGTTATTTCATTGACGTACTTATGGTTAATTTACTCGGAACTGATAACTCTCGAGTTAACTAATCTATTAAGTGAAGCTGTTAAAGGATATAAATGCGGTAAACTAGAGAATTCGAACGAAAATCGATTGCTTAAACGTAATAATTGGCAATGGTCAATATGAAACCATTATAATCGATTAGCGAATGGATACAAATCTATTTGATGGAATTGCATAGTTGTATTGCAGGTGGTTCCGCATGATTGCAAAATTCACATCGAACGACGGTAACCCGATTTTCTATCGATATTATACTCGAGACACGTAATTGAAATCTCGTGATTTTTACGACAAACGAGGGTTGTCTATGATTCGGAGATACACAAACGTGGATAAAAAATTATTGATCACGTGTCAAACGCGCTAAAATCCCTAAAAGCTACCCAATAGGTTAGGGCGTACTAAAGTCGCGTTCACTCGATTTTAACCACGAAATTAAATTCGGTTTCGAAAATCGGACGTTCAAACATGTCACAATTCATAAATAGGACGCCGTCTCATCTTTCGGCGAATTTTCGTCGAGTCCGAAATTTTGCGGAAAAATCAATTTCGGACAAAAAGAAAATGAAAGTGGAAATTCGGATGGGAGGAGGAGTAAGCTATTTGGCTGCCCAAAATGGTTCATTTTGGGTGAAATTGGGATTAATTCTTCATTGATTGGCCAATTGACTTGTTGGGCATGAAGACTTAAAAGGCACAAGTCTTTGCTAAGGCTTCCTATTGGCCCTTCCATTGACTTCCTTTCTCTCCCTCTTTCCTCTCCTCTCTATCTTTCATGCGTGCATTCCTTCCCCAGCTGCAGCCGACTAGAAGTTCCTTCTTCTTCGTTTCTCTCCCACATTCTCTCCTCTTCAAGTCTTCATCCCCTTATTCTTCTCTTCTTCCAATCCCCTTGCTGCCGCGCACATAGCCACCACTCCAACATTAGCTCCCCATCTCCATCGCTATTTTTCCCTCACGCCAACTCCACAGCCACCCAACCACGGCTCTATTTCTCTTCACTTGGTGTTAGTTTTTCTTTTCCTTTCATTCTACTGCACCACCATCACGTCCAACACCCAACAACAACTCCCTCTTTACTCTGCAACTCCCTACCATCACCAGCAACCGTCCCACCAGCCCACACGTCCACCACCCCAACGCCAACTGCACGCTCAGCTCACCCGTCTAATCGCGCCTCACGTTCTCAGCTCCACTGCAGCTCAGCCCACCAAGCCGAGCTCTCCTCCTTTGGCTAAGAGCTTGGGAGGTCCGCCGCCACCGCCATTGAACTCCGTTCAAGACACGGTTGTCTTGAGTTCTCGTCGTCGTCGCGTTGGCATCGCTTTGAGCCAACCGTCGTCGAATTTCGGTGAGTTAACTCCTCAATTCATGATTAGGTTGTTAATTACGATTAAGATGTTAGATTAGTGCTAATGAGGATTAGTTAGTTAATCCTAGATTAGTGTTAACTAGCCTTGGTTAGGTTAGTTGACTATGGTTAGGTTAGTTAACCATGATTAGGTTAATTAAGTTGGATTAGCTCAATTAACGGCAGTTTACCGGACACTCACTGTTTGCTATTTTTGTGTATTAAAATGTGCTACGATTTTAAGGTTGCTTTCTTCTTGAAAAATGTTCTGAAAATCTTCATTTATGACATATTTTTTACTGAAGATTTTCCAGATTCAAAAGAATAAGGTTTCAGCTTCATTGCATACAAAACAGAACCTCGGTTTGTGTTGGAACCATTGAACTTTTGGTGTTGAAAGGATTTTTATCAGCTCTTAGGGTTCAATTTTCGAAAGAGTTTCTTCACAAAAGTTTTTCATCACATCTTGAAGTTTAACATAGTCAAATTTCAGAGCAAACTGACAAGTCTTAGGCCTCGAATCAAACTGATTTTAGAAAACAAAATTTCTAGACACTGAAACAATTTTGGTAATGGTTTGAGCTATCTACTGTTTTTATTCTAAGAAGATCTGGGTCAAGGTGTCTTCATAAAAAGTGTTCACTTAAGTGTCCTTTATAACATATTTAAATTTGAGGATTTTATAAACTTTTTTGGTTATATTTCTGAAATAAATCTTGGGAACATGCGGGTGGACTCGGTTTCTGCCGGTAAAGGCTGTTGTGGTTTTGTGGTTGTTCTTGGTGTCTTGCTTGCTAAAAAATATGTATATTTTGTGATTTGGTTGATTGTTGGCATGCTGAGAAGTTATACGTGATATTATGTGAATGGTTGTTCTATGATGGTTGTTTATCATTATTGCAAAAGATGGTCTTATGGGAAATTATTTAGAAAAACAATGAGGTGTCGGGTTTAGACACCAAAACTTATTTGCTCAATAAAACAATGAGATTTTAAACTAGATGTTTGCAAAGTTTGACAGATTAATTTTGAGTATGAGAGCACCTATAAATTTATTTTCAAAATTTTTGAACAAAAAAAAATATGGTTACTCTAAATTGTTTCCAAAAAGAGGGGTTGGACAAAGAATTAGAAAAGAAATATGGTGTCGGGTTTGGACGCCAAGTTTTATGTGTTCAATAAAACCGTGAGGTTTCAAGCTAGATACGTGCAAAGTTTGGCAGGTTGATTTCAAATACGTGACCCCGTACAAATTTATTTCAGAAGGTTTTGAACCAAAAAAAATGAAGGAGTTGCAAGGTTTTAGCGATCCACAGCCTAATTCGTTTACAATGATTTGAGCTTGAAGTTCCTCCCCAACTCTAGTGCTCTCTCCACCATCTCCTCCATTATGGCTCCATACGTCACCGTGGCCTCCCTACCGCCGACGCAAATCATCTCGGTGAGAGCATGTGAGAGTTCCACCAGGGATGTGTGGGCAATCATCTCCTGGTTGCGCCAACTTCTCGGCGATGGCCTTCTCTTCACGGATCGTTCTCATCTGGAGGTGTCGATGAGAGCGAGCTGGCTTGGGGAGAGGCTGGCGAGGTCATCGATGATGAGGCCTCGGATGAGGCCGGCGAGGCCGGCCCTGACCCGGAGGCGAGAGTTGGAGTAGAAGAGGTGAAAAGGCCATCATGGGGCGCGACTCACATACTTAGAGAAAGGCATCCTTAAGCGAGCTCCTTCATGTGCGAATCATGGGGCAAAGGGCTTGGATGTCGGTGTCCCAAGCAAGGGAGGAGGCAGAAATGAGGTCATAGAGAAGTTGGTTTTGCCCAGGTCAGTCAAACAAGTGGCTCATATCAAATTTGAGTTGAGTCATAAATGATCCGATCAAAAATTGACTTATTAATCCGTTTATGATTCATTTATTCATGATGTAAATTTATCGACTTATACCCAACCCGACCCATATTATTAAAACACTTCCATATTTAACCAAATATTAAAAAACTTGTTTCTTATGACTTAAAATATATATATATATATATATATATATATATATATATATCGTTAAATCACTTCCACACAATTATAAATTTTTAAAAACTGAGGAGCCATTTATTTCATGAAAAATGTAATATTTTTGAAAATAATAAAAATTTTCGATGTTTGGTTGAAAACTAAAAATAAATTAAAAATAATTTTCATTTTGTATGGAAAATATAATTTTATTCTCCATGCTTTTTTATTTTTATTTTTAAAAATATATATAATTTTTCATTATGTTAATTATTTGAAAAATATAAAATTTTTAATTTTCTTTTTAATTTTCCTTCTTTTTCACTGGTTGTCGCCCCACTTGCTGTGGTTGGCAACAGGCAAGTTCAAGCCTCGCCATAGGCTAGTGAGGCTCAAGCTCACCGAGCACCCAATTTTGATGAGCTAAGCTAGCCTCAAGTGAGGCTCCATCTCACCAGATGCGATGAGGTTGAGCTTGTCCTGATGCTAGCAAGATCGAGTCTCACCAAATCAAGTAGGCACTAGCCTTGCCAGCACCAAGGCTGGTAAGCTTGACCTCATTAGATTTGGCAGGCTTGATTCTCACCAAATTGGGAAGCCTAGCCTCACCAATGCTAATGCTGGCAAGCTCGGCCTCACCATGTCTAGCAAGTTGAGCTTACCCCTTGCCGGTGAGGGTTCGACGCCAAACAACATAGGGGAAAAAAGTAAAGGAAAGAAATATAAAATAAGAAATAAGAAATAAAATAAAATAATTTTAAAATCGGAAATTTAAAAAAAAAAATCTTAAAAACTACTAAAGATAATGATATCTCATTAATGGGTTGACTCAACTAATAACCTTCATCTATTAAATGGGTTTTAAATATGTTTAAAGACAAACTTATATACAATCCATGTATCACTAAGCTTACCTATAACACAAACCCATCAATATCTCATTTATTAAAACTTAATTAACCTATATATGACCTATCTCATTGAATATGGGCTCAAAATGGGTTGGCTTCTGCTCGATGAACCGGAACTCGAAGGACTCATGGAAGCTCTCGCACTCAAGAGCGGAGCTACCGTTCCTCCGGCTGGAGTTGGTGGTTGCAGCCGCCATAGGAGGGGGACGAGTACAGGCACAAGAGTTGGGCTTGAGTTCATAATCAAAATTAGTTGAACGTAAGTCTGGCGTAAACTCACAAAGACCCGCATAGAGTTGGGTTTTGATATTTTTAATCATTTTTACTAGTTTTTAATGTTTTAAATGAATCGTGTATAACTTGGCCCGTTCAAATTGAGTTAATCATATATAACATTGGGCATAGGGTAGTGTCATCGTGTTCATATCATTTTGATGGCAATAGCGAATCAAAAGGCTTCAAAATCGTGGCAATTTCGAGTTGGTTGTGCATCTATGTCGTGTCTCATTTGACGTCTCCATAAGTTGATGATGTAATCTCACATCGTACTTTTGTCCTCTTGTAAACACTGGATCGATAGTCTCCCAAGGAAATCGGGCTTTTGATCATCTAGATTTAGTATAAAGTGGTACCTACCCATTACTGATTTGGTTTTTTGATGAAATTTCTGTCGAGATTAGGATATAATGGATTGAGAGGAAAAGGTTGCTTGGCGGATGTCAGAAGGGATTTGAGGCTACGAAGGGAGTCACCCAAAGACACAAAATCCATCCACAAGACAGTCAGCCAAGTCATATAGAGGGTGCACTCAACTAGCTGGTAATACATGGAAGGTCACTTCATTCAAATGGATATGGATTTTTATTTGGTGCTTTCCATAATTCACATTCATCACCATTGCTTCGCTCTCATCTCCCTCTCCCAGGTCGCATTCCAACATCTCCGTGGTCCAGACCCATCCAAACCATCAACACCTTGAAGTGCCAGAGGCGATACCACGAGATGGCCCTCCGCCTCGAGAGGCTAAGGGAGCTCGAGATGAGGATGGTGATGGCGCAAAATCACCATGGAAGCGGTTATGCCGGTCTCGAGATTCTTCATCGGCTTCTTGTTCTTGATCAATCTCTTCGTGGTCTCTTTCCGTGCTGTCCTCCTTTGCTATCAGCGTTTCTTTCTTCTTTTGTCTGTGGATTATAATTTGATCCTCAGGTCGCTATAGATCAGAGTAGGGGCAGAACGAACCTTCAGGGAGGGAAAAAAAAAAAAAAAAAAAAACGAGGTTGAGGGGGGTACTTTGAGAAGTGGCTATCGATACAGGCGGATAAACAAAATTTTCCCTACTTTGAAAAATTAATCAACTGTCCAAATCAATGGTGATGGATGTAGGTACTGTTTGAAAAAAAAAAGAAAAAAAAGGAAAAAGGAAAAGCACATGGTGTCGTACTGATAATTTTTCCTATTTAAATTTTCCATTAAAATCTGCCACATTTCTATACATTCTGATATCGAATCGTGTTCGGGAGGAATCCCACATTTTTAACCTCTTCCAATCGATAATTAGAGTTGGTTGAGTTATTTGAAAAGTTTTGAACTCGAATGATAGTCTCTGATGATCGAGCATTGAAAAGTGCAATTGATGTTCCCGTCATCGCTGTGGCTTTCCTCATGGTATTATTGCGGACTGGCAAAGACGGAAACCTTTTTAGCGAGGCGCACGCGTGGGGGGGTTCATGGGAAAAGGATCGATTGGCCCACTTGATGAATTGGATGGCAAAATTAGTGAATGATGCGTCCCCATGCATGTAAGACGTCTCCGCCAACCTATGCACGTCCATCCTCATAATAATCATAGAAAGTGCATGTAGTGGACGTAACTCCGCACTCTATAAAGAACTATCAGCTACAATATTGAAAATTACCGTTTTTGATTTCGTTATCGTTAGATTATAACAATTTAAAGATATCTTAGTAAACTAAATAGAGGATGCCAAATCTAAAAGTTCCATTTATGTCAATACCAAATCTCGCGTGTGCCTTCTAAAATTTGCAATCAATGTCGGCATCTAAAAGAATGTGCATGAGAATATGAATAATTAAAGTAAGTAACGCATGAATCATATAATATGGTCACACAATATATCGAAACTATAGATATACAAAAAGATATCATGAAGTAAGAAGTTGATGGAAACAGGTCCTTGCTTGAATTTATGGATGGCTATCATCTCATATATTAGTAAATAAGTGGCACCGAATTAGTGGATCAATGGAGCCAAAAAGATTGTAGGTGTTTGTGATATTTTGAATTAGTAGATACATGGCATGCAATTTCTAAAACTATTTTTATTATACGATAGGTGATAAAAGTTTGATTATAATAATATATTTTCTCCCTTAATGTTTACATAAATATTAGTGTGCACGAAATGGAGTTTATATCAGCATTGATGTGCACGAAATATCCTCAATTATGTTTTTCTGTAAAATTTGTATCGTCTTATGCTCGTGAAAAAGCTCTAAGTTGATATCTGACATTGAATCGTTTGATAATTATCCCAAGATGGCTAAACATCATAATTATTTTAGCTGCACTTTTAATCTTTCCAGCCGAGTGCTTAACATAATCCCACGATCTGTGATGATCTAATCTAATAATAATGAATAGATACCCTTCCAAATTTACTGGATGCAAAATGGCCATATTTCGAGCAGCGCATTGAATTCTTGTTCGTTCAATACAGCTGAACACATCGAACTAAGTAACTCATGAACTAAGCAACTCATTAACGACGTTACTATAAGAATTCAAAAGATCACTCACCGCTACCGCCCGATCGAACATTCCACATTTGCCTATGGATCGATCAAGAAAATTACCAAAATTTATTTTGGAATCCGAACCCAATTGTGGAAATAAAATCTTTCCTCGGATTCTAATATCTCCTTTCTTCCAATTTTTCTCTTTATTTCCTTATTATTACATTACTATATTTAAAAAATAAAAATAAAAAATCCGAATCGGCCCGTTACGCCCTATAAATACACACTTGCGCTCCCCCCCTTCTCATGCACGACTTCACAGATCGCGACAGCAGCGACGAGAACAGAAGAAGAAAGAAGAAGAAGAGAAACCGCCCGCCACTCTCTACGAGCATCACTTCGTCTTCCTCGTCGCGCTAGGGTTTCCCGATCGCTCGCTCGCTCGGGCGGTGGTCGTGGCCATGGCCGACGAGGCGCTGTCGAAGGACCTGCGCCTCGCGGAGGTGAAGAGGAGCGGCTTCCGCGACGCGGTGGAGCGCCTCCACGAGCGGGCCTCCTCGCTCCTGCTGCTGTCGCTCCAGTGGAAGGACGTCGAGGACCACTACCAGGCCACGCAGGCCGAGCTCGAGCGGCGCGAGCGGGAGGTGCGCGCCGCGGAGGAGTCCGTCAGGGCGTGCTTCCGAGGGTTCGAGGCGCGGCTCGAGCAGATTGAGAGGAGGGAGGGCGAGATGGCGGCGAGGCGGGGGGCGGAGGCGGAGCGCAGGCGCGCGGAGGTCGAGAGGGGCGCGGAGGAGTTGGAGGCCGCGAGGAGGGCGACGGAGGAGAGGCTCCGCGCGGTCGAGGCGATGGAGAAGCGGTTCGCGGAGGCGAGTGGCTCGCTGGGTGCGATGATTGACGAGAGGGTGAGGGAGGTCGAAGAGAGAGAGAAGGAAATCGAGTTGAAGAACGAGAAATTGGGGGAGGGGTGGAAGGCGTTCGAGGCTAGCAGGAGTAAATTGGAGGGGAAGATCCACGAAGTGGGTTTGAAAAGTGAGGAATTCGAGGGTAGGATCAAGAATCTAGAGTTGATAGAGAAGGGATGCCATGAGCGAGTCGAGCAGGCTCGGTTGAAGGAGAAGAGGTTGCAGGAGTGGTCTAAGGAGCTTGAGATGCAGAAGAGAGAACTTAAAGCGAGACTGAGAGAGGTCGAATTGAAGGACAACAGGGTAAAAGAATTGTCTAAGGAACTTGACTTGAGGAGCAAGAAATGTGAGGAACAGAATAATAATACTGTTAGGCCGGTGATAAAAAAATCGCGCGATGAAATTCATACGAAAGAACTGGCCAAATCACCAGATGCTGCTTGCTTGAAGACAATAGTTGATGGGAAGGACTTGCAAATTTTCCTAAATGAGCGCTGGACAGAAGGTGAAAAATTAAGACATGAATTGTTGGCGATGCTTAGAAAATGTCCTAACCCAGCGAGACTTGTTCTGGATGCAATAGAAGGGTTTTACCCTCCGCATTTGAAGAAGGGGAATGTGGAATTTGACGAGTGTGTTGTTAGGAGGAGCTGTATTTTGCTGTTGGAGCAGCTGATGAAGATTTCTCCAGTTATTACGCCTCAGGTAAAGAGTGAGGCAACAAAATTGTCTTTCTCCTGGATGACTAAAATGAGAGCAGATGCTGAAAATTCCTTGGAAGTATTGGGATTCTTACAGCTTTTGGCTTCTTATGGATTGGCTTCATCTTTCGATACTGACGAGATCTCACATTATGTGGAGAAAATTGCTCACTTTCGAAATATGCCCGAATTATGTCTGAACCTGGGCCTTAAGGATAAGATTCGAGGTATAACTTTTGCCTCTCTTGCATTTTATGTAGCTTAATCCAGTTGTTGTTTGCTGTCCATTTGCATCTTAACTGCCTCTTGATACCTGAAGCAAAATTTAGCACTGGACAACGTTGCAGTGCCCATCACTTCACTTTCAGCATGCATTTTCAGTTCATAGTGGGGCTTCAAACTCTCTTCAGTCAGTTCACACTCGGGGAGGGCATTTCCCCAGACACAGCTGCACTAACGAATCAGTCTTTCTTTAGCCAGAGTCGAGCTGGAAATCTGGGTCTCATTCTCAATGAAGTAACGTGATGTTGATCCATTGTTCAATCTGGTCGACCTGATAGTAAAGGAAGACAATTTGTTGTTGCTTTTTGATGTTATCAACAGAATTTATCATTCAAGTGATGATGGTATCGAGGTTTAGAGCTCTATAGTTCGTTACTTTCCTCATTTGTGGGTACGTTATGGGTTTCAACCATTCCTTTGCCCTTATGTAGGCCATTCCCTTTGTTAGGTTTTCCTCATCCTACCAGCCTCAGCCTTCACACTAAGGAGAGTACTGAGATATATGTCCAATCTCTTAGAACAAGTTTATCAAACACTCGATCTCAAAACTATTTCATACCAGTCTGATGTTATTGTTATGCCTTTTTTACCTAACTCAAGCTTTTTGCAATCTATGGGTTAACATTTGCATGGGGAGATGTTTACACATGCAGTATCTCTGTTGGTTCATTTAATGAGGCAGTCTAATAAAGATAGACACTTGACTATTGGTATGGTAGGTCTCCTTCAGAATCTTGTGAAAGAGAAGAAACATAATCTGGCTGTAAGTTTTATTTATGCTTTCAAGATGGAAGATGAGTTTCCACCTGAACCGCTCTTGAAAGAATACATGAGAATCTCCAAAAATGCTGCTGGGGCAACTCTCCAAAATGGACATAACTCTCCTGAAGCTCAGGTATAGATTGCTCAGGTGGTATGCCATATTTCCTAATTTTGCATCTTATGGCTAATGCCATTTGCAATCTCTGTGTTCATTGCAAACAGGATCAGGCCATGAAAAGAAGAGTTCCTGATCCGAAAGCTGGAGGTAGATGCATTGAAGATCACAAGATCAGGTCAACAATTTCACCTGAAAATTTAAAGCAAGCCATTACTTCTATGGAGAAACAAAATGGGGAGCAAAAAAAAGCAGCTGCAGAGATCGGCAGCGTCAAAATGAGAGAACTGGATGGCAAACTACATAGTCCTGTTATAGTAGCTGCTTCTGTTCCATCCTCTATCCCTACCTCTGTGAAAACTACTTCTGCTATCACCAGTGAGACTATTGTCAAACCAGCACCAGAAGCTTCAACCCCACAGCAGCATAGAGGCAAGCATCCACAAACAGCTGCATTGGCAGAAGTTGGATTGAATCCTCTTGCTGGTGCCAGTTCTAATGCTCAGTCATCGCACATCACGCATAAAGGTATAGCATATCTGACTGTCTGAGTAACTTTCCTTTTTTTCGCCCATTAACAACATGTGAGTCGAAGTGGTTATTGCCATCCAGTGGCTGTACATAGGCCCCTAATTCTTTTGTCAGATTTTAAGTTTTTGTCGGGAGGAAATTCAGCGCTGATATGATTGACTTTTGGCTTCTCTTGGAGTTAGCAAAAAGGCACTCTTGATTGTAGACAAGTGCATAAATACTGTAGATGCCGTCTCTCTTATGTAATTGTGGGTCTTGTTAGCAAATGCTTTTGCAGTACTGGTTAAGGTAACTGGACAACAGCAAGAATGCTTATCTAGATGCTTCAGAAATTCAAAGATTATATATTAAGGAAACCGAAATTGGAAATTACATTCGCATGGCATATTTAATAGTCTTAATGAGTGCCCTAGGTTGCTCTTCAACAATTTCCGAAATCACTCTCAGTAAGGTCTATTAATGGAACTAGTGCTGAACGAAATAGGAAAATTTTTGGAAGCTGGTCGGAAAGTGCTCAAGTTCAAATCATCCAACCCGTCTAAGAGAAATGTATTCATTGTGGCATTAACTACCATAAAAGCCAGGTACCTGAAAATGGATGGTGGAAGCCTAATGAACGGGATAGTCATATTCTGAAACAGAATCTTATTGTTTATCCGCATACGAGCACTCATAATTCTTTTTGAGAACCAACGTAGTTATGCTTATCGTGCTTTAACAGCCTTTATCTTTGCTGTAACTTTTTTTCAGTTTCTTAAGGTGCTTGATAATTATTATATACCTTTTGTTGTCTCTTAATGTGAAATTTACTATTGCATGATCCAGAGGCATCATCTGAGAATCTTTGCTCTAAGCCTACTGGTGAGATTTTGCGAAAGATACTCAGCAGGGAGGTGGAATATGAGTTGGTCCGTGATGAAATATCTGCTCTGCTTCTGTCCTCACCAGATCCTGCAAGTCTTGTTCTCGACACACTGAAATATACTGATCCATTAAACTCAAGAGATTTCATTAGGTTAGGTATCCCCGTTAAGCATCGCATTTTACTACTGGAACATTTAAAGAGCTTTTCACCTGTCATCAGGCCTCAGTTAAGTCAGGAAACAAAACAGTTTTGTACTGTTTGGAAACTAGAGTTGAAGGCGGGGAATGATGATCATATGGAGAGCATATGTTTTCTTCAGTTTCTGGCTGCCTTCAAATTGGCTCCTCTAGTTGCTGCTAATGAAGTTCTTAAACTCTTGGATGCATCGAAGTGGGCTAAACAGGTCCCTGATTCTTGTGAATCTCTGGGATTAGCAGAGTTTTTACCTGGTAAGGAGTCCTTCCCGCTACCTCCCTTTCTCTCTGTGTGTCCTAGTTTTGCTTTTAGCAGGAAAGAAGTTCAAGGGAACTGTGTTAAATATTCTGGTTCCATTACTAGATTTTCTTAGTTCATCAACAGGGTGCTAGGGGGATTTTTGACCAACCCCACTAGGTATAGCAGTTCCCCTGTTCGACACACACTCAGTAATTACCAGAGATACACAGGTTTGTGTTCCTGGGGTGGCCTCAAGAGAAAATGCGAGTGTGGTGATTTGAACCCATGCCTTGATCAAGGAGGACAAACCCACTCTCCACTTGAGCAACCCCTTGGGGTTTGTTAGAATCTCTGGTTAAAATGGTTGAGAAATTGCATCAGTGATTACATGAAAGGAGATTTTTAATGTGAATATGAAATCATTAAAAGGAAGTACTGCAGAGCTACATGTTATTAGTTTTTGAGAAATGCGGTATTGATTTACTTAACATGCATGGACATTATTGTTTAGTGAGATTAGTTGCAGAAGTTTCATGTCCGTTATTTCAGAGGTTTCGAATATTTTCCATGCATATGATTGGCCTGGGAATCTCTCTCGTTAGAACCCACAGTACAGTTTTCAAGGAATTAAATGCTTGGCTGGTCTCATTTTTATGATATTTTGCTTCAAAGAATCATTTATCTGCAGCTTCTTTTTATCTGACCGTGTTTCTCTCATTTTTCTGCTTCTTTTTGCCAGGCTTTATCAGAAATCTTATTGAAAAGAAGCATTGGGTTGATGCTATTAAGTACATTAATGCACTGAAGATGGAGGACAAGTTCCCTCTAGCGCCTCTTCTCACTGATTATTTGGCATATTGGGAGAAAAGAGCAGATGAAATATCCCAGAAAAAAGACAGCTCGCCTAGCAGTCAGGTAAATGTTACCATGAGAAGTAATGCTTTAAGTTAATCTCCATATTCAGCTTGCACTCTTTCCTAAGGTCCTTATGCTAGTTTTGCTTGCAGATTGGGGCTATTAACAAAAAGTTAAGTGCTACAAAAACTGTGATGAAATGGATAGCGACATACAGGCTAGAGTCAGAGTTCTCACACAAGGATTTTGAAGCCTATATCAAACAGCTAGAAAAGCAAAAGGCTGAGGTCGAAGGTAAACTGACAGAATCCAAAGCTGATCGATCTGCAGCATCACAGAATGTATTGACGCAGCTGGACAAAAAGGAGGAATCACCAGCACAAGCCACCTCTGATCACATTGCCACCTCATGTGGTAATGCCCCCTCAACAGTCACCACCTCGACTGCTCCAACTTCAGCCACCAGTTCAAGCCATCAGCCCCAAAAGAAGCGTGGAAAAAGCGTAAGAGGATAGCTCCACAACCACAAACTCCAAAGGAACCCCCCAATGGTGGTCATCATTTGACCCGGTCCTACAATAGGCACCCGATCGATAGTCATAGGTTGACAAGGGGGGACCCGCACTCGGCAAGATCGTCTGGATACTATGGGGTGCCAAACCCCCTGAATGACTACCCTTTTAAATCATACCCTTTCAGTGGTACTGATCGTTACCATGGCAGAACTTGCGCAGTGCCTCTCTGTGGTGGTCGGCCTGTACGTTTGGCTGGTCCAGGGGCTGCTTACAGTGGTCCTAGATGGTAAGCTTTTCCCGTCTGGTCTCATGTATCTCATTCATCATGTAAATTCATTTTCTGCTCTTTATTCATCAGTCTAGTTGTGGTTTTATGGACCCATAGACATGGAGAAGCAAGAGTTGGGCAAAACCCTTTGCTACAGTAGCTGTTTCACAGGATTACTCTGTTCCACTATTTGTTCCATATTTTCTGTTTTGCTCTTTCGGCAGAACCACTTGCCCAAACGAATGAAATCCGAGTTCGGAGTTCTGCATTCAGGCAAATTCCAGTTAAATTGTATGTCTTGCTCTCATACGATGACAACTGAGGCTCATGAAACGTGCAATTTATACCTAGGATTTGAAGATTCTAAAGTGTTCTGCAGGTTTGAGGTGAGCCTCTGTTCATGACATGTAGGATGGAATCCAAAGGATCAGGATTTTGATGTCATACATATCCTGATTCTTGTTTTTGAATGTTGACATTTATGGTGATCTCGCGAATTTATGCTGCTCTTTATTATCATACGTGACTTGCGTGATAAGATATGTCATGCAGGTATTGGTTTTAGACTTTTTGTGAGACGAAAACTAATTTGAGATGATTGTGTCGTAAGTTACCAATTTGAAATTTTATTGGTATGGCATCGGATTCTCTTTCTCATGGAGGAAACAACCTAAGTACAGTTGTCCGTGATTGCTGGCCCTCGTCACCTGGAACAGCTGTTGCTGTACTTAAAACGGTACCACCACTTACTGCCTCGCCAGTTAACCCCCGCGCTCGAAGACAACCCCTATGGAGCCGAACGTTACCTCCGCCACGACCTTATTTAGGCCTCATGGACAGCTGCGTACTAAGCACCTCTGGACTCATTCCCCACCCCCGCTTGGCATCATGAGACTCCCACCGTCCCTAAACCCGGCCACCACCACCACCACCAGACTGGTCGCCATCACCACTGTACGCGTTCCCAACTATTAAAATTATGTATTATATTACCATGCACAACCGGTTGCTTTGGGCCAGCGGGGGGGGGGAGAGAGAGAGAGAGAAGCCGACACAAAAAGCAATGAGTGGAGATGCCGCACGGAGGGAGGGCGGGTTGTCTTGATGGGCCCTAACGAAGTTGACAGGGTTGATGAAAGCCAGGTTGGGTGATTTGGGTGTTTCCAACCTGGTTGTGAGCTCCATGGAATTGGTGGTGAATTGCTCAAAACAGTGTCGCTTTGGTCATTGGTTCACTTGAGTTTATGTTACCAGTCAAAAAAAGAGGCCGCGTCATCGCTTTCTATTGGTAGGATTGGACAAACTTAATGGAGAAACTTGATTTTACCAATTTAACAAGTGTCGGGATTTTAAAAGTTTTAAGACCCAATTACATATTCTCAATAAGTTTTAAAGATTTTCGGTACACTTGTCTCTTTCTTTATATTTGAAGCAAAGATACAAAGGACATTGTATACAAATGTCGAAAAAGTCAGACTTTACCCCTTGAAATGTCGTGTACGGCAAGACAACAATGCCATTCGACGGGTGAATTAGCGGCTACAACAAACTGCAAGTGGATACGATGCGACCTTTTTAGGCTTGGGGTGTAATGTACGCTATCCGAAAGTAGGTAGGTGATATCAAAATTTCCCTTTTCTCTTGCTTCCAAATTGAGGTGGATATCAAGGTGTTATTACATGGATGTGAACTTCATTGACCAGATTTGGTAAGCACTAACATCAAACATTTGAGTTTGCCTAAACTCATGGACAAAACCACTTGGAATTCAAAGCTTTCATCACCTACTATCTTGGTAGGTGGACGAAGAGGGCTTCACCTAACTACGTAGGAAAAACCAGAAGGAAGTGGAAATACAGGAGAAACTCAATTGAACTTCTCTACCGAATGCTATCACTTGGAAAACCACAAAAACAGGCCCGCGTGGATATTTGTTGGCTTGTCTTAATTCTCCCCCTTATTTGGGAGGACAGAGGAAAAGGTGGAGTTGATCCGAAACTTAAAAACAGAAATTGCATTTGGGAACCAACATTCATAGACACACTCCAAATTTAGAGGTAATTCAGAGAATTTTGATTGATGTTTTGACATACAAGGAGGCGTAGCATGCAATGAATCACCATTAATAAAGTGAAATAATAAAAACCTATTTTTTTTTTTGTTTATTGACTGAGATGAAAGCACTAAAGAGTGCAATTGTAGTGATTTTACGGAGTGAACTAGTTTTAATTTTATTTTTTTAATGAATTTCACTTATTAGAATTTAATTGTTACATTAAAAATTTCGTTTTAAGGTGAAAAGATTAATTTTATCCAAGGCCTTTAGTTCTTGTTGGTGCAAATTATAAATGAATATATTAAGAGATGAATGCTTCCTACCCAGTCATCAATCACCAAAATATAAGTAAGGGCAATTTTTTATAAGACATATATGAAATGAATAAGTTAAGTAATAAAATAGTAGCAAGTTGAAATGGTATTTCAATCCAACATGAAATTCGAAGGGTTGGCTCAGTCAACCATTTGAATTTTGGGGGCAAAGAATTTTTAAGTAGTGAGACTTTTGGACTTATTACGAGTTGCAAAAGGTAGTGGGGGAGGTGCAATAGCTTTGAACTTTGAATGTTGTTACATTCATTTTTTTTCCCTACAAAGATAGAATGTCTCTCTTCCTTAATTTTCTTTATCTTAAATAGGGAAACACTCATTCTCATAAAAAAATAATAATTAATTTAGAACATATATTTGAATGACTTTTATATTTTACTTTTTGTTTAATGTTAGTTATGCGGTTCACGCATTTTGACTTTTCAAATTCCCAACTCCTCAAACTTTTCACGACACTAAAAAATTGACATGTAAATTGACATATAATTTTTTTATATAATTTTTTAAATTATGAATTAATGGGATCTTTTTGCCCTCTCGCTTAAGTCCAAACAAACGCGTCATTAAATAAGCATGTGCAACTCTATCAGATGAAGGTGGGAGGAAAATGACTTCTTCCTTTTTTCGGTTCCAATTCCCACAAATTTCCAATCCCTTAAATTCCCTGGCCGTCCGTCAAGTGCGTCGTTTAGGAAAGCCGCGTATTTAGTGGCAGCGACATGTGAAAGTGAAATCACTCCAAACTCGATTGGCATTTAGCCAAGGGCAATGTCTTCAATGTCCTGTCAGCCGCACCGAAGAAATTGGATGGATCCAATCTGAGCTCTGTCAGCCGCACCGAATAAACGGATGGATCCAATCTGAGCTGTAATAGAAACCATTTCCCACACGATTGTGCAAAACAGACCACCATGATCATCTGGACCAGATCGAATCTATAACAATCCGGACCCCACTATGTAATATTATTCGCTTTGAACATTAAGTCCTCACGACTTTTAAACCCGTTACATAGATTAGAGGAATCAAAACCTTATAAACTAGCCCAAGACTTCCCTCTAAGCAATGTGAGACAAGAGAGGACCCATTCTCTGCGCACGTTCGGAAACTAAGGTGCAGACGCATCGCCATCCCTCCTCTCTGTGCATCGCCGCTTGAGCTGTCATATAACTAGCCAAGTTGGTTCGATTTTTAAAAATTTCTATCCAGTTCTCAATTCCTAAAAGTGGAATCGGTGTCTAAAAGGTCCGGTTTCCAATTTCAAAGAGAAACTGGACCTACTATATATATATATATATATATATATATATATATGTAGCTTTATTTTTTATTTATTCATAACATATAGCATCAAGTAATGGGAAAAGAAAAAGGACCGATTCCATTGGACCGGACCGATCCAATTTGGTTTCTGATTTAGTCCCTTATTCCTAATTTGAAAAATTGGTCCTCGTGGACCAGTTCCCTGGACCGGACTAGAAACATATTACCCGTACATTTTTTCATAGCTGAACAGTTCAAATCATCAATTGAGAGGGACGTGAAATCAAGAATTAGATCGGGAACGGATCACTCCCCCATAGCTGAACAGTTCAAATCATCAATCGACAGGACACAACACATTAAAATCTCCCCAGAATCTGTCCATCATGCAATTCAGTATTCACGGAACGGAGCTGATAATATGATATTTGGGGTGGGAACATCGCAGGCAAGGATGAGGTGGAGAGAGGATCCCGCAGGTCCTGCCTGCCCCAGTATCCTCTCACGTCTCACCAACCTCACCAACCCCCGCAATGACAACTCACCTTTTGATGATCACTAACCAAAAACTTGATCAAGGAACTGTCCTTATCCATTGCCCAATCAACATGTTGATTAAAGAAACGATTAAGTTTTGTCATCGACTCAACAAGTGGGTCATACTAGTCCTAGTATCTGCGGTCTGCGTCTTCTTAGTACTTCGGGTAGGGGACCAAATGTCAAGGTTTCAATCGTAACACGGCTCTGTCCATACTATCAAGTTCGGTGTAGCAGCAGCCAGCTCTACAGATATTTGACGACATCCAGATCCAAAGCTTTGGAAGTGCATTGCCATTTTTGGGAAGAATTACCAAAAGATTTCTAAACTCATTGCACCTGCGCTAATTCATTCTCAAATCTTATAATTTGATCAATTTGACTCTAAACATTTTTGACAATTTGTTAATGTAATTCATCCAAATTACTGACATAGATATTGATCGTTCTAAATGACAGCCGGTACTGCATTGATTAGTTTTTAATTTTTAAATAGTTTTCCAAATTTTATATTTCGTTTTTTTTTTTTTTGTACTTCTCTTTTCCTTTTTTCATTTGTTGTGGTTGGTGAGGGTCTCCAATGCTTGCCAACAGAAACCTTGCCCAAATGTGGGCCAGGCCATCACGAGCGAGGGCTTCACAGCCCTCGCCTAGTGGCCCGCGAGCTTTGGCGCGGTGAATAGAAAAAGAAATGAAAGAAAAGAGAATAAAATGAATAAATAAAAATATATAAATAAATTGAAATTATCTACATCAATGCCCTAGGCGTGTCACGTAAAACGACTAGTGTTTATGTCGGTAATTCCTAGCCAAAGTGACCCGGATTAACTATATTGACAAAATACCAAAAGACTAAAGATTAAATTAGCCGAGGTTTACGAATAGATTGGTACGCATATAATAAATTTTAGACTTTTTGGATAATCATCCTCGATTTTCAACAATAAAGTCGATAAATTTAGGGTCAAGAGAAAATTTAGAAGAAACAACGTATGTGGCATTAGATGTCAAAGTTGGGAAAAATTGATGTTGATTATTCTGCAATATTCGCGATCCCATTCCACTGCACTGACTCGGCTGATTCATGTTCCGGCCAGGGTCCATTCACGGTTCACAAGAGCCAAGGAAATCGTCGCGTTTCCTCCTGTAGCTTTCTCAATATTCAAATTCATCTCCTCTTTCTCAATGGTTAGTCTTTCTTAATGATTAGTCTTCTGACGTCTGCTGCACTAAGGCCCCCCGACAAACCTTATCTGCGAGTATCTTCTGTGTCGCTGGACCAATCCATTTGCCAAGTCCCTCCTAGATTTTGGCAAACCTATCGTTTAGGCAGGTAAATTTAGTCAGGCATTTATTGACCCCCTAATTTACTTGCCTAAATTGAAAGACAGGAAAATCCCATTTGTCTACACATGCGTTTAAGTGTATACCCCTCTTGAACCCTTGTGGTGGAGGTGGTATTTGTATAAGAAAAGGTCTGGTCTGATTTAGCCTTTTCCACCTTAAAAGGGCCTTCCTGTGATAAAAGCCTTTCGTGAACAGCAGACGGTCCCTATTCACTTGCAGCTGTGCAGCATTTCCTGATTTCCAGGACTAGCATTCTCGTTTCGGCACCAGGGGCGGCGGGAGTTTTGTAATTCTTGATTAATCCGTCAAAATGGGCAGCCTCTCCCCCTCAAGTGTTGGCCTGACCATGGTTTGTGCACCCGTAATGGGTGAATCTGTTGACCAAGTGGTTGAAGAAATGCACAAGGCGAAGGCACAAGGTGCAGACGTGGTTGAGGTCAGGCTGGATTGCATCAAGCAATTTCAGGCTCACCAGGATCTTGAAGTCATCCTCAAGAGCAAGCCGTTACCGGTTATCATTGTTTACAGGTAAGCACGTTTCTGCTAAGGCCAGGTTTTATGCATATTATCTGTTCAACATATAGATTTTAGATGTTTTCATTCGCCGGTGGACCTAAACGTTGTATCAAGGCATTCAGGCATACACTTACCAATTGGCACATTTAAGTCCTGCTAATTTCAAGTCTTTCGGGTTGTCGTTTCTCTCTCCAAACTTGGGCTGCCATTTTGGCACTTCCGGGGCTGCCACGTAGCCAATTCACAAGGAAAGGACCTCACTGCACTTTTCTTGAAAAAGCTTGGCACTTTTGCACTTCTATGAGGTCTAGAACTTCCAGTGGAGTTTTCTCATTGAGAGTAACCAAAAATCAAATTCCTTGGAATGGAAAAGAGAGCTTCTCATATCTTGAATTTCAGATATTGTAGTTATCTGCTGCAGAAATCAGTGCATGAGTGTTGACACCGGCATAATTATTAATTATGCATAGGTCAAAAGATTAGTCCCTGCTTTTTCCATAGGTCAATTAACTTCCTGTAAATTCTGCAAATTATGTGAGTCGAAAAAGAAAATTTTGTGGATGGTTTGCAAATGTTCGGAGCAGAAAGAGCAGAGAAAACAATGAAATGGTTCTGCTCCTTGCGTACCTCTGCTTTTACTGGTGATGGAATGGTTGAACAAGCACTATGTGAGTAATTTATGAATATCTAATGAACTTTACCCCCCCTCCCCCTCCCCTAGGCCTAAATGCGAAGGGGGGCTATATGAAGGTGACGAGACAGCCCGGTTGGAAGCACTTCGTTCTGCTCTGAAATTAGGTGCTGATTATGTCGATTTCGAGCTCAAGGTATCAAATAGTATTCCACAACCCTTTTCTAAAATTTACTTCTTATGAATGGCGCTTCAGAACATTTCTGTGTAATGACATGCAAAATGACTCTTGAAAAGCACTCCAACTTTATGTCCTTTTCCAATCAATCGAATTGATAATTTCATCTGAATTTGTGTTATGAATCTTCAGATTGCTGCTGAACTTATGAGTAAGCAGAATAAGTTGCACTGTGGAGGTACCAAAGTGATAGTTTCATGCTTTTTGGATGACGTGACCCCTTCAAAAGAAGAACTTAGCAATCTTGCTACACACATGCAAGCTACTGGTGCAGATATTATCAAAATTGTCACTAGTGCAAGTAACATCACAGAACTGGCCAGACTTTTTCAATTACTGTCTTATAGCCAGGTAGGAACCACATGCGAACACTGCAGTTAACTTACTCCTTTTTCTGGATAAGCAGCCAAAAAAAGCTAGATTCTTGGTTTAATTCACACATAAGTTTAACAGATTTCAAGTTGAGATGTGCATAAGTTCTTACTCCTCCATGCAGATGCCAGTAGTTGCATACTCTGTTGGAGAAAGGGGTCTTATCAGCCAATTGTTGAGCACCAAATTTGGTGGTACTTTAGTCTATGGCTCAATAGAAGGAAAGGCAGTTCCTGGTCTTCCTACTTTGGAAAGCCTAAGAAAAGCATACAAAGTTGAGCACATCGATTCAGATACGAAAATTTTCGGCCTCATCTCAAAACCAGTTGGCCACAGCAAAGGTCCGATTTTGCATAACCCTACGTTCAGACATATGAATTTCAATGGACTTTATGTCCCAATGTTCGTTGACAATCTTAAAGAATTCTTCGAAGTATACTCTACCCCTGACTTTGCCGGTTTTAGGTATGTCTGTGCACTTAACATTCAGTAATCATTTTGTACTGCTTTATGCTTCCAGTTACTGCCAGTATCTCATTATTCAAATTGGTGGTTCCAGTACATTTAATTTCTTGCTCATTGATTATGTCGGTACGTCATAGTCTCTTACTCAACCGACTCCTATATAGCATATATAAACATATACAAGCTTCACTCAATCTCCTGCAATCTGGCTAGTCTCCACCTACACTTTCCCATCTCTTTGAACAAGTTCCTTTCGTTTTGAACCCATTTCCAGTACAACAGCTTGAAGAAGTCAAATAATGCATATCTACTCATTTTTTTAGTCCTGGCTTCTGATCTCTCGAGTTTACTTCACTGCGATGACCTCATTGAGTAAAATTTGTCTGTATAATTAGAGGTTCTTTTTTATTTGCCAGGATTAAAGAGTCTGTTTGAGTCCTTTTGTTTTGATGTAGACATGAATTTCTCTTAGTTGTGAACTGCAGTGTGGGGTTTCCATACAAAGAAGCTGTCGTTCAGTTTTGTGATGAAGTACATCCACTCGCTCAGGTGAGCTTCTCTTCCTATTGCCCAATTTTTGATGACATGATTGTCTTGTTCTTTCCATCTCTAAACTTGTTCTGCTCATAGCAGGTCAACACATAGTAGATCATTTTTGTTTTCCCCCCTTTCATGAAAAAAAGCAACATTAACCTTCACTGACTCAGCCTGGTTCATTTTGACTATAATCTAAATCCTTAAAGGGAGAACATTTGATAGTCCCCAAATTGTTTTTATTTCCCAAATTTTATCCAACTTTTAGTAGCAAATGAGTTCTCTGCAATATGAGTGATGCAGAAAACTGCAATCTGCATGCTCATACCACACAAATAGAGCCCCTCTCACACTTCTTACTTTCTTTTAAGCAAGTAAGTTACAGACCTTCATTCATTTTATCTCAAATGACTGCACTCCAATTGCCATAAATATGCAGGTTTATTTACCCTGATATATATTGATTGATTCTCTCTTCCTGATGTGTGGCCTCAATCACAATCCAAATATGTTGATGTATTGACTATCCCCCAAATTATTATCTCTCATCAGACCATAGGTGCCGTTAACACTATAGTAAGGAGGCCTAGTGATGGGAAATTAATCGGGTATAACACAGATTGTGAGGCTTCAGTAACTGCCATAGAAGATGCTCTGCAAGGTACTTGAATTTTCAGCGCATATCAATCGAAGCCTTGTTAAGGGTCAAGAAGCATAATTTCTTATTGCTTCTGCCTGTTGAATAGTGATAAACTTCACAGTTTAAGAAAATTGACTTATCGGTAGATGTTTGTTGAGTTCTTGCAGAATGTCGATGCATTAATGGTGAAAAATCCTTGGTTTCTCCACTGGCGGGCAAAGAGTTTGTGCTAGTTGGTGCTGGAGGTGCAGGACGAGCTTTGGCTTTTGGTGCTAAAACCAGAGGAGCTCGGATCATTATTTTCGACATCGATTTTGGTATGCAGACTTGGAATTATTTTGATTTAGCATGAATTGACTTGTGATTGTTCATAGATAATTGTTCTGGAATTGGATAATAAATACTTCCACCTAATACTGTGGTGTTTCATGTTAATAGAAAGGGCAAAGATGCTTGCTCATGCTGTTTCTGGCGAAGTTAGGCCTTTCGGGGATTTACCTTATTTCCAGCCGGAGAAAGGGTCAATTCTTGCTAATGCGACACCAATCGGAATGCATCCAAACAAGGACCGAATACCGGTTTCCGAGGTTCCATACCTGAAGTAAATCCCTTCATCACAAAAGAGATAGTTTGCCTGTTGTAGCTGAAGATGCTTTTATGTTTTTTAGGCGAGTTTGGGGGTTTTCCAGCTCGTCTTCGATGCTGTGTATACACCGAGAAAGACCACTCTACTAAAGGAAGCCGAGGCTGCCGGAGCAATTACTGTGAGTGGAGTTGAAATGTTCCTCAGGCAGGCCATAGGCCAGTTCAATCTCTTTACCGGAGGAGAAGGTACCTCTTCAGTTCTCTCTTTGCTTACACAATGCATCTTTTCTTTCTCTGATGCATATTGCCTTTCTTTCCCGGATATGGTAAGAAAAAGACTGAAAATTTTGACATGCCTAATCCACCAAAAAGATATCGTAGTTTCACCGAATGACCAAGATCAAATTTCTGCTTCACTGAGAATTCATCAGTCTTGGAGAAGTCAGGTTTGCTTTCTTTTCCTTTGCCAAATTGGTGGCATGAAGCTATGAATTAGGAAGGATTAGTCGACAAAACTCTGACATTTGTGTGATCAAAACTGGATTTTGAGTACTAGTGTTTCAAATCTAATTCGGCATCAAACCGTCATGTAGGGAGCTGATTTCTGTTTCAAACTAGCTTATCGTGTGGCAATCTCTAGTCTCTCAGTTTTGCTGGATTTGCCAGAAGAAAATTCCAAGTTCGCCTTGGATTGGTGAAAGCTTCCTAGTGTACTTAATTTATGATTAAGCCATGCATCTTTCCCACTTTCGCTCGACATAAACATCACGAGATTGCTCCAGTACGCAGAACTCCATTAAGATCACAAATATAGACCGCCCGCATCTGATTCACGATGGACACGATGAGAACCACGCTGATTCCTTCTGTCTTACAGCACCCAAGGAGTTCATGAGGGAGATAGTTCTGGCCAAGTTCTGACCAGCTGCGACAAGGACGACGCTGCAATGACAACATCATGTCCTCGTTCGACTGTTCGCCGAAAAGCTCTAGCTTGGCGGGGAGAAAAAATAGAACACTTGAAGTAATTTAAACTGGTGTCATCTGTTCGAGTAAATGCATTCCGTTGTATCGACAATCTTCACTGTGCTACTCCAATTGGTGATGGTATATCCAGAGTTTAAAGCTGTTCTCAACACAATTTGAATGATGATTATTCCTTCTCCGGCGAGGGATACGAAGCCATACGGCTGAGAGTATGTTGCAGTGGTGCTACGCGCACAAAACCAACCAAACCGGGGCTAAAGGGTTCAATCAAAACGAACCACAACACATCAGTACAACATAACATCCCCACAAAGCTAAATCATGGGTAATCGACTGCGAAATTTCACTCGAGATTTCTTTGTTCAGTCCAATCCTTCTGGTTTGGTTCGATGGAAATTTTTATGGTCACTCCGAACAAATATACCCAAAAAAAAAAAAAAAAGAGGAGGAAATTAACCTAACATCCCCACAAAGCTAAATTACAAGTAATCGACTGCAAAATTTCGCTTGGGATTTCTTAGTTCAGTCCGATCGATACAGATATACCAGAAAAAAGAAAAAGGAAATCAAATGGTGATGGTTCGACAAAAAAGGATGGAGATGCGGGGTATCGAACCCGTACCTCTCGCATGCAAAGCGAGCGCTCTACCATGTGAGCTACATCCCCTCTTGTCAATGCTTCCCAATTTTTTATATAAATTATTTTTGATCAGGGAGTTTTTGGCTTTCATTAGTAAGTTTGTAGTAAAATAGTTAACTAGGTAGTTCTTTTTCTATGTGTTTACTTGAAATAATCGATTTCGGTGAGTTTTGTAAAGCGTCAAAACGGCTTCTTTTTTTTTTTTTTTTTCAATTAATAAGCTTGGAATAAAATGGTTACTTATGAGTAATATCTCTTATCATAACGTTAGGATTATATTAATAATAACCCATGTAATTATTTTCAATCGAATTATTGTCAGCTTAAGTTTACTTATGTGAAAATAAAAGGAATCTGAGGTGACCAAGCAAGCTAGAGGGTAGGTCAAATATAATCTGAACACGCAATTCGAGACTAATATGATATATATATGGTTCAAACTTTTATACCATGTTCAGTCAAACAAATTATATTGATCAATTTCAAGAAAATGTGGATTAAAATCTGCCAAAAATTGCTTATCAATTTTATGAATAGAGCTTACGAGAAAACATTTCACTAATTCGATTTACTCTGCATATAATTTTTATGTTGCGTTATATATTTTGCAAATAAACGCCTTGGCCGGTGGATCCATTTGCTCATTATATGGAGGAGAACACTAAGAAAAATCTAATAAAAGCTAAAATTATGGAGATTCTATGAATTTACAGCCTATTTACCACATTCAAGCCCAAAAGATCATTTGGGCTTGAAGTAGTCCAGTTTGATCCGAGCTAGGCTTCGCATATAATATGCCCTAAGGTGCTTATGAGACATATGAGATTTGTGCTTTTCCACTTAAAATCCTAAACCATTACTCTCATGACATATTTATTTCAAACTAATTTTCATCTCACAAAATTCTTCGATCGGTACTCCATGATGCATTTTCACCAGAGTAATTTTTGCCTAACCAAAAAAAAAAAAAAACTAAAGTTGAGATTTTTTTCACAAATAAGTGATGGACAATGTGTAGAAGGTGCACCGGTATTGTAAAAACACGTGCATTTATAGAATTAGAAAATTTTATCAAACATGAATTGAAAAGGCAAATAGATAGAAGAAATGCAAATTGGATTTATATAGTGGTTCAACTTTTCCACCTAGCCTACACCATTCTCCCACTTCTAAAAACCTCAACAAAGACCGAAATCCATTATGTAATGCTTGAGATAATATAGTTTGTACACAATGTGTTGCTTCCACTTAAAACTCATGGAGTTGTTTCTATTAATTCAAGCACCTCTTACAACACCATATCACTCAATTTTCATATTACAAACTTTGCAACCTTTATAGAGATTTATAATAAGAAACCATCCAATTTTTTAACAAAAAAAGCAAGAGATTTTAACATGATAAAGATAGAGTTGTTTGTGAGCTTCTTATATACCACCAACCACTTCAAATGTTTTTAAGACTTCCAAGGTTCAAAATAGCCATTAGGGTCACATTTGGTGGGCCGAATAAAGCTACGAATAGAATAACTTGTGTCCTATTTGGTGTTTGAAATAATGCAAAATCTAGTTATAGCCCGAATAGAGCTTGGATGAAAAAATCTCACCTGGGGATGGAATAAATCTGAATTACATATGTGAAATTTAGAAAACTGATAAATCACTTGTTCTTTTCCCAATTCTGCGCTTGCTAATTGCTCTTCCTTTCTTTTACCTATCATCTCTCTCTAGTTTTGATTTCTCTCACTAAAATGGCCACCACAAAACCGAAGCAAGAGCACCACAAAGCTACCTAGAGGAGCCTTTGTCAATGTGTTGACGAGGTGGGACCCACATCGCAATGGCCTGAGCAGACTTCAATGGCCACTACTCCCATTGGCAACAACCTACTTCCTACCTTCAGTTGTTGGGAAAAGCAGCGCCGGAGCTCATGGGCTCTATTTTGTTCTTAAGTGGCAGAAATAGAGTGTGGAATTTTTCTTGACAAGAGTTTGATTTTTTTTTACCTCGGCTGATGATCATATTGGAGACTAGGTTCTTGAGCTGACGAAGGAGAGGCATCATCCTCAAGGTCACGGAGAAGAGCGGTGTCCGACACAAATGGAAATTGTAAAAGGCTGAATAGTTTTTATAGCTTTCACTATATATTTTTAATTTTAATCTTACAAATGAAACACTCATTTTAATAATATTTATCTGAATCAATACTATATCTAGACATCAACAAAAATTGGATGGGATATTTAAAATCCTATCCATATCATTATACTATCCAACAAAAATGTTTGGACAACCAAATGTAGCCTAGAAGTTTTGCCTAGTCAAGTAGTCGTTAGTCTAACATTCTTTGACCATGAGGATGTCACTCTACAAAGCATTAAAGGCCATTTTCGAAAGTATAACATTTTGCTTTTACACTTTGTCTGGCATTTCTTCTACAATCCGAAAAGGGTATAATAAAGCTACTTTTAGTGAATTCTGGCACTTAAAAATAGCAGTGAAATACCAAATTGAGTCCAATCCAAATTGATAAAGAGCTATATCTTCTTACTGTTGGCACCTAATGTCACGCCTTGAACCTCGGGCACGCACACATCCCTCGGCGATCGACTAAAATTTTGCGATGTCCCTAGGATGCGTCGCCAACCCTTTCATTTTATGCACAAGTGGAAGCAAACTCATAAACCTTAGACAACAATCAAACACATGAGATAGAAAAGCAGGACAATCAATTTTTCTCAAATACACTTTATAAACAAACCAAGTTAAACCTATAAGTTCATATACAAAGTTCTGACTATAAAAGAAACTATTAAGGTTTACATAAAAGAAACCACTAAACCATCTACACTCTAGACCCTTTAGCCTCGGGCTCTGGATCCTCCACACTATGGCCCTAAAAATGGTAACTCACGATAGGATGAGATAAAAATCTTAATGAGTTAAACCCTAAGCCCCAACTAAGGCGAGAATTCACTCAAAGGCGTCCTAAACATGCACCATCCAGAACTTACCTCGCTTGGGCACGTCCCTGCACATTGGTCCATCTCATATGCACTTATAAACGCAGCATGCGTAATCAGCAATTGGAACACTTCAAACACTCATCGAATATTCACAGAATTCCCGATTATAAGGCCAAATCGTTATGATACGTCCCATTCTATGCCACATAATTTCATCCCATAATCAGGCGCGGATAACTCATATTGATTGTTCAATCCACACCCAATATTCACTCTCAATATCCAAACTAAATATTCAAGCTCAAGGCTCTAGAGGTGGCTTCCATGTGACTTAATCACCATGTAGCACTTAGCCCTTAACCACATATGGCAATAGTACAAGGTTCTAGAGGTGGCTCCCATGAAGTCACGCTATCGTGTAGCAATTAGCCCTCGACTATGTAAGACAGTAGTGCAAAACTCTAGAGGTGGCTCCCATGTGACTCAATTCATCATGTAGCACTTAGCCCTCGACTACAATAAGTAACGGTACAAGGTTCTAGAGGTGGCTCACACAAAGTTTCATTATCGTGTAACACTTAGTCTTTTACCTACTCACAACCCACTCGGTCTCCTCAACACATCTCATCCTCTTTCAATAGTCGCCACATAAAGCAATAACAACAAACCACGACCATGGCACAACCATTCATGCATCATCATGCATAACTTCTAAGCATATCACAAAGTAACCACGTCACCAAATAGATATGGTTCAGCAAGCATAGCATCAAAAACAATCACCAAAATCACTACCGATCCTAACCGGCATAAACGGTCCACTTGCGTGTCTCCAAGTTTAAACTCAAAAATCTAACCAAACGAGTTCAGAAAATTCCCAAATTTGAAAATATTGTAAAGGACACATAAACAAACATTTTTCGTGAAGACACCTCAACCCAAATCCTTCTAGATTAAGCCCAGTAAATCGCTCAATCTAGTACAAAAACTGGGTTCTAAAAAAAGTCTGTTTTCCAAAACCAGCTTGGTTTGAGATCCAAAACTTGTCTATTTGATCTGAAATTTGAATATGTTAAACTTCAAGATGTGAAAAACAACTTTCATGAAGGAACCCTTTCAAAATTCGAACCCTAGGAGTTGATGAAAATCCATAGAATCCTAAAAGGTCACCAATTCCGGCAAAAACGAGGGTTTCTGTTTTCAAATGACGGAGCTGAAATCTCAATTTTTTTTTTATCCCTAAAATCTTGAATAAAATATATGTCATAGCTAAGGATGTCTAAAACATTTTTCAAGATGAATCAATCTCAAAATCTTAACACATTTCAATCTACAAAAATGGCAAATGGCGAGGGTCCAACAATTAGTATCAAGGAAAAACCACTAAATTAGACTAATCCATCCTCATTAGAGCTAATCTATCCAATTAGATCAACTCTAATCCATCTCAAGACTAATCTAACCAAATTAGATTAGCACTAATCCATCTTAAGACTAATCTCACTTAGTCTAATCTAATTAAGCTAATTAACACTAATCTAACCCCCTAAATATAATTAACAACCTAATCATGGATTATGGAGTTAACTCACTAGATTAGCGAGCTGATGGGTCTGCAGTGATAGCGACATGAAGGCGATGAGGAACCGTGTCTACGGTGGCTCCAAGGGAGGCTCGGATGGGCGTTGAAAAACACCTCGCAAGTCTCTGCTAAAGGAGGAGAAACCAATTCTATTTTGTTTCCACTTGAGCTGCTGGTCGGGTGGCTATTGGCGCGGCTCGATTGTCTCGGCTCGGCTCGATTGTCTCGGCTCGGTGGGACAATGGCTGGACAAATTAGGCGGAGCTACTAGCGGCGAATGGCGAAGGAGCTAGTCGAGTTATGGCAGGTGGGGGCTACTCTAGACGTGAAGATGCAGCTGAGTGTTGTTGGTGCAAGGGTTGTGGGTCATTGATGAAGTTGGTTGGTAGATGTGAGTGGAGATCAGCTGGTGAAGGCATGGGGTGATGCATGGAGTTAGCGAAGCTGGAGGTGGGGCACTAATGGATTGGACGTAAGGTAATGTGTGGGGTTGGTTGGAGCGATGGAAATGAAGGAAATAAAACAAAATGAAAGAAGGGTAGACGTGGGGGAGAAGAAGGTGGGGTTGCGGCAGAATGAAAGAAGGGAAATGAAGGATAAGAAGAAGAGGGAAAAGGTAGAAGAAAAGTGAGTCGGCTGAGGGGGAAGGGAGCTGCACACGTTCAATGGAGGAGAGAGGGAAGGAGAGAGGAGAGAGGGGAGGCCAAATAGTCAAGCAAAAATATTAAAATAATGATTAAAATGCCACAAAAGTCTTCATCTCAATTGTCAATTGGCCAACCACTAAGAAAATAGGTCAAATTTCCCTAATTAGATCCATTTTGGGTAGCAAAAATACTCAATCAACCCCCATCCGAATTTCACCTTTATTTTCCAATTTTTTCGAAAACCTAAATTTTCTGCAAAGTTCCGGACTCGACAAAATTTCTCCAAAAGATGAGACGAGGTCCTATAAATGAATTGTGACACGTTTGAAAGTTCGATTCCCGAAATTGAATTCAATTTCGTGGTTAAAATCAATCGGACGTGATTTTAATACAATTCAACCCACTGGGTAGCTTTTAGGGATTTTACCGCGGTTATACCCCTTAGCAGCTTCACCTAATAGGTCAGTTAACTCGTGAATGATCAACTTAGAGAAAAAAAGACCATAGGCGCATTGTCGAAAAGCCCATTTCATTTTATTGAGACAGGATTGAAAATTCATGATGTCACACCTAAATTTTGCTAACCCCATTGACTATGAAAATTAGGAGTCGACCCCACTCCCTAAACAAATTTTTTGCATTAAAAGTCAAACAAATATTAAACAAGTTAAGCAAGGGCTCAGAGTTTAATTAAATTAATTGGACTAAGCTAGTAGGAGTGTGAAACTTGGCCAAGCCCATAATCTTTTCCTTGTGACCCAATTTGACATGTGCTATGCACATGCGATTGCCTAACTAGAAAGATTGCATTCTTGTGTCTAAATTGGAAGTAGTGAGGTATATTATGTCACAAAAATTGACAAATGGAAGAATAATGAAAATGTATTTTAATTGCCTGACATGAATAAATCGCATTGTTATAATATTTTTATTAATGTGATCCCACATTAGATTTCATCGAGGATTTATTATCCAAATCTAATTAATGATAACTATGGAGATTGCCCATATCCACCAGGATTAATCTTGATGGAAGATTATATCTACTAAGATTTGTATGGGTATATAATATATAAGTTATATAAACCAAACCCTCTTATTATTCTGATAATTCCAATTATTCTAATTATTTGAGAATCGGATGACACACCATAAAGGTTGAGAGGGCAATTAGCTAAAAGTGCCTATTCATGATTCAAGCTCCGCAATCTGTTCTCAACTTCATCAATGGTTTTAGGTTAGTATAAAATTTTACATGTTTTCACATTCAATCCTAATAATCTAGATCTTGGTTTTTTTGCAAATTTTCTAATAATTAATATCAGAGCAATTTAAGTATGGACCAATGGAGAACTGCAAGGTTGTGGAATCAAGAAACGCTAAATTTATTAAGAATGACTTGATTAGTGAAAGCAGTCACTTCAGGGACCTATTCCTGAGAAAGATCATTCATATATTCTACTTTTCACATCAAGCATTAGATTGTTTGTTATTTGTAATGCCCCTTTTGTTAATTAGGTTATTGAGCAACCAATCCTTGAAATTCTACAACCTACCGATATTGATTCGGTAGATTCAAATGCTCAACAATTACGAGAAAATGTTGAATAACCAATTGAATAGCATGCTCCTCAAGATAATATTGATACAACATTAAGAAGATATGCTAGAATAAAGAAATCAATAATTCCTAGTGATTATATTGTATATTTACAAGAATCTAACTATAATGTTGGTGTTGAGATGATCTTGAAACGTTTTTACAAATCATGAGTTGTTATAAATCCATCTTGTGTTACAATGCAATGAAAGAATAGATGAATTCAATTGCATCTGATGAAGTCTTGGATTTAGTAGAGTTGTCCAATGGGGTGAGAGCCAATGGTTGTAGATGGGTATTTAAAACTAAGAAAGACTTATTGGGCAACATTGAGAGATATAAAGCCAAACTTGTCACCAAAGAATTCACTCAAAGGGAGGGAATTGATTAGTTGCCAAATATGTTTCCAAAGCTCACGGGGTGGCTGGTATAGTGTTAAGGCTTGGATTGTTGAATTTTGATTTGCCTCTTCTCTTTTTATGGCATACGTACTATTGGCTATATACTGACTATATTTTGTACCTATCCACACAAATTTATCTTGTGAGATTTAAGTTTTTAGAGGGATTGTTAGTATTTCACTAACAATTTACTCATCAAATAGTCTGCATTTAGTACGTTTGTCACATTTAGCCCTCTTTCAAAATTAAGTCGGCCACTTTTGTTTGTTCTCTATAGCTAGTTAGTCCTTTAATAATTCCACATTTAATTCATCTGTCTTGATGAATGTTATCCCCGTTACCCATTAACCACATAACTGAATGTGATATTGAATCTCTTCTGTCATAAGCTTTGTCATTCCCATGAGGGGCGTGACCCTTTTCTACATTCCAAAAGGAATTTTAAGGGAAATAAGCCCCTTTTTAATATTCGACTCCAGAGGGTTTGAGGGTTCTAAGATAATTTCCATGCTTATTTACCTGGCATGGCTCTATTGAAAAATAGTAGATCTCTGAAGCCTAAACTTTCCAAGTCTCTTATAAGGTTTAGAAGCTCCCATTTTATCCAATGAAGACCAGCTTTAGACTCATTGTTTCCCCACAATAATGTTACATTTTTTTTCTCTATTGACACGGTGTATTGAGACAAAGCTTGAACTATAGTTTTTATGAGAATTTCTTTTCCAGCTTTTGAAATTAGATTCTCCTTCCAACTTTCTAACTCCATGCTAAATCTTGCTAAAATCCAGGTGAACTTATAGTTTTTAGACTTTCCCCAATCTGATGGAATTCCCAAGTACTTTCTTGTCTGTTGAATTTCAAGGACTCTTAATTCAAAAGCCATTTTTCTTCTTAAATATTGTGGATAGCCCATAATAAGAGAAATACCAAACTTGTTCAAGTTGATTTCTTGCCTAGAAGCATAGCAATATCGATTCAAGATTAATGTTAAGTTTTGGCATTCTTTCACATTTCCAATGATTGTTCCACCATCAACTACTTTTCTCATCAAGATCGATAGGGTATTCACCATTAGGATGAATAGGTAAGGTGAAATGGAATTGCCTTGTGTGATTCCTTTTGATGGTTGGAATGATACCTGAGGCTCGCCATTGATTTTCACAATGAAAGATACTATTTTCAAACATAGTATAACCCTATTTATGCAATTCCAAAAATTTCAACTCAACTTTATCATAGGCTCTTTTCATGTCAAGTTTAAGCATTGCTTGGAATTTCTTCTTTCTTTGGTGTATTCTCAATTGATGTAGCACCTTTTGCACAATCAAGATATTATCTTGAATTTGCTTTCCTCCCATAAAGGCACTTTATTCTACTGCAATAAGGTCAAAAGATATGATTTCAATCTATTCACCAAAACCTTAGAGAAAATCTTGTACACGAAGTTACACGAGCTTATGAGTTGGAATTGGTCTAGTCTCTTCAAATTAGGCACTTTTTGCACCAAAGATATATAGGTTCTATTAAGTGCAGGATCAAGGTAACCCTAGTCAAGGATTCTCCTCACATCCTAGAGTTTTTTTTTTTTCTAATTTTGTTTTTCCAATTTAATTCCAATGTGATTTTAAGGTTCCCATCTAGAACACAGCTTGTCACACTTTTTCTAATGAGATTTCTACATAAAGCTTCTAATTCATTTCTTCCGTAACAAGAACTGGGCATTGTTGTAAAATTGGGTTGAAATTACAGGGTCCCACAAACTTGTAAAGGTTTTTAAAGAAGTCTATTGTCATCTCTTTCAACATCCTCGGATCACAAATCCATGTGCCCTCATCACTTTTTAAAAGTTGATATTCTATTTCTTTGCATTCTTTAAATTTTTGTACCATGGAAATATTTGGTGTTTTTGTCTCCCCATTTTAGCCAATTTACACTTGACCATAAGTCTAAATACATCTCTTCTTGCCGCCAATAACTTTTAGCTTGTTTACTTTATTCTGAATCCTTTCTCTTCCCGATGACTCATTTTGACTATTGATCATATGCTCAAGTTCCTCCTTTTATCCATTAATCATCTTAAGGCTATTTGCAAAAGCCTTCTTATTCCATTCTCTAACTCACAAGACACATCTTTCAACTTGTTAGCTAGGGTGCGATCTTTCCAGCTAGCCGAATTCCACATCTTCTTTACTATCTTATCACATTTTGGCCCAAAACACTTTAAATTTGAATTCCTTTTTCGCTTGTTGGATTCAGCTAAAAGAGAGAAGTAAGGGGTTGTGATCCAAGCTAATGATTTCTAAAGCAAAAGGTTTAGCTTTAGGGTATATAAATCTCCACTCAACATTGCAAATGACTCGATCTAATCTTTTCTTCACATAATCCTCTCCTTCTCGGTTATTAGCCTAAGTAAACGCACATCCCTTATTCTCCATATCCATCAAATCACAATTGTTTAAGAAGTCTCTAAATGCATTTAATCGATAATATTCCACCATTCATTTTCACACCTTCTCCCAATGGTATAGAATTTCATTAAAATCTCCTAAGCAACCCATGGCAAAAAGTTTTAAGCATTTAGAGTTTTTAACCTCTCCCATAAAGCAAGTCTATCCTTATATATAACAGAAGAATGAACAAAAGTAATCCTACAATGCTATCTTCTTTTGGAGTTTTCATAAATGACATCAAGAAACTCATTAGAGGCTAAGTTAACCTTGATAGTGACTTCATGATTCCACAAAATAGCCAATCCCCCCACAATCCCACTTGGGTTTACTACAAAACAATGCCGAAACTTCAATGTTCGTTGCACTCTTTAGACATATACTTCCTGATTCTTGGTTTCCATTAAGAAAACCAATTCGGGTTTATCCTGAGCGATAATGGCTCTCAAAGAGTGGACCGTCAAGGGAGTGCCTAACCCCTGACAATTCCAACATAATATTTTCGTTTGTCCCTCAGTAGCTTATTACGGCTAGCCACCAAAGCCCACATCCCTGATTCCCCAACAACTTGGATCGGGCTTACCAAGAGTTGAGTTTCATCCAACCTATGCTCATTAGTCTGCTATGATAAGGACAATATCTTCCATCTTTCTTAGTAATCTTAGTGTTTATCTTTCTCTGTCTCTTATGCAAGTTTTCTTTTGCAAGTTGTGATGAAGGGAGCTCTAAGAGAAAAGAAAGGTTCACTATCGAGGGTGGAGAGGAGCCCTCCATTCTCTGTAAATTCTCATGATGGCTTTCTTTTTCCCATTTCATCTTGTGAATAGCTTTGCATGATATGGGGACTATTTGATTCTATTACAACAATAATTAGTTGTTTGGAATTTGATGGAGTCTCCAGCACCATTTCATTCAACCCATCTTCTTTAGAAATATCCCCGTAGAAAGCCTTCCAAAAGGGACCGCTTGCATTAACTTCCGCCTTTAGCCAAGATCCAAATAGTAAATTATATTTGTTAAAGAAAAAAGGCTTCCTTGTAAGGCACTATCTCACACATCTTGGCATTGTGACCTATCTTTCTATACGAGTAACGGAAATTTGGGAGTCATTTGTACCTAAAATCCAGCAAATATTCATTTCCTTAATAGTTGGAGATAATTCCAGAAACAAGTGAGGTAGAGAAGGATAAAGGAACCAATTGCAATGGACATGTATCCTCATGTTTCAATTTAAACTTCAGAAAGTTCTCCAACATTTTTAGCATTCCCTCTAATTGCATCTTCTGTCATTGCTTCTACAAGCAATCCATGAATTTGCATCTAGAATGCGTATGAATCAAACACAATACAATGAGGGGGGGTTTTCATTTCCCATGGTTTTAGTACTAGACGGTGGCTGGAGAAAGACCATGGGACAGAATGAAGAATCTTTTCCTTCTCCTCATTAGAGATAAATTCAAATTAGAATATCCCAGATTCTAAGTGCTTCCAAGTTACATCAGCTGATCTCCATGCCTTAGTCATGGTGGATAAGAATGCTTCGGAAGTTTACATTAGGATTGTCGTACAGATGCCCAAATAAGGTTCATTGAAATTTCTCTAGCTTTTCCTTAGAGACCACATCATGTAGGTTAAATTTCTTTCTCTCGGATTATATATGCCCTAATCTTTTTATGTGTCTTTCTAATTCATTTTCTGTTTCCATTTTAACTCCACCACTCTAGATTTAGCTTTTTATATATTGTAGAAATTGGTAGGAATTATAAGCAAGGCCACATTGCATTTTCCCGAGACAACCCATATACTCTAGATGAACAAAAGCCAAGAGATTCAGACAAAACTTAGTTAGACTAAAGACTAACCTTGTTGAGAGATTGAGAAGAGTCCTTGGCCAGAGGAGCCCCTCTTCCACTACCAGTTGTGTGAAGGACATAAGAAGCTTAGCATTTTGCTAAGAAAACCTGAAAACTCATATTCTCCATATGGTCTAAAATCAAAAGATTAAGATAAACTCAGTTGGACTAAAGTTGTGGGTTATAGATCAGAAGCTCGACCCAAGAAAACTCTCCTCCTTGTGTGTAAAGGAAAACAAATAGACTGTCAACCATTTCAAATTTTGTTATCGTTTTTGAGAATGGGATAAACTCAGTATAATAGAAATGGAGAAATCAAGATAGCTTCTGTAGGGAATTTAGGGTATTAGGGATGTACATGGTGGATGGAAGCTATCTAAATGGAAGGGTATATGTAGAATTCACATGACTAGAAGGGGAATTCATTAGGGTTTGGGTTAGGGTTTTGGGATCAAAGATGAAGCTACCAATTCATAGAGAGTGGCTCTTCAGGTGAGAAAGAAATAACCCATGTCATAGAATAATTCATCTCTATTGCCAGTTAAATTTTGAGAGGTAAGAATAGCGTAAGTGCCATAACCTTTGTACAACTCTCACTTGATGCCATAACTTTTATTCCATTGACATGGGTGCTATAGATATGAAAAATTGATTACTTGAGTGTCGTCAGCGATTTGCCATGTCGGAAAATTCAACGTGCATATCTATTGTCCCACATGGCTTTGTCGGCATTAACATGGACAATTTTTTTATTGAATTTTTCCTTTCCAATTTTTCCCTTTTTCTTCTACAGAAACCCTTACCCTAGGCCTTCGCGGCCACACTAGGCGAGAGTTTTGCAGTTCGTTGAGGGTCATTGGACTTTAAAAATTAAAGGGAAAAAATTCAGCAAATATATCAAAAATTCAAAAAAAGTGTATTGACTAGTGATTGGGAGGCCTTGATTCTTGACTGGAGAGGACACCAAAGGCCTTTGCCCTTCGATCACTTGGATACAAGGATGATAAAAAATCGAGAGTTATGATTCAAAATTATCTTGATTTATCCCCCTAAGAAGTGCCTTTATTTATTTTCCTCTCTTTTTTAATTAATATCTTCTTTATTTTTCCCCTTCATCATTCTCTAATAAAATTTTATTAAATAATGAATAGTACCAATATACCCAAAATACCAAAATACCTAAAATATGTAATAAATATAAATAAATTTATATTTTTATATGAAAATATTATAAAAATTAAATTCAAATATACAAATAAAAAAGATAAATTAAAATAACTAAATATTTATTTTCATTTTTTTGAATTTCTTATATTAGAATCAAATATTATTTATATGGAAATATAATTTTAATTTAGTTAATTTAAGAAGTTTGTTATTTGAAAAAATAATTTTGTTATTATGAATGTTAGAAATCTTATCTATATTTATCCTACCTCATATATGGATAATTTTATTTAGTCTATATCCCTTTATATCTAATTTTAATTTATCTTGAGCAGGCCTATAAGTACATGGTTATGCCTCAGAAAAAGGGGCAGTCATTATTTAGAGCACAAGAAGTAAAGAGGGAAAAGAGAGTTCGGCCAAACCTCCCTCCACATCACCGGTGAACAAGCCATCGTGGAGACCTCAACCATTGTGTGGGTGAACCAACGAAGCCACTGCCCCTTCCGCGACAAGCCTGACGATAGGCTACCTTCCTCTAGCGGCTAGCTTTGGCTGAGACTCCCCCGAGCGATGACGTGCTACCTCATCCTCCTATGCTAACATTGCTGCTACCTCCAATATGTTGCTACCTCCATGATTGGCCGAACACCTCCTTTCCCTTGGCTAGTTGTTAGCTAAGCACCATCACCATCCACCACCGTACCTTACTGTACCCACAGCGCCACCATTGTGATATTGAGCCATGATCTCATCGTCGATTCAAATTTGGAAGTAAATCTTCAAGTTAGGTAAGAATCACTATCCAAATTTCAATCATTTGATTTCTACTCTTGAATAGATTGCAATAATTGCATATTTTTAAGATTTAGGGTATCCTTCGAATTAGGATAATTTCCTAATCTACAACGTGCATTGGTTGGCAATCCGCTCTCTAATCTTGAGATACAATTTTGACTGGTTGTAAAATCGGTTAATACTATCTATAATCCTTTGGATACAATTGTCGGTTTTATTTGTTTGCAAATTTGAAAGGTTTCGAATATTCTATGATTATCTTTTGCGATTTGGTGAATATTTTTGTGATGGATGATTGTTTTTATCTTTGACTGTTTCCTTAAATAAAAATTACAAAAATCTCATGATAGGCTTGATTAGATTTTTAGGTAATCTTGCATGTTAATTCTAGATAATATTTCTTAATAGATTGAGATAGATTTTTTTTTTATATAAAGCTACATTTGGTCGTCTAGATTTATAATTGGGATAAGATTGGATAGGATAGAATATGAAATATGGGATTTTTTTAATATCCCATTGTTCGGTGAATCGTAATATTAAAATCGGATATGTTCATCATGTACATTTTTTAGATATAAATGGCATATTATTGTAAATGAACCTAAATGTTCATAAATGGAGATGATGAAAATTTCTCATAACACTATTCATTAATTTATTTTTAATTTATTTTTCTTCTTTTTTTTTATATCATTTATTTTTTTTCCCCTTTCATCATTCTTTAATAAAATTTTATCAAATAGTAAACTGTACTAACATACCTAAAATACAAAAAAAAAAAAAACATAAAATATATAATAAATATAAATATTTAATTTATAGATTAAATGATTATTATAAGATAAAATTAAAGTTGAATATATAAATTAAAATAAGATTAATTAAAATATATTTTTATTTTTATTTTTAATTTCTTAAATTAGAATTCAAATATTATTTATATTGAAATATAATTTCAATTTTATTAATTTAATAAGTTTGTTATTTGAGAAAAATAACTTTCCTATTATGGACCTTAGAAATCTTATCCACATTTATTCCGCTCCTTTATGGAATAATTTTATCTTGTGTATATCCCCTTATGTCCGATTTTATCTTATCTTGAGCAAGCACCAAAACGTAGGATATGAATAAATCATATTATATCCGAATTTTATCATAATTGCTAAACGCAGCCTAAGATGATTTTGGATAGGATGCATGTTAAAATAGATTCTAGAAGATTTGGGTTAATATCCAATTTAAATTAGGATTTAGCATGTTTTATTTCCTAGTTTACATTAGATAGTATCTTAATTTTGAGTTATTCTTGATTATGAATTTTATAAAAAGAATCAATAACATTATATTTGAACATATTAGTTTATTAATCATTAGGATTAGTCCCAATAGCCATATTCTTCCAACATGGAAGGGGGGTGAGGGGTCGAATCCCTACCTTCTCAAAGGTTGGGGTGAGGACGATTTAGTTTTAAGTATGGGTTTCGACTCTCACATCATGTAAGGAGACAGAGCAAAAGTTTAAGAATGAGAGTTAAACTAGGAGTAAAGTGGGATCGATAAAAAGAAAAGAAAAGAAAAGGACATGTTAGTTTCTTTTCTTAGTTAAGATCACACATATAAAATAATTATTTTTATTAAGAATTTTAATGAAAATACAAAAAAGTCATGTGTGTCATACATAGAATTAAGTGCATTAATTGCACGTCATTTAGTAATTGCATGATAGGTTCATTTAATCAAATTACACATCAAGATCATGCTAGAATAGTCGCATATTAATGATTCCTATCATAAGAGTTAGGCCATTTAGTAAAAACTTGCATGTTAGGTTCAAATGCATGTTGAGTAATTATATTCCATGCATTGCATATAGCATAGTTTTCATCTAAATAAAAGAAAATCCAAAAAGAATTGAGTTGAATTGCGTGATAATTAGAAACCAATTAGGGGTTGAATAAATGTTTTTGACTAATATTACAAATACTTCCAATACTTCAAAATAAGTGTTTCTTCCTTATTTTAACAATTTATTTAGTGCTTCAATTATTGGATATTTCATTAATAATTGCGCACTTGCATGAAAAACTCACAAGTCAATAGATAAGTTAAAAGTAATTCAAGCTTATTGACAAATTATTTTTGAAAATAAAAGAGAGAAGGTATCTAAATCTAGCGTAATTAAGTCTCCATATCCATTTAATCTCTAATTTGTAGGAGTAAAAGTAATTCTCCTAAACTTTACTTGAATTTCTAATCAACCCACTAAGAAATAAATTATTGCTCACTCCTATCCATATTTATATTATTGATATTAGAAATTCTATCAACATCTTTCTCTCTTTCCTCCAATCTAGCTTATATCTTCTTATATCTAACTTTATCTCGTGTTTTATCCTATCTTGGATAAGAGCAAAACATAGGATTCATCATATTCTCAATTTAATGATGAAATATGTAGTTTAAAGGTAAGAATAAGCGGATATCTACTTGATTGGGTGAAAATTATCATCCCTAATTTAATTTTCACTTTTGGTTTCATTCCACTTCATTCCAATTGTCCAATTGAGAATCGAGGGAATCTTGAAAGGCAATGGGGCCTCAATTCTCATTCCATTAACTTCGTTCCTGGAACTTAAGGTGAAAATTGATATTGATAGACTTAGATATTGAAACAAAGTAGCGGTGACTCTTATGTAGACATCAAATTCTCAATGCTCAATAAATTCCATGCTTTGATTGGACAACCTATTCATCGTTTCGACGTGCTTGGACATATCCTTCCATACTAAATCAAAGCTACTACATAAAATGTTGCCTGCCTATACAAAAAAGAGACATAGATCGACTCATTAAGCTTGATTCAACTTGACTAGGCTTGTTCTATGCCCCAATTACACACATCAACTCATTTTGAATTTCTAATAATTTTTCAATCTACAAAACGGACTTGGACGGCCGTCCATAAGACCGGCCCGATCTCTAAGAACGGGCCTATAACTAATTCTTCATATCAATCCAGCTTGGCCCAAACCCTCCCAATGAGCAATCTCACAACCTTTGCTTCTAGGTCCTTCCAAACTCACACACAAGTTGGCAAACCCTAGGGCATTCCCATCCATCATCAAGGCATCCTAGAGGGAGGGAGGGACAGCAAAAAGCAGTGGAGGAAGGAGGAGGCAAATAAAAGATTGGGGAGGCAACCAGAAAATTTCACACAAACTCAGGGACTCCTGTCCCCCCTTTTCATTTTTCCCACCCAAAATTTCCCCTTCTTCCCGCTGCTCTCTCTCCCTCCCTCCCTCTCTCTCTCTCTAAAATACACGCGCAGAAGTTCTCCCTCCCTCTCTCTCTCGCTGTCTCTCTCACTCTTTCTCTCTCATCGGTTTGGATTCTCCACAAATTTGGTAAGTTCTCTCTCTCTCCCTCTCCTCCGGCCTGCAATTTCTGCTTGTCGGAATGTTTCGGTTTCTAGGGTTTCCGGCGCGTCGCCACCTCAATCCGTTGCATGATTCGAAAATGGTTCCGTCGTTCCGATTGGGCGAGAGTGGTTTCGTTCTCCGGCACGCCGGATGCGAGGCGATGATGTTGTTCCCGTGCGGTTTCACTGACTTCCGTGGGGGCGTGTGCCCGTTCTGCTCGCGACTGTAGAATGACATTTGCTTTTGCATGAGTTCGGTTTTTTCTTTGGCATTCGGTGCTTTGCGTGCCTGCGCGCTTTCGCTCGGTTCGGGCTTTGAATTTGAATATTTGTTTCGATTTGAGTTGGAGGGTGTTTCTGATGGAGTGAGGTTTATGGAGGTATGGACTTGCGAAAAGATTTCGGTTAGTTCGTGCTCATTTTCTCGCCTGCCATGCATTCCCGCAAGACCGTTTTACGCGTGTTCTTGTTTGCTTGCTCTGAGTTTGAGATGAGGAGGGCCCTTTACAGTTGGGGTTGAGATTGCTCGGATCCATGCATGGAAATTTTTTTCTTTATTTTTTTTTTTGGTGAGGAGATTGTGTGATCGTGAGTGCTGCTGGAGTGTTTGCAATGTCTTCAATCCTGATTCTCTGCATGTTTTACCTTTGCATCTGTGTTCTGGATCCGATTTATCCTATGGCGGTTATTTTTCAGGTCTTTCGCTTGAGTCAGCCTGGGGATTGTTCGTGGAAATGTGGCTGACTGGATCCACGGAGGGTCTAATGCCTTAGTATCATTTGCTTGTCATCGGTCTTTGCTTCTGACATGCGATTTCACCTTCTTGAGAAAAATAGGTAAGGTGCTCTTTATCTCATGTGTCGTTTAGCTTGCCGACAGTTTTGTCCATGTTCCATGCGAATCTTTGCTACTAGGTAGGTGGATTCATCTGTTTTTGTTTTTTTTTTTTTTTTTTTTTTTTTTTGTTTTTTCTTTTTTTGCATTCTACAGGTGGAATTGGTACCTTTTGATGGAACTTTAATTGATATTCACTGCCTGACTTTATACATTAACAACAAATTATGGAATGCAACAAAGAGGAGGCTGTCAGGGCAAAGGAAATTGCAGAAGTGCGTATGCGAAACAATGACTTTGCAGGGGCCTTGCGCCTTGTACAGAAGGCCCAGCGTCTTTTCTCAGAGCTTGAGAACGTAGCGCGAATGCTTGCTGTTTGCGAGATTCATTGTTCTGCACAGACCAAAGTTTGTGGATCTGAGCATGATTGGTATGCGATCCTACAGATTGAAAAGTCCGCAGATGACATTACTATCAAGAAGCAGTACAGAAAGTTTGCTTTGTTACTTCATCCAGATAAAAATAAATTTCCTGGTGCTGAGGCGGCATTCAAGCTGATTGTTGAAGCAAATAGGGTATTAACAGACCAGTTGCAGAGAAAATCATATGACAGCAAGTTTAGAAATTCAGTGCAGCCACAGAAGCCTCCAGCACATCAACAAACTCAGTACTCTGGTGCCAGGAGAAAAAACGGAACCCGAAACAAATCAGAGAGCCATCATAATTCACAATTTCCAAGTTCAAACCCTGATCAGCAGGGGCAGCAGATGACTTTCTGGACCAGCTGCCCCAAATGTAATGTAAGGTATCAGTACTACAAGCAATTTGTGAATAAAACTTTGCGTTGTCAGGAATGCAAGGGACCCTTTATTGCATATGACTTCAGTACTCAAGGCATGGCGCCTGGACAACAGTGGAGTCATTTTGCTGACCAGCCGGATTTTTCAAATTCTGGGTTCTCAAAAGCAACTCCTCAGGCTACTAATGGAGTTCCTCCTCCTATGCACTTTGCAGACAGTTTTTCGGGATTCGTTCCGCTAACTAAACAAAAAGGGCATGGTGAGGTCGCTGGCAGTTCGAGAGCTAAGGTGGCCAATGAATCTGTTGACAAGGGAGCTGGAATGAAAGAAGATAGAATGCCCTATGGTAATGCAGCAAGACCAACAGGAATGGGTTCTCTGAGTACCACTGGCAGCATGGGCGGTGGTAATTCTGGTGTTGAATTTGGTGGGAATTTTGAGAATGTGAGTAGGAATGACACTGTCGGTGATGCTGGCACTTCAGAAAATGTAATTGAGCCTTCCCAGTCAAATTCTGAACTCAATGGAGCTATGAAATCTCAGCAAGAGCAACATCCCACCAGGAAGTCTTCTCGCCTAAGGCAGCATTTATCGTACAATGACAATTCAGTTGGTGATGACGACTTTGTTAGCCCACCAAAAAGGTCAAGGGCCAACGGGGCGTCGGATTCTGCAGAAGCTAAGAAAAAGGAAGGGATTGTTGAAGGCTTCAGTAATGATTGTCGTTCAACATTTTCTATTCCTGAAAATGGCATTAATGAAGACATAAAAAATGAAGAAGTTCTTCCTCAGGAAGAAAGCTTATCTGGAACAGATTCTGGGAAAATCAAGCCTGAAGAGAAGACAGGGGAAGCAGTTTCTGCAGACAAGCATAATGAAAAATCTAAATCCAACAGTAGTTCTGGTTTGTCTCCTGGGCTGGAACCTCATTTAGTCGTCTGCCCTGATCCAGAGTTTAGTGATTTCGAGAAGGATAAAGCTCAAACCTGTTTTGCTGTTAATCAAGTATGGGCAGTGTATGATACACTAGATGGCATGCCGAGATTTTATGCTCGGATAAAGAAAGTGTATTCCCCTGGTTTTAAGGTGCAAATCACCTGGCTAGAGGCTGATCCAGATGACCAAGATGAGATTGATTGGTGTGACAATGAGTTGCCTGTTGCTTGTGGAAAGTACAGAACTGGACACACGGAAGACACGGTAGATCATCTCATGTTCTCTCACCCGATAGAGTGTCTCAAGGGGGCTCGTAGAGGCTCTTTTCTGGTATATCCTAGAAAAGGGGAGATTTGGGCCCTTTTTAAGAATTGGGATATAAAATGGGGCTCCAAACCAGGGAAATGTCTTCCTTGCAAGTTTGGATATGTGGAGATCCTCTCAGATTTTGTCAAGGACTGTGGCATTAAGGTTGTGTATTTGAGCAAGGTGAAAGGCTTTGTTTGCTTGTTTCAGCGAGTAGATGCGTGTAAAGATGCAGATGCCTCATTTGAAATAGCTCCACGTGATTTGTATCGATTTTCTCATCGAGTTCCATCATTTGTGATGACTGGGAATGAAAGACGAGGTGTTCCTGCTGGATCTTTTGAACTTGATCCTGCAGCTTTAGATATTGATGATCTTAGAGATACTATGGAGAAGAAAAGTGCTGATGCTGATGTAAGGAAGCGTGTGCCTAAAAATTCTACCGTAGAGACTTCACCTGTGAGGAGGTCGCCAAGGGCTTTAAGCAAACAGCGGTAGTCCAATGAACGCTAGTGGATCTACTGCCAAAGAAGGGATGTAGAAGCAGTTTATACTAATGGCCACTTAACTTGGAAGTTGTAAGTAATATTCCACAACTTGACTGGGAATGAACCTGTTAATCTTCTGTTAGATCAGACTTCGGCTGTGCAGCTATAGTTGGTCATCAGGCATCTTCAGGAATTATCACCAAACAACAAGAAAAGGTTTGAGATTGGGTTTTGGATTATTCTGAATTGGTGGTAATGAAGAGAGTTTTTCCTCATGCTTAGTTTTTCTAGTCTTTCAGATGCTTGACCGAGGCCCCTTGAATTGGCAATTATATTTTGCTCAGGAGAGGGCGAATTCTGAGTTTCAGAAACCGAAGACAATGTTTTGGGGTGAAAGGGAGATAGAGATTGACTGCATAGACTTTTGAGGTATTGGTAGATGTAATGTTAGGTCCCAACTGTTGGTAAATGTTAGATGTTATAATCTTCTCACCATTTGACTCGATCGTTTTTATCATTCAATGTCTACCCTTAGTTAAAAGCCGTCTTGTTTTTGGATGTTCTATTGTGGAATCTCAGATGAGCTTATCTGTTTTGATTTGCTAAATCTTTCATGCCGATGTGGCTTTTTGAATCTCTACACTCTCGACAGTCTGAAGTTTCAACTTGTTATTTTGGTTGATGAGCTGTACAATAGTATATGACTATAGTCCCGTTTACTTTTAATTTTCCGTTCGGGAGCTTTTGATTGGCAAAAAGCTTCACTAGATTTTATCATAGTTGTTTGACATATAGAGACGGAGAAGGGACCAACCATCATCAGACTCTAGCCTTGCTGCCCGCATCCAAACGCAGTCGACCCGGGTCCTGTAGCCAGCAACCCCGGTCCAACTTTTGGCGGTTGGAGTCTGGCCGCCGTGGATCCAGAGAAAGATTTAGCATATTTAATCTGGTGTTCGACAGAATATATGCCCGACTATATCTGCGAAAAGGCCCCTGTTGCTTGGGATTGGAACTCTTCCTATCTCAAGCTTCTCATGGTTTCCTTTGTGCACGATGTGTTGGCGTACCCCATCGTTCTTAGCTTTCTCGAAGGGGTTTTGGTGGCTGTCTGACCTCTTCACTTGACTTGTCGGTTCTCATTAATGCACTGCAGGCGATATTTCTACAAATAATATAAGAGGATTTTCGCCCAGCGGACAATTTCCATAGAAAAAAATAGAAAAAAGTAATTATTAGGGGATTATTAATTTTTTTTGTTAGTTTATTATTCCTATTTTAACTCTCATTCTTGCAGGGCGTGGGGGTCGAAACTCACACTTGAAACTAAATTATCCTCGCCTCAACGCCTGAGAAGATGGGAATTCGAATCCGGGAGATTATCCAGTTGGTTCTAAACTTACGACTGTCACTTCTTTCATTCATTTTTATTAGAAATTATCAACATGATAGAATGGCTGGCAATGAGTGGACTTTCACATGAACGATTTTCAACGAAAAGTGATTGGAAGTATTGTATTGGAATTTCGCGTAAAAGCTTACGACAAATTGGTAAAATTGAAAAATATGAGGGGAATATATAATGTTTCTTATAGGGAGAATGTGGACAAAATTCACTTGAAAATAAAAAAAGAAAAGTTGAAATTAGGAGTTTGTATGAGCCTATGAATTTTGCTAATGCGATTGAAAAGAACAAGATGACTCCAGCCTACATATAGAACTGATCTGATTGGTCGAATAGAATGTTTGGATTAATTCTAATAATTTCTTTTCATTGTTTATTTTTCAGGTGGGATGGTTTTCATTTTATGAAACCGGGAGCTAACCCACCTGACCTTAGAATTGGCGTTGTTTTCCTTTTCCTTTTTTGATTACTTCCATTCCCTACAGGAGAATAACTATTTATAAAAGAAAAATCAAGAGATGATTCCATATGATGATAAAATAACTATTTTCATAAGGATGTGAGTTTAATTGAGGGTTTGCCAAATATAATAAAAAATAAAATAGTCAAGGTCAATTCCATCTGTTTGGTCTCATCTTACCTCTAAAATCGAGAATAAAATCGAGAATTAGACTAGTTATTTGAAATTCCAATTTGAAACTAAGAACTAGATTAATTCTCTCCATCCATAACCAAAATAACCATTAAGTTTGGATCGATACCCGGTTCAATTGGGGACCAATGCTCACCCTTACTAGTTATCAATGACTATAATTTGATTTTGGTATGACAACATTCCGCACAACCCGATGGCTTTTCCACTAATTATGTATATAGTTATATAGCGAGTTACTAACAAAAATATAAATTTTTGAACTTGCAAACAATGTTTTTATATGAGATTCTTCATGACTATCTTTTTGTGTGGATTCACAAGTAACCCCCTTTTTTTTTTCAAGCTTTTACTAGTACTCAAATGGAATTAAATGATGAAGATGTGTTGTCTGTGGGTTCCCTTTCACCAAAAGGCCCGACTCATTGCTGCTTGAAGTATGCAAGAACAGCTCCTCTTGCTTCTTCCTAACCCACCACCCTCGGTGGCTTCAAAAGCACCTGCCACAGGCCGCAGGTCTAAGAAGAGGTAATTCTGTCCCTCTATCCTTTTTGATATGTTTTTTGGCTTTTGGAATATTAGAGGCATGGTCAACCCTCTTAGGCGGGTGGAGATCGGAGATTTGTTGCTGTTAATAAACTCTGCCTGATTGGCCTTTTTGAGACTAAAGTTCCTGAAAAACATTTTGATTCTATCTCGGCTTCCTTAATTAGTGGTTGGAAATGGATTGCAAACTATGAGTATTCTTCTTGTGGTAGAATCTCGGTTGGGTGGAACCCAGATCTTGTCTCTTTTGTGCCTATCTCTATCAATGACCAGGCTTTGCATGGTAGTCTGAAGCTTAATATGTCTAGTGTGAGCTGCTGCATCTTTGCTATTTATGGGGAACATACTTTTGTGCGTTGTAAACCTTTGTGGGAGGACCTCCTCCACTTCAATGACTTGATGCAAGATTCGGCTTGGCTTGTTGCTGGTGATTTCAATGCCATTAAAGACCCATCCGATCGAGTTGGAGGTTCCAACGACTGGATACCTTATTTTGATGAGTTTGGCCAATGCTTAGCACAAACAGAACTGATGGATCTCAGATATGTTGGTCTCCATTATACTTGGTCTACCTTGGCAGGGGATGCTAGGAAGATGAGGAAGATCGACCGTGTTCTGGTTAACAACAAATGGAACCTTGATTTCTTGTTCTTTGAGGCTTCGTTTTTTAACCCTGGTATCTCGGACCATACTCCTATGATCGTCAGAGTTCTTCAGCCGGTCCAGAGGAGGAAGCTGTTCAAGTATTTTGAATTTTGGGCTGATCACTCGGATTTTAACTCAATTGTCTGCCAGGCTTAGGACTCCTCCATCACAGGTGTTCCAATGTACAGGCTTGTTTCCAAGCTAAAAATTGTGAAAGCTCGACTCAAGTTACTTAACCAAGACGCATTCTCGGATATCTCTGTGAGGACGGCCGAAGTAAAAGAGGCCCTTCGAAGCTCTCAGGTTAGCTTTCAATCGGACCCTTACAACCTTTCACTTGCTGAGTTGGAAAAATCTCAGCGTCGTGTTTTTATTGATCTGAGGAATCAAGAAGAATCCTTCTTCAGACAAAAGTCGAGAGTGAGATGACTAAAAGAAGGTGACAGAATACTAAGTTTTCCACCATTCGGTGAAGAGGAGGCAGCTTACTAATAGGATCCTTTCCGTTAAGGATCAGTTGGGGGATGTTATCACTGATCCCGTTCTTGTGCCGCAAGTTTTTGTCCGGTTTTTCTCGAATTTGCTCTCTCATCATGAGGCCTAATCTAAACCTTCGCTTCATGAGTTGAAGACGTTTGTTCGTCACCCACTTTCCGATGCTCAGGTACAATCCCTATGTGAGCCGGTTTCTCCCTCTGAGATTAAGAATACTCTATTCTCCCTTACCAAAGGCAAGGCCCCAGGTCCAGATGGATTCTCGGTAGAGTTCTACAAGACTAATTGGGACTTAGTGGGGCCATTGGTTGTGGAAGCAATCCAGGATTTCTTCTCTTCGGGACTGCTCCTAAAGGAGGTAAATACCATTATCCTCGCCCTAGTTCCTAAAGTCCCTAATGCAAGTGCAGTCACTGATTTTAGGCCCATCGCATGTTGCAATACCATTTATAAAGTCATTTAAAAAATCTTTGCTAATCGCATTGCTGCTATCTTAAATGATTTGATAAGCTCTTCACAAAATGCTTTTGTAAAGGGTAGGAGGATTAGAGATAATATCCTCATCGCTCAATAGTTGTTTGTTGATTTTCACTTAGAGCCTTATCTGCCCAAATGTCTTTGTTAAAGTTGATTTCCATAAGGCCTATGACACGGTTGATTGGGATTTCTTGGAGCTTATTCTCCGTGCCTTCTATTTTCCCGAGTGGATTATTACGCTAATTATGGTTTGCGTACGTACGCCGAAATATTCCATCACTATCAATGGTGAATTGCATGGTTTTTCCTTCTTTGGAAGAGGACTTAGGCAAGGTGATCCTATGTCACCTTACCTATTTAGCTTAGTCATGGAAATTTTCTCTGGAATCTTGCTCTCCTGTACTGCTAGCAATGACTTCAAATATTTCTGGAGATGCAAATATGTGCAGTTGACTCACTTCTTTTTTGCCGATGTAGTATTCCTTTTCTGTCAAGCTGATTGGGCGTCGGTGACGTTAAAAAGGGGTTTGGACATTTTCTCCTCTTGGAGCGGCCTCTACCTAAATAAAAACAAAAGTGAGATCTTCATCTCAGGAGGAGATTCATCTCTTCATAATATGATGCAATTGGCCTTCGGTTTTCAGGAAGGGAAACTACCGGTTCGCTATTTGGGTGTTTCGATTATTACTATTAGACTAGGCAAAGCAGACTGTGTTGCTTTGACTGATGATATTATTGCCAGGGTTCAATCTTGGGCGTAATGTTTTCTGTCCTTTGCTGGGAGGCTGCAACTCATAAGGTCAGTACTCCTTTCAATTCAAGCATTTTGGACTAGTGTCTTTCACCTTCCGTCCTCGGTTATAAATAATATTGAGCGCATTTTGAGATAATTTTTATGGAAGGGCACGACCCTTGGCCGGGGTGGGGCCAAAGTCTCCTGGGACGATATCTGTCTCCCGAAGGTTAAGGGCGGTCTAGACATTCGAAAACTCAAAGATTGCAACAAAGTCTCCATGCTTAAATTTATTTGGATTCTTTTCACTGATAAAGAATCGTTGTGGTGTCAGTGGGTACACTCTAACTTCTTAAAGAAAAGAAACTTTTGGATTTCTTCCTAACCTCGTTGTTGTTCTGGGGCATGCAAAAAAATTCTTCAACTAAGAAATTACTTTCGCTTATCCTTTGTGTGGAAGATTGGTAATGGTCTATCAGTGTCTCTGTGGCATGATCACTGGCTCTCTTGTGGCCCACTTGATGCGTTTATCCCTTGCTCATTCCGTGAAGGCTTATGTCTTCTTGACAATGCTGTTGTTGCGGATCTATTTACCTCTATGGGTTGTTTATTTAAATCCTTTTTGGAAAGATGGGGGATCTCTCCCTATCCTCTCTTCGGCTCGTGACAGGTTTACTTGGTGCTGTGACGCTTCTGGATCCTTCTTTGTAACTTCAGCATGGAATTCCATTAGAGTTAAGAAGGATCGTGTTGATTGGGCGTTTTTTGTTTGGGACAATGCTATAGCCCCGCGGTTTCAGTTTAATTTATGGTTTATAACCAAAAATCGCCGCCGACTCGAATCTTTGCTTCTTTCTTATGGAAGGATTGACTATAATGTTTGTGCTTTCTGCAATGATGTTCGAGATTCTGTCGAACATTTATTCTTCCGGTGTCGCACCTCGGCTTCTCTGGCCTACTTTTGGGCCGCCAGGTGTAACCTCTCGTGGCGGAATAGATGTTGGAAAGATATCCTCAGCTAGGCCTTAAAGTTCTTATCCGGGAAGGACTTCTTCCATTGCATTGCGTGGTTCTCGTTTGGAGCTATGTGTCACCTTATTTGGAAAAAGAGGAATGCAATTATATTTCGAGGTGAATCCTTAGTGGTCTCGGCTCTAAAAAACTACCTTATTAAGGTTGTGAGGGATAAAGCTATAACATTCAAGGATGTTCCTCCTATCCCGAGGAATAAGAGGCTTCAGCGTGGTTGGGGGTTCGACCCTGCGGTGTTCTCTCATCTACCTAGTGCTCCTTAGTTGCCGTTTTGCGTGAGTTGCTCCTTTCTTTCTTGGCTCTCCATTCTTAGCCGCTTCCTTTGGTGGGCCGAGGGTTGGTCAGCCTTGTTGTTATCTCTTTCCTGTTTGTTGTTTGTTACTGTGCCCTTGTGGCTTTCTTGTTTGCCTTTGTGGCTTCTTACATTGGCTCCCCTACACTTTGTCTCCTTTGGGGGATTGAGTGTAGGTTTTTGGTGCCGGTTTTTTGTATATTGACTTAGCTTTGTTTATCTTTTTTTTGGTAAAAGGTAATATATATATATATAAAGTTAAGGGAATATACAAAAAACTGGCACCAAAAACCTACACTCAATCCTCAAAACGAGACAGAGTGTAGGGGAGCCAATATAAGAAGCCACATAGGCAAACAAGTAGGCCACAAGGGCACATCAGCAAAACAACAAACGAGAAAGAGATAACAACAAGGCTGACCAACTCTCGACCCACCAACGGAAGCGGCTAAGAACGGAGAGCCAAGAAAGATAGGAGCAACTCATGCACAACTGCAACTAAGGAGCACTAGGCAGATGAGAGAACACCGCAGGGTCGAACCCCCATCCACGCTGAAGCCTTTTATTCCTCGGGGTAGGAGGAACATCTTTGAAGGTTATAGCTTTATCCCTCACAACCTTAATAAGATGGTTTTTTAAAGCCGAGACAACTAAGGATTCGCCTCGAAATATAATTGCATTCCTCTTTTTCCAAATAAGGTGACACATGGCTCCAAACGAGAACCGCACAATGTAGTGGAAGAAGTCCTTACCGGATAGGAACTTTAAGGCCCAACTGAGGATATCTTTCCAACATCTATTTCGCCACGAGAGGTTACACTTGGCAGCCCAAAAGTAAGCCAGAGAAGCCGAGGTGCGACACCCGAAGAATAAATGTTCAACAGAATTTGGTACATCATTGCAGAAGGCACAAACATTATAGTCGATCCTACCATAAGAAAGAAGCAGCATCTGAGTCGGCAGGCGATTTTTGGTTATAAGCCATAAATTAAACTGGAACCGCAGGGCAATAGCATTGTCCCAAACAAAAGACCCCCAATCAACACGATCCTTCTTGACTCTAATGGAATTCCATGCTGAAGATACAGAGAAGGATCCAAAAGCGTCACAGCACCTGGTAAACCTGTCACGAACCGAAGAGAGGACCGGGAGAGAGATCCCCTCATCTTTCTAAAAATGATTTAAATAAACAACCCATAGGGGTAAGCAGATCCGCAACAACAACATTGTCAGGGAAACATAAGCCTTCACGGAATGAGCAAGGGATAAAGGCATCAAGCGGGCCACAAGAAAGCCAGTGATCATGCCAAAGAAACATTGATAGGCCATTTCCAATCTTCCACATAAAGGATAAGCGAAAGCAATTCCTCAGTTGAAGAATTTTTTTCCATGCCCAAGAGCAACACCGAGCCTGGGAAGAAATCCAAAAGTTCCTTCTCTTTAAGAAGTTAGAGTGTACCCATCGACACCACAACGATTGTTTATTGGTAAAAAGAATCCAAATAAATTTAAGCATGGAAGCTTTGTTGTAATCTTTGAGTTTCCGAATGCCTAGACCACCCTCAACCTTCGGGAGACAGACATCGTCCCAGGAGACTTTGGCCCCACCCCGGCCAAGGGTCGTGCCCTTCCATAAAAATTGTCTCAAAATGCGCTCAATATTGTCTATAACCATGGACGGAAGGCTAAAGACACTAGTCCAATATGTTTGAATTGAAAAGAGTACTGACCTTATGAGTTGCAGCCTCCCAAAGAAAGGATAGAAAGCGTTGCGCCCAAGATTGAACCCTCGGGGCAGCATACGATCGAGTCAAAGCAACACACCGTTTTGCCCAATCTAGTAGTAATGATCGGAACACCCAAATAGCGAACCGGCAGTTTCCCTTCCTGAAAACCAAAGGCCCTTTGTATCATATTACGAAGAGGTAAATCCCCTCCTGAGAAGAAGATCTCACTTTTGTTTTTATTTGGGTAGAGGCCACTCCAAGAGGATAAAATGTCCAAACCCCTTTTTAACAATGTCACCGACGCCCAATCAGCTTGACAGAAAAGGAATACGTCATCGGCAAAAAAGAGGTGAGTCAGCTACACAGATTTGCATCTCCAGAAATATTTGAAGTCATTGCTAGCAGTACAGGAGAGCAAGATTCCAAAGAAAATTTCCATGACTAAGATAAATAGGTAAGGCGACATAGGATCCCCTTGCCTAAGTCCTCTTCCAGCAGGGAAAAAACCATGCAATTCACCATTGATAGAGATGGAATATTTCGGCGTACGTACGCAAACCATAATTAACATAATAATCCACTCGGGAAAACAGAAGGCACGGAAAGTAAGCTCCAAAAAATCCCAATCAATCGTGTCATAGGCCTTACGGAAATCAATTTTAACAGCACACTTGGGCAGATAAGGCTCTAAATGAAATCCAGCAAACAATTCTTGAGCGATGAGGATATTATCTCTAATCCTCCCACCCTTTACAAAAGCATTTTTTGAAGGGCTTATCAAATCACTTAAGACAGTAGCAATGCGATTAGCAATGATTTTTGTAATGACTTTATAAATGGTATTGTAACATGCGATAGGCCTAAAATCAGTGACTTCACTTGCGTTAGGGACTTTAGGAACTAAAGTGAGGATAGTGGTATTTACCTCCTTTAGGAGTTGTCCCGAAGATAAGAAATCCTGGATTGCTTCCACCACCAACGGCCCCACTAAATCCCAATTAGTCTTGTAGAACTCTACGGAGAATCCATCGGGACCTGGGGCCTTGCCTTTGGCAAGAGAGAATAGAGTATTCTTGATCTCAGAGGGAGTAACCGGCTCACACAAGGATCGCACCTAAGCATTGGAAAGTGGGTGACGAACAAACGTCTTCAACTCCTGAAGCAAAGGTTTAGATAAAGTCTCATGATGAGAGAGCAAGTTCGAGAAAAACCGGACAAAAACTTGCGGCACAAGAACAGGATCAGTGATAACAGCCCCCGATTGATCCTTAACGGAAAGGATTCTATTAGTAAGCTACCTCATCTTCACCGAATGGTGGAAAAACTTAGTATTTCTGTCACCTTCTTTCAGCCATCTCACTCTCGACTTTTGTCTGAAGAATGATTCTTCTTGATTCCTCAGATCAATAAAAACACGATGCTGAGATTTTTCCAACTCAGCAAGTGAAAGGTTATAGGGGTCCGATTGCAGGCTAACCTGAGTGCTTCGAAGGGCCTCTCTTGCTTCGGCCGTCCTCACAAAGATATCCGAGAAGGCGACTTGGTTAAGTAACTTGAGTTGAGCTTTCACAATTTTCAGCTTGGAAACAAGCTTGTACATTGGGACGCCTGTGATGGAGGAGTCCCAAGCCTGGCGGACAATTGAGTTATAGTCCGGGTGGTCAGCCCAAAATTCAAAGTACCTAAACGGCTTCCTCCTCTGGACCGGATGAAGAACTCTGACGATCATAGGAGTATGGTTTGAGATACCAGGGTTCAAAAATGAAGCCTCAGAAAAATAGAAATCAAGGTTCCATTTGTTGTTAACCAGAAAACGGTCGATCTTCCTCATCTTCCTAGCGTCCCCTGCTGAGGTAGACCAAGTATAATGGAGGCCAACATATTTGAGATCCATCAATTCTGTTTGTGCTAGGCAATGGGCAAACTCATCAAAACAAGGAATCCAGTCGTTGGAACCTCCTACTCGATCAGATGGATCTTTAATGGCATTGAAATCACCAGCAACAAGCCAAGCTGAATCCTGCATCAAGTCATTGAAGTGGAGGAGGTCCTCCCACAAAGGTCTACGACGCACAAAAGTATGTTCCCCATAAATAGCAGAGATGCAGCAGCTCACATTAGACATATTAAGCTTCAGACTACCATGCACAGCCTAGTCATTGATAGATATAAGCACAAAAGAAACAACATCCGGATTCCACCCAACCCAGATTCTACCACGAGAAGAATACTCATAGTTTGCAATCCATTTCCATCCACTAATTAAGGAAGCCGAGATGGAATCAAAAAATTCCTCAGGAACTTTAGTCTCAAAAAGGCCAATCAAGCAGAGCTTATTAACAGCAGTAAATCTCCTGATCTCTGCACGCCTAAGAGGGTTGACTATGCCTCTAATGTTCCAGAAACCAAAAAACATATCAAAAAGGATAGAGGGACAAAATTACCTCTTTTTAGACCTGCGGCCTGTGGCAGGCACTTTTGAAGCCACCGAGGGTGGTGGGTCAGGAAGAAGCAAAAGGAGCTGTTCTTGCATACTTCGAGCACCAGCCGGCGCCGGGCCTTTTGGCGAAGGGGAACCCACAGACAATGCATCTTCATTGTTTACTTCCATTTGAGTACTAGAGTTGCATATTTCATCCGAGCTTCCAACTTGAAGTGAGAGGGAAGGAGCACCTCCTTCACCTGTCGGGTATGAGCCTAAAGAGGCATCTTCCTTCTCAACATGCTTTTTCTTTTTCCTGCCTTTCCCCTTCACCTGCTTCCATTATGGATCTACAGCAGGAGCTGAGGACATAGCCACCAATTCACCACCATCGTCAGATGTAGAAACCCCAACAGTAGAGATCTTCGAAGGCTTAGGAGGAACAAGTGCAGTTGCCTCCAGTTGCAGATGAGAATCAATCTCAGGATCGATCATGTCCCTGCCTGGGGTAGTAAGTGGAACCTGTAAATCTACCATAACCTGTTTTTGACAATCCTAAGAGAGAGCAGGACCATCTGGATGAGTAGGGGAGTTAGGATGCACAGACTTGTCTTGAGCAGGATGGATTTCAACGCCAGCATTCAAGACCTGATTAGCTTCTACAGATTTTCCTTTTGCAGAAGGAACAACAGAGTTTGGAGGAGCAGCCATTTTACAATTGTGACCAAAGATACCGCACACAGGGCAAGCAAGCGGTTTCCATTCATACTCAACTTCCACTTCCACCGATATACTATCAAGGAGCAGCTCAATAGATTCACAAATTGGTTGCTAGGTTATTATTTCAACACAAACCCTGGCGAACGTTAGCATTGTCATCTGCTCTGTCCGCTGATCCACATAGAGTGGTTTACCCACTGCACTGGCCACCTTTCCAATGGATTGAGCTGACCAAAATGAAAAAGGTAAGTTCCGAAGTCTCACCCACGCCGGAATCGAACGATGGGTGTCTTTGCTGAGTTTCAAACCCGGTTTCCATTGTTGCAGAACTAGAGGAATCCTTGCAACTGTTATATGGCCTCCTTCAAGGACTTTCCTTCAAAACTCCCTATTTGGTATGCGCAAAACAAACAGTCCTCGCCCATTAGACATGACTTCGAGCAGCTTCGGACCCCAGGCTTTTTTAAGAGCCTCTTCAATAACTTTAAACGGCAACCGTGTTCCAATGAAATACCCCACAAGACACTCAAATAGCTTGGGATCAGCAGCTTCAAGATCAGATTCTGTCATATGTATAACCGGTTTATTATTCACAAAGGTCGGAGGAGTATATTCAAGATCATATCCTTTATTCACTCCACTAGCAACAGCAGCTCAAGACCGAGTTAACGGGTTTCCCGACTCACCCCTACCCCTACGTTGAGGGCGCTTGGATGTCGACCTACCTCTACTCCTTTCACGGGCCTTGACAGGAGCAGGAGGAGGTCGTGAGTCATTGTTCACAATCTCAGCAGATGGGGATGAAGGAATCGGCCTCTGTTTGCTTAATAAAGGATCAGCCAACGAGGGATGTCCATAAACCGGATGAACAGGAGGGGAAGGGCTTCGATTACTCGGCCCCTCATCATCAACACGGGCCCGAAAGGGTTCGGACTCCATCAAATCAGCAGACTCAAAGCAGTAGAAATGCGAACAAACCCTAGTCCATCGCACCAAAATAAGCCCATAGAAGAGCACGTACCAGGCAACTTTAGAGGGTTGAAAGGAGGCCGGCCAGCGAGAGGGACGCCGGTTAGGGTTCCGGCGAGGCTCCGTGGGACGACAGGACGGCGGCATGGCACCAGGGGAATTCGGGGCGCAGCAGATCGACGACGGGGCTAGGAGCTCGGATCTAATCTTGGTGTCGCGGGTGGGCAGCAAGTCAAGCTCCAAGCGGGTGTGGGGACGGAGGACTCGGGGGGGTTGCGTAATTGGCGTTCAGATTGAGGGCGAGCGTTGCGAGGCCTGGAGGTCGAGTGGTCAGAGGCGCCTTCCCGAGTCGAGCAGAGCGATAGGCGCGGCGACGCCGGTTGTAGCAGCAGGACCGACGGCCGCAACAGGGGCTTCGACGCGTTCCGGCGAGGCGGATCTGGGCAGATGTGGGCCGATCTAGAGCACCGACGTCTGGGAGAACTCTGGTGCGGCGGATCTGGGTTGATGCGGCAAATCGGCGATGGCGGGGGCGGCGAAACGCCGGATCGTCGCCGGATCTGAGAGTTGCAAGCGACGGGACCTACCTAGAGGGTCTTCCGGCTACCGGGGCTTGCAAACCTTCACATCTTCTCCGACCTACGATCTTCGCAAGCCTGCAGGTCGACTGGAAGGAGATGCCGGAAGCCCACGTGTTCAAGGCCGATCAGTTCGAGAGAGGCCGCGGCAAGTTCCTCCGGAGGTTCCGGCTGCCGGCGAACGCTAAGGCCGACCGGCAGAAAAATTCCTCTTTTTTTAAAAGTCACTCTGCTTCTTTAGCTTTGTTTATATATTTATATATCACCTTTTAAAAAAAAAAAAAAAAAAAAAACTTATGTTCCTCATAAAAAAGACTCGATCGCATTGCAACCATCTCCAATCGAAAGGTCGTGCAGTCGCGCTTTTGGCTTGAGCTAAACAAAGTCGAATTCCCTCTCGCGCTTGCTCTTCCCCCTCGGCGGTGGCTGGGTGTCCCCGTCGATCGAACTTCCGTTCTACTCCTTCTGTCTCGGCTGCTCCGGCGTAAGTAGTTTGGCTACTGATCTTTACTGCTCTCTCTGTTTCTCTGTCTCTCTCTGTAGTTACTCGGGGAAGCAAATCTGGGTGCCTGATCACGTTTGCCCGAACCCGATATCGAAAGGAAGAAACTTGTCTCGTTTGTTCTGCATTGGCTAGTGTGAGATCGTTCTTTCGTGGAAAATTTTGACTGGGTTTTAAAGGAATCGCGGCATGATTCGAGTTTCGGGGGCTTTTGGGCAATTACCCACTATTGCATTCTAGCTGTTTGATGAATTGCTTAGCATAACCTGTGTCAATTCAGCTTCGAAGATTGTGAGGTTTTGTTCTATGGGGCTGTGTGACTGCCCATTTTCTGGTCTGTGTTGAGAAGTCTCGGAGTTAGCCATGTCCTACTGACAGTAGTTCGTTTCTTTCAGGTGTCATGCTCGCTATGATCGAAGTGGCTGCTTTTATTTGCTAGAGAGTTGTCTCTTGTAGCAAGATGTTGAAGCAAGCTTTTCGCAACCTGTGCACTAATAGTGTTCTAGTGCGTGGTGTTGATGCCTCTCAACATGGTGTCTTTGTGCTGACATGTGGTATCCACAGTGGCCAGGTGACTTCATTGAGTATCTGATTCTTTTACTAGTTTGTGATGTCCTCTCTATGTCATTTCCTTGATGATGTTACTGGTGCAGCATGATAATAATTGAGCAAATCAATCAATTGTGGGTTTGCTCTATCGTTATACGAACTGTGTAGGGACATTGTATGCATGTTGGCTTTTAGGTGACCACATTTAGTAGATAAGACTTAAGTTTTTTGTTTTATATTTTTATAGTACTCATCTAGGTCTTTCATGTCCTAAGATAGTGCTGGTTGGTAAGCTTGACACTTTTTTTCATCTGTCTGAACAGCCTCATTTAGCACCAAGAAGTTTCTTTGGAGTTGAAGACTATGTGGATGATGACAATAGCCGGCCATACACTTACCAAAAGGGGAAGAAGTCTAAGAATCCAAATAAGCATGTGTCCTTCAAACAGCGCACCATAGCCTACATGGAGCCTTTCACGCTAGATGTTTTCATCTCCAAGCGCTTCGTCTCAGCTTCATTGACTCACAGGGTCACATGCAAGCAGGTTGCTGTTGCGGGTACCAATTCTAAGGACATCAAAGCTGTACTCAAGTCTCGATCGGACATCCCTGCATGCTTGGCCGTAGGCCAGATTTTGGCAGACAGGGCGAGAGAAGCTGATGTGTACACTGCTTCTTATACTCCAAGAGAGAGGGACAAGTTTGAAGGAAAAATCAGAGCAGTAGTTCAGTCTCTGATTGACAGTGGCATTGATATTAAAGTTTATCTTGACTAATTTTCCCTCCTTGAACATGATCTTTGTTTATGTGCACAACTCCTAATGGGAATATACTGACATCTTTGACAATGTTTTGAGAATGTGCAAGATGTGTTGGTTCATTTGCTGGTTACATATAGGTAACTGTGACTATTTGTCTATCAGTAGAAGAATCAGCTTTTGTTTTGGCTTTATAGAGACATTTACCTTCTGGATTCTTGAATGAGCATTGTGATGGTTTCGTAGCTTCATATATATTTCTCCAATTTTACATGGTGTCCACATGGACTCCAGCTTTTGAAACATTATGGATGTCCGTGAGAGGAGGGTTAGTTTCATCCATCTTTTAGCAGACAATTGTTTAAAAGGTCAGGTCCAAAGTTCTTGACAGTCCAACTTGACAGTCCAAAGTACTATTATCGCAAGGATTGGCAAGTAATATCCTAGTCAAACGATCGTTACTTGTCTACTGTTCAATTGGTTTCTTTGAGTTCATAAGATATTTATACACACAGGTATAACTTTGCCCACCTCCATGACTGGACAATGAATAATCAAGTAACATGATTTGGTCATTGTATTCTTGTAGAAAATTTTGACACCAAATGTACCGTGTTGTTTAGTTATTCTTTTTGTTCTATTTTCTGAGTTTGACTCTTTTGGACAAGAAGAGTTGAGCTCATTGAAAGATGAATTCCTCTGATATGCTACTTTTGCATTTTGATTCTTGCCGATTGACTCCGGTGGAAACCAAGAAAAACATTATGTATAGCTTTTATGCCTTTCTAATATTCCCGTGTGTTGTCACCACAACAATTGCATCGATCATGCTAATGTGAACGTCTCTCTCAATTGCAATGACTTCACGCTAGAGCATAGTCCGACCACCAGAGAGAAAAAGGCCTTGGATCCAGTTTTCTACAGAATTCTCTCATAAACCACAAGAAAATATTGTGTGCCCTAACAATGCCATGTCAATTTTACTCTGAACCATTCACACGTCGACACCTGTTTTCAGGGCCCGCCACATTTGCTCTCTCTTCTCCCCTTTTCTCGCCCCCACTCTTTCTGAGATTCACGGATAGCGATTTTTCCACATTTTACTTGGTCCTCTCCACTGGCGGATGAGTGACATATCAGGGAAAAGAGAGACGTGCTCAAAATCCAACAGGCTCACGGTTAGCGTCCAATATTTCGCTGAAGAAAAAGTGGTAACAGAAGTAGACAATCTAATGCTGATAAGCTCTCAAGATCGATTTTCATATACAAGAACAGAGCAAAAGCAGACGATTGAAATATCACTCATATGTTCATTGGAAGGCTAGGATGAAGAAGAGAGGCTGACTTGCTAGTTGCTATGAATCTATGCTCAGTTAATGTGTGGATTCTGCTCTTTTCCTCTTAGTTGCAATTTAGTTGCATACATTGCTTCTTTGGTGCTTCATCCTTATAGCCTTTCCATAAGCGCCAATACGGAGGAGGCAATTGTTTTGTTTTTGTTTTTATTTGGATTAGGAAGTAATATCCTCTCCTAGCTGGGGAAAAATATCATTTGTGGTCCATAGTCTTAAGAGTTTTAAATAATCCAACACTTCAATTGTGTCAGATGAGTTCAACAAATACGTCATGTAGCTCACTGATAAAATTTCAAGCAGGAGGTTTGCTGGTAGTTTTTGGGTGGAGAATTTATATTGTAGATTTCCCATTGTGATTTTCCTGTACCTCTTTTTTACGAGTATAACCCATTGAAAATGTTATTGACTTTAGATGACTTATGTTTCAAGTCTATTATAACTCCTTACTCAGCTAGTCATGACAGATTGTGGTGCCATAGAAGACGTGGTAATAGATGATGGATATAGGGCAGAGATCTCTTTCCCAAGCCAGGAGAGCTGATACTTGATGGCTCACCATGCCTTGAGAGCTTCTCCCCCATGAAATGCACCTTCATATTTCCATTATTGGTGTCCATCATTTGTTGTCCCTGATTCTCTGAAAACACGATGCTGATTTGCAGTTGCTGGAAACCGATAAGATGAGAAATTGGCTCGTCCCATGTAGAAGAAGTTGCATTAAAGCTCTTCAGCTTTTCTTGATCATCACATGCGCATTGGTGGAATTCTCGAGGGCTGCTTGGAGCTTTTCTCTTTATATTTCTCCTTCCCTTAAATGTTAATTAAATGAAAGCTTTTGGATTGACGATGGATCTTATACTCTTTATATTCATACTTTTTATATTTTTGTAGTCTCTCTTCACCTATAAACTTAAACTTATAAGTTGGACATTTGAACATGGTGCAGGAGCTAGCTCTATGCCTTTCATGTATGTGCATGCAACTCCATTAGTCAAACTCCATGTGCCGTTCCTATTCTAGTTTGCACATGAAAAAGATGTTGAAATATTCTTTCACATCACTTGATAATGTAACTATTTACTCTTCATATTTATGTGGTATCCCTTTACTTATTAACTTAATCTTAGGAATAGTTGATGGTTGTTTTACAAAATCTCTCACCTTTAATGCCAAAATAAATGAAAAGTTGTCCTATGAGGAATTTGTTTAATTATCATTGGGACATTCCGTTGGATTTGTAACGTAATGCTATTGGCATACATAACCACAGATAGGGAAATTACCAAAAAATCCTAAACCTCTTATAATTCTACCAAATAAGTCTTAAATCTTTTGCAAATTTATCAATTTCATTTTGACTAATTTTTGACTGAAAATTACTGATGTGGATATAGTCAACATTGGCATGGACAATTTTTTCAAAATAAACTTAATTATGTTAATTATTTTACTATTATTTCATTTTCTTTCTTCCTCCACTACTCACTAGGCCTTGGTGATGGCTGGCAATCGGCCACATGCGAGGTTCCATCTCACTAGATCTCAATGAGCTTGTGCATCGCTTGAGGCTAATGAGGCTCAATCTTGCTAGATCCCTATGAGGCTTGCCCTTGCCGGTGCAAGGTTGGCGAGGTCAAGTTGGCCCTTGCTAGGTCTCACCTGTGGCCATTCGTTGGCCATTGCTGAGGGCTGGCTACCAATTGAGGAAGAAGGAAAATGAAAAAGAAAGAAAGAAAAATTTAAAAATTTTATTTTTTTTAAATTGCAAAAATTATCTTTATTAATACTGACTGTGTCATATGAGATGACTATATTTCATTTTAACAATTTCCAGCCAAAATTGAAATTTGGAAATTGGCATATTGTCAAAAGATTAGGACTCAACTAACACAATCAAAATATTTAGGAGTAAATTAGCACAAATGTAATAGGTTGAAGATGTTTTCGATAATTTCCCCGCCATGTACTGCCATTTTCTTGGCAATTTGGCATGAAGGAATATATTTCTTGACCCACTCGATTGTAGCTAAAATGATTGTGCTCTAGCCTCGAGAGATTCATAACTCAGCAAAACTTCCGGAAGAGCCTGCGTCATTTGTTTCCTCGAGGCTAGATTCTCAAATCTCTCATTCATCTCTATGGCACCGACACTCTCTTTAGCATGACCACGCTAATGGTTTTTGCATGTAGACACAGGAGGAGCTCGGTACCGCAAAGTTGTCATCGGCCTATTTCCCCGACATGCTTTTGCAAGTATAGCGGAACTCCTTTTCTTATCAGTCGTCTGGTTCTTTTATCAGGTTACTACTCTCTCCTGCACCTACAATCTGCTTCTTTCCCCTTCTAGATACGTGCACCGTAGTACCGGCTTTTGGGTTAGATCCAAGCGTGCTTTGGCGAAACGCAGTGAAGGTCAGGCCGTAAAGTCATGTGGCAGCGAAACCATTCTGCATAGTTTGTTTTGAACGCTTATTGCTTTTGCCATCGAAGAGACTACATTGAACACTCCTGCAGTACCTCTCCATCGCCAGCGGCACGCTTGTTTGTATGGTGGTGCTTTTATGATGAGAATCTTGGAGATTACTAATGAAGAATGTCCTTAAGACGGTGTGGTCACTGCTCTTTCCAGCAAGTTGCCAATGTTGCCCCGGACACAAATTTTTTTATGTCAGTTTTGTACTTCTGTAAGGAGGTTAGGGACAAAATCATACACAAGACGATCGGTCAACTACTAATGTTCATACTTTCAACAGATATCCATGGACCAGTCACACGGCAGTTTTAGGAACAAGCAAAGTAGGACCGGAAATGATGGATCGAAACCGTCGCGTCTGGATCGATCTGCAAATGCTTGCTGGATCTTCAGTTTATACACCCTTTCCATTATTAAGTGGAATTTTGAAATGGAGATGCAAAGAGCTGCAGAAGATTCCTAAAGGGAGATTTAGCCACCGATCCTCTCATCATCCTGGGCACGCGAGAATCTTTCTGAAGACTATTCATTCGCGGAGCTGTCCGGGCTGGATTCCCACATTTGATGTAATGCTCTCAGGGTATAAATTAAGTTAAATTGCTCCACGTGTTGGACGGGGGAAGGGAACCGATGGGACAGTATATTCAGAAATAGATTATTTGTCCATTAAATAACGAGCGTCATGATCCATTTCTATATTATTATAAGAAAAAGTAGATCCTACTTTTATAATTAATAATCTATCTATATTTCAATTAGGCCTATATTTTACGCGAAAAATACCATTCCGATAATTAGAACGTGATCAGCAAAACACTTAATTAAGAAAATTCATAATTTATTGACAGACAGTTTTTTCTAATTTCTCGTTTTTCAATCCATTTGAATAATCAAGAGTTTAGATTTGTTTTTGGGAAAAAAATTTTTGGAATAAAAACGTAAATAAACTCGTTTTTATTTTTATTTTTATTTTTAAGAATAAAAAATAAAAAAATAATTTTAAAAAAAAATCAAAACAAACAGGCCCTTTGCTGAACTCTTTCCCTCTCTCCACAGCGACCGAGAGAGTCAACTCCGACGTTGACCTTATCCGTCACGACCCCGTCCGTCAAGCTGCAGAGGTCGCCCAAAGCTTTTTCTCAGAAATTTCCGTACGATTTCAGCAGCAGCAGCAGCACGGCTTCCCGTCAACTTTCTGGGGTCAAACCATCGTTTTCTCTGTCATTCGCACGTCTACTTTCTTCTTCTCCTCTGGAATTCCCCCACCGCTACTTCCTGCACGAGAGTGGATCCACATGCTGGCGAAGCAACGCCCGATCACGCGTCGAGTGGGGCTCTTGTCTCTATAAATAGCAACGAACTTTACCCAGGATCCCAGACGACTCGCAAAGCTTCGAGCTTGACGCAGTTTCCCGATACCATTCGCGCGGACCCTCCTAAAGGGGAGCCGTTTTCGCGTCCCCTTCGCTGCTCCGCGTGATCTTTCGACGTGGGTCCGTTTTGTGAAGGTCGGATAAGGACCGCGGGAGTCTTGATCGTGACGTCACGACGGACCCAACGCGGTTTGGCGTTTCTGTCAACTACATAAAGGCAGGGAGAGAGAGAGAGAGTGGGTGGGGCAGTTTTCAGCAGAAGCGGTTTTCTGTGAGATTGGGGCGTTTCGGCAAGAGACGAGGAGTGGCAGACGAAGGGGTTCTAGAGAGGGTTCGCGGGTGTGCATCGAACCGGCGAAGGAGGTGAAATTGGCGCCCCAGACAGAGAGAGAGAGAGAGAGAGAGAGAGAGAGAGGATGGGGGCTTGCTTTTCGGATGTGAAAGGAGGTCAGCAAGCGGTCGGGGGGACCCAACAGAGGCCCCTAGGAGGAGGGGCTGTTGGAGGGGCTGTTGGAGGAGGAGGAGGAGGCAACAATGGCGGGCACAACGACGCCGTTGACCTCTTCTTCCGAGCTCGCGGTCAGCACGGTCTCTTCTCTCAAATTGAGGTTTGTGTCCCTCGCCTGTTCATGTGATTGTGCACGCTTTTTTCACTGAAAAATCTTTTTTTTTTTTTTTTTTTTTTTGCATATGTTGACTGTCAATACGCTGTGATGATACGCTTCGTTTTCTTCAGACCTGAGTCGATGTTGTCGCTTGTCCGTATTTTATTCTTGTTTTTTCGAGCCAAACGATGATTTGGCCAGAAAAGAAACTGTCTCGGAGGATTGTTTGTAGAAAAACTGAGAAGCATTCTTCGCAATGTGGATTCTGCTCAAACCCGCTACTGAACTAATTGATGTTAAATTATCTGTAGAACTTCTGATTATGTGATCCTAACATGGTCGTCTAATTGGAGTTTTCTTCTAGGTTTCCTCATTAGACTTGACTTGAAGAGTGTTCTTTTCTTTCCTTCGAACCAAAATTTTAATCTGCCTCTCGAGCTGTGACCTTTTGGAACTCATGCAAATGACAAGAATTGCATGGTACAACAATTTTTTTTTTTGGTCAGTCATGGTACAACAAATTTAGTGGGATTGCTTTGCATCAGTTTTTCTTTTTCAAAAGGGCTGCTAGTTTAGACAGAGTCTAACTAAGCGCTGCACTTGTACGCCATTACGCTGCTCATTTTTCAGAAACAGAGTTTCTCTCTGAATTTTGGGTTTTCTTTCAAAATCTAAAATTGGCATTGCTGATTTAGCATAGATACCAATTGGATATCTGGGAAGGAGCTAGTACAAATTAAGCACATCATACTTTTCAACAACAATCTCCGTGCATTGCATATGGTGTTCTTGTGAGCAACAATCTTGAATCTAATGCCCATAGTTGGTATGATGTGCTTTATTGTCTATGCTGCAGTTATCCTTGTCTGCTTCAAAATTACGTGATCGCGACGTCATGTCAAAGGTGAGAAACTTCATTAGCATTTTCAGTGGACTTGTTGTACAACTTGCTACTTTTATATAATTTTTCTATTTTTTTTTTTTCTGCATCTTGCTTTCCCATTCACCTCGGATCTTCTTGGTTCTTTATGATGTGGTTGTCTCAGAAGGGTATAACTTCTTCTTCTTATCTTCTTCTTTTGAAGTAAAATTTCAACTACATATCCTAAAACTTGATTTTCTGTCTTCTCATGCTTGCAAAAATTTGGGACATCACAGTGAATGATGTATGCATTTCTGTTTGATGCCTGTTATTTGTGTCTTCAGCATGTGTCACTGAAATTACCTTATGACTGGAAGACTGATTTGTGCTGCAGAAAACACTTATAGGACAGTCTTTGCATGCATATGTCATGCTATTTTCTATATAACTTGTGTGCTTCATATGTGGCAAATCTCATCTGCCAAATTTTCTGCCAGGGCAACTTTTGCACATGTCAAAAGTTGCATATATACTCTCGATCAAATTTCAGGCTGTTTAAGAAACCTGAACTAATATAATTAAGTAGCTCATAATTAGGGGTGTGCAAAAGAACCAGAAACTGCCCAAACTGCCCAGAACTTGACCGCTTCGGTCTGCTTCTGGGCAGTTTCTATGGGGAACGGTCCATTCCGAGACCACCTAGACCGGACTGGTATATATTATAATTTTTATGTTAAGAATTTCAAAAACCCTAATTTGACAATCTTGCTCAATGAGAGACGCCCATATACACCTCATCTTGCTTTCTTGTTTTATATGAATCCTCTCAAGTCTCCGCTTTCTTGCTCTCGATTGCCTCTCACTTCCAGCCCTCTGTCGGTTGCTCTCGGTTGAGTGATGAAGTTCAGTGCACTGCGCTGTACTGAGTTTTGTGTTGCTGAAGACTTCAACCTGAAGCTATCTTCAAGCTATGATGAAGGTGTCATTTCCAGATTTTTGGAAATTGATGCCCATAATTTTTCCCGATCCTGTGACTGGCTTCCATTTCCAGATTTTTGGGAATGGACTTGCAGGTTTAGACCTTCCTGCTCTTGCAGGTTTTGGGTACATGCATATTTCCTTGTTTAGTAAATATTTCCAGGTATAAGGAATACTATGCAGTGGGGATTGGGGAGTCTTGGAAGGCATGGCCAGTTCCATGGACCCACCTGGCAACCGGACTGGACTGGTGGTCTGGTTCCTGGGTGGGTCTGGGAATCAATGGGTCGTTCCTGATTCTCAATTTATGGAACCGGCCCTTTGTGGGTAGTTCCTGGTTCCAAGGTGGGAACAGGCCCACCTTGGAACATATCTCCCTTACTCATAATTACAATAAATGACTGATTCCAGGAGATTTTTGTGTGTTTGTGTTTCCTCCTTCTTTTATGCCCAAATCAGAGCTTTGCCTAAAGGTTTATGAACTTTGATCAATGGATTCTTGCAGAGTGATCCAATGGCAGTGGTGTACTTGAGGAAAGGAGATGGGATGCTCGAGGAACTTGGGAGGACAGAAGTTATATTAAATAGTTTGGATCCTGCATGGATTGAAAAGATTTCTGTAGCTTATCACTTTGAGACTGTTCAGCATCTGGTGTGAGTGTTTCATGTATAGGAAAGTATAACTTATTCAATCTTAGCTATATCATATAAACCCATTTGTTTGTTTGCTTTTATCTCTTTTCAGGTTTCATGTATATGATGTCGACAAAAATTTCACAACATACCTGTAAAGGTGTGTCAGCTATTTTAGTCATTTCATATAGTTTGATATTTCTTTTTGGATTTTCTCTAACGTTGTTTCTCTTTTCTATCCTTGGTTTTTTTCTCCTCTAAATCTTATGGGTGAAGCCATGTGCTATGCATGGCCTTTCGTGGTTATACATTAACAGTGTCTCCAACTGCAATTCTATGTTCTTTGTCTCAATTTAGTCAATATTCCTAGCACGAGTGGTCTCAGATTGATTGCCAAGTGTCTCCTTATATGTTAGCTACTTTTACTAGGGTTATGTATCAACTTAATTTTTAGTTTTTTCCTAAAGTGGGAGGAATTATAAAGATAAAAGCTCATCTGTTTTCTTACCTTTGATGTTCAAGTGTGGTTAGACAACCATTTCCCAAGGTAGATGAGCTTTAGCTGTTTTGCAGTCTACAAATTTTTATGTCCATGGAATTCTAGAAAAGCAAAATGAACACGTTGGACGATCTTATGTTGCATAGAATTTGAATTTTAAATGGCATTTAAGTAATCATGACTTGTAATTACCCTTGCAATCAAGCTTATTTGGGAAATATGTGCTAGTCCATTCAGATTACTTGGGTTTCTCTTTGCCCTTTGTCTTATTATGTGAGGAAGAAAAAATATCAATATTATGTTTGATTGGGAGGTTTCAGTGCAGACGTTAAAGCTGAAGGACCAAGAGTTTCTAGGAGAAGCTAGCTGTGTGCTGTCGGAGGTACTTACTCTGGGCTCTCATTGTGATCGTGTCATTTCCCATACACTTGGCTTCAGTGAAGTTTAAGTGTAATCCATCTAGATCTTGTCCAAAACATCTTCTCCTTTCTATTTTCTGCAGATAGTCACAAAGCGAACTTGGAGTTTGACCCTGTCGCTTCATAATAAAAATTTACAAGTAGGCTTAAGAGACATGGGTACTCTGACCATCCGTGCTGAGGAATCTGTTGCTTCCAGGACTGCTGTTGAAATAATATTCCGCTGCTCCCAGTTGGAAAACAAAGATAAGTTTTCTAAAAGTGTAAGTTCTTTAAAATCCCTCTTGAAAGCTCCTGTTTGATAGTCCCTTGCCGTGTCTTTTCATTGCTTTAGCCTCATCCTCTGGTGTTACCTTTTCTTAGGATCCTTTCCTGAGAATATCCAGAGTGGTTGAGTCTGGGGGTTCTCTTCCTATTTGCAAAACTGAAGTTATCGACAACAACTTGAACCCCAGTTGGACGCCCCTATGTCTAAGCATGCAGCAATTTGGAAGCAAGGCAAGTTTTACACAGAGCTTGTCATCATATTATCTGATATGTAACTGGAGGCACTAGTGATTTGACATACTGTAAGACTTGTTGCAGGAGAACCCATTAGTCATTGAGTGCTTCGACTATGATACAAGTGGGAACCATGCACTTATAGGGTAAATGCCTATTCTCATGCATTTTGTAGTACTTTGGCTTTTCGTATGTTAATCCTCTTCTTGTTTATTACAGTAAACTTCAGAAGTCCATGGCAGACTTGGAGAAACTCCACAAAGAAAGAAATGGTGCAAATTTTACTTTACCAGCTTCTCATCACAGCCATGAAAAGGTGTCTGTCATTCCTAAGTGGTTTAATACTCTTAATTCTGATGAGCCCTTTCATTAGCTTTATAACTTCTCTGTATAGGTTCTCAAGAGTCAGCTTTTTGTGGATCAATTTTGTGAGAAGCAGCAGTACAGCTTTCTTGATTACATATCAAGTGGTTTTGAGCTTACTTTTATGGTTGCTGTGGACTTTACAGGTGCGAATCATTTGGATATCTATTTATCCTATAAAACTTTATCTCTTTCATGCTCAATCTCATTTCATTCCAATGCTTCTGGACTTTTCAGCTTCAAATGGAAATCCCAGAAATCCAGATTCCTTGCATTACATTGATCCTTCAGGAAGATACAATTCCTACCAACAGGTATATTTTAATTTGCTTACTAAACCCGGTCACTTGTAATGATTTTACTATAGCCTTTTGATGATGTTTTAATATGGAATAATGTAAATATACTTTAAAATTAAATGTTCTAAGAGGTTAATCAGTGGACACGCTTTTTCTTTCCTTATATGTTCTAATAGGTTAACCAGTTGATGTGCCTTTTCTTTCCAATTGATGTCATAGACTTATTTGGTAATTCGTGTTGCCAACATTTTAGGCTATAATGGAAGTTGGAGAAGTGATTCAATTTTATGATTCGGATAGACGGTTTACTGCGTGGGGATTTGGAGGAAGGGCTTATGATGGTACTGTATCACACTGTTTTAACCTGAATGGAAGTCCTGATGGCTATGAGGTAGGTGAATTGAGTTTGCATGCCCCATCGATGTATTCACTTTTGGAGCATGGACTGTAGTACATGAACCTCTGGGACATCATATCAATTATATATTAAGATTCAGAATTCTTTATTGATAGGTTGAAGGAGTCGAAGGCATCATGGCTGCTTATGCTGGTGCTTTGCACAATGTTTCCCTGGCAGGACCCACTTTATTTGGTCAAGTTATCAATAGGGCTGCTCAAATTGCGGCGCAATCACTTTCCTATAGCCATAGCAAATACTATGTTTTGCTCATAATAACGGTAAAGTGAAAACAAACATTTGATCTTTCTTAGTTTTGATGTGTTTTTTCGCAAAGCTAATAGAACTTTTCCTCCATGTTTAGGATGGAGTTCTCACGGATCAACAGGAAACCGTGGATGCATTAGTGAGGGCATCAGATCTTCCACTCTCAATTCTGATAGTTGGAGTTGGAGGTGCAGATTTTACACAAATGGAGGTAGGTTTATTTTCTGTGGTTTAAGTTAGATTTTCTTGAGATTTCTTTTCTGTTTTGCATTTAAGAACTATGTCGAAATATCTCTTTAGGGAGGATATAAATAGCTCTAATTTTTTTATTTCTGTCAGAAAATTGATGCTGACCGTGGAATTAGATTGGAAAGTTCTACTGGTCGAGTAGCCACAAGAGACATTGTACAGTTTGTTCCAATGCGAGAAGTACATCGTAAGTTGATTTTCACATGACTTTTTTGTTGATGAATCCATTAATTTTTGTTAATTGAGATAGACGTTCATATTCCTATTAATACTTGACAATAACCATAATTTCCTTTCCTTACTAGTGTGAGGTCATAATAAGGATTTGAACAGAGGCAATACTGTTTGGTAAATCAAAGCCGAAAGAGATTGACATTTTAGCATTCATGGCAATGTTGTCATGATGTAGTTGGAGGATGTTAGTGTTAGACTCGTTTTCTTTCTTGACTTTTTAGATTCCTTGGTTTCTATCGGCTTATTCATTTATTTACCCATCTTGAATTTATTGTATTTTGCAAGATTATCTTAAAAGCCAATCTATATATATATATATATATATATATATATATATATATATATATATATATATATATATATATATATATATATATATTATTTTGGTTTAACTGATTAAATTGGGATAGAGAGGGCAATAGCAGATGTGAAAGTTCTTTTAGGCTGCATCTTTGTTTTACTTCTTCTTTTTTTTTTTTTTTTTTTTAGGTTATAATAGGAAAGGTTTTGCAATCAAGTGCAATTTTATTAACACTCTTGGGAAGTGCTGATAAATCTTCCATTTTTCTCTCGACAGTAACTTACATGAAACTATACTGTTCTTGGCAGGTGGAAGTGTGTCAGTGGTTCAAGCTCTTTTGGAGGAGCTTCCTAGACAATTCCTGACTTACATGCGGACTCGAGACATAAAACCACACACTCCTACACCTCCTTGAGCAGCTTTTAGAGAAGTGTCTGTGCCTTAGTTGCTTGAACATCTCAAAAGAGAAACAAAGGAAGGATTATGTTCATGCTTGATTTGTGTACAGCTGCTACTGAAAGGTTGGAAATTCTGTAAAGAGCTCTATTATTTCCTGTCAATGCAACTTCTTTAAAAGCTAAAAAAGAAAACTAAGAGGGGCAAAAGTGGTGTCATTGGGTACGTGTTGTCCTGTAAATTTCTAATCATACTGCAAGCATGTGAATACATTTACATCTTGGTGAATGTAAGTATAGTTTAGCTTTGCAGTTGTTACTGAAGTACCTTTGTGTGATGAAGGAAAATTTGGAAAAATAAAATTTGAAATTTGCACTCTTCTTCCATGTCATGAGTACATATACGTAGATTCATTCAATGTTACCCTAGAGTTAGATCTGATCATCGAGAATCTATGTAGGCATGAAAGTGAATATCACTCGTGTGAGGGTGACCCACATGGCATGTTTGGCATGTGTACTCTTTGAGATTTATCTAGTGATTTATTTTTTATGGTGATTTCAGCTTATTTTTATTAGTAAATCTTTAATTGAGAATTATGATGAGTCCTTGAAAAGTTAAAAGATATGGAGATACTTATTATGATTTGACATCCCTTTGAGCCTGAATCTAGGACTGTGATGTATTTATTAAACAATTTCCCAATATCAAAAAGTAAATGACGACCAATATTTTATAGATAACATTAGAGGATCAATTTTATAGAGTATGTGTGATGCCCACACTACGCATCGCAATATACCTGTGAAGGCATGATAATCTTTTTTGGGTTTTCCCTATCATTTTAGTCATTCATCATCCCATTTGTTCTCTTGATCAAAAGTTCGAATTCTTAATAATCATGTATTTAAGCTTAGTTTGACTCCTTTTGTACCGAGAAGATATCTCGATTTCCCCCGAGTTATTCGAGTTAGCATTGAGTACTCCAACGAGTTGAGTTTATTCGCAAGGTTAAGCTCTTAATTTACTAGTGGTATTGTAAGATCCAATTCGGGCTCGATTAAAGAATTTGGATGGCTAATGGAAAATAATTCTTTTCGCGAAGTTAGAAAAAACCCAAATTAAATGGACTAAACCGCAGTGCAGATGGGCTGGACTCGATCAACTGTTTGCTCCTTGAGCCCAGTCTGCATAGCTAGGTCTTCTCTCTCATTTTTATTAAAAAAAAATTTTGGTCAGAATTTATATTGAATTTATTGTTCTTTTTTTTTCTCATGCTCATGCTCATGCTCGACTATTTGGGCGCAATATTAGATCGATCCGCCATTGATTTCTTCTAAAATGAATACATGTTTTTTTCTTATCTCGCAAAAGCAGGTAGTATATGTCTATACTACTTATTTAAGAGAAAAGTGGGGAAGTTGGTCTCTAGGGGTGCGCAACGCTTCGGGATGGGGAGTAGTTTTTTTTTTTTGAGAAATGCTTCTTTTCTATTTCTATTCGGGGACAATTTCGGGTAAAAAAACCCGTTTGGTAACTACACAAAATTTCTACTCTAGAAATAGAAAAAGAATAGAAATGCGTTTGGTAAAAAACGGTTTCTTTTTATATTTATTTGTTTTTTATTTTTGTTGGCCGATCGCCGCCGGCCGCCGCCGCCGCCGGCCGACCGCCGCCCGCCGCCGCATGTCGCCGCCTGACCGCCGGTCGCCCCGATCGCCGCGGCCGGCCGCCCCCATCGGCCGCCACCTCCCGCGGCCACTGCCGCCGGTGGCCGACGGTTGACGGCGGCCGATGGGGCGGTGCGGCCACGGCGGCGGCGGCGGCCGGCGGGTCGGGCGGTCGGCCGGCAGCGGCGACATGCGGCGGCGGAGGGCCGGGCGGCGGCGGCGGCGGCGTCCGATGGCGGCGGCGGCGGGGCGGCGGTCGGTCGACGGTCGATCGACCTCCGACGGCCGGGCGGCGACATGCGGCGGCGGGCGGCGGTCGGTCGGCGATCGATCGACCTCCGGCGGCCGGCGGCGGGTGGCAATCGGTCGGCGGCATCCGGCGGCGGGGCGGTCGGTCGGGCGGTCGGCGGCCGGCCGGCCGACGGCTGCGGTCGGCCGGCCGGGCGGCGGCGGCAACGCGTGCGGCGGCGAGTGGCGGTCAACGGCGGTCAATGGGCCGTGTGCAAAAGAAGAATAAAAAAAAAAAAATTTCACTTATTTCTTAAACTTGTTCAGGAACCGAAGCAACTTTTTTACTTCCGGTTTTTGTTCCAAAACTATTAGGGCTAACTTTTTGTTCAGGGGAATAAAAAAACAACTCGACGTTACCAAACGGATTTTGTTCTTTTTTATTCCGGGGAACAAAAACAGAAATTGGGAGAAGTAGAAACGTTACCATGCGCACCCTAGAACTAGCATTTGTAATTTATCTGCTGCCGAACTACCTCTAGTAATAAAATCACGAGCAAATAAATTTTGCATCGAGATAGTGTCATTGATCCTTATCAAAAGGGGTTAATTATAAAAGAAGTCCTAAATTAATTGTATCAATTTAGTTCAAAACTTTTTAATTTGGTCAAATCAATCCTAAACATTTTCAAAATTTGCCGATGTAATTCATTCGATTATTTTTAATTGAAAATTATTGATGCGAACGTCAATCATCCTACATAACATAGTCTAAGTTGACATGGACAATTTTGAAATGTTTATTTTCCTTTTTCTTCCTCCACCAATCGCCAAGCTTGAGCAATGGTCACTTATTGGCCATAGGCAACAACTAGCAGCCATTGCCCTCGTTGGCCCTAGGCAAGTTCACTACTATCAGAGGCCAATGAGGGTTGGCCTTGCCAGCTTTGGTGAGGCTCAACCTCACTGAATTTGGCTAGTGTAAACCTCACTTGAGGTTGGTGGGGCTTGACCTCATCACTTCTAGCGAAGTGAGCCTTGCTAGAGGCCAGTGAGGTCACCCCTGACTAATGTAGTAAGGTCAAGCCTAGCTAGAAGTGAGCGAGGTCGAGCCTATCTTGACATCAGAAAGGGCTTCAAGCAATTATATCATTAACACACAATAACTATTATTATATCAAAGATATTAACAAAACGTCCAGTTAGCATAAGGTCTCCAATATTTAAGTGCAACAAAAACATAGAGCAAGTTCGACTTAGACCAAGTTCTAGATAAAGCGTAAAACAATCTAAATATGAGTTCAAAATGAAGGACAAGACAAGTGACTGGGGAAATTAGTAAGGATTCTCAAGGAAGCATTGGACGGATTGAGAGACCGGTGTCCAGATGAAGTTGATGAAAAACTCCTTGCATTTCGCTTCTCTCTACACGGATTTCTCCCTAGAGTGAACTTACCTCGGTAGAAAGTGCCTCAACTGATGGCTCATTCTCGTCAACTTCAACAGCTCTCACAAAGCATCGATGATGTCAACACCCTTCGGGTTGGGGGTGGCCATACCACACGTCTACTCTTATCCAAACTCCTTGTTGCTTCTTGATGACCATACTTTTCGGCGTGGTCCCCAATGTATTGACCGTCAAATGAAGCCTAAGGAGTTTTACCCTTTAGATCGCCATCAAAATCCTTGAAGATACGAGTGAAGGCCATCCCATACAGTAAGTCCATTCCTTTGGAAACAGTGCATGAAGCAGAGTATCAAGTATCAAGTCACTCAAAGATACCTTATAAACATCGTCTTGAGTTGGTCCTTAGATACACCTGTTCGATGTCCAAAATAAAGGGACCAAGCAATATACCACAATCGTGTCCGACTAGCTGGGTATCCACTCCTATTTTCAGATAGAGTAAGTTCTTCTTTAACCCTCGCCAACCTGCACAAACATGTAGAAAACATATCTAAATAGTTTGTAATTGTTACAAATATGCAAAACTAATTTTTGGAATCACCAAAACTATGTTAGGGCGAATAGTGACAACTTTAAAATGAAAGACTCAGCTAAAGACAAGGTTTGACTACCAAAAATCAAAGATGATAAATGTAATTTTTTGGGCAGGCTAATCTATTAAATGAATTCTGGGAAAAAAGAATCTTGTATCTTAAATAAATACTAGATACCCACTGAGGGTTTTTGTGATGACTGGTGTGAGCTTCATCTTCAGTAATGAGTAATGATACTTGAAAGAAAAAGGGATAGAAGAACGAGGATATGAGTACCTACCATATTTAATTGATAAAATGAGGTTTTTAAAATCATTAGCTTCTGTGAAATCTTATGCATCAAAATGATACTAATCCAATTTTCTTAAAACAATGGATAGTAAGATCTCGAATTAGACAATTATATGAACATTAAAATGTCATCATGCTATCTAATTTTGGTTGGTGCACTTGATCCATTGTTCTCGAGTGACTCTCTCTCCTCTTTATAAACATGCACTTTTTTTGAAAATTTATGGGCTAATAAGGTATTATCATTTGCTCCGATTCACTGCAAATATTTAGTGACGGATTTTCTTTATTTCCTACTTCACATTTACACTAAATATACTCCTTCTCACGTATAAGTCTATCAAACTAGGGCTATCATTGCCAATTGATTTATGACCTCCTCTTGAGTATCATTGAATACTTCTTTTTGTCCCAAATGTCAAATGCAATTTTTTTCAACCTGGTATGCACACTCAACGAAGGAACGCCGCAAAAAGCCAAAATTAAAAGCAAAATCTTTAGTGGGCCATATAGATTGGTATGTACTACCGACTTTCAAGCTTTTAAAGAAAAAAAATTAATTTTGGGATTTAAGGAGATTGATCACACCAAGCACTCAAACGAACTAAGTGAAACTTATGTCTTGCGAAAAAGGCCAAATTAATTAACAGAAGCTTTACATGTATTCGTATGTCTAGTAAAATAAGCTTGTTATCAATTCCAAAAATGCCGTCCATTAGCTGCATATTTTCAAACATAGAGAAACTAATTGATAAGTTTATTTTGTTGCACACAGTAGTGTGAGAAAATGTATATGGCGATGAAGAACTTATTTCTTAGGCCCTAACAATTATGTTTTGTTAAGAAAAGAAATATTTATCCTTTTCACACATTTGTAAGTGGAAGGGGAAATAGGTGCTCAAGGAAATTATTGCTCACCAATCAAGATTTGTCCTTATTAAATGAAAAGGGTTTGAGGAAAATGTCTTAGTCTACGAGACCATAATTGTCACCCAGCCAGGTCTTTAGAGAATAATGCCTTTTGGTTGAATTGAAGAAATAATTTCGAAACATACTATTCAACGTGCATCTCGCAAAAGTTGCCAGTAAAGGCGATGATCATCCCGCCCTTACACAATAGTATCATATAAAAGTTAATTTCCGCTATCAACACCTTGCCCTCCTGTGAGTTCCAGCAAGCATGGTTAATGGAAAAAAAAGATGAAAAAGAAAAGAAGGTAGTCTCTTTCCATGCGATTGAGGAAAAATTTATAAAAAAATCCCAAACCTATTACAATTATATTAATTTAATCATAAACTTTTTTTTTACTGATTAAGTCCTAAACCTTTTACAATTGTATCAGTTTAATCCACCTTACCAAAATTGTCTAGTCAACTTTGACGTGGTCACGGGCAATAATTTTCTAATAATATTTAATATTTTGAATTATTTTATTAATTTTAATCTTTTTTTTTTTTTTTTTCCCTTCTCCTCCCTCCTTCCTCCACCTCCCTCCTTCTTCCTTTGGGTTCAATGACCAACTAGTGGGGAGGACTGGCTGATCGTTGGACTGAGGTAGCTGGGTGAGCTTGCATTACTATCGTTGAGCAAGGGCAAGCTCACTACCCTTGTCGGATCGGTGAGGGCTTATCTCCCTATCATTGGGTCTAGCAAGGTGAGCCCCTATTGGACCTGACGAGGGCTCGCCTCACCATCATTGGGCAAGGACTTGCCTTGCCGATATGACAAGGGCTCACTCAGCCGCCTCAGTCCAATGATTGGCTAGCCCTCCCCTCTGGCAAGACACTAGATCCAAAGGAAGGAGGAGGGAGGAGAAGGGAGGAAAAAAAAAAAGGAAAACGATAAAATTAATAAAATAATTCGAATAAAATAAATTATTATTAAAAAAATTGTCATTGGTGCCGACTGGCCAATTTTGGCTGGATGGATTCGACCAGCACAATTGTAAAAGGTTTATGAATTAATTGACCAACAAAAAAAAAAAAAAAAAAAAAGTTTAGAATTGAATTGATATGATTATGATTGATTTAGAACTTTTTTTTGCAATTTTTTCTGCAGTTGAAAATGAAGAAAGAGAGAGAGACATTGAGGTGCCGTCAACATGTATGTGCTCTTCATCGTTTCCCACGGATATTATACATTATTTCTCAATCAATCAATTTCCTAATTGCAAGTGTATTGATAAAGTCGTGATTTTCCATTGCCTTGTTCTGTTTGTCGTTGTCCAATGGTCCTTCGCAATTATTTATCTGGGCAAGTTGGACAGAATCGCACTGAAGTATTCTGTCTTCATCATTTCCCTTGAGTATTATACGTTTGTCAACTAATTAATTTCTTAATGGCAAGTTGTTTGTTGATGAAGAATGAACATGCGTATTTGCGTAGAGAGAGAGAGAGAGAGAGAGAGAGAGAGAGAGAGAGAGAGAGTGAGTGATGCCGAGGTAGGGTTTCCAGAGAACAAGAGATCGACCTGATAGCCGCTGATTGTTTTTCTTGATTTGTTTCGCAGCACATGGTTTGTCAAATTGTGGATAGCTGCCAGTTCGATAAGTCAGGCTTGACTACATAATGCCAACTTGTCCCGAGACAGTAGTGCCCATTATAAAAATGGCCAACCACGTGCTTGCTCTTTAGACTTATTGGTCTTAATATATTCTCGGTAATGGCATGTGTATTCCTCTTTCTGTCATCGGTCCATTGCAAGAACTAAGCAAAGAGTTTCTTCATCCTCCAGGCATTCCAAGTCGAAGCTGAAGGTATTGTAACATCTTTCTCCATCACATTTTCCCTTACATGAATTTTCAGTTCTTTGCTCTTTTCTTCCCCCAAAGTGTCCACTTGTTTTTGCGTTGTGCTGATATGTACACTTATGATCTGGTGTTATCAAGAATGGTTTTGGCTTGCATTGCCTTGCATCCATCTTACAGACAAGTCAGCTCCCAAGAAATATCGGTCCCCCTTGCATCCTTACGGTGAAGCCACTTCCTGTATGTGTGTCATTATATATCTAATTTTCGGGAGCTATCAGTTCCTGTTTCACGCTCACCCTCTTTGTTCGATAATCTGGTTCTATTGGTTCAACTCTAGAAAAAACATAAACGCAACAAAAAAAGAAGAAGAAGAAGAAAGAAGAAGAAACATAAATGGTTAAGATAACCGTAATATAAACTCATTTCATAGGCACCAATATTTCTCTCTCTAAGCTTTTACATTTCTCTAAAATGGTGATTGTATGACATCATGACTAACCTGTCTTTTTGTTAGTAGCGGAGGGTGAACTTGGAAAATTAGCAAGTCTCGCACAGATATTTAGACAATTCGGCCTATTACAGCCAATAGGAAAGATAACCATTTCTAGAAATCCTTATAAAGACGCTTAGCATGATTAGCATCAAAAGGTTCAAAAAAAAAAAAAGGTAATAAAAAGCTATCATTTTTTTTTTGGTTGATTTAGGAAAGTAATTGAAATGAAAAAATATTCTGAAATATAGAATATAATGTAATTATGAAGACTTGCGAATAGAACTCAGATGATCTATTTGACTTTGTCATGAAACATTGAGGGACTAAAAAACAAATTAAAAATTTAGAGACTACATTGAACATTTAGGAATAGTTCAATGACTACATTAACCAAATCAAAAGTCCAAAAATAATATTGCACATTGGACCAAAGTTTAAAGAGTTTTGTGCCAATTTCCCCTTTCCAAGATTATCATTACATATATTGCTTATCACTTTATTCTTTATATTTAAACCGGTCGGTGTATGTAGTTGCACCGGTTTAATCGATGGAATAACATATTAGCCCTCACTCCAGTTGTATTATTTTCAAAACATTGCCTATAAATTGAGACTAGAATGGCTAAAAGTCATCTGTTCTTTTCCTGAAAGGTGGCTAAGTAAAAATCTTTAATTAAAGACCCTCATCTTTGGTTCTTATATCTATACATTAAATTTCTTTAAGGCATTACCCCGTTCTTAATTTGTTAAAGTTTCATCTGCTTTATTCGAAGTAAAGCGCAGGTAAATATGTAGATTATAAATATGAGAAATTGGACGTTGTAGCAGGTGTATATGTAGATTAGGGGAAACCGGATATTATTGGTTTAAATCTGCTTCGTCCTTATACTAAGAGGACTTACCAAAAAAAGAGTTTCCAACATGTGTGGTGAGGGAGAGGGAGAGGGAGAGGGAGAGGGGGAGAGAGAGAGTCTTATGCAAACGCATGTTAACCAAACTTCCTCTAGTTGGCCGGCGGGTCATAGATTCCCTTCGTCCTGCTAGTCATTCCAACTCGAAGCTGAAGGTATTGAAACTGTTATTTATTTTTGTGATCCCACATTTTGGATCCATATTTTCCCCTAAAGTTGCGATTATTCAACGTGAAGTATTTCCACGCTTCGTACCCTTTCGTGACAAACCCATTTGGCAACCGTCTTGATGGGAGACGATATAAAAGGAACGTACATTCATTTCTGATAGGGTGATGACAAGGTCTAACACAAACCCTTACATTTGGAATACACCATCAGTACGTGAGAGGATTTGGTTAGTAGAGTGCGCCCCAATTTTCTTTGTTTTTCAGGGTGTTTTTCAACGAGCGTGAATTCAAACAATGGCTAGAGGTTTGTCTTAATTGATCCTGGCTTCCGCATCATGAATATTAAGTTTAACATTTGGTATCAAAGCATTTTTGTGCCTCTGCCTTGTTTTGTTGTATTTTCGGTGTATTTCGGCCATTTTGAGGGATGAACAGTAACTCGAAAATTTTGAGGGCAAGAGAGATTCGTTGATTCCGGGCAAAATCCGGCGATCCACCCTTTGATTTCGGACCCATACGGTCGCACCGCCATGAGGAACATTAGCCTTGTGTTTTTCGGCATATCGGTGTTCGCCGGAGGCTAATCGGGCGGCGGAAGTCGCGATGGTTGAGGATTTGTGTTTTTGAGAATTTTCTTATGATTTGGGGCTTATTTCTTCATCATTTTCGCCGAAATTTGAACTCATGTGGTCGTGCCGGCATGATCTTCAAAACCCGTTAATTATTTCGGTCTGAAATGGGCTACCGGAGAAGAAATGGCCGGTGAAACTGCGGCGGAACGGCGAAAATGGGTGACGAAACGCTTCTGTGCGCGCGAGGAAGAAGGCGCGTGGAGTCCATGCGCGTGCTGCGGTTGCAGGCGCGTGGATCCCATGCGCCACGCGCTCCCACGCGCGCGGCAATCGTTGGCGCTTGGATCCCACGCGCGCGGCAGTCGCTAGGCGCGTGCAACGCACGCGCCTGCACGTTGGACCGTGCGCGTGTGGGCCACGCGCCTGCCGCAGAAAGAGGCACGTGCTTGGCACGTGCTTGACGTCTCCTCCGCGCGGATTCTTCTACTTTTACGTTTTTGACCCAAAATTTTCATGTTTTTGCAATCCTACCCTTGGCCGATGTATTACTTGTTCGCCCTTGAGTATTTATTTATTGTTATGTCATTTCATGTTTTTTTATGAATATTTTATGCATGAAATTAAATGTCCAATGATTCATATATTTAATTAATTAGAGAGTAGCCACAGCATCTTTAATTAATTAAATTATATATTAAGAGCTTCCAAATCATATTTAGAAATGGACATTAATTGTAATTAATTATATTAATATGATGAATTTTATCTCACAGGAATTTTCATGGTATTAATATAATTAATTAGGATGAAATATCATATTATTTTTCTTAATTTACCCACAGGGATTAAGAAAAGGCATATAATATGGTAGTTTCTTCATGATGTAATTATGAATCTATTTAAATTAGAAACTTAGCCCACGGGCAGTTTTTATGTTATGTGATTCATATTCGTGACATGTTTGCATTGGTAAAACATGATTTATATATATTTGCCTCATATTTTGTGACATAAGCATATGATTATTTGAAATGCAGTTTCGCAACCTGTGAATTTCTCTGAATTTAAGTTTGATGTTCCTATACTAAATGGTGAGAACTATAAAGTTTGGAAGGAGTCAGTTCTTCTTCAATTGGGGTGGATGGACATTGACTATGCTATAAAGAAAGACGAACTACCTGCTCTTACTGATTCGAGCACTTTGGCTGAGATAGCTCTTTATAACCAATGGGAGCGGTCCAACCGCATTTGTGCAATGTTTATAAGAGCTAAAATATCTCCTAGTATTCGTGGTTCGATTGCTCAGCATAGCAATGCTAAGGCATTATTGGAGGCCATAGATGCGCAGTTTGAGAGTTCTGAGAAGGCGCATGCCATGACCCTAATTATGAAGTTTTCATCATTAAAGCTCACTAGTGTTAAAGGTGTGCATGAGCACATCATGCAAATGAGGGACATTGCAGCTCAGCTTAAGAAACTTGAGGTTGAGATATCTGAATATTTTCTTGTGTATTATATTCTGAACACTTTCCCATAACAGTATGCACTTTTCAAGATCTCTTACAACACACATAAGAATAAATGGTCAATTAATGAACTCATGACCATGTGTGTTCAAGAGGAAGAAAGACTGATTATGGAATTGGGAGAAAGTGCTCATTTGGCAACACAAGGAAGGAATAAGGGTCACGGCAAGCATAAGGGAAAAGGTAAAATACTTCCCCAAGCTGACATTAAGAAAGAATCCAAATGTTTCTTCGTAAAACGAAGGGGCATATGAAGAAGGATTGTGTCGATTTAAGGCCCGGCTCGAGAAGAAAGGTAATCCAATCTTTTGTGTTTGTTATGAATCTAATATGACTGATGTAAGTCAGAACACTTGGTGGATTGATTCTGGATCTACAATCCATATTTCGAATTTCTTGCAGGGTTTTCAAAACCACAGGAAGCCAGTGGGAAGTAAACAAAGCATCTATTCAGGAAACAAGATGCGCTCGCATGTGGAAGCTATTGGGACATGTAGACTAGTTCTCAATAGTGGCTTTATTTTGAATTTGGAAAAGACCTTTTATGTTCCTAGTTTTTCTAGAAACTTAATTTCAGTTTCAAGACTTGTACCTTTGGGATACTCTTTTAACTTTTCAGATTCAAACTTCTGTTTATCATTTAAATCTGAGATTGTTGGGAGTGGTACTTTATCTGATGGTCTTTTTTGAATTAATTTACAAGACAGTGCCTATTATGATGCGATGCATGTTCATGATAAAGCTGGTATGAAACGATGTGTTGTGAAAGAATATTCCTCTATGTTGTGGCACCGGAGATTGGGACATATCTCCATAGAAAGAATTAAGCGATTAGTAAATGATGGAGTACTCGGTACTTTAGATTTTACTGATTGTGATACTTGTGTGGACTGCATAAAGGGAAAACAGACTAACAAGACAAAGAAAGGTGCTAAGAGGAGTACAGAAATATTAGAAATCATACATACGGATATTTGTAGTCCGGATATGGACTCATGTGGTCAGAAATACTTCATCTCTTTCATAGATGATTACTTACGTTACATGTATCTCTATTTGATTCATAATAAGTATGAAGCATTAGATGCCTTTAAGGTATTTAAGGCGGAAGTAGAGAAACAATGCGGTAAGCAAATTAAGATCGTGAGATCAGATAGAGGAGGAGAATTCTATGGTAGATACACTGAAGATGGACAAGCACCTGGTCCATTTGCAAGGCTTCTTCAAGAGCATGGGATAGTTGCCCAATATACTATGCCTGGTTCTCCGGACCAAAACGGCGTAGCGGAAAGAAGAAACCGGACCTTATTAGACATGGTGCATAGTATGCTTAGTAGCTCCAAACTTCCTAAATCCTTGTGGACTGAAGCACTTAAGACGGCAGTGTGCATATTAAACCGAGTTCCAACCAAGGCTGTCCCAAAGACACCTTTTGAGTTATTTAAGGGTTGGAAACCGAGTTTGCATCATTTGCGCGTTTGGGGATGTCCGTCTGAAGTGAGAGTTTATAATCCACAAGAAAAGAAGTTGGACCCAAGGACCATAAGTGGGTATTTCATTGGATATGCCGAAAGGTCTAAGGGATACAGGTTTTATTGTCCATCTCATACCACTAGGATTGTGGAATCAAGAAATGCTAAATTTTTTGAAAATGACTTGATTAGTGGGAGGGATCGATTGAAGGACCCTAATCCTGAAAAAGATCATTCAGACACTCAACCTTCCACCTCAAGTTTAGGATTGGTTATTGCTTATAATGCCCCTTCAGTTCAGCCAGCTAATGAACATCCAATCGTTGAAGTTCCACAACCTGCTAATATTGATCTAGTAGATCCAGTTGTTCAGCAATTGCCAGAAACTGTTGAATAACCAGTTGAGCAACACGCTCCTCAAGAGAATGTTGATGCAACATTAAGAATATCTACTAGAATAAGGAAATCGACTATTCCTAGTGATTATGTTGTGTATTTACAAGAGTTTGACTACAATATTGGAGCGAGAATGATCCCGAAACGTTTTCACAAGCCATGGATAGTGATAAATCCAATATGTGGTACAATGCCATGAAAGAAGAGATGAGTTCTATGGCATCTAACAAAGTCTGGGATTTGGTTGAGTTACCCGATGGTGCGAAGGCCATTGGTTGTAAATGGGTCTTCAAAACTAAGAAGGATTCATTGGGTAACATTGAAAGATATAAAGCTAGACTCGTTGCCAAAGGATTCACTCAAAAGGAAGGAATCGATTACACAGAGACATTTTCTCCTGTATCTAAGAAAGATTCTCTTCGTATTGTTTTGGCATTGGTTGCCCATTTTGATATGAAATTACATCAGATAGATGTGAAAACGGCGTTCCTCAATGGAGAACTAGAGGAGGAGGTTTACATGAAACAACCTGAAGGATTCCTCTCTAGTAAAGGTGAGCATTTGGTGTGCAAGCTTAAGAAATCTATATATGGCCTGAAACAAGCATTCCGCCAATGGTACTTGAGGTTCCATGATGTTGTCACTTCTTTCGGTTTTGTAGAGAATGTCATGGATCAATGTATATACCAGAAGGTTAGTGGGAGCAAAATTTGTTTCCTTGTGCTGTATGTGGATGATATATTACTTGCAACCAATGATAAGGGGTTGCTACATGAGGTGAAACAATTTCTCTTTAAGAGTTTTGACATGAAGGATATGGGTGATGCATCTTATGTCATTGGCATTAAGATCCATAGAGATGGACCTCGAGGCATTTTAGGACTATCTCAAGAAACCTATATCAATAAGGTCCTAGAGAGATTTCGGATGAAAGATTGTTCGCCAAGTATAGCACCCATTGTGAAGGGTGACAGGTTCAATTTGAACCAATGCCCGAAGAACGATCTAGAAAGGGAACAAATGTACAACATTCCATATGCTTCCGCTGTTGGAAGCTTGATGTATGCTCAGGTTTGCACTCGACCTGACATCGCTTTTGCTGTGGGAATGTTGGGAAGATATCAGAGTAATCCAGGTTTAGACCACTGGAGAGCTGCAAAGAAAGTGATGAGATACCTTCAAGTTACCAAAGACTACATGCTTATGTATAGTTGGACTGATAACTTGGAAGTGGTCAGTTATTCGGATGCGGACTTCGCGGGCTGCGTTGATTCACGAAAATCAACATCTGGATACATTTTTATGTTAGCTGGTGGAGCCGTGTCATGGAGAAGTGCCAAGCAGACTTTGACTGCTACTTCCACTATGGAGGCTGAGTTCGTTTCTTGTTTTGAGGCTACTTCGCATGGTGTATGGTTGAAGAGTTTCATTGCTGGGCTTAGAATTGTTTATTCTATTTCTAGGCCATTAAAAACATATTGTGACAATTCAGCTGCAGTTTTTATGGCTAAAAATGCCAAAAGTGGCAGTCGAAGTAAGCATATCGACATTAAGTATTTAGCCATAAGGGAACGTGTTAAGGAGAATAAAGTGGTCATTGAGCACGTTAGTACTGAATTGATGATAGCTGATCCTTTAACTAAAGGCATGCCACCGATGAAGTATAAGGATCATGTAGCTAGTATGGGAATAGGTCCCATCATGTAATTTGTCGTCATATGAACAATTTTTGTTGTATGAAACTCTTATTCAGTTGTAATGTTGATTCTCAATTTGGTGTGCACATTTTGTTGTTTATGAGAATAACATTTTACCTTGGTTTTGGAATAAACATAGGGTTTATTCATTAGGATATGTTGTCACATATAGGCTGACATTAAAGAAATAAGATGAATTGTGATACATGGAAGATATTACTCACTTTTAGAGGACATGTCGCCATGATTCATGTGTTTTGTTTCTTTTCTTTAAGCATAAAGTTTTCGTGGAATTAGTTGAATAATACATATGATGAAAAAGATGGGATCAAGTGGGAGAATGTTATTTATTTTTGTAATCCCACATTTTGGATCCATATTTTCTCTTAAGGTTGCAACTATTCAACGTGAAGTATTTCCACGCTTCGTCCCCTTTCGTGACAAACCCATTTGGCAACCGTCTTGATGGGAGATGATATAAAAGGAACGTACGTTCATTTCTGATTGGGTGATGACAAGGTCTAACACAAACTCTTACATTTGGAATACACCATCAGTACGTGAGAGGATTTGGTTAGTAGAGTGCGCCCCAATTTTCTTTGTTTTTCAGGGTGTTTTTCAACGAACGTGAATTCAAACAATGGCTGGAGGTTTGTCTTAATTGATCCTGGCTTCCGCATCATGAATATTAAGTTTAACAGAAACATCTTCCTCCATTACATTTTCTCCTCAAGTTTCAGTTCCATGTTGTATTCTTTCCCCACAGTGTCCACTTGTTTTGGGTTGTGCTGATATGTCCACTTATACTCTAGTGTAATCAGGACCGGTTTTGGCTTGCATTACCCTTCGTCCAACTTGCTGACAAGTCAGCACCCAAGAGATCTCAGTTCCTCTTGCATCCAGACAGTGAAGCCACTCCTGATATGTGTGTCATTATATATCTCCTTTTTTGTGCTATCAACACTTGTTTTATGTTCACTCTCTTTGTTTGGTAATCTGATTCCATAGATTTAAATCCTAATGAACATACAAGAAAAAAAGAAAAAAAGGAAGAAAAAAACTTGGGTAATAATCGCAACAGATTAAACCCGTATAAACATAAATCATCCCTTTTTTAGAATGGCGGTTTTGTGATCTTTAATTGAGGGCCCTCACCTGTAGCGATGAGGCAAGGCCAGCCCTCATCGGCCACTGGTAGAAAGAGAAGGAAAAGAAAAGGAAAGAAAGAAAATATAAAAATATAAAAAAAAAAAATGTCGATATGGCCATACCATGTAAATCCCTCGATATCCACATTAGCAATTTCCAACCTAAATTGGTGGATTGGTTGAATTGATATCAATGAGAAAATGTTTACGATTAAATTGGTCCAATTAAAAATGTTTAGGATTGAATTGGTGTTAATTTAATAAGTTTAAGACTATTTAGATACTTTTCTCATTGCCCATAGCAGGCCAGAAACGTGTTGTTTGTCCACGTAAGATAATCTGCGAATTGTCATGTAAACTAGTAACGTAGTACTTGTATGCATTGTGCTAACGTCATTTCTTTCTTTGATTTCTCTTTCTTTTCCTCATTTTGATTATAGTAGGATTGTGTTGACGCTTAAGATTATTCTAGTTTGCTTTTGCTGATATTCCTCTCTCTCTCTCTCTCTCTCTCTCTCTCTCTCTCGTTTTTGTCTCACTGTCCTCATTGTTTTATTTCTCTGCTCTTCCTTGCTATTCATAAATCGAGTGATCAGTTCTGTTCTCTGTTCAGTTTACTTCACGCCCATTTCTTTAAGCAAAAAGAAGGAGACACAACAAGAGGAGGAAAAAGAGGCGGGCGGGGAAGAAATTTCTTGCAAAAAACGAAGAAATGGCCGAGGCTTTTCTTACCAACGTTGTAGTGAAATTTGTGTCGACATTTGGTGAGTACCTATTTGCTCCCATTGGACGTCAATTTGGGTACGTTTTGTGCTACAAGAGCTATGTCAAAGATCTCGAAATTGGGGTAAACAACTTGGAGACTGCGAGGGAGAGGGTTCAGCGAACTGTCGATGAAGCTAGGTATGAAGGAAGACTTATATACACTGACGTCCAGAATTGGTTGGGGGGTGTGGAGGACGAGGCTGAGGGAGCAAAAACCCTGTTACAACTTGGCCAAAGTGCAAAGAATGCTTGCTTCGTGGGTGGATTCCCAACCCGTGGTGCGCTATCCGATTGGCGGGAAGGTGAAGAAGATGACCGAAGTCATCCAAGAACTCTATGAGGAAAGCCGAAATACGAACTTCCGGATCGTACATTACGGGAATATTCCAATAGGAATTGTCGGTGCTACCTCTTCCGCTTCAAGATCCACTGACAAGAAAGAAGATGTCCTGGAGTCAAGGGCTGCAATCATTGAGAATGTAATGAAAGCTATAGTTGATGACAAGGTCTGTGTGATTGGGGTGCATGGACCGAGGCGGGGTTGGCAAGTCCAAGCTTTTGGAGGATGTTGAAAGGCAAATTAGAGAAGAAAAGTCGTTCGATGAGGTTGCTATAGCAAATGTATCACGCAATCCAGATCTAAAAAGAATCCAAGGAGAAATTGCTTATGCATTGGGTCTAAAGCTGATGAATGATGAACCTACTCGTGAGAGAGCAAATCGTTTACGTAAGAGGCTAGCTAGTGATCCTAAGAAAAAAATTCTCATAATTTTAGATAATTTGTGGAAGAAGATAGAGTTGAAGGAAGTTGGAATCCCTTGCGGAGATGATAATAAAGTAAGAGGTTGTAAACCATTGCTAACATCTAGATATCGAGATGTTTTGCGCATCGACATGGGCTCTGATCGACAATTCCAACTCAACGAGTTAGGGCATGGAGAAGCACGGAAACTTTTTGAAAGGATAGTGGGGGACAAAGCTAACAATTCTGAATTTAAACTTTTGGTAGATGGAGTGGTCCAGAAATGTGGAGGCTTGCCCCTTTTGATTCTTTCGGTTGCAAAAAGGCTAAAGCATGGAGATTTGGTTGAATGGAGGAATGCTTTGATCAATATAGAAGGGTCATATGTCAAGTCAATAGTGGAACTAAATTATAACAACTTACAAAATGAGAGGATCAGATCATTGTTCTTAATCTGTGCCCTAACGTCTGGGAGAACTTACATGAGGGATTCCCTTATCTATTGCATAGGTTTGGGTTTGTTTAATAGATTCAGCAAGACGATCGAAAGCGCTAGAGATAGGTTGATTATGGATCTACGTAGTCTGCAGGACTCTTCTTTGTTGCTAGATAGTAATGACATGGAATGGCTCAGAATGCATGACATATTTGTTGACGTGGCCATTTCTATTGCTTCCACGGAATGGCACGCCTTGGTTGGGACGAGGGATTGTGGGTTTAAAAAATGGTCGAAGGATGAGCTCAGAAAATGCCCCGCAATGTCCTTCCCTTTTGTCGGCATTGATGAGCTTCCTGAAAAATTGGACTGCCCAAACTTGAGGATGCTTCTACTATTGGACAACAAGTCGTCTCTCAAAATTCCCAAGTCATTTTTTGAAGCTATGGAGAAGCTCGAAGTTTTGGACTTGACTGGCTTCTCTTTCACCTCCCTACCTTTGTCGATTGAGTTACTTGAAAACCTCAAGTCGCTATTTCTTTGTCACTGCCATCTGGTGGATGTGACTGTTATTGGAAAGCTAACAGGATTGCAGTTCCTAAGTTTCTTCGGATCTACAATTGCTTGGCTACCCAAAGAAATAGGTGAATTAACAGAATTGAGAGTTTTAGACTTGATAGACTGCACCGAGCTCAAAGTTATCGAACCTGGCGTGCTTGGAAGGTTGGTTAATTTAGAAGAACTATATATGCAAGGCAGCTTTGATCAGTGGGAGGCCGAGGATGAAGCACCGCGAAGCAACGCTAGCCTGGTCGAGTTGAAGAATATGAAAAAGTTGAGCACTTTGTATGTTGCCATTCCTCATTCTTCTAGTCTCTCGAGAGACCTGCCATTTGGGAAACTGAACAAGCATATGATCCAAATCGGGGACATTTGGGATTGGTCGGTCGAATACAAAGAACCTAGGACTTAAAGCTCAAGCTGGATTCTAGCAATCTTCTTCTTGAAGAATGGGTGCAGAGATGTTTGCAGACAACGCAATATCTCCACTTGGACGGATTGCAAGATGGCAATGATAGCATTCATGATTTGTGCATCAAAGGTTTTCAGGAATTGAAGCATCTTCATGTACTGTTGGATTTTTCTTTAAATTGAGCCTATTTTGGCCTAATGGGCCTAGAGGCCCGGCCCATGGGTTTAGGGCCCATGGAAGAGAGAGGTATAAAAAGGAAAAAAGAAAAGTGAAAAGGGGTTTTTTATCTTTTACGGTTTTTTGTTTTTTCCTTTGGACGTACGACGCTCTCTCCTCCCTCTTGAAGAACAGTAACGTCTTTCCCTCCTCGAATTGCAACGCCGGGTGTTTTAGTCTGTGGAAATAAGGTGCGTTCGTCCCCGTGATGCACTTTTGATCGGTGATTCGTGATTGGGTGTTGAAATCTCCTTCCATTTGCGTTTCTCCTCATTTTGGGATCGTTTTTGTGTCGAAACGATCGTTTTGGGAATCTTGTTTCCAGAATCCAATCCCTTCATTGGTATCGAGCCATCTCAATCATGTTTCCCTTTCTTTATTTGAGTTTATAATCAAGTTTTACATGCCTGTTTTTGTTTAACATGATTAATGATCAAATTAAGAGAAATTCACCCGACGCGGTTCGTTTCCCATATTTTTTTGTTTTTCCGTACATCGTTTCGTAATTCGATTGTTTGGGGTTGTAGTACTCGTCGAGACGAGAATTTGGAGTGGTCGCACGTCGCCGGAAGCCGCCGGACGCGCCGCCACGCGCAGCCGTGCGTTCGGCTCCGTCGGCGCTTGCAATGCACGCGCCAAGACGATTCCCGGCGCGTGCGCCGCGCGCGCGGCAACCGCACACGCGCGCGGCAACAGCCCGCGCGTGCAAGGCACGTGCCGGATGACGTCACCGTGGCGTCGGCCGACGGTTGCCCGCACACGCGGCCCAGGCTCGTGCCGGTCGGTTCGCCCGACGGGGCCTGCCGGCCCGGCCCGGCCCCGGTCCGACCGGCGACCGGCCCGACCGGCCGATCCGTCCAGCCGGCCCGACCGGCGACCCGACCCGGACTGACCGGCCGACCCGACCGGCGACCCGACCCAACCGACCGGTTGACCGTTGACTGACCGTTGACCGTTGACCGTCGTTGACCGTTGACTGACCGTTGACCGTTGGTGACCATTGACCGTTGACTTGATCGTTGAAAAAAAAAAAAAAAAAAAAAAAAAAAAAGGAATTTGTTTCTTTTTCAATTATGCCTATGTGGGTTATAAGTAATCCATTTTTATTCTGCATTTCTTTGCATGAATCATGGAAAATTATGTATTTTCCCTTATGTTTATTATGGATTATAAGTGATCCATTTTTTCAAAGTTCCGCATTTGTTGCGGGAACTATGATGCGCTATGCACGGATACTGCATTCCCAGAACGGACGAAGAACGTGCTAGGCGAAAAAGGCGATAACGAGTTAGCTAATTATCGGTGGCATAACGGTGATTTAGTATTACATGTGGTCGGGGTCAATCGGATGATACTGAGGAAATCATCGGAATGGTTATCTTATGCCGGATTTTGAGAAGGTGTCGACCTTCAAGAACACTCTTCCACCCGAATGGCAAGCGGTGTTAGATCGGCTATGGGAGGTCAACGTGGTCCGGATTATAGGAGGCTGGTAGAAGCTTTTGTGAGAGAGTACTATAGGATTGAGCTAATCAAAACTTCAACCCTTAGTATGAGTGCTACGTGGCGCAAAATGAATGCGCCTTGGAGACGGCATGACAGCTCTCCAAAAGTTTTTCCATGGTTGGCAAATGTGCCTTCGGTTTTCTTAGATTTTTTGACCGATAGATTAGCGGGGACTTTTCTGTTCATTTCTTAAATTAGTTTGAGATGTTTTGGGTATATATATATATATATATCTCTTTCCATGTTGATATTTTTCCTCAGTATAAATATATTACTTAGTGTAATGGATATCTTTGTATTATGTGAAAGCGTTATCATATTATTGAATGTCGGATATTTTATGCTTTACATTATTGCTAATTGATGTGGGAAGTTCATGGAAGTTTTTGTAACTTCATAGAATTTATTTTGTATAAGACAATTATATTAATGATAGTTTTAAGTCAGGATTTTTGGAGGATGATTGGAAACATAGTGACCTTTTGATTCTGAAACCTTACTTAAAATTATTCATTAATATGATGGGTCTATGCGAAGTGGATGCATAAATGATAGGCATTAATTATTCGTGCATATGTCGATGTGTTCAGATCAATGGTTTCAGCAAGTAAGAAAGTAATTGCTGATTTGAACGGCAACAATTGTGAAATATTGAATATGAAGATTCAATATGTGCTGGAAAAGCCAGAAGCACTAGAAGCTCTTGACCATGTTATGGAAGATCTTGAGGATGCTGTAAGCCACCTTGAGCTAGTGGAGGACCACCTAACGGCATTTGAGCCGAGCGAGATATTTGCAATGCTGATTCAAGCTCAGAAAGGGCTTTGAGCTCTAAGCGCAAGCGTATTGATTCGTTCAATATGTGGTCATGCAAAGGATCAAGTCCTCCTTGCAAGAAACCAAGAGTTAACCAACACAAGAGAGGAAAACGTCCTCAAGTGAAGAAAAAGTCAAGGGTAAGGTGTTACAATTGTGACAAGAAAGGTCACTATGCTCGCAAGAATCGTGAGCCGAAAAAGGTAAACACCTCTTGTACATTTGAGAACTTTGCTTATGTGTCAAGTTCTGTATTGTTGGCTGAATCCAATCCTTTGTGGACTGTAGATTCGGGAGCAACGGACCATGTAGCAAAGGATAGAGGATCCTTTGTGGAATTCCGACGAATACCAAGCGGAACTAAGTGGATCTATGTGGGAAACGACTCCAGAGCTGAAGTAAAAGGAATTGGCACCTGCCAACTGAACATGCGTGGTGGACGCACTTTGATCCTACATGATGTAATGTATGCTTCGGAGATTCGTCGGAATCTAGTGTCTGTTTTAGTGTTGGTCAAACTACGTTTTAATATGAACTTCCATAATAGAGGTGTGGATTTGTTTTTGGAAACAAATTTCTATGGTCATGGCTATTTTCTGGATGGTTTTATTGTTTTAGACATTGACTATGTTAATGCAAATGTTTGTTATTCTCTTATCACGTCTCCTAATTCATATGACAATGATGTGAATGTGTGGCATGCTAGACTTGGTCATATTGGCCAACAACGTATGAATAGACTAGCCAAAGAGGACTTGTTGGGCAATATTGAAAAAGACGATTTGCTCATATGTAAGCATTGCCTAGTAGGGAAAACAACAAGGAAACCATTTGGAAAAGGTAAAAGAGCTGAATTTCCTTTGCATTTAATCCATTCGACATCTGTGGTCCAATGAATGTGAGAGGAAGGCATGGGGCTGTTTATTTCATCACTTTTATAGATGATTATACTCGATTCGGATATGTCTATTTGATTTCTCATAAATATGAAGCATTAAGTTGTTTCAAAAGGTTTATGGCCTTGGTAGAGAATCAATTAGACAGGAAAATAAAAGCATTAAGATCTGATCGAGGTCGAGAATATTTATCTGATGAGTTCAGAAAATTATGTGATGAAAAAGGAATAAAAAGACAGTTGTCTATTCCATATACTCCTCAACAAAATGGTGTTGCGGAGAGAAGAAACAGAACCCTCTTTGGAAATGGTTAGGTCCATGATGGCACATGCTAACTTACCTATCACTTTTTGGAGTGATGTACTTAATCAGGTGCCTTCCGAATCAGTTACTTCCACTTCATATGAGTTATGGACAGGTAGAAAACCGGACTTAGGTTTTCTTAAGCCATGAGGTTGTGCTGCCTATACTCATGAGCCCTCTCACAAATTTGGGAAATTGGGTCCCGAGAGGAAAGAAAAGTATTTTCATAAGATACTACGAACACTCAAAGGGATATGTGTTCATAGGTGAGCGGGAAAGTGGGAGTGTAACTGAATTTGAATCACGGGATGTCACATTCTTAGAGGATGAGTTTCCTAAGAAGGGCGAAATAGGTGAAGATTACTCCCTATTTGAAACCATGGATCCAGATAATGATATTAGTGGGGTTCGCCCAAGTGGGAGTAATGTGAGAAGTGATGAATTGCATACAACTAATTCTCAATTACAACCACATGATGATACGACATCATCATTATCTGATCCTAGTGGGAGTATAATGGGAAATGATGTGCTAAGTGTACTATCTCCTATTCGGCGAACAAGTCGCAAAAGTATTCCCCGTCAACATTTTGACATTAAAGGGGAAACTTTTATGATTGCCCCACAAGATGAGGATGAGCCAAGAAATATACATGAGGCTCTAAGTTGCCCTAGTAAAGAAAAATGGATGGATGCAATGGGAGAGGAAATGGAGTCAATGAAGTCAAACCATGTTTGGGAATTGGTTGATCTTCCAAAGGGACGCAAAGCTATTGGGAACAAGTGGGTTCTCAAAATAAAGCGTAAAGCTGATGGCTCAATAGAAAGATATAAAGCTCGCCTTGTGGCGAAGGGGTATAATCAACAGGAAGGAATTGATTATGAGGAAACATTTTCCTCTGTTGTTAGATTCACCTCAATTCGCATTATTCTGGCAATAGTGGCAAGTATGGATCTTGAATTACATCAAATGGATGTAAAGACTGCTTTTCTCAATGGAGACTTAGATGAGGAAATATATATGGAACAACCTGTTGGTTTCATTACGAAAGGCCAAGAAGGAAAGGTATGTCGACTTTTGAAATCGATATATGGCCTTAAGCGATCGTCAAGACAGTGGTATATACGTTTTCATAATGCTATGATGGCATATAATTTTACAATGATTGATGAGGATCATTGTGTATATATCAAAAGATCCAGGAGATCAATTTGTGATCATATCATTATATGTTGATGATATATTAATTGCCGGAAGCAATATGGAGTTAGTTAATACCATCAAAAGTTGGTTATCTACAAATTTTGAGATGAAAGATATGGGTGAGGCTGCATACATACTTGGAGTTAAGATTTCAAGAGATCGTTCGAAGAGATCATTATCTCTTTCGCAAGAAACATATATAAGTAAAGTTCTTGAACGATTTCGTATGCAAGATTGTAAACCCATAGACACTCCTATTGCAAAAGGTGAAGGATTGAGCCATAGACTGTGTCCAAGGACTCCACAAGAGAAGGAACAAATGAAGCATGTTCCTTATGCTAGTGCTGTTGGGAGCTTGATGTACGCTATGTTGTGTACAAGACGACATATGCTTTGTAGTTGGAATGGTGAGTAGATACCAATCCAATCCGGGTCAAGCACATTGGAAAGCCGTTAAGAGAATCTTTGAGGTATCTAAAGGGAATTGCTGATTATATGCGAGATATCAAGGAAAGGATCTGCGACTCGAAGGCTATTTAGACACAAGTTGAGGAGGAGATTTAGATGAAAGGAAATCTACCTCTATTTTTGTTTTTGTTTCTGAATAATGGCGCCATGTGTTGGTGCGGCAAGAAACAAATGTGTATAGCCTTGTCCACGATGGGAGCTAAGTTCGTGGCATTATCAGTAGTGGTACAAGAAGCAGTTTGGCTTAAGAGATTTTTGGATCATTTAGGTGTTATTAATAAAGCTGCAAATCCATTATTGGTTAACTGTGATAGCCAAGCAGCTATAGCATACACCAAAGATCCAAATTATCATGGCAAGACCAAACATATAGATACCAAGTATAACTTTGTTAAAGATATGGTTGCACGAAAGGATGTGAACTTACGGTACATATCTACGCATAGAATGGTAGCGAGATCCTATGACAAAGCCAATACCTAGAGATGTATTTTGTAGTCATGTAAAGTCTCTAGGATTGCGTAGAGTCGATGTCTTGGATATTGTAATTTCCCGAGTTGTTCACATTTATGAAATTGTGTTTTTCATCATTAATGCCTATGAATCTTTATGTGATCTTTATGCATCTTAATGCTCGGTGCCTTATATTAACTTGAGAAAGTATGTCGACGAGATAAGAGATTAGCCCACTCACACGGGTAATCGCCTCTATTTCTTGTGTGATAAATAGAGATGAGACGGTTTTAAACTTATTATCTAGGTGATAATTAAGAGCTCAAGCTTAAAATATATATGTCGCCTTAACTAAGTGTTGAGATGAGGACATGATAAGTACTATGTCCGAAAGTAAAATATCCCACATATTTTACTTTATCTGTCTAAGATGCCAGATGTGAGTTCTGATGAATTATGTGAATGAGTAGATACGTGAACTCAAGTTAGACATTGGGTATGTACGAACTATCATCTGTACGGTATTGATTGTGTAGACATACGCTCCATGGGAAAGAAGTTAATACCGTAATACGCTTTTCATACTGCGTATGCATGAGACGACCAATAAGAGTGGCAAAAGTTTGATCTCAACTTTTATGCCGTGTGAGACTCTTGAGGAAAATAAGTTCCTCATTTTTAGTCCCCTCATGACTCTTACTTATTCTCAAGATTTCTATTTAGTGTTTGCTATCTTAGGATGTTGCCAATGGTCATGAGTTGATTCGATCTAATGGGACATTTCTAGAAAAGCAAGCTGGACCGAAATTGAGAGTTTGAAGGAAAGAGGAAGATCGATTTTGGAGAATCACATTGTAGTTTTGTATTCCTTCTGTCGACCAATTATGACTGTCTTTGGGATAATCATAATTGTGAATGCAATATATATCATTGTTAAAAAGAGATCAAGAGAGATACAAATATGATCGATCGATCTAGGTACTGCATACTAAATCTACTCGAGTGTGACGCCCATTATGAGCTGCTATATATTCCTAACGGATGTATGGCAACGAGCTCTCAAAGTATGCTGGTCGCACGGACTATTCACCGTATGAATGTTGCAATGAGAAAAAAAAAAAAAAAAAAGGGGACTGCGTTCGGCCCATCGTGTCGAGTGGGAGATGTATTTAATGGATTCTTCTTTGATGAGCTAGAGTAAGGCTTGTCCGCCCATGTTGGTTTTGGACCACCATGTGCGAGTGGGAGATGTTGGATTTTTCTTTAAATTGAGCCTATTTTGGCCTAATGGGCCTAGAGGCCCGGCCCATGGGTTTAGGGCCCATGGAAGAGAGAGGTATAAAAAGGAAAAAGAAAAGTGAAAAGGGGTTTTTATCTTTTACGGTTTTTGTTTTTCCTTTGGACGTACGACGCTCTCTCCTCCCTCTTGAAGAACGTAACGTCTTTCCCTCCTCGAATTGCAACGCCGAGTGTTTAGTCTCGTGGAAATAAGGTGCGTTCGTCCCGTGATGCACTTTTGATCGGTGATTCGTGATTGGGTGTTGAAATCTCCTTCCGCTGCGTTTCTCCTCATTTTTGGGATCGTTTTTATGTCGAAACGATCGTTTTGGGAATCCTGTTTCCAGAATCCAATCCCTTCATGTACAAAATAGCCCCTCGCTTCAGTATGTTACTAATTCCCTAGAGAACATTCAGTGCACTGCATTTACAAGATTGGAGTCGTTGTTTCTTGATAATCTGAACAACTTGGAGAAGTTTTGCCGTGGCTGTCTTGCACTAGAATCCTTCAACAAATTAAAGATTGTGAAAGTGGATAATAGCAGAGAAATCAAAGATCTGTTTGATCTGGCCATCACGAGGATATTCTTGCACCTTGAAGAGATTGAAATAAGTAGATGCCAATTGATGCAGCAAATTGTTGCAAATGCCGAGGTAGATGAAGATGGAGATGAGATAGATGATCCCAAGGTGAAGTCATGTAATTTGCAATTGCGTAGGCTGACATTATGAAACTTGCCAGAGATGGCAAGTTTCCATAAAACCGAGGACCATTCCGTCTGCTTCTTCAATGGACATCAGGTAAATTTTATGCTTCTAATAGGGTCATGTTTTTCGCCCTTCCAGACCAATATAATCTGAGGATACCTTTTCTGACTAGTCTTCGGATCCTGAGTTACAAACATTGGCGTTGCCATTAATTGAATAAATAACTTATAGAAATAATACTCTTTTTAAGTATCAGTTAGCTCATTATTTAATTAATAATACCATCAAAATGAAATCCAAGGAAAGACGGACAAAATAATAGAAATTAATTTTCCGACTTTTATAGACTTTCTCAATTTTCTTCTTACCTTTCAAAGGTTTTAGTTGAATTCCCACCCACTGTGCGGAAACAATTGACTTGTTGAAATATTTACTTTGGAGGCGTAATGTACAGAAGTCTCATGTAATTTGACAATTGTAATATTTATTTTTTGGCAATGTTTGGATCGTTTAGTATCTGGCGTTAAGAAGTATGGAATTTAGTCGAATGTGATTATGAGAACATTGGATTTATAAACACATTGAAATATTGACTTCAGAATTATTTCAATTTATTATTGATCTGTGCAAATAAATGAGGAGTACTAATGTGATACATTTTCCATTTGAAGTAAATGATATTTTATGCATAGTTTTTATTTATAGGAGTACATCAGCACGTAGAAAAAAATAGATTAATAATGTTTTTGATTTTTTTAGAATAATTAAGAGAAATAATTATTTAATGTTCAAAAATGGAATTACCATGCCATATATAAATGCATCGAAACATCTATGTATTTGATTCTTTAAATAATTTAAAATCTTATTGTTACCAAAACAGTTATAAACTTATTGTAATTTTTCCAATTCAGTTATAAATATTTTGCATTTGGGTCAATTTAGTCTATTGGGCCAATTTCATCTGATCGGCTAGTATGCCAATATTGGCTATCCGGCTGACGCTATGCTAACTATTCAAAGATAGCAAAATCTACTTGCTACTTTAATATTTCTCTCATAATTTTATTATAACTCTTTAGTTTCAATCTTTAGATAAGAGCTTTTTTTTTTTTGGGAGTACCTTGGGAAGAATGCCAGACTCAATGACACCTGCAAATCACTTAGAAGTATAGTATTTACATGTTGTCAATTTAGCTCATGATTGTTTGGTAGAAAATAATTAAGATCGTTTTTTTACCCTATTGATTGATATATAATACAAGACCACAGACAGTGACCGGAAAAAAAAAAATGGAATCTACGCCATTCTTTGCAAATTTAGGCAAAATCAGAAAATGTGAGTGTATATTCAATAAGCTCGATAGTTCAGAGCTATAAGTTCTCTAATTAATATTATCTATAGATGATAAAGTCTAAATACATGAAACAGTCACCTCTCGCATATAAAAAATATTGGTGCATATTCCCTATTAACACCATTCTCCTGACTTTGCAAGGTTTCATTGCCCCAGTTAGAGTCCTTGACATTGTCTGAACTTCCCAAATTGAAAGAGATATGGAGCTCTCAATTTCCCTCAGATGTGAGAAATCTAGAATTTCTTAAAGTAACGGATTGCACATTCCTCTTGAGAATTTTCCCATCACATTTGCTAATACAGCTACAAAATGTGGAAGTCATGATCATTGAAAGATGTCAGTTAATACGAGAAATATTCGACCTTGAAGGACTTTCAGCTAGTGGGAATGTCGAGATTTTCTCACGATTGACCAAATTAACCTTGATTAGCTTACCAAGTTTGGGATGCATATGGAGCAAAAATCCAAGAAAAGTGTTGTGTTCCCAATGCGTAAGGGTTCTAAAGGTGCAAAATTGTGATAACCTAAAATTTATATTTTCTTCTTCCATGGCTAAAGCACTTGGGCAAGTTAAAGAAATAGAAATAGTAAGCTGTAAGATGATGGAGGAAATTATGGAAGTGCAAGAAGAAGAATTAGAGGAAACTGCAACCACTGACGCTCTAGAGCTCCCTCTATTAACCTCCTTGTCAATTGAGGAATTGCCAAATCTCAGGACATTCTATTGTGGAAAATACCGTATTCACTGTCCATCCCTAATGAGACTGAGTATATCTGGATGCCCAAAAATGATGACATTCTCTTCATTCGAAGGAAAGCAACAGTTGATGACAACTAATACAGGTCCACAACAAGCATTTGGTTGTATCAACTCTAGTTTGTCCCTGCCTATCTTCTTCAATCAAAATGTGAGTATTTATCTGTGAATTTTCTAGTTTCTATTTATTGTAGAAATTGTTCATGGTAACCACTGTCTAATCCCCGATGAAGAAGTTGAAAATTCAATTTGTCAGCATGTCTTGCAAAGCCTCTTGCTACTCCATGCATCTATTATTAATGTTGGGTAATCAACTTCATTCTTGAAAATGCATTACATATTAAAGAATATTAGTGCATCCAAATTAGGACTTTTCGGAGATCATGGTTGAGAAACTAACATATGGTCCTTTCAAACAGGTTCTTTTTCCGAGCTTGGAGGAGTTGACGCTTTCGTCGTTGTGCTGCTTGAGGAGGATATGGCACGATGAGCTTCCTGAAGAATCATTTTGCAAACTAACATCCTCACGGTCCGAGATTGTGAAAATCTGTCTCATATATTGCAATCCCCTTTAATAGAGAGGTTCCAGAATTTAAAGATAATTGAGGTGGTCGAGTGTACCTCTTTGGAAGCACTAATGGAACATGTTGCTATCAATACTAAGAAAAAGCAAAAGCGTTTGGTCCTCTCTGACTTAAAAGAACTGAAGTTGTGGCAACTACCAAAGCTGAATGCGGTTGTGACAAGTAGCACCGAAGCCACGTTGGGTCTTCCTAGTCTGACTAATTTTAGCATGTGCTATTGCAATAGATTGAGATATCTCTTCACAAATGACATAGCTAGGATTCTTGATAAACTTGAGATGTTAGACATTTCTAGTTGCGATAACATGCAGGAAATAGTTGCCGAGGAAGAAGGTGGAGCAAAAGTTGAAGACAGTGAAGTTCTCTCATTTACATACATTGAAGCTTTGTTCCCTTAAGAGCTTGATTAGTTTCAGCTCAGGAAGTTGTGCATACGTGTTTCCCTCCTTGAAAGAGTTTATTATTGGAGATTGTAAAGCTGTGGAGGTGATTGTAGAAGACGCAAGTTGTAGAAAACTAGAGGGCACTACTCCCATGCAACAACCGTTTTGGCGGATTGAAAAGGTTTGTGCTCGTTCTTCTTTAATTGCATAATTAGTTTCTTATCCTCATCGTTTGAGCTATACAATAAGGTCTGTGGGGTTACATCTGCTAACTTACCGTTTTCTCTTACAAAACTCTCTTTTTTTAATGAAAAACATTTCAAATCTACATTTTTAATTAAAACATATTAACACGTATATTAAAAAAATTTGGTTTCCGAAACCTAATGTATTTTTCTTTCATTTTTCAAGTTTTAAGTAATATAATGTTTCATCAATAGCATAACTGAAGGACAATTATTACTAAGAGGCTAAAATCCAATCAATATCTTTTAACTAATCTAGAGTCTAGGTAATGCCAAAGAGGTTGGCACGAATTTAAATTCTATTCAATGTAGGATCAAGGGATAGTGACATTACGATTCCCCAAACTCGTGTCGCTTCCGCACTTAAAGTCCTAAAGTTTTTCTTCCATGCATTTAAGTAATAACATTTGCGCACTTTATGATTTTCAGGACTTCATAAGTCCGTCTTTTTTTTTTTTTTTTTTTGTAGATGAAATGTCTAAATTTTTTGTCACATTTTCAGTCCTTCGTGACTGTTAGTGCGGTGATAGAGCTTCCTCAAGCACGGAAGGGTAATGTTTCTCTATTGCCACATCCAAAGAATTGAAACAAAAAAATTATAAATAAAAATTATAAAAAATCCAACGATTAGAAAAATGTTGGATAGGAAATGTGAAAAGAAAAGAAAAAAAAAGAAACTGCGAGAGTCGAAGGTCAAATGGGGCAGGAGCTGCATAGGATCTCACCGCTGCTACCTCCTTCCCGCTGATGAGGTAGCAGCAAGGGTGACCGGCAATGGATGTGGCCCTCCTCATGAACAAGCGATGGCCTGCTATTGCCCTATCTATATTTGGGTGAGGGTTGCAGTTGCCAGTGATCTAGCGAGGGCTAGCCACTTGAGTCGTGACCCTGGTGAGGGTTGCTGGCTCTGCCTGGAAAGGCCCCGTGACCTCCCTCTCTCTCTCCCTGTTTTCTCGTATGTACATTTTTGTAATTTTTGTCACTTTTTCTATGTGGCATCACCACATCAGTACCACATGTTTACTGTAGGAAGGGAAAACGAATTGACAAATAAAATGCCACATATTCTGTCCATCCACTTGAAATTAGTCTGAGCAATGGAGAGACTCAAGTGCTGAATCGGAGCAGATTTTCAGACTGAACGATACCAAAAAAAAAAAATAAAAGTTACGACTTAAACCGTGCCAAATTGACACATGTTTGAGGACTCCTTCTATCATTATCCCTAAAATCAGTTGTAAAGATTATGACGGGAAATTGTTCCACAAGTCCTGACTTTTCTAGGAAATGCAATTGAGCCATTCAGTTCTCAATTAGTGCAATGAAGTCCTACACCTCTATCAATAGGTGTAATTGAGTGCCAAACCTTTTAGTTAACGTAAGTAAGTCCTAAATTTATACAAAGATACGCAATTTAAGGTTGCCATTGTATTGCTTAGAGAAGGGTTCCAAGTTTTAGTGAAATAATTAAAAAGTTTAGGACTTAACTGCATTCTATATATAAAATTTAAGACTTTCAATATATCTGTAGTCTCCAATTATGACTACAACTGCAAGTAGTTAACTTAATAGTTTTTTTTTTTTTTTGGGTCAAAAGTAGTCAACTTAATCAAATGCTAAACAAAAGAGCTGTGGTGTGGAATGGAATGGACTCGGCAGATCTGCATCCGTGGCTCCCCAAGAATCAGTTTATATCAGCAACACTTTACAATGCACGAGCTATATATCTTATATGGTTCGAAGATATAGGACAGTATATTGGCTATTGTGTGTGTGTGTGTCTTGTAATGAGCGAAATCTGATGGGCTAGATTGAAGGCGTATGGGAATTTTATGATGCATAAAATCAATATGCTTGTCTAGCCAGGAGGCTATTAGTTATGGTAATGCTCAGACATAATCCTTAATATAAAATAGAAAAATTTGTGCTTGCTACTTAAAAATAATATGAAAAAATTCATCCAGGAGGATGGATTTTAGGATCCTGGATGGATTTTAGGGAGGCGGCATCTGCCAAAGTATCTCACATCTAGTCTTCTTTTCTTTCTATTCTATGAATGGTGTTTATCTTGTGATTTTCCTTGCTCTTCAAATTTTTAAGCTCTTTTTCGAGGCAGGGGGGGGGGATAGAGAGTCAACTCTAATGAATTGAAATGAAAAATAACAGGTTGAGTTTCCTTATATTGAGTCGATGAAGATCTCGCACATGGATAATATGGAGAAGATATGGCTTGGTGAACTTGCTCCAAATGCCTTTAGGAAACTCAAGATGCTAGTGGAGTATCGTGAGAAACTTTCAACCATATTTTCATTTGATACTATGCTCAGAAATCTAGAGAGTTTAATTGTGAGCTATTGTAATTCCTTAGAAGTGGTATTTCATGCACAAGAGTTTAGTTTTAGTAAAGCTCATTCCACAAGTACTTTTCAATTAAGAGAATTAGTTTTGAGATATCTGCCAAAAATGAAGCATGTGTGGAGTGGACTTCATCAAGGAGCTCTTACATTTGGATGCTTACAATGCATTGAGACTTACGAGTGTGAGAGTCTCAAAAGCTTATTTCCAAGTTTGGTGGCAATAAGTATTACACAGCTTGAAAAACTTGTAGTACAGTCTTGTGGGGTAGAGGAGATTATAGCAGAGGAAGATGGAGAAGAGAGAAGTGCATATGATCTATTTTTTCCGCAGTTGACCACCCTGAGATTATATGAGTTGCCAGAACTAAGGAGCTCCTATAGGAATAGTCATACTTCAACGTGGCCACTTTTGGAAGAATTGCAAGTGAAACATTGTGGCAAAATGAGGTCATTCCTGTTAGGTTGTGAAATCAAATGCTGCCAAGATAGTATTACAAGTGACCAACCTGCATTCTTTACTGTAGAAAAGGTACAATCCTTAGTTCTTAATGTTTACCTCTGTCTTCATTGGTTTATGTGCATATCTCTAGGTGCTTGTTATTTTCATTTGAAAATTTAAATTGCTAAACATTTCTTGCTTATTAATATTTACCTAACTGTGAATTACTCACAGATTTGGAGAATAATAGAAGTTAATTATTTCCATCTCATATTCTTTGAAATATATTATAGTGATACCAGTTCTTACTTTGAGGAGGAAAAGAAAAAACTTTTATTGGATTAACTAGCATAGACAATCATACTTTGAAATATATTATAGTGATCCCAGTTCTTACTTTGAGGAGGAAAAGAAAAAACTTTTATTGGATTAACTAGCATAGACAATCATTCTTCTAACGATCTGCACGTGTCTATCTAGCTCATTATCCTAGTCACATGTCTGATGGCTGGGGTTTACCTATTTAACTGAAGCTAACCTTCCTCGTCCGCAATTTTTTTTTTTTTTTTAGAAAATAGTATTATGTTTATTTGGCATATTGCTAGCATTCAGTAGTTCTAAATATGAAACTATGTTTCCTGACAGTGCATCATGAACATGGTTGTTAACTGTCAAATACTATGGGTAACTTGCTTGTTATCAAGTCACATGTAAGTAATTGGTTAACAAGTTTTGACAAGTTCATACATTTATTTATAATGGAGCAACATTTATTTTTGCGGCTTACCAATACCTTGAAAATAACTAAATATTATTAATCTCCAAAAATGGAAGGGCATTTTAGTCATTGGGTTGGGGCTGTGCACCATGTTGTTTTTGGTGGCTTAATTCAGTTGATCCCAACAGGTCATTACACAATTGGAGATATTGAGATTAGAGAGGGAGGACGTCGTGATGATGGAGCATTACATCTTTGGCAATCTTAGACAATTGGGCTTGGCATGTTACCATGATGAAAATGTCGCTTTTCCTTCCAACTTCCTTCTCCAAAGATTCCCTAGTTTAGAAGTGCTTTTTGTGGTATATAGTTCATTTGAGGAGATATTTTCAGAAGATGCATTTGAACATGGGGGAGTGAGTTTGAAGGCACTTGGAAATCTAAAGTGACTTCGGCTGAGTAAGTTGTGGAACCTGAGGCGAGTTTGGAAAGGTGGCTCCTTGATGGTTGAAATCCTCAAACAAATTGAAGATTTGTTCATTTGGGAGTGCCCTCGTTTATCAATCATATTTCCATCTCCCACTTCATTCCAAAGATTGATGGACTTAGAAGTACGGGGATGCACTGGTTTAGTCCATATGGGCATTTGCTCAACCATGACAAGTTTGGTGCACCTTACTCGGCTAATTTTTAGAGATTGCAATGCAATAGAAGACGTGGTAACAGATGATGGGAATGGAGTAGAGGAGATATCTTTCCTCAAGCTACAAGTGTTGATACTTGATAGTTTACAGAGCCTTGAGAGCTTCTCCCCGACGAATTGCGCTTTTAGATTTCCACCGTTGGTGCTTATTCTTGTGAAGCAATGCCCCAAGATGAATATATTCTGCAAGGGTGCCTTGAGAACCACACCCAAACTAGATAAAGTGCTCATCTCCTTGAAAAATCATGAAGGGCGTTGGGATGGTGACCTTAATACAACCATCCAAACCATCCATACCTTATCGATATGACACTATTCATGCCAAAATTCAATAAGTCGGGTAAATCTATGTGCTTAATCATGTCTTCCCGAGGCCGATGCCAAATGGAAGAAACTTGAGTTCTTCTTTGAGTTCTACATTGGCTCATTTGAAGTTGGCCTTACAAAATGTTTGACAGGGATTTAAAGGAAGCATACCATGAGTTGAATATTAGGGTTTTTGGGCACTTATTCACCTGTGCATTCAAGTTATTTGATGAGATGCTTAGCATCACCCTTGTCAGTGTAGCTTTGTAGATTGTGTGGTTTTGTTATATGGGGTTGTGTGTTTGCCTACTTTTTTTGGTTAATCTTAAGGAGTGTAAGTAGTTAGCCATGTCTTACCGATAATTGTTCATTTCTTTCGGTTATCATGCTTGCTATGATCGAAGTGGCTGCTTTTAATTGATAAAAAGTGTCTCCACAGTAAGATGTTGAAGCAAGCTTTTTGCAACTAATGCACTAATAACGTTCTAGTGGATGGTAGGTGCTTAATTTCCTTGATAATGGTACTAGTGCGGTATAATGGTTGAGCAAAGAATCAATCAAATGTGAGGTTGCTCTATCCTTCATCAAACCGCATATGGATTTTTTTTTTTTTTTAATGAGAGTTTGCTTTTGGTAGACGCCGTTTACTAGGTAAGAATCAATTTTCCATTATCATTTTTAATAGGGTATCAAATGCACGGTCTCCCAAATCTTTCATCTACTGAGATTGTGTTAGTTGGTAAGCTTGACACTTATTTCATTTGTCTGATTTGCCTTATTTAGCACCATGAAGTTTCTTTGGAGTTGAAAAGTATTTTGATGATGATAATAACCAATTTTACATTTATCAAAGGGGAAGAAGTCCAATAATCCAAATTAGTAGATGTCTAAATTTTTACTATATATTTATTGCATGAAAAAAAAAAATTGAGGACTGCCATCGGGCCCTAGCAAAAATTTCTTTTATTAAATTACATAACGTATAAATATTAGGAGCATTTGCATTAATACTAATAGAATCTAATTAATCTTTTGAAAACCAAAAAAAAAAAAAAAAAGGGGGGAAGCGAGACCGGGCCGGGTCCAGGCCGGCCGTCCTCTACCTTTTCCCTCTTCTTTTCCCCGTGCGGGTCGGCCCATTTTCCCATTTTCCCTAGCCCGGCCCGTGCACCTTTTCTTCATCCTCTCCTCTCGCACGCGTTCTGCACATAACGGCGCAGGGAGAGAGATGGCAGAGCTACAGCTGTAGAGGAGGGCGTCCTAGCCACGATTCCAGAGGCAGCCCTTTGCTGGAAATGGACCTAACTCGTTCCCCAAGAGAGAGGCCGTGAAGGACCGACTCACCGGCTGTTTTTTTTTTTTTTTCCCTTTTAAAAGAAAGATGGTGGCCAAGAGAGGGAGGACAAAGAACCCGGGAAGGGCGGGGGAGCCGGTGGACTGCGCCTCGATCGCGGCCGACGAACCACTGACGCGTCCTCTTCCCTGCACCGAAGTCATGGAAGTTCTCGGCTCGTTTTTTCTCGACATTTTCGATCTGGGGTCAGATTTCCTGAGGATTCAGGCTCAGAGACGTGCAAGGCGATCAGACGTAGTCCGATTTATCGAGTTCGCCCCCGTTTGCCGCCGACGAGCTGGGTAGGGAACGCCGCGGGCTGCCGCCTTGTTCCTCCCCCTTCACTTGTGCTCTGTTTCCCCCCTGTTTTGTGGACGCCGGGCCAGGGTTCGCAGCCGTCCAGCTCACGCGAACTCCGGCCCCGCCGGTTCCTCGTTTGGTCACAGTGTATGTCTTTAGTCGTTTGTCGAGAGTCCGGCGCGGGTTTCGACCCGGTTTGAGCCGGAGACCCATCTTTCCAGTTGCGCGCCTCACCTGTTCGTTAAAATGCCTGAGCCGAGCTTGAGTTGATTTTCCCTGATTTTGGTTTGTTTCCGGGCGTTTGTTGGCCATTTTCCATGTTTGTGGACTTTTCCTGCATCCGTGAATTGCTAGCCGCCATACCTTGGCGGCTCAAGGTGATGGCCGATGGTGCCATGGCATTTGCGAGTGAGAGAAGTTGCAGTGCTGACTGGTGACGATGTTCGAGGGTGGTTGACCAGCTGCGGAGGTCCGGCGAATGAGTGTGTTCGGCCGACTGTGAAAGGAGGTGCTCTGGTCTCAAGCCTTGGTGTTGCTTTTGGAAGAGTTGGGCTTGGTCTAGTTTAGTGAATTTTTGGGCCTAGATAGGTTTTATGGGCTTGGGCATATTTTGGGTCATTAAGTTTGGGTTTGACTCGGCCTTGGAGATGTGGGGCTTGTCTGGAATTAGTGGACGTTGGGCTCAAGTTGAAGCTAGGCAAATACGGGCTGATTTTGACACTTAGTGAACTTGGGCTGGGAATTGGGAAGGTGGGCTTGGGGCTTAGGGGGGCTCGGGCTAGGTGAAAACAAGAGGAGCCGGTTGGGCTTGGGGAGGTTGACCCCGATCATGACCGAAACCCCGGTCCAGCCTTTGCCCGAACCGGGCGCTAGGACCCGACCTGGGTCCCTTTTTCAGTTTAAAAATTCATTTTAAAATATATATTTAATTAAAAATAAAAAGGTGCGACTAAAGATTTGGAAGTATTGCCCAATCCATTATACTTGAAGCCTCATACAGAGGTTGGTTTATATTAAAGTCGACATTCCTCTATGAACAAGAGAGATTTTGTGAGTAATTTTCTTGTACACATGCCCAAGACTATGGTTTACCCTTTTTGTAGGAAAACAGACTCAATTAGCATTACTAACACTTCAAACAGCTAGTTCTACGACCACCGAGGATTTAGGTTTTCGAAAGAAATGGCCAGACACCCACTAGATTGGGTAGGCAACATTCAAATTTGAACTCAACATGGATGGTATCCGGCTACACCTATTTTCAAACCATGTCAAGCCTTCCTTAACTCTTGCCAGCCGACGCAAAATTGTAGAAAACATATCCATATAGCTTGTAACAATTATAAATATGCAAAAGTGTGTTTTGAAGTCATCAAAATTTATTTAAGGTCAACAGTGACAAATTGTAACGAAAAGGTGTGACTAAAGATTATGTATGGCTATCAAAAACTTAAATATGATAGATGTTACTTTTTAATGCTTCAATCTATTATAGGAATCAAGGAAAAAAATATAATATGTTAAAATAATATATCAGGTAACAATTAAGGGTTTTGTGGTGGCTTGTGTGAGCTTTATCTTCCTAAGGAGTAATGATATTAGGAAAAAAAAAAAAACAATGATAGAAGAGCCAGGATATGACCATCCTACCAAAATTTGTTGATAAGATTAGGTTTTTAGAACATTTAGCTTCATTAAATCTTATGAATTAGAAAGTTTAATATCCATATTTTTAACATGGTTAATATTAGGATCTTGTAGCTAATCAATATGATGCATTTATTGAAATATATAACATAGGTATGAGGAGTAGATGTACCCTGATTACTGAGGATATCATCATCATCATCCCATCCAATTTTGACTGGTGACCATGATGCACCAATCTTTTTCACTCTAAATACTAGTGTGAGATTTTCTTTATTTTCCGCATCTCACATGTGCACTAAACATTCTTCTTCTCACGTCCGAGTTTATTGATATATGAAATTCTCTTTTGAGAATCATTGGATATATATATTTTTTTATCTCAAAGGTTAGATGTGGCATTCTTTCGCCTCATACGTACACTAAATAAAGGAACAGTTTAAAATGTATTTAATAATGCCAAAAAAAAAAAGAAGCAAAATCTTTAACAAACGAAGCAGAATCTTTGGTGGGCCATAAATTAGTTATTATTAGCGACTTTAACACAATTCTTTTTTCTTTTTTTTTTTTTTTTTGCTGCTTTTGGAAGGGAATTGATCCCGACAAGCACTTAAATGATTTAAATTTATTTGTTGTGAAAAGGGCTCGATTAACTAAGAGATGCTTCGTATGAGTCCACATAGTCAAATAAAAGAGGCCCGTTACAATTATGACAATAGTGAAAGTTTCTAGCTGTAATCCATCCATTAGCTAGATATTTTCAAAGACTAGAGTATTCAATTAATAAAATATGGCGAAGAAGAAAATTTTAGTTAGGACCTTAGGATTATGTTTTGTACTAATCATAGCTTAAACAAAAGATATGTTAGTCTCTTTCCACGAGAAAGGGGAATCTTACAGCATGTTCACGTGAATTATTGCTTGTTAATCAACACTTGTCTTGTTTTATGGGACCACACCCCACCAAAATTTCCACAAAGCAAGGTCATTAGAGAACAATGCCTTTTGGTGAGTTGAAGAAAATAATTCAAAGCATACTATTCATTAGCTTTCAAAAGTTGCTAGTAAAGGAGATGATTAGTTGGCTCTTAACGAATAGAGTTAATATCACGAAAAATTCCAAACCTGGTACATTTATAACAAATTTACCATAAATTAATTTTTTGACCAATAAAAACCCCAAATTGGTATACCTTCAACAAATTTACCCTAAACTGGTGCACTCGTAATAAATTTACCCTCGTTAGTTTCCACTAATTTTTGCTAGTCAAATTACTAAGTTGGATGACATGTAATATTTTACTCTTCATTTATTACAATCGTACCAATTTTGTGATTTTTTATGGCATTAATCCAATTTAACAGAGGGTATATTTATCACAAATGTACAAATTTATGATTTTTTGCAGTCAAAAAAATTAATTTGAGATAAATTTGTCACAAGTATACTAGTTTATGAATTTTTTTTTTTAGTTATTTAGAGTAAATTTGTTACAGAGCATCTATTTGGGAATTTTAGCAGTCAAAAAGATTAGTTTGGGATAAATTTGTCGCACATGTATCAGTTTAGAGTTTTTCATGATATTAACCCTAAATAATAACATCATTTAAAAGTTAATTTCCAGTATGAACACCTTGAATTTAACACAGTATTGATTCTTTTTTGGTCGAAGAAAAGTGTTGATTAAAACGTCTTTTAGCAACCAATTATTTGAGAACTGTCTATTAGCAAAAGACCAATTTGAGACCATATTTCTTCGATCATTAGAGGTTGGCCATAGCATTAATTGGTTTGAAAGTTTGCTTATGCTGTCCAATTTGTCCCCCTACAAATTCCAATTGCAAAGATATGGGGATTCTTTGACTCGGTTATGCTTCATAACTCTCTTTCTCGATGAAATGTTTCTCCAACCTAGCAAGTATTGGTATGCAACTTTCAAAGTGTTTTGAGAAATGAATTTTTTCTCCACATTCAATCCCCAATAGATTACGCTATGGATTTATTGAACTTTTAGGTAACATGAACATAAACTTTCCTATTTTTCTTCGGAAAAATGTATTTGATAAGTCCCAATATACATAAATTAGGTGATTGCATGTCATTTGGGTTAAGTAACTTTAAAAAGCCAACTACCCCAATAAAAAGAAATTTGATAAAGAAAAGTTAGAATTTTAATTTTCTTTTATTTAGGAAAGGAGAGATTCCCTCAGAGTCCGTAAAATATTGTATTAACATCATAATTATAGCAAGTATTTATATACACTGGAGGGACAAAAATGTCCCCACCTTTCGACTGTCCTAAAACAAGCACGTGCTCTTAATTGGGGGACCAAATGGCCACCGGCACTTTCTACGTCTAGATGAACCCGCGTGCCAACTACGAATGGCATTTTATGGTAAGCTGATGTGTCGTTTTTTATTCTTGAAAAAGTAAAAATTCTTACAATTAAAAATTTTATACTCAAACAAAATAATTTTTATCAAAAGAGAAGGGGGAAAAATAGAAACGGAGAGAGGGGAAGGGGGTGTCTCCGGTGGTGGTGGCGATGCCACTGTCAACGTAATCATGGCCGCAACCGTTGTCACGTCGCCCTCAGTGCTCTTTTCTAATTCGATGCCCGACTCCATCATTCGTTTCCTCGCGGGACATAGTCAGAAATGGCAACCATGGAGAAAGCGCCATTGGCCACGTGGCTTAAGAAAGGGTCTCTAGGCTCGTCTTGCTCGGCCTCACCATCCTAGTACTCGGCAAAAGAAAAATAATGGCCACAATCACAATTTCGCTAATATGGTGTTGGTGATCACCATTGACATCGCTGGCAAGCCTTGCCTCGACAAGGGCAGGGAAGCCATCAACCAATCTCTTGACCCTGATTACAACCCCAACGACCAATCTCTTACCATTCTCTCGCCTCTCTCTTCTTTGAGTGATCACCCTAACCCTAATCTCGTGGATTCAAATATGAAGTGCATCGATGGTAGCTCCTTTGTGTATTTTGAAACCATCAAATCCATGCTCTATGTTGTAGGTTTCAGTTTCATAATTTTTTTTTTCAATTCAACCGTTCCTCTTTTTCACTTCGGCCATGAGGTTGGTGTTTCCTTTCTGGTAGCACTCATGTACTATCAAATGTAGAATTATAATCTTAGTATGACGTTGATAAAGTTGGCACTAGTACCATAAATGAGTTATGATAAGGATTAATAACAATTTGAGACTAATACGACACTGATAAAGTTGGCACTGATACTATAAATAGGTTATGATAAGGATTAATAACAATTCAAGACGAGTATGCCCATAGTCTTCCAACATCATTAATTTATATCATGAGACTTTTAGGTGTCGGAAATTTTTTGGTCAACATAAAAAGGACAATAATGCAAATCACTCTAGCCAAATGTAATGGCCGACAAAAATAAAAGCACACTAATTACGATAATGTCAAATCCTCTTGAATTATTTATCGAGGATCAACATCGCCAAGCTTTGTCAATCATTGCTGCCAATTGTCCATATCCACGAGCACTTTTTGAGCTATAGAAAAAGGACAACAATACAAATCACTGTAGCCAAATGTAGTGGCTGACAAAAGTAAAAGCACACGTAGTATCATAATGTCAAATCCTCCTGTGTCAATTTTCGGAGATCAACATTACCAAGCTTTGCCAAAATGGCCGACAAAAATAAAAAGCACACTAAGTATGATCATGTCAAATCCTCTAGAGTCATTTTTTGGGGATCAACATCACTAAACTTTGCCAACCGTCACTGCCAATTGTCCATATTCATGAGCACTTGTTGATTGATAAAAAAAAAAGGACAATAATGCAAATCACTGTAGCCAAAGATAATGGTCGGCGAAAATAAAAGAACACTGAGTACGATAATATCAAATCTTCATGAATTATTTTTTTAGGATCAACATCACCAAGCTTTGCCCACCATCGTTGCCAGTTCTCCATATTCATAAGCTTGTATCGCTATGAATCCTATGGTCTTGTGAGAATGGAAGATTCTTGTCTTATTCAGATTATCGTAGAAGTTAGTCTTAAATGCAAAAGGCTGAGGGAATTACATACTTGTACACGCCTGAATAATCCAACCACATTGGCAAATGCAAGATGATTTCTGTCTACAAATTGAAAGAAAGGAAAAGAAGGAAAATGTCACATTTGCTTGTTTTTTTCTTTTCTCTTTGATAAAAATCATTTTCTTTTGAATTTAAGATCTTTAATTTTATTTCTTTTGAAATTTTTCAATAATTAAATAGGTCATGTAAGCTCATCATCGAAGCGTTGTAGGCCCCGTAAACTGGTTGAAAAAGATTATACTGGTCATTTTCGTTTAGCTCTTGCCTTTTAGGGGATAATTGAAAAGTGAGGTCATTTTTATTCTTTGATAAAAATACATGAGTTTTATGAGATTTGCCCCGCCTGTCGTGTCAAAACTTCAAAATACGCTACAGCCCACCATGGCCACTAGGCCCCAGTGCTCTTCATAGTAAGTCGCTATTTCCAAGTCGCAATGGCATGGTCGATAAAAATAAATGAAAAAGAAAACAAAGTGTCATCTCTTTCCACGCTGTGGCGAACGAGGAAAGACAATGCGGTCATCCCCTTCACCAAGTCCGAAACGACCGAATCCATCTGTGCTTGTGTCATTATACGTGCTATCAGCTCTTGTTTCCCATTCACCCTCTCTCTTGGTAGCATGATTTGCGACTTAAAAAAAAAAGGCACACTTGAGAAACTAGCAAGTCTCTGCCCACAATTCAGCCTATTACAATTGATAGGAAAAAAAAATTGATTTTTACTCATTGCAGATAATTTAAGTATGAATTCACACTTATATTTTTAAAATGATCATTGCATATATCATTTTTCTTACTTCATTTTTTATGTTCAAATGGTTGTTATAAAGGTCGGACCGGTTGAATTAGTGGAATTGCTCACTAGCCCTCACTACTCCGATTCGAGCTTCGGTACTTTTTCAAAACATTGCCTATATAGGAGACCGAAATAGTGGACTAAAAGTCATCAGTGTTTCTTGAAAGATGGGCATGTGGAAGTCCTTAATTAAGGCCCTCACCTTTGATTCATATATCTATTCATTTTTAATGCATGATGGGGCTCTTAATTTATTAAAATTCCATCTGGTTTATTCAAAGAGAAGCCCAAGTGTATATATAGATTATACCAATGGGTATTGGATATCATCTACAAAGTGCGAGTGTATGCATAAATTATAACAATGGGAATTTGGATATCGTTGCTCTAAACCCACGTCCTCCTTTTTTTAAGCTTGAGGGGATCCACACAAAAATATTAACATTCAAACATATGGAGGGAGGGAGGGAAGTCCTATGGAAACAGGTGCTAAAAAAACTTCCTCGATTTGATAACAAAGAGTAAAAAAAAAATTCCCATATCTTCTATAAAGAGCTATTACTTTACCCCTCCTTAAATGAAGGAAAGTTTCTCAGGCCAAGCCTTAGAGTTTGATGGATTATAAATTATAGACATCACACACATGCAAAGATAAATATGAATGATATCCATATTATCCTAACTTAATGTTTGTATTTATTACTATATTATCTAACTAGAAAGGGCCCAACTTGTCGAGACTATAGCTATCTCACAATCAAATGTGATAATTAATGATAAAACAAATGTTAGAAATTATAGCCAAACTTCTGCTTGATTATTCTATACAACATATTTTAAAGGCATCATCCTCCATATTCTAATATAGATCAATACATATCCAGTTATAATTAAAAACTTATTTAACTAAAAAAAAAACAAATTGCTTAACTTCTTTGTGAATAAGAGATTATAAAAAGCATCATTGAGCTCTAGGTGATATCGTCCGAATCATGATAAATTGCCTATAACCTCAAGTTATCTTGATAAGTAGTATGTCACTTAACTATCGTTGTCTATCGTGAAATAAGGGATGAGCATGGTCATAGACATATCTTCTAATTCTTTAGTGAGAAATCAATGTTCTTATCACATGTACAAAATCAGCGACAAATTTAATGATATTTATCCAAGTAGGATTTCTTAAGTTGACATTTGATAGAAAATTAAAAGAGAAAATCAAAATACAAATTAAAATTTTGATCAAAATCTATTAAATCCATCTAACCATGTGCCAAAAAAATAGATAAAAAGAAATTGCGTGAAGAGCAACAGATGGCTCCAAGGTTCCTTACTTCGCTCACAAAGTACCCAAAGTGGACATTCGACAGAGTGCGAATTTATGTGAAGCTATGTGCGGAGAAAAATAAAAGATTGTAAAGAAGCACCCACACGATTACATTCTTCATTCCACCTATTAAAAAAGAAACAATAAGAATAATTAAAAATGAAATTTGTGAAGTTATCCTAATTAGCGATTCCCTATCAAAATTGATTGGAACAATTAAATTAGTAAATGATTTGGTTGAATTAACACAAGTACAATAAGTTGAGAATTTGTTTTTTCTTTTTTGTAATTTTCCTATTATAAATGACTTCATGCTAACATGAATCAAGCCAACATGTAAACCTTAGGCTCCTACGAATTGGTTAGCTCTTCTCTCTCACTGGTGATTGAGAGTCAAATCGACATAAACCTTACCCATCAACTATTAAAAGACGCATGTGTCATAGGGCCCATAACACACGAGTCAAGTACCAAAGGTCATCCAAGCTTCTTCCAAAATATTTCCACAAAATTTCAAGCATGATACAGATTTAGCAAAAATTCTCAATCAATCCATCATTTTGAAAGTGTAACTATTCAACATATCGTAAAATTTGCAAGTAAAGGAGATGATTATGCAGCTCTTAAAGAATAGCATAATGCAAAAGTTGATTGTTAGTATGAACAACTTGACTATAATTAGCATTGATAATTTTTTGGCCAAAACTTAAGCGTTGGTTAAAACATCTATTAGCAAAAGACCAATTATCCTTGAAGTGTTTGGAGGAGGGTATTCTTGCCAATCTAGAGGAAGGGATTGATTTGCTGGTCTTGGACAAAAGGCGAGGGTTAAAGAAAGTAAATTTGACTCATTGGAGAAACGTAATCCATCACAAGATTTCGTATGTCCCGAGCACATCTAATTTGTCCTTCGGGGTAAAAAAAAGTGGTTTCCACCACGAGCACCTTGCAAAAGTTGCCACATAAAAGAAATAGATAATTTTCACTATCGACACCTTGACTCTGGCACTGAGTATCGATTATTTCATTTAGTGGGGCAGGGAGAGCCCTTTTTCACTTTGATTTGCGTGGTGAGCCGGTCCAATTATAAAGACAAATAACAAAGTATCTTTAGAGTCTACAGTGGGGGATATTCTCACCAATTCATTTTTAGTTTATTACAAATGGTTTAATTATTATATAAGGAGCTTGTCAAAATTTTATATGATAAACATAACATTAATATGACTATCATTATTAGCAATGAATGGATCTTTGCAACATATTTGATACAACATGTAAATTGGTGAAAGTTTTAGGACTTCACATATTTCCTATCTCTTTATTGATGATGAAGAGAATTCCTATCATTTTATAACTGGTGAGAATAAATTTTGATGTAAGAAACCTAGTAAGCTTATGAATGAGTTTTTGAAGGGGTTTTGGTATTATATCTTAAAAATTATTACAATAAATAATCTAATTAGCACGTATTTTTCCAATTAAAAAATATTAAAATTTTACAAATCAATAAATCAACAAAAAAAGTTGCCCATGATTGCAAAATGTTATAAAACAAAAACACGTGTCTTGTGTCTTGATACTGCTTCACCAATTAAAATGAGATACATAAATATTAAATTAGCATCTAATATACCTTGCTACATTTAGTGATAATAACTAAGATTTCGATGGCTTCCTCCTTCTCCCTCTCCCTCTCTCTTTCTCTGTTTGTGATTTTTTTTTTTTTAGTTTTCTAATAAATTTATCCTAGTAAACAAATAAATTGTATCTCATCTCTAGTTCATTTATTCATCTTTCACATGGCACGGATGGCAAACACAATAGCATTTCAATTTGCAATTATAATGGGTGGACTTACCTGAGTAAAAAGGCATATAGTTTAAGGATTACATTAGTCAAAAAGAAGTATGGAACGACATTGAATGTATCAAAAATAGCACAGCATTGATGGTTCCAAAATCCCTAAACTTTCCACAAAGGGTCCGTTCGTTTCACGGAAAATATCATGTTTTTGGAAAACATTTTCCTAGAAGTCATTTTCCAGGAAAATGACTCTATTTTCCGGTGTTCGGCCAAAACCTAAAATTTGAGTGGAAAATATTTTCCACCGTTCGTTAGCTCATTTAATTGTTTGGGAAAAATTATCAAAAGTTGAATTTTAATATTTTTAATTGACCAAAAAATAATTTCATTTTTTATATTTTTTAAAAAAATGAATTTTTAATTATTTATATTTTTAAAAAATCGAAATTTTTATTATTTTTTTCTTTATTTTTCTTTTCCTCTCCTTCCTCCCTCCTCCTTCATCCTCCTCCTTCCTCCGCCGCCATCTCCTTCCTCCTCCTTCTTCCTCTTCCTTCCGCCGCCGCCGCCTCCTTCCCCGCCCGACGATGGCGGGCCGCTGCGGCCGCCGACCAAGACCCCATGGCCGGATCGGCCAAGCTCGAGGCTCGCGGGCGGAGCTCGGCGGCTTCTGGCGGAAGCCGGGCGAGGCCCGAGCCCGCCCGGCCCGCCGGATCGGCCCGCGAGCTCCGCCGCCGGATCCGGCGAGCTCGGGTGAGGCCCGAGCCCCGCCCGGCTCGCCGGATCGGCGAGCCGTGAGCTCCACCTAGGCCGGCGAGAGCTTCGCCTCGCCGGCTGCCGGCTTGCGGTCGGTTGCCGAACGCCGTCGGGGCCGGTCGCCGGCCAAAAAAAAAAAAAAAAAAAAGAAAAGGAAAGAAAGAAAAGAAAAAAAGAAAAAAAGAAATTAAAAACTCAATTTAAAAAGAGAAAAAGAAAGTAAGAAAATAAAATAAAAATGTATTGATAAAAAGAACCAAGAGGGAAGAAGCCATGGAAAACGTTTTCCACTTTTCAAAAGTGGAAAACGTTTTCCACACAGCATTGATGATGGAAAACAAAATTTTCCCTAAATTTTCCACACAAAGTTTATCGAGATAGTTGTCCAAGAAGTTTTGTATTATGTGAGGCACGTGGCCTAGTGGCTGGCCGGTCAATTGTTGTGGGGACGTGAGACCGGCATCAAAGTAATGTGTTGAGAAAGTGGTGATTTAACCACGGTGAAAGCAAAATAAAGTTATGTGAAGTGTTTAAAGTGGTGATTTAATCCCAGTAAAAGCAAATTAAAGTTGTGTGTTGATCAAGCCATGATATTTTATCGCCTTGTTTTGTTTGTTTTCGTCCTATGTTCACTTGTAATTATTTATTTGGGCAAGTTGGACAAAACCACGTCGATGAATTCTGTCCTCATAATTAAATATTCCATTCACTTTGATTTGCGTGGGCCATGATCCAATAACAAAGAGAACCAGCAAAATATCCTGAAGTTTACAGGACGGGTATACCTCTTGCCAATTTAAAGGAAGGAATTTTTTTGGTGGTGTTTGGACAAAGGGTGAGGATTAAAGAAGTAAATTTGCCTCATTTAAAGAAATGCAATCCACCGCAAGATTTCGTATTTCCCGAGCGCATCTGGTTCATCTTGTGGGGCAAGAGAAAAAGTAAAGCCTTGTTTAAGGGCAAGAAGGGCTTGTGCTTAAAGAGGAGAGCCGCACCACATCTGTGCTTCGCTTGTCTTGAGATAAGCACACCACGCCAATCACGGGAGATCACCCTTCCATTATGAAACAGAGCGTTTGGAATGAAATGCTAGAGGGAAATCCGCATAAAGAGATTTAGCAACCGATCGTCTTGTCATTCCGAGTAATCTAGCATCTTTTAATAAACTAATCATTCGCTGAGCTCTTTGGCCCGCTTTTCATGATTTGAAATTTTGAAAATATAATCGGGATTCATTTATTAAGGTCCATACCAGATTACGACATTTGGGTTATTACCATATTTCAGACTTCTCCCATTGCGAAATGAGATTTCTACTGGCATTTGAGAGAGACAGAGAGAGTAGTTTCGATTCAAATTCTAAGTAACCCAAATTTCGAATCTAAATGAAATCTTAAATTATGAAAGAAGTTTTAGCGATTAGATGATGATTATATTGTCTTTGATAATGATCCAATGACATCTAGTCCAATCACTTCAACACGCTTTTCTCTCACTTGTTTTTATTTTGACGATATTATATGTATAGTAAGAGACACTAATCACTGACATACGTGAAATATCTTGGTTTGGATTTAGGTTCAACCCAACCAAGTAAGACTCAATTATAAAAAATATTGGTATCTTTTTCTTCTTCCTTTTTGTTTAAAGTAAAATTTCAACAGCTTATCTAAAAACTCAATTTTCTGTCTTCTTATTGGCAGCTTAATTTGTGGCTTAAAAATAATATGTAAATTTGAAAAATTAAAAAGTCTCTACTCACTTTCATTTAGACAATTCAGTCAATTACAGTTGATGAAAAATAAAAATTGATTTTTACTCATTGTAGAACACCAACATGCGAATTCACACGTAGGATTTTCAAAATTTTCATTACATAAATTTAAATAGTCGCTATAAAGGTCCGATCGATTGAACCAGTGGAATTGCGTACTGGCGCTCACTCCTATTTAACCTCCTGTAACATTTTAAAAAAATTGCCTATAATTAGAGACCAGAATGGTGGACTAAAAGTCATAATTTTTTCTTGAAAGATGGGTATGTGGAAATCTTTATTAAGGTTGTCACTTTTGATTCATATATCTATCCATTTTTTTTTTTTTTTATGGATGACCATGCTCTTAATTTATTAATATTTCATGTAGTTTATTCGAAGAGAAGTGCAAGTGTATATATAGATTATGCAAATGGAAAATTGGATATCCTTGCTCTAAATTCGCTTCCTCCTTTTTCCAACTGGAGGATCAATGCAAAAAGTTAATGGTTCAAACGTATGAGAGACTCTTTTCCCATCGCCTTCTTCAACTTTCAATCATTCGGAGAGGGTTTGAGCTAGTCTCACCCTCGCCTCTCTCTTTTATTGACTTTGTTTGCATTTTATTGTTATTTTCTTACTTGTTCTTCTCTCTTGATTTAGATTTGGGAACTCTCTTCTCCCAATCTAATTCTTGATTTGAGAGTTTGAATCTAATCTAATTTTAGATTTGGGGGTTATCCTCTCCCAATTTAGATCTAAGAGTTTAATAAATACGCTTTTGAGATTTGATGCCACTATGCTTTGTTCGTGTATAGGTGCTCTACCTCTAGTCTTAATGATGATCATAGGAGTTTTAGTGTCTTGTTGAATTACAAATATTTACTTCTCCACATGTTAGATCTGTGTTTGTTTAACCTATTTTGCTTATCTCTATACAATGATGGTGTAGAGGAACCCAAGCCAAGGCATGCACGACCAACTGGTAATGCTGTAATTATTGGAGGAGGAATTTCTAGTGTGTGCTCATTACTGACAAAGACATGAGATCCAGTGATCAGCCATCAATTTTGTTTGACAAATCCATTCATGTGAAATAAGTTTGTGCTTAACTTTGTTAGTACTCCATCGATTCTCCTCGTGTTCAGAATTTGGCTTTGTTTTTCAATATTCATACTCTATTTTGATTTGCTTTATCATGAAAATTAAATACTTCTACATCCTTTGAGTAATAAATAAAATTTTCTTTGGACAAAATATATATATGGAGAGAGAGAGAGAGAGAGAGAGAGAGAGAGAGAGAGAGAGAGAGAGAGAGAGACCTATGCTAACACATGCTAAGAAAACTTCCTCAATTTAATAACAAAAGAGAAAATAAAATTTGTTATATTTTATGGAATGGGCTATAATTTTCCATCCTTAATTGAAAAATACTTTCTCAAAACATATCTTTGGTTGGTGGATTACAAATTATGAACATAACACACATGTAAAGATCAACGTGGATAATGTCCATGTTATCCTAACTTAATGCTTGTATTTATTACTAAATTATCTAACTAGAAAAGGCCCAACTCATCAGGACTCCATCTATCTCACAATTTCATGTCATAACTGATGTTAAAACAAAAGCTGGAAATTGTAGCCCAAATTTCAGCTTGATTATTCTATTCAACATATTTTGCCATCCTTTTCTACATCGAGGCATCATCCTCGATACTTTAATATAGATTGATACATATCTAGTTACAGTTAAAAATTTGTCTAACTAAAAGAATAAAATGCTTAGCTTCTCCATGAACAAGAGGCTATAGGAAGTATCGTTGAGCTCTAAGTGATATTATTTGGACCTTAGCGAATCATCTATAACCTCAAGTTGTCTCGATAAGTAGTACCATGAAGGATGAGCATGGATGTAGACACATCTCCTAATTTTTTTTTTAGTGAGAAATTAATTTTCTTCATCACATGTACAAAATCAGGGACAAATTTAATGACATATGTACGATTTGTTAAGTTGGCATGTTAGAGAAATTTAAAAGGGATAGTCCATTTTAACAAAAGACAGATTAAAATTTTGATCAAAATCTATTAAATCCACCCAACAATGTGCCAAAATCCTAAATAAAAATAAATTCCGTGAAGAACAACGGGTCGCTCCAATGTTCCTTATCTCGCTCACAAAGTACACGAAGTGGAGATTCAACAGTGTTACAAATTCTGTGAAGCGAAGTTCTAAGAAACATAAAAATAATGGACAAGAAGCATCCACACAACTCCATTATTCATTCCACATATTCAAAAAAAAAATAAAAAATAATAATAAATTCAATAAATAAATAAATAAATAATAAAAAATTAATAATAAATAATAAAAATTTAGAAATTATTTAGTCATACAACATAGAATGACTAACATTAACTAGATCACCTTGTTAGCAATTTCCTATTAGAATTTGTCGAAATGACTAGATTGACAAATGATAAAAAGGTTTATAATACATTAATCAAATTAAAAGATTTATGATTGAACTAACACAAGTATTATAAGTTTAGTTTTATTTTAATAAGTTTCCTATTATGAATGACTTCAGGAATCAAGGCAAAATGTGATCCTTCCACTCCTACAAATTGCCTAGCTCTTCCCTCTCATAGTGACCGAGAGTCAAATCCGACATTGATCTTTTCCATCAACTTATTAAAAAATGCATGTGTCAGGACCGGCCCATGACACACGCATCAAGTGTCAAAGGTCATCCAAGCTTCTTTCAAGATATTTCCACTAAGTTTCGAACGCGGCATTGCTTTAGCAAAATTCTCAATCAATTCATCATTTGCAAAGCATGACTAATCAACATCTTGACTCTAAAGGATAGTATCATGCAAAAGTTAATTTCTAGTATGAACAATTTGACTCTAATATGTGTATTGATTCTTTTTTGACCAAAGACCTCAGTGTTTATTAACATGTCTTCTAGCAGCAGACCAATTATTCTTGAAGTCTTTGGGGGAGGCTATACTCGCTAATCCAAAGGACGGGATTGATTTATCCTTTGGGGCAAGAGAAAAAGTGGTTTCCATTGCGAACACTTTGTAAAAGTTACCAAGTAAAGGAGATGATAATTTCCACCATTCACACCTTGACGCTGACATAAAGTATCGATTATTTCAATTTAGTGGGGTAGGGAGAGCCCATTTTCAGTTTGATTTGCGGGGCCAACCGATCCAATCATGGGGACAACTAACAAAGCGTCTTTGGATTCTACGGTGGGGGGTATTCTTGCCAATTCGTAATTTGCTTTCCCTTCAGTCTTTACCTCTTTTTCACTATGATTTCGTTTCATGATTGTGATCTCTCTGCAAATTGAAAGGAAGGAAGAGAAGGAAAATGTGACATTTGCTTTAGATTCTGTTAATTTATTTTTCATATTTAACAAAAATCATTTTAATGTGAGTTTTAAATCATTAACTTTGCTTTTCTTTTTACTTTTCCAATAATAAAAAATGTCATCTCAACATAATATGTAAATGCGTAAGTACTATTTGACATGTAGATTCATTTAGACAGAAAAATAATAATGACCATTTTTGTCTGTTAAAAAAGAGTGCGTGCTTTTCTTGAAATTGGCATCATGTTTATCTTCAAACATAAATATTTTATCTTTTTTTCCTAGATTTGGCCCACCAGTTATATGAGAACTTCAAATGACACTAACCCACCGTGGCCACTGAGCCCAGAGCTCTTTAGCAACTTGCTATGTTTATGTCGTCATAGCACATGCCCAAAGAAAAAAAAAGTAAAAGGACAAGAAATACCGTGTTTTTCCACCCCACCGATAATAAAGGACGAAAGATTGACACTTGCTATGTTTATGTCGTGATAGTACTTGCTCAAAGAAAGCAAAAGAAAAGGACAAGAAACACCGTGTTTTTCCACCCCACCCACCGAGAAAAAGGAAGAAAGATTGACACTTGCTATGTTTATGTGGTGACAGCACATGCTCAAAGAAAGCAAAAGGAAAAGGACAAGAAATACCGTGTTTTTCCACCCCACCGAGAATAAAGAAAGAAAGATCGAGGTCGTTGTCTTGTTTCGTTTGTCATTGTCCGATGGTCTTTTGCAATGGTTTTATCTGGGCAAGTCGGCAGAATTACAGTGATGAATGATGTCATCATCATTTCCCGACTAATCATTTTCTTAGATTCAATTCGTTGCACAGAAAATAATTTTAAATTTTTTTTTTTTAGATTTTTCAACATTCATTTCACATAAAATAAACTAATCAAGGAAAATACTTTTGATCATTGAAAAAACATCTTTAAAAGTGAGAAAAATATTTTTTACTTTTGAACTTCTTTCACCTAACTTTTTTTACTAATGCATTTTCATTTTTTTTTTATGTTCTATTTTAAAAAATCGAGTTTTTTTTTTTTTTCTTTTTTTTCTTTTTTCATTTCTCCCTTGACCTTGGCCAATCACCGACCACAGCAATGGCCGGCAGCCGGCAAGGCTCGTGGTCGCTAGATTTCGGCAAGGTTGAGGCTCGTTGGCTTGTGGTGAAGCGATGAAGCCGAGCTCGCTCAAGCTCGGTGATGTTGGCCCTTGCCAGATCTAGCAAACTGGGGCCCGAGCTCACTAGAGGTTTGTCGGGCTCTAGTGAGCCGCAAGCTTGCTGACCTCAAGCAGAACTAGAGCTCACCTAGATTGAGTGACCCACAAGCTTGTCGACCTCGACAGAGCTCAAGCTTGTCAGATTTGGCAATTTGTGTCTTGGTGGACCGCTGGGTAACTAGCCATCATCAACATGGTGGTGAAGGAAGGTGAAAGGAAAAGAAAAAGGAAAAAAGAAAAAGGAAAATTAAAGAAAATGAAAATTCAAAATTTTTAAAATAAAAAATAATTAAATTTTAATTTTTTAAAAATAAAAAAATCAAATTAAATTTTTTGGTCTATTAAAAATATTAAAATTCAAATTTTTGGTAGATTTTTAAAAAATCAAATCAAATAATGAATAGTGAAAAATAACTAAATTTCACGTTTTAGTTGGAATTGAAAAATATGGTCATTTTTTTGAAAATTGGCTTTTAAGAAAATATTTTTGACACGTGACATTTTTCACGAAAGGAATGGACTTTTAAATGCAAGTTTTTTGTAATTCTCAAGTCAAAAAGTAAGTCAGTAGTGAATATTATAAAAATGGCCAATTAAGCGCCTGCCCTTTAGACGTATTAGTTCAAATACATTCTCGGCAATTATATGTGTCATTGGTCCATTGCAAGAATTGAGCAAATCCCTTCATCCTCTAGTCATTCCAAGTCGAAGCTGAAGGTACCGAAACATCTCCCTCGATTACATTTTTTCATCGATGAATTTTCAGTTCCCTGCTGTTTCCTTCCCCCAGAGTGTCCACTTGTTTTTGCGTTTTACCGATATTTCCACTTATATTCTAGTGTTATCAGGAGTGCTTTTGGCCTGCGGTCCTCTTCATCCATCTTCACAGACAAGCTAGTAGCCAAGAAATCTCAGTTTCTCTTGCATCCTTATGTTGAAGCCACTCCCGGTATGTGTTAGTAGTGCTTGTTTCACTTTCGCCCTCTTTTTTCAGTTATCTAATTCTATTAATTAAACCCAATAAACCTTAAAAAGGGAAGAGGAAACAAAAATGGGTAAAAGAACCTGCAATTGATCAAACCCTAATAAACATAAGGCATCCATTTTTTTTTTAAAGGTGGTTTTGTTAAAATCTTTAATTAAGGGCCCTACCTTAAGTTCATATATCTATAGATAAGATTTGGTTGATAGATGACTTCGCTCTTAATTCATTAAAATTCCATCTGCTTTATTTGAAGAAATTATTGCTTCAGCTCTTAGCTTAAAAAAAAAGAAGAAGAAGAAGAAATATTAGCCTCTTTCCACAAATTGTAAGTGAGAAAGGGGAATCTTATGTCAAGCTCATGTGAATTAATGCTTATTAATCAAAACACGTCCTTCTTACATGGGAAGGGTTTGAGGAAATTGTGTTAGGGAATGATATCTTTTTGTTGAGTTAAAGAAAATAATTTGAGGCATTGTATTCAACATCTTGCCAAAATTGCCAGGACAAGCGATGGCTACGGGTCTCTCTAGAAAAGTATTGTTTTTTTTTTTTTTTTGACAAAGACCTAAGTGTTGATTAAAACTGTTTTTTAGCAAAAACCAATCATTTGAGAACGTCTATTAGCATGAGACCATATTTCTTCTAGTCGCTGAAAGGTTGATCATAGCATTAATTGGTAGTTTCCTCATGATATCCAATTTGCCAACCCACAAGTTCCAATTGCAACAATATGGTGATATTTTTGCTTGATTATGCCTCAAAACTTCTTTCTCGAGGAAAGCTTTCTCCCATCTAACGAGTGCTGGTGTCGCAGCTATTATTGAAGCGTTTTGTGAAATCATGGTTTTTTCCACATTCAATCCTGAATAGATTATGCAGTAAATTTGTTCAACCTTTAGGAACCTTTAACTCGAATTTTCCTTTTTCTTCTTCCTACAAAAATGTTTATAAAAGCTATTTGAAAAGTCTTGAAGTGTATCTTTATGATTTATGTACGTTTATGTGAATTAATTGGCTTTAAAAAGTTCAGATACTCCATGATTTAATAAAAGAAAAGAAAATATTTCATAAGGAAAAATCAACTATTTCATTTTCTTTTATTTAGGACAAGAAGGTTCCTAACATGAAAATTCCTAGTTTGTAAAATAATGTACACACATATGTATGTATATCAAAAAGAAAAAGATGACCAAACTCTCAAAAGTCCAAAAAAAAATGTAATTACTCTTAATCGAATGTCTACCATTATTTTTTCCATCCAAATGAACTTCGTGGCAAATAATGTGACAAACGGCTCTTAGATGTAAGCTGCCATGTCTTTTTATTATTAAAAATTAAAATAATAATTTTATACCCAAAATAAATTGACTTTTTCAAAGAGAAAAGGAAAAAAAAAAAAGAACCAAAAAACTAGAAGTGGAGAGAGTAGAAAGGGGTGCATCGAGGGGTTTGTCGAGTTAGGCATGACCGCAACCACCATCGCATCAAAATCTCGGTGCTCTTTTCGACTCTAGTGGTTGACGCCTCAGTCAGTTTCCCAAGGGAACATAGTCTGCAAAGGCTATTGTGCAAATAATTAAATATTTAAGCTTTTTATATAATTCATAATGATCTTACAAAACCTCACTTATTTGTCGCGATCTCTTCAAACTAACATTAATGCAATTATGTTCGATTATGTTCGCCATTAATCAATTTGTAATTAATTTATTAGAAGCCCTACTAAAATATTGAAAGAAATAGTTCACTTCCACACAATCAAAGGACTTAGGTTGAAAATTAATTACACCAGTTAATTAAATAATGCGATTTTGATACTTAATACTTTTTAAACATCACGGTTTGATTTATTTTTTTCCTTTTTTATGCATTTTCAAGAGAAAAACACTCAAAAGCCATTTTAAAGCCTTTTGCTAATTTTTTAAAAAATAAAATTCTTCTGATTTTTTTAATAAAATATTTTTTAATATTAAAATAATATTATAATATAAAAAAACCGTATTGGAACCGACCCGAGTCGCCAACCGGGGGCCTAGATGGGCATGAAACGTGGGGGGTCCGGCTTAAAGAGAAAGAAGGCCCAACCTTTTAAAAACTAAATGAACTAAGCCTGGCCCATTAAAGCAGAAAAAACCCAATATGCCTAAATCATCCCAGCCCGAATACCCAACCCTAAACCTAAAGACCTAACCCGTATGCACGAAGACCGGATCCGACTCGGTACCCAGGCGGATCCGACTCGGTACCCGGGCAGACCCGACTTGCTCTCCTCCCCCTGCCTCTCGCGGCGCTCGTCGACCTCGCCCAACGGGGCGGCCGCGGCGAGTGCCACCGCTCGCATCGGGTTGGCCACGCACCGGCCGAGAACGTCTCGCTCGGCCAACCACCGTCGCCGACCACCGTCGGCCTCCCCTACTTTGGCCGAGAACCAGCCAGCATGGCCTCCCTTACCGCTAAGACCCGAGGCCTCCCCCGCGCCGCCTTTCTCCCCGTCTCGACCCATCCACGTGACACCCAAACGTCGAGTAGACGATCGATGGAGCTCGGGAACGGACTTTCTCAACACGAACTTTTAGATCTAGCTTAGGCATTTCGTCAAGCGGATGGCGCGTGACGCGGCAAGAACAAAGGGACTAAGAAGGGCTACCGGTTCGGCTCGGGAACGGCATGGCGGCGGCTCGTCGGCGAGGTTCAAGCGCGGTGGTCACCGAGCTCGTTCCCACTCTCCCTGTTCCGGTCGCTCTCTCTCTCGGGTCTCTCTCTCTCACCGATCTCCTCTCGGCCCCCCTCCCTCTCTCTCCCAGCCCCTTTTCACGGAGGCGGACAACTCATGCATCCGTACTCGGGGCAGGTGGAATGGATGTGGTCCGTACGTCCGGCCAGCTGCTCCGGTCATGTCGCCCACCCGCCCGCTTGCTCCTGCTCTGAGTTCCCTGCTCCCTAGGGGTGAGCATGGTCTGGGTTGGTCCGGGCCACCCCCTAACCCTAGGACCAACCCGTACAGTGTCGGTCCTCAATTTTTAGCACCGAGGACCGACCCTATTGAGCCTAGGACCAAGGACCGGACCGACCCAATGGGTTCGGTCCGGTTCCAGGGTCAACCCGGGACCGATCGATAATTTTATTCATCTTATTTTTTATACTCTCTAAAAAAGAAAACCTACAAATTAAAATTATACATCCATCAACAATGTGACATTGTGCAACTAAACTATATATACCAATACATATTTAGCAAATTTAAGATGACACAATAATAGAAATTTCGCACCTGCTAACCGCTCATCGAGATATGGGACAAGATGGAAAGTTCTTGTAATCATCTATCTTTAATATTCATAACACCATATGCAAAAGCATTTTCTTGCATTTGATCACTAGAGTCCACTCAACCAAAAAATGAGTTTCACACCACTTGACTAGCAAATCATCGTAGCAACTGCAGTACTACTCTACTCTTCAAAAACTTATACCATTTGACATAAATTGAAAAGTAAAGTGCAACTGAAATTCATTAGTAAAATACAATTAAGTCATAAAAAGTTCAAAATACTTAATATAAATCATGAATATATAACTTCACATCTTGTTAATTCACTTAAACTTCTAAACACCGAAAAACAAAACAAACGACACATAATTAATACTCAACAAAAGTTTCAAATTGAAATTACTATTAGTGCTATTGATAGAACATCTCAATATAATATAATATAACAGACATTTTACTTAGATTTGAATATATAAAAGAATTATAAATAATATAATATAATATACGGGGTTGGTCTAGGTTGGACCGACTCAAAACTCTAGGACCGAGGACCAACCCGCACGCGCAGTGTTGGTCTGGAATTTCAGGACCAAGGACCGACCCGGTCCTCTTAGGGACCGGACCAGGACCGGCAGGTTGGGCCGGTCCGGGGGTGGTCCCGGGGTCAACCCTAGACCGTTGCTCACCCCTACTGCTCCCTCCGCTTCTTCTGCTGCTGCTCCTCATCCTTGTTTGCGTGAGGGAAGGGAGAGGGAGAGGGAGAAGAAGGCTGGGCCGGCGGAAAGAGATAAGATATGGGCCCCGGCCCGGCGAAAGGAAGAGGAAAGAGTTGGGGTAACCCCGGTCTTCTTTCTTTTTTCGATTATTTTTAAATAACAATTTTTTATTTATCCGAAATAAGGTAAACTAAGGGAAAATAAAATAGAAATAAAACTTAGTTTATGCAAATAATATTAATGTCAATGTGATGTGAAAATCCTTTTTTGTTAAGGTTGAATTGATCCCTAATTTCATATGCAATTTAATTCTAAATATTTAGTTAAACCTCTTTGTTTGTCCATCATATAATTCCACACCCTAGTATTAAGCTAAAGTTTAGCCTATGTGTGGGGGAACATATTTAAATGTTGAATCATAAATTCATTGAACAACTTAAACTTTTCAAACAATTAATGAAAGAATGTTGGCAACATCACTAAACCTTACTTAGTCTTGTTTTGCTTTGCCTTGGTCTCACCATCCATCTTATGGCTCAGAAAAAAAATGATAAATAGCAAATGAAAAGGGATGGCTGCAATTACAAACCCGCTTTTATCAATCACATGAGTGGTGTCGGTGATCAATCAATCATATGAGTGGTGCTGGTGATCACCATCTATATCACTTGCAAGTCTTGCCTATCTCCCAACCTGATTATAACACCAACGATGACCTTGTAGATACAGATATGAAGTGCATCGATAATAGCTTATTTTTAGCTTCAAAACTACTTCATCGATGCTCCATGCCCTCTGTCGTGGATATAAGGTTTGATTCATAATTTTTTTCCCTTCAATTTTCCCTCTTTTTCACTATAATATTGTTTTTTTGTGTTCATATCTCTCTTGCAATTGAAAGTAAGAAAAGGAGTGAAAATGTGACATTTGCTCTTGCTTCAAGATTCGGTTACTCTTTTATTTTATTTTTCCTCTCTTTGAGGCCTCATTCTCTAAAGAAACCACAAATTTAAGGTAAAGTCCCAATTATGGCCCGGATTAATTTTATTTATTAACTTTCACTTCACACCCAAATCCTGGCATTGGTTAAGTTTTCCTTTTTTATTTTTTATTTTTATTTTAGGGCTGTTAAGTTTTCATAAACTAATATTATTAAATGTCTCACGTGTATTATCTTTTTTCAAGTCATAATTATGCATCTGTTTCCCATTTTCTTTTGTATTTTTTTACCTTTATTCTGCTTCCTTTCACTCGACAACACCCTGACCACCCTCAATTCACCAGCACAATCCACTCAACTCCGTGACTCGCCTTCCACCACTACCTCACCGCCATCCAACCCTCCGTCCATCACCATCACCATCACCATCACCATCACCGTTCATCCTCGCTTCCGCTCTCGACAACTGTTGAGATCTTTGTTTTCCCCAACCCTTCGCCGCAGATCTCCACCACTAACGCCTGTACTCTCCGTGGATGACCCCTTGCTTCCAGTGTCCACTAGCCCAGCCACGGCTCGTTCTTGTGGGGCGCCGGGTGAGGGGTGCCCTCGCCAGATCTTGCGAGGGAGGCCCTCGTCCGACGCCGGCTCCGCCATGGCCGGCGGAGGGAAGAAAGAAGAAGAAAAAAATAAAAAAAATAAAAATTTTTAAAAGTAAAAAGACTAAAATGCCCTTATAATTTATGATAAATATATCATACAAATGAAAGTTGAGGATTTTTTATGTCACAAAAAAAAATAGTCTAGGGTCAAATATGTCACAATTGGCAAACTTTGAGTTTTTCATGTCAAAAAAAAAAAATTGGAGTAAATTTGTCATTTTAAGTAAAATTTGAGATATTTGGTGATTTTTTCCTTTTTTTTTTTATTATTTTTTATTTTTTTATGAACAATGAACGTGGGTATATGTGCTGTGCGTGGGAGGGAGGGAGGGAGAGTTTGGACAATACCAAGGTCTGGTCTAAAGAATACAACTCATTGAACTGTTGACTGCTAATTGTGTTTCTTGATGTCTGTAGCAGCACTCGGCCAGTCCAATAAGTCGGCCTTAGTCTTTCTAATTTTTCTTTTTTTCACTAGAAGGTCGGGCTCAGTCTTTCCTGCAAGAACTCAGCAAGGAATCCCTTCGTCCTCTAGCCACTTAAAGTCGAAGCCGAAGGTTATTGCCGAAGGTATTGTAACATCTTCCTCGATTACAATTCTCTTCAATGAATTTTCAGTTCCCTGCTGTACTCATCCCCCGCAGTGTCCACTTGTTTTTGCCTCATGCTGATATGTCCACTCATGTTGTGGTATTATCAGGACTGATTTTGGCCTGCATTGCCCTTCATCCATCTTGCAGACAAGTCAGAGTGAAGCCGAGAATCTCAGTTCCCCTTGCATCCTTACAGTGAAGCCACTCCTGGTACGTGTGTCATTATTATATCTACCTTCCGTATGCTATCGGCTCTTGTTTCACATTCAACCTTTTGTTTGGTAATTTGGTTGTATTAATTTTACCCTACAAAACCCCAAAAGCAAAAAGAAAAACATGGAACAATAAATAAAATGGGCAAAATAATTGCAACACAAACTCACTTTAGAGGCAACAATATTTGTTGCTCTAAGCATTTACACGTCACTGAATTTAGTTAAATCAAACTATGGCAATATTTACAAAGACCAAAAAGGTAATAAAAAGATACTATATTTTTTAGTTAATTTTGCAAAAGAATTAAAATGAAAATATATTCTGGAATATGAGAAATAGTGTAATTATCAAAACTTGGGAATGCTACGGAAGAATTAATTTGACTTTATCATGCAAAGTTGAGAGACTAGATTAAACAAATTGAAAGTTTGTAACATGGAACATTCACAAATACTTTAAGGACTACATTAAATACGTTAGAAGTCCAATGATGACATTACACATTGGGCCAAATTTTAGAGATTATTGGTGCCGGTTTCCCTTGTCAAAATATTACATATATTGCTTATTACTTCACTTTTTATATTCAAACCGATCAGTATAAACAGTTGGACTGGTTGAAACAGTGGAATCACATATTGACTTTTACTTTGCTTATATTGGTTTCAAAATATTGCCCATAATCAGAGACCGAAATGATTGACTAAAACTCATTTATTCTTTTCTTGAAAGGTGGGTATGTGAAAACCTTTAATTAAGGGCCCTCACCTTCGGTTCACATATTTATACATAAAATTTCTTCAACATGCAATCTCACTCTTAACTTACTAAAATTTCATCTGCTTTACTCATAGTAAAGTGTAAGTGTGTATGTAGATTAACTCCATAGGAAATTGGACATAGTTGTTTCAGACCTTCTTTATCTGTTTACTAATCGAGAGGATTCAACATAGATAAACGTTTTCAAACATTTGGAGGGAGGGAAGGAGGGAGGAGAGAGAGAGAGAGATCTTTGCAAACACATGCTAACCAAAATTTCTCGATTTGATAACAAAAGAGTAAAATACAAATTGTAACATATTTTACGTCTCCTTGACTTGCTGCTTGTGTTTTATTATGCTTAGCACATGACTACATTATCTAACAAAAAAAGGCCTAAATTGTTGCGGCTCCATCTACCCCACAACCTCACTTGATAAGTGATGAAAGAACAAATGATAAAAATTTAAGATATCATAAATGTAACTTTTTGACCTTCTATTCTATTATATGAATTGGGAGAAACAGAATCTAATATGTCAAAATAATATATCAAGTAATAATTTAGGGTTTTGTGGTGGCTTGTGTGAGCTCATAAATCACTAATGAGTAATGATAATCAAAAGTAAAAGGATAGAAGAGCGAAGATATGATTGGCCAACAAAATTTTTTTGATAAAATCTGAATTTTAGAACCTTTAGCTTTCATTAAATCTAATGGATCAAAAACATACATGTCCCTTTTTCTTAACACGACCAATACTAAGATCTTGCATGTGCCCATTAATATAATGCATTAACTGTATTATAAAACATAATTATGAGGGGTAGAGATTGATAACCCCCAATTATTTAGGATGTCACTATGCCATGAAATTTTGGCCAGTGAACATGATCCACTCGTTTTTGTTAACTATCTTTCCTCCCAATTAATGTGGACCCTTTTATTAAATTTATGAGTTGAAAGTTCTAGACTACAAGCCGTCCATTAGCTATATATTTTCAAACACAGAGTAATTAATAAGTAAATTTATTGGATAATGCGGAATAGTGTGAGAAAATGTGTAGGGCATTGAAGAAATGATTGCTTAGGTCCTCAAGATTATGTTGTGACTTGGTTACGCCTCATAGCTTCTTTCTTAACAAAAGGTTTCTCCAATCTAGCGAGTGCTGATACCGCATATATTTTTAAAGTGTTTCGAGAAATTGAGGATTTTTCCACGTATGACCCTTAATTGATCAAGCAGCAAATTTGTTCAACTTTGGAAGCATAAACACGAATTTTCCTATTTCTCTTCCTACAATAATGCTTTTAAAAAGAATTCGATAAGTCCCTAAGTACATCAATTCGGTAATGTACATGCGTTCATGTGGATTAGTAAACTTTGAAAGTTCAAGTACTTCAAGTTTTGTAATATATATATTTGTTAAGGAAAAATCAACTTATCAATTTTATTTTAATTAGGATGAGAAGATTCTTTAGATGAAAATTTTTAGTCCATAAAATACCTTATAGGATCATCGCAGAAGCATTGACATATATCATAGGGGCACAAGTAACTCAACTTTTCAAATGTCTCAAAAAAGGCATTTACTATCAAGGGATAAAAACAATATGTGCCACCATTGTTTTTTTCCGTCTAGGAGAACTACATGGCAATTGTCGTAAACAAATGGCGCTTACATTACATATATGCCTGATGTGTCTTTTTTATCATAAAAAAATTTAAAAAAATTATTTTTATCAAAGAGAACATAAAAAACAAAAAGGTAGGAGCAGTGAGAAAATGCTTGCTTTTTTTTTTTTTTTTTGACATATTTAGAAAGTGAAATCAATTTGACCCCTTTGATGTCTATACATGATTTTTTTTTTTTTTTCCTGGATTTGACCCACCATTTATGTGAGAACTCAAAATGGCACGCCATCCCACCATAACCACTGGGCCAGCTCTCCTCGTTAACAACTTCCTATGTCCGAGTCATAGACCTCCGTCTCAGCTCAGGTTGAAAAATGTCTTTAAGGGGGATAAAGATATCTGATGATATATGTTTATGAAATTTTGATAAGATCCGTTAATTATTCTAAAATTTTAAATTATTAGATGAAAATATAGTTTAATATTTAATTATTCTAACATTTCCCTTCACGCTTAATCTAGTCTTTTTGCCTTGCATTAAGCATAGACATGTATGTATATCAAAAAGACAAAAATGACCAAACTCTCAAATGTCCACACAAAAATGTACTTACTCTTACTCGAATGTATGCCATTATTTTTTTTTTCCATCCAAATGAACTTCGTGGCTCTTAGACGTAAGCTGACATGTCTTTTTTATTATTAAAAATTAAATACTAATTTTATACTGAAAATAAATTGACTTTTTTAGAGAAAAAAGGAAAAAAAAAAAGAAAATCAAAACTAGAAGTGGAGAGAGTAGAAAGGGGTGCATCGGGGGTTTGTCGAGTTAGGCATGACTGCAAATGGGGTGTAAATGGTTCGGTTCGGTTCGGTTTTGAAAACCGAACCGAACCGAACCGTTATAAAATTCCCGAACCGAACCGAATAAGTCCCGAACCGATAACCGAACCGAACCGAACTTTCGGTTCGGTTCGGTTTTTCGGTTTTCAACTTTTGTTTTTTATTTTTTGTTTTTTTGTTTTTGTTTTTTGTTTTTTTTTTTTTTTTGGGACGGCTTACCATAAATGTAGATCATCTAGAAATCAATTAACTATTTCTTTAGCTCCTCCGTCCACCCTTTTTAATATTTTATTTAATTTTTTTAAAGAAAAAATATATATTTTCTTTTCATTTTGTTTTTCCTTCCTCTTCGGTTGATCGCTGATCATAACAACGGCCAACCAACGACCATAGGTGAGGTTGAGCTTGCTTGAGGCCAATGAGCTCAAGCTCACCAAAGAGCCAGCTTGATCTTAGCTAAAGAAGAAGGAAAAAGAAGGAAAAGAAAAAACAGCATGGAAGAGAAGATGCTTGGTCTCGGTGAAAGAAAGGACAAGGAAAATGATTTCTGCTTTTCATTTTCCTTATTTTAGAATACATTTTTTCCATTCATGGAAATCATTTTCCTTGGCTAATTTATTTTCTGCGTGCCAAACACTAGAAATTGAACACTAGAAATTTTGAAAAACAATATCCTAAAAGGCATAGACCACATTCTCATGACTCGTACTTCTACTATTCCTTTGATAAGAATACATAAACACTGGCCAATTTTCCAACCATAAGCATATGGCAAACATAAAAAGATGTCAACACAAATTACAAACTTTGATAGAAGCCGGCGGAGCCAAGCATAACAAGCCCAAGAGTGAATAACTACAGTCATTGGAGTACTTGCCAAAGATAAAGCTCTAAGACTTAAAAGAACCGAGCAAAGACAAGGAGGAGGAGAAACGGCGGGTAGCTTGAAAACATGAGGGATCGCCTAGCCCAACGGAGACTTAAGTTTCCATGCCCTCTTCGAGCGGTATCTACCGCGATCTGCATTCGCCACCGCATAACGCTTTCTCCCCCCTGAAATTACCAAAAGAATTTAACCTTTAGTAGGTTGAGATGGAAACATGAGAAGCATATGAATTGAGCAGCTATGAACTAAAGACCAAGTGATGTGGATAAGTTCACAGCATAGTTCTAGAAACGAACTTCTACATATTTAGCAAATCTAAACCTTCAGTTTGCATGGAATTTGCATGACAACATGAGCATAGTGCTCGCTTTACAAAGCAAAAAAAATCTAATCAAAAGTGAAAGCCAAGATTTCAAGGCAGCAACCCCCACCATATAATGAAGTAGTGAAAATCCGATTCAGTACAGCAAGCTACATCACGAATTGGTCCTATTGCTGTCACAAAAACATTCTTTGAATTTACCTCTTCGAGCTTAAAGACGACATTCAATCATCAAGAGAAATTGTTATTGAATTCAGGTCCATGGTTGTAGATGACAACTCGCATTAAATTTACAATGAAAATGAGAATTGAAATATCAATTGTAATAGTGAAAGATATAAATATTCCATGGTTATTTTTTTCTCACCTGACTCGAAATTTTCAAGTTCTTCTAAGTCCTCCTCGATTGATTGTGAAAGTGGTGCGGATCGTAGCCAATCTTGAGTACATATAAGAGCCTCTACCATGATTGGGGTCAAGGAGCTACGAAATGCATCAAGTACTCGACCTCCGGTGCTGAATGCACTCGATGCTACGGTGGAGATGGGCACGGCCAAAATATCTCGAGCAATGGAAGATAAGATAGGGTATCGGAAGAATTGACTTTCCACCAATTTAAAATATCAAAAGTGGAACTATACCGTTCGCATCCTTCTTCCAAATACTTATCTAATTCAGATTTTTCTTCCAGATATTCTTGTCCCGTTTGGCTAAGATACATTGCAGTCATAATGTCCGCACCAACCACAGGAGACATTGAAACATTCACTGTCCTTGTCCCCTTTAATCTCACGCTGCTTTGGGGGCATGTACCGGTGCGATATTGCTCAAACAATAATGTCGAGATTTTGTCACTCTATCTCGCAAAGTTTACGCCCGATTGCCTTCATACACTTGATTAATCATCCATTTCACATAATCCATCTTATGTCGAGGGTCAAGTATACATGCAATGAACCATATGAGATTTATGTTGTTCACATTGCCAAAATACTTATTGAATTTGATCTTCATTCTCTTGGCTACTTCTTGCAAACTCCTATCCTCATCTCCACAATATCTATCAATCATCATATAAATCCCATAGACATCTTTTGCCATATCATTGCAAGTGACATAAGAAGAGCCCGATACTTTTAAAGTTGCATCATAGAACAACTTCAAGAAAGGAAGAAATCGACGGGCATAATCCCAATCATCATCAGTAGGTAACCCTCTCACCTTGGAAAGCTCTTGACAAATCTTCTGTCTTGAATATCTAATGAGATAAAAGCATTTCGAAACTTCAAGGCCACTTCTAACATCGATATGTTGAATTCCACCGAGTCTCCACATCCAAACATACAAGATTATGGGAATCAATATTTTCCAGCAAAATGCACTCCTTAAACCGTTGCAATCTCGAAGGAGAAGATCTCACATAACGTACAGCTGAGCGTATTCTAACAATGGAATCATCTAGATCTTTCAAACCTTCTCTCACAATCAAATTGAAGATATGAGCACAACATCTCACATGAAGTAACTCACTTGATAATATCAGAGCATTCCAAGAGTTAAGTCTTTTCTTCAAGTATTGAACTCCTGAGTCATTGGAGCTAGCATTATCAATAGTGATAGAAAAAATGCCTTTGATCCCCCAACTAGTTAAGCATTTCTCAACCCCTTTCCCTATAATCTCAGCCGAATGTCCTCGGATTTGACAAAAATTCAAAATTTTCTTTTGCAACTTCCAATCAGCGTCTATAAAGTGAGCAAAAGTAAGACACATGTAACTTAGATTTTGACATGAAGTCCACGTGTCGGTCGTAAGACAAACCCTTGGAGAAGTATCAGAAAAATATTTTTCAATTTACTTCTTTCCTCCGGTATAACTTGTAACAATCCTCCCTTAATGTGTTTCTTGAAGGGATGAAAAACTTTGGCTGGATTCTACTCACGAATTTTCGAAATGCCTCAAGTTCCACAAACTTAAAAGGTAGTTCACCAATGATAAACAAAAGTGCTAAACATAGTTGGACAACATGATTATTTTATTTTTTACATCTACATTTTCATTAATAGAAGGCTCGCATGGGCACTGTCAAGTTTGAGTTGAGAGAACTCGTGCTTGCCTATTGGGTCAATACCATCATGAATTGGCAAGCAATATCCATCGATCATAGGGTATCCATGTTACAAGTAATGAATGACCCGATGATTGTGCCTAAGCGAGAACTCACCAAGTAGTTCAAGTTCATGAGATTTAAAAACTACACTTCCTGTATAACCTTCTTTAAGGTTAAATCATAGGGGTTGTTCGGATGACTTATCCTCCCACGTAGATAATTTTACCTTTTCTCCAACTTCCATCCATGATTGAAAGGCCAATAAACACTCAACCAAGTAGAAGGCAAGAGAAAAATATGACCTCAAAGTTAAAAGATGCTAGACTGAGAAGAAAAGGATCTGGATTTCATTTTTCAAGAAAAAATATACCTGCTGGAGAAAGGCAGAATTTTGAGCTCCAATAAAACAGGAATCAATAGGGACCTGCAGAAACAAAGTTTCACGATGGGAAGCAAAGGATCTGGATTTCATTTTTCAAGAAAAAAGATGAACTGGACTGTTATACAGTAAGGAGAGGACGGCAAATCGAGTAAAAGAATGTATGCTCGACGAACCTCCGTCAAGAAAATACTGCTATAGCAGCAAAGTGAACGAGTAAATTGAGTGAGAAGTGATTTTCATTATCATACCTACTCGAGACAAGAATGTTCCCAGCAATGAACCTCCCAGCACCGCGATCCGCACAAATTTTAAGTAACAATTCACCGATCCACATCCTCGGATTCACAATAATCTTGCACACAGTTGAAGAAATTTCACAAACATACAAGAATCAAAATTATCTCCATACGTTCATACAACTGGGCTTCGAAGTTACATCTGACCACAAACGTGCATTGTGCCTTTGATTTGCAAGAATTGTATTGAGATCTATCAGAATGAACAACCCTCATCTTTGACATCCTTGCTGATCTACGGGCTTCCAAAAGCGCGATTTTCCAGATCCTCCCCTCGAATGTCTTCTCTATCTTAAGAGAAACAATGAGATACCACATCAGAGGGCGAAAAACAAAATGCTAGACCGAAAGCCCTACACCGCCTAAAGCATGGAACCCAACCCGGGACTCTGTTCACGCATAACAGATCAAACCATCCCGAACAAAGCCAAGAAACAAACCCAAGCCAAGAAACAAACCCAACCTTTGAGGCGGCCTAACAAGCAAAACACTCACCTTCATCCAAAAACAACGACGCCAGCCGATTCCGAGAACCCAACGCCTCCTGCAAACAAGCAAAACGCGACGAAAGTCGAAAACTCGGAGCCCCCGCGAACGGCTTCAAACAACAGCAAGCAAGCTCGCGACGAGGGAACGAAAAAAAAAAAAAAAGGAGAGTGCTTTCTCGCGACTCCGCACCTGATGCCACGAACCCATCTGCACAACTCACCGCGCGAGAGGGCTCGAAGGGGAAAAGCGAGCATCCAATCGGCGAACGAGAACGTGAGAGTACCTTGCGAAGCATCCGCTCAACGCTGCGAATCTGGTTCTTGAGCGAGACGGCCTTCGGCTTCTTCTCCACCCTCGGCGCCTTCGAGCACGAGCGCCCCGAGAAAATCTGGTTCTTGGGCGAGGGGCTTTGTCCCTCAATCGGTCGCCATCGCCGTCGCCGTCGCAGTCGCCGTCCCTGCCGCCGCCGTCGTCACAGTCGTCGTCGCCGTTGAGAGAACTCAGCCGGAAATTGATCAAAACCAAGAGAGACGAAAGGCTTAGAGGAGTGAGAGACGGGAGTCGGGAGAGAACGAATTAGATTCGATTTTATCGGTTCGTGGTTCGGTTTTCGGTTCGGTTAACCGATAAAAATCGAACCGGTAAAAAAATTTTCGGTTTTTGATGAAAACCGGCAGCAAACCGAACCGAACCAAACCGATCGAAGTTTTCGGTTCGGTTCGGTTCGGTTCGCGGTTCGGTTCGGTTTTCGGTTCGGGTCTTCACGGCCCTAGCAACCACCATTGCGTCAAAATCTCGGTGCTCTTTTCACTCTAGTGGTTGACGTCTCGTCCGTTTCCCAAGGGAACATAGTCAGCAAAGGCTACTGTGCAAATAATTAAATATTTAAGCTTTTTATATAATTCACAATGATCTTACAAAATCTATCTTACTTGTCGTGATCTCTTCGAACCCTTTCGTATGCACTTAGTCCGATTATGTTTGCCATTAATCAATTTGTAATTAATTGATTAGAAGCCCTACTAAAATATTGAAAGAAATAGTTCACTTCTACACAATCAAAGGACTTAGGTTGAAAAATTAATTACACCAGTTGATTAACTAATGCGATTATGATACTTAATACTTTTTAAACATCACGGTTTGATTTTTTCCTTTGTCATGCATTATCAAGAGAAAAACACTCAAAAGCTATTTTTAAGCCTTTTGCTAATTTTTTAGAAAAATAAAATTCTTCTGATTTTTTTAATAAAATATATTTTTTAATGTTAAAATAATATTATAATATACAAAAAAAACACCGTGTTGGAATCGACCCAAGTCGCCAACCAGCGGCCCAGATGGGCCTGAAACGTGGGCCCAGTCCGGCTTACAGTAAAAGGCCCAACCCTTTAAAAACAAAATGAACTAAGCCTGGCCCATTAAAGCAGAATAAGCCCAATGTGCCTAAATCATCCCACCCCAATACCAAACCCTAAAGACTGACTCCGATCCACTCCGACCCGCATCCGACACGCACCAAGCAGACCCAACTTGCTCTCCTCCCCGCCTCTCGTGGCGCTCCGTCGACCTCGCCCCCGACGGAGCGGCCGCGGCAAGTACCACCGCTCGCATCGGGCTGGCCACGCACCCAGTCCGACAACGTCTCGCCTGGCCCAGGCCAAGGGCCAGTTCACGGCCGACCACCGTCGCCGGCCGAGAACCAACTCAGCTTCCCCTACTTCAGCCGAGATTTGGCTCGGCCAGGCATGGTCGACGGAAACTGCTCGACCCGAGGCCTCCCCAACGCTGTCTCCCCTGTCTCGATCCATCCGCGTGACACCCAAACGTCGAGTGGACGATCGATCGGAGCTCGGGAGACGGACTTTCTCAACACGAACTTTTAGATCTAGCTTAAGCATCTCGTCGAGCGGATGGCGGGCGACGGGCTAAGGGATCAAGATACCCGGTGATATCTGTTCCTCTTCATCATTTTGTTTCCCTCTAATATTACACACTAGTTCTCAACTAATTAATTTTTTAATACCAAGTTGTGTGTCGATAAAGTTGTGATTTTACGTTGTCTTGCTTTTTCGTGTCTGTCTAATGGTCATTTGCAATTATTGATCTGAGCTAGTTGGACAGAACCGCAGTGATGATTTCTGTCCTCATCATTTCCCCCTTTGTATTATACAATTATCAACTAATCAATCTCTCAATTGCAAGTTTTATTATTGATGAACGATGAATTTGCGTATTGGTGCTCTGGGCATATGTGCGACAGACACAGTTAGGACAATGCAAACTTTGTTCAAGTACAAAAGTAGAGTAAGTAGTGTTCCATATAAAAATGGCTCCGGGTCACTCTATTACAATTAAGTTGAATAGAAAAAGATACATTGAAGAATTAACAATCTAAGCAAAGAAATATTTTATAGACCAAAATTACAAACTTAATAATTTTACAAAATTAAATCCATCAGAAATTATGAAAAGCATGGTTAATTGATGATTAACTGATTTTCAAACATGGAAGGATATAGTCAATTTTAAATAACCATGGAAGGTGAAGAGGAGATGAGAGAGAAAAAAGTAGGGTGAAATGGTGATTGACCTTGTTTCCAAACATAGAAGGTCATTTTGATCAAATAAAATATTTGTCCCAACCCGAAGAGGGGATAAAAATAGCCCCACCTTATTTATTTTATTTAAAATAAAGCAAGCATCAATTTTTTTACTTGGAGCAATGTTATACTTTAATTTAGAATTTCTCACATTTGGATGTGGCCATTTTAAAAAAATTATCTTTTAGATTGTGGTTGACACAGTATCTGTTAAGTTCTAAGAAGCATATGCTATCAAAATAAGTGGTGGATGATAAAAAATCAAAACAATTACTAGCTCTCTAAGAAGTACCCAGCATCTTTTGATTTGTAACCTCTACATATTGCTTTCTAGTGAAATCATGAAAATGAAAAGAAACGTTTTAAGCTTTGAAATATCAAGAAAAAGTTCTAAATGATTCTGATTGTCAATATTTAAAAGAATCGACAACCGTTGAACTGGTATGAAAGAAAACATGGACAACAGGAACAAAAAATGAAAAAAAAAAAAAAATTAGGCTTCTAGTGCACATGGTAGACCAGTAACGGGTTGCTTTGTCCACTTGAGATCATCTGCAAGTTCTCCACGTAAACCAGTAACGTGTTGCTTGGTGTGCACCGAGTGCAGTGAGCCATCGTGGAGCAACCAAGTATTTTCCCAAGTAACTCTGCGTTCTAAGTTGCTCTTGCTGATATTCGTCAGTCTCTATTTACATCGCTCTTGCTTCCGTACACTCCAAGCGCTCTCTCTCTCTCTCTCTCTTTCTGGTTTCGTTTCACTGTTCTAACTTATTAGTTCCTGTTCTCTTTCCAGTTTCCTTCGCACCCATTGTTCAAGCGAATAATAAAAGGAGGCAACAAGAAGAGGAACAAAAGAGGGGGGAAAAAGAAATTCTAGAATTAAAGAAGAAATTATGGCCGTGGCATTTGTTACCTCCGTTGCGTCGAATCTAGTGTCGAAACTCGGCGAGTACCTGTTTGCTCCCATTGGACGTCAATTTGGGTACGTGTTGTGCTACAAGTGCTACATTGAAGATCTCAAAAAGGGAGTCAAGGAGCTGGAGAATGCGAGCAAAAGGGTGCAAAGCTCCGTCGATGAAGCCTTGTATAACGGAAAACTTATACACGCGGATGTTGAGGATTGGCTGGGGAGCGTGGAAAAGAAGGCTAAGGAAGCAGAAAACCTGTTAAAACATGGCGCAAGGGCAAAAAATGATTGCTTCCGTGGGTGGCTTCCAAACCCCATGGTGCGCCATCCAATTGGCAAGGAAGGTGAAGAAGATAACTCAAGTCATTCAGGAACTCCATGAGAAAAGTCAAAATAATAACTTCCAGAAGGTCTACTATGAGAATCCTCCCATAGGAATTGTCACCGCTATCACTTCCACTGCAAGATCCGTTGACAACAGACAAGATGTCCTGGAGTCCAGGGCCAAAATCACGGAGGATGTAATAAAGGCTATAGTTGATGACAAGGTCTGCGTGCTTGGGGTGTGGGGAGTAGGTGGGGTTGGCAAGTCCAAGCTTTTGGAGGAGGTGGAAAGGCGAGTTAAGCAGGAGAAGATGTTTGATGAAGTTGCCGTGGCAAATGTATCACGCAATCTAGATCTAAAAAGAATCCAGGGAGAAATCGCTTATGCACTAGGTCTGAAACTAATGAACGAGGAAACTACTCGTGGGAGAGCAGATCTTTTATGTAGAAGGATAGAGAGGGATCATAACAAAAGCATTCTCATAATTTTAGATAATTTGTGGGAAAAGTTAGATTTAAAAGAAGTTGGAATCCCTTGTGGAAATAATAATAAAGTAAAGTGCTGCAAGCTATTGATAACATCTAGATATAGAGATGTTTTGCGCAATGACATGAGCTCTGATCGAGAAGTCCAACTCAATCAATTAGAGCATGGGGAAGCACGGAGACTTTTTGAAAGGACATTGGGGGACAGAGTTAATTATCCTGAACTTACAGATGGAGTGGTCAAGAATTGTGGAGGCTTGCCACTTTTGATTGTTTCGTTGGCAAAAAGGTTGAAGCATGGAGATTTGGCTGCATGGAGGACTGCTTCGACCAATATAGATTTGTCGGATGTCGAATCACTAGTGAAACTAAATTACAATGACCTAAAAGATGAGAGGATCAGATCATTGTTCTTAATTTGTGCTCTAGTCTCTGGGAGAATTTCCATGACGGATTCCCTTGTCTACAGCATGGGTTTGGGTTTATTTGAAAAATTCGGCAACACCATCGAAACCGCTAGAGATAGGTTGATTGTGGATCTACATAGCTTGCAGGACTCTTCTTTGTTACTAGATAGTGATGACATGGAATGGTTCAGAATGCATGACATGTTTGTTGACGTGGCCATCTCTATTTCTTCCACGGAATGGAACGCCTTGGTCGGGAGGAAGGATTTTGGGTTTAAAGAGTGGACAAAGGATGAGCTCAGAAAATGCACTGCGATATCCATCCTTTTTGTTGGCATTGATGAGCTTCCTAAAAAATTGGACTGCCCAAACTTGAGAATGCTTCTGTTAGGTGAACACAACACATCTCTCAAAGTTCCCGAGTCATTTTTTGAATCTACGACAAAGCTCAAAGTCTTGGATTTTACTGGCTTGTTCTTCACCTCTCTACCTTCGTCGATTGAGTTCCTTGAAAACCTCAAGTCGCTGTGTCTTTATAAGTGCCATCTGGAGGATGTGACAGTTCTTGGAAAGCTAAAAGGATTGCAATTCCTAAATCTACAGGGATCTACAATTGCTTTGCTGCCCCAAGACATAGGTAAACTCACAAAATTAAGATTGTTGGACTTGACATCGTGCGCCAGCCTCGAAGTTATTGAACCTGGCGTTCTTGGAAGATTGGTTAATTTGGAAGAATTGTATATGGAAGATGGTTTTGATCGATGGGAGGCCGAGGATGAAGAACCACGAAGCAACGCCAGCCTAGCTGAGTTGAAGAACATGAAAAAATTGAGCACTCTGTCCTTTGCCATTCCTGATTATACCAAACTCTCAAGAGACCTACCATTTGGAAAACTAAACAAACATAAAATCCATATTGGGGACATTTGGGATTGGTCAGGCGAATACAAAGAATCCAGAACTTTAAAGCTCAAGCTGGATTCAAGCAGTCTTCTTATTGAAAAAAGGGTGTTGAACTGTTTGCAGAAAATGCAAGATCTCCACTTGGATGGATTGCAACATGGCGTCGATAGCATTCATGATTTGTGCATCGAAGGATTTCGGGAATTGAAGCATCTTCACGTACAAAATAGCCCTCATTTCAGAATGTCGTTTGCTCCATTGGGAATGTCAAGCGCACTACATTTACTGAATTGGAATCTTTGTTTCTTGAGAATCTGAACAACTTGAAAAAGATTTGTCACGGTTGTCTTGCCGTTGAATCTTTCAGCAAATTAAAGATTTTGAAAGTGGATAACTGTGGTGAAATCAAACATTTGTTTCCTTTGTCTATGAAGAGAACAATATTGCAGCTTGAAGAGATTGAAATAAGCAGTTGCCACTTGATGCAGCAAATTGTTGCAGATGCTGAGGCAGATGAAGATGGAGATGAAATATATGATGATACCAAAGTGAAGTTATGCAATTTGCGTAGGTTGACATTACGAAACTTGCCGGAGATGATGAGCTTCTGTAAAACCGCGGACCATTCGATCGATTTCTTCAACGGGCAACAGGTATATAATTTGTTTTTGAGATTTTGGGCATGGATATGCGAGGGTATAATAGGACATAGAAAATTGGATAAATAATGTGTTTTTATGATTTTGTTTTCCAGAATAAGGAAGACAAACAGTAATTTAATTTTGCAAAATGGAATTGCTATGTGGTATCTGAATATATTAAAACATTTATCATTAGTTAATTACATCTCAATTTATTTGTGTTATATTATCAACGTAGTTAAAGAAGCACCGTACGGTGCATATATTTTTTAAAATAATCTAGAAGTTCATCATTGTTTAATGTTAAAATCGTATATGTATACACAAACATCTATTAATATATTCATAAGTTGAAGGCAGTATATACGGCCTATATAATTTTTGTGACCTTTATTTAAAAATGAATGGACATATGTAGAATTCCGTTCTATCTGATTGATTAAAGTGAAGGAAAGAAGTAAGAAAATTAAATAGGTGAATTCAATTGTTAATATTCAGTAGGTAATTTGTTTTCCTTACCCCTGGTTGTAATATGGACCCTCTGTGGTGATCAAATCTCCCACAAATCTACATTTTAACTACTTTTCTAATATTACTAGTAGAATTTTGTGCGCTGCACATGTTTAAATTTCTTTTTTTTTTTTTGGTAATAAAATATTCGCAAAAGTATTTATTAGAAATATATCGAGCATCCATTTGTTCACTATTGTTTGGATTTAACAGTTTCTGTAACTATCTCGTTAGTATAGAATAAAAATATGGGAATCCTTTTTAAAATTATCTAAAATTATGTTTATAGAGTGACCAAACTGCAAAAGCATGATGCTCGACTAAAATCATTTATTAAATTAAGTAACTATTTTCTTGATTACATGAATAACTCTCCACATAAATTATCTTTTTATGATGAGAAAGGGTATCGTAGGTTCTTCTATAGGTAGAATTAAACCCATTGCTGAAATTTACTTTGATGCCCGTATGGTGCTGCTGCGACCAGTTCATGGATCTTATGGCCAACCATGGATCTTAAATTGATGAACCCTTTTGACTTTGGTTCGATAAGTCATCTATTCCGCATTACATATATACTAGAATTTTAGCCCATGTTATGCACGGGGAAACAAATTTTTCTGACTACTTCATAAATTTATAATTACTTTTTACTTTCAATCTTTTGATAAGGCATGTTTTTTTTTTTGGAATACTTTGAAGAAAAATGCCAGACTCAAATCACACATTCCAATCTATTAAAAGTATAGTTTTAATCGGTTTGCCAATTACAAGCCCTTTAAATAATGTTCACTGTTATGTTTAATGTTGTTCTATGTCTTTCTTTAACTTAATATGTTGTTAGGTCATGACCTTTTGGTGTAAATAATTGAGATTTTTTTTTACATAGTCATTTGAAATATTATATAAGACCACAATTAATGACTAACAAAAATTAATTGAGTCTATGCCATTAATTTGTAAAATTTAGAAAGCACAAAATGTGAGCGTAAATTCAATAACCTCAATAACTCAGGGATTATAACTTCCTCCTCTTGTCATATATATAGTAGAGCCCCAGTAGACAATAAGGTAAATGATAAGTCAAGTGTAAAAGTTGATAAAATTTAAAGAAGTAAAAGGTAAAATTCAAAAATCACTACTCGGCCTTTTTTCCGTCATCTTCAAATCTATTATGTGAGATTATTTCCTTTATTAATTTTTCACAGACAGTGCCTGTTCATGGCTTTTAGTTATAAGCATTGTGAGATTATGTGGTTTTATTCACTCCTTGCTGTTAAAGAAAAATTGATGCATATGCCTTCATAACGTTATTCTCCTTTTGAAGGTTTCATTGCCCTAGTTGGAGTCTTTGACACTGTTTGAACTTCCCAAAATGAAAGAGATATGGAACTCTCAATTTCCTTCGGATGTCAGCACCCTAAAATTTTTGAAGGTAGAGGGTCGTGTGTTCCTCATGAGCATCTTCCCATCCAATTTGGTAATAAAGTTTCAAAATTTGGAAGCCATCACCATTGAAAGATGTCAGTTTATACAAAAAGTATTCGACCTTGAAGGACTAACAGCCAGTGAGAATGTCAAGATTCTATCGCAGTTGACCACATTAACCTTGAGTGACTTACCAAGGTTGGAACACATATGGAACAAGAATCCAAGAATAGTGTTGTGTTTCCCAAACTTAAGGGTACTGAAGGTGCAAGGCTGTGAGAACTTGAGGTTTATTTTTTCTTCTTCCATGGCTAAAGCACTCCAACAAATAAAAGAAATAAAAATAGCGGGATGTAAACTGTTGGAGGAAATTATGGATGTGCAAGAAGAAGAATCAAAGAAAGCTGCATCTATGCACACTTTAGAGTTCCCTCTATTATCCTCCTTATCTCTTGAGGAATTGCCAAATCTTAGAACATTCTCTCATGGGACACACCATATTCACTGTCCAACCTTAACAAATTGAGGATATTTGGATGCCCCAAAATGATGACATTCTCTTCATTGAAGGAAAGCAACAGACCATAACAGCTAACACAGGTTTACAACAAGCATTTGGTGGTGTCAACTCTAGCTTGTCCTTGCCTATACTCTTTGATCAAAATGTACGTAAATATCTCTGGAATTTCTATTATATGTTTATCGTAGAAATTATTCTTGGTAATTGTAGTCTTATTGCTGATGAAGCATTGAAAACTCTGTCTGCATGTCCTTTAAAGCCTCTTGCTACTGCATGCATTTGTTGTTTTTCTATGATGATGGTAATCTCAAGTAACCAACTTCATTCTTGAGAATATATTATCGAGCATATTATCATGGGTAACCAACTTCATCCAAATTAGGATTTTTAGGAGTTCTTGGTCAAGAAACTAACATATGGTCGTTTCATACAGATTCTTTTTCCCAGCTTGGAGGAGTTGACCGTCGTGTCGTGTGGGTTGATGAAGATATGGCACAATGAACTTTCTAAAGAATCATTATGCAAACTAGCATCCATCACAATCCAAGATTGTGAAAATTTGTCTCATATTTTTCCATCAAATATAATAGAGGTGTTCCAGAGCCTGAAAATGATTGAGGTGGTCAATTGTACCTCTTTGGAATCATTAATGGAACATGTTGCTGTCAATACTAAGAAAAGGCCAAAAAGTCTGGTCTTCTTAAACTTAAACAAGTGAAGTTGTGGGACCTGCCGAGGCTGGATGCGTTAGTGACAAGTAGCTCCCAAGCAACTTTGAGTCTTCCTAGTCTGACTACCGTTAGCTTGTGCAACTGCCACAGTCTGAGATATCTCTTCACATATGATACATCCAGGACTCTTGATAAACTTGAGATGCTAGATGTTTCTGATTGCAATAAAATGCAGGAAGTAGTTGCCATGGAAGAAAGTGAAGAGCAAAAGTGAAGGCAGTGAAGTTCTCTCGTTTACAAACATTGAAGCTTTATTCCCTTGAGAGCTTGATTAGTTTCAGCTCAGGAAGTTGTGCATTTGAGTTTCCCTCCCTCACAAATCTCTCAATTCTGGAGTGCACTGAACTCAAGGCATTCATACTGAGGCTGCCAATGCCAAGAGTGGAGACGACAAATGAGGGAACTGCCGGTTTGATGAAAGTCCACATTCTTTATTTGACGAGAAGGTTTTCCTCTTTCCTTTATCTCAGCTGTATCGTTGTTCATGTGATTTGCTTTCTTTGTGTTGTTCTAGATAAATAAGCAACTTTGCTTCAATGCCAGTCATTGTGACTTTAGCCAGGTGATGCTTCTATAGGTTGTTTTCCCAAATTAGAAGAGCTACGTCTAACCGGAATTCAATCAAGAGATTTTGTATAGTTTTAACAAAGTAATATGCATTTATCAACCAAATGAAAAAAATTTATTATTAAAATTTGTATCGTTTAGTGTTTTGTGTTAAAATGTATTAAGTTTACTCAAATTTGATTATTCAGTTATGAACACATTAAAGTATTGATTTTAGAATTATCCTCAATTTTATCTTTTGTGGAAATGTGGCTCTAAACAAACTTCCATTATATAAATCTTTTTATACTCTTATATATTGTTAATTGATGGACTATTATGTGACTACGAAATGAAAAATCCAATATAATATTCAATAGGCCAATTTGTTTTCCTTACCCCTGGTTGTAACATTGACCTTCCGTGGTGATCAAATCTATCACAAAAGTATATTCTAACCACTTTTCTAATATTACTAATAAAATCAATGTGCGCTGGGCTTTCAGCCTTGTGAAGGCTGGCATTCCCCAAATAGGGTTTGAAAAATTTTTACCAAACACCCACAAATTGGCCCAAGGAGCTTTGAAGGCTCAAAGTGGCTTCTAAATGCCACTCCCAAATGCACCCTTAAAAGCTTATTTAACATAAGATTGAGGAATAAAGACACCATGAGTTCCAAAACTTCTTTCAATTGGACACTTATGTTTTAAAATTCATTTTACACGCATTTAAGTCGTAATATTTGCAAAACTTTATGCACTTGAGGACTTGTTAAGTCTGTCTATTTTTCTATGGATGAATATCTGCATTTTTTTTTTGTCATTTAGTCTTACGTGGCTGTTAACGAAATGGTGGAGCTTCCCCTGGAGGCTCTTTCACTATTGCCACAGTGGAAAAATTGAAAATGTATAAAATAAAAAAGGGACTAAAATTGGGGAAAAAAATCCAACACTAGAAAAGAATGAAAAAACTTGAAGATTAGAAAAAGGTTATGCAAGGGATCGCAAGTCTTAAGTGGAAGGGACTGCATGCTGCTGCCACTAACAAGGGTCGACAACCCTTGCAATTCACAACGAAGGTGACCAGCACTGGCTAAGAAGAATTTCCAAAAAAAATCCCAAACTTATTACAATTGTATCAATTCAGTTATAAACCTTTTTGTTTTGCCTATTCAATCTTAGACATTTTGTGATTACATCAATTCAGTTCATACAGCCAATTTTGATTGTCCAATGTTGACGCGAATGCTGACCTCTAGTCGACGTTAATGTGAGCAATTTTTAATAATATTCTTTGTTCGAATTTTTCATTAATTTTCTTTTCTTTTCCTTTCCTTTTTCTTTTCTCCATTCCTTCTTTGCTTTTTTCCCCTACATTGGTCAACAAGACTCTGGAGAGACTCACTAGCCACTGAGCAACGGCCGTGGAGCCCTCACCAACTGCTAACAAGGGTCGCAGCCCCCAAGCCTTGCCCAAATCTAGGCAAGGTTGCAAGAGGGGCTACGACCCTTGCCGATGGTCATTGGCAATGTGGGGGAAAAATGAAAAAAAAAAAGAAAAAGGAAAAAAATAAAATAAAATAACTAATAAAAAATTGAAAAATATAAAATATTATTAAAAATTGTCAACGTTAGCCCTAGTTGACCAAAATTGACGGGATAGACTAAATCGGCATAATTGTAAAATGTTTATGACTGAATTGGCTAAAAAAAAATTAGGACGAAATTAACACAATTATAATAGATTTATTATGACTTTTTTTGGTAATTCCCCTACACTTGCTTTGAGCAAGCGAGTAATTCTCAATTTAGGGCCAGCTGCCTAAGCATGACCCTGGTATTGGTTGCCGGTCCTGTCTGTGCGAAGGAGGCCCTGAGACCTTCATATGTGTTTTTTTTTTTTTTTTTTTTTTTGGGTGCCAATTCAAGAAAAAAAAAAAAAGAAAAACCAAATGAGCGAACTCATTAATCGCTACATCCATCCTCAAAACTGAAGAGAATTAGTATGTTTGCCTATCTTTATAGGTATTTAACACGAGCCCAAACTGAGAAAGCATAACTTAAATAAGAGAAATGAATGAAGATAAGTACCCTAAATTCTAAACAATGTCGAATAGCTAAACTAAATAAAGAAACATTTCAGGGTGGTGGTTGGAGAGTCATGTCTCATACATCAATATCCCCTACCAAAATTAGGCTCTTCCTCGGGTCGCCCTTCCTACGAGTCAGATAATACATAAACTTTTGCCCTACAAAATTCAAGTAATCTCCACAGCAAATAATCCCACAATCCACAAAAGGGAATGAATTCTCATAAGGAAAAATATCGAATAAATAGTTTACTGAATTTTGTGGATCGAGTAATTCTCCTTGTCTTTATGTTTATTTTTAGTTTGTTGACTATAATGTATAAGACTCTTGTGCATAAATTTTGGTATAAGCCTATACTAACTATTTCAAGGAAAAAAAATTGGTATCACGAATTTTACAATTTTTTAAATAATCAATAGGAGAAATTACATTTCTAATTTATTGAAGGTCAGAATATGTATAAGATAGTTGTAATAATATTGACAATCAAAACTATTACAGTAGCATGATAATAATAATAAGGGTAATCGTTGTACCAGTCAACATAATGATCTTGATAGTCCCTACTTTTTTTCAATTTTTATATGCCAGATTTAAAAAATATTGAAATAATATTCAAAGAGAAATTTATACCAAATATAGAGCAGCTCCAAATCAGCAAGCATGGTGGCTGAAGTTTTGATAGGCATGAAGCCATATATCTTAATAAGCATCTCAGATCATAAATGGATATGCTTAATGAGGAGGCTATGGGTTATGGTGCTGCTCAAACATAATGCTTGAAATATATTAGAAAAATATATGCTTTCTACTTAAAATAATAGGAGAAAGTCCATTCAGGATAACTAATTTAGGGGGTGGCATATGCTAAAAAAGAAAATAACATGCATATTGTTTTCTTTTCTTTCAATTCTATCTTATACATTTTATCCTGTGTTTTTTCTTGTTCTTGATATTAAAGCGTTCTCTTTTTTGCGGGGGTCAAAGAGTCAACTCTAATGAATTAATATGAATAATAACAGGTTTTGTTTCCTAGTATGGAGTCGATGAAGATCTCTCACATGGATAACGTGGAGAAGATATGGGTTGATGAGCTTGCATTAAATGCTTTTAGCAAACTCAAGACACTGATAGTGGAATATTGTGAGAAACTTCCATTCATATTTTCATCTCAGTCTATGCTAGCAAGATTCCAAAACCTAGAGAAGTTAGTTGTGATCGGCTGTGGTTCCTTAGAAATGGTATTTCAAGTCCAAGAATTCAATTTTAGTGAAGATTATACCACAAGCACTTTTCAATTGAGAGAAGTGGTTTTGATCAAACTTCCAAAAATAACACACGTTTGGAGTGGACTTCCTCAGGGAGCTTTTACCTTAGGAGAATTACGAAGTATGCAAGCTATAAAGTGTGAGAGTCTCCAAAATTTATTTCCAAGTTCAGTGGCGAAAAGTATGTCACAGCTTGAATACCTTGAGGTAAGGTTTTGTGGAGTGGAGGAAATTATAGCAGAGAAAGACGGAGGAGTAGCGACGAGTGTAGGAGATGTCTTCTTTCCGCGATTAACCAAATTGGTATTATTTGACTTGCCACAACTAAGGTGCTTCCACAGAAATAGTCATACTTCAGCATGGCCACTATTGAAGAATTTGCAGGTGAGACATTGCAGCAAATTGAGGTCATTCTCATTTGCTAGCGAAATCCAAAGTTGGCAAGGTACTACTATCAACAGGAGCCAACTTGCACTCTTTTCTGTGGAAAAGGTAAAATCCTAGGTTAATCCCTTTACCGTTGTCTTCATTCATTTATAGGCATATCTCTCGATGCTCGTTAATTTTGGAAATTGAAATTATCCAATAATTGACCTAATTGGAGCTAAATTTCTTAGAATTGAGAAACATTCGCCAAATTTAGATAGCAACTGATTTTACCCATTGGCCAGGTTCTTATTATCTAGGTTTTGAAATGTACAAATATGTCTTTTTACTTTTAAAATCACCAATTACTTTAATAATCTACTAATGCATTTGAAGTGACTAATATTTAGTCAAAATTAGAGACCTTAATTTGATTGGTGTAGCAGCAATATGTCTTTAACCCCATGAAATGCTAGAAGGTCGGTTTATTTATGGGCTATGTACTTTTGGTTTGCTTCCTAGCTTATCTAAGTTGTCATTTTGCCAAAGTTAGAGTGAACAATTTGTCTTAATTGTTTCCTCAAGTTTCTAGAATATAATCTCTATCTTGCTTTGTAGCTTTTTCGTCTATCCCATCAGTTCCAAACTTATTTTTTGATAGCTTTTTCACCTATCCCATCAGTTCGAAACTTATATTTTGGTTGCTTTTTTGCCAATCATCAGTTTATGAATGCATCCTTCTCATATTTATAGAAAGATGGACCCATGCACCACGTATGATCTATAGTAATATGGATGAAAATTGTGGCTTACATAATAGAGCGCAACATATTAATACATGTTAATACTGAAACACTTCTACTTATCATATAAGTAACAAGATTTGGAAAACAAATAATTTTTTTTCCAAAGCGTTTTTTTTACAAATTTGTTGGTATTAATGTGTTTATTTTTCCTTTCGAATATAATTAGTTGACAATTAAAGCATTGAAGTATCAATTATTTCTTTGTTGACTAATAAATTTCTATATCCAATTCATGAAACATATGGAGATTGAATTGGGCACACCACTGACAACAAACATCCATTTTAACGTCCTTTTGTAATGGTCATCAATGCTGTGCTAGTCGTGCCCCAAGAAGATAAAACAGGGCAAAAGCCTAGCGGTTCTTGTTTCTTTTTCCTAAATAGATGGACATTTTAATCGTTGGGCAGTGGTTTTGGGGATTGATATGGATTTCGGCGGCCTAATTAAACGGATTCCCTGTTCCTATAGGTCATTCCATACTTGCAGCACTTGTCGTTAGCAAGGGAGGATGTCGAGATGATGCAGCATTACGTCTTTGGCAATCTTAAAGAGCTGGGTTTGATATGCTATCATGAGAAAAATGTTGCTTTTCCCTCCGATTTCCTTCTCCAAAGATTCCCCAGTTTAGAAAAGCTTTTTCTGTACTGTAGTTCCTTTGAGGATATATTTACAGAAGATGCATTTGGACATGTGGGAGAGACTTCCTGTGAAGGACTACCTGACACGCAAAAACCTCTCAAAGCACTTGAAAATTTGAAGCATCTTTACTTGTATGAACTATGCAACCTGAAGCGAGTGTGGAAAGATGGCTCCTTGATGGCTGAAATCCTTAAACAGATTGAAGTAATGGATATCATGAGCTGCCCTAGTTTATCAATCGTATTTCCATCACCAATTTCGTTCCAGAGCTTGACAAATTTGACAGTAAGGGATTGCACTGGCTTAGTTCATATGGGGACATTCTCAGCAGTGACAAGTCTAGTGCACCTTACTCAGCTAATCCTGAAAAATTGTCCTGCAATGAAAAATGTGGTAACAGATGATGGAAACGAAGTAGAGGAGATCTCTTTCCCCAAGCTGCAACAGCTGACACTTGATGATTTACTAAGCCTTGAGAGCTTCTCTTCCATAAATTGTGCCTTCACGTTTCCATCATTGATGGGAATTCTTGTGACGAAATGTCCCAAGATAAATATATTCTGCAAGGGTGCCTTGAGGACACCAAAACTAAATCAAGTACTCTTCTCCTACCAAGATCGTGAAGGGCATTTGAAGGGTGACCTTAATGCCACCATCCAAACCTTATCAGCACAAAATGATCCACACCGAATTCAGTAAGTTCAGTAAATGCTTTTTCTAAGGACAGATATTATTGGAGAAATTTTTCCGAAGCCGAAGAGTTGTTATTGCAGAATTATTCCAAAGCTGGAGAGTTGTCCTTAATCTAATCATATCCCAAGTCCTTGAAATAGTACTACAATTTTAAAGGTATCCTCAGCAAGTCCTTCAAGTATTTGAATCTTTTTGTTCTTTCTAGTTTCTACATTCCTAACATGTTAAAGTCCACTAAATGCCAGATCCATTTCGCTCCAGTTTGGAGATTCAAGTACTTGAATGTTTTTGTTCAAAGTCCTTCAAGTACTTGAATAATTTTGTTCTTTCTAGTTTCTACATTCCTAATCTGTTTAGTGCGCTAAATACCAAATCCATTTCACTCCAGTTTAGAGCTTCAGTAAATTTCCTATTTGGTCGACATTTTAATGTAGCACACATTTACAGAGCTCAGGAATTTGTCACAACTCTCTAATCAGTGATCTGTCTACTATGTGCCACTCTGTATCATGAACCAAGTCTACTTGATATGTTACCCCGTTCTCTCAAACTACTGAATTATGTTGATGTTTTTGCAGTTGCTGAAAACCAAAAAAGATGAGAAATTGGTCTCTTCCCTACAGAAGAAGTTGCATTCAAGCTCTTCGGCTTTTCTTGATCATCATCTTGCGCAGTGCGAAATTCTCAAAGGACTGCTTAGACCTTTCTTTATGTATTTCTTCTTCCCTCTTATTCTGAATTGGTGGACATTTTATCCTGTGGAGAATTCGCTTAATTATTGTCTGGATATTTCATTGGATTTGTAATGCAACGCTACCAGCAGAAACAGCCATGGACTGCCATATTCTTAGCAGTTTGGCATGTGGATCTACCCACTAGACTGTAGCTAAAATGATTATTGCCCTAGCTTGGCGAGACTCATAACTCTCAACTTCCGGGAGCGCATGTGACAGTTATTTCCTTAAGGCTAGGTTGTTACTTCTCTCGTCCATCACTATGAGACTGGCATTCTCTTTGGCATGGTCGAATAGATGGTTTTTCCATGTAGATGCTGGAGAAGCTCTGCACCAAAAGTTTGCTGATATAATGGAACTTCTTTGTCTTATCACTCGTATGGTTCTTTTGTCAGGTTGCGAACGACTGTTCACAGCATTGTCCTACCAACTTTTGGGTTGAACACCATGGGTGCTTTGGCGGAACTTGGCCAAAGTCGGGCCTTGATGTCATATAGCGACGAAATCATTTGGGGGAGTTTGTTCGGAAGTCCATTTCTGGGTCAATCCATCATTTTCTCTCTCATTCCCTCGTCTTTTTTCCTTTCCTCTCAATCCCCTGCTTCCCCAACAAAGGTGATAATACCCCATTACTGGTCATGGTCATCGTAAATGAATGACAGAAGATGGAAGACCCAACGTGCGAATCTAACACCTAATCACGCTCGAATCGCACTCCTCTATCTATATATGGCAACAAACTTCACCAAGAATCCCAGGTGGAAAGCTTCGAGCTTGATTTAGTTCCGATATGGTTCATCGCCTTACAAAAGGAAACTGCTTTTATGTCCCTATCATTCGACGTGGGTTCGTTTCGCGAGGTCGGATGAGACCGCAATAGTCTCGATCGAGAGGTCACAACCGAGCCCACGCGCTTTGCCGTTTCCGTCGACCATATAAAGGCAGAGAGAGAGAGAGAGAGAAGTGGCAGCAGGGGGCTTTAGAGAGGGATTGTCGGTGTGAATCGAAGTACTAAACTTACACACCTCATGATTAAAACAGCGAAGTCAGCAAAATCCAGAACAAAATCAAAACATTAAAGGCTGAAATTCATGCTTATTTAGTAAGTACTGGACTCAAAACATATCTTCTGGGAAGTGAATATGGGCTCACGTGATCAAGAAGAGAACAAACTGAAGTCAATGAAGACCATCAATGCTTGTATAGCAGGCAAATGTTTGATTTCAGGAAATTAAAGCATGACAACATGATTATCCCCCTCACAAATTAACATGGATTCCTCACCTCAACTCATAGGACTAAGATTTTGCTCCAAAAAAAAAAAAAAAAAAAAAAAAAACTCGTATGCTAAGATAACGCATAAACAAGTCTTATTGATTGTTGTTTGAACAACGAATGGATATGGGCAAGCATGACCATGAATCCAGCAAATTTAAGTCACGAATAGCATTTATAACCTTGACCACAACATGTTATGAACATGTACAGCATTCATAACCAAGAAATCAATATATTCTTAGAACAACTCTCATAACCAAGAAATCAACATAGTTTTTAGTAAGTACAGCAAGAAAAACAATGAAAATCCAACAAATTTGAGCTATGTACTGTAAGAATAGACATATTCAATGAGCCTACAATGCAGTGGGTGTACAAATTCAAGAATCAGCACAGCTTGAAATAAAAATATGCAAGCAAATGATGACAGCCAAGATAAACCACCATGTACATGCACGTACATTGTAAGCGTGACACATACGATACTATAACGTTTCCATCAGATGTGAAGCCCAAAACAGAGCAACAGTTAGCATGCAAAGGAAAAGCTACAACTCCAACAAATGAACAATTTGCGGTTATTGAGGAGTTCTTTACATTATAACACCTAGACAATCATGCGCACTTTGAACACCTCAAGCTCAAAAATAAATCCAGAGACTCCCAATTTAGAGGACAATTCAACCTCGCTCCCAAAGCAGTATTTGATTGGCTGAGGACAAAGTAAACGGAAGTTGCAAGGGAAGGAGAACTCTAGGCTACGCAAGGATGAAGGATCAATTCGCAATATATGATCAGTTACATTGAACAATAACGTACAACTCACTGCTTTGCAATCTCACATTGATCAATTGATTCGTCACTGTCATCTGCGAGGCAAAACGTCGAACAGGTGGTGTGCATGAAGGGTGAAATGTCACACAAAGGGAATTTCCTATCAATTGGCGAGGTATATAACATGAGAAACCCAGCTAAAATTTGCTAGAGAGGAATCGCCATCTCAATCTGTGAGTTGTGTTCTTGCTTTGCTCGATTCCTCAGCTCCCGCTTGCGCACCGAGCTTCAGAGAGTGTATTGCGGTTGTCGTCATGAATGAATTCTCCTGCGGAACGTGAAATCATCTGCTTAGAACGAGTCTCCAATGCCTTAAGACGAGAGAGAAAAAGAGCGCACGAGAGAGAAGTTCGAATGGCGGTGGTAATGCTCGTCAGATGCTCTGTTCTCTCATGGCCGAGGCTGCGGGTGGCTAGCGACCGAGATGTGACGGCGGATGATACCGATCGGAGATGGTAGACGATCAAATTGACGGTGATGGAGCTGAAACATGGGTTGATTCATGTGTCACGGGTCGATCAATTTCGGTCAATCAAACACCGCGCGGCCTTAGGATCGGTGATCCCAAGTCAGCCTTTTCGCTCACACACGCACAAAACAAAGGGTCAGAAGCACAAAGGGCGTGTATATTCACTTTGAGTGAGTTGAGCTCAAATGAGGGGGAGGGACCCCTTTTATACAAGTTTGGATCAATTCTCGGCCGTGGATCGTCCCTCCGATCCAACAGCTGTGTTTGAATTCGAATCATCATTACAAGGCTACCAGCAGGCCACTCGAAGGCTACAAGCATGGGGAACCGGCCATGGTGCAGGCACAAGTCAGAAGCAACGTCAAGGGCAGCATGGACGGATCAGGAGCAGCCTGGGCATGTCAGGGCCGTCTGACACGGAGCAAGTGAACAACTCCGGATTGTGCAGGGGCTGACCGTGGCTTGATCCGAGGCTGATCCGAGGCAGCTTTGTTGGTCGTGCATGGATCATGTCCATCATCGTGCAAGGGCGGATCAAGCACGGATCATGTCAGACCAATCAGCGGATCGGTCGGTCAGTCGACCAAGAGTCGATCAGGATACCTCGCATCGATCAGGGATGGATCGGGGATCGATCAGTGATCGATCATGGACTGGAGCGGGATCGGTCAGGGACTTGATCAGGACAAGCATCGATCAGGGCGTTCCCAGCTACGCCCTGGTACGTGACACGGCCGACCATGGACGATCTTGGTCAAGCTCGTCCGTCAGACGTGTCATTCTCCCCCACCTAATCGGGCGACGCCCTCGTCGCGTCTGCGGCATGGAAGGCTTCGATGTGCTTCTTGAATTGCCATAGGCCCTCGGAGGGTTCCCAACTAGCTTCACTTTTGGGAAGGCCCTTCCATCGGACGAGGTACTCCCTTCTCGGTGCACGATACTTCTTTCGTATGATCCGATCGGCCATAATGCATTCGACATCCCGATCATAGGAGGTCTTCGCTCCAAGGGGTGCTCGCTGTGATGTGCCCCGAACCGGATCATCGTCGTCCGCATTGAACGGCTTCAACATACTCACGTGGAACACGGGGTGTATCTTGAGCTTGGACGGCATGTCCAGCTTGTAAGCTACCTTTCCAATCCGCTTCACCACACGGAAGGGGCCTTCGTAGCAACGGATGAGTCCTTTGTGCACGTCTCGGTATCGAAGGACGAGGTGCAATTTGGCCAGCAGTAAGTCTCCTACCTGGAATTCCACATGCCGTCGCTTCCGGTCGACCCACTTCTTCGTGCGTTTTGATGCATGATTCAAGCACGCCCGCGCCAAGTCTGCATGCTCATCCCATTCTTTGGCCAGTTTATATGCGAACGGGCTGCTTCCTCGGTATCCCGAGGCGATCGCGCTCGGCGTGAGCGGTTGTTGCCCAGTCATGATCTCGAACGGGCTTTGGTTTGTGGACTCGCTCCGCTGCAAGTTGTAGGAGAACTAAGCAACATCGATCAACCTAGCCCAATTTGCTTGTGTGTTGCTCACATAGTGCCGAAGATAGATTTCCAGCAATGCATTCATCCGCTCCGTTTGTCCGTCGGTTTGGGGATGCATGCTAGTGGAGAAATTGAGGTTCGTCCCCAGCAACTTGAAGAGCTCAGTCCAAAACCGCCCGATGAATTGAGGATCACGATCGCTCACGATCGTGCGTGGAACGCCCCAATATTTGATGACGTGCTTGAGGAATAGCTTGGCTGCTTCTTCGGCGAGGCAGTCTTTCGTGGCCGGCACGAACGTCGCATACTTGGAAAAGCGATCCACCACGACCATGAGGGTCCGACACCCTTCGGACTTTGGCAAGTTCACGATGAAATCCATCGAGACACTCTCCCATGGATATTCCGGGATCGGCAACGGCTCAAGGAGTCCCGCGGGGGACCGTTGCTCGATCTAGTCTTATTGGCATACAAGACATGTCCGCACATAGGCTTCCACATCATCCCGCATGTGTGGCCAATAATATTGATCCTCAACGAGCGCCATGGTGCGGTGAATTCTCGGATGTCCCGCCTATTTGGAGTCGTGGCACTCGCGCATTACCTCCTTTCGAAGTTTTCCGTGGAGCGGCACATAGAGTCGCCGTCCTTTGGTATAGAGGAGATCGTCCTCAAGCCAAAACCACCTTGTCTTGCCCTCTCGAGCGTATTGAAGGAGGGCTTGAGCTGTTTGGTCGTGCTTTAGCCCCTCCTTGATCCGTTCGATCCACAGACAGTCAAGCCGGCTTATGACATTGGCCAATTCCAGCTTCCTGCTTAGGGCGTCGGCCACGGAATTGGTTTTCCGGGCTTGTATTCCAGCACATAATCAAACTCGGCCAGGAAGTCTTGCCACCGAGCTTGTTTCGGGCTAAGCTTCTTCTGAGTTTGGAAGTAGCTCGTAGCCACGTTGTCGGTCCTCACAACGAACCGTGATCCCAAGAGATAATGCCTCCAAGTGCGAAGGCAATGCACCACCGCGGTCATTTCTTTCTCTTGGACCGTATACCAACGTTCGGTATCATTCAACTTTCGGGACTCGAAGGCAACCGGATGCCCTTCCTGCATCAAGACGCCACCGATAGCAAAATCAGAAGCATCGGTCTCTACCTCATACGGTTTGTTGTAGTCGGGCAGCACCAGCACCGGTTCTTCAGTCATGGCCCACTTCAACCGATCGAACGCCTCTTGACACCGATCCGCCCACTCCCATGGCCTTTCTTTCTTCAGCATATCCGTGAGTGGTGCGATGAGGCGCGAATATCCCCGAATGAAGCGCCGATAATAATTGGCAAGACCGAGAAAGAATCTCAGTTCGGTCACCTTTGTCGGTGGTTCCCAATCAACAATAGCACGGATCTTGGCCGTGTCCATCCGCACTCATCCGCCCCCAACGATGTGCCCGAGGAAGGGAATCTCTTCTTGTGCAAAGGCACATTTTTCCCTTTTCATATACAAGTCGTTTTCCCGAAGGGTCCGAAAAACTCGACTCAAATGATCAACATGCTCCTCAAGCGTCCGGCTATATATAACAATATCATCAAGGTAAACTACAACGAACCAATCAAGGAACGGATGTAGTACCTTGTTCATTAGAGTGCAAAACGTAGCCGACGCGTTTGTCAAGCCAAAAGGCATGACGAGGAACTCGTATGATCAATAGCGGGTTACGCATGCTGTCTTAGGCTCATCTCCCTCAGCAATCCGCACTTGATAGTATCCCGATCGAAGGTCCAGCTTGGAGAACCAACGGGCTTCCCCGAGCTGATTGAACAAGTCGGCTATGAGAGGGATCGAATACTTGTTTTTGACGGTCGGCTTGTTCAATGCCCGGTAGTCGATACACATGCGGAGGGATCCGTCATGCTTCTTTTGGAACAAGATCGAGGCACCGAACGGGGCCTTGGATGGCCGAACGTAACCAGCATCAAGTAGCTCTTTGAGCTGTCTCCTTAGTTCCTCTAGTTCGGGCGGGGCCATGCGATAGGGAGCCATGGCCGGTGGTCGAGCATTGGGCACCAGCTCGATCCGATGATCGACTTCTCTCCTAGGAGGCAGCATTTTAGGTAGCTCGGGCGGCATCACATCTTGGAAGGTGTCGAGGACTCGGGCCACCTCTTCCGGTACCTCCTTCTCTTCCGTGCCTTCCTCCTTCAACGCTGCCAAGAAGGTCACCTCACCCTTGCGCAACCCCTTGGTCAGCTGCATTGCCGATAGCATTTTCCTATCGTGTCCCGATTTGCGGTAGATCGAGACCATACATTGGCACCGCTTGTCGAAGATGCAAATACAATCCGCGAAGGGCATAACGCCCGCATTAATCCAATCAAGGAATCCCAAACCGAGTATGAAATCATAGCCATCAAGGGGGATTACCTCGATATCCTCTCGGCTGGTCCATGGACCAAGATGAAACTCCACGTCCCTAGCCATACTGCTGGTCGGGACTTCTCTAGAGTTCACCGTTTTGAGCCATCCGGCGTCATTTGTCTCGACCCGAAGATTCAGCTTCTTCGCGGACTCCTTTGATATGAACAGATCAGACGCCCCGGTGTCCATGAGGGCACTCATCGTGGTACCATCGAGCTTCACTTCCACAAACATCATTCCTTTGGATTCTTTGGCCTTCTTGGCCTTGATCGATCCAAGGATCCGCAATGATCCTAACCGCGCCTCCTCTCGCGGTTTGTCTTCCTTGGCCAAGGCGGCCAATTTTCCTCTTTTCGAGCAATCCCGAGCCATGTGGGAACCTTCACAAAAGAAGCACTTGTAGGTGCGAGCTTTGTGATAGTTTCCCCCATAGTTTCCCCCACGACTTGACTCGGGTTGATTCCTAGCAGGACCCGAAGATGGTCGTCCACCACTTGGACGTTGGTACCGGCTCCGTTCTCCCCCACCAGTAGCCTTTTCCCTTGGTCGAGGATCGGGCTTGGTCGAGGATGACGACCGATACTCCACAAGGGACTCGGCCACAGCTGTGGCCGTTGAGAGATTCGTTACATTACACTGCTTCAGCTCTTGCTTGACCCATGGTCTAAGCTCGCTCATGAATTGATGGAATGCCTCCGTCTCGGTCATGGACGGGATTTGGAGCAGCAGCTCTGAGAATCGCTTCACATAGTCGCGCACTCCGCCTTTTTGTTCAAGGCGCTTGAGTTCACCACGAGCTTCTTCCTCCGCATAAGCGGGATAGTAGGTTCGTCGAAATTCCTCGACAAACCGAGCCCAAGTCGTGATAGGATAGCCATTCCTATCATCCGACCGACGCCTCCACCAAAGCAGCGCATCATCAGCTAAATACATGGCTGCGGTGTTTACCCGGATCAGGTCGTCAGTCGTTCCCATGGTCTGGAAGTATTGTTCCATGTACCACAGGAAGTTGTCCACGTCCTTCGCCACCCGGGAGCCCTTGAACTCCTTCGGCTTGGGTGGATCAGCACAGGACTGCATGGTGATCACTCCGTTCATGCATGCGCTTCAAGTTCCGCAACCTTGCTTTTCAGCTTGGCCATTTCCGCGCGCATGGCCGTCATCGCGGCCTCCCACGTCTTGTTTCGCTGTTGCAGCTTGTGCGTGAGGGTCCCCATCACCTTGACCCGGAGCTCTCTCATGCCGGCTTGGAGTTCTTGCACTTCGGCCAAGAACTCCTCCCTATCGATTTCCGCTCCATCAACAGTCTGGTGTAGATTGTCCACCATGGCCTGGACGTCCATGACGGTCTCCTCTAGGACCGTCAACCGATTCTCCATGTTTCCCTTCGGTTCCCTCGAACATGAAATAGCACGGCTTTTCTTCGAACGGGGGGCCTTCTCAGCTGGACGCCCACGATCGTCACGGTCATCACCCAGCACGACCGGAACATCAGCTTGAGGTTCAGCCATCGCAATAGGAACGATGGCTCTGATACCACTAGTCACGGGTCGATCAATTTCGATCGATCAAACACCGAGTGGCCTTAGGATCGGTGATCCCAAGTCAGCCTTTTCGCTCACACACGCACAAAACAAAGGGTCAGAAGCACAAAGGGTGTATATATTCACTTTGAGTGAGCTAAGCTCAAATGAGGGGGAGGGATCCTTTTTATACAAGTTCGGATCAATTCTCGGCTGTGGATCGTCCCTCCGATCCAACGGCTGTGTTTGAATTCAAATCATCATTACAAGGCTACCAGCAGGCCACTCGAAGGCTACAAGCATGGGGAACCGGCCATGGTGCAGGCACAAGTCAGAAGCAACGTCAAGGGCAGCATGGACGGATCAGGAGCAGCCTGGGCGTGTCAGGGCCGTCTGATACGGAGCAGGTGAACAACTCCGGATTGTGCAGGGGCTGACCGTGGCTTGATCCGAGGTTGATCCGAGGCACCTTTTTTGGCCGTGCATGGATCACGTCCATCATCGTGCAAGGGCGGATCAGGCACGGATCATGTCAAACCGATCAGCGGATCGGTCGGTCAGTCGACCAAGAGTCGATCAGGATACCTCGCATCGATCAGGGACGAATCGGGGATCGATCAGTGATTGATCATGAACTGGAGCGGGATCGGTCAGGGACTTGATCGGAACAGGCATTAATCAGGGCGTTCCCAGCTACGCCCTGGTACGTGACACGGCCAACCATGGACGATCTTGGTCATGCTCGTCCGTCGGCCATGTCACATGCGTCTAAGCTTTTAGCTCATATTTATTTCAGCACTTGGTTAATTATCTCAGTTCAATTTCGTGTTTAAAAATATATATATATATATATATATATAAAATAAAAGGAAAGGGTAAAAAAAAAACAAAATATATAAGAATAGATTGCATCTCCATCGAAAAATACATCTAGGATTGCATTTAGGGGAACTAAAGCAGTTTGCATTGCATTAAATTTAGATAGTATCAGTTAGATTCTTATTTCCATATATCACAGTTCATTTAGGGAAATAATTCATTTAGTATTCATATAGCATGTTGCATTTGCATATTTGATATTTTTTTAGTGGTGGTTTATTTTGGAGAGTTGATATTGAGTTTCCATTTATAACTCACAAAAGTCCTTTCCCGGAAATTAATAACAAGGCTTTACAATTTTTTACACGAGGCTTGGGTTCTTTATTTCTTTCCACCTTTATTTGTTTATTTTTTTGGTTCATATTTATTATTGCTTGCTTGTTTAATTTTTACTTGCTCGAGCGCCATGACTAATCATCTCTACATATCAGAGGATTTAAGGAAACAAAATTGAAGAGATCCCATGAAAACCTTTTTACAAATGGTATCAAAAGGGCATTTGTGCCCCTCCTTGAGCAGTTCTTTGAGAAGTGCCATTTGTACCGAAGTTTCTTGAACATCACAAAAGATAAACAAGTGAAGGATTATGTTCGTGCTCGAGTTGTGTATAACTACCACCAAAGGTTTGAAATTTTGTAAAGAGCTTCATTATTTTCTGTCAGTGCAACTTCTTTAAAAGCTAAAAAATAATAATAAAAAATGGGAAGGACAGAAGCAGTCTCGGTCTCATTGTACAAGTGTTGTTTCTATAAATTGTTAATCATACTAATTAGTAGGTGAACATGATTCACCTCTTCGTGAATACAAGTACAGTTTAGTTTTGTGGTTGTTTCTAAAGTACTTGGGTGTGATGAAGGAAAATTTGATAAAGTATCATAGACACCTAAGTTTTAGCAATCCATTTAATCATTCCTTAATTTTACATAATATTAAGGATTAATTTTAACCCCTAACAAAAAAATCATTTTATTAAATTGCATCACATTTAGGTATTATGAGCTTTTGCATTATTACATTTAAAATTTATAAAATTTTAAGAATTATTGTTATTTTTATTTTTTAATTATTATTTTAAAAAGAAAGCGAGATTGGGCCAGGGTATGCCGGCCTGGCCTTTTCTCTTTTTCCCTCTTCTTTTCCCACGAGGGCCAGCCCATTTCCCTTTGTCCTTGGCCCGGCCCAAGTATCTCTTCCTTCCTCCTCCTCCCACACTCCTCGCACGCAATCTACAAAAAGGAAGGAAGACGTACAGAGCAACAGAGGGGAAAGGGCAACGGAGGGCTCGTCGAGCAGGATGCTTGGTCGGGGGCAGGCTGGCACGGCGAGCTGATGGTGACAGGGCCATTTGCGCCTGCCGCGAGCTTAAAAGACGGAGAGAGAGAGAGAGAGAGAGAGAGAGAGGTGGAGAGACCGTGAGAGCAGCCGAGGGAGAGAGTTTGAGAGTGAGGAGTCCTCCGGCAGTCCGGCCACGCCAATAGGGGCTTAAATTGCGTTTCCTCGAATCTGGGCTTCTTCAATGATTTAGTCATTTTAGCTTTGAGTGGTTTTAATAGATTCGGGCTGGCTTCATGTTTGGAAGTGCTTGGGCTGAGTTCTTTTTAGTAAGATGGGCTTAGTGCACTCAATTACAAAGAAATGGGCTTAGTGAAGCTTCTGTGGAAGAGTGGGCTCACTTGGGAGTTTTTCTGAATTGAGCTTGTAAAAGACGGAAATGGAGTGGGCTTGAGGATGAGATCAATTGTGCCCTCTCGTCTAAACCGTGAGCCCAAGTTCATCGGCGTTCTGGCCAGGTAATAATTAATTGAATAAAAAATATATTTTACAAAAATAATCAAAAATTGTGAAAAAAATTATATTTCCTAAGGTCAGAAAATGCTTAAAATTAGTCTTTCAAGGTAACCTTCTCTTAAAGTTATGGGAAAATCATTGACAAGAAAATTGTGCTCAAAAAGTGAACAAGCCCTTACGATTTTACTATAAGGTTTTGATTGTCCTTAAAATGAATGCCCTTGATTATGCATTTTTCATATGTTGATTATGGTTTTCCTTTAGCTTAGCTAGAGATGGCAAGTTCCTTATTTGATGATGCTAGATCTTGCTCTCCCAGTGCAATTAATTTTATGCTAATTTGGTCGCTGATTATCATGTTAATGATTGCGCATCTACATAATCACCTCATATATTAGTTGATAGATTAAAAATTAACCCAAATTTCCTAATAGAATATCTTTTTGAAATAAACAATATTACCAAAAGAGTACTAATTGTTTAATTAATATAATCAAGTCCCAAATCCTAAAATCTTTGATTGCGTAAGAAGTGAGGTACACTCTAATATCTAACTTAGTTTTTAGCCGATCTCAATAAGTTAGTGGTGACTTCTCATTAGAAAATTTTTATGAACACCTCAATGTCGTAGTAGGTATGAGTTTAAGAAAACCCACGCTTAATCATGGACCATCTTTTAAGCAATATCCATAGACTTATTTTCCTCCATTCGAGAGGTAGGTTATGACAAGTAAATATTGATCTTGCACTCTTCATCTACTGGATGAGTACATATACATAGATTTATTCAGTGCCACTCTAGACTTTAAGGTTGGATTATTGGCAATCTATCTTTATACACATAGAAGTGGATATTACTCATGTAAAAGTGACCCACCTACAACGTCCACATGCAAGCACATGCACTTCTTTATCGACTTATCTAATTTTTATGGTAATTTTAACATATTTTTATTAGTTTATTTATATTGACAATTGTTAGGAGTTTTCAAAAAAGTTTAACAATATAGAGATACATATTATGCAATGATATTAATTCGACCTTAAATTGAGGATTATGAGGTTTTCATTAAAAAAAAAATTTTCACAATATTGAAAATCAAATTATGACATGATAGCCCATATTTGTGATAGATGATATTTGCGAGTCGGTAAAAAAAAAAAATCCATTGCTACCATAAAATTTCATCACAAAAAATTAATTTTTTGTATATTTCAAATAAGTGGATATAAGAAAATGATGACAATAATTATTAGCAAAAGAGTAGATAGAGTTAACCACCATTAAGAAAAATTTAAGTTAGAAAAATGAGCATTAGAAGACATGATTGCACATAATTTTGTATACAGATATGATAGCTCTTGGGATTAAATGCATAATTGTTATCACTAAAATCAAGCCATGTCCTACACTTTCGACAGTTGAAGAATTTAGCTATGACAAATGAATTACCAAACTTCCACCTATCAGCAAAGATGTTTTCATGCGCCAGCTGTCCATAATAGTGGAAATTCCTAACCACGAGCTACCTACTATTGTAGTTATTTTCAAACATGGAGTAATTAATAAATGAATTTATTTTGTTGGGCACACGAATATGAATAAACGGACATGGCGACAAAGAAATTATTACATAGGCCCTTTCGATTGTGCTTTGTCTTCGTAGGAACCATAGCTCAGAAAAAAGAAACACTAGTCACTTTCCACTCATTTTGTAAGAGAGAAAGGGGAATTTTGTGGCAGGCTCATGTGAAGAGTTGCTCATCAGTCAAAACCTGTCCCTTTCAGATGGGTAGGGATTGAAGATAACATCTCAGTTTCCATGGCCCACACCACATAGGCGTTGCCTTTGTTTTGTTTTGCATCCTTCGTCCGATTGTCACTCTCAAGTGTTGATCTGGACAAATTGGACGGATCCAAGAATATAAAAAAGGAATTGACTCATGTGGATCATCCTTTGGGGGCTAGAGAAAAGGCAAAGCTCTTCTTCTATTTTTGGGTCAAAGAAAAATTTATTGAAATTACGAACGTGGTTAATAGTCCTAGGCCATAGGGAATCTAAACCAAGGAGAGACCAAAGGGCTTGTGGAGGAACGGAATGCCAGTTTCGTGGCAGAGAGCTAATCCGTCAAGTCTTCATAACTTAGTTTACAAGCCCGTATCGGTAGAAATAAAAAAAAAAAAAAAAAAAAAAAAAAAAAAAGTGTTCATAATCTATATCTATATGATTATACGGAAAGGTAGATCATATTTTAAAGAAAATAATCTGTCAAAAAGTATCAAAAATCCACGACTCCAATGGACAAGTTTGTAGAATTTGAGGGGTGATTTTCATGTTTCATGCTAACATGAATTGAGGCAAAATTTAAACCTTGGAAACCAACATATCGCTAGCCCCCTCTCTCAACGGTGCATGAGAGTCAAATTTGCAATTTGCCAATATATTTGAGATGTCATCGACAAGAATATGAAATTTATGATTTTCATAATTGACACAAATTAGAGAATTTATAGTTGCAAGAATTCATGAATTAAAGAATTTTAGATTCCGTTCGTTTCGCGGAAAATAATTTCCAGGAAAACGTTTTCCAGATTTTAGGTGTTCGTTTCATGAAAAATGAATTCCTTGGGGAAAATATTTTCTATCCAAGGAAAAAAGTTTTCTAAAGTAAAAAAATGTTTTCCACTTTTGAAAAGTGGAAAATATTTTCCTCACTTGATCTCTCTTACATTCACACCTATACAAATCTTTACTTTCTCCTCTCATTTCTTCTTCTTCTTTTTTTATTCGAATTACTTTTTAGTTTTCTTTTTCTTTTATTTTTATATTTTTATTTATTTTCTATCTTCTTCTTTCTTGGCTAGTCGTCAAACTAGGTGAATCTCAAACTCATCGATCTTAAACTTGTGCTCGTCGATCTAGCAAGCCTCGAGCTTGGCACTTGTCTGCTCATCAATTTGGTGAGCGGAAAATATTTTCCTGGAAAATATTTTTCAAAATACTTTCGAGGTTTTAGTCGAACACAAAAAAATATTATTATTTTCTGAAAATACTTTCTGAGGAAATATTTTTCGGAAATGGTCAATTTTCCGCGAAAGAACGGACCTTAATTACTAGTGCTTTCGTGCTAACATGAATGTCGGCAAAGATGTAAAAACCTCATGCTCTTGTGATGGCTCTTCGTATCCCCTGTGCAAAATTCAAGAAAGAAATCAGCCCAAAACAGGACGCCGGAAGCCAGCGGAGAAAGAGAGAGAGATGCACCCAATGTTTTCTCAGCTGTTCCCTCTCCACAGCAAGAAGCGTCACAGGTCATCACGGGTGTAGCTAGCCTCTCTACTCGATCCCCTGCTTCCTCAACAAAGGTGATACAGCATCCCGGTCATGGTCATCATGTAATGGAATGTCGTCGAATGGGGGAAGTCAGCACCTAGTCCACACGTCGAGCCGACCTCTTATCTCTCTATAAGGCAACGAACTTCTCCAGGAATCCCAGAGCACATGCAAAGCTCAGACCTTGATTCCCTTCCAACACGATTCGCGGCCCTTCAAAAGGAAACCAATTTCAGGTCCCGTCGCTCTGCACGCGGATCGTTCGACGTGGGTTCGTTTCGTAGATTCGGATAAGGCCATCGTAGTTTCGATCGAGACGTGACAGCCGATCCCCCCCGCGCTAAAGGCAGAAGGCAGAGAGAGAGAGAGAGTGGGCGCGACAATTTCCACCAGGAGCAGTCTCTGTGAAATTTGGGCTTTTCAGGGAGAGAGACGAGAAGTGGTCGATGACGGGGGGTTTCTCGAGAGGGATTTGTGGGAGTGAATCGAATCGGCGAAGGGGTTGAAATTGGAGTTTGATCGAGAGACGGAGGGAAGGAGGGAGAGAGGAGAGAGAAAATGAGGTGTTGCTTTTTCGGATGTGAGAGGAGGTCAACGAAGAAGCGGTCGTCGGAGGGACCCAACAAAGGCCCATACGAGGAGGAGGCAACAGTGGCGGGCACAACGACGCCGTTGACCACTTCTTCCGAGCTCGCGGTCGACCCGCTCTCTTCTCTCAAATTGAGGCTTGCGCTCTTTTCAATGTGAAATTATATCATGCACACATTCACTGTCGCTGTTGTGATATACCGTGGTGATATCTTCGTTTTCTTCAGACCTGAGTCAACGTTGTTGGCATTTTGTTCTTGGTTTTTCGGGCGAGACGATGATTTGGCCAGAAAAAACCAGTCCATCAGAGGATTGTTTGCAGAAAAACTGAGAAGCATTCTTCACAATGGGGCTTCTCCTCAAACCTCGCTACTGAACTAATTGATGTTATATTATCGGAAGAACTTCTGGTGATGTGTTCCCAACGTACTCGTCTAATTAGAGTTCTCTTCTTGTTTTCCTAATTAGACTTGACTTGAGGAGATTTCTTTTATTTTCTTCGAACCAAAATTTAGTCTGCCTCTCGAACTGTGACCTTTTGGAACTCATGCAAACGACAAGAATCACATGCCACGATATATTTAGTGGGAATGCTTTGCATCAGTTTTTTCTAAAGGGCTGCTAGTTTTGACACAGTTTAATTAAGCCTTGCACTTGTATGCCATTACTCTGTTTATTTTTTCAGAAACAAAGTTTTTTAACTATCTGAATTATGTGTCGCCCTTCAAAATCTAAACTTGGTGTTGCTGATTAAGCTTAATTACGAATAAGATATCCGGGAAGGAGATGGTACAAATTAAGCATATCATACTTTCCAACAACAAACTTCGTGTGTTGCATATGGTGTTCTTGTGAGCATTGATCTTGAAATCTAATGCCCATATTTTGTATGATGTGCTTTATTTTCTATGCTGCAGTTATCTTGTCTGCTTCAAAATTTTGTGATCGTGACGTCATGTCAAGGTGAGAAACTTCATTAGCATTTTCAGGTACATCTTGCTACTAGTATGTAGTTTTTCTATTTTGTCTGCATCTTGCTTTCACATTCACGTGGGATCTTCTTGGTTCTTCTTTATTTGGTTGTCACAGAATGGTATAACTTCTTCTTTTGAAGTAAAATTTCAACTACATAACTCAAAACTTGTTTTTCTGTCTTCCTATGCTTGCAAAAATTTAGGACATCACAGCGTATGATGTATGTCTGGTCGGTGCCTGTTATTTGTGTCTTCTGTACTGGTTCTTTGCTGAAAGTACCTTATGACTGGAAGACTTACTTGTGCTGCAGAAAACACTTCTAGGACAGTCATTGCATGCATATGTCATGCTATTTTCTGTATAGCTTATGTGCTTCATATGCGGCAAATCTCATCAGCCAAAATTTCTGCATTAGCAACTTTGGCTTTTGTCAAAACTTGGATATATACTCTTGATGAAATTCCAGGCTGTGTAAGGAACCTGAACTAATATAGTTAAGTAGCTCATAATTACAATGAATGACTTATTCCTGTAGATTTTTGCATGTTTGTGTTTCCTTCTTTTATGCCCAAATTCGAGCTTGCTTAAAGGTTTATGAACTTTGATCAGTGGTTTCTTGTAGAGTGATCCAATGGTGGCTGTGTAGTTGAGGAAAAAAGAAGGAATGCTCGAGGAAATGGGAGGAAAGAAGTTATATAAAATAGTTTGGATCCTGCATGGATTGAAAATAATTCTCTAGCTTATCACTTTGAGACTGTTCAGCATCTGGTGTGAGTTTTCCATGTACAGCAAAGTATAATTTATTCAGTCTGTGTTTAGTCTTGGCTTTATTATGTAAAACCATTTGTTTGTTTACTCCTCTCTCTTTTCAGGTTTCATGTATATGATGTTGAGACAAAGTATTACAATGTACCTGTAAAGGTGTGTCTCATTTCACATAATTGATATTTCTTTTTGGGATTTTCAATAACATTGTTTCTTTTTTTCTATCTTTGGTTTATCCCCTCTGAATTTTATGGGTGAAGCCAGAGCTATGCATGGCCTTTCCTGGTTATACATGAACAATGTGTCCGACTGCAATTCTATGTTCTATGCTACATTTCAGGTAATCTTCCTAGGGGTCTAACTCAAATTTAATTAAAATGGAGAGACTGTTTGGAGTAATATAAGGAGTTGTCTCAGATTGATTGCAAAGTTTTCCAACTTATATACTAGCTACTTTTACTATCATTATAGATCAACTGCATTTTTGGTTTTGTCCTAAAGCAGGAATTTTAAAGACAAGGGTTCATCTCTTTTCTTACCTTTGATGTTCAAGTGTGGTAGGACGACACTTTCCCAGGTAATTTGGTTTATCTGTCTTGCAGTCTACACAATGTTACGTCCATGGAATTCTGGAAACACAAAATGAATGCATTGGATGATCTTATTTTTGCATGGGAATTTGAATGTTAAATGGTGTTTAAGTAATCATGACTTGCGATTATGCTTATTTGGGAAATATGTACTAGTCCATTCAGACTACTTGGGTTTCTATTTGCCTTTTGTCTTTCCATGTGAAGAAGAAGAAATCTCAGTAGAATCTTGATCAGGGGGTTTCAGTGCAGACGTTAAAGCTGAAGGACCAAGAGTTTTTAGTAGAGGCTAGCCATGTGCTGTCAGAGGTACTTACTCCTGGCTCTCATTGTTATTGTGTCAATTCCCATGCATATGGGTTCAGTAAAGTACAAGTGTAATCCATCTAAATAAGCATCTTCTCCTTTCTATTTTCTCCAGATGGTCACAAAGCAAAGTCGGAGTTTGACCCTGTTGCTTCATAATAAAAATTTACTAGTAGGCTTGAGAAACCTGGTTACTCTTGACTGCCCATGCTGAGGAATCTGTTGCTTCCAGGACTGCTATTGAAATAATATTCTGCTGCTCCCAGTGGAAAACAAAGATAACTTTTCTAAAAGTGTAAGCTCTCCAAAACTCTCTTGAAAGGTCCCATTTGATATTGTTCCTTGCCATATCTTTTCACTGTTTTAGTCTTGTACTTGTTGTTGCCTCTTCTTAGGATATTTTTCTGAGAATTTCCAGACTAGTTGAGTCTGGGAGTTCTCTTACTATTTGCAAAACCGAAGTTATCAAGGACAAGTTTTACAAAGAACCTGCAATCATATTGTCTAACATTTACTGCACTAGTGATTTGGCATGCTGCAAGACTTGTTGCAGGAGAATTTATTAGTCATTGATTGCTATGACTTTGATACTACTGAAAACCATGCACTTATAAGGTCAATGCCTACTCTAATGCAATTTGTAGTACTTGGGCTTTTTGTATGCTAATTTGCTTTTCGTTTATTACAGCAAACTTTAGAAGCCATGGCAGACTTGGAGAAACTTCATAAAGAAAAAAATGGTGGAAATTTCACTTTACCAGCTTCTCATCATGGCCATGAAAAGGCGCATGTCATTCTTAAATAGTTTAATACTCTTCATTCTGATGAGCCCTTTCAGGTTTATAACTTCTCTGTATAGGTCCTAAAGAGTCAGCTTTCCATGGATCAATTTTGTGAGAAGCAACAGTACAGCTTCTTGATTACATTATCAAGTGGCTTTTGAGCTTCTATAATTGCTGTCCACTTTACAGGTACATGATCATTTGGATATTTGTTTATCCTATAAAACTTTATCTCTTTGATGCTCGATCTCATTTCATTCTGATGCTTGTGGAGCTTTCAGCTTCAAATGGAAATCCCAGAAATGCAGATTCTTTGCATGACAACGATCCTTCAGGAAGATACAATTCCTACCGGCAGGTATATTTTAATTTACCTCCTAAACCTGGTCACTTGTAACAGTTTTACTATAGCCTTTTTGGTGACTTTTTAATATGGAATGACTTAAGATGTTATTTTCTTTCCTTATAATCTATTGATGTCATAGACTTATTTATTTAGTAATTTGTGGTGCAAACACTTTAGGCCATAATGAATATTGGAGAAGTGATTTAGTCTTGTGATTCAAGACGGTTGCATGGGGATTGGGAGAAAGGACTTTTGATGGTACCGTATCACACTATTTTAAACTGAATGGAAAGTCCGAATGGCTATGAGGTAGATGGATGCGATGCAATTGAGTAGGTCATGGTACTTGTGATGATATTGAAAAGCCAATTAGCTGAAAGAAAAGGGTAGCGGGAACAAGGCCATCTTGCTCATAATAAGAAATTTTTCTTGGAATCTCCTTTAAGAATGAATAAACGAGTAGATTATAGGTCCAATTCGAGCTGGGAGAAGGGATCTGGATGGCTAAGCCAATAGATGAGAATTCTTTTCGTGAGGTTAAAGTATAGAGGCTATGGAAAGAACCAAATTTAACTGGACCAAACCGAAGTGCAAATGGGTTGGAGAAGGGATCAGTCATTTCCTCCTTGAGCCCAGTCCCCTAGCTAGGCCTTCTCTATCCTGTTATATTGAGATTAATATTCCTTTTTCAGTCGTGCTGGTGCTTGAATATTTAAACCCGACATTAGATTGATCTGCCCATTGATCCTTTCTGAAATGATTATTAAAAATCAAATTTCAAAGTGTTTCTTTTTTTCCTCGCAAAGGAAGGTAATATCTATGTCTATGCTGCATATTAAGGGAAAAGTATAGAAGTTGGTCTCTCTTTTGAAAGTCCAATTATGCCCTTAAAAAAAATTCATCAATGGATGAAGATATACGAAGGGGTTTAAAGTGGAAAATGACAACTAGCGGTTGTGATTTGACCATCTGCTTCGGTTGGTGCTTTAGTGGGACTTAAGTCAGGGAAAACTACCTCTAGCAATAACATCACAAGCAAATAGATTTTATATTGAGGCAATTCCATCATTCTTTACTGAAAATATTCTATTCTATCTTGATGACAACATTATGATGACGTTACCTTTTTCGAATAAATCACGAAACTCACAATCTTGCGCTTAAATGGTCCAAATGCTCATTTCTCTTCATAGGGAGGAGTAAAGGCAATTGAGAATCTCATTAGATAATTTATATCTAAAAAAGAGGAAATTACCAAAAAAATATTAAAATTATTGTAATTGTACCAATTCAGTCCTAAATGTTTTATTTTTTTGTCAATTTAGTCCCAAATCTTTTATATGTGCCAATTCAATCTAAAAGAATGTAGGAGTTTGGATAATTGACCTGCCTCTATAATAAAGATCCGGACTTCCCCAACTTTCGACTCCACTTTCAATGATCGCTAGAGAATTATTATTGCTAGTAACAATATCACAATGATGGCCGTGCTAATATCTAGTATTTTAAAGGGGCATACTAAGCATATTTAACAGAAAAAATTTGGGATGGTACTGGTGTGAAATGATGACTTGAAGCAATTTACCAATCAAAAGTATCTATCATTGGAATAGGTACATTAACTATGTAGCAAAAGGCACTCAATGATCTAGTAATTTTGCGCCAGCTTTGTCCGGTATTATGAGAAATACTTCCTCATTTAAAAATTCAAGTGTTTATAAAAACTTTATAAAGAGAATGACGGATTAAAAAATGCCTCCTAAAAAGACCAAATTAGATGAGAGACGACCGAATTGATGAGTTAGAACTTTAAACAATTCAGAGCATCTAGAAACCACCAGACTTGAATTTTATAGTCAGCATACTAAGCATATTTAACAGAAAAAATTTGGGATGGTACTGGTGTGAAATGATGACTTGAAGCAATTTACCAATCAAAAGTATCTATCATTGGAATAGGTACATTAACTATGTAGCAAAAGGCACTCAATGATCTAGTAATTTTGCGCCAGCTTTGTCCGGTATTATGAGAAATACTTCCTCATTTAAAAAATTCAAGTGTTTATAAAAACTTTATAAAGAGAATGACGGATTAAAAAATGCCTCCTAAAAAGACCAAATTAGATGAGAGACGACCGAATTGATGAGTTAGAACTTTAAACAATTCAGAGCATCTAGAAACCACCAGACTTGAATTTTATAGTCAGCAGACAGAGAAAACACTCAAGTCGCGATCGGTGCCACCATTCTCTGTTAGACTTTGTCAAAATGATCCCACAGGCACACGTGATTGCACTGACAAGCATGACCCTAAGCTCCGTTGAACGGATTCGTCAAAGGGGCCACACGCCGACAAAAGCATCTTGAATATCTAGTCCCCACTAGACTACCTAGTTATAATCATATTATATCTTTTGACATTCGCTTTTGGGCCTTCACTGACATTGTATCTTCTTTGTATCTCTGGTTTCTTTTCCCCTCTAAATTGGAAGTTATTAAGAATTCGAAGTCGTGTCTCCGTGTGAATTCGAATGTTAAATGAAAATTAAGGAAATCAAGTGAAATTACACTTGCAATCATGCTTGTGTTGGGGAGATATCGACTAGTCTTATCAGATTACTTTGATTTTTATGTCTTTTGTCTTTCTATGGAGAAAATATTCGGTGATTCGAAATTACTAAGTCATCCGCCTACTACGTGATGCACGTGAGCTTAAGTGGCTCCACTCAAGGGACGACATGTGCCATTCGACATGGAAGAAAAAAATAGAACCTGCGATCACTTTTTCCTCTTTCCCACTTGAAAAATCTCTTTTCTCTTTTCAATTTTCAAGGCTTTTCCCGTTTTACAGAAGAACAACGAAGAGAAACACGTCCTCTCCTTCTTCCTCCGGTGCGTCCCACCGCCTCTGCCTCCCAAAAGCCTCACCAGTCGCAGCTGCTGCTCAAATTTGCCTTTGGCATGTTGCCTCCCCCATGAGCCCCGCCCATTGCAGTTGCTAGGTTCCGAGCCCCTCTGGCTCTGGCTGATTCCGACACACCCATCAAGCACAAGGTCCACACTCGTGTTACTTGGGGAACCCTGGGTCCGCTGTGGCCGCACATCTGTCAAAAAAATTGTTCTTTTCCCTGTGAGTTCGAATCCTGAAGTTCTTTTTTCAATGTTTTTCTGGATTTATTATAGTCATTGAAGTTTTTATAATTCCTTCATGTTTGTGTGGTAATGAAGAAATCTCAATGGAATATTAAAGCGGGAGGTTTCATTGGAGACGTCAAAGCTGAAGGACCAAGAGTTTCTAGGAGAAGCTAGTTGTGTGTGGTCTAGAGGCTTTAGCTTCTGTTAATTCATCTGAATTTAAAAGGTACATGTCCTTTTTTCTTAAGATGTCTGATAGTAAGATCTTAAATAAGCCAATTAATATGAAACAATAAACGAAATCTAGAAGATATTTAAGAGGGGTAGAGTTTGATGATGCTCAATTATTTAGGATGTCAGCATGCAATCTAATTTGGCCAGTGCACATGATTCACTCTTTTTGGTTGACTATATTTCCTCCGATTAATCATGCATAATGCACCTCTTTTTGAAAAGTTTTGAGTTACCAGGGCTTTAACAAATGCTCTGATTCTTCGCTCTTCAAATTTTTAGTATGAGATTCTCTTTATTTCCGCTTTACATGCGCACCAGATATTCTCTTTCTTGCGTGAGTATTAAACTGGGGCCAACCATTACCAAAATTGATACATGACCTCCTTTTTTAAGAGTCATTGGATACTTCTTTTTTATCCCCAATGCCAGATATGGCACTTTCTCACCTCATTTGTGCACTCAATAAAGGAATGAATCAAAATATACATACTAAATCCAAATTATTCTACTGCACACTTTCAAGCCTTTTGTTTTTTGGGATTCAGGGGAAGTAATCACACTAAGCACTCATATGATTCAAGCAAAATAAAATTCTTGTGAGGAGTACCAAATTAATTAACATAAGCTCCGCATCAGTCCACATGGTCCGATAAAATAGGCTTGTAATCTATTGCAATATAGCTAGAGTAACTGACAAATGATTTTATTTTATTGTGTGTGAATCAAAGCTTAGAAAAAGAAGCATTAGGCTCTTTCCACGCATTCACATGGGAGAAAAAAGTCTTGGTCCACGGGATCCCACCACACTGCACCATACTTGGTCTTTGTCCTATGGTCATTAAAAAACTATTGATCTGGACAAGTTGGTCAGAACCACAGCGATGAGTTCTGTCCTCATCATTTCTGAATATCCTCCATATTGATTTGCGTGGCCTGATGGTCCAATTACCAAAGAGAACTAAGAGAATACCCTCGAAGTCCAGAGGAAGTGCTTGTTCAGCTGGGCTTGCTCGGAAGGAGAGCGTTGAAGAAGTTAATTGCCTCGTCAAACAGAAGCAACTGCCACAAAGATTTCCTATATACCAAGCACGACTGTTTCGGCCTTTGAGGCTGGAGAAAAGATGAAGCTTTGTTTAAGTGCAGGGGGTTGTGCTTGAAGAGAAGAAACGCATCAGTAAGAACACCCTCTCAATCACGAGAAATCACCGAGATGCTCCTCTTTGTTCTGATATACAGGTTTGATAACTCCAAGTTGAGACGTGAAGGTGATCCTCCTAATTGTACTATCTTTCAGGACTTGGACACAGCTTGATCCAGTGAAAGCCTAGTCTCAAACTCAAAGCCCATTGCAGTGAATTCATCTCTGCGTTGCTCCTCCAGGTAAGCCCAACCTTCATTCTCTGGTCTATTATAACTGATAGGATAAAAGACATCTTTTTTACTCATTGCAGAACACCTCAACATCCTTTAGAATGTGCACATGACCTTTTTAATGATTATCATCACATATATTGCTTATTTTTCTATGTTCCTTTTATTCAAACCCGTCGCTAAAGATGACTGGTCTGATTGGACATGGTGAAATTGCTTGCTGGCCATCACTCCGGTGCAGTTGGAAAACATTACCTTTGACCAGACACCGTAATGGTTGACTCTATAGTCAACGTTTTTTTCATCCTTGAAAGGTGGGTAGGCGAAAATCTTTAATTAAGGGACCTCAACTTTAGTTCTTGTATCTGCGCATAAAAAATTTCTTTACTGGATGAGCCCGCTCTTAATTTATTAAAATTTCATCCTATGATCCCAAAGTAAAGTACAAGTGTATATGTAAGTTATACCAATGGGGACTTGGACATCGTTGCTTTGAACTTGCTTCATTCTTTATACTTTCTTGTCCTCTCGACATATATAGATAGATGTTTATTTGATGATGTTAATACAATTCATATGAACTCTAAATTTTATCTGATGGGAATTTTTCCTGTCATAAATAAAGGAAATAAAGAAATTTATTTTTCCTTGTGAAATATCTTTTTTATTAAAAACATGGAGAGCAACACAGAGGTGGTTACTCGTTACGGCAACGCCACGCTTACCTCGACGGTGGCGTGGGCACCACTGCCGAGCACACCTCCTTCCCCTCTCTCAACTTATGGTTATTGTTTTTTTTTCCTTCACTTTGACAAAAATCAGTTTTTTCAGTTCCTAATTATTAATTTATCCTTTTTAGTTCTCAAAACTGAAGAACGATACCGTGTAAACGTGGTTTGTCACGTTAGTTGCCATGTAGGTTCACTTTCGATTAAAAGTACGTGTATTTTGTTGACATTTGAAAAGTGGAGCCACTTTTATCCCTCTGACATATGTTGGTACATGCTTATTTGATATATGGAATCTTTCTCGTCCTAAATAAAGAAAATTAAAAAAATTATATTTTCCTGTGAAACTTTTTTATTGATTAAAAATATGGAATACCTGAACTTTTAAAGTCGACTATTTCACATGAATGCACATAAATCCCCGATTGATGCATATCAGGACATATCAAGTACTTTATGAAAGATTTTTGTAGGAAGAGAAATCGGAGAATTCGAGTTGATGGTTCCCAAAAGCTCAACAAAATCACAGCGTAGTTTATCGGGATCAGATGCGGAAAAAGCCTTAATTTCATGAAACACGTAGAAGATGTATGCGGCACCAGCACCCGTTAGATCGGAAAAACTTTTCGTCAAGAATGGAGTTAGAGCAATGCCAAGTCAAAAACACACGATGTCTTTTGCTATTGGAACTCGCGAGAGGGCAAATTGGTCTATGGCCAACCTTCAGCGAAAGAGAGATATGGTCTCAAAAACACACGATGTCTTTTGCTATTGGAACTCGCGAGAGGGCAAATTGGTCTATGGCCAACCTTCAGCGAAAGAGAGATATGGTCTCAAATTGGTCTATTGCTGTTAGACGTTCTCAAATAATTGGTCTTTTGCTGAAATAAGTTTTAATTTAATCAACGTTAAGATCTTTGGCCAAAATACAAACAAAAATTATTTTAGTTTCAGGATTTTAAAACTAGAAATTAATTATTAAATTATGTTATTCTTTAAGATCCACGTAACCATCTCCATTGACGAAATTATGGTCAAGGTCTTCTGAGTTATTTCTTTCCACTCAACCAAAAGGCATGATTCTTTATTGACCGGGCTTTGTGAAAGTTGTGGAGCGGTGGGGTCCTGTAAAATAAGGCGTTTTTCCCCGAAACCTTTCGTTCTAATAAGGACAAGTTCTGAATAGCGAGCAATAATTTACATGACCACGCCATAAGATTCCCCTTTCTTGCTCATAAACGCGTGGAAAGAGATTAATATTTCTTTTTTGATGCAATGGTTAGTACAAGACAAAGACATAATCGTAAGGATCCATGTAATAATTTCTTCATCTCTATACATAATTTCTCGTACTAGTGTGCACATGAAATTAATTAATTAATTAATTAATTAATTAATTAGAGTGAATGGTGCTCCTTATGATGATGGCCAAGTGGCCGCTTGCCCTTTAGCAACTAGTTCCTTTTTTATTGATTGTATAATCACCGATTTTTCAAGTAGGACGAAGAGCGAAAGATGAAATTTTTTATTATTCCGCTCCTAAAAGCGGTTTCTCCTTAATATACCTAAAAGTATGTTCAAAGAGTTCCCTTCTGATCCGCTTGCTCTTAACCCAGATTGGTTTTAATATATCATCGGCCATTACATGTCTGATCCTTTCTTTCTCTCCATCGTTGGCCCATTGCAAGAGCTGAGCATAAAATCTTTTCATCATCTAGTCGTTCCAAGTCAAAGCCGAAGGTATTGGAACATCTTCCTCGATCAGCTTTCCTCTTCGGTGAATTTTCAGTTCCCCGTTGCTTTTTTCCTCGATAGTGTTCACTTGTTTTCGGATTGTGCTGATAATGTCCACTTATGTTCTGTTGTTGTCAGGACCTGTTGGCCAGAATTCCTCTTCATCCGTCTTGCTGACAAGCCAGCAGCCAAGAAATCTCGGCTCCTCTTGCATCCTTTACAGTGACTCACTCCTGGTATGTCCGTCATTACGTATCTACTTTTGGTGTCCTATCAGCGCTTGTTTCACTTTCACCCCTGTTTGGCAATCTGGTTTTATTGATTATATCCCAAAAAGCATAGAAGCATAAAAATTGGTGCACTAACTGCAACATGAACTCATTTCAGAGGCACCAATATTGATCTCTCTGAGCTTTTATATGTCCCTAAAGTGGTCATTGTGTGACATCATGCTCAACCATCTTCTTGTTGGTAGCCTAATTTGCAACTTGAAAACACTATGGTGATGAACTTGGAAAATTAGCGAGTCTGTGATCACAGATTCTTTCTCATTGCAAAACGCAGATCCTTTAAAACATGTGAATATTACCTCTTTCGAACAAACATTTTCAAAACTATCATTACATATATAGCATATTCTTCTTACTTCATTCTATGTACCCAACCCAGTTGGCATAAACGGTAGGACCAGTTGAACTAGCGCATACTTACTCTCTCTCCAGTTCAACCTACGGTACCGTTTTTAAAACATTGCCTATAATCAGAGAACGGAATGGTAGACTATGGGTGCGCATGGTAACGTTTCTACTTCTCCCAATTTCTGTTTTTGTTCCCGGAATAAAAAAAAGAGAAATCCGTTTGGTAACGTCGAGTTGTTTTTTATTCCCAGGGAACAAAAAGTTAGCCCGGGAATAGTTTTGGAACAAAAACCAAGTAAAAAAGTTGCTTTCGGTTCCGGGAACAAGTTTAAGAAATAAGTGAAATTTTTTTTTTTTTTTATTCTTCTCTTGCACACGGCCCATTGACCGCCGTTGACCGCCACTCACCGCCGCATGCCGTCGCCGCCGCCGCCGGCCGCCGCCGCCCGGCCGGCCCCGCCGACCGCCCGACCGCCGCCCGCCCGGCGGTCGACCGCCGAGCCCCGCCGCCCGCCGGCGGCCGACCCGCCGCCGCCGGCCGGCCGACCGCCGGCCGACTACCGCCGCCGCCGCCGGATACCGCCGGCCGATTGGCACCCGCCGTCGGCTGCCGGAGGTCGATCGACCGCCGACCGACCGCCGCCGCCGCCGGCCGGCCGCCGCCCGCCGCCGCATGTCGCCTCCGGCCGACCGCCGGCCGCCCGACCGGCCTGCCGCCGCCCGGCTTGGCCCACCGCCATCGGCCGCCGTCGCCGTCGGCCACGGCCGCCGGCCGGAGGCGACATGCGGCGGCGGCGCGGTCGATCGGCGGGCAGCGGCGTCCGCGGCGATCAACAAAAATAAAAAATAAATAAATATAAAAAGAAAGCATTTTTTACCAAACGCATTTCTATTCTTTTTCTATTTCTAGAGTAGAAATTTTGTGTAGTTACCAAACGGGTTTTTTTACCCAGAAATTGTCCCAGAATAGAAATAGAAAAGAAGCATTTCTAAAAAAACTACTCCCAGCCCGAAGCGTTGCCATGCGCACCCTATAAGTCCTCCGTTTTTTTCTTGAAAGGCGGGTATATGATAATCTTTAATTAAGGGCCCTCACCATTGATTCATATATTTTTATCCATAAAGGGGAACTGGACATCGTTGCTTTAAACCTGCTTTGTCCTTTTATAAAGCAAGAGGATCCCAAAAAAAAGAAGAAACTTTTCAAGGGAGAGAGAGAGAGAGAGAGAGAGAGAGTCCTATGCAAAAGAGAGAGAGAGAGAGAGAGAGAGAGAGTCCTATGCAAATTAATGCTGTCCAAACTTCCTCCATTTGATAACAAAAAGATAAATATACATACACATACGTACACACATATATATATAGACACACACAATACCGTACTATAGGCAAAGGTCTATATTCCCCATTCCTGATTGAAGGAAACTTTCTTGCACTATGCCTTTGGTAAGTGGATGACGAATTATGTACAAATGTTAACATGAGGGATGTCCATGTTGTCCTGACTTAATCCTTGTAATTTATTATGCTTAGGACATTGAATTAAACATGACTACATTATCTTACTAAATAGGGCCCAACTCGGAGCCTCAAGCTCACAACCTGATGTGATAACTAATGATAGAACAAATGTTGAATATTTGGCTTGATTTTTCTGTTTAATACTTTTTGTCATTCTTTTCTAGGTCAATGTCTCATCCTCAATATTCTGAATGTAGATCAATAAGTATCTACTTGCTGTCTAAAACTTGTTTAAGCAAAGTAAATGGAATGCTTATCTTCTCCATGAACAAGAGAGTATAGTAAGCATCGTTAAGCTCCTAGGAAACTCATCCGGATCATAGCAAATCATTGATATTCTCAAGTTATCTTAGTAAGTGGCACCTCTGCTACCAGTGTTGTGTCCACACAAAATAACGGATGCACATGATCACATACGCATCTCTTAGTTTTTCTTTGTGAGAAATAAATTTTCTCAGAACACATTAAAAATCATGGACAAAATGATATTTATCTAAGTACGATTTGTAAAGTTATCTCTCAATATCGATGCACCCTTGAGAGGAAATTAAAGGGGACAATATGTCTCAACATAAGACAAACTAAAACTTGACCAAAATCTATTAAATATGACAAAAGAAAAATTTCGCCAAGAGCAGCCGAGATGACTTGACAGCTTTAGTACTCGCTCACAAAGTGCATGAAGTGGGGATTTAACGGATTTCCAATTTATCAGAAGCTAACTGCGGATAAAAATAAAATATTGCAAGAAAACTATAAATTGTATTGAAAAAGTAAATTGCGAGAAAATAGAAGGTGTAGTAAAAAGTAGAGATAATAATAGATTGTACATTTTCACTGGTACTTATAAACCTGTAATAATCACCGTCCCCTCCTATACTTGCAAGAACCACCCACACAGCTCCATTCTTCATTCCACCTCTTTTGCGGCTTGCAGCCTCAAAGATGAATGCTACCACGTGCAACTCATCATGGCCTCTTCCTTCATAGCTACACCTATATGACATGAGACTTTTGGTAGAGAGAATGCTGTTGCCAGCAATGGACAAATTTCATTTAATGAAGTCTTCGCTTGGGGTTGCATGGCCAAGATAATAAGTACATCTCTAAAGCCACAAGTTCTTATGTTTTAATAGTAGCCCGCTTTTGTTTCTGTGGACACGTACTCGGTTCGTTTGAGCCATGTAACATGCTCTTAGAATGTAGTATGTAATTTTCCTTTGCACACTTGCTCGAATCAACATAGTCGGTCTGTCTGAATTCTTCTGTTACTTATCCAAAAACACCAAGTGAACTAGCGTATCTTGCTTGCCAATTACTAAAAAGAAAAAATCTATTTGTATTTGGTGAACCGGCACCCGTAGGAGCTTCTATTTTCAAATGGAGAACTTGCTTTGTGCTAGCGATTATACCTTGCTCCTGTGTGCTAGGACAAGGTGCTCCTAGAAATATTTTTGCACTTTTATATATTCTTCATGATTGTCTATTTCTTCTAGAGGCTCAGATGATGGATTAACATTATTCCCTCCATTTTGGCTCACGAAAACATATTGACTTAAAAGACTCATATTATAAATTGATTGATAGTGCTATTTCTAACCACTTGTTCATTGGAGACACATCTTTCGTTGTCAACTGACGAAAATAACATTCAACGTATGGAAATAACTGAAGAACTAATAAACCTATCTCTACCCTTCTGTTTTTGTTAAATAACTAATTAAAATAATTTTATGTTTCATACCAAAAAAACAAAAATCTATGTTCGGAAATAAATAAGTTGTTCCTTAAATCAGCTCTACGATCATGGAAAAATGATTTTATACAAAAAGAAATTATGTCTCAAGTCACCGAATAAAACTCAATATCAAGGATGTCTCGGTCCATGACTTCTTACTTTTTATTTATCATGTTTTGTCCCCCACTACCGCCACTGCTTCTCCTTTTTTAATACTTTATAAGTTTATCATTCTGAATTTCCCTTTGTATTTCAAAAATAAATAATCATTGGAAAAATAATTAAATTCACAAATTCTCCGTATTAGTAATCTCCACAAACTTGGGAACTCTTTTTCAAATGACAGTAGTTCCATTAAATTTCAATTGTAAAATAGCATAGTACCGATCAAGATTGGCATTACCTGAATATATGATTTTGAAAAATCCCATAACAATAATACTAGCTTAAATTTATCTTATTTACAATATACTAAAAGTTTTCTCAATTTCTTGAGAATGACTTGGTACTTAATAATAGTAATTTGTTGGTCACTTTTTTTGTACTATTCACTTAATAAGATTTCTTGTTCTACCTTCGCTTTATATTTTTATATTTAGTCAAATTTTTCTCTAATGAGTTATAGTCCATATTTCTCCACATTGTGAACTATTGCTGGCAATTCAAATACATTAGAGTAACTAAATATAATATGTTAGAAAATCACAAATGGGAGGAGTAGCGGGGCGTGATAGGGTTGACACACTTGAACTCTCTCTCATTAACACTTTGAGAGCGTGGAATTGTGAAGTAAAATTTGTTGGAGCCCCCGAAGAGTTATCCCCATTGTCAATAAACAAAAAATAAAGAAAACGAGGACAACAGAAGAAAAAATGTTGCTCGTCGTAGACCAGTAACGTGTTGCGTATCGCCGTAAGATCATCTGCAAATTCCTCAGTCTCTCTGTCTCTCTCTATCTATCTGGTTTTGTTCCACTGTTCTCGTTGTTTTATCGCTTTGCTCTTTCTTTCTTTTCATACGTCGAGTGATTAGTTCTGTTCTCTGTTCAGTTCCTTTCCCCCCTCATTTTTCTAAGCAAAAGAAGGAGACATAACAAGAGGAAAAAAGGGGTTCGGAAAGAAATTTATAGGAAAAAAGGAAGACATGGTCGAGGATTCTGTAATCGGCATTGCATCAAAACTTGGTGAGTATCTGATTGTTCCCATTGGTCGCCAATTTGGGTACGTGCTGCTCTACAAGAGTTACGTTGAAGATCTCAAAAATGAAGTTAAGGAGTTGGAGACTGCAAGGCAAAGGGTACAGCACGTTGTTGATGAAGCCGGTTGTAACAGAAAACCTATTCAAACTGATGTTGAGGATTGGCTGGAGAGTGTGAAAAAGGAGGCTAAGGAAGCAGAAAACCTGTTAGAACATGGCGAAAGTGTAAAAAGTGCTTGCTTCTGTGGGTGGCTTCCCAACCCCGTGGTGCGCCATCCAATTGGCAGGAAGGTGAAGAAGATAACTAAAGTCATTCATGGACTCCATGAGAAAAGCAGAAATAGTAACTTCCAGAAGGTCTACTATGAGAATACTCCGATAGGATTTGCCAATGCCACCACTTTCACAGCAAGACCTGTTGACAAGAAAGAAGATGGCCTGAAGTCGAGGGCTTTAATCATATAGGATGTAATGAAGGCTATAGCTGATGACAGGGTGCGTGTGATTGGGGTGTATGGATCAGGAGGGGTTGGCAAGTCCAAACTTTTGGAGGATGTCGAAAGGCGAGCTAAAGAAGAGAATCTATTTGATGTGGTTGCCATGGCAAATGTATCACGCAATCCCAATCTAAAAAGAATCCAAAAAGAAATCACCGACATATTGGGCCTGCACCTGATGAATGAGAAAACTGTTCGTGGGAGAGCATATCGTTTGCGTGAGGCGTTAGAGAGTGATTCTAAGAAAAATGTCCTCATCATTTTGGATGATCTATGGGAGAAGCTAGAGTTGAAGGAAATTGAAATCCCTTGTGGAGATGATAATAAAGTAAGAGGCTACAAGTTATTGTTAACATCTAGAAATCGAGATGTTTTGCATATTGCCATGGGCTCTGATCAAGAATTCCGACTCGATGAGTTAAAGCATGAAGAAGCCCGAATACTCTTTGAAAGGACATTAGGGGACAGAGTTAATGATCCTGAGTTTGAAACTTGGGTAGATGGAGTGGTAAAGAATTGTGGAGGCTTGCCACTTTTGATTGTTTCGTTGGCAAAAGGATTGAAGCACAAAGATTTGGCTGCGTGGAGGAATGCTTCGACCAATAGAGACCTGTCATATGTCAAATCACTTGTGGAGCTTAGTTACAATGACTTAAAAGATGAAAGGATCAGATCATTATTCCTGGTTTGTGCACTAACCTCTGGGAGAATTTCCACGAGGGATTCGCTTGTGTACTGCATGGGTTTGGGTTTATTTAAAAAATTCAGCAACACCATCCAAAAAGCTAGAGATAGGTTGATTGAGGATCTACATACCCTGCAGGACTCTTCATTGTTACTGGAAAGTGACGATATGGAACGGTTCAAAATGCATGACATATTTGTTGACGTGGCCAGCTCTATGCATGATGAATTTATGGACATGAAATGGAATGCCTTGGCCGGGAGGAAGGATTACGGGTTTAAAGAATGGTCCGAGAATGAGCTCAGAAAATGCACCACGATATCCTTCCCTTATGTTGGCATTGATGAGCTCCCTGAAAAATTGGACTGCCCAAACTTGAGGATGCTTCTGTTGTTCGAAGACAACCCCTCTCTCAAAATTCACGATTTATTTATTGAATCTATGAAGAAGCTCCAAGTCTTGGACTTGACTGGCTTATCTTTAACCTCTCTACCTTCGTCGATTGAGTTCCTTGAAAACCTCAAGTCGCTATCCCTGGATTTCTGCCATTTGGATGATGTGACTGTTCTTGGAAAGCTGAAAGGATTACAGTTCCTAAGTTTCCTAGACTCTACAATCGCTCGGTTGCCCCCAGAAATGGGTGGACTAACAGAATTGAGATTTTTGGACTTGAGAGGGTGCGCCAAGCTTAAAGTTATCAAACGTGGCGTGCTTGAAAGCTTGGTTAATTTAGAAGAACTATACATGGAAGACAGTTTTGATCAGTGGGAGGCCGAGGATGAAGCATCACAAAGCAACGCCAGCCTGGCTGAGTTGAAGAGTATGAAAAAGTTGAGCACTTTATACATCGCCATTCCTCATTCTGCTAATCTCTCAAGAGACCTGCCATTTGGGAAATTGAACAAGTTTAAAATCCAAATTGGGGATGTTTGGGATTGGTCAGGTGAATACAAAGAATCCAAAACTTTAAAGCTCAAGCTAGATTCAGGCAATCTTCTTGAAAATTGGGTGCAGAGATGTTTGAGGATAACACAAGATCTCCACTTGGATGGATTGCAAGGTGGCAACGATACAATTCACGATTTGTGCGTCGAAGGTTTCCAAGAATTGAAGTATCTTCACGTTCAAAATAGCCCATCAGTTCAATACATTGTCCACTCAACAGAGAATGTCTAGTGCACTGCATTTACGAAATTGGAATCGTTGTTTCTTGAGAATTTGAACAAATTGGAAAAGATTTGTCGAGGCTGTCTCTCCTCAAAATCCTTAAGCAAATTAAAGATTGTGAAATTGGACAATTGTGGTGAAATCAAACATTTGTTTATAGAAGGGTCATGTTTCTACATGGGGACCATCCTAATTGGAGAAAACCTTCTTCGATTAGATTTGTGATCATAAACATGGACATTACCTTCAATTAAATCTGTCGGTCACAGAAATATACTTTGTTAAAGCATGGGTTAACTCATTACTCAATTAGTGATACCCTCGTTAATGAAATCTAGGGGAAGACAAATAAAATAACACGAATGAAGGTAGTAACATTTGGATCTTTAACTATCTTGTGTTAAAAAGTATTGATTTTATTCAAATGTGATTATATAGATATTTCATTTATAAACACATTGAAGCATTGACTTTAGAATTCCCTCAATTCACTTTGATATGTGCGTCCAAATTATGAGTACTAAAGTGATAAATAATCTGTCTTTGAGATTCTGCTTTCTAGGACAACTAAGACAAATAAAAATTTAATTTTTCAAATTGGAATTGCTATGTGATATATGATCACATGAAAAAGAATTATATATTAGTTAATTACATCGTGCTTTATTTGTGTTAATGTTATCAATATAGTTAAATAAGCGCCATACTATATATAGATGTTTTAAGTAGTCTAAACATTTATCATTTTTTAATGGCAAAATTATATATGTGAACACATACATTCATGGATATATTCTTTTTCTTGGCTAGATGACTAAGCTTTCCACATGGATCAACTTTCTTATAATGAGAAAGAGTATCTTAGGTCCTTATTTAGGTAAATTAAACTCCTTGATGAAATTAACTACGATGCCCACATGGGTGCTGTCATGACTAATTCATTAGTTCATGGATCTTATAGTGAGGAACCCCTTCTTCATTCTTTTTTTTTTTTTTTTTTTGGACCTTGTTTACTTTCAACCTTTTGATAAGAGATTTTTTTTTCTTCAAATACTTTGAGAAAAAAATTCCACACTCAAATTGCACATGCAAATCAATTGAAAATATAGTTTTGAGCTGTTTGTCAATTCAATTTAAAGTTTTTGGTTAGAAATTATATACAACATTAATTTGTAAAATTTAGGCAGAAAGCACAATATGTGAGGGTGAATTCAATAACACCAGTAATTCAGGGATTCTAAAGTCTCTCTTATTATTATATATATGTCATGACGTCCGAATACATATAAGGTAAATGACAAGTAAATGTAAAGTTTTAAATTATAAAGAGAGAATAAGTTAGAAATAAAAAAAAATCACTCCTCTGCTTTTTCTTCCATTATCTTCAAATCTATTATATGACATACACACAATACTTGTTCATAATTTCTAGTTGCACGCATTTTAATGAAATTATGTGGGGTTATTCACCCCTCCCAGCTAAAAAAAGAATGATGCATATGCCTTCATAACGTTATTCTCCTGGCTTCTTAAGGTTTCATTGCTATGGTTGGAGTCCTTGACACTGTCTGAACTTCCCAAATTGAAAGAGATATGGAACTCTCAATTTCTATCGGATGTGAGCAATCTAAAATTTCTAAAAGTAGAGGATTTTATGCTTCTCTTGAGCATCATCCCCTCAAGTTTGCTAATAAAGTTACAGAATTTGGAAGCCATAACCATTGAGAGATGTCAGCTAATACAAGAAGTATTTGACCTTGAAGGATTGACAATCAATGGGGATGTTGAGATTCTATCGCGATTGACCAAATTAACCTTGAGTGACTTACCAAGTTTGGGACACATATGGAACAAGAATCCAAGAAGAGCATTGTGTTTCCGAAACTTAAGGGCATTGAAGGTGCAAAACTGTGAGAACCTGAGGTTTCTTTTTTCTTCTTCCATGGCTAAAGCACTTGGGCAAATGAAAGAAATAGAAGTAGTGAGCTGTAAACTGATTGAGGAAATTATGGAGCAAGAAGAAGAATTAGAGAAAGCTACGACCATGGACACTTTAGTGTTCCCTCTGTTAACTCCATTGTCTCTTGAGGAATTACCAAGTCTCAGGACATTCTCTAATGGAAAGTTCTATATTCACTATCCATCCTTAACAAGACTGAGAGTATCTAAATGCCCCAAAATGACGACTTTTTCTTCGTTTGAAGGAAAGCAACAGTCAATGACAACTGATACAAGTCTACAACAAGCATTTGGTTGTATGAAATCTGGCTTGTCCTTGCCTATCTTCTTCAATCAAAATGTGAGTAAACATCTCTGGAACTTTCTATTTTTTATTTATTGTAGAAATTATCCTCGGTATACCAGTGGAAAACTCTGCCAGTCAGCATGTACTATACAGCCTCTTGCTCCTCCATGCATATGTTGTTTTTTCAAGCTATCAGATAGTCTTGGGTAATCAACTTGATGAGAATATACTAACATATTAGAGCATCCAAATCAGGACTTTTAGGAGTTCAAAGTCAAGGAACTAACATATAGTCCTGTCATGCAGGTTCATTTTCCAAGCTTGGAAGAGTTAACGCTCCTATCATTGTGCGGGTTGAGGAGAATATGGCACAACAAAATCCCTGAAGAATCATTATGCAAACTAGCATCCATCTCGGTCAAAGGTTGTGAAAATCTGTCTCATATTTTTCCATCAACTTTAATAGAGAGGCTCCAGAGCCTGAAAATGATTAAGGTGGTCGAGTGTAATTCTTTGGAAGCATTAATGGAACATGTCTATGTCAATACTAAGAAAAGGCCAAAATGTCTGACCTTCTTAGACCTAAAAGAAGTGAAGTTGTGGCACCTGCTAAGGCTTAATGCGATTGCGACAAGCAACACCAAAGCAATGTTCAGTCTTCCTAGTCTGACTGATGTTAGCTTGCGCTGTTGCAACGAGTTGAGACATCTCTTCACAAAGGATAAAGCGAGAACTCTAGATAAACTTGAGATGCTAGATGTTTCTCGTTGCATTAACATGCAGCAAATAATTGCAGTGGAAGAAGGTGAAGAGCAAAAGTTGAAGGCAGTGAAGTTCTCTCATTTATGTACATTGAAGCTTTGTTCCCTTAAGAGCTTGACTAGTTTCAGCTCAGGAAGTGGTGCATATGAGTTTCCCTCCCTACGAAATCTCTCAATTATGGAATGCACTGAACTCAAGGCATTTATATTGAGGCCGTCGGCAGCAAGCAAGGAGATGAATGAGCGAACTGCTGGTTTTGACAAAGGTCCATATTGTTTATTTGACAAGAAGGTTTTCCTCTTTCTCTTTCCTTTCTCTCAGCAGTATCGCTACTCATGTGATTTGGTTTCTTCTTTATGATGCTCTGGATTCGTAGGCAACCTTACTTCTATATCATTCATTGTGACCTTAGCCAGATGACTTTTCTATAGGTCATACTTCACAATTTGGAAGAGCTACGCCTAACAAGAATTGAATCGAGAGAATTATGGGAGAGTGAGTCCACTTGCTTTCACAACCTAACTTCTATAAGAGTTGAGGACTGCCCATGTCTGAGAAACCTTTTTACAATGTCTATGGCCAAAAGTCTAAGACGTCTCCAATCTCTCAGTCTAGGTGGTTGTGGAGAGATGGAGTACATTGTTGGCAGAGAAGAGGAGAAACTTGAAGAAGTAGCCGACAAAATTGTTATTCCTCAACTTGGCACTCTATATATTCGCAACATGCCAAAACTCAGAAGTTTCTGTCATGAGAAGCATATTTCAGAGTGGCCCTCGCTAAAACAGTTAAGTATTGAAGATTGTAAAGCTGTGAAGGTAATTCTAGGAGATACGTGCTATAGAGAGCAATCGCTTTTGCCAGTTGAAAAGGCTTGTACTCGTTTTCTTTAATGGCATATCTAGAATTCTTGTCCCTTATGATTTGAGCTAGACAATGTGCGGTGATTTATGCTCAGTCATCGTATTCTTTTAGAAATTATAGAATTTTATTTAATGAGAAACTTCTCTGATATAAACATATTAACATATATCTAAACTTATTCTAATTTCAAAAAAATTAAATATTTTCATTCATCTTAAAATTTAGACTAATGTAACGGTAACACCATAACTGAAGTACAAATATTGCTGAGAGGCCAAGCTCCTTAACTAATTTAGAGTCTTTACTATGCTACAGAGGGTGGCTCGAATTCAAATCTTATTTAATGTAAGATCAAGGGATAATGACACGATGAGTCCTAAAACTTGTCCAGTACTTCATTTAAGTCTAAATTTTTTTTTTTATAATCATTCAAGTTGTAATATTCACACTCCTTACACAATTCGGGATGTGTTAAGTCCATCTGTTTTTTGTAGATTCAAAATCTGCAATTTTTATCATATTTTCTGTCCTACATGGATTCCTTCTGTCATTATCCCTAAGATAAATTACAAAGATTATGACTTAAACTGCAAGTAATTAACTTAATATTTTTCTTTTTGGGTTCAAAATAGTGAACTCAATCAAATGCTAAACATAGGAGCTTTGGTGTTCAGCAACTCTGTATTCGTGGCTCCACAAGAACCAATAATTGCTATGCATGGCAAGAGAATTTGCTGCTACATATATTTTATGCAAATATCTTAATTGCAGTGACATGGAATCTATAATTCAATGACGGTCTCATTTTACTACTATACGACACATATGTTAGCAATTAATGGTATGGAATGAAAGTGCAGAGCAGGGTAGGTTCAGAATCATAAAAGTTCATAGGAAAAAAGATGCTGGCTACATTTTCTAAATGGTACAAAAAAATGGCAGAGTATATTCGCTATTGTGCATGGTGTGTGTTGGAACGAGTGAAATCTAAGTTAGCCTAGATTGGAGGTTCATGGGAGATATACGATGCCTAACTAAGGAGGCTATAGTTTATGCTACTACTCAAACATAATGCGAGATACACATTAAAAAGAATTATACTTTCTACTTTTTTTATTAAAAAAAAAAGTGACAAATGGATTTCAAGAGGTGGCGTTTGTTTAAAAGATGTATCTTTTTTTTCTTTTCTTTCTATTCTATCAATAATTTTTATCCTGTGATTTCTTTATTCTTGAAAATGAAGTTCTCACTCTATGGAAGAGGCCAGAGGGTCAACTCTAATGAATTATGATGGAAAATAACAGATTGTGTTTCCTAGCATGGAGTCAATGTGCATCTCGCACATGAATAACGTGGAGAAGATATGGACAGATGAGTTTGCTTCAAACGCTTTCAGCAAACTCAAGACACTAATGGTAGAGTATTGTAAGAAACTTTCATCCATATTTTCATCTGACACTATCCTTACAAGATTCCAAAATCTAGAGGAGTTAAGTGTGACCGATTGTGGTTCTTTAGAAGTGGTATTTCACATCCAAGAGCTAAATATGAGTGGAGCTCATTCCACAAGTACTTCTCAATTGAGAGAACTATATTTGGAGCGACTTCCAAAACTAAAGCACGTGTGGCGTGGACTTCCAAGCTCTGTAGCAAAAAGTATAACCAAGCTTGAAAGACTTGTAGTACAATCTTGTGGAGTGGAGGACATTATAGCAAGTGAAGACAAAGGAGTGAGGATGAGTGCAAGTGATTTCTTCTTTCCGCGATTGACCACCCTCACATTACATGAGTTGCCGGAACTCAGGAGCTTCTACAAGAATAGTTATACTCCAACATGGCCACACTTGGAGGAATTGCTAGTGAGACATTGCGGCAAAATGAAGTCATTCTCATTCACTTCTGAAATCCAAAGCTGCCAAGGTAGTACTACCAATGAGAACCAATCTTCACTCTCTCTAGAAAAGGTACATACTTAATTCTAGCTCTAGCTCTCTACCTCTGTCATTCATTGGTTTATCAGAATATCACTTGGGTGCTTGTTATTTTCTTTTGGAAATTGAAACTGTCAACCATTTCTTGCTTACTAGTGCTCACCTAACCTCACTTTTGAACTGGTTAAAATCTTGAAGAATGATTCAAGTTAATTATTTCCAGCTCATACTCTTTGGTATAAATTCTAGGGATCCTAGTCATCACTCTAGAAAAATAAATGTTTTATCGGATTAACTTGCATAGAGAGTCATGCTTCTAATAATCCGCTCGTATGTTATCTAGTCCGTTATGTTGCCGGCACTTCTAACAGCTAGTATTTTAGTTAAGTTGACCTTCCTGGTTTGCCAAAATCTAAAAATTTATGTTTGTTCGGCAAATTGCTAATGTTCTGTAGCTCTAGATATTGAACAGAATTCTATGCTGGTACATCATGAAGATGGTTGGTAACTGTCGAATACCATGGATATGCTTATCCAGTCACGTTTTAGTAATTTATTGAAAGGTTTTGACAACTACTGACATTTATCTATGGTTCAAAATTACCTGCAATTACTTTTGTAGTTTATGAACGCCTTGAAAGTTACTAACTTCTATTTAAAATTACCAACATCAATTTATTAATGTACCAATCAAATTAAAATATCTACCAATTATAATCCCTCACCAATTTTTTACAAGCTACCTACATTTATTATTGTGATTACCAACAATTTTGAAGTATTAATATTTATTTGAAATTACCAACCATAATTTGACCAAGATACTAGCATTCGTCCCATTGACATACTAACTAACTTTCACCGGTTACAATTTTTTATCTCGTTAGGTTTTGAGAAGCACAAAAAAAAAAAAAAAAAAAAAAAAAAAAAAAAAAATTGCACTTCCAAAATTACTACCTTAATAATTCACCAACATTTGTTCTTGTGACTTACCAACGTCATTAATGATCCACTCGTTTCACCGGAAAATATAATGCTTTTGGAAAATGTTTTTCAAGAAATTATTTTCTAGTGTTTGACTAAAACTTAAAAATGAACTGAAAAATATTTTCCGCCATTTGGTATGGAAAATTGGATTTGATTTTCATCCGTGCACTTTGTTTAATAATTTTTTTTCTTTTTTATTGGGTTAATACCACGAAAAATCATAAACTAGTACACATGTGACAAATTTACCAAAAACTAATTTTTTGACCATAAAAAATCATAAATGGATACAGCTGTGATAAATTTATTCCAAATTAATTTTTTAATCGTCAAAAATCTTATGATAAATTTATCCTTTGTTAGTTTCTATAAAATTATGCTAATACCACAAAAACTACAAATTAATAAACTTGTGAGGAAAAAAAAAAAAAAAAAAAAAGCTCAAATTAGTACACCGGTTAACTGTTACATGTCACCCACCTCAGCAAGTTAATAATAAAATATAGCAAAAGCTAACAAAGGATAAATTTGTTACAAGTCTACCAATTTTGGTTTTTGATGATCAAAAGATTAGTTTGAGGTAAATTTATCACATGTATACTGATTTGAGATTTTTCGTGATATCTTTTTTTTTTTATTTTTTATAAAAATTTGAATTTTAATTATTTTTTTCTCTTTTTTATTTTTATTTTATTCTCTTTTCCCTTCTTCTTCGGCTAGTCATCGGCCACGACGATGGCCAACGGTCAGCCATAAGTGGGCTCAAACCTCGCCAAATCGGTGAGCTTTGAGCTCACAAGAGGTCGGCAAGGCTCAAGCCTCAATGGCTTTGGGCAAGATTGTCCCTCGTTTGAGGTGTTGTCATGGCCGACGATTGGTTGTTGGCTGACGACGACCACCGATCGGCCATAGGTGGGCTCAAACCTTGCCAAATCGGCGAGCTTTGAGCTCGCAAGAGGTTGGCAAGGCTCAAGCCTCAATGGCTTTGGGCATGATTGTCCCTCATTTGGTTGTTGTCATGGCCGACGATCAACTAAAGGGGAAGGAAGAAGAAAAGAAAGAAAAGAAAATTATATAAAGATAAAAATAATTAAAGATTCAATTTTTGTTTTTAAAAGAGAAAATAAAATAAAATAAAATAATTAAAATGAGTGCACTAAGGAGAGCGTACTTGGTCTAGTGAAAAAAAAAAAAGGAGAGAGAATGATAGAGAAAATTATTTTTCTCACTTTTGGATGTGTTTTTTTCCATTGATAGAAATGTTTTTCTTGACTCATTTATTTTCTGTAAATTGAACATCAGAAAAATCTGAAAATATTCTCCTAAAAATTGTTTTTCGTGAGACGGATGGGGCCTAAAATTGCTATTTTTTTATTGAAAATTACCAACCTTAATTTGGGTGGTGTACCGACATTCATCACGTGATGATGCAGATTGAATTCAATCACTTACCAATTTTTTGTCCTGTTCGTTTATGAGAAGTACCATCATTTCTTTATATTTTCAAGGTTACTAACTACTTTCATTATCTACCAATATCTAATATTGTAACTTACAACACCTTCAAAGTTACTAATTCTTATTTGAAATTACCAACTTTAATTTGACTGACATACCAACATACATCAAATTAACAAACCCACTTCTATAACTTATTGGCTTTTTATCTTGTTGGTTTTTGAAAAAGTATAACATTTTTTACGCTTCCAAACATATTTTGGTTGAATTGGGCACATCATTAGCAACAAACATCACATCTACAATGGTCATCATGCTTGGTCTTCTGGCTCCAAGAAGGTTAACATTAAACAGGCAAAAAGCGTACCATATGGACTTTTGATGGCCTTATTAAACTGATTCCCATAGGTCTTTCCACACTTGAAGCGATTGACATTAACGAGGGAGGATGTTGCGATGATGCAGCATGACATCTTTGGCAACCTCAAAGAGCTAACTTTGGCAGACTACCATGATGAAAAGGTCAGTTTCCCCTCTAACTTCTTTCTCCAAAGATTTCCCAATTTAGAATATCTTACTGTGGAACAAAGTTCCTTCGAGGAGATATTTTCAGAAGATGTGTTTGCACATGAGGGAGTGACTCCATGCGGAGGAATAACTGAGAGGGAAAAACCTCTCAAGGCATTTGGAAATTTGAAGAGACTTTGGTTGAATGACCTATGGAACTTGAGGCACATTTGGAAAGATGGCTCCTTGATGGCTGAAATTCTTAAACAAATTGAAGATCTGTGGGTTTGGTGTTGCCCCGGCTTATCAATCCTATTTCCATCTCTAACTTCATTCCAGAGTTTGACGTATTTACAAGTGCAGAATTGCAAGGGATTAGTTCATATGGGGACTTGCTCAGCAATGACAAGTTTGGTGCACCTTACTCGACTAATACTAAGAGGATGTGGTGCATTGGAAGACGTGGTAACAGATGATGGAAACGAAGTAGAGGAGATCTCTTTCCCCAAGCTGCAACGGCTAACACTTGATTGTTTATCAAGCCTTAAGAGTTTCTCTTCCACGAATTGCGCTTTTAGGTTCCCATCATTGGTGTGTACTATTGTGACACAGTGCCCCAAGATGATTACATTCTGCAAGGGTGCCTTGAGGACACCAAAACTACATAAAGTACTCCTCTCCTATCAATATGACGAAGGGCATTGGGAAGGTGACCTTAATACCACCATCCGAACTGTGACGGCAAGAGAGGATCCATACAAAATTCAGTAAATTAGGTAAATGCTTTCTTTTAATGACATGTTATTGTAGAAATCATTCTGGGTAGAGTTGTCCTTATTCTAATCAAATCCCAAGTCTCCCATATAGTACCACAACTAAAAAAATATCCTTATCAAGTCCTTCAAAGACCCGAAACTTCTTATTCTTTCTAGTTTCTACATTCCCAACATGTTTAGTCCACCAAATGCCCGCTCCATTTCACTCCTATTTAAAACTCAGTGACTTTCCTATTCCATCGACATGTGTAATTTTTTTTTTTTTGATGACCCAGGGAACCCCGCACGGCCGGCAGCCAAAGATAAACCACTGGGGACGACACGTGCTAGCCACCGTATACGTGCGTTAACATATGTAATGTAGTACACATTTACAAAGGTCAAGCATTGGTCGCAATTCTCTATTTAGTGATCAGTCTCCAAAAAGTTGTCCCAACGCAACTATGTGCCACTCAGTATCATGAACCAAGTCCTTTATATGTTACCCTTGATTCTCTCAAAATATTGAATTCTGATATTGTTTTGCAGTTGCTGGAAACCGATAATATGATAAATTGGTTCGTCCCATATATAAGAAGTTGAATTCAAGATCTTCAGCTTCTCTTGATCTTCATCTTGCGCAGCACGAAATTCTCAAGGATTGCTTGGACCTTTTCTTCTTGTATCTTCTCTTACCTTTTACTCTGATTTAATTGACAGCTTATCTAGTGGGGAATCTGCTTAATTATCCTGGGGATATTTCATTGGATTTACAATGTAATGCTCCCAGCACACATCGCTATGGACTGCCATTTTCTTGGCGATTTGACATGTAGCAATAAATTTCTTCACCCACTCAACTATAGCGAGAATGATGGAAAAATTACGAAAAAAACAAATTTTGACTTATTATAATTATGGCAATTTAGTCCAACCTTTTTTTTTTTTTTTTTTTGGCCATTTGGTCCTAATTTAACGCTAGGTTGATTTAACGTCCTTTCAAAAACTTTGTTCTTTGTTTCAAAAAACGGTTTGCATGTAGTCTTTATCCAATTTTTTTTATCATATGCCACTAACATATGAGGCATGCGAATGCCCAATCAATAAAGTATCATCCAATAATCAAAGTAATAAATAAATTCCAACCCAACGAGCTAGGCAAAGCAAAGCATATCACCACCTATCATCACATTTTTAAGGCCTATGAGCCCTCGCCTTGAGCTGATGAGGGTTGTGATACCCTTGCCTTTGGCCGTCGACCCTAGTCGACCCTTTGCCCAATAAAAGGTAAAGAGAAAGAAAAGAAAATACAAATAAAATAAAATAAATTAAATTATTAAAAAATATCAACATCAGCGTCGATTATGTTACGTAGGACGATTGGCGTCCATGTCAACGATTTCCTATCAAAATATGCTGAATAAATTGAATTGACACAAATACAAATATTTAAAATTGAATTGACACAATTATAATACCGAGTTGATAATTTTTCTCTAGAATGACTACTCCAACTTTGCTTATGAGTCACTAAACTTCTAGGAGCAAGTGTGTTGCCGAGTTGATAATTTTTCTCTAGAATGACTACTCCAACTTTGCTTATGAGTCACTAAACTTCTAGGAGCACGTGTGTTGACACCTAAAATTTTGCTTGTTCATATAGGGTTTAATGAAATAGAAAATTAGGGATTAATTTTTAACCCTCAACAAAAATAATTTTGCTAGTATTGAAAATTGTAATTTAAAAAAAAATTATTATTAATTATATTAAATTTTAGAGAGAGAGAGAGAGAGAGAGAGAGAGAGGGAGAGAGAGACTGGGCCGGGGGGAAAGTCAGTCCGGCCTCTTGCTTGCTTCCTTCGTTTATTTTCTCTCTGCCTGGGTCGGCCCAACCCACTTTCTTTTGTTTCCTCAGCTCAGCCCTTACGTCTTCCTCCTTCCCCCTCTCCACGCGTCCGACGAAAAAGCAACGTAGGACAGCAGGAGGAAGGACGACGGAGAACGGATGCGGAACAGGCGTCGACCGGGAGTGGGTGGTCGGGGCGAAGCCAGCAGCGGTAGCTGGCAAAGCAGGAGGCCATGCACGCTTGCCTGAGGGGTTAAAGGGAGAGGAGGAGAGTGCGAGTGGGGAGGGGGCTGAGAGAGAAATCAAGAGGAAGGGAGGGGGAGAGAGAGAGAGAGAGAGAGAGAGAGAGGAAAGCCAGAGCGAACGAGAGGAGAGAGAGCCGAAATCCACCTTGGCTGAACGTTGCTCGGTCGTCCTCGACGCGAACCTCCCCCCTAGCCGGTACCACCAAGCTCGCGGCCCCCCTTCTCCACGGTTTCAAGTTTTGCGGCGAGTTTCCCGTTCATGTTTTTTGTTCAATCGGGATGATAGATTCCCCAAGGACACTGGCTCGAAGGCTTGCGAGGCGACACGGACAACGTCCGATTTGTCGAGCCTGCCCCATTTCGCCGTCGCCTAGCCGGGGAGGGACTCCGCCAACGACCGCCTGTTTCTTTTCCCGTTACCGAGCGCCCTGTTTTAGGCACGTCGGGCCGGACCTCGCGGCCATCTGGCTCACGGGAACTCCGGCCCCGTTGACCCCCGCGTTTTGACATCGTTGGTCTTGGTGTGTCCTACGTCAAGGGGTCCGACGAGAGTTTTGAGTCCCGGATGAGACGGGAGTCCCTAATTTTGGTGTCCCCATTTTTGGTCGAAATCAAGCTAACCACACGTGTTGCGTTCTATTATTATGTTCCTGTGATATTCGGCGATACAGTCACCGCCGTTTGGTCGTTTGGCCGCCCCCGCCACCACCATCGCCATCGTTTACTTTGTTTTATGTTTCATGCTCTGTGGCCGACAATGGCAGTCCAACAACAAGAGGAAATCGGCAAGGGGAGGCTTAATGATGAATGACTATGAACCATATGCAGTTCATGTTTCGGGAGTTTGGCATAGGAATCAGTGGTTGAAGTTGTTCTCGGTTGGTCGTGAGGTTTAGAACAGAAGTTGAAGTTCTGGGAATGGGAAGCCAAGCGTAGTTCGGGACAGGAGGAAATGTCGGGGAAGGGAAAATGGAAAATTAAAAAACAAAAAGTAATTAGAAAAAAAGGAAAAAAGTAGACGATATGGGGAGGAGTAAATAAGATGGGCTTAATTGGCTTAATTAAGCGGGGCCCACTTTGGTCTAGTGGGCTAGGTTTTGTTCGTAGTGACTTGAGTTTGTTTCTTTTTTAGTATTTTGGGTAGTAATTTAGATGGGCTTGGACTGCACTATGCGTTATATTTGGGAGGGGGTTTAAGAGTTTTAACTGAAGTGGGCTCGATTAGTAAGCCCATTTATTGTGTGACCTTAAATTATACACATGAAAGCGGAAGTTACTTGCCACGTAGCAGCATATGCGCTCTCGCTCTTGTGCGAGCTTTATCTAATGATCTAATTCTTATTGTTATTTTAGCAAATATTTTGTTAGTTTACTTTAAATTGAAGACTATGATGAATTCTTATAAAAAGTTTAACTATATAGAGGTGCATATTGTGATATGATATCCCTTTAACCCTAAATTGCGGACTCTCATAATTTGGTTAATAGATTTTCACAATATCGAAAACCAAATATGACATGATAGCCCATAATTGATAGATGATATTGGAGAATCAATAATAATAATAATAAAAAGAATATCCTCTTCTACTAGAAAATTTTATCACTAAATATTAATTGCATATATTTTGCAAATAACTGAATATTAGAAAACGATGATAATAATTATTAAGAAATGAATAGATATAGCTACCCACCATTAAGAAAATTTAAATTAGAAAAAAATGTTAAAGACATGATTGCACATAATTTTGTATGCAAGTATGATAACTCCGGGGATTAAATTGCATAATCTTAGAAAATAGCTATCACTAAAATTAAGGCATTGGTCGCTGGTGAAATGTTCCCTCGACAAAATCTTTCATTGAAGGGGCAAGGTTTTGATTTTATTATTTGTGATAGGTTCTGTGTGGCTCCGGAAAGAAAGTGACTTATCTAAACTACTGGGAAAAATAAAAATGGAGGAAAACAGGAGAAAAGTAAAGATATGATTTAATGTAAAAGTGCGATAAAATGAAAGATAACGATTGAAAACTAAATGATCGATTGTCAATTTTGGCAAAAGGTCATTTACATTGATGTTCTTCGGCTATTTATAATGGTGATCCACAAATAATTGCTTTTAGCTTTTATCATTTTGATATTTAAATATTTTGAAAGACTCGTCTCCTTATCAATAACCACTCTACCTTGCCGATATATTCACTAATGCCGACTTCTGTAACTACTTCCATTCTTATCTTGTCGATTTCAGCGAGTTCCCCTGTTGCATTGTTCAAGACTTCTATTTGTCGATTGTTGGCATTCTACCCAATCTCCATAAATTCTGATGTATTTGACCTACTATGTTCTTTTCAAATTCTGAAACCCAATAAGCTAATTTGAGCGCCAATAGGCATGCCATGACACTTTCAACTGTTGGAGAATTTAGCCATGACAAATAAATGACTAAACCTACACTTCAAACCTACACTTTCAACTTAGGATGCTCCTCTTTTCTTTTCCTTTGATGTTTTAGTGTGGTAAGACAACACTTTACTTGGGATGGATTGGCTTTAGCTGTCCTGTAGTCTACCTTTTGCAGTGTCCACGGGTTTCTAGAAAAACAGAGTGAATGCATTGGATGATCATTACGTTTAAGTAGGAGTTCGAACGTGAAATGGTAATTAAGCAAAATGACCTGCAATTACCCTCGCAATCATGCTTATTTGGGAAATTTTTACATGTCCATTTAGATGACTTGGGTTTCTATTCGCTTTATGACTTGGACCAAGAGTTTCGAGGAGAGGCTAGTCTTGTGCTATCTAGAACCTTTAACTTCCGTTAAATCTTATGAATTAAAAAGTCTATGTCTATTTTTCTTCACACGACAGCTAGTGAGATTTTGAATTAGCCAATTAATATGACAACACTTGTTGAAATTAAAAACATAATCATGAGAAGTGGAGGTCGATTACCCCCAATTGTTTAGGATGTCATGATGTCATCCAATTCTGGCTAGTGCGCATAACTCAATCTTTAAGAATCAAATAATTTAAGTGAAATTTATTTCATCTGAAGAGGCCCAAATTCACTAACAAAAGCTTCACATGAGCCATATGGTCAAATAGAATTGGCCTGCTATCAACTAGAGCAACAGTGGAGGTTCATAAGTTCAGATATTTTCAAACATAAAGTAATTAAGAAAAATATATATATATATATATATTATTGTGCGCACGAGTATGAGAAGATGCACATGGCGATCAAGAAATTATTACTTAGGCTTTTTAGATAATGTTTTTCCTTGTATGAATCGTGGCTTATAAAAAAAGTTAAGTCTCTTTCCACTCATTTGTTGGGGGAGAAAATAGTCTTTTTATTTTTTGGGTCATAAAAAGGGAAGTCCCATGGGGGAGCCCATTTGCTGACGAAAAAGTCACGGTTTATGGGACCCACACCTGCATCATTACCGTGTCCGTGTTTTGTCTGTTTCTGTTCCAGCTGTTGCAATTATTTAACTGGACAACATGAACCGAACCACGTGATGAGTTTCGTCCTTGCCATTTCAAAATATCCCTTTAACTTCGATCTGTGCGGTCACGTGGCACATTTACAAACCGAACTAAGACAATATGTCCTGCCTATTAACAGGAAGGGAATGGAAAAGGGGAGGCTTAAAGAAGTAAATTTGCCTCGTTTAATATTTCGTATTTAACAAGCACTTATGGTTCATCCAAACGTACCGCCCTTTGAAATTTGGACACAACTTTGAGATGCTCCAAGATACTCATTCTCAAACGCAAGAGCCATGGCATGCCTTCCACCTTCGTTTTGTTTTGTCTTTGTTCGAGGGTCCCTTTCAATTATTTCATCTGGGACAAGGTGGACAAAACCACGTGACGAGTTCCATCTATTGTACCGCTTTTTGATACTTGAACACTTCATCTTCTTTCCAAACATAAGCCCATTATGTTAATCTCATCTTTCCGTTGCTCCTCTATAAAAGAGAAAAAAACACATTTTAGTTTTACTCATTATCTAACACCTAACGTCCTTTCAAGCATTCGAATACTTCGCATGTGACTTTTTTCAAAATCATCATCATGATGCTTCTTTTTACTTAGCACATTCTTTTTATTCCAACCCTAATTAGTACAAATGATTGGACCTAGCGGAATCACTGGCGGCTCAATATGATTCAAAATATTACCTTCAACTAAAGACTGGAGTGGTCGATTTATAATTCACCCATTTTTTTCTTGGAAGGAAGGCACGTGAAAATATTTATGAGGGGCCCTCAACTTTGATTTATGTATACATGCAGAAAAATCTCTTTATTGTACAAGCACGCTCTTAATTTACAAAAATTTCATTAATTTTATTCAAGGTATAGTGTAAGCATATAATGGGGATTTGGATATCTTTGCCTTACACTTGTTTCGTCCTTTTTTCAAAGGTTACATTACGTAGGACGATTAGCATTTACATTAGTAATTTTTAATTTAAATTAGCTAGATGAACTCAGTTGATATCAAAGTAAAATGATATATAATTAATTTGGATCGATAGAATTGACATTAATGTAAAAACTTTGAAACTTCTTTTCTTTTATTTTTTTTCAGAAAAAACCAATTACATGAGAACGTCTACTAACAAAAGACCAATTTGAGACCATACGTCTTTCAATCAAATTTCTTGATTTTTTTGTCGCCTTGTTTGGTTTGTGTTTGTACAATATGCAATCATTTATAAGGGCAAGTTGGGGCAACTATTCATGACTGTGGTTTTGTCTACAAGGGGGGGCATTCTTGTACATTCTCATGTTAAAGAGCACAGGGGGGTACTATGTGACGGTAATTTTCCGACGAGTCGGTAATTTTTTAACGAGTGCTGCTAATTTTGTATTGATGGAAATTTTTTAAGAAGATCCTGTATCAAATAGTGAGGAGACCATCGATCATCTAGCCTTAAAAGCATTTGCCTATAGTCATGGCCGTCATAATCTACTCATAGAATTCAACCCATTCTAGTCTAAACACAATTCACTATGGACAGGATCATTTTAACAAGCGATTTGAGTGACCTGCACATTTCAGATCTCTAAAATCCATTTTGAACCGAGTTTGAACAATAATTTCTAGAAAAATCCTCATTTTAACTCATTAAAAGCTGGTAAGATAGGGGAAGAATAAAAAAATTTATCATCGACTTGGTAAGTATCACACCAACTTTTGCGCATGGCAACTAAAAATGTTAAGATATATTTTTTTTGGGATATAAGTGAAGTGATCACATAGCAAGTTGTAGATTGTTTTGTATTGCAGACTTTGAAGCTCCTTTTTTTTTGTTCAATTTAAGGGAAGTGATCACATTGAATACTCAAATGATCTAAATGAAGTTGAATTCTCGTGAAAGGAAATAAATTAATTAACAGAAGTGACTCTATTTGGTCCAATAAAATAGGCTTCTAATCTTTTACAATATAGCCGAAAAAGTTGGACCATAGAGTAATTGATAAATGATCTTATTTTATTGTGTAAGATTCATAGCTTAGAAAAAGAAACATGAGTCCCATTCGTGCTGGGGTGTGATTCAGGAGGCACAGAAAAAGTCTTGGTCATTTGCAAGAAAAGCACACTCTTTTTTAAAGGACAAAATTGGCCATTATTATTTTTCCATCTAAATGAGTCCACGTGTCAAATAGTACTTATGTATTTACGTATAAGTTGATATGACATTTTTTTTATTACTGAAAAGGTAAAAAGAAAAGCAAAGTTAATGATTTTAAACTCAAATTAAAATGATTTTTGTTAAAGACGAAAAGGAAATTAACAGAATCTAAAGCAAATGTCACATTTTCCTTCTCTTTCTTCCTTTTATTTTGCAGAGAGATCACAAACATAAAAAAATAAATAAATAAATAAATAACAGTGTGAGAGAAGTAACGTCGGAAGGGAAAGCAAATTATGAATTGACAAGAATGCCCCCACCTTACAATCCAATGACAATTTGTCAGTTGTCATCGTGATTGGATCTGGTGACCCATAAATCAAATGAAAAAGGGGCTCGCCTTGCCCCCACTGAATGAAATAATTGATACTTTATGTCAAAGTCAAGCCGTGGGTAGTGGAAATTATAACCTCCTTTACTTTGCAACTTTTACAAGGTGATGGCAGTGAATCCACTTTTTCTCTTGGCCCAAAGGATAAATCAATCCCTTCCTCTAGATTGGCACGTATACCTACCCCAAAAGACTTTAAGTATAATTTTTTGCTTCGAGACACGATAACAATCCCCGAGGTCTCTAGTAAAATAGGCTTCTAATCTTTTACAATATAGCTGGAAAAACTTGGACCATAGAGTAATTGATAAATGATCTTATTTTATTGTGTAAGATTCATAGCTTAGAAAAAGAAACATGAGTCCCGTTTGTGCTGGGGTGAGATTCAGAAGGCACAGAAAATGTCTTAGTCATTTGCAACTGTTGATCTGGACAAGTTGGACAGATCCACAGCGATGAGTTCCGTCCTCATCATTTCTGAATTTCCTCCGCTTCGATTTGCGTGGCCTTTTTGTCCAATTACCCGATAGAATAAAGAAAATATCTTCCATGTCCAGAGGAAGGGCCTGTTTTGCTGGTCTTGGCGTTGAAGAGACGCAAGAGAAAATAATGTACACGGATTCATTCAGCGTTACCATAAGGTTAAGATTTGATCATTGACAATGTATCTATGTACATGTGAAAGTGGTTATTACTTGCCGCATGCCAACGTGTGCGCTCTTGCTCTCTTGCAAGCTTCATCTAATGATCTAATTTCTATTGTTTTTTAGCAAATATTTTGTTAGTTTACTTTAATTTGAGGATTATGATGAGTTCTCAAAAAAAATTAACAATATAGAAAAAGGGTGAAGGAAAAAGGCCGCCATGCTCGTAATAAGAAATTTTTCTTGGAATCTCTTTTATGAATGGTTAATTAGATAAACTATAACTAGATGACAAGAAGTCACCAATTGTCAACTCCACATAGCACATGTACAACATATTAATTGTGAAAAAGTAATAATAAAAGAAAAGAAAAATACACTCAAGAAAACTAAGAGACGAGAACATAAAATATTATTCTGATCATTTCTGTTGATAACAGGAAGTATCAGGTGATCATAATAAAAAACCAAAACAAACGAGGAGTAACGAGGGATTAAAAGAACAGTTGCAACAAAAGGAAGATGCATAAGAAGATAGAAGTGAACTGCTGATGGATTATTAGATTAGGTTATTCTTCAAGTTTTGGATGATGGTGGGTTATCACATCTCTTGACATGCAGCAGAGAGTAAACCGAAATGTGAATCCTCCCTCTCAAGCAACAAAGGCCCCAATTCTCACTACAAGAATTCTAACTGCACCACAAAGGACACGGCTGTCTGCATGCCCGATAACACCATTGAACTCGAGGAACCCTAGTGCAGGTTGCTGATTATTCAAGGATGTTGACGTGTATTCTTGTCAAAATCATGTGAATTCTTACTAGTCGATATCTACGGATATTATAGATATGGTGCTTTTACCCGTTTGCGATGCGAATACCCGTTTGTGATGCGAGCGCACAAGTACATAGAGAGGAGACACAATTGCAGTGGACAACCGAAAACAAATGGAAAACCATCGGCACCTGCACCGAATATAACTTTACAGCATTTTTCAATAGTTTCGTGATTGATTAGCTGGCAACTAGTAACATTCTTCTTCAATCAATGACTTTCTAAATTTGCATAACCATTCTCCTCGGACTATTCTTCTTATATTTTTGGAGTAAACTTTCAGCAACTTGTATTAAAACTTGCTTTTATGTCTTCTCATGCTGATGAAATTAAGATGTGAAAACATATGGTATATGCATTAATGGTTAATCTTTGTTATTTTTGCCTTCAATGCCGGAGTGTTGCTGAATTACTTTATGATGGGAAGGCTCATTTGTGCCACAGAAAACACTTTTAGGAGAGTCTTTGGACGCATACGTTATGCTATTTTCTTTTTGACCTGTATGCTTCACATGCAGCAACTCTCATTTGCCAAAATTTCTGCCATAGCACTTCAACTCATATCAAAACCAGCCAAATTTGCCTGTATACTTCTAATCAAGTTTTAGGCGATCACATGAGAAACCTAAACTAATATAGTTAAGTAGTTCATAATTCCAATGAATGATTGATTCAAAGAGATTTCTGCTTGGTTGCATTTCCCCCAAATTTGAGCTTGCTTAAAGGTTTTTAAATTTTGATCAATGGATTCTTGAAGAGTGATCCAATTGCAATTGGGTACCTGTGCAGAAGAAATCGGATGCTTGAGGAACTTGGGAGGACAGAAGTTATATTAGATAGGTTGGATCCCACACGGATGGAAAACATTTCTTTAGCATATCAGTTCAACTATTCAGCATCTGGTTATGGATCGACTTAAGATGCTCTTCTATTTTATTTCCTTTGGGGTTCAAGCTTCATGGGAGAAGTGCGGACATCTCAAGTGCCAAAATTTGACATGGATGAACATATAAGTGCCAAAACTTCAAAAAAATACATTTAAGTGTCAAAATTAAAATGGAAAAGAACACTTAAGTGCCAAAAATGAACCAAGTCGGATTTCCGATGAGCCGCATTAGATTCCCGATAACCACGTAGACTGATTTTATTAATAAAATTTTGCCATGTTAGAGTTCCAACAAACCGTACTGAAGTTGACACTTAAGTATTTAATTTTTTTTTTTTTAAAAAGTGACACTTAAGTATACATCTTAGAAGTTTTGGCACTTATATATCTACTCATACTAAATTTTGACATTTTGGGGTGTGCTCCTTTTTGTAATAGGACAATACTTTTCCCGGTGTGGATTGACTTTAGATGTCTTGGAGTCTACATATTATTATGTCCATGGGATTCTAGAAAAAGAGGGTGAATGCATTGGACGATCTTAAGTTTGCATAGGGGCTCGAACACAAAAATGGCAATTAAGCAAAATGTCCTACAATTATGCTTATTTGGGAAATAGTTACAAGTCCATTTAGATGGCTTGAGTTTCTATTCACTTTATGTGTTGGATGAGGAGCTTAGAAGCTAACTATGCGCTGTCTAGATCCTTTAACTTCCATTAAATTTTATGAATTAAAAAAGGTCTATGTCCATTTCTCTTGACACGGTAACTAGTGAGATTTTGAATTAGCCAATTAATATAATGGCACTTGCTGAAATTAAAAACATCATCATGAGGCGTGGAGGTTGATAACCTCCGATTGTTTAGGATGTCATGATGCTATCCAATTTTGGTATATGACCCAATCTTTAAGAATCAAACCATCTAAGTGAAATTCATTTCACGTGAAAAGGCCCAAATTAACTAACAAAGCTTTATCATGAATCCATGTGGTCAAATAGAATTTGCTTGTTATTAATTAGAGTAGCGGTAAAGATTCATTAGTTTAGATATTTTCAAATATAAAGTAATTATATATATATATATACACATTCTGGTGTGCGCGTTAGTATGGGAAGATGCACGTGGTGATGAAGAAATTATTACTTAAATCGTGGCTTAAGAACAAAAAATCCCTCGGTCTCTTTTTATGCATTCGTTGGAGAGAAAAGGGCATCTCATGGGGAGCTCATCCTTTGAGGAGAGCATCACGCTTCATGGGACCCACGCCCGCCCGCACCATCATCGTTGGCGTGTTTTGTTTGTTTTTGTTGCAGCAGTTGCAATTATTTATCTAGACCAGGTGAACAGAACCACGTGATGAGTTCTGTCGTCGCCAGACGCCATTTCGAAATATCTTTTCACTTCCTCGGTCTGTGTGGCCACGCGGCCCATTTACAGACGAACTAAGACAATACATCCTTAAAGTCTGCGATGCGCCGGGGGTATTCTTGCCGACTAACAGGAAGGGAATGGAAAAGGGAAGGGTTAAAGAGGTAAATTTATCATTCTTTAACATTTCGTGTACGACAAGCACGTGATTCATCCGAACGTTCTGCCCCTTCGGAATTCGGACGCAGCTTTGATCCGCTCCACGACAACTCGTTATCAAACGCAATTACCTGCCTTCCACCTTTGTTTTGTTTTGTCTTTGCCCGGGGTCACCTGCAATTTATTTCATCTAGTACAGGGTGGACAGGATCGCGCTATGAGTTACTTTTCAAAACTCAGAACACAATTTGATTTTCTTTTCAAACGCCATCCTCTTATGATCATAGAAAAGGACACAGTTCAATTTTACCCATTATACAGCACCTCAGATCCTTCGAAGCTTACGAATTCTTCAAACGTGACTTTTTTAAAATCATCGTCATGTCGCTTCCTTTTCTTAGTACATTCTTTTTATTCAAATCAGATCGGCTCAAACGGTTGGATCTGCTGGAATCACATACCAGCTTGTTTGGTTCTCCAAACATTACCTTGGACCAGAGAGTTGAGTGGTCAATTTAGTCAATTCTAATTTACCTGTTCTTTCCTTGAAAGGAGGGCATGCGAAAATCTTTACAAGCGGCCCTCGACTTCGATTCATGTATTGGTGCCATTTTCTATATGAGCTTGCTCTTAATTTATAAAAATTTCATTAACTTTATTCAAGGTGTAGTGTAAGCATATAATAGGGTTTTGGATATTTTTGCCTCAAACTTGATTCTTCCTCTATCGAAGGGTCATCCTCTATAGGACGGTCGACATTTATATTAGTAGTTTCTAACTTAAATTAATTGGATTGACTCAAATAATATTAATACGAAAATTTATAAAATTAAACCAGTTCGGTTAAAAGATTTTTAATCCAAATAATATCAATATAATAAATCTAGAATAGTTGCATTCTTGGAAATGTTCCGGTTCCACCTGTGATCCAAATTATGCTTGCATCCTTGCTTCAAGGTTCGATTCTCTTCCACCTTTGCTCGTGGCAAGGCCATGGCGAGGCCACCAGCAAGGTTAGGTGAGGCCAGGCAACTATTGGTGACGGCGAGGGCTTCCCTCGCCCAGTTGCCCAGTGAGCCTTGTCAACCATGGCGGGGAAAAGAATCCAAATGAGGAAGAAGAGGAAAAAAAAAAAGGAAAAGATAAAAAATAAAAATAAAAATTCAAAAATATTATTAAAAATTGCAATGTCAACATTGGCTAGACAATTGGTGTCCATATTAGTTTCAGTTGATCAAATTTGGTCAAATTGACTGAATTAATATAATTATAAAAGATTTAAAATTGAATTGACATAAAAAAAATTATAATTGAATTATGTCAACTTTAAGAATTTCTTAATATTTCTCACAATGCTTTATAGTCTTGAATTAAGGAAAGTGATCACACCAAGCATTTAGTGAATTATTGGGCAGACTAGTGTGATAAAATGTCGAGAAAATTTTCAAATAATGATTTGAAGTGAGACTATTCTCCTAATTGAGAATTCAAAGTGGACTTTTTGTCTAAAAGAAGAGCATGGAATAACAAAAGTTGTTTCAAAATAGTCCCAAGCCTTGCTCTGGGCATTGACATCCAAGAATTTTTTTTTTTTCCTTTTTCTTCCTTTCTTTTTTTTTTTTTTTCAATTCACCATCTTCTTCTTCATCAACAATGATAGCTTGGGGTTGGACTGAGCGTTTGTGACAAGAATGTATCAATGAGCGATAAGGAGTGGCCTCTTGTGAAGGTCATGAAATGTGAATAGGTTCTTAAAGACGTGAACGGCGGTGGAGAGACAGAAGCAGAGGAGGTGGAGGAGACCGTAGAAAACCATTGAACTGGGTATGGATGTGCTTCGATATGCTTGTTTCAGTTTTCAATCAAAACTCATTTTTGGCATTTGAAGCGTTCGTCGATCGACGCGTAGATGAAGGAACAAAACCATGAGAAATACACTCATCATTGTTCCCTCTTTCTTTTTTTTAAAAAATTTTTCTAAACACAGCAGACGCACATGTCGCTATTGATCGAAGAAGAAAAGGACAAGCATGGAGGAAGAGAAACTGTGGAGGACCACGTGATGAGTGCGGTCCTCATCATTCATCATTCCTAAATGTCCTTTTCACTTTGATATATGTGGCCACGTGGGCCAATCACTAAGGGGCTGCATGGCAAACTTTGTTTCTGTTTTTAGGAACAAAATTTTTTGTTTTTTTGTTCCTGGAAACAAAAAAAGAACAGAAATGCGTTTGGACGCGTTTGGACGTGTTTTGTTAGAAGTGTTTTCTGTTTTTAAATACATCCTGGAACAGAAACAAACAAACAAAAAAAGTTGTTTCTTGTTTTGGAACAACTTTGAGAAACACTCCTCTCTTCTCTCTCTTCTCTTCTTCTTTCTTTTTTCTTTGGCCGGTGACGCCATTGAGGGCCGGCGACCTCGCCGGAGCGTCGTCGTAGCTAGGCGAGGATCGGCCTCGCCTTGGCTGGGCGAGCTCGAGCTCGCCCGGATCCGGGCGAGGCCGACCTCGCGCCGGCCCGGGCGAGCTCGGCCTCGCCCAGATCTGGTGAGGCCGCCCCTCGTCGGCCGGTCGCCGGCCATGGCCGAGGCCGGCGATCGGCCAAAAGAAAAATAAAAGGAAAAATAAATAAGAAAAAAAGGAAAAATAAAATAAAAATATTAAAAAATTAAAAGAAATAGAAAAATTATACAAATTTACCAAACGTGTTTATATTCTTTTTATATTTTAAACATTTACCAAACGCGTTTTTTTGTTCAAAAATTGTTCAAGCAGACATACTTTTTTTTATTTTGTTCCCGTAAATAATTTTTAAACGAAACGTTACCGAACGCGCCCTAAGAGACCCAAGAAAACATCCTTAAAATCCAGACCCTAATTAAGAGGAAGGGGTTGTTTTGATGCTCTTCCTAAAAAAGGTGAGGGTTAAAGAAGTAAATTTGCCTCATTATAGAAAAAGCAACCATCACAAGATTTCGTATATACCAAGCGCATCTGGTTCATCCTTCGGGGCAAGAGAAGAAGTCAAGCTTACTTTAGGAGGCCAGGGCTTCTGCTTGAAGTGGAGAAATCATGCCGGTAAGAAAATCACTCAGATGCTCCCTTTTGTTTTGAAATATTTACTTTGATGACTATAGGTTGAGGCATGAAGGTAAATCCTCCAATTATATTTCTTTTTGGGATGCAGACACGACTTGATCTGTTCCAAGAAAATTTATTCTGAAACACAAAACTCAAAAATAATAAATTTCATCTCTACATTGCTCCTCTAGAGAAGCCCCATCTTCATTTTCTTGTTTATTAAAATTTGATAGGGTGGAAAACGTTTGAGTTTTACTTGTTGCGTGGCACTCTACATCCTCTAAAGCATACAAATTCACAAATTACTTTTTCATCTTTTTGGGGCAAGAGAAGAAGTAAAGCTTTGTTTCGATCGTGCTTGAAGAGGAGAAACTACATTGGTAAGAAACACCACGCTGATCTTGATAAATCACTGATACACTCCTTGTTCTGAGATATTTGCTTTGATGACTACAGGTTAAGGTGTGAAGCTAAACCTCCGACCGTATTGCATTTCAAAACTTGGACATGACTTAATTTGTTTCAAGGTAACTTATTCGGAAACGCAAAACTCATTATAGTAAATTTCATCTCTACATTGCTCCTCCATAAAAGCCCCACATTCATTCTCTAATTTATTATAATTGACGGTATGAAAAATATTTGAGTTTTACTTGTTGCGCAGTACAAATTCACATATTACTTTCTCATCCTTTGGGGCAAGAGAAGAAGGAAAGCTTTGTTTGGCTTGTGCTTGAAGAGGAGAAACCGCATTGGTAAGAAACACCACGCAAATCCTAAGAAATCACCAAGATTCTCCTTCTTGTTATGAGATATTTACTTTGATGACTACAGGTTGAGGCGTGAAGTTAATCATCCGATCGTATTGCCTTTTGAGACTCGAACATGACTTGATCTATTTCAAGGTAACTTATTCTAAAACACAAATCCCATTATAGTAAATTTTATCTCTATATTGCTTCTCTAGAAAAGCCCCACCTTCATTCTATAGTTTATTATAATTGATTAGATGAAAAACATTTGAGTTTTACTCATTGCAGAACACTTCACATCCTTTAAAGCATATAAATTCACATTACTTTTTAAAAATAATCGTCACACATATTGCTTCTTTTTTTTAATACATTCATTCTATTCAAAACCCATCAGTATGAACTGTTGGCTTGTTTGGGCATGGTGTAATCGCATACCAATCCTCACTCTAGAGCAGTTCTCGAAACATTTACTTTTGACCACCGGAATAACTGACTTTAAAAGGTGGATAGGGAAGAATCTTTACTTAAGGGACCTCAACTTTGGTTCTCGTATCTATACACAAAAATTTATTTACTGGATGAGCTCACTCTTAATTTATTAAAGCTTCATCCGATGATGCCAAAGTAAAGTGCAAGGGTATATGAAAGTTATACCCACGGGAATTTGGACATCGTTGCTCTTACCCTGCTTTGTCCCCTTATACTATGTGAGAGGATCCACAAATGGATTACAGATTTGGAAGTACGCAGAGAGAGAGAGATTCGTAACTATGAGCCATCAAACTAGCTATATATTTTCATTCATAGAGTAATTAATAAATAAATTCATTTTAGTTTTTTTTTTTTGTCGGTCCCTACTCTATACCTATTTTACACTCACTCTCGACTTTTCTTCCGCTCTTGCAGGGCGTGGGCGTCGAAACCCACTCCTGAAACTTACGCGTCCCCACCCCATCTCTTCCTGAGAAGGTGGGGGTTTGAACCCCCAGTAGCCACCCTTCCAACTTGGAAGGGGGAGGTGGGGAAATTCATTTTAGTTTGAGAAAATATATATGGCGATGGAGTAATTAATAATAAAATATTAGTCTTTTCCCACACATTTTTAAGTGAGAAAGGGGCTTCCTATGGAGAGCTAATGTAAATTATTGCTCATTAACAAAAAAGGTGTCCTTATTAAATGGGATGGGTTTGCGGATAACGTCTTAGCTCACGGGACCACACCACTGTCATAATTTCCTGTATGAATACATTGTCTCTAATGTATGTATCGATTCCTTTTTTGCCAAAGACCTAGGTGCCGAGTACAGCGTCGTTTAGTGAAAGGCCAAATATTAGACAACGTCTATTAGCGAAAGACCAATTTGAAAGCGTACTTCTTTCGATTGCCGAAAGTTGACCATAGCATTACTCGGTTCGAAAGTCTCCTCACGCCTACGAGTTCCAATTGCAAATAAATTGTGACTTTTTTCCTTGGGCACGCTTCATAACTCCTTTCACGATGGACTCCAACATAATGAAAACTAGTATTGCAGAATACTTTTAAAGTGTTTAAAAAAATTAAATTGATTTCCACATTCAACCCCTCATGTATTACGCTACATGTTTGTTCATCTTTTAGGAACCATGAACACGAGTTTTCCTTATCTCTTCCAACAAAATGCTTTTAAGAAGTATTTGATAAGTCTTAATTTACATTTATTCATGTGGATTAAGTTGACTTAAAAAATTTAGGTACTCCATGATTTTTATACCAAAAATATTAGATAAGGACAAATCAAAATTATCATTTTCTTTATCTAGGACGAGGTTTCCTAGATGAAAATTCCGAATGGATTAAATTTTGTATAATATTAAAGGGGACAAAAATGATCCCCTTTTCATATGTCTTCTAAAATATAATTTTTAATATTAAAATAAAATTATAATATACAAAAAAAACCCATGTTGGAACCGACCCGAGTCGCCAACTAGCGGCCCTTATGGGCCTGAAACGCGGGCCCAGTCTGGCTTAAAGAGAGAAAGGCCCAACCCTTTAAAAACGAAATGAACTAAGCGTGGCCCATTAAAGCAGGATAAGCCCAATATGCCTAAATCATTCCTGCCCGAATACCAAACCCTAAAGACCTCACCCGGATCCACTCCGACCCGCATCCGACACGGTACCCAGGCAGACCCGACTTGCTCTCCTCACCCTGCCTCTCGCGGCGCTCTGTCGACCTCGCCCCGAGGGAGGCGGCCGCGGTGAGTGCCACCGCTCTCCTCGGGCTGGCCACGCACCAGGCCGAGGGCCAGTTATCGGCCGACCACCGTCGCCAGCCGAGAAACAGGTCGGCCGCCCCTACTTTGGCCGAGATCTGGCTCGGCCAGGCATGGCCGGCGGAAGCCGCTCGACCCGAGGCCTCCCCAGCGCCGTCTCCCGTCTCTACCCATCCACGTGACACCCAAACGTCGAGCAGACGATCCATCGGGGCTCGGGAACGGACTTTCTCAAAACGGACTTTTAGATCTAGCTTAGGTATTTCGTCGAGCGGATGGCGCGCGACGCGGAACGAGGATATCCCGACTCAACTCGCGCCCGCGCCCCTTTGACAAACGACATATGATGTCCAAATAAGAGGCGACGGTCCGGAATCCGCGTGAGCCGGCCCACCACGAGCTCCGGCCAAGTGAGCCCCAAAAACAGGGCAAGAACAAAGGGACTAAGGGCTACCGGTTCGCTCGGGAACGGCATGGCGGCGGCTCGTCGGCGAGGTTCAAGCGCGGTGGTCACCGAGCTCGTTCCCACTCTAAATGTTCCGGTCGCTCTCTCTCTCTCGGTTCTCTCTCTCTCACCGATCTTCTCTCGGCCCCCTCCCTCTCTCTCCCTGTCCCTTTTCACGGAGGCGGACGACTCATGCGTCCGTACCCGGGGCAGGTGGACTGGCTGCCGTCCGCACGTCCGGCCAGCTGTTCCGGTCATGTCGCCCACCTGCCCGCTTGCTCCTGCTATGTGTTCACTGCTCCTTCCGCTTCTTCTGCCGCTGCTCCTGGTCCGTGTTTGCGTGAGGGAAGGGAGAAGGAGAGGGAGAAGAAGGCCGGGCCGGCGGAAAGAGATAAAGATATGGGCCCCGGCCCGACGAAAGGAAGAGGAAAGAGTTGGGGTAACCCCGGTCTTCTTTCTTTTTTGGAATTTTTTTATTTATCCGAAATAAGGTAAAATAAGGGAAAATAAAATAGAAATAAAAATTAGTTGATGCAAATAATACTAATGTCAATGTGATGTCAAAATCCTTTTTTGTTAAGGTTGAGTTGATCCCTAATTTCATATGCAGTTTAATTCTAAATATTTAGTTAAAATGTAGATGTCAACATTAATATCAGTGTAGGAGATCATTAGTCCGAATCTTTCCAAACCTCTTTGTCTGTCCATCATATAATTCGACACCCTAGTATTAAGCTAAAGTTTAGCCTATGTGTGGGGAACATATTTAAATGTTGAATCATATATTCATTGAACAGCTTAAACTTTTCAAACAATTAATGAAAGAACGTTGGTAACATCACTAAACCTTGTCTAGTCCTATTTTGCTTTGCCTTGGTCTCACCATCTATCTTAAGGCTCAGCAAAAAAATGATAAATAGCAAATGAAAAGGGATGGCTACAATAACAAACTCGCTTTTATCAATCATATGGATGGTGTTGGTGATCAATCAATCATATGAGTGGTGCTGGTGATCACCATCTAGATCACTTGCAAGCCTTGCCTATCTCTCAACCTGATCACAACACCAACGATGACCTTGTAGATACAAATATGAAGTGCATTGATAATAGCTTCTTTTTAGCTTCAAAACTACTTCATCAATGCTCCATGCCCTCTGTTGTGGATATAAGGTTGATTCATAATTTTTTTCCCTTCAATTTTCCCTATTTTTCACTATAATATTGTTTTTTGTGTTCATATCTCTCCCACAATTGAAAGTAAGAAAAAGAGTGAAAATGTGACATTTGCTCTTGCTTCAAGATTCGGTTACTCTTTTATTTTATTTTTCCTCTCTTTGAGGCCTCATTCTCTAAAGAAATCACAAATTTAAGGTAAAGTCCCAATTCTGGCCCGAATTAATTCTATTTATTGACTTTCAATTCACACCCAAATCCCGACATCGGTTAAGTTTTCTTTTTTTATTTTAAGGCTGTTAAGTTTTCATCAACTAATATTATTAAATGTCTCACTTGTATTATCTTTTTTTCAAGTCATAATTATGCATCTGTTTTCCTTTTTCTTTTGTATTTTTTTCCTTTATTCTTCTTCCTTTCACTCGACAACACCCTGACCACCCTCAATCCACCAGCACAATCCACTCAACTCCGTGACTCGCCTTCCACCACTACCTCATCGCCATCCCAGCCCTCCGTCCATCACCATCACCGTTCATCCTCGCTTCCGCTCTCGACAACTGTTGAGATCTTTGTTTTCCCCATCCCTTCGCCGCAGATCTCCACCACTAACGCCTGTACTCTCCGTGGATGACCCCTTGCTTCCGGTGTCCACTAGCCCAGCCACGGCTCGTTCTCGCGGTCGTCAGGCTCGGCTGGCGCACTAGAGCCTTAAATATAGGATCTCAGCTCAAGTGAGCCATAGATTCGTGTTCTGGGTTCGGCTCAACCTCTTATTTGTGTTGATTAAGGTCAAGCACGGTCAACCGCGGCCGTAGCTAGATTTTTGGAGGTCATTGGCCGCCCGTCCATGGTTCTTCTGGCACCTAAAGCTGTTCAATCAGTTTGAACATCATGAAAAAGGAGTAAAATTTTTTCGAAGGAAGAGAAGGCAAAGGTTAGAAAATTCACAGCATTGATTACTCCGGGTCCTGTACGTGTTTCTTGGTACAAAATGGGTAAATCAGAAGAAAGTGTCCATCTATTTTGTTCTGAATAAGATCACGACCAGTTTCTTTACGAAAAAAGCATAAAAATGCAATGACAGCAGAGAAGCATTCTATAGTTAGTCACTTCGCCGTCAAGAAGCTGAAAAAAGAATTGGAAATGGGTTTGGAATACAGATCTAGCTCATTCTGAAGAGCATAAAGGAATCTGTGCAGATGGAGTACGAGGTGGCCATGTACGGATGTGCAGGTAGTGAAAGGAAGAAGGAAGGAAAAAAAACGAAATATGTACACCACAAATGTTAAAACTTAAGGTAAAAGTACAATAACCGACCAAAAAAAAAAAAATATATAAAAGTATAATTGAGTTTTAAAATTTTGAAAAAGTGTAATTAAATCCCAAACTTGTTGGATTGATGTAATCAAGTTCTTCTTAACTTGTCTAATAAAAAATATTGACGTGGTATTTTTTAATTAATTTATTTTTCTTACATGGCATTTTTATTATTTTTTCTTTAAATCTGATTTAAATAATAGTAACAAAATTTTAAAAAGCTAAAATAATTAAAAAAACTGGAAAAAGAAAAAAAAGAAGTTGCAGATCATGGCTGGGGTCTACCATTGTCATCCATTGCGAAAGGGATCGGCAAAGGTTTGCCGACCTTAGGCAACAAAGAGGAGAGGGCCTTCACTGACCTAAGTAAGAGCCAGCAAGGCTCAACCAAATCTAGGTGATGCCTTGGTGGGGGAAGTGCGGCTCGCCCAAATTTGGGCAACGTCGGCCCTCACTTGTGGTTGGTGAGCCTCGCTAGCCCCAAGTGAGGCCTCGTTTAGGCCTCGTTGGCCCTAGGCTCAGCTCGACTGCGCGATGCCGGCCACCCTCTAGAGTTGGGCGACGGCAGTGGCTGTCCCAGGCCACGATCTGCAATTCTTTTTTTCAAGTTTTGATTTTTAATTATTTTAGCTTTTTACTTTTTAAATAAGATTTTAAAAAAATTGCCACGTAGGAAAAAATAAATTAATTAAAAAAATTAGGTTAGTGGTTTTCGTTAGACAAGTTGACACTAATAACGGAATAACTTGGTTGTATCAATTTGACAAGTTTGAGAACTTGATTGTATTTTTTGAAAATTTTAAAATTCAATTGTACCTTTACAACAAATTTTAGGACTTGAAGTGTACATATGCCTTTATATTATTGAAAAAAGTAAAAAAAAAAAATGTGAAATTAAGAATTTTAAACATAATATAAAATGATTTTTCTCAAAGAGATAAAGAAAAACAAAAACTAGAAGCAATAAAAGGGGAAAGGGGCGTGTTTGGCGATGTCCCAATCGAGATAAGTGTTGCCGCCGCTGCCGCTACCGTTGCTCTCGGTAAAAAGATCAATTATTTGAGAACGTCAATCAACAAAAGACCAATCTGCAACCATAGCATTAATCTACTTATAAATGAAGAGATACGTTGAGGTTGCAATAGCATGGTCGATGAAGAAAAATGAAATTAAAAAATAAGTGCCGTCTCTCTTCATGTCATCGAGAATGAAGAAAGGAAGATGTTGAGATCGTCTCCATCAACAAGTCGGAATTCTGTCTGGACTTTTAGTTGAAAATGCCTTGGGGATCGAGATGCCTGGCCATCTCCTGTCTCCATTCGTCATTTCCCTCTAACAGGATACACGAGTTCTCAACTAATCAATTTCTTAATTGCAAGTTGTCTCGATGAAGCCGCGATTTTTTGTTGCTTTGTTTTGTTTGTCTTTGTCCGGTGGTCATTTTGCAATTATTTATCTGGGCAAATGTGACAGAAGCACGTGATGATTCTGTCCTCATCAGGTCCCTCTCTAAAGCACAACTAAACAATTTCTTAATTGCAAGTTGTTTTTTTGATGAACAATGAACGTGGGTATTTGTGTTGCACGTGGGAGGGAGGGAGAGTTTGGACAATACCAAGGTCTGGTCTATAGAATACAACTCATTGGCCTGTTGACTGCTAATTGTGCTTCTTGATGTCTGTGGCAGCACTCGGCCAGTCCAATAAGTCGGCCTTAGTCTTTTTAATTTTTCTTTTTTTTCGCTAGAAGGTTGGGCTCAGTCTTTCCTGCAAGAACTCAGCAAAGGATCCCTTCGTCCTCTAGCCATTCAAAGTCGAAGCCGAAGGTATTGCCGAAGGGATTGCCGAAGGTATTGTAACGTCTTCCTCGATTACAATTCTCTACAATGAATTTTCAGTTCCACACAGTGTCCACTTGTTTTTGCCTCATGCTGATATGTCCACTCATGATATGGTATTATCGGGACTGATTTTGGCCTGCGTTGCCCTTCATCCATCTTGCAGACAAGTCAGAGTGAAGCCAAGAGTCTCAGTTCCCCGTTGCATCCTTACAGTGAAGCCACTCCGGGTACGTGTGTCATTATTATATCTACCTTTCGTATCCTATCGGCTCTTGTTTCATATTCAATCTTCTGTTTGGTAATTTGGTTGTATTAATTTTACCCTACAAAACCCCAAAGACTATTAAAAAAAAATGGAAGAAGAAATAAAATGGGCAAAATAAATTAGAAGTCCAATTTTGACATTACACATTGGGCCAAATTTTAGAGACTATTGATGTCAATTTCCCTTTTCAAAATATTACATATATTGCTAATTACTTCACTTTTTATATTCAAACCGATTAGTATAAACAGTTGGACCGGTTGAAAAAGTGGAATCGCATATTGACTTTTACTCTAATGATTGACTAGACGTCATTTCTTCTTTTCTTGAAAGGTGGGTATGTGAAAACCTTTAATTAAGGGACCTCACCTTCAGCTCATATATTTATACATAAAATTTCTTCAACATGCAACCTCGCTCTTAACTTACTAAAATTCCATCTACTTTATTCTTTGTAAAGTGTAAGTGTGTATGTAGAATAAATCCATAGGAAATTGGACATAGTTGTTTTAAATCTTCTTTATTTGTTTACTAATCGAGAGGATCCAACACAGATAAGCATTTTCAAACATGCGGGAGAGAGAGAGAGAGAGAGAGAGAGAGATCTTTGCAAACACATGCTAACCAAAATTACTCCATTTGATAACAAAAGAGCAAAATACAAATTGTGACTTGATGCTTTTATTTTAGGGTTAATACCTTAAAAAACCCCAAACTGGTACACCTGTGACAAATTTACCCCAAACTAATTTTTTGACCATGAAAAACCCCAAACCGGTATACCCGTGACAAATTTACCCCGACTAACAAAAAAACCCTAAACTCGGTACATTTATGACAAATTTACCCTAAACTAATTTATTCGACCGCAAAAAACTCCAAACTAGTAAATTTGTGACAAATATACCCTTCGCTAAATTGGATTAATAAAAAAAAATCACAAAAATTGTAAACCGTAACAAACGGAATGTAAAATCCTAAATTGGTATATTAATCAACTGTCACGTGTCATTTAACTTAATAATTTAACGAAAAAATTTAATAAAAACTAACAGAGGGTAAATTTGTCACAAGTGTACCAGTTTGGGGTAAATTTGTCAAAGGTATACCAGTTTTGGGTTTTTGGTGGTCAAAAAAATAATTTGGGGTAAATTTGTCACAAAGTGTACCGGTTTAGGGTTTTTCAAGGTATTAACCCTTTATTTTATTATGCTTAGCACATGACTACATTTTCTAACAAAAAAAGGCCTAACTTGTTGATGCTCCATCTACCTCACAACCTCACTTGATAAGTGATGAAAGAACAAATGATAAAAATTTAAAATATGATAAATGCAACTTTTTGACCTTCTATTCCATTATATGAATTGGGAGAAACAGAATATAATATGTTAAAATAACATATCAAGTAACAATTTAGGTTTTTGTGGTAGCTTGTGTGAGCTCATAAATCGCTAGTGAGTAATGATACTCAAAAGTAAATGGATAGAAGAGCGAAGATATGATCGTCCAACGAAAATTTGTTGATAAAATCTGAATTGTAGAACCTTCAGCTTTCATTAAATCTAATGGATCAAAAACATACATGTCCCTTTTTCTTAACATAACCAATAATAAGATCCTGCATTTGCCCATTATAACGCATTAACTGAATTATAAAACATAATTATGAGGGGTAGAGATTTATAACCCTCGAATATTTAGGATGTCACTATGCCATGTAATTTTGCCCAATGAACATGATCCACTCCCAGGCTCTGCAAGAGGCAGGGCAAAAAAAGTGTATAGTAGAAATGGAATAGGACCGATCAAAAAAAAAAAAAAACACGATCCACTCTTTTTTGTTAACTATCTTTCCTCCTAATTAATATAGAACCTTTTATTAAATTTATGAGTTGAAAGTTCCAGACTACAAGCCGTCCATTAGCTATATATTTTCAAACACAGAGTAATTAATAAGTAAATATTTGATAGTGCGGAATAGTATGAGAAAATGTGTAGGGCATTGAAGAAATTATTGCTTAGGTCCTCAAGATTATGTTTTGACTTGGTTATGCCTCATAGCTTCTTTCTTGACGAAAGGTTTATCCTATCTAGCGAGTGCTGGTACCGCATATATTTTTAAAGTGTTTCACGAAACTGAGGATTTTTCCACGTATGATCCCTAATTGATCAAGCAGCAAATTTGTTCAACTTTAGGAAGCATGAACACGAATTTTCCTATTTCTCTTCCTACAAAAATGCTTTTAAAAAGAATTTGATAAGTCCCGAAGTACATCAATTCGGTAATATACATGCATTCATGTGGATTAGTAAACTTTGAAAGTTCAAGTACTTCAAGTTTTATAATATTTACATGTTTGATAAGGAAAAATCAACATTTCAAATTTATTTTAATTAGGATGAGAAGTTTCTTTAGATGAAAATCTTTAGTCCATAAAATATTTTATAGGATCATCGCAGAAGCATTGACATCTATCATAGGGACACAAATAACTTAACTTTTCAAATGTCTTTTAAAAAGCATTTACTATAAGGGGATAAAAATGTACCACCGTTGTTTTTTCTGTCCAGCAGATTTACATGGCAATTATCATAAACAAATGGTGCTTACATTACATATATGCCTGACGTGTCTTTTTTACCATTAAAAAAGTAAAAAAAAAAAATTATAAAAGAGAACATAAAAAACAAAAAAGTAGAAGCAGTGAGAGAATACGTGCTTTTATTTTTTCCTGACATATTTAGAAAGTGAAACAAATTTGACCCCTTTGATGTCGATGCTTGATTATTTATTTATTTTTTTTGCTTGAATGTGACCCACCATTTATGTGAGAACTCAAAACGGCACTCCATCCCACGGGCCACCGTAACCACCAGGCCCCAACTCTCCTCATTAACAACTTCCTATGTCCAAGTCAGAAACAACCGACTTCGTCTGGGCTTAGGTTGAAAAATGTCTTTAAAGGGGGTCAAGATATCTGGCGATATCTGTTTGTGAAATTTTGAGGAGACAACTATCAATTATTCTAAAATCTTAAATTATTAAATAAAAGTATGGTTTAATATTTAACTTTTTTAATATTTTTCCTTATGCTTATTCTAGTATGTTTGCCTCATAGTAAGCGTGGGCATATTTAATTGAAGAAGTAAATGGTGCCTAAAAAGATCACTATTCTAAAAACTTAAGTTATTAGATGAATACATAGTTTAATATTTAATTATTCTAACATTATTCCCTTTCATTATTTCATTTCCCTCTAATATTTCTTGACTAATGAACTTCTCAATTGCAACTTTGATGATAAAATTGTGATTTTACGTTGTCTTGTTATGTTTGTCGTTGTCCGACGGTCATTTGCTAATTTATCTAGGCAAATGGGACAGAAAGGGACAGAACCACGTGATGATTTCTGTCCTCATCATATTTCACTAAGATTATACGTTTCTCAGTTAATCAATATCTTAATTGCAAGTTGTTTGTTGATGAATAATGAGCATGCGTACTTGCGTTGTGTGCGTGCCTGTGAGTGAGAAAGAATTTGGACAATGCAACTTTTCTCAAGTCAAAAAGTAGGAGCGAGTAGTGGTCAGTATAAAAATGTCATTACAATTAAGATGAATAGGAAAATTGTATTAAAAAATTAACAATCTAGGCAAGGTAGTATTTTATTGACCAAAATTATAAACCTAAGAATTTCACAGAATTTTATCCATCTGAAATTACGAAAAGTATGTTTAATTAATAATTAATTGATTTTCAAACACAGGAGGATATTTTAGTCAATTAGTAATAAACAAAGAACGTGAAGAGAAGTCGAGAGAGAAAAAAAAGCAGGGTGAATTGGTGATTGACCATGTTTTCAAGCATAGAAGGTTATTTTGATCGATTGATAATAAAATATTTGTAACAAACGAAAGAGGGGGAAAAATGGCCCCACCTATTTATTTTATCTAAGAAGTACACGGCATCTTTTGATTTGTAACCTCTACTTATTGCTTTCTCTCAAAATCACAAAAATGAAAAGAAATTTTTTTAGCTTTGAAATATTGAGAAAATGTTCTAAATGATTCTGACTGTCAATTTTCAAAAGAACCGACGATTGTTGAATTAGTATGAAAGAAAACAGGGACTACAGAAGCAAAATAATGAAAACAAATAAAAAATCTAGCCTTCTACTGCACATGGTAGACCAGTGAAGTGTTGCTTGTCCTCGTAAAATAATCAGCAAGTTGTCCTCGTAAATCAGTAACGTTTTACTTGGATGCACCGAGTGCAGTGAGCCACCGTCGTGGAGCGACCAAGTTTTTTTCCCATGTAACTGTACGTCCAAGTTGCTCTGGCCGATTTTCCTCAGTCCCTGTTTATTTACATCGCTCATACTTCCGCACACTCCAGCCGTTCTCTCTCTCTCTCTCTCTGTGAATTTATTTCGCCGTTCTCACTGATTAGCTCTGTCCTCTTTTCAGTTTGCTTCGCACCTATTTGTTTAGGCGAATAACAAAAGGACGCGACAAGAAGAGGAACGAAAGACGGGGGAAAAAGGGAATTCTAGAAATTAAAGAAGTAATTATGGGTGCGGAACTTGCTACCTCCGTTACATCGAATCTTGTGTCGAAACTTGGCGAGTGCCTGATTGCTCCCATTGGACGCCAATTTGGGTACGTGCTGTACTACAAGAGCTACGTCGAAGATCTTGAAAATGGAGTCAAGGAGCTGAAGACTGCACAGGAGAGGGTGGAGCACTCCGTCGATGAAGCCGTGTATAACGGAAAACCTATACACAAGGATGTTGAGAATTGGCTGAAGAGTGTGAAGGAGGAGACGGAGAAGGCAGATAACTTGTTAAAACATAACGAAAGTGCAAAACATGCTTGCTTCCGTGGGTGGCTTCCCAACCCTCTGGTGCGCCATCCAATTGGCAGGAAGGTGAAGAAGGTGACTCAAGTCATTCAGGGTCTCCATGACAAAAGCAATAATAGTATCTTCCAGAAAGTCTTTTATGAGAATACTCCCAAAGGAATTGTCACTGCTAACACTTCCGCTGCAAGATCTGTCCACGGGAAAGAAGATGTCCTGGAGTCGAGGGCTTCAATCACAGAGGATGTAATGAAGGCTATAGCTGATGACAAGATGCATGTAATTGGGGTGTATGGACCGGGGGGGGTTGGTAAGTCTAAGCTTATGGAGGACGTAGAAAGGCGAGTTAAGGAAGAGCGACTATTCGATGTGGTTGCTACGACAAATGTATCGCGTAATCCAGATCTAAAAAGAATTCAGGGAGAGATCGCTTATGCACTGGGTTTGAAGCTAATGAATGAGGAAACTGCTCGTGGTAGAGCAGATCTTTTGTGCAAGAGGTTAAAGGAATATTCTGAGAAAAAGATTCTCATAATTTTAGATAATTTGTGGACAAAGTTAGAGTTGAAGGAAGTCGGAATCCCTTGCGGATACGAAAATAAAGTAAGAGGTTGCAAATTATTACTAACATCTAGATACCGAGATGTTTTGTATACTGAGATGGGCTCTGACCGAGAATTTCAACTCAATATGTTAGAGCATGGAGAAGCTAGAATGCTTTTTGAAAGGATAGTGGGGGATAGAGTTAACGACCCTGAATTTAAGAGCTTGGTGGACAGAGTGGTCAAGAATTGTGGAGGCTTGCCTCTTTTGATTCTCTCGGTGGCAAAAAGGTTGAAGCGTGGAGATTTGCCTGAATGGAGGAATGCTTTCACCAATGTAGAAGGGTCGAGTGTAAAGTCAATAGTGGAACTAAATTACAATGACTTAGAAGAGGAGAGGATCAAATCATTGTTCTTGGCTTGTGCTATACACTCTAGACCTCACATGAGGGATACCCTTATCTACTGCATGGGTCTGGGTTTATATGAAAAATTCAGCAAGACCATCGAAGGTGCTCGAGATAGGTTGATTATGGATCTACGTCGCCTGCTTAACTCTTCTTTGTTGCTAGGCAGTGATGACCTTGAAGGGTTAAGCATGCATGACTCATTTATTGACGTGGCCATCTCTATGCATGACAAGTTTATTGACACGGAATGGAACGCCTTGGTTGGGAGAAAGGATTCTGGGTTTAAAGAATGGTCAAAGTATGATCTCAGAAAATGCACCGCAATGTCCTTCAGATTTGTTGGCATTGACGAACTTCCTGAAAAATTGGACTGCCCAAACATGAGGATTCTTCTGTTATTTGAATACAATCCATCTCTCAAAATGCCTGAGTCATTTTTCGAATCTATGGAGAAGCTCCAAGTCTTGGACTTGACTGGCTTATCTTTTACCCCTCTACCTTCGTCGATGGAGTTCCTGGAAAATCTCACGTCACTATGTCTTGACGAATGCCGTCTGGAGGATGTGACTGCTCTTGGAAAGCTGAAAGGATTGCAGTTCCTAAGTTTTCTCAGATCTACAATTGCTCGGCTTCCCAAAGAAATGGGTGAACTAACAGAATTGAGATTTTTGGACCTGAGAGAGTGTTCCACCCTCAAAGTTATTGAACCTGGCGTGCTTGAAAGCTTGGTTAATTTAGAAGAATTGTATATGGAAAACAGTTTTGATCAGTGGGAGGCCGAGGATGAAACCCAGCGAAGCAACGCTAGCCTGGCTGAGTTCAAGAACATGAAAAAGTTGAGCACTTTGCACATTACCATTCCTCATCCAGCTAGTCTCTCAAGAGACCTGCCATTTGGGAAACTGAACAAGTATAAAATCCAAATTGGAGGCATTAAGCAATGGTGGGATGAAAACAAACAATCCAGAACTTTAAATCTTGAGCTGGATTCCGACATTCTTCTCCATGAAGTGTGGATGCAAGAATGTTTGGGGAGAACGCAAGATCTCCGCTTGGATGGATTGCGAGATGACAGAGATAGTATTCATGACTTGTGCACCAAAGATTTTCAGGAATTGAAGTATCTTCAAGTAGAGAATAGCCCCTCATTTCAGTACGTTGTTCACTCCACAGAGGATATGAAGTGCATCGCATTTACGAGATTGGAATCGTTGTTTCTCAAGAATCTAAACAACTTGGAGAAGATTTTTCACGGCCGTCTTGCCCTAGAATCCTTTAGCAAATTAAAGATTGTGAAATTGGATAATTGTGGTGAAATCAAACTTTTGTTTCCTTTGTCCCTGATGAGAATATTCTTGCAGCTAGAGGACATTGAAATAAGTAGATGCTACTTGATAAAGCAAATTATTACAGATGCTAACGCAGATGAAGTTGGAGATGAAATAGATGTTGATCCCCAAGTGAAGTCATGCAATTTGCATAGGCTAACATTACAAGACTTGCCGGAGTTGACGAGCTTCTATAAAACTATGGACCATTCGGTTGTACTCTTCGAAAGACAACAGGTAAAATTCATGTTTTCTAAAACGGTCATGTTTTCGTCCATCAAGATCATCCTAATTGAGGAAACTTTCTCCGGCTAGTCTTAAGATCCAGGAGCTATCAATAAACATTGCCTTCAATTGATATAGTTCCCACACGGACTTCAAAAAAAAAAAAAAAAAAAAAAAAAAATTGACTTGTTGAAATATTTACCTTGAAGGTACAATGTAAGGCGTTTTGTGTAATATGCATTTATTAGCTATACGAACAAAAACTTTTTAGCAACATTCGGATCGTTTAGTATTTTGTGTTAAAAAGTGTTGATTTTGTTCAAATGTGAAAAAAATTTGATTCATAAGCACATTGAAATATTGACTTTAGAGTTATCTCAATTTGCTTTTGATATGTGGGTGCGTACTAATGTGATACGTTTTGCATTTTATAGGAAATGAAATTTTATGCATGGGTATTATAGAGGAGTCTAATAGCACATATAAATATTTTTTTAATTAAGACAAAATGATGATTTAATTTTTTAAAATCTAATTGCTATGTGAGATGTAAATGCATAAAAACATTAATATTAGCTAATTACATCTACATGTGTTATGTTATCAACATAATTGAAGAAGTACTATACGATGTATTGATTTATCAATTAATCTAAAAGTTTATTATTGCTTTATGGTAAAGTATATACACATACAGTTATGGATAAAATCGTAACTTCAAGAAAGTATTTCCGACCTATATAATTTGTATGAACGTCATTTAGTAATTATGGAAAATGGTAGGATTCTATTATATCCACTTGATTAAAGCGAAAAAAAAAAAAAAAAAACAGTGAATGTAATTTAGTGATTGTGTGAAATAACATCCAGATCAATTGATTACAGAAAATTATTTTGCAATTTTCATCTTAAGTACATTAGTGCTTGGGTAATTGAGACGATTAAGTTGCTGTTTTTTTCTTTCCATTAATTGTGAAAAGTTGGGGAAGGTGAATAAACCTCAGTGGAAATGTGGTTCTACACAAAGTCCCATCATATAAAATTTTCTATACTCTTGTATGGGAGTTGATGGAACTTTTATGTGACAATGGACTGAGAATTTAATTATAATGTTCGATAGGTAAATATGAGTTTGTTACCCTCGGTAAAATGAAATGTTAGTGGAATAATTAAATTTTTTTGTTTTGATTTAAGTGAGATATGGATGTTTTGTAGTGATCAAATCTACCATAGATCTTCATTCTAACAACGTTTCTAATATTCTTGGTAGAATTTATGTGCGGCACATGTTTAATTTTTTTTTTCTGTAATAAATGTTGCTTGAAAGTATTAACTAGAAATGCATCTAGCATTAATTTGTGCACTACTGTTTCGAATTATCAAATTTTATAACTATGCTGTTAGTACAAAATAAAAAATTCGGAACCCCTTTTCTACCTATTTTTTAAAATTATGTTTATCACGTGACACAAACCACAAAAGCAAGATGCTGGACTGAAATCATTATCAAATCAAGCAATTCTTTTTCTTGGCTACACGACTAAAACTTTCTATTTTCTACAAGAACTAACTTTTTTTTATGACGAGGAAGCATATCTTGGGTCCTCATATTTTAAAACTAGATTGTTTGTTGAAATTGACTTGGATGACCATGCGGCGCTGTTATGACCAATTCATGGATGTTATGGCCACCAATGGATCTTACGGAGATGAACCGTTTTTCTAACATTTGGTCGATGTGGCATCTATTCCACTTTACATCAATACCAGAAAATAATGGAGCTTATAGTGCTATGCATGGGAACATTTAATCTTAAGACTACTTTAGTATTTCTCTTATAAATTTATAATTACTTTTTACTTTTACTTTTTGGAACATTTTGGAAAAAATGCCAGGCTTAATTTACACCTACAAATCAATTAAAAGTATACTTTTATTTTTCAGTTTATCAATTTAGTTCATAACTATTTAGGAGAGAATTATTAAGATTTTTTTTTTTACACTATTATTTGAGATATTATATCAGACCACATCGAAAAATCAATTGAGCCTATGCCAATGAATTTCTAAAATTTAGGCAGGTTGCACAAAATGTGAGGCTAAATTCAGTAACCTCAATAATTGATCCTCGTTAATATATGTATAATAAAGTCCAAATACATAATATATAAATGATAAGTAAGTGTAAAGTAGATAATTTTATAGAAGGATAAGGGAAAATTCAAAATCACTGCTCCGCTTTATCTTCCATTATTTTTAGATCTACTATGTGAGATTATTTCTTCTGTTATTATTTCACATGCAACTCGTATTCATACTTTCTAGTTAATAGCATTGTTATGAGATCATGTGATGTTATTCACCCCTTGCAGCTAATAAAGCTGCAGAACCTGGAAGCTATAGCGGTTGAAAGATGTCAATTAATACAAGAAGTATTTGACCTTGACGAGCTGACGACTAGTGGGGATGTCAAGATTCTATGGCAATTAACTAGATTAACCTTGAGTGGCTTACCAAGGTTGGAACGCATATGGAACAAGAATCCAAGAAAAGCATTGTGTTTTCGAAATTTAAAGACACTGAAGGTGCAAAATTGCGAGAGCCTGAGGTTTCTTTTTTCTTCTTCCATGGCTAAAGCACTCGTGCAGATAAAAGAAATAGAAATAGCGAGTTGTGCACTGATGGAAGAAATTATGTATGTGCAAGAAGAAGAATTAGAGGAAGCTCTGACCATTGACACTGTTGAGTTTCCTTTGTTAACCTCCTTGTCTCTTAAGGAATTGCCAAACCTCAAGACATTCTCTTACGGAAAGTATTATATCCACTCTCCATCCTTAACAAGATTGACAATATTCGGATGCCCCAAAATGATGACATTTTCTTCATTCAAAGGAAGACAACAATCGATGACAGCTGATACAGGTTTACAACAAACATTTGGTTGTATCAACTCTAGCTTGTCCTTGCCTGGCTTCTTCAATGAAAAGGTAAGCATCTGTAGTATTTTTTTGTTGATGAGTGAAGCAATTTAGTAGATACTGGATCATTATTCTGTACCAAAAGATTGGCACCTCGCGGTGGAGAAACTAACTCGCTGTTGGTCATTCCCAAGGGGCATAGGCAATCTAAGTTATTGTGTACTAAAATAACTTGATCACGCTTTTTCAAAAATATTTAGAACTTAAGTAAACCAATTGCAAGGTCTAGGACTTGACTACATCTCATAAATAATACATCTCATAAATAAGACAAATAAACAACAAGTTGGTTGAAGAATCTGTCATATATCATTCTCCACAATAGGGAGATTTGGATGTGCATCTTGGAAGTATAAGGCTATGCTAAGTATTTTAGTACAAACTTTAGCATCATGAATTTGCAATTTTGTGAATGATCAATAGGGGAAGTTATGTTCCGGATTTTACTAAATTTCAGAAGGTTTTCCTGTAAATTCATCCATATTGGTTAGTAGAATTTTGCTTTACTCACTTCACTATTCCCACAAGCATAGTCCTTATTTAACACTTGAAGACAATGAGAGCACTTATCTATGCTATTTTGCTCAATAGCGAACTAATTTTGGATTGTTTGCTTGTCTTTTTTTTTTTTTTTTTTTTTTTTTACAGTTTTTCATTGAATCTATTCAATTCTTGCTAAAATTGTTGAAATATTCTCTCAAACCACTAAAATTTGTTCAGACTCTTGAAGATTATTAAGGATTTATTATAACCACAATCACATCAATAGTCAAATTACTCGTGACAGTCAACATTGTTAGAGTAGCATGATAATCATAATAATAATAATTGCCATGCCGATTGCCATGATAATCTTGATAAGCCCTACTCTTTTCAAATTTTAAATATCAGAGTTCAAAAATATTGTAACATTATTCAAAGAAAAAATTTACCAAACATAGAGTGGCTACAAATTAGAAAGCCTAGCAGCTAAAGTTTCAACAAGCATGAATGCCACATATTTCATTAGCATATCAAATCAAAAATGCAAGTGTAGCATCTAAAATAAGTACTATAGCGTTGGCCCTTGGTCTAGAATAGTTGCGCAACGATAATACATAGTTAAAGTGAAGTTTTGATGCCAATTAATGTTGAAGAGATCTAGCTTAATGACCAATTGATGAAGAGCAGATTGAGATCGAATACCAACTAATGTTGATCAAAAGTATGTAGAAAGTTAGGTTTAGATCATTGGAAGTGAAGGAAAATTAGATGATAAGAAAAGATGGAAAAACTAAGGAGATATGGAAGAGATAGAAAGGCCAATTCGGGGCGGGGGCAGGGGGAGGGAGATACGTTGAATAGGCAAACTTAGCCATTAAATCAACTCATCATTAATACTAAAGAAAATATTTAATTGGTTTATATTTATAGGCAACTTAAATAAGAGATGAACTACTAACTGGAATAAATTAAGATTAATACCTAAGTCTTGATAATTTCAAATAACAAACTTATAAAGAAACAAATCAGCTAGTGATCAAAGAGTCCCGTACAACATAAATTAAATAGTACGTACTTGCATTTACCATCTTTTGATTTAATTGTTTGGTCCTTTTCTTCAGTATTTGTTGCGTTTTCTTTGAGTCTATACTTTGTCGGAGAACTTTTGAAGTGCAAGATCCATGAAGCATTGGTTTGTGCGAATTGGTTTCTGTTTTGTCATTTGCAATTCAAAGAAATGGGACAATATATTGGCTATTGTGTTTTTTAGTGTTGTAATGAGCCAAATCTAATATGGGCTAAATTTGAGGTTCATGGGAGACAACTTATGCACGAAATGAATATGGTTGTCTAACTGAGAAGGCTATGGTTATGCTATTGCTTAAACATAATGCTTAATATATATTAGAAAATTTTCTACTTTAAAATTACATGACAGGTGAATGAATTTTAGGGGTGGCATCCGCTAAAAAGAAATAATGTACGTCTAGTCTTCTTTTCTTTCTATTTTTTGATAATATCCATCATGTGATTTTCTTTTTTCTTGAAATCAAAGTATTCTCTATTTTGAAAGAATAGAGAATTGGCTCAAATTAATTAAATTAAAAATAACAGGTTGAGTTTCCTGCTTTGGAGTCGATGGAGATCTTGCACATGGAGAACATGGAGAAGATATGGCCCGATGATCTTGATTCAAATGCCTTTGGCAAACTCAAAATATTAGTAGTGGAGCATTGTGAAAAACTTTTATCCATATTTTCATCTTATAATATGCTCACAAGATTTCAAAACCTAGAGAAGATAACTGTGACCGATTGTGGATCCTTAGAAGCAGCATTTCAAGTCCAAGACTTCGAATTTAGCGAAGCTTGTTCTACAAATTCTTTTCAATTGGGAGAAATAGTTTTGACACGGCTCCCGAAAATGAAAATGTGTGGAATGGACTTCCTCAAGGAGGTCTTACCTTTGGACGCTTACAATGCGTGAAGGTTGTCGAGTGTGAGAGTCTCAAAAGTTTATTTCCAACATCGGTGGCAAAAATATGACACAATTCAAAGAACTTTTAGTGAGGGATTGTGGGGTGGAGGAAATTATCGCGGAGAAAGACGGAGTAGGGATGAGTGCAAGTGATCGCTTCTTTCCGCAATTAACCGACCTAAGATTACTTGAGTTGCCGAAATTGGGGAGCTTCTACCGGAATAGTCATACTTCAGCATGGCCACTCTTAAAGGAATTGCGACTAAGGCATTGCGGCAAGATGAGGTCATTCTTATTTGCATGTGAATTTCAACGCTACCAAGGTACAACTACCAGTGAGAAACAATCTGCACTCTTTTCTTTTGAAAAGGTACTGCCCTTATCAATGATTCCATCTCTTTGCTATTGTCTTCATTGGTTTATGTGCACAGCTCTTGGTGCGTTGTTATTTTCTCAAGGAAATTGAAATTGTCAAACATTTCATGCTTGTTGATGCTCACCTAACCACACCTATGAATTGCTTATAAATTTAAAAATTATTTGCAGTTAATTATTTCCAGCTCATATTTTTTGTTATATAAATCTATTGATCCCAGCTTTTACTTCGAAGAACAACACTTTTTATTAAATTAACTTGCATAGATAGCCATGCTTCTAATGAGCCACTCGTATCTTATGATTGAGATTTACCTATTTAATTTAATTTGACCAACCTCGTCCCCCAATTTTCTCGTATCTTATGATTGAGATTTACCTATTTAATTTAATTTGACTTGTTATTATGTTCACTTCGAATATTGCTAGCTTAGCTACAAAACAAAATTCCATCCTTGAACATCTTGAACATGGTTCATAATTGTCAAGCACCATGGATAATTTTCTTATCTGGTCACATGTTAGTAACTCATCAATAGGCTTAAAAAAGGACAAACTTTTTTTCTACTTTCAAATCATCAATTACTTTAATAATTTACCAACTTTTATTCTGGCCTACCAACAGATTTGAAATTACTAATTTTATTTGAAGTTAATAAATTAAATTTGATTGGTGTAGCAATATTAGTCACATTAAGACTTCATTCGTTTCACAAAAAATGGAATTTATGTAAAAAAAAAAAAATAAATTGAAAAACGATCGTTTGTATTGTTTATAAAAATAAATGAATGAAACATATTTTTATAATCTACAAAAATATTTAGATATAAATTACCATCAACAATGAAAAGAATTTTCATTGATTAATTATTATCAAGCGATATAAGCGATTATTTTTAGGAAAATGTTTTTCAAAACATTCATTTTCTATAAAATACAAACTAATTTTAGTTACTTGCCACCTTATTATTATCTTGTTAGGTTGGAAAGTACCAACATTTTCAAAATTACAAACTATTTTAATAATCAACCAATATTTACTCTTGTGACAAGCCAACGCCTCTCAAATTACAAAATTTATTTTGAAATTACAAAAGAAAATCTAATTGATGCACCAACAATCATCATATTAAGATAACAACGGATTTTATTAATTGACCAACTTTTTATTAGATATTGAAAGGTACTACTATATATTTATATTTTCAAGATCACCAACTATATTAAAACCCTGCCAACGTTTATTCCTATGGCTAACCAATGCTTTTCAAGTTACAAACATTCAATCAAAATTACCAAACTTAATTTGAGTGGTATAATAGTGATATACCGACACAAAATTAGGTTCCTTTTTAACCGCATGGAACGTTAAAAAGATCCATTTATTTGAGGCTATGTATTTTTTATTTGTTTCGTTGCTTATCTGATGTTTAACTTTGCTTTTGTAAGAATGAACAACTTGTCTTCATTATTTACTCTTTTTTCCATCGAAATTTTGAACTATCATCTCTGATTCTATCTTGTTTTATTGCTTTTTCATCCATGTCCCGTCATTTCAAATTTTCTTTTCTTCTCCTCTCTCTTTTTTTTTTTTTTTGCCAATCATTTGTTGAGTTTGAATGCATTCTTCTCAGAGTTACACGAAAATGAAGCCATATGATACTTATGATCTATAGTAAAATAGATATGAGAATTCTAGCTTTGAAAATAATATGCAACATTATTACAACATCTTACTATTGGGACACATACACTACCTATAAAAATAGCCTGATTTGTTAAAACAAGCAAATGTAATTTTTCCATTTGAATTTAATTAGTTACAATTGAAATAGCTAAAGCATCATTGATTAATAACTTTCTTTATCCAAATTCACAAAATATATTGTGATTGAATTGGGCACACCACATCAATCAAAAAATAAAAATAAAAATTGGGCACACCACTAACAACAATCATCCCTCGTATAATGACCATCAATGCTTGCTCGTCTACTTCCTGAAAGTTGTGTTTCTCCTTATTTCCCTAAACTGAAGGACATTTTAGTCATTGGACTTTCGGTGGCCTAATTAAACAGATTCCCTTCCGCAGGTCATTCCACACTTGGAGGGATTGACATTAGCAAGGGAGGACGTTGCGATGATACCGCATCATTACGTCTTTTGCCATCTCAAAGAGGTGTCTTTGGCATGCTACCATGATGAAAATGTCGCTTTTCCTTCCAACTTCCTTCTCCACAGATTCCCCAATCTAGAAGAGCTTGTTGTGATATGTAGTTCCTTCGAGGAGATATTTCCAGAAGATTTGTTTGGACATGGGGGAGCGACTCCATGTGGAGAACTAATTGACATGGAAAAAACTCTCATGGCACTACAAAATCTAAGACGACTTCGGCTATTTAGGCTGTGTAACCTGAAGCGAGTTTGGAAAGATGGCTCCTTGATGGCTGAAATTCTCAAACAAATTGAAGTTCTGGAGGTTGTGGGGTGCCCAAGTTTTTCAATTGTACTTCCATCCCCGACTTCATTCCAGAGATTGACGAGTTTAAAAGTAGAGGATTGTGCTAGTTTAGTTCATATGGGGACTTGCTCAACAGTGACAAGTCTGGTCCATCTTACTTGGCTATTCCTAGGAAACTGTGGTGCGATGGAAGAGGTGGTGACAGATGATGGAAATGGAGTAGAGGAGATCTCTTTCCCCAAGCTGCATTGGTTGATACTTGACGATTTACCAAGCCTTGAGAGCTTCTCTTCCACTAATTGCACCTTCAGATTCCCCAGGTTGGTGCATATCATCGTCATGAAGTGCCCCAAGATGAATATATTCTGCAAGGGTGCCTTGAGGACACCGAACCTAGATAAAGTACTCATCTCCTACGTAAAGGATGAATGGCGTTGGGAGGGTGACCTTAATACCACCATCCGAACCTTATCGGCTTGAAACGATCCACTCCGAATTTAGCAAGATAGGTAAATCTGTGTGCCTAATTATGTTTGTCTGAATCTGGTGTCAATAGGAAGAAATTTGCATTCTTCAAATTCTATATTGGCTCATAGTAGGTTGGTCTTTCTTAAAAGAATGTTTGACTAGGTTTTAAAGGAATTGTCACGCGATTTGATAATTAGGGGCTTTTGAGCACTTATTCATCCTTGCATTCCAGGTGTTTGATGAATTGCTCAGCACAGCCTCTGTTAGTGCAGCTTTGAAGATTGTGAGATTTTGTTATATGGGGTTGTGTGCTCACCCACTTCTCTCGTTAAATTTGATGAGTGTCTTATGGATAACATTTCTTTCTGTCAGGTGTCAGCTCGCTATGATCGAGGTGGCTACTTTCATTTGCTAGAAAGTCTCCTGTTGTAGGATGTTGAAGCAAGATTTTTGCTACGTGTGCACTAATAATGTTGTAGTGCACGGTGTTGATACCTCTTGACATGGTGTCTTTGTGCCGACATTGGTATTCACAGTAGGTGCTTCATTGAATTTATCATTCTTTTGCTAGCTTGGGATGTCTTCTCTATGTCATTTCCTTGATGATGGTACCGGTGTAGTAGAATGGTTGAGCAAATAATCAATTGAATGTGGGGGTACTCTTAACATTTGTCGAATTGTATAGATATTTTGTATGAGTGCTGGCTTTTAGGCAAAAGTTTCTTTGGAGTTGGACTATTTGGATGATGAAAACGGTGGCATGCACTAACCAAAAGGGCACGAAGTCCAAGAATCCAAATAAGCGCATGTCCTTCAAGCAGCACAACATAGCCTACATGGAGCTGTTCACGCTAGATGTTATATCTCCAAGCACTTCGTCTCTACTTCACTCACTCACTGGGTCACGAGCAAGCAGGGCACTGTTGCGGGTACCAATTCTGAAGACATTAGAGCCTTGCTGATGTCTCGATTGGACATACTGGCATGTTTGGCTGAAGGCAGATTTTGGTAAACCAGGCGAGGGAAGCTGATGTGTGCACTGCTTCCCATACTCTAAGAGAGAGGGACAAGTTTGAAGGAAAAATCATAGCAGTAATTCAGTCTCTGATTGACAGTGGCATTGATACTAAAGTTTATTTCGACTGATTTTCCTTCCTTGAGCATGATCTTGTTTGTATGCACTACTCTTAATGGAAATATACTGACATCTTTGACATTGTATTGAGAATATGCAGAATGTAGTGTTGGTTCATTTGCCAGTTGCATATAGATAACTATGACTATTTGTTTCAGTAGCAGAATCAGATTTTGTTTTGGCTTTGTAGAAACATTTACCTTCTAGATTCTTGAATATGAGCATTCTGATGGCTATCATAGCTTCACATATATTTCTCCAATTTTACATGGTGTCTGCATCGACTCCAGCTTTTGGAACATTACGGATGTCCTTGAGAGGAGGATTAGTTTCATCCATCTTCTTTTAGCAGACAATTATTTATGCAGCTATGATCAAAGTGGCTACTTTTAGATGCTAGAAAGGTGTCTCCTGTAGCAAGAGGTTGAAGCAAGCTTTTCACAACTTGTGCACTAATAGTGTTCTAGTGCGCAGTGTTGATGCCTCTTGACATGGTGTCTTTGTGCCGACAAGTGGTATCCACAGTGGGCGGGTGAATTCGCTGAATATCTGATTCTTTTACTAGTTTGCGATGTCCTCTCTCTGTGATTTCCTTGATAATATTACTGGTGCAGCATAATGGTTGAGCAGATAATCAATTGAATGTGGGGTTGCTCTATCCTTAATTGAACTGTTTACGGATATTGTATGCATGTTGGCTTTTAGATGACCACGTTTAGTGGTTAAGACTTTAGTTTTTTGTTTTTGATTTATAGTACTCTCCTAGGTCCTTCATGTCCTAAGATAGTGCGGCCTGGTAAGCTCGATACTATTTGTCTGAACAGCCTCATTTAGCACCAAGAAGTTTCTTTGGAGTTGAAGATTACTTGGATGATAACAATAGCCGGCCATACAATTACCAAAAGGGGAAGAAGTGCAAGAATTCGAATAGGCACATGTCCTTCACACAGCACACCATAGCCTACATGGAGCCGTTCATGCTAGATGTTTTTATCTCCAAGCACTTTGTCTTAACTTCGCTGACTCACAGGGCCACATGCAAGTAAGTTGCTCTTGCAGGTACCAACTCTAAGGACATCAAAGTTGTACTCAAGTCTCGATTGGATATAATTGCCTGTTTGGCCATAGGCTGGATTTGGCTGACTGAGTGAGGGAAGCTGATGTGTGCACCGCTTCCTATACTAAATCAAAGCAATAGTTCAGTCTCTAATTGACAATGGCATCAACATTAAAGTTTATATTGACTGATTTTCCCTCCTTCAGCGTGATCTTGTTTATACCTTGTAGGAGTATACTGACATCTTTGACATTGTTTTGAGAATGCGTAGGACGGAGTGTTGGTTCCCTTGCTGGTTAAATATAAATAATGGTGACTGTTTGTTTGACAGGTGCAGAATCCAAATTTGTTTTGGCTTGTTGAAACATTGACCTTCTCAATTCTTGAATGAGCATTGTGATGGCTATCATAGCTTCGTATATCTTTCTCTCATTTTACAGGGTGTTGATATTGACTCCTGCTTTTGAAACATTAGGGATGTCCATGCCATGATGATTAGTTTCATCCAATCTTCTTAGCAGACACTTATTTACAAAGTTAAAACCACAGCTCTTGAGAGTCCAAATTACTATCATCACATGGATTGGCAAGTAATATCCTACTCAAATTATCATAACTTAAGTTACTTTAGTTGTCTATTGTTCAGTTGTTTTACTTGAGTTCATAACATTGAGATACATAGATATTAATTCTCCTGCATTTGTGACTTGATGGTACATAATCAATTAACTCGATATCACGTGATATGGTCATTGTATTCTTGTGGAAAATATGAGACTAAATATAAAGTGTTGTTTAGTCATTCTTTTCCTTCTGCTTCTAACTTTGACTCTCTTGGACAAAAAGAGTAGGCCTCATTGAAAGGTGAGTTTATATGATGTGCTGCTTTTGTAATGTTATTTCTTACCGATTTACTTTAGTGGATACTAAGAAATTTTTTTTTGTAAATATTTGATGCCATTCGGATATTCCTGTGTTTTTACTACAATAGTAGTATCGCCCATGTCGACATAAGAGTCTCTCTAAATTGCAATGAGTTCAAGCTAAAATATCGTCAAACCATGAAAGAGAGAGAAAAAGGCATTGGATCCAGTTTACTGTAGAATTCCTTCATAAACCCCTCTCTCCAGCTTTCTGAGATTCACAGATCACGATAGTACCTGCATTTTACTCCCTTGCTAGTTGTTATTGTCAGATAAAGTTTAAATTCTGCTCTTGTCCTCTTGTTGCAGTGTTAGTTGTATTCATTGCTTTTTTGGTGCTTCATCCTCATAGCTCTTTCCATAAGTGCCAATATGGACCATCAATTGTTTTTTAATTGGATTAGGAAGTAATAATCTCCAAGCTATGGAAAAATGTCATCTGGGCATCTTAAGAGTTCCTAGTAATCTGACTCATAAAATGCACAAGCGAGTTCATAAAATACATCAAATAGCTCACAAACTTAAAGCACTATAGTCATTTCCATGACATGTTTTCAGTTAAAGTGCTGCATATCTCTGTACTAGTCAAATGTCCACAATTCAACATAATCAATATATAATAAGATATTGCGCAGCAAAACGTTATTTCCGAGTCCCAGGATAAGGTAGCTGTGTTTGGTCGGGGGTATTTACTCCTGAATCATATTTTGAACGTGTCATTTTCCATGCACTTGGTTTCAGTGAAGTACAAATGCAAGCCATCTATATTTTGTCCGAAGCATCTTCTTCTTTATATTTCCTTCAGATAGTCACAAAGCAAAATTCGGAGTTTGACCCTGTTGCTTCTTCATAAAAATTTATAAGTAGTATTGAGAAACCTGGTTATCTGATTATCCATGCTGAGGAATCTGTTGATTCTAGGACCATTATTGGAATAATATTTCTCTGTTCCCAGTTCAGAAAACAAAGATCCGTTTTCTGGAAGTTTAAGCTGTCCAAAAGTCTCTTCAAATGTCCTGTTTGATATTGTTCCTTGCCATATCTTTTCATTGCTTTATCTATCGTACTCCGGTTTATTAGGATTTGTTCCTGAGAATGTCCAGAGTAGTTGGGTCTGGGGTTTCTTGTCCTAGTTCGTTGAAGCTGTCATCATTCGTCTAATATATTACTGGGGGCACTAGTTGACATAGTTTAAAACTCGTTGCAAGTGCAAATGCCTTTTCTTAAGCAGTTCGTAGTACTTGGGCTATCTGTATGTTAATTTGCTTCTTGCTTATTACAGTATACCTCAGGTCCATGGCAGACTTGGAGAAATTTCACAAAATGGTGTGAAGTTTACTTTACCAGCTTCTCCTCAAGGGCATGAAAAGGTGTCTGTCGTTCTTAAATAGTTCACTACTCTTCATTCTAAGGAGCCCTTCGATCATATTCAACATGAATCTTGCAAAAGTTACCAATATAAAGAAGATGATTACGCAATCCTAAAAATTACCATCACCTAAAAGTTAATTTCCACGAGGAACATCTTGTATCTGACGTTGTATCCATTCGGTTTTGGCCAAAGACCTAATTGTTGATTAAAAGCTAATTTCCACAATGCACTAACAGCACTTCTTGCTCGATATTTACATTTTTTTTTTTTTTCCCGCTCGGACGGGGTGTCTATTCTCTCTTGCTCAGCCTCACCATCTTTCTTATCACTCGGCAAAAGAAAAAAGATTAATGAAAAGGAATTGCCATAATCACAAACCCGCTCATAGCAATCAGCTGAGCAATGCTGGTCATCGCCATTGAGATCACTTGTAAATCTTATCTTGATGGATCTCTCAACCGGGATAATGACCCTACCGATGACAATTGCAAGCTCACGCTCATGCCCCCGTAATCGACCCCTGCAACACTAGCTATGTGTGAATTTTAAATGACACCATAACCCACTATGGCCACTAATTCCAGCACTCAATGTTAGCATCCGGCTATGTACAGTTTGCAGTAGCGCGGTCAATGGGAAAAAAAAAAATTGAAAAGGAAAACGAGGTGCCGTCTCCTTCCATTGCATGACATCATGTCTAATATCTTCTTGTTAAATGACCCCGGCGTGGATTTGCTTGAGTTCGCGGAGGGATTTGCAGTCTTTGAAGGTACGAAACGAACGATGTCGGGCTCGGAGAGAGGGAGTCGGTGGAGGAGTTGAGGAAGCGTCTTGAACAGACGTGGCCGGGTGTTGGCAGAAAGAACGGGACTCTGACTCCAGCCAATATGTGCGAGGCTCAAAATTCAAACAAAATTTGGGGTTTTATATACTGATGATGATGATGATGTTCAAAAAAAGACCTAAAGTGGATATTATCTCAAACAAGAGTATGAAGTGATTAATTTAGGGTGTGTTTGGTTTTTTTTTTTAATAGAAATAGTTCTTTTATATTTTTATTCTTAAGAACAATTTCTAAGTGAAAGAACATGTTTAGTAACTACATAAAAATATATATATATATATATATATATATATGTTCTTAGAATTGAAAAAGAATAAGAAAGAAGGCATTTTTAATGCAATAGAATTTCATTTCAAAATTTTTAGATTTTTTTCCCTCTCTTCTTCTTCTTTCTCCTCCTATAGCTTGTGATTGGCAGAGGGCGACTAGCGACCGGTGACTAGCAACGGGCGACGGTAGAGGATAACGGTAGGCAATGGGCAAGATGGAGGATGGTGGGGGCGACAAGGGGCAGCAGACATTGAGGAAGAAGAAGAAGAAAAGGAAAAAAAAGGAAAGAAAATGGCTTATTTATGGAAATTGTTCTTGGAAATAAGAAGTTACTTGTTTCTACTTATTATTTCTATTCCAAATCTATTTCATAGTTACTTTTTTATTTTGAAGAATAGAAAAATTAATTAACGTTACCAAATAAATTTCTATTCTTTTTTATTTATTTATTTCGAGGAATAGGGAACAAAAAAACAAAAGAACAAAGAAACGGGAACATTGCCATACAGTTCCTTAATTGATCTCAACTTAAAAACCAGCCAAATCTTAATTGTAGCTAGGGGTATTTCCATCTAAAGATCTTTTTTTTTTTTTTTTTTTTTTTTTTCCTTTCTTATTTTATTTCTTTCCTCTTTCTTTTCTTCTTTGTCCTCGTGCCTCCACCTTCTCCGCTCTCTAGATCGCATTCTATAGAGTCCGTCTCTATCTTCCCTGCCAACCTCGCCATCGACGCCCTCAACCTCCCCCGTTAGTGCCCTCAACAGCAATTCTAGTACCTTTGTCAAAAGAAAGAGGTCTATTCGAGCCCTAGATTGAGCACGAGTGGGCCATGATGAGACACTCTGCTCAATTTGACCCCCACATCTTGTGGTCGTGGTCAAGCATGGCGAAGTGTAATCCATTAGCTCGCTGGCCTCGTCATTGCTGATGCTTGAATTCAAATTTGTCCTCACGCAAGCTATGATCAATCTCAACGAGGAGAAGCCGGATTGAAGTCCCTAGTCAAATTTATTAGGGGTGTTTTGAGGAATCCCTATGATATTCATGTGCACCAATTCGTTTAGTAAAATGCGCGATTTTGAGGATTTCTGAGCGATTTTCCATTTTTATCATCTTATTATTCTCTCTCAAATCTATGAAGATAGTATTTTAGAGTTAGAGATGCAAATTTGTTTCTACATGTGTGGAACCCAAGTCATCTATTTTTGAGATTGAGTGCTCTCTTATTCGAATCACTACTGGCGGCGAATATCTTCAATCACGAGTGAGAATGATTCAGCAACCTTTGTAGATAACTAGCATGCGCTACACAATTGGACCCTCCCGAGAAGTCACATATTCCATCTCAATGCAAATTTGTTTCTCCTGAGAAGCCACAAATATTGTCTATCAATATTATGAATAATCCAACCCAGGCCCAACATAACATTCCCTAGAAACTGAGTGAAAGTTATTACGGCATAGCCAATTTCATTAGCCAAGAGAACATGAAACTATTGCTCTAATTACTGGGATAAGTTCTTACAAGAAAAAAGAATAAAAACAAAACTCATTTATGGATATTTCTCTATTCTCAAGTTCTTCATCATCATCGGAGAAGGTGACTGGTGGCGAATAACTTCAATCCGACTTTTGCTGAAATCGGATAGTGCTGGGTGAGGACACGAAATTGCAGAATGTAGAGAACGCATGTTGAAATTTGCTGATATGGAGGCTGCGAAACTGAAGCACACAATTTGAGTTTTGGAAAATTGCGGGACTTCTCAAATATCTTTGCATTTTCTTCTTTTCCTAAATCGTTCAAATTGTTTTGCACCTGTGCAAACTCGTGCATGAGGAGTCTGACGTAGTTGTCAAGAAAGAGGTGATGCAACTGCAGGAGGAGGCGCAAGCAAGACGATGAAAGAAAAGAAAAACAAAAAAGTCCTTAGATAAAAATACTCCTAGTTGCAAATAAGATTTGCCTGACTTTCAAATTAAAGCTCTTATTTGGGACTAAGTTTGTCATTTTAGACCCTTATTTGAGATAAAGTCTAATTTAAGTCTTTTTTTTTCTAAAAAAAATTACACTTCAGGTCTTTATTTGAAATATTCCTTATAATATATGATCACAGCAATGCTTAGGCTTGACTGTCGCAAACTCTAAGCGACACAGGCTTAAGAAACTTAGTCCGGACAAAATAATTGAAGCTACCTCATATATGCACAACTCACTTTTCATTCAACGGTTCATTGCGGAGAATTTTTTGTGCCATCCACTCATCCACTTTACATTGGGAACAGCTCAAAATCTCGAAAAACGTCAAGAATGGTTTCTTCAAATCCAAATATAAAATAATCTGGAAAACAAGGCTCTCAGACTCTTAGGGCATTGTTTAGTAATTCTATGGCAAACTGTTTACTAATTTTACAAATTCAAACAGTGTACTTGTTTGTCCGACTTTTTAGATTGCATTAGAGAAGAAATCGACTTCCGAAATGACCATGATGTTTCCAGCTGTTTTCTCTTTGTTTCCTCTTTTGTTGCTTATTGTCCATTTAACTTCACTGAAAGCTATCAATAGAAACCATCGAAATGTCTTTCTCTATTTCAATATAGTTGGATATCTTTCTCTCTTCATCCCTGAAAACTCTTCAAGAATGATTTTTAAGAAAGCTTCCAATTTTACCGTTTCAGCAGTTGAGCTAAATGACAAGAAAGTATTATGCTTCAAGCATGACAGCCCAAAATCACAGACCTGCACAACGATAAATTTTAGTGAGGATGCAAATGATATTTTACTGCAAATTTTGATCATCATTCACATCGAAATCACAAAGCACATTACTGATGGAAATTGCATCACATCAGCATGTTTGGTAAATCTAGAATCATCCACATCAGGTTTCTATACAAATGTAAGTTCATGTATGGCAATGAAAAGAGAAAATGAGAAGTCAGTCTACAAGAAATAAAGTTCACATGTTATCCTAGAATAAGCTAATACCAGTTAATATCAAGCACATCTAAGGTGCTCACAATGTCAAAAAGAGTATCTGAGAAAAAGAGAAAAAGGCAAGTAAGACGTTAGTAGCACTTACGAGATGGATGAATGATATGCACGCAAGAGAATAGCTTGATTTGCTATTTAAAGAATAGGTCGAATGAATAAAAGTGTCAGTCTACATTAATAAATTTTACATACTTTGGCGATCTAGTTTTTGTCAACAAGAAGATTTGGTGATTTCAAATCTCGATGAACTATTGTTGGGACGCTTATGTCCAAGCAATTCATTCCCCGTGCCTGTAAAATTTGCATGAGCACTTAAATCGATTTCAGAAAAGCAATTCTCTATATCTCCAACAACAGAGAGAACGGAGACCAATTGTTTCATACCAAATCCAGGGCCGTTTTTATCCTGCGTTTCTCATTAAAATGACAACGAGGACGATGTATAATACTATACAAGCTTCCCCCGGAGAAGTAAACAAAAGTAGATAGATGAGCCGCATCCCCCTAAAAACAAGTGATGTCGTTCCCATACTACCAAGGTTTTCTAAGGTACAAAAAATTGTACCTTGGAAGATACTCCATAATGATAAAAAGATGTTGAGGACAGGCCAGAGCACCCATGAAAAGAACAACATTTGGATGACGCAGTCCACGGATCATCTGCACCTTGGAACAGAAGAAGAAGACACACTGTCAATTATCTTCCTAGATATATTGGAAAGCATTTGTTGACTCATTGCTCTGATTGGTCGTCATTTCTTTCCTTGCTAAATAAGCAAATTAAGCAAACAAATTAATCGTTGAACACAACTATTTCCATAGACGTGGACAGATCATGGAATCCATGAAAAGTATGACACTCTGATGACACTGTCTACGCATTATCAGTAACCTTGGCACAGAAGCAAAAAGCACGATGCATAGTCATTTATCTTACAGTTGCTGGATAAACCGGGAAAGCATTTCTTTGTCCTCAGTTTTATTCTCGCTCAAAATGCAAATCAATTACTGAACACACTAGTTCATCGGCTTCCAAAATACATACAGATACACATAAACTAAACTGAACTTGTGATCCGTAGATCTTTCATTTTTGTTTTCAACTATCGGACTTCATGTGTCATTCAGATCTTATGTAAAGAACATTAATTTACTGTCTCGGCCTTATACAGATCACCAAAAAAAGCAGACCAAATCATCAACTCTATGCCAACATCAACAAAGCAACGGGAAAGCATATTGCCCCTTTTCTCCTGTAATATTTCTGACAATGTAGAATGCACGGTGCGATAAGGTAGTCTTGTTGGTTGCAACTTATGCAACCTCAAGATCTCCATAACTAGAACATAAAAAGAAGCAATTATAAATAGAAGGATTGACGCACCTGATTTAGGATCCATTGTTCTTGAGCGGAAGCGGAGGAAACACAATGTTCCTTGCGCAAATCCTTCTCCTCTATTACCCTCCTGATCACTGGCTCAATGAGGCGGCCTTTCACGATTGACGCTAGAGCGACGTCCCTTAGGTGAGAATATGTGAGATTAGGGCTAGAGGAGAGACTTGAGCACTATTTATAGAGTTTCCAGCCAGTCTCCCTCATTACGGGCCAGGCTCAACTCGGCCCACACTAGCCAGTCCCATATAAGACTAATTAAGAAACATTCTATCTCACCTAAGACCAAACCCCGTAAAATGGTAAACGTTAAACGGTAAATTACAATAACAATGTCAAAATAATTTAGTCCATAAATCAGGAAAACTCTTACATTCTCCCACTTGGACTATATTAATTGAAATTGTATTGTATGTGCGCACATTGGTCCAGAAATAATTCTTAATAGTCAATCCTATCCCATAAAGCCTCCAACACCGAATCATGGCGGTAACTGCATGTATACACACAGAGCCTTCCATGGTCACAAGTGTTTTCAACTTTATTTGATATGGATTCAATATGGTAGTGTGGCAAATGGCTAACATCTCCCATAGAGAGATCCATTTGTCAGTCACCATTCTCTTACTTAGGCGACACAAAAGTTTGTGCCACAAGAGAATGAAATTATGGTTCTAATGAACCCACATATGTCTTGTCCTTATGGTTAACCTTTTACAAGAACATATGCGCAAGGCTAATAATGAATTGCCCCTAGCCTTCACTCAAGGTAATACCTTGAGAATGATAACAATATATATATTCAACAAAATAACAAACCATTCAAAATATTGTATTGAATGCAAAAGTTGAAATATATATATTAAAACGTTACTAAATTGTAACAAATGCAGATATAAACTTTATTTAAGGAAAAATAAAATATAACTCCCACTAAATGACAGCATCCCAAGACGCTCCTAGGCCCATACTAAGGACATGTCGATCAAACACACATGGGCGTAGGCCTTTAGTTAGTGGATCTGCAATCATATCATCTCGTAGAAACATAATTTACAGCAACGTCACCATTCTCGCACTAATTCCTTTATAGTCAAAAACTTGACCTCCATGTGTTTAGACCCCTTGAGACTTCTGTTGTTGTTAATAAACAACACTGCAGAATTATTGTCACAATATAGTTGTATGGGTCGATCCACAAAATCAAAAATTGATAACTCCCTAATGAGGTTCCGGAGCCAAATAGCCTGAGTAGTTGCTGTAAAACATGCTATGAACTCCGCTTGTATGGTAGAAGAAGATATGGATTTCTGTTTCTCGCTCTTCCATGATACTGCACCTCCTGCCAACATAAATATGTATCTTGTGGTTGACTTTTTGTCATCTTGACAACCAGCAAAATCTGCATCGAATACCCTACTAGTTGCAAGTCGGGAACATGTCTACGTAAATCAGCATATAATCCTTTGTTCTCTTTAAGTACCTTAAAACCTTCTTGGTAGCAACCCGGTGATCGTATCTGGATTTGTCGATATCTCGCCTAGAAGTCCAACTGCAAAAGCAATATCGGCCTAGTGCAAACTTGAGCATACATGATACTTCCAAGCACACTAGCATAAGGTACATTCTTCATTTGAGCTTTCTCAAAATCTGAAACAGGACATTGTGAAAGACTCAATTTATCACCTTTAATAACGGGAGCAATTCTGATTTGCAATCTTGCATACCTGAATCTTTCCAAAATACGATCAATATATGCCCTTTGAGATAAGCCCAATGAACGGCATGAGCGATCCCTATGAATCTCAATGCCAAGAACAAAAGACGCCTCACCAAGGTCTTTCATATCAAAATTTTTCGATAACATCCGCTTTGTCTCATGCAGTAAACCAATGTCACTACTTGCAAGCAAGATATCATCCACATAAAGTATGAGAAAAATATATTTTCTCTCCCTGACCTTGGTGTATATGCACTGATCTACTTTGTTCTCAATAAATCCACATGAAGTGACAACACTATGAAATTTGAAATACCACTGTCTAGAAGCTTGTTTAAGGCCATAAATAGACTTCTTCAATCTACAAACAAGCTTACCTGAGTCATCAACTGTAAAGCCCTCAGGTTGCACCATATAAACCTCCTCGTTGAGGCCTCCATTAAGAAATACGGTCTTTACATCCATCTGGTGTAACTCCATATCAAAATGAGCTACCAATGCCAAGATCACTCTGAAGGAATCTTTAGAAGAAACTGGAGAAAATGTTGCTTCATAATCTATTCCTTCTCTTTGAGTGAAACCCTTAGCCACCAGTTTGGCCTTAAACTTTTCAATCTTTCCTTTGAATCCTTTTTAGTCTTGAATACCCATTTGCAGCTAATAGGTTTGCAACCTTCAGGTAATTCAACAAGCTCCCAAACACCATTGTGTTTCATAGATTGCATCTCATCTTTCATCGCATCTAGCCACAAATCCGATTGAGGACATGAGATAGCATCCTTATAAGTGACTGGATCAATAACACAGCCAATATCATAATCATGCTCTCCTAGGTAGACCACATAGTACGGTGGAATAGCGAACGTCTTTCCCTAGCGGATCTTCGAGAGGAGCTACTTCAACCTCATTCGAACTTGAGGAGCTTGAGGAATTGCATCGGGAACTATCTCAACAATGGGATCTTGAGCCACAACAGGTTCATTTTGTGGCACAAGAGGATCCAAAATTGTCCGCACGGGATGAGATGAGGATCCAAGTAATCCCCACCATACTATCATCTTCGAAGTTTGTGAACAGCTACCCTTTTCAGCTACATCAAATTCAAGAAACTTTGCGTCCGAGATTCCACAATTCTTGTACCTCCATTGGGGTTGTAAAACCGATACCCCTTTGAATGATCCGGGTAAGACACAAAATAACATCGTGTAGTTTTGGAATCCAGCTTATTCAATGTAGGATTATATAACTTCACCTCTCGCTGGACATCCCCAAACTCTAAGATGATTCGAGACTAGGTTTACGTCCAGTCCACAACTCAAAAGGAGTCAATGGAACCGCTTTACTAGGAACACGATTAAGAATGTAGAGAGCTGTTTTCAAAGCTTCACCCCATAGAAAAGTAGGTAAATTGGTCCTACTAATCATACTTCTCATCATATCCATAAGAGTTCGATTGCGCCTTTCGGCTACGCCGTTTTGTTCGGGACTTCCCGGGCATAGTAAACCGACCTGCTATCCCGAGAATCCTCTAAGTATTTGGCAAACGGCCCTTTAAGTTGTCCAGCATCACCGTGCCTACCATAATACTCACCACCACGATCGATCGACAATCTTTATAACTTTTCCCAACTGTTTTTCCACTTCAGTCCGAAAAATTTTGAATTTGTCAAGGGACTCGGACTTTTCTTTAATCAAATATAAGTATCCATATCGGGAATAGTCATCAATAAATGTGATGAAATAAAAGTTTCTGCATAAAGTAGCTGTGTATGGTCCACTAATATCGGTGTGAATAATCTCCAACAAGCCGAACTTCGAACATCGATTTCTTCTTTATTTTCGTCATCTTACCTCTACAACAGTCTACACAAGTCTCTTGATCACCTTTAAGAGTAGGTAGGATGTCAGCCTTAACAAGCCTTTCTACTCTTTCTTTGGAGATGTGACCAAGTCGTTTATGCCATAATGTATAAGACTGTTCCTTAGATAGAGGCCTTTTGGAAACACCTTTTTTAGCTGAATATGCAACATACATGTCCTTGGGACATAAACTCAATCGATATAATCCATTGGATAAATTGCAACACCCAATCTTATTGGAATCATAAAAGATGGCAATAGCATTACTCTTTATCTCAAAAGAGTATCCACTTATGTCCAAACAAGACACAGAAATTAAATTCCGCCTAAATGAAGGTACGTAAAAAGTGTTCCTTAACATCATCCTAAAACCAGAATCCAAAACCAAAACAACATCTCCCACGAACTCGACATCAACTCCAATATTGTTTCCAATAGTGAGCTTTGATTCATCCCGATTTGGCATCCTACGTTTATGAACCCCGTATGGTAAACACAACATGATTAGTTGCACCACTATCTAGCCACCATGAATTAGTCGGAACTTCAGATAGATTGGATTCATAAACTAATGCCAACGAATCAGTACCTTTAGGCTCACTCTTCTTGTTTCTGTTAGACAACCAATCCTTAAACTTTTTGCAGTCCTTCTTTACATGTCCTCTCTCCCTACAAAAGTAGCAAAAAACACCCCTCTTTCTAGGGAATGTTTTCTTAGGACCCAAACTGTTAGAAGGACCAACACTGTTAGAAGGACCAGCACCTTCAGAATTTCCTTTACCATTGGAAGGTCCAGTTTTGCATCGAATTTCTCTTCCGAGTATAATTCTTCACACTCTTACCCTTATCGGTGGCGAGAACTTGAAGCATAAAGAGCAATGTGCCCTTTGTCTTTCTTCAATTTCTCTTCCTCTGCCACCACCCTAGAAATCAGTTCATTAACTGACCATGCTTCATCTTGGGAACTATAATTAGTCTTGATGATCCCAAAATCAGGAGGAAGAGTGTTTAAAGCTTGATGCACGATGCAGATAGTGGGAATGGCAACATTGAGAGCCTGAAGCTTGATCTGCAAATCAACCATTCTCAGAATATAATCTCTTACCCCACTAGAACCATCATACTTCATAGTAAACAGTGTATGAATGTGTGTCCCTATCTCAGCATTAGATGACACACGGTACTTAGCCACCAAAGCTTCCATCAGTTGCCTAACAGTGCAGTTCACAGGCAAACCACTTTTCAAGTGCTCCTGAATTGAACGCTTCATAGACAGCAAGCAAATTCTATTTCTCTTTTCCTAGGCAGTAAAGTATGCTTTCTGATCCTCTGTACTCTCAGCAGTAATGGCTGCCGGTCGATCAGCAGTAAGAGCCAAATGAACATCTGCCATCTCCATGGCAAACAGAAAATCTTCTTTCCATTTCTTAAAGTTGGAACTAGTGAGAACCTCAATAGTGACGGAGTTACCATTAACAGAAAAGGTGACTGAAAAACAGCAGTATATAACAATTAGTATCATGTGAGTATTGTGTACACAAGTACACATCCAAAGAGTTACATGCAAAATCACATAATCACCTTTGGGCAGAATACATGACATGCAATTGTACACTCCCACATGACAGCGATCAGGAGAATATATTCAAATCTTCGTGAATTCATCACCTTTGGGCAGAAAAACCACTAAGACTAGACAATCCTCCACCACATCATCATGTATCCCTCCATGAGTTAATACATAATCACCTCCTTTGGGAGTATGACTATGCATTAGACTAGGAGACATCCCAGACAACATACGAGACAGAAATTTCTTAAACCCAATCAAGTGTGCCACTTTGGTGGTCACAACTCAATTGAATCCTTGAAACTCTCTCATATCAGGGATATATTTATCTCACACACACCATATACATGTGATTCAATTGTAGTGATAGAGGCACATATCACTCAAATCACATAACATGCTAATTAATCTGCCTTATGAATGAACAAAATAGCATACCAGTAACCCAAAGACTTGTATTTCCAAAATCACAGAAAAATACAAGAAAAATACGCAAAAAATTCACTTAAAATACACGTATTTAGGGCTTTATATGCAATTTCACATCCATAAAATCATCAAACATATAAAATAAATATGCCACAAGATAGGAAATCCTCATACGAATCCAACGCCGCCAATCACTCGCTGAAAGGAGGTCCCACGCGCCCGCACGCGTCGCCTGAGTGCGCGGCGCGTGGGGCTCACGCGCCTGACGTCAAGCCGGCCATAAAACCAGTCCGACCGGTGGCGGTCCGACCGGTTACCCGGTTCGACCGTCTGATCCGACGCCCGGTCCGACCGGCTGACCGGGTCGGGTCGGACCCCTGGTCGGGTCGGGTCGGAGTCCGGGTTGGGTCGGAGCCCGGGTCGGTTCGGATACCGGGTCGGGTCGGTCACCGGTTCGGGTCGGTCGCCGGCCGGTTCGGGTCGGCCGACCTGCTGACGTCATGGGCTGTGCGCTGACGTCATTGGGTCAGCAACCGGGTCGGGTCGACTCGGGTTGCTGACGTCACCGTGACGTCAGCGTCACGTGCGACGCACGCATCGGGTCTGACCCGGGTCGCTGACGTCACGCTGACGTTAGCGGCCGTGTGCGACGCACGCCCTGTGCGTGGCCGCGCGTGGGCGAGTGCTCGCCACCCCTAGCGGCGCGTGGCCGCGCGTGGGGGCGCGTGCGGCATCCCACGGCGACGCGCTGCCGACGGTTTTCACCGTCTCGTCGAGCCGAACCCCAATTTGCAATTTATTTTGATTTTTATTAAACTTAAAATCTCGAAAATCGCAAATTAAGGCAAAAATCATACTAATTAAGGCAAATCAGTATAATTTAGGGCAAATTCGTAGAGATTAGGGCAAAACCAATTGCGTTCATGTTCTAGGGTTATGGAGGCTCTGATACCACATGTTGGTTGCAACTTATGCAACCCCAAGATTTCCATAACCAGAACATAAGAAGAAGCAATTGTAAATAGAAGGATTGACCGATTTAGGATCCATTGTTCTTGAGTGGAAGCAGAGGAAACACAATGTTCCTTGTGCAAATCCTTCTCCTCTATTACCCTCCTGATCACTGGCTCAATGAGGCGGCCTCTCACGATTGACGCTAGAGCGACGTCCCTTAGGTGAGAATATGTGAGATTAGGGCTAGAGGAGAGACTTGAGCACTATTTATAGAGTTTTCAGCCGGTCCCCCTCATTACGGGCCGAGGCTCAACTCGGCCCACACTAGCCGAGTCCCATATAAGACTAATTAAGAAACCTTTTATCTCACCTAAGACCAAACCCCGTAAAACGGTAAACGTTAAACGGTAAATTACAATAACAATGTCAAAATAATTTAGTTCATAAATCAGGAAAACTCTTACAAGTCTTACTGTGAAACTCATGTCTATTAAGCGGTGGTGCTGTTCTTTCCTTTACAATGTTCGACCAAGTTTTGTTCTTTACAAGTTTTGAGTTCTCAATAAATCTGGAAGATTTTGTCCCGACAAAAAAAAAAAAAAAAAAAAAAAAAGAACTGGAAGATAAAAAGCACAAATGAAAGACCTATCGATAGCTTACTTCTCGTCTGAAGTTATCCAAAGCAGAACCTGAGAGATCCTGATCCAGAAATTTCTTCACAGCCACCTCCAGGTGAACGAGCAAGACTCAAAGATGGATTGCAATTTATCTTAGGTCTCATGATAAATTATAGATTTTAAATATTAAGAGCACATCACCAAGTATTTTGCAAAAGGAAATGTCTAAATTGCAAGGTACTGATAATAAGTGCAAAAAATTATTTCGAAAATGTTAAAAAGAGAGAGAGAGCCATCTGCTGCTTCTCTTTCCATTTCTTGATATTTAAGAGTATATAAAACCACAAGAACGACAAACTTAAACAACCCGGTGTTTAAAGTGCTTCTACCAAATGGATGGGGTTCGATTAAGTCACGGACTAACAATATACAAAAAGACTTTGCAACAGCCTATTCATTGTGACTATTTGTACAAAAGTCTTCAGTCTTCACAATGAGGATTCGATTACATCCAGAGAACCTGCAACTCTTTACTGAAGAGCTAAACATGGAAGCGGAAGCTCGACAGCACCTACTAACAGAGTAGCAAGGGGGCCAAAAGTAAAACTCCCTTTTGCTTATCCAAAGTACAAAAGAGAGAGTAGCAAGACGAGGCCATGAATGAGCAACGAGGAATTAGTTATTATGGTCGGCACCAGTCCAACAAGTCATGTGCGTATGTCAAGTTACCAATTCTGAAGCTTTTTTTACCAACCCAGGTTGAAATTCCAGATTTTTGTTGAAATTCCAGATTTTTATACCATATCTGATGTCACTATTACACACGCTGCTTAGTCTAAAAATCTAAAACGTTAGCACAAAAGCAGGACACTGAAGTACTAACCGTCATTTCTTTTGACTAAAAAGACTACATGTCAAATTCAAGGAGGATCTTTTGCTTAAAAGTAGTCACATAAAAGGAGTCAACGGATATAATCATATTCCATAATTTCAAACAAATATAAGTCACAGCCAAAAAAAAGGAACTCTTCAATTAACTAATGCAATGCCGATTCTTGATTTGTAGGAATTTAGAAATATTTGAAACCGACCTTGCCATTCCAGTAAGCATGATAGACATCTCCATAAGAGCCTGTTTGAAAGACGATGAAATGGGATAAAATTTCTGATATAATAAACAGTAACTGCAATTCAATGAGAAAACGTTGCAGTACATCCTATAATAACTACTGCAATTATGCTTACATTCGGATTGCCGTAAAGAACTTTCTATCAGAAGGCATGCGCTTCTTGTTACATGGCTAGCTAGCCATGAGCATATTAGGCGGTAAAATGGTGATAAAGCATATTCCACAGTACTAGACAAATTTCACCAAAAATGCAGCAACAGGTCAACATAAATGAATTCATGAGTCTTGCTCTCTGAGCTAATATGTGGATCTGCATAAGGACATGAATAGAATCTATCCAACCAGGGACTTAATCAAAGCAATACCTAGTCCAATCCTTTCACCAATGACCAAATGTTCCCATTGAATCTCATCACCAACATCAACATCATCAACTTTATTGGTATTTACTATCAATTGATGCGCTGGGCCCTTCTGAATTCTTCAACATGAAGTTTGTGTCCGTGAATCTGTCATTAGTCCACTTTTGCAGATCAGGAAAAGAAATTTCATGACCACCACATCTGCTCAGAAAGTCTGCTATGCCATGTTGCAAATTCCCTAGAGTTTAAGAGGGTCTTCCCTGATGTGGGCATTCAAGCGCTCTTCACAAGGCATCGTATTATATTGGCCTGTGCTACATCCCAACATGGGACTATTCTTACTGGAAGGATTCCAGTGAGTCAGTGACTACTCTCTTTGATCAACTGATTTGATTTGTTTGACGACTTGACGCCACTGCTCTCTTGAGCTGAATGATTAAAATAATTACATAACTTAAAGCTGTCCAGATTGACATCAGTTGTACAGCTGCCGATGGATGATGACACATCATAAGCAATAGGTTCCGAATTGCTTCTTGGGAATAAACCTTCCTTAGAACCATATTCTTTCTTTCTTGCTATTTCGTTGAGAGAAAGTCGATTTGTTAGCATCGATGGGACAGGAGGCTGACCAGGAATGGAGTTATTTTTCTATCCCGGCATCTCATTGATTTCATTTTCTGTACCGTTACCTTGGGCTTTTGGAAAGCCTGCCACTAAGAAAGGATAGGGATTTACAAAATGATTTGTGGGGTGCTTTGAACACTGCATGATAACAGCATTGAGCCTCCTCGATGATGGTTATGGTGGTTGTCCTGGTCCTCGGCATACCCTGCTTCGCACTTCCTTTTATTTAGCTTTCAGTGGCAAACCGACGACCAAGTGACCCAATCATTTTTCCGGGTGGCGGGGACGGCAGACGGACGGTTCGATCACTTCGAAGCGCCGGTCTCCTCGGACCACAGAACCGTGCACCGGCTCTTCCGGTACCTCTCGGGCGTCTGCGTCCAAAAAATCGCCGATTCTCTCAAAACACCATGGCCAATCCAAACGCTGCCGGTCGACAGTTACACCGCACATTCTCTTTTTTTCTTCTCATTTTCTCGCGAAAGAGAAAAAACGAGAAACTCTCATTTTCTTTTCTCTTCTCTCTCTCTCTCTCTGCGCACGGACAGAAGTGAGAGAACAGAGGAGGACGAGGGAGAAGAAGAAGTCGGGACCTCATCGCGTCCAGTCGCGCGCCGAGCCCTTAGCCCTTCAAATTCGCTGTGTTCTGAAGCAAATTTTATGTATTCTCGTACTTCTTTTAATGAGAATTTCATCAATCCATCTAGGATTGCATCTCCATCGAAAATGTCACTTAAGATTGCATTTAAGGTAATTGAAGCAGATTTGCATTATATTTAAATAGCATCAATTAGATACTTATTTCCATTTATCATAAGTCATTTTATGGAAATAATTCATTTAATATTCAGTTAGTACCTCAAGGTTTTAATATTTGTTTCCTTAAGCGGTGGTTTATTTTGAATGATATATATTGAGCTTCGATTTATAGTTCACAAGAGTCTTATCCTGAGCTTTAATAACAAGGCTTTATAAAATTTTACTCATACAATTTGGGTTCTTTATTTTTCTACCCCATCTATTTGTTAATATGGTTCATATTTATTATTGCTTGCTCGTTTGTTTTTTACTACTCGAGCACTCTGCATTATCTTGTTTTTTACTACTCGAGCACTCTGCATTATCTTCTTTCCCGTATTAGAGGATTTAGGAAAACAAAAATTGAAGAGATTACATGCAAACTTTTTATGAAGTATCCAAATGGCGTCAGATTAATTTAGCGTACTCGAGTTTTAGAACACATGAGTCTTTGGTTCATAGGCTCTTACATCTTACCTAATTTTCTAACTTGCTCATGATAGAGTTGGTAGTGACTCTATAACCTGATCTTTAATGAATGATTAATTGAAAAAATTAAATTACAGTTGGTGGGACTTGAAAGGGCACGGATCGGGCATAGGCCCCATATATTGAGAGGGACCATTCTCCGTCTAGCAATCCATCAAATTTCCTGGGGCGTATCTATTATCACCCTTGGGAAGGTCGAGACATTCGTACTGAAAATACTGCATATTCCCGTACTAGTCAAATGTGCATGCATTATGCGAGGAAGAACTCCAAAATTTAACACGATAAATGTATGGCAAGATTTGCAATATAATGTTATTAATAGATATAAAAAAAAAAATGGAAGCAAATGAACACAAATGATGAGTTAATTATATATCACCTGGGAACGCGGAGAAGTGCTGCCACATCTTGCCATTAAATAGCCCCTAATGGTTCTCTCTTGATGCTACGACCATGCATTGGCTATAACACTAAAATTTGTTGATGAGATCTATTCTAGCACGGAAAGCTTCTGTCAACAATTTAAGCAAACTTTTAAAGTCTCTAAAATATGAGATCAAAATATAATGCAAAAAGCTTAAATCCATTCCGTAAAATGAAGACAATCACCTGACCTGCATGCCTTCGCGTCTCCAAAGCCACAATTTAAGCAAATTTTTAAAGTCTACAATACATACATCATCATTATTATTTAGGACAGTCCCAATGGTGTAGTAGAAATACAATTTACATGAAGGTGCGATGGGAAACAAAGTTCAAAAGGAGATGAGAGGAAGCGGGCATATTACTGATCAAACTGATGCACTCTTCTGCCACCTCTTGAGGAATTGTATAACCAAATTTCTGAACACCGACAAAATCTCCAGTAGGAGATTTGCTAATAGGCTCATATCTATAAGGAAAAGATTTTGTAGGGTTTCAATTGTGATTTTCTTGTGCCTTTTTTAAGGATTACAGCCTTTGAAAAAGTTATCTAGTACACATCACTTATGTTTCAAGTTTATTTTAATCAGCGCTTTTTTCCTCTCTTGATTTAGATCTCACCAAAAATTTTATTTCATTCTAATAGAGCTATGAACTTATCAACTATCCACGCCTTTTGCTTATACACGGGTGGCCATGGATGCAAAATGATTTACATGTTTTCAGTTATATTCGAATAGGCGATTTCAAGTTTCAATATGAAAGTCCCCTAATGTCCTAACCAATTACGCCTACTTTAACAGTTTTATTAAAAATAGAAGATGCAGATAAGAGAAAAAAGGTTAATGAATTGAGTATTAACATTTTCTTTTTCTTTTTCAAAGATGTATTTCAGACTAGGTTGAAAATCGCAGATAAATTAAATGTAATCCTCCTTCGTCTCTCATCAAATATAAAGTTTAAAAATTTACCAAGTTGTGACTATCGGGCTCGGCCCAAAAGCTAATAGGCCCACGAGTTATGTTTCATTCTGAGCCTAAATTAATATTTTAGTACAGATAATTCATAGAACCAAAGAGGCCCAAAACATAATTTTTTTTTGGTCGAATCCCAAAACATAATTGGATGTACAGTATTCCATGTCTTGCTATGTTTGAGACGAGGGATGCGCTGGTGCAGGGGGCAGAGTAAGCGGCCCTAAAACCCGACCCGCTGCTCATAGAAAAACTCTTCAAATCTACAGATCTGCAGCTCGCCCAACAAAACCCTCTCAGACATGGATTCCACCAGAAGGAGCTTTGAAGATCGCTGGAGAGTTCTGTTGCTTGTATCTGCCAGGATTTGAAGGGGAGGGTGGTGGGCGGAGAGGCAAAGACGATCAAAGCCTCCTCCCCTTTGATGGTCGAAACCCTAGTACTTTGGGAAGCCCTCAACTTTAACTACCCTAAAAGACACAAAGTACTCCACTTTGAGTCAGACAGTTCACAACTTGTTCAAGCAATGACCAGCTTAGAGCAGTTCAGTTGGGAAGTTCAACCTATTATCAGCAAATGCAAGGAAAAAATGCAGGCCTTTTCACATGTTCAGATAATCCATTGCTCTAGAGAGGCCAATTGTGTTGTAGATTAGGTAGCTAAAGCTCATAGGAACAACTACTTATTTCTGAATTGGGTTTTATCACCTCCACAAACTTTATGGGACATTTTGTGTAATGACGCCTCTTTAGTGGGTGTATCATCTTAGATTACATAATGAAATGCTTTAAATTCTGACCCAAAAAAAAAAATGTTTGAGACAAGGGGGTGAGGAATATTATAGGGGAAAATTTCGAAATTCCACGTGTATTATTTTTCTCAGAAAATTTTAAAGTTTTCTAACATTTTCCACCCAAACTTTCTTTTTTCTCCGGTTCCTTCTTCTCCCAAAAATTGAAGAAGTAGCAATACCATCCCAAATAAATTGAGGCCAATCTTTGCCAATTAAAGCATAATTTCTTTTAAGAATCATTGATTCTTCCATTTATTCGAAATGTCAAATGTAGCATTTTTTTTTTTTTTCACTTAATATGTTCACTCAATAAAGAAACAGGGAGAAAGATATAATATATCGCAATAGTACAAAGAAGAACATGTATAATGACATCCAATTGTCAAACATTAAGATCAGGAACTAATCACCTCACTCGTTTAGTATATACATCATCTCTCGTGTTAATATCCTCATATTGTCCTGAGGATTATTAGAGAAAATATCATCCAAAGACCGATTCTTGAAAGTATAATCAGAGTCCCATCCACGTAACACTCAACAGCATTCGGATAAATCTCCTCAATTATTAGAAAATAAAAACTTAATCCAATGCAATCGTTTAATCCATCGTGAAACTATAAGTCTATCTTTGTATCTTTTAACACGCTTCTAGTGTCTAATTGCTCATATCTATCAAAAGAAGCTCGGTACGGGAAGTGCAATTCATCGAACCCCACTCATGGAGGACCTAACTCGACCTCTTCTCTTTTCTTTGTGTCATTGATCCTGGTTTGAGGAATTCCCCTCTTCCTAGCTCTTTATTCGATTGGAATACTTTTTTTGGAAAAAGAGGATTCTCGGGAAACAAGGTTAGGTGTTGTGTTTAGAATGGAATCGAATAGAATTAGAACAAAGGTTGGATTTTGAGGAAGATCAAAGTGAAAGGGAAGTGAATCTTACATTCGATTTGAAGAAATTCAAAGTAAGATGGAGTGGGCGATGAAAATTAGAGTGAGTGAAGGTTGGAGGTAAGTGAGATTCGTGGATTTAGAAAGAGAAATCGTGGTTTTGCAAATAACTAATGAAGAATATGCAACAAACAAAAGTTAACCTTAAAATTATTTAAAATTTATCAGTTTTTATTTTAAACAAGGTTTTAATAAAATTACCCGCTATTTAATTACTGGTGTCTGCAAACTCAACTGCGAGAATGTCGAATTGGATTTTTACACAAGCTAGCAGCATTGCTGATGTCTAACCTAGTGGGAACAATTTTTTTTTTTTTTTAATACTTACTCCATAATCACACAATTGATGTTTTACCCACAAAATTTGAGCACATTAACTACTTGCGGTGATAACTTTGGCCTCCGCCATCTAAATGACAATTGAAATACGTTGATATTTGTGCATTAAAAATCATAATTCCTTTTTTTTTTGTCAGTCTTACTCTATGCCTATTCCACACTCACTCTCAGATTTTTGTCCTACCTCTTGCAGGGCGTGGGAGTCGAAACCCACTCCTGAAACTTGCGCGTCTCCACCCCATCTCTCCATGAGAAGGTGAGGGTTTGAACCCTTCACCTCCCCCTTCAATGTTGGAAGGGTGGCCACTGGGGCGAATCCCAGTGGTTCATAATTCCTATTGGATGCATACCAATTGGACTCTAAAAACTTATTGCGAAAATACAACTAAATCTTGAAATTTTCAAAAAACACCCACAACTCCTAAAATTTGTTAAAAAGGTACAATCAAGTGTGGAGACTTGATTTTTGCCGGCAAATTGCTTTTTCCGTGAGAAAAAGAAGGAGGAGGGGATATCAAAATCAAATGAATAAAACAACAAATGAAAAATAAAAAGAAAAGGTGCTCAAATTGCTCTAATCCATGGTGATACCTGAAGGCTGAACCCAACAGACCATGATCATTCTAAGTTCGAATGTCGATTCAATTTCACGAGGAATTCGTCCGGCGAGCTTCTGAAAAAATCTGCTGCGGTTCAGATCATCTTTCTTGGCTCTTCTATTCCAGCGACCGATCGCTCCCGAAATCCAGTCGAAGCTACACCCCCCGCGCTCCGGGTCTATCACCACCACCACCACCACCACTCCTTTTCGCCGGAGAAGAAGTCGAGCGAAAAAGAGATTTCTGCTCCCTCTCGGACCTTTCTTCATTGAAGCATCGAGACTCCAAGAACGAGAATACTCTTCTGGATACTCTCGATTGAACCTACGACGTCTACTCCAGTCCAATCTCCGGCCGCCGCAAATATTCAAATCTCCATCGGCCGAGAAGCCTCCACCTCTGGTCGCTTTGAGCTCAGCCAGGTCGGAGAGATGAAACGAAGTATTGACAGAAAGATCGGCCGACCGAACCCGCTCCCGAGCTTCACTGATCGCATCTCCCTATTCTGCTCTGTTTGTCGTTCGGAGATCTCGAAGTGCCTTGCACTCACTTAATCCTCCTTTGCCAGGTCCGATCATCATCGGTGACGCCCAGGAGTCCTCCTCGTAAGTTCAGCAGCTGTTCACGACTGCAATCGCACATCATCAAGGTAAAATTGTTATTGTTTGTGTGAAAATCGGCCACGATTGAGGTTCTATTATGGATTTAAGCTTGCTCCGATGTTGTTGTGATGGTATAAAAGTGAATCGTTGATTCATATTAGCGTACAAACTCCTTGATCGAAATGCGTATCACATGTTTGATGAAATGCTCGAACCAGATCCGGATGTGTTTCTATTAAATCTTTGAGCCGAAAGTCGTAATACATCAACTCAACTCATTCTTGGCTTACTGAGACCTCATTGTGACTGATTTAGTTGGGATACGATGCTCATTTTTTATTGACTTGGTGTTATGATTCTGATGTTGGAAATTGTGTCTTGATTTCTCTTGTTTGAGTTGAGTCTTCTATATGGACAGAATTCAGTGTTCGAATCGTTGCTATATGCTCAGATTTCTCTTTATATCTCATTTTTCCTTATCCGAATCACTCTGACGTGTCATTGCTGTGTATGAGGTGTGGCCGGTGATCGAGTGAGGGCTTGCCTCTCAAAATAGAAGCTCACTGACTGTGCTTGACAAGGCGACAATCATTAACTATGGACTCTCTGTCCTTTCCTCTGCGTTTGGTTGTCTTCATTACATGCGTTTCTTCTTTTCTGTCTGCCATTCACAACATTGTTATTGCACTGTTTCAAGGCCCTGCGAGCACGAAGTCGAGGTTGTACGGCAGCAACTGGCGAAACTCCTGCTCTTTCTGCATCCGCATTGGTCTCAGCTTGAAAGGTTTGAGTACCGGTATATTCATGTAAACTTGGTAAGGAAAGATCGACTCAGTAAAAGTGAATTCTCCTTTGCCTATTCTCTCTGGTTTTAGTTTTCCCTTGCTATCCTGAGTTGGTTTTATGGTGTAATCGTATTTGGAAAGCTTGAAGTCCTGAATATTTTAATTCCCAAAAAAAAATTAAAAAAAATGGTAGTAGCTGCAGTTCTTTGCGGAATTATCGATTGCTTTAGGGGAATTGATGTCTAGCGATTTGTGAAACCAAGTTTTTAGGAGGATTTGCTTAACATTTGCTTTTCTTCAGTCTTTCTACCAAAACCCCTCTGGCATGTGATGAAGCTATGTTAATATGATCTCTTACCTTAGCATTTTTATGGATAGAGAAACTAATCCATTAATTGAAGCCTGGGATTAAACCGAAGTTTTAATTTGATATTAACTCATAATCGGGGTGTGTGTTTTGTGTTTTGTGTTGCAACTCGGACGTTTATTCATGTAGCTGATACTCACATATGCTTCATAAAATGAGTGGGCAATGAATGAGCAATGAATGAGTGTTAAGAATACATGTCAATTTTGAAAGAAATAGAGCCATTGTCACGTTTGATCATGCTAGAATGAACCTTGGATTTCTTGAATTATCTAATTGAAGCTCAATTTTGATTGGTCGTGATGTCATTTTTATCATATGAACAAGGTTGATGACCTAGGAGACTGTTATGGTGAATTGGTGATAATTTTTCAACAGATAACCATGTTGTTGTGCCTTGAACGTGCTGGATATGGGCTGTCATCACTATTCCTTCGCTGGTCATTCCTTTTTCGGTGTAGACTGAATTCATTCGAAGCCCCATCCAAGTGCTGTTCTAATTAGCCGTGATGCGGTGTTTGTATGCTAATGATTTCTTAATCATTGGGCATGTTTGTTGCCAATTGCTTTGATTGAGGTAATGCTGAAATTCATGGAGTATCTCAGTAAAGATCTGATTCACAGGAGGGACCGAGAATAAGAGAAGGAAACGAAAATAATAAAAAAAAATATTAAAAATCTTGAAAATAAAAAAAAAAATGGAAAAATTGTTAGAATTTGGTATCAGAATTATCTTGGAATTAGTTTAGTTTCAATTAGTTAGTGTACACATGGTTTAATGTTTTATTGGACATCTTTGATTTCATCTTAGATGGTTGATCATTTAGAAAATAAATTGAACTCAATTTGAATTAAGCTCATGGGGTTGTTGTCATGGGGTTTAATACTAATAGCAAGGCCATGTAATATTTTTTACCTGACTTATATTGAGTTATTTTACTACACTATATTTTTTATTCGTCCTTCATTATTATTTTTAATGTGTTTGTTAGGATTGCCCTTATACCATTTTTTTTTTTTTTTTTTTTTTGTTGCTGTTATTAATTTTTAGTTAAGTGGTTAGATTCATGCTAGGAACATTATAAACACAAAATCATTGCATGGACACTTAGCAAACAATAACTTTAGGACTCATAATTTGGTAAAAAGATTGCATGGACACCTTGGTTGACAAATGATTGAGTTTAAGTACCGAAAGGGCACAAATTAGATAAATAATGTAACCAATCCCTAAACTTAGATATTTGGTTGCATAGGAAGTGGGCATATTCTCGTACCCCACTTGATTTTTAGCTAACTCTAATAAGCTAATAGCGATTCCTCATATAGAATTCTCATAGGGTTAATCGAACTAAAATGAAAATCCCAACGTCGCGCTAGGTAAGGATTTAAGAGCACCCAAACCGATTGAGGACCATTGGTCTCTTTCATCACATCACCTCTAAATGTGTTCTTTTCTCTAACGGAAAAGAGGTGCGCGACATCAAATCTTTCCATTAGACTCGTCCGAATTGATTCAATGTAAGTTAGAAATATGTGGGGGACATGTCATAAAAATTTGCCAAATTTTTTTAGAAATAATCGAAAAAATTGCCAAAATCAATCTCTTTCCACACTTTTGTAAGCGATAAAGGGAACCTTATGGCATGTTCATGTGAATTATTGTTTGTTAAATAAAACTTGTCTTAGTTTGTGGGATTAAACCCCACCAAAATTACCACAAAGCAAGGTCATAAGCGAACAATGCCTTTTGGTTGAGTTGAAGAAAATAATTCGAAGCATACTATTCAATAGCTTCCAAAAGTTGCCAGTAAAGGAGATAATTACTTGGCTTTTAAAGAATAGCATCGATTGAACATTGATTTCTAGTATGAACACTTCACTCTAACATGAGTATCAACTCTTTTTTGGCTGAGGACCTAAGTGTTGATTAAAATGTCTTTTAGCAACAAGACCGAGTATTTGAAAACGTCCATTAGCAAGAGACCAATTTGACACCATATTTCTTTGATCACTGGAGGTTGGCCATAGCATTAATTGGTTTGAAAGTTTGCTTTACTCTCCAATTTGCCCTCCTACAAGTTCCAATTGCAAAGATATTGTCATTCTTTGACTTGGTTATGCTTTGTAACTCTCTTTCTTGAAGAAATGTTTCTCCAACCTAACAAGTACTAGTATTGCATATACTGTCAAGGTGTTTCGAGAAAGAAATGAAGATTTTCTCCACATTCAATCCCCAGTAGATTACGCCATGGATATATTGAACTTTTTGGAATCATGAACATTGACTTTCCTATTTCTCTTCACACAAAAATGCTTTCAAAAATTATTTGATAAGTCCTGATATACATAAATTCAGCGATTGCATGTCATGTGGGTTAATCGACTTTAAAAATTCTGCTATGCCAATAAAAGGAAATTCGATAAATAAAAGTCAGAATTTTCATTTTCTTTTATTTAGGACAAGAAAGATTCCTCAGAGGCTCTAGAATATTGTATTAACCTCATAAAAGTAGCATGTATATACGCTGGAGGGACAAAAATGTTCCCACCTTTCAAATGTCCTAAAACAAGCACGTTCTCTTAATTGAGGGGCCCAATGGCCACCGTCATTTTTTACGTTCAAATGAGCTTGCGTGGCAACTACGAACGACACTTTATGATAAGAAAGCGCCATCTCTTTTGGCAATGTGGCTTGAGACCGGGTCTCTTGTCTTGTCTTGCTCGGCCTCACCATCTCTCTTAGCACTCAGCAAAAGAAAAACTTCAAGGAAAAATAATGGCCACAATCACATTCTCACTTATAGCTATCACATGAGTGGTGTTGGTGATCCCCATCGACATAGCATGCAAGCCTTGCCTAGCAAGGGCGGGGAAGCCATTGATCAATCTCTCAACCTTGATGACAACCCCAGCGACCAATCTCTTACTTATCTCTCAACCCTCTGATCGGCCTCCCCCCTCCTTAACCCTAACCTTGTAAATTCAAATATGAAGTGCGTCGGCGGTAGCTTCTCTGTGTGTTCTAAAATCGTCAAATCAGTGCTCTCTGTTGTAGGTTTCCAATTCATAATCTTTTTCCCTTCAATAGTTTTTCTTTTTCACTTTGGCCCTGAGGTTGGTGAATCCTTCCCCATAGCACTAATGTGTTATTATATGTAGAATTATAATCTTAGTTTGACATTGACAAAGCTAGCTCCGATACCATAAATGGGATATGAGAGACAAGGATATCACAAGTATTACAACTTTCATATGATGCTTACTTCAATACCATAACTTTTGTCCGAACATTTAAGTGTCATAACTTATTAAAAAAACTTTCTCTTGAATGTCATATCTTTCGATCGATTACTTTAATGACAAAAAATTTTGAAAATGTTCACTCAAATACCTAAAATTTGACATCACATGGTGGTTGTGGTGAACATTTTTTAAAATTTAAGATATTCAAATGGTTAATTAAAAAGTTATACAGCACTCAAATAATCTGAAAAAAAAAAATGTTATGGCACACAAATGATGGCCATGTATAAGTTATAACACTTAAGTTATCGAAACAAAAAATTTATGACTCAAGCAAACATTGTACAAAAATTATTATACTCATAGTGTCATTTTCTCGAATTATGATAAGGGCTAATGGTAGTGTGAGACAAGCATGCCTTTAATATCGGACATCATTAACTTATATCATGAGAATCTTTGGCTTCATAAAGTTTCTGATTAACATAAAAAGGAAAATAATGCAAGTCATTGTGGCCAAAAGTAATGGCCGACAAATAGAAAAGCACACTAATTACGATTTTGTCAAATCCTCTAGAGTCATATTTTTGGGATCAACATTACCAAGCTTTGCCAACCATTGCGGCCAATTGTCCATATTCATGAGCACTATCTGACCCATAGAAAAGGGACAATGATGCAAATTACTGTAGACAAATGTAATGGCCGACAAAAAGAAAAGCACACTCAGTACGATAATGTCAGATCCTCTTGAATCAATTTTTATGGGATCAGCATCACTAAGCTTTGCCAACCATCTTTGCCAACTCGTTTAACTAGAAAAAAAAAAAAAAAAAAAATGAAATGCTTATCTTCTTCATGGACAAGAGATTTTAGTAAGCATGGTTGAGCTCTAGGTAATATCATCCGAATCATAGCAAATCGTCTATAAACTCAAGTTATCTCGATAAGTAGTATCTCACCGCACTTATGTTGTCTATCATGAAATAAGGAATGGGCATGGTCATAGACGCATCTCCTAATCTTTTAGTGAGAAATCAATTTTCTTATCACATGCACAAAATGAGGAGCAAATTTAATGATATTTATCCAAGTAGGATTTGTAAAGTTGTCATTTGCGAGAAAATTAAAAGAGGCCATCAAAAGACAAACTTAAATTTTGATCCAAATTTATTAAAATTATCTAACCATGTGCCAAAAAAAAAAAAACAAATTGCGTTAAGAGCAATGGATCGCCCCGAGGTTCCTTACCTCGCTCACTAAGTACACGAAGTGGAGACTCAACAAAGTGCAAATTTATGTGAAGCTAAGTGAGAAGAAAAATAAAAGATTAGACAAGAAGCACCCACCTAACTCCAGTATTCATTTCCTCCAAATGAAAAAAAGAAAAAATAATGAAAAAATAAAAATTGCAAAAATTATTTATGCCAACACTGGCCATGTCATGTAGGATAATCATTATTAACTGGATTGCCACGTCAGCAGTTTTTGATCAAAATGATTAATTTTGCACGTGGTCAAAACATTTCGGACAAACTGATTAAATTAAAATGTTTATAATTGAGTTGAGGAAAATATTGTAGGTTTAGGATTTTTGTTGGTAATTTTCCTATTATTAATTCAAGGCCAAATGTAAATCTCACGCTCCTATGAATTGCTTAACTCTTCCCTTTCATAATGACTGAGCACCGAATCCGACATTGATTTTTTCCATCAACTAATTAAAGGACGCATGTGTCACATATCAGCCCGTGACACACGCCTCAAGCAAAGGTCATCCAAGCTTCTTCCGAGATATTGCCACATAAATTCAAACACGGCACTGCTTTAGCAAAAATTCTCAATCAATCCATTATTTTCAAAACATAACAATTCAACATCTTGACTTTAAAGGATAGCAATATGCAAAAGTTAATTTTCAGTACGAACAACTTGACTTTAACATGAGAGTCGATTCTTTTTTGGCCAAGAATTAAGTGTTGATTAACACGTTTTTTTCGCAAAAGACCAATTATCCTTGAAGTCTTCGGGACAGGGCATTCCTGCCAATCTAGAGAAGGGATTGATTTATCCTTTGGGGCAAAAGAAAAACTGGTTTCCACTACGAGCTCCTTGCAAAAGTTGCCAAGTAAAGGAGATGATAATTTCCACAATCAACACCTTGACTCTGACATAAAGTATCGATTATTTCATTTAGTGGGGGAAGGGAGAGCCCATTTTCACTTCGATTTGTGTGGCCAGCCAATCCAATTACAAAGACAACTAACAACGTATCTTTGGATTCTGCGAATTCATTTTTAGTTTATTACACACGGTTTAATTATTATAAACGGAGCTTGTCAAAAATGTTGTATGATAAACATAACATCAGTTGGAAAAGTTGATAGAATGATATGATTATCATGTTAGCAATGAATTGATCTTTGCAAAATATACAATACAATATGTAAATAGGTGAAGTTTTGGGACTTCACGTATTTCCTATCACTTTATTGTTGATGAACAGAATTCCCATCACTTTATAACCGGTGAGAATAAATTTTGAAGTAAGAAATGCAGTTAGCTTCTAAATGAGTTTTTGAAGGGGTTTCAGTATTATATCTTTAAATTTTTCATAATAAATAATCTAATTAACACTTATTTTGCAAATTAAAAATATTAAAAATTATATAAATCTCTACTTTGCTCGTCTTGACATAAGCACACACACCAATCACGAGAGATCCATATAGAGAGATTTAGCAACCAATCGTCTTATCATCCTGAATACTCTAGAGCATTTTTAAAACTATTCGTTCACTTAACTCTTTTGCCTGGCTTTCATGATTTAAAGATATAATCGGGATGCATTTTTTAAGGTCTATACTAGATTACAACGTATGGGTTATTACCATATTTCAGACTTCTCTCATTGAGAAATGAGATTTCTACTAGCATTTGAGAGAGAGAGAGAGAGAGAGAGAGAGAGAGAGAGAGAGAGAGAGAGTGACAAGGAGTTAAGAGGAGTTCATAAATTAGATGACATCAATCTTGTAGAAGTAAACCCAAATTTCAAATCTAAATGAGATCTCCTTAAATAATGAAAGGAGTTTTAGCGATCAGATGATGATTAGATTGTCTTTGATAATGATCCAATGACATCTAGTCCGATCACTTCACCATGCTTTTTCTCTCACTTGTTTTTTATTGGATGATATTATATGTAGAATGAGACACTGGTCATCGATATATGTGCAATATCTTGGTTTGGATTTAGGTTCAACCCAACCAAGTAAGATTTGATTAGAACAAATGTTGGTATCTTTTTCTTCTTCTTTGTTTAAAGTGAAATTTCAACGACTTATCTGAAAACTCAATTTTTGGTCTTTCTATTGGTAGCATAATTTGTGACTTAAAATTAATATGTAAATTTGAAAAATTAGAAGTCTCTGCTCACTTTCATTTAGACAATTCAAACTATTACAATTGATATATATATATATATATATATATATATATATATGATTTTTACTTATTGCAGAACACCAACATGTGAATTCACACATTGAATTTTCAAAATTATCATTACATACATTGTTTATTTTTCTTACTTCATTCTTTATATTTTTTTTTTGTCGAAATAGAGGTGATGTTCATTACTGGCCCGTAACATGGGCATGATAAGACGGTACATCGATGCATAATAAGGAAATTAAAGGCATAGGAGGAGAGATAACCCAATCACAAGGAAGGGAGTTCATGCGGTGTGTGCGGGCGATCCAATTAGCTACGTTGTTTGTTAGCCGCGATTTGTATTTGAGGCGGACATTTTGTAGCCGCTCCATTAGAGCTTGGCAATCCAAGATAAGCGAGTGGGCCGGCCAGGGGATGTCTTCAAGGCCCAAAACGCTATTCACCAGAGGTAGACAGTCTGAAGAGATGCTCACGGGCGGGACTGGAAGTGAACAGTCGAGCAGAACTGGAAGGGCTTCAGTTCGTGCGGGTGGGTTTCTTCTCAACTCTTCTATCCACGTCAACGCGTGCCTGAGAGCTAGGGTTTCAGCAATTAGGGGTGAGGGGGCAGTAATCAGTTCAGCAAAACCGGCGAGCAGACAGCCAGCAGCGTCGCGGCAAACCCCAGCCACCGAACTAGCTTCCCCTGGGCTGATCCAAGCGGCGTCAATGTTGATTTTTAGCGAAGGTGAGTTTGGCGGCACCCATTGAGAGTTGCATATTTCGTTTGCTGTGGGGCTGAGTGGCGGTTTGATGTTCTGTTTACCCCTTTTGAGGTACAGATCTGCAAGGAGCTTGGCGTTACCGGTTGTGCGAACAGGGTCGGGTTTAGCGCCTCTAAATACCGAAGCATTACGGGCCAGCCAGATCGTCCACAGGGCTGCTGCGAACAGGGCTTTCGATTTTTCTTCAGATCTGGAGGTAAGATTCTCAAATATCTACTTATCAATTCGAGTTATGTGTGCAGGGGAGGTATCAGCATGGTTGAGGGGACTTCATTCTTTATATTCAAACGATTGTTATAAAGGTCCAATCGGTTGAACCAGTGGAATTGCACTCTAGCCCTCACTCCTATTTAACATTCTGTACCATATTCAAAAAATTGCCTATAATCAAAAGCCGGAATGGTGAACTAAAAGTCATCAGCTTTTCTTGAAAGATGGGTACGTGGAAATCTTTAATTAAGGTCGTCATCCTTGATTCATATATCTATCCATTTTTTTATGGATGACCACGCACTTAATTTATTAAAATTTGACATGGTTTATTCAAAGAGAAAGTGCAAGTGTATATATAGATTATGCAAATGGAAAATTGGATGTCGTTGCTCTATATCCGCTTCCTCCGTTTCCCATGCGAGAGGATCCACAAAAAAAATTAACGGTTCAAACATATGGAGGGAGCAGGGAGGGAGGCAGGGGGAGAGAGAGAAACCTATACAAACACATGCTAAAAGAAGTTCCTCAATCAATAATAAAAGAGTAAAAAATAAAATTTGTCACGTTTTATGCAATGGGTTATAATTTTCCCACCCTTAATTGAAGGAAACTTTCTCAGATCATATCTTTGATCGGTGAATTACAAATTATGAACATAACATGCATGCGCAAATAAATGCGGATGATGTCCATGTTATCCTAACTTGATACTTGTATATATTACTATGTTATCTACAAGGCCCAACTCATCAAGACTTCACCTATTGCCCAATCTCATGTCATAACTGATGTTAAAACAAACGCTGGAATTATAGCCCAAATTTCAGCTTGATTATCCTGTTCACATATTTTGTCATCCATTTCTAAATCGAGGCATCACCCTCGTTTTTCTAATATAGATTGATACACATCCGATAATAGTTAAAAACTTGTTTAACTAAAAGAATAAAATGCTTATCTTCTCCATGAACAAGAGGTTTCAGTAAGTATTGTTAAGCTCTAGGTAATATTATCTGGATCATAATGAATTGTCTATAACCTCAAGTTATCTTGATAAGTAGTACCACAAGGGACGAGCATAAACATAGATGCATCTCCTAATTTTTTAGTGAGAAATCAATTTTCTTTAACACATATACGAAATCAGGGACGAATTTAATGACATTTATCCAGGTAGGATTTGTAAAGTTGACATGTGAGAGAAATTTAAAAGCGACAATCCTTCTTAACAAAAGAAAAATTAAAATTTTTAAAAAGAAATTGCGTGAGGAGCCACGAGTCGCTCCGAGGTTCCTTACCTCGCTCACAAAGTGCAGGAAGTGGAGATTCGACAGAGTGCGAATTTATGTGAAGCTATGTGTGAAGAAAAATAAGAGATTGGACAAGAAGAGTGCGAATTTATGTGAAGCTAAGTGTGAAGAAAAATGAGAGATTGGACAAGAAGCACCCACACAACTCCATTGTGCATTCCACCTATTAAAAAAATAAACAAATTTAAACAAATTTAAGAAAAATAAAATTTATTGACAACAGTGTTTACAGTGCCACGTAGGATGACAAGCACTAACTGAACCATCACATCAACGATTTTTGACCAAAATTGATTAAAATGACTAAATTTGTAAATGGTCAAAAGATTTAAGACAAAATTATCGAATTGAAATGTTTATAATTGAATTTGATAATTGAATTGACATGAGTATTATAGGTTTAGGATTTTTGTTCATAATTATCCTATTATGAATGACTTCATGCTAACATGAATCAAGGCTAAATGTTCGTACAAATTGCTTAGCCTTCCTTCTCACAGTAACTAAGAGTCAAATCTAACATTGATATTTTTCATCAACATATTAAAAGCCGCATGTGTCACGGACCAGCCTGTGACACACGCATCAAGCATCCGAGGTCGTCCAAGTTTCTTCCAAGATATTTCCATAGAATTTCAAACACGGCACCATTTAAGCAAAAATTCTCAATCAATCCATCATTTTCAAAGCATAACTATTCAACATCTTGACTCTAAAGGATAGCATCATGCAAAAGTTAATTTCCAGTATGAACAATTTGACTTTAACATGAGAATTGATTCTTTTATTACCAAAGACTTAAGTGTAGCATAATTATTCAACATCTTGACTCTAAAGGATAAAATCATGCAAAAGTTAATTTCCAGCATGAACAACTTGACTTTTAACATGAGAATCGATTCGTTTTTGACCAAAGACTTAAGTGCAGCATAACTATTCAACATCTTGACTTTAAAGGATAGCATCATGCAAAAGTTAATTTCCAGTATGGACAACTTGACTTTAACATGAGAATCGATTCTTTTTTGGCCAAAGACTTAAGTATTGATTAACACGTATTTTAGCAAAAGACCAATTATCCTTGAAGTCTTTGGGGGAGGATATACTTGCCAATCTTGAGGAAGGGATTGATTTATCCTTTGGGGCAAGAGAAAAAGTGGTTTCCACTATGAACACCTTGTAAAAGTTGCCAAGCAAAGGAGATGATAATTTTTTACCAAAAAAATAAAAAGAAAAAAGGAGATGATAATTTCTACCATCCACACTTTGACTCTGACAAGAAGTATTGATTATTCATTTAGCAGGGCAAGGAAAGCACATTTTCACTTTGATTTGCGTGGCCACCCGATCCAATTACAAAGACAACTAACAAAGTTTCTTTAGATTCTACAGTGGGGGGTATTCTTGCCAATTCATTTTTTGTTTATTACATATGGTTTAATTATTATCTATGGAGCGTGTCAAAATTTTATATGATAAACATAACATTAATTGGAAAAATTGATAGTATGATATGATTATCATATTAGTGATGAATGGATCTTTGCAAAATATTCGATACGATATGTAAATAGCTGAAATTTTTTACTACTTCACAGATTTCCTATTACTTTATTGCTTATGAAGAGAATTCTATCACTTTATAATCTGTGAGGATAAATTTTGAAGTCAGAAATACTATAAGCTTTTGAATGATTTTTTGAAAGGGTTTCGGTATTATACTTCAATATCCTTACAATAAATAATCCGATTAGTACATATTTTACAAATTCTAAAAGTATTATCAAAATTATAGAAATCAATAAAGAGTCAACGTCAAAATTTGCCTATGATTTCGAAAAAGTTATGAAATAAAAACATGTGTCTTAATATTGCTTCCCCCCAAAAAATGAGATACATAAATATTAAATTAGCATATCTGTTGATATTCCTTTTTGGATTTTCACTATCATTGTTGTTTTTTTTCCCCTTCTTGGTTCTTTTTTCCCCTCTAAGTATTATTTGTGAAGCCATGTGCTATGCATGGCGTTTCCTGGTTATAGATTTACAATGTCTCTGACTGCAATTCTATGTCACATTTTCCTGGTTATGGATGGACTGAATTTTTGGTTTTGTCCTGAAGTAGGACTATATAAAGATAAACGATTGTCTTTTCTTAAATTTGATGTTCATGTGTGGTAGGCCAACAAATTTTCCGGGGTGGATTGGCCTTTGCTATCTTGTAATCTCCAAATCGCTACATCCCTAGAGTTCAGGAAAAACAAAATGACTGCATTGGACGACCTTACATTTGCGCTGAAATTCAAATGTTGAACGGCAATTGAGGGGATCATGACTTGCAATTACCCTTGCAATCAAGCTTATGTGGAAAATGTTTACTAGCCCATTCGAATTACTTGAAATTCTATTTGCCTTTTGTCTTTCCATATGAGTAAGATGATATCTCGACAGTATTTTTAATCGGGAGATTTCATAGCAGAGGTTAAAGTAAGAGGACTCAAAGTTTATAGGAGAAACTAGCCATGTCGTTTAAAACCTTTGACTTCCGCCAAATCTTAAAAAGCTGACTATGGCGATTCAGAGAGGAAACTACTATAGTACTACAGTAAGCTAAAGTACTGCTGCGGTTATGAATAGTATTGCTATAGTGCCGTCAACGGTATTGATATGGTGCCATGAATTTGTGTAATAATGATCACTAACTCTAAATAGAGGTAAAATCCATTTAAAAGAATTGAGGATATAACTAATAAACCGATAAACTGAAATTGATAAATTGTGTAAGCATTCATTGATTGTGGATACTCCACAGCTGGTCAAGCTTCGCTTTGTATAATCTTGCACAAATCCTTGCTTGTTTTCAACTACACATCCTTATCCATAAGCAATTATGATCCCTTGAATATCCTCTAGCTCAACCATGGTAAAAAATTCTTATACAATCTTCACTTCATATCTTTTCGTAAAATAATCGGTCATTTGCCATCATATGTCGATCACCGTCTTTGTCCATCATCACCTAGCAACACTTACATCGGTAACATAATGTTGGTCTTACGTCAGTGGTTCATTGATTAGTGACTAGACCTATCAATTACTCTTTCGACGACTGAGTACCAATACCATATCAATTTATAAGGACTTGAATTATTTTTCAGTGTCAACACTGGTGATTAACACACCTCTCTCTAAAAATTTATGGGCTAATGAAATGTTATCAATTGCCCCTATCCTCTTCACTCCAAATATTCAATGTGAGATTTTGTTAATTTCTTACCTTGCATGTGCACTAAATATTCTCCTACTCATGTGTGAGTCTCTCAAACTAGGCTTAATAATTGTCAATTGATACTTGAGCTCCCCTTTTGAAAATTATTGCGTACTTTTCTGTATCCCAAATGTCAAATGTGGCATTTCTTTTCATATGAGCACTTGATAAAAGAACACTTCGGACGTTTTGTAGAAAAATTTTAAAAAAAATTAAAATTTATTATAATTATATCAATTCTATCTTTAATTTTTTTATTAATTTAATTCTAAATTTTTAGTGATGATAGTAATTTAGTTTATTCAATCAAGTAGGATCTGCCTGCGTTGATGTGAATTCCGGACGGTTGGTGCCATCCTACTGACGTCGATGTGATAATTTTTTATAATTTTTTATTTTTCTTTTTTATTTTCTTTTTTCTCTTCTTCTCGCAATGGCCGGCGAGACTCTGACTGGTGAGGCTCTGATGAGGCTCGCTGGCCCTTGGACGAGGGCCGCGAAGCCCTCGCTCGGCCTCACTCACCCTCGCCGGTGGCCTCACCAGCCTCTCGAAGGAGGAGGAAGTCCCCTTTCCTCTCTCTTCCATTATCTCTCGCTCCTCAATCTGTCTTCTTCCTCCTCTTCTCGGTTAGCACCAGGAGCTCTCTCGATCTCCTCCATTGCATTCCATCCCCTCGAATCTATCTTTCCCTTCCTCTCTCTTCCATAATCTCTCGCTTCTCGCCTCGATTTCTCAGACCCGTTCTCCAAGGACTCGCAGGTGGGGGGGTGCGTGTGTAGTTTTTTCCGTCTCGCCGAAATCGCGTTGCTTTCTTGGAACGGTTCCGCCTGTAATCCGAATTCTGCTCGCGTCCCTGCTTCAAGGCTCGATTCTCGTCGTGGGGTCGAATTTCCTCGTTTTGCTCTCGCTTTCTTCGGTCGCGGGAATGTTCTGCTCTCGCTTTCTTCGCAATCCGCGGGCGAGACCGCCGGTGAGGTTGGGTGAGACCAGGCGATCGCCGGCGACGGCGAAGGCTTCGCGGCCCTCGCCCCGTCGCCGGCAAGCCTCGCCGGCCACGGCGGGGAAAAGAATCCAAAGGAAGAAGAAGAAAAAGAAAAGGGAAAAGAAAGAGGAAAAAATAAAAATAAAAAAATTCAAAAAAATAAAAATAAAAAATTCAAAAAAATATCATTAAAAATTGTAATGTGTTCCATGTGCGTTTCGACCGATTCAATTTAGCCGAAAAAATTGAATTAACATAATTACAGAAAATTTAGAATTGGATTAACATAAAATAAGTTTCTTGAATTATGTCAGGTTTAAGATTATTATGATATTTCTCACAATATGTTATAATCTTAAATTAAGGAAAGTGATCACACCAATTATTCAGTGAATTGTTGGGTAGACTAACGTGATAAAATGTAGAGAATATTTTCAAATGATTTGAAGTGAGATTATTCTTCAAATTGAGAATTCAAAGGGCACTTTTTATATGAAAGAAGAGCATGGAATAACAAAATTTGTTTCAAAATAGTCCCAAGCTTCGCTCTGGGCATTTTTGTCCAAGAATTTTTCTTTTCTTCCTTTTCTTTTCTTTTTCTATTCACCATCTTCTTCTTCAACAACAATGACAGCTTGGGCTTGGACTGAGCATTTGTGACAAGAATGTGTCAATGAGAGATAAGAAGTGGTGTCTTGTGGAGGCCATGAGATGTGAGAGCAGGTTCTTGAGGACGTGAATGGCGGTGGTGAGATAGAAGGAGAGGAGGTGGAGGAGATCGGAAAAAACCATTGAACTGGGTATGGATGTGCTTCGATATGCGTGTCAGTTTTCAATCAAAACTCATTTTTGGCATTTCGAGCTTTCGCGATCGACGCGGAGATGAAGGAACAAAACCATGAGAAATGCACTCGTCATTGTTCTTTCTTTCTTTTTCTTTTTTTTTTTTTAAATTTTCCGAACACTGCAGACGCACATATGGCTGTTGATCGTAAAAGAAAGGGAAAAAGCATGGAGGAAGAGAAACTGTGGAGGAACACGTGATGAGTACGGTCCTCATCATTCATCGTTCCTAAATGTTCTTTCCACTTCGATATCTGTGGCCACGTGGCCTAATCACAAAGAGACTCAAGAGAACGTCCTTTAAATCTAGAGGCTAATTAAGAGGAAGGGATTGTTTTGGTGGACTTGTTCAAAAAGGTAAGGGTTAAAGAAGTCATTTGCCTCCTTATAGAAAAAGCAACCATCACAAGATTTCGTATATACCAAGCACGTCTAGTTCATCCTTCGGGGCAAGAAAAGAAGTCAAGTTTACTTTAAGAGGTGAGGGCTTGTGCTTGAAGTGGAGAAATCACGCCGGTAAGAAAATCACCGAGATGCTCCTTTTCATTTTGAGATATTTACTTTGATGACTATAAGTTGAAGCATGAAGGTAATCCTTCAATTGTATTTTCTTTTGGGACTTAGACACGAAATGATTTATTTCAAAAAAATTTATTCTGAAACACAAAACTCAATATAGTAAATTTCATCTCTATATTGTTCCTCTAAAAAAGCCCCACCTTCATTTTCTTGTGAATTAAAATTTGACAGGATGGAAAACATTTGAGTTTTACTTGTTGCGTGACACTCTACATCTTCTAAAGCATACAAATTCACGCATTATTCGTTCATCTTTTGGGGGCAAGAGAAGAAGTAAAGCTTTGTTTGGCTTGTGCTTGAAGAGGGGAAACCGCATCGGTAAGAAACACCACGCTGATCTTGAGAAATCACTGACACACTCCTTCTTATTTTGAGATATTTGCTTTGATGACTACAGGTTAAGGTGTGAAGCTAATCCTTCGACTGTTTAGCATTTCTAGACTTGGACATGACTTGATTTGTTTCAAGGTAATTTATTCTGAATCACAAAACTCATTATAATAAATTTCATCTTTACATTGCTCCTCTAGAAAAGCCCCACCTTCATTCTCTAGTTTATTATAATTGATAGTATGAAAAATATTTGAGTTTTACTTGTTGCAGAATACAAATTCACATATTACTTTTTCATCCTTTGGGGCAAGAGAAGAAGTAAAGCTTTGTTTGGCTTGTGCTTGAAGAGGAGAAACCGCATCGGTAAGAAACACCAGGCAAATCCTAAGAAATCATCGAGATGCTCCTTCTTGTTTTGAGATATTTACTATGACTACAGGTTGAGGCATGAAGTTAATTCTCCGATCGTATTGCCTTTCGAGACTCGAACATGACTTGATCTATTTCAAGGTAAATTATTCTAAAACACAAATCCCATTATAGTAAATTTTATCTCTATATTGCTTCTCTAGAAAAGCCCCACCTTCATTCTCTAGTTTATTATAATTGATTAGATGAAAAACATTTGAGTTTTACTCATTGCAGAACACTTTACATCCTTTAAAGCATATAAATTCACATTACTTTTTAAAAATAATCGTCACACATACATTCATTATATTCAGAACCAATTGGTATGAACTGTTAGTTTGTTTGGACATGGTGGAATTGCATACCAATCCTCACTCTCGAGTAGTTTTTGAAACATTTACCTTTAACCTCTAGAATAACCGACTTTAAAAGGTGGATAGGGGAGAATCTTTACTCAAGGGACCTCAACTTTGGTTCTCGTATCTATTCACAAAAATTTCTTTACTGGATGAGCTTGCTCTTAATTTATTAAAGTTTCATCCGATGATGCCAAAGTAAAGTGCAATGGTATATGAAAGTTATATCCACGGGAATTTGGACATTGTTGCTCTACCCCTGCTTTGTCCTTTATACTATGTGAGAGGATCCACAAACGGATTATTGATTTGGCCGTGCGCAGAGAGAGAGAGAGAGATTCGTAACTATGAGCCGTCAGACTAGCTATATATTTTCATTCATAGACTAATTAATAAATAAATTCATTTTAGTCTGAGAAAATATATATGGCGATGACGTAATTAATAATAAAATATTAGTCTTTTCCCAAACATTTTTAAGTGAGAAAGGGGCATCCTATGGAGAGCTAATGTACATTATTGCTCATTAATAAAAAAAAAAAAAAGTGTCCTTATTAAATGGGATGGGTTTGTGGATAACGTCTTAGCTCATAGGACCACACCACCCCCATAATTTCCCGTATGAATACATTGTCTCTAATGTACGTATCGATTCCTTTTTTGCCAAAGACTAAGTGCCGAGTACAACGTCATTTAGTGAAAGACCAAATATTAGACAACGTCTATTAGCGAAAGACCAATTTGAAAGCATACTTCTTTCGATTGCCGAAAGTTGACCGTAGCATTACTCGGTTCGAAAGTTTCCTCACGCCTACGAGTTCCAATTGCAAAGAAATTGTGACTTTTTTCCTTGGGCACGCTTCGTAACTCCTTTCATGATGGAACGTTTCTCCAACCTAATGAAAACTAGTATTGCAGAATACTTTTAAAGTGTTTAAAAAAATTTAGTTGATTTCCACATTCAACCCCCCATGTATTATGCTACATATTCGTTCATCTTTTAGGAATCATGAACCCGAGTTTTCCTTATCTCTTCCACCAAAATGCTTCAAAGAAGTATTTGATAAGTCCCAATTTACATTTATTCATGTGGATTAGTTGACTTTAAAAATTAAGGTACTCCATGATTTTTATAACAAAAATATTAGATAAGGACAAATCAAAATTATCATTTTCTTTATCTAGGACGAGGTTTCCTAGATGAAAATTCCGAATGGATTAAATTTTGTATAATATTAAAGGGGACAAAAATGATGCCCCTTTCATATGTCTTCTAAAATATAATTTTTAATGTTAAAATAACATTATAATATACAAAAAAAAAAAAACCCGTGTTGGAACCGACCCGAGTCGCCAACCAGCGGCCCATCTGGGCCTGAAACGCGGGCCCAGTCCGGCTTAGAGAGAAAGGCCCAACCCTTTAAAAACGAAATGAACTGAGCCTGGCCTAGGATAAGCCCAACATGCCTAAATCATCCCAGCCCGAATACCAAACCCAAAAGACCTCACCCAGATCCACTCCGACCCGCATTCGACACGGTACCCAGGCAGACCCGACTTGCTCTCCTCACCCTGCCTCTCGCGGCGCTCTGTCGGCCTCGCCCCGACGGCGGCGGCCGCGGCGACGCATCGAGCTGGCCACGCACCCAGTCCGGCAACGTCTCGGCCAGCCCAAGCCGAGGGCCAGTTCTCGGCCGACCACCGTGGCCAGCCGAGAACCAGCTCGGCTTCCCCTACTTCGGCCGAGATCTGGTTCGGCCAGGCATGGCCAGCGGAAGCCGCTCGACCGGAGCCCTCCCCAACGCCGTCTCCCCCATCTCGACCCCCGCGTGACACGCAAGCGGCGAGTAGACGATCGATCGGAGCTCGGGAACGGACTTTCTCAACACGAACTTTTAGATCTAGCTTAGGCATCTCATCGAGCGGATGGCGCACAACGCGCTAGGGGATCAAGTTACCCGGTAATATCTGTTCCTCCTCTTCATTTTGTTTCCCTCTAATATTACACACTAGTTCTCAACTAATTAATTTCTTAATACCAAGTTGTGTGTCAATAAAGTTGTGATTTTATGTTCTCTTGTTTTGTTTGTGTTTGTCTAATTGGTCATTTGCAATTATTAATCTGGGTTGGACAGGACCGCAATGATGATTTCTAACCTCATTATTTCCCCCTCGTATTATACAATTCTCAACTAATCAATATCTCAATTGCAAGTTTTTTATTGATGAACAATGAATTTGTGTATTTGTGTTGCGGGCAAACGTGCAACAGAAAGAGTTAAGGCAATGCAAACTTTGTTCAAATGGAAAAGTAGAGTCAAGTAGCGCTCCATATAAAAATGGCCCCATGCACCCTATTACGATTTGAATAGAAAAAGCTACATTGAAGAATTAACAATCAAGCAAAGAAGTATTTCATGGACCAAAGTCACAAACTTATTAATTTTACGAAATTTAATCCATCAGAAATTACGAAAAGCATGGTTAATTGATGATTAATTGATTTTCAAACATGTTATGATAAAATAAAATATATGTCCCAAGCCAAAGAGGGGGTAAAAATAGCCCCACCCTATTTATTTTATTTAAAATAAAGCAACAGCGCTGAAATTTTTTCTTGGTGCAATGTTATACTTTTTTTTAGAATTTCTCACATTTGGATGTGGCCATTTTAAAAAAATTATCTTATAATCTATGGTTGACCCGACATCTGCTAAGCTCTAAGAAGCACGATCTATCAAAACAAGTGGTGGTTGATAGAAACATCAAAATAATTACTAGCTCTCTAAGAAGTACTCGGCATCTTTTGATTTGTAACCTCTACAGTGGAACAAATTGGACGAGCATCGTGGAGCAACCAACTTTTTTCCCGAGTAACTCGACATTCTAAGTTGCTCTTGTTGATATTCCCCGGTCTCTGTTTATTTACATTGCTCTTGCTTCCGTACGCTCCAGGTGCGCTCTCTGTCTTTCTGTCTTTCTGTCTCTCCGTGGTTTTGTTTCACTGTTCTAATTGGTAGTTCTATTCTTTTTAGTTTCTTTGGCACGCATTTGTTTAAGCGAATAATAAAAGAAGGCAACGAGAAGAGGAGAAAAAGAAGGGGGGGGGGGGAAGGAAATTCTAGAGATTAAAGAAGAAATTATGGGTGAGACATTTGCTACATCCGTTGCATCGAATCTAGTGTCAAAACTCCTCGAGCACCTTTTTGCTCCCATTGGACGTCAATTTGGGTACGTGCTGTGCTACAAGAGCTATGTCGAAGATCTCGAAAATGGAGTCAAGGAGCTGGAGACTGCACAGGACAGGGTGGAGCACTCCGTCCAAGAAGCAATGTATAATGGAAAACCTATAGAAACTGATATTAGGAATTGGCTGGAGAGTGTGAAGGTGGAGACTGACAGGGCAGGTGACCTGTTAAACCGTAACAAAAGTGCAAAACATGCTTGCTTTCGTGGGTGGCTCCCCAACCCCGTGGTGCGCCATCCAATTGGCAGAAAGGTGAAGAAGATGACTCAGGTCATTCAGGAACTCCACAACAAAAGCAAAAATATTATCTTCCAGAAGGTCTTTTATGAGAATACTCTCATAGGAATCATCACTGCTACCACTTCCACTGCAAGATCTGTTCTCAGGAGAGAAGATGTCTTGGAGTCGAGGGCTTCAATCACAGAGGATGTAATTAAGGCTATAATTGATGACAAGGTCTGTGTGATTGGGGTGTATGGGCCAGGTGGAGTTGGCAAGTCTAAGCTTATGGAAGATGTCGAAAGGCGAGTTAAGGAAGAGCAGCTATTCGATGTGGTTGCCACAACAAATGTATCACGAAATCCAAATCTAATCAGAATTCAGGGAGAAATCGCTTATGCACTTGGCCTAAATCTAGCATATTAGGAAACTGTTCATGGGAGAGCAAATCTTTTATGCAAGAAGTTAGAGGAATATTCTAAAAAAAAGGTTCTCGTAATTTTAGATAATTTGTGGACAAAGTTAGAGTTGAAGGAAGTTGGAATTCCTTGTGGATACGATAATAAAGTAAGAGGCTGCAAATTATTGCTAACATCTAGATATCGAGATGTTTTGTACAATGAGATGAGCTCTGATCGAGAATTTAAGCTCAATGTGTTCTAGCATGAAGAAGCACGAATCCTTTTTGAAAGGACAGTGGGAAACAAAGTTAACGACCCTAAATTTGAGAGCTTGGTAGATAGAGTGGTCAAGAACTGTGGAGGCTTGCCTCTTTTGATTGTCTTGGTAGCAAAAAGGTTGAGGCGTGGAGATCTACCTGAATGGAGGAATGCTTTGACCAATGTAGAAGGGACTACTGTAAAATCAATAGTGGAACAACATTACAACGACCTAAAAGATGAGAGGATCAAATCATTTTTCTTGATTTGTGCTCTAGACTCTGGGAGACCGGACATAGGGAAAACCCTTGTCTACTGCATGGGTTTGGGTTTATATGAAAAATTCAACCGGACCATCGAAGACGCTAGAGATAAGTTGATTGTGGATCTACGTCGCTTGCTTGACTCTTCTTTGTTGCTAGGTAGTGATGACCTGGAACACTTGAGCATGCATGACTTATTTATTGGCGTGGCCGTCTCTATGCGCGGCAAATTTATTGACACGGAATGGAATGCCCTGGTCGGGAGAAAGGATTTTGGGTTTAAAGAGTGGTCGAAGAATGATCTCAGAAAATGCACCGCAATGGCCTTCAATTATGTTGGCATTGATGAACTTCCTGAAAAATTGGACTGCCCAAACATGAAGATTCTTCTGTTATTAGAACACGGCCGATCTCTCAAAATGCCGGAGTCATTTTTCGAATCTATGGAGAAGCTCCAAGTCTTGGACTTGACTAGCTTATCTTTTACCTCCCTACCTTCATCGATGGAGTTCCTTGAAAACCTCACGTCATGTTGGAGAAAGAATTGATTTGGCCTGAGATTTGATTCAGCAGATCATAGATATGCTTTAACTTAGGAAATTTAATATTATGTAAATATTTTCTGATTCATTTATTGTACTACAAATATAGTCATATACTTGTACATTGAAACACAGAAAAGAGTGAATACAAAAACCTTTTCCCAAATCTTCACGTTTCCTGTCACACGTCACTATGTCTTGATTCATGCCACTTGGAGGATGTGACTGCTCTTGGAAAGCTGAAAAGATTGCAGTTCCTTAGTTTTTGTTGCTCCACAATTGCACGGCTGCCCAAAGAAATGGGTGAACTAATAGAACTGAGATTTTTGGACTTGAACTGGTGTTCCGAGCTCAAAGTTATTGAACCTGGCGTGCTTGAAAGCTTAATTAATTTAGAAGAATTGTATATGGAACGCAGTTTTGATCAGTGGGAGGCCGAGGATGAATTCCCGCTGAGCAATGCTAGCCTGGCTGAGTTCAAGAACATGAATAAGTTGAGCACTTTATACATTGCCATTCCTCGTTCAGCCAATCTCTCAAGAGACCTACCATTTGGGAAACTAAAGAAGCATAAAATCCTAATTGGGGACGTTACGGATTGGTCAGATGAATATGACGAAACAAAAACTTTAAAGCTCAAGCTGGATTCAAGTAATCTTCTTCATGAAGATTGGGTGCAGAGATGTTTGCAAGAAACAGAAAATCTCAGCTTGGTGGGATTGCGAGATAATCGCAGCATACACGATTTGTGCTTCAAAGGTTTTCAGAAATTGAAGCATCTTCACGTACAAAATAGCCCCTCATTTCAGTACGTTGTTCACTCCACCGAGGATATCCAATGCACCGCATTTACAAGATTGGAATCATTGTTTCTCAAGAATCTAAACAACTTGGAGAAGATTTTTCATGGCCGTCTTGCCCTAGAATCCTTTAGCAAATTAAAGATTGTGAAATTGGATAATTGCGGTGAAATCAAACATTTGTTTCCTTCATCCATGATGAGAATATTCTTGCAGCTTGAAGACATTGAAATAAGTAGATGCCACTTGATAAAGCAAATTATTACAGATGATGAGGTAGATGAAGGCGGAGATGAAATAGATGCTGATCCCCAAGTGAAGTCATGCAGTTTGCGAAGGCTAACATTACAAAACTTGCCAGAGTTGACAAGCTTTTATAAAACGATGGACCATCCGGATGTACTCTTTGAAAGACAACTGGTAAATTTCTTGTTTTCTAAAATGGTCATATTTTCTTCGATCGAGATCATCCTAATTGGAGAAAACTTTCTTTGGCTAGTCGTAAGATCCGTGAGTTACAAATAAACATTGCCTTCAATTGATTTAGTTCCCACACACTGTGCGGACTTTAAAAAAATTGACTTGATGAAATATGTACCTCGGGGATACAATGTAAGGCTTTCCGTGTAATTTGACAAAGTAATATGCGTTTATCAACTATACAGAAAAAAAAAATAAAATCTTAGCAACATTTCGATCGTCTAGTGTTTTGTGTTAAAAAGTGTTGATTTTATTCGAATGTGATTTCTAAAAAAATTGATTTATAAACACATTGAAATATGGGTTAATACCTTGAAAAACCCCAAACTGGTACACTTGTGACAAATTTACCCCAAACTATTTTTTTGACCATGAAAAACCCCAAACTGGTACACTTGTGACAAATTTACCCCGACTAATTATAAAAAACCCTAAACTGGTACGTTTATGACAAATTTACCCCAAACTAATTTATTCAACAAAAAGAAACCCTAAACTGGTAAATTTGTTACTAATATACCCCCTGCTAAATTAGATTAATACCACAAAAAAATCACAAAAATTGTAAACTGTGACAAATAGAGTGTAAAATCCCAAATTGGTATACCGGTCAATTGTTACGTGTCATTTAACTTTATAATTTAACAAGAAAATTTAACTAAAACTAACAAAGGGTAAATTTGTCATAAGTGTACCAGTTTGGGGTAAATTTGTCAAAGGTATACAAGTTTGGGGTTTTTGGTGGTCAAAAAAATAGTTTGGGGTAGATTTGTCACAGGTGTACCAGTTTGGGGTTTTTCAGGGTATTAACCCTTGAAATATTGACTTTCAATTTGTTTTTGATATGTAGGTGACTACTATTGTAATACGTTTTGCAATTCATAATAAATAAAATTTATGCATGGGTATTATAGAGGAGTCTAATAGCACATTTAAAGATTTTTTTAATTAGAAAAAATATTTCTGTTAAAAAAAAAATTAGAAAAAATATTTATTTTATTTTTCAAAATGTAATTGCTATGTGATATATGAATGCATAAAAACATCTATATTAATTAATTACATCTCATTTTATATGCGTTATATTATCGACATAGTTAAAGAAGCACCATGCGATGTATCGATTTTTTAAATATTCCAAAAGTTTATCATTGCTTTATGGTAAAATATACACATGCATTTATGGATATAATTGTAGCTTAAAGAAAGTATATACGACCTTTATAATTTGTATGACCTTCATTTTTTGTTTGATCGGTATATGACCTTCATTTAGTAATTACTGAAAATTGTAAGATTCGATTACATTCGCTTGATTAAAGGGGAAAAACCAGAACTAAAAAGAAAATCCCTGTGAATTTAACTTAGTGATTATGTGGGAAATAACATCCAGATCAATTGGTTACATTATATTATTTTGCAATTTTCGTCTTAAGTTCATCAATGCTAAGGCAATTGAGACGATTAAGTTATTCTCATAATTATAAAAAGTTGGGACAGGACCACCCGCCGTGGTGGCTCCGCTGGATAGGCTTCAGGCTTCCTTTCGCTAAGAGGTCTGGAGTTCGAAATCCCTACGACGCAAGTTGCAGGGAGGCTGGCGTGAGACATTGGTGACTTACCCAGTGGCATGTGTGTGGTGGCTACGGCTGCCGGCCGTGCGGGGTTCCCTGGGTCATCAAAAAAAAAAAAAAAAGTTGGGACAGGTGAATGGAACTTAGCGCAAATGTGGTTCTACAGAAAGTTCTATCATATAAAATTTACTTTACTCTTTATGTTAGTTGATGGAACTATTATGTGACGACGGGATGAAAATTTAAATATAATAAGGTCAATTTGCGTTTGTTGCTCTTGGTACATTAATGAGATGATAGCGGAGCGATTAATTTTTTATTCTAATTTATGTGAGCCATGGACCCTTTTGTAGTGATCAAATCTACCACTAATCTTCATTCTAACGGCTTTTCTAATATTCCTAGTAGAATTTATGTGTGGGGCACATGTTTAAATTTCTTTTTTCTGTAATAAAATGTTGCTCGAAAGCATTAACTAGAAACACATCTAGCATTCATTTGTGCACGTTTAGAATTAACAAATTTCTAAACTATTCTGTCAGTATAAGATAAAAAATTGGAAACACTTTTCTAATTATTTTTCAAAATTATGTTTATCAAGTGATCCAAACCACAAAAGCATGATGCTCGACTGGAATCATTATTAAATTAAGCAATTCTTTTTCTTGGCTACATGATTAAAACTTTCTACTTTCTACATAAACTAACTTCTTTATGACGAGGATGCGCATCTTGGGTCCTTATATATTTGAAACAAAATCCTTTGCTGAAATTGACTCTGATGACCATACGGCGCTGTTGTGACCAATTCATGGATGTTATGGCCACCAATGATCTTATGGAGATAAACCCTTTTTCTAACATTTGGTCGATGTGGCATCTATTCCACTTTACATCAATACCAGAAAATAATGGATCTTATAGTGCTACGCATGAAGACATTAAAATCTTGGGACTACTTAGTATTTCTCTCATAAATTTATAGTAACTTTTTATTTTTACTCTCTCGATAAGAGATACATTTTTTTTTTTTTTTTTTTGGAACAGTTCAGAAAAACTGCGAGGCTTACACCGACAAATCAACTAAAAGTATACTTTTTTTTTTTTCAATTTATCAATTTAGTTCATAACTATTTAGGGGAAGATTATTAATTTTGTTTTTCACACTGTCATTTGAGATATTATATCAGACCACTTCGAAAAATCAATTGAGCCGATGCCATGAATTTCTAAAACTTTGGCAGATTGCACAAAATGTGAGGGTAAATTCAATAACCTCAATAATTCATCCTTGTTAATATATGTATAATAAAGTCCAAATACATAATAGGCAAATGATAAGTAAGTGTAAGGTAGATACTTCTATAGAAGGATAAAGGAAAATTCAAAATCACTACTCCGCTTTATCTTCCATATCTTCAGATCAACTATATGAGATTATTTATTCTGTTATTATTTCACATGCAACTTGTATTCATAATTTGTAGTTAATTGTTATGAGATTATGTGGTGTTATTCACCCCTTGCAGCTAATAAAGCTACAGAATTTGGAAGCTATAACGGTTGAAAGATGCCAGTCAATACGCGAAGTATTTGACCTTGAAGAACTAACGACTAGTGGGGATGTCAAGATTCTATGGCAATTGACTAGATTAACCTTGAGTGGCTTACCAAGTTTGGAAGGCATATGGAACAAGAATCCAATAAGAGTGTTGTGTTTCCAAAACTTAAAGGCACTAAAGGTGCAACTTTGTGAGAACCTGCGGTTTCTTTTTTCTTCTTCCATGGCTAAAGCACTCGTGCAAATAGAAGAAATAGAAATAGCAAGTTGTGTACTAATGGAGGAAATTATGTACGTGGAAGAAGAAGAACTAGAAGAAGCTACAAGCACTGACACTTTTGAGTTTCCTTTGTTAACCTCCTTGTCTCTTGAGGAATTGTCAAATCTCAAGACATTCTCTTATGGAAAATATTGTATCCATTGTCCATCCTTAACAAGACTGAAAATATCCAGGTGCCCCAAAATGATGACATTTTCTTCATTAGAAGGAAGGCAATGGCTGATGACAGTTGATACAGGTTTACAATGGGCATTTGGTTGTATCAACTCTGGCTTATACTTGCCTAGCTTCTTCAATGAAAGGGTAAGCATCTATAGTATTTTTCTTTTGATCATTCTTCTAGTTCTAGTCAGTGAAGCAATTAAGTAGAAACTAGATCATTATTTTGTACCAAAAAATTAGCACTTCGCAGTGGAGAAACTAACTCATTGATGGTCATTCCCAAAGTTGCCCCCTAATTTCAAAATAATAAAATTCCATACCAAAAATTCCAGCCATTCTACATATGTGATGTTTTTACGCAGGTTCTTTTTCCAAGCTTGGAGCAATTGAAGCTTTCGTCCATGTGCCAACTAAAGAGGATATGGCACAATCAACTCCACGGACAGTCCTTTTGCAAACTTGCATCCCTCACTGTTGAACTTTGTGAAAATTTGTCACATGTTTTTCCATCAAGATTCAATGGATAGGTTGCAAAGCCTAAATAAAATTGAGGTGGTTGGGTGTCCCTCCTTGGAAGCATTATTTGAACCGGTAAGCCCTAGCTTTGAGAAAAGGCAAATGCCATTGGAACTCTCTGCTTTAAAAAAAATGAAGTTGTTGAACCTACCAAGGCTGACAAACATATGGAAAAGTGATTGCAAAGTAACCTTGACATTTCCTAGTCTGATGGAAGTGAACGTGAGACGTTGTCATAGTTTGTCATATCTCTTCTCAAGTACCACAGCCCTAACTCTTCATCAACTTGAAGTGCTTGATGTTTCCTGTTGCGATAATCTATGGGGCATAATTGTGATGGAAGAAGGAAAAGGGAAAACCGTAGAAACATTCAAGTTCCGTCATTTAACCAAACTCAAGCTTGGTGACCTTAAGAGTTTGATTTGTTTTAGTTCAGAGAATTGTGCTGGTGATGGGTTATATCCTCTATTTGATGAGAAGGTATCATATCCTGATTTATTTGATTTGTTATTTTCTTTGTTTTTAGTGCTTTGGCCCTAAGCAATTTTGCATCTTTCATTTATCTCTGTACATTTGTAGCTTGCATTTCCAAAGTTAGAAGAGCTACACATTGAGGGAGTTCAACAAAAAGAACTATGGAACGATAAAATCCTTGTGGAGTCCTTTTGCTGTCTAAAGGTCCTCAAGGTGAAGCAGTGTCACAACCTGTTGAATGTGATTCCATCATCCATGTGGAAGAGGCTACTTCACTGTATGGAGTCCTTGACAATTGAGAAGTGTCAACATCTAAGAAACCTTTTTACAATGTCTATGGAAAAAAGTCTGGGCCAACTCCAATATCTGGGTCTTGGTGGTTGTGGAGAGATGGAGTACGTTGTTGCCAAAGAAGAGAAGAAACCTGAAGAAGTAGTTGACAAAGTTGTAATTCCTCAACTTGTTACTCTGTATCTTCACAATATGCCAAAACTCAAAAGTTTTTGCCAAGGGAAGCATATTTCAGAGTGGCCCTCCTTGAAAGAGTTAACTATTGAAGATTGTAAAGCTGTGAAGGTGATTCTAGGAGATGCCGGTTGTAGAACATCGAAGGGTAGCATTCTAACACATCAACCACTTTTACTCGTTGAAAAGGTTTGCACTCATTCTTCTCTAATGGCATATCTAGTTTGTTATCTTGATGGTTTGAGCTAAGACAGTGTAAGAGTATGTGGGGTCATTGATGATAACTTATCATTTTCATTTACAAATCTTTGACCTCAAATAAGAAACATATCGAAGCTACTTACTTTAATATAAACATATTGAAATGTATATGAAAGCTTTCTCAAAATTTTCAAAAACTTAATATTTTTCTTTCCTTTTCAAGTCATAGACTAAATTGTAGCTAAAGTACAAATATTAATGAGAGGCTAAGCTTCAATTAACAACTTTTAATTAATCTAGAGTCTAGACAACGCCAAAGATTTCTACTCAAATTTGAATGTTGCTTAACGTTAGATCAAGTGTTAATGACACTACGAGTTCTAAAACTTGTGTTGGTTTGGCACTGAAGTTCTAAAATTTGCACAATTGATGCATTTCGACACTTGTTAAGTCCGTCCCCCTTTTTGTAGAGAAATTCAGCATTTTTATCATATTTTCACTCTTGCATGGCCTTTGATGCGGTGATGGAGCTTCCTCAAGCACAAAGGGAGCTATTTCACTATTGCCACATTTAAAAATTGAAGAAGAAAATAAGAACATACTAAAAATTAGAAAAAAAAAATTGGCACTAATATGAAACTAGAAATAAAAAAAGTCCTACAAGAGATTGCCAGTCAAGTGGGGAAAGGCTGCATAGGTAGCACCACTACTACTAACGACCCTTGCCATGGTCACAACAAGGCTGTTGACCTGGGTTAGGGCAAGTGCGCTCACTCATGTGAGCAAGCAATGGCCTGTTGCTAGCCTTGCCAATTTGGGTGAGGGCAAGTGACCTGGGGGATGGTTGTGGCCCTTGCCCTTGCAAAAGCCTTTAGAAACCCACCCTCCTCTCCCTCTCTCTCCTACGTTATTTTCTTATATGTACTTTTTAAATGTTTTTGGTCACCTTTTTTAATGTGGCATCACTGCACTACATTTTTCCAATTAAGAAAAGGAAAGTTCCATGAAAAATGCCATATATGCTTTCCATCCTCATGAAACTAATTTGGGCAATGGAAAGACTCCAATGTTGAACCAGAACAAGTTTTACCGATAAACGAGGAAAAAAAAGTTTTTGTTCTTAAACATGCCAAACCATAATAAGTTTTAGGAGTCATTTTGTCACTATTCCTAAAGTCGATTGTAAATATTGTGGTGGGAAAATCATTCCACAAGTCCTAAAACGTATTTATGAAATGCAATCGAGTCATAAATTTTTCAATTGGTGCAATAAACTCTTAAACCTTTATCAAAAAGTGCAATCGAGTTCTAAACCTTTTAATTGATATAATTAAGTTACAAATTAGTGAAAACAAATGCAATTTGAAGTTGCTACAGAAGCAACCTAAGTTATCGTGCACTAAAAAAAACTCGATTACGCTTTTTCAAAAATATTCAAAACTTGAGTAAACCAATTGAAAGGTTTTGGACTCGACTACATTTCAAATATAAGATTTAAGACTACCAATGCACCTTTATTTCTTGATTATAACTAAAAATGCAAGTAGTTGACATAATATTTTTCACTTTGGGTCAAACGTAGTCAATTTAATCAAATGCTAAACAAAGGAGCTTTGTTGCAAAATTGGAATCATGGACTTAGCAAATCTATATTCGTAACTCCACACAAGCCAATATTTTCTTTGCTACATGCATTATATGTAAATAACTCAATATCATCGACATAGAATCTTTAATTCAACGCGTTGTCATTCACTATCGCAAAAAAATTGAGCTTTTTACTAGGTGTGTGATACAGATGTTAGAAACTGATAATATAGAATGAAATTGCATAACAAGGTTGGTTCAGAATCATAAAATCCGAAGGGAAATCATGTAGCGATAAACAAGGGAAAAGAGAGAGAGAGAGAGAGAGAGAGAGAGAGAGAGAGAGAGAGAGAGAGGCTAGATTAGGTGAGGAAGAAGAAATACCAAATGGGCAAACTCATTAGTCAATGAATTCATCCTCAAAACAGAAGAAAATTAGTATCTTGGCTGATATCATAGGTAATTAAAACAATTAGTTCCTTACCAAAACAATAGAAAGCAAAAAAGAAAAAAGAAAAAAAAAGAGAGAGTTCAAACTAAGCAAGCATAAATAAGACAAATAAACAACAAGATGGTTAAAGAATCATGTCTTATATCAATCTCCACAAAAAAGGGAGATTTGGATATGCACCTTGGAAATAGAAGAACTATACCAAGTGTTTCAATAAAATTTTAGCATCATGAATTTGCACTTTCGTGAATGATCAATAGGAAAAATTACGTTCCATATTTTACTAAATTTCAAAAGGTGTTCCAATAAATTCATTGAGATTAGTTAGTATCATTTTACTCTCCTCACTTCATTATTCGTGCAAGTAGAGTCCTTATTTAACTTTTGGAGACATTGAAAGCACTTATCCATGCTATTTTGATCAATAGCGAACTGATTTTGGACTGTTTTCTTGTCTTCGTTACAGTTTTTATTTAAATCTGTTCAATTCTCAGTAAAATTGTTCAAATATTCTCTCAGACCACTAAAATTGGTTAACCTCATCAAGATTGTTAAGGATTTATGATAACCATAATCACAGCAATAGTCAAATTACTCCTGACAGTCAATATTATTAGAATAACAAGATACTTATAATAATAATAATAATAGTCGACATACCAATCGATGCAATAATCTTGATAAGCCTTACTCTTATCAAATTTCGATATACCAAAGCTAATAAATATACCAAATATAGAGTGGCTACAAATCAGTAAGAATGGCGGCTGAAGTTTCAATAGGTATGAATGTCATATATATTCATGAGCATATCAGATCAGATTTGCAAGTGTAGAAACTAATATAAGTACCATAGCATTGGCCCTTGGTCTAGAATAGTTGCATAACAATAGTACATAGTTAAAGTGAAGTTTTGATACCAATTAATGTTGAAGAGATCTAGCTTAATGACCAATTGATGAAGAACAGATCTAGATCCAATACCAACTAATGTTGAACAAAAGTATGTAGAAATTTAGGTTTAGATTCGTTGAAAGTGGAGGAAAATCAAATAATAAGAAAAGACGGAGAAACTAGATCCTAAGTCTTGATAATTTCGAATAACAAACTTATAAGAAACAAATCAGCTAGTGATCGAAGAATCTGGTACAACATCAATAAAGCAGTACATGCCTACGCTTACCATCTTTTGATTTAATTGTTGGATTCTTTTCTTTAGTATTTGTTGTGTTTTTTTTTTTTTTTTTTGAGTCTATGCTTTGTCGGAGAACTTTTGAAGTGCAGGATCCACGAAGTGGCTTGTGTGAATTGGTTTCTGTTTTGTCATCTACACTTCAAAGAAATGGGATAGTATATTGACTATTGTGTTTTTCAGTGTTGTAATGAGCTAAATCTAAGATAGGCTAAATTTGAGGTTCATGGGAGACAAATGATACATTAAATGAGTATGGTTGTCTAACTAAGAAGGCTATGGTTATGCTACTACTTAAACATAATGCTTGATATATATTAGAAAAAATTATGCTTTCCACTTTAAAATTATATGATGGGAGAATGAATTTTAGGGGGTGGCATTTGCTAAAAAGAGATAATGTAAATCTAATCTTCTTTGCTTTCTATTATTTGAAAATGTCCATTTGGTGATTTTCTTTGTTCTTGAAATTGTTCTTTTTTTTTTAGGGAATAGAGAATTTTCTCTAATTAATTAAATTGGAAAATAACAGGTTGAGTTTCCTGGTATGGAGTCGATGAAGATCTCGCACATGGATAACGTGGAGAAGATATGGCTTGATCATCTTGACTCAAATGCCTCCAACAAACTCAAGACACTAGTGGTTGAGTATTGTGAGAAACTTCCATCCATATTTTCATCTTATAATATGCTCACAAGATTTCAAAACCTAGAGAAGATAACTGTGATCGGTTGTGGATCCTTAGGAGTAGTATTTCAAGTCCAGGAGTTTAATTTTAGTGAAAATCATTCTCCAAGCACTTTTCAATTGAGAGAATTAGTTTTAACGCGGCTTCCAAAGATAAAACACGTGTGGAGAGGACTTCCTCAAGGAGGACTTACCTTTGGACGCTTACAATGCATGAAGGTTTATGAGTGTGAGAGCCTCAAAAGTTTATTTCCAGACTTAGTAGCAAAAAGTATGACACAATTCGAAAGACTTGAAGTACAAGATTGTGGGGTGGAGGAAATTATCACAAAGGGAGACGGAGCAGAGATGAATGCAAGTGATCTCTTCTTTCCTCAATTAACTGACCTAAGATTACTTGAGTTGCCGAAAGTGAGGAGCTTCTATGGGAGTAATCATAATTCAGCATGGCCACTCTTGAAGAAATTGCGAGTGAGACACAACGGGAAGATGATATCATTTTCATTTGTTTGTGAATTCCAAAGCTACCAAGGTACAACCACCAGTGAGAACCAATCAACATTGTTTTCTTTTGAAAAGGTACTACCCTTATTGATGATTCTAGCTCTTTGCTATTGTCTTCATTGGTTTATGTGCATTGCTCTTGGTGCATTGTTATTTTCTCTAGGAAATTGAAATGGTCAAATATTTCATGCTCGTTGATACTCGCTAACCACATCTGTGAATTGCTTAGAAATTTAATGATTGTTTGCATTTAATCATTTCCAGTTCATATTTTTTGGTATATAATCTATTGATCCCAGCTTTTACTTTAAATAATTTTTTTATTAAACTAACTTGCATTGACATTCATGCTTCTAATGAGCTGCTTGTCTCTTATGATTGGGATTAATTTATTTAATTTAATATGACCTACCCCGTCCACCAAAATTTTTACAAAAAAATTGGTATTGTGTTCATTTGGCATACTATTAGCTTAGCTACAAAACAAATTTCCATGCTTAAACATCTTGAACATGGTTAGTAACTGTCAAGCACCACAGATAACTTGCTTATCCGGTCACATGTTAGTAATTTATCAATAGGCTTGAAAAAGGACAAACTTTTTTTCTACTTTCGAAATCACCAACTACTTTAATAATCTAACAACTTTTATTCTTGTGACTCACCAACGTATTTGAAATTACTAACTTTATTTGAATTTACTGAAATTAATTTGATTGGTGTACCAATATTTGTCACATTAAGGCTCCATTCATTTCATGAAAAATGGATGTTATGAAAAATATTTTCCTAAAAATGATAACTTGTATTGTTTACAAAAATGAATGAACAAAAAATGTTTTCATAATCAACAAAATATTTAGACATAAATGATCAATGACAATGAAAAGAATTTTCATTGACTAATTATTATCGAGCAATACGAGTAATCATCCTTAAGAAAATTTTTCTCAAAACACTTATTTTCTATAAAGAAAAACCGATTTTAGTTACTTGCCACCTTATTATGTTGTTAGGTTTTGAAAAGTACCAATATTACCAAAATTATGAACTACGTTAATAATCAACCAATATTTATTCTCATGACAAGCCAACACCTCTCATATTACTAACTTCAATTTGAAATTACAAACGAGATCTAATTGATGTACCAACAATCATCAAATTAAGATACTGACGGATTTTATTCACCGACCAACTTTTTACCTTATAGATCTTGAAAAATACTAATATATCTTTATACTTTCAAGATCACCAACTACGTTAAAAATCTACCAACGTTTATTCCTATGGCTGATTAACGCTTTTCAAGTTACAAATGTAATCAAAATTACCAAACTTAATTTAAGTGGTATATTAGTGATATAACAACACAGAATTAGGTTCCTTTTTAACCGCATGGAACGCTAAAAAGTCTGTTTATTTGGAGTTATGTACTTTGGTTTGTTTCTTTGCTCATATGATATTTCATTTGGCTTTTGTAAGAATGAACAACTTGTCTTCATTATTTACTCTTTTTTCCATTGAAATTTTGAACTATAATCTCTATCTTGTTTTATTGTTTTTTCACCCATATCCCGACATTTCAATTTTTCTTTTCTTTTCTTTTCTTTTCTTGCCAATCATTTGTTGAGTTTGAATGCATTCTTCTCAAAGTTACAGAAAGGTGAAGTAATATGATACTTATGATCTATAGTAATATAGATAAGAGAATTGCAGCTTTGAAAACAATGCTCAACATTAATACAACATCTTACTATTGAAACACATATACTAGCTATAAAAATAACATGGTTTGTTAAAACAAGCAAATGTTATTTTGCCTTTTGGATTTAATTAGTCAACAATCGAAATAGCCGAAGTATCATTAACTAATATCTTTCTTTATCCGAATTCACAAGATATATTGTGATTAAATTGTGCACACCACATTGACCCAAAAAAAAGAAAAAAATTGGGCACAACACATACAACAATCTTCCCACGTACAATGGTCATTGATGCTCGCTCGTCTGCTTCTGGAAAGTTGTGTTTCTCGTTTTTTCCCTAAACAAAAGGATATTTTAATCATTGGACTTTTGGTGGCCTAATTAAATGCTTCGCAGGTCATTCCACACTTGGAGGAATTGACATTATCAAGTGAGGATGTTGCGATGATACCGCAGCATTACGTCTTTCGCAATCTCAAAGAGCTGAATTTGGCATGCTACCATAATGAAAATGTCGCTTTTCCCTCCAACTTCCTTCTCCACAGATTCCCCAATCTAGAAGAGCTTGATGTGATATGTAGTTTCTTCGAGGAGATATTTCCAGAAGATTCATTTGGACATGTGGGAGCGACTCCCTGTGGAGAACTAACTAACATGGAAAAACCTTTCCAGGCACTGCAAAATCTTAGGCGACTTGAACTGCGTAAGCTATATGGCCTGAAGCGAGTTTGGAAAGATGGCTCCTTGATGGCTGAAATTCTTGAACGCATTGAAGATCTGCAAGTTCTGGAGTGCCCGAGTTTATCAATCGTACTTCCGTCCCCGACGTCATTCCAGAGATTGACAAATTTAGGAGTAAAGGATTGTGCTGGTTTAGTTCATATGGGGACTTGCTCAGCAGCAACAAGCCTGGCGCACCTGACTTGGCTATCCCTAAGAAATTGTGGTGTGATGGAAGATGTGGTGACAGATGATGGAAATGGAGTAGAGGAGATCTCTTTCCCCAAGCTGCAACGGTTGACACTTGACGATTTACCAAGCCTTGAGAGCTTCTCCCCCACTAATTGCACCTTTAGATTCCCATCATTGGTGCGTATCATCGTCATGAAGTGCCCCAAGATGAATATATTCTGCAAGGGTACCTTGAGGACATCGAACCTAGATAAAGTACTCCTCTCCTAGGTGGAGGATGAATGGTGTTGGGAGGGTGACCTTAATACCACCATCCGAACCTTATCGGCTTGAAATGATCAACTCCGAATTTAATAAGATAGGTAAATCTATGTGCCTAATCATGTTTGCTTGAATATGGTGTCAAAAGGAAGAAATTTGTGTTCTTCGAATTTTATGTTGGCTCATATAAAGTTGGTCTTTCTTATAAGAATGTTTGATTGGGTTTTAAAGGAGTTGTCACACGATTCGATAATGAGGGACTTTTGAACACTTACTCACCCATGCATTCTAGTTGTTTGATGAATTGCTTAGCATAACCTCCGTTGGTGCAACTTTGAAGATTGTCAGGTTTTGTTATATAAGGCTGTGTTGAGGAGTCTTGATAGTTTGACATGTGTTATTAACAATATTTGTTTCTTTCAAGTGTCATTCTCACTACAATCAAAGTGGTTATTGCTTTGATTTGCTAGAAAGTATCTCTTGCAGTAAGATGTTGAAGGAATCATTTAGCAATCTATGCTCTAACAGTGTTCTATTGCATGGCTTTGATGCCTGTTGATATGTCGTCTTTTTGTTGACGTGGTATTTACAGTGGGCAGGTGCTTTATTGAATATCTCATTCTTTTTCTAGTTTGGGATGTCCTCTGCATGTCATTACCTTGATAATGGTATTGGTGTAGCACAATGGTTGGGCAAATAATCAATTGAATGTGGGGGTGCTCTATCCTTTGTTGAATTGGACAGAGATTTTGTATGAGTGTTGGCTTTTCGGCAGCCTCATTTAGCACATGGAAGTTTCTTTAAAGTTGGACTGTATGGATGATGACTGTTGACACGTGATTCTTAGTCAATGCATCATTAAAATGTCAAAAAATAGAGATTTAGGTTTCTGATCGCGATGGGGCCTCATCTCTCGACCAAAAAGTGTCATTTTTCATTATTTTTTTTCTTTTGCATTGTTAGTTTTAAGCAGTTGTTAGCTTATTTTCAAGAAAAACTCAAAAAGTCAAATTGTTGACTTTCAGGTTGACTTTTTGGTCAACCCTTGGACCAAAAGTCAATCACGGGTCAAAATTTGACTTTTTATCCAAAAAAATTTCACTTAACTTTAATTTCACTTTTTTCAAATCAATTTCTTGAAAATTTAAAGATTTGACCAAAAAAATTAAAAGTCAACCATTTAGTTGACTTTTAATCATACTTTTAACTCATTAAAATAAAATAAAAAATAAAAAAATGCACGAATACATTTATTTTAATGCCAATTTGACTTTTGTGTGAAAAATTTCATAAAATTCGATTAAGAATCTTGGTTTCTGAATTTTTCAGTTTTAGGTTCTAAATCGACCAAAAATAAAATTACTTTTATTCTAGTCATAATTAGGTGTAGTTCCTTCTTTGATATTTGGTTTAGGGACTATCCGAAATTTGCTTGAGCATTCAATTTCGCGATTTATCGAGTCCAAATACGAATTACCGTTTTGAACCCTAATTAGGGGACCAAAATTGATCCTTCATAACTTGCGAACGGATGATTATTTCTCACTCATTTTGAACCCTAACTCATCAACTTGAAGAATTTTATCCTCCCGGGCATTAGAAAATCAAGCAATTAAGCTTTAATCAACAAAATTCGAATTGACCCATTCATATCTATGGTTTAATTTCATAAATCTAGGTCCAATTTTAATATTAGGCTTAGATCCATTTATTACCTAAGATTGAGCGCTTCAATTCAAGGTCAATTTAAAAATGATAAGTGATCTTACATATGGATAGCTCATTAGATAGGGCAATTGTGACACTGATTGAGTTCAATTTTAGTTAATTTGCAATTTTGCCCATTGAATTATGAAATTTACCATTTTAACCCTGTTAGGCCCAATTCAAAGCACCCATGGTTTAGGAGCCAGTGACGCTCTCTCGTAGGAACCGCCACCGCCACCGCCACCTTCACCTCCACCGCCACCGCCGTTGATGAAAAAACCACTGCCGACCTAAGTGTCCTTCTAGCCTCCCACACCTCCATGGTTGCTCGCTCTCGTTCTGCTCTGCTCTCTCGTAGGAAGAGTATCTCCACTCTTATTGGAAATGGTAATGACTCCCTGCAAATGAAACCCTAATCTCACTTCTCACCCATCCTCTACAGTTCAGCTCCTCATTCTTCGCTGGGCTGTATCTTCCCCGCCAGAAATCTGAGGAAAAGATGCGTCTCTGGGCACTGTTCCTTTCATGTTGGGTGGCCAGCCATGGTGCGACCAAGCTACCTTACACATAATGAACCCTTTGTTTAACTCCTTTCCCATCTAATCTGAAATCAATCCCTACACATTTCCACCCCACCAGATCTACAGCCCCTTCCATAAATCATCCAGTCCAAATACCCATCACATTAAAAACCCTAACTCTGTCCTAGAACCAGAATCATGGTCCCCGTTCCAGTCCAAACACCCATCACATAAAAAAAAAAAAAAACCCTAACTCTGCCCCAAAACCAGAATCACGATCCCCGTTAAGGTGCAGAATGAATGGCTGTAAAAATGCAACTCTAAATGATCGAGATCAAATAGGCGCCTCACTCCCACTGTCTTCTTAGGGGTCGTCTCTTCCTTCAAAGTATCAAGACAGGATTCAAGGTATCTTCGAACTGTTTTATAATCTTTCTTGGCTGCTTTCTGGGTGTTTCTCTCCTCGGCTACTCCCTGGCTTTTATTTATCTGGCCTCGGCTATTCCCTGACGTGATTTTTGACAATGGATCCTCGAATGGAACTTCTCTGCAAGAGGTTGGGGGATATGTGGTCAGAAGATGATATAATAGATTTGGATGATATAGATACAAGTGAGCAGGAAAAAAATTGTAGAGCCATGCTGATCGGAAAGCTTTTTATTGATCCATCCGTTAATATTCAATTATTTCAGAGCACAATGAAGAAGTCTTGGCAATGTGAAAGTGTAGATATTACCCCCTTGGAGCAGGGGCTGTTCTTATTTGCCTTTAAAACAGAAAGGGAGGCAAAAAGGGTGTTAAGCGATGGACCTTGGTCTTTCTATAATCACTGTTTATTACTAAAACCATGGGAGCCAAATACCCCTCCTCGGTGTTACAATTTTTCAAGAGGGGCTTTCTGGATTCATATATTCGGTCTTCCGATGGAATGGCGCAACGCTGAGGCAGTGAGGAGAATTGTGCAGGACCTTGGTGAAGTGTTAGAGATTAAAGTGGAACCGAAAGGTGACGCGAATTTTATCTCAGGGAAAGTTAAAGTTGAGCTGGATCTCTTGGCACCCTTAAAACAGGGAAGTGTAGTTAAAAGAGACGGAAGGAAATTCTGGCTGGAATACAAATACGAAAGGCTCCCTTTCTTCTGTTATACATGTGGGAAATTGGGTCATTATACTACTCGCTGTCCTGATCACCGTGTAGACCCATAGTATATTAAGGACTTACCATTTGGGTATTGGTTGAAGGCAGAAGCAAAAGAATTCAGCCCTATATGGAGTTTGTTTTACAAAGATTTCAAAGATGAAAGTATAGCAGAGGAAGTTGTACCGGAAACTCAGGCGAATCCAAGCCAGATGGATATTGTCCAGCACATTCCAGGAAGTAGCAGCTACATGGACAGACCTGAAAAAAGGAAAGAGAAGGAAATTGTAAAACTTACAACAGCAAAAGGAAAAACTAGCTCTTCTTTCTTGCTATTAACGTGGCCACAGAATGAATCCTCCTCTGAAAAGAAAAATCAGAACTACCTAGAGAGTTTACACCACAGAAAAGAAGGGAAAGTAGCAAAGCACTTCAGCAAGAAACAGAAAAGGTTCAATCCTTATGGCAACGAGAAGCAAAACCAGGCGCTTTTGGATGAGACTCAATTGCTAGAGACCCCAATTCAAGTTGAGAAGGGAGAAGGAACTTGGGCTTTGGTGGCTAGCCCTAATAAGCCACTAGGGTACCAATGAACATATTAAGCTAGAATTGTCGGGGTTGGGCAATCCCCGACAATTGGGAACTAAGAGCCATAGTGGCTCAAAACAGCCCATTGATTTAGTATTTCTAATGGAAACTAAGAACAGAGAACAGCTGGTGGTTAGGTTAAAAAAGAACCTAAAGTTTCAAAATCATTTTGTGGTGGACCCAATTGGGACTGCAGGCGGGCTAGCTTTGTTGTGGAATGATGAAGTTCAGGTATCAATTGAATTTGTTACTGCTGTTTTTATAGATGTGACTTGCAAATGGAGAGAAAATAGAACGGAGATGAGGAGTACCTTCGTTCATGCCCCTTATACTTTCAAAGGCGGGTTGAGCCTATGGGAGGATTTGAAATATATTATGTCCCAAAACTCTTTACCATGGCTTTGCCTCGGAGATTTTAATGAGATTCTCTATCATTGGGAAAAAGTTGGAGGAAGATTAGCTGAGTATCACAGAATGGCAGCTTTTAGACAATTTGTTAATGACTGTTCCTTTATGGAATTAGAGGGTAAAGGCTGCGCTTTCTCATGGGCAAACCACCGAGGGGGTGAGGACTTTATAAAAGAGAAACTTGACAGAGTACTATGCACTATAGATTGGAGGGTTTCCTTTCCAGATGCTTTAGTGTTTACCCTTCCGGCTATCGGCTCAAATCACTGCCCGTTATTAGTATCTTTAATGGTTGAAAGGAGGAAGAGACAGAGGCAGTTTAAGTTTGAATCTTTCTGGGTTGAAGACCAGGAATATGAGGAAAAAGTAGAAATGGTCATGAATGATCCGGGAGTGAAACCGCTAAGCTGGGAAGCCAAGATTCTGAAAATTACAGTAGCTTTGGAAGAATGGAGTAGAAAATTCTCCAATGCCCAAGTTCAAATCAGAGCTTTAAAAAACGAACTTGAAGCAACAACAAACAATCACAAGGCTGAGTATGATAGAAACAGGGTGCAAGAAGTAAAAAGGAAAATAGATCAGTTATGGAAACAAGAAGAAATGTTCTGGGGGATGAGATCAAGAGTTTTGTGGCTGAAATGGGGGGACAGAAACTCGAAATATTTTCATGCTACTACAATCCAACGCAGGCAAAGAAACAGAATTTCAATGCTCCAGCTACCCAACGGAGAATGGACCAAAGAGGAAGGAAGACTGAAAGAGGAAATTTTAGATTACTTCACTGATTTGTATACTTCAGTGGGCCGACGCTATATAAAACCTATCATCGACCAATGTCCCATTAGGGTGACGGATGAGATAAATACAGCCTTAACAGCAAAAGTCACGCTCTCGGAAGTTAGAGATGCAGTTTTTCAGCTCGGAGCGTTAAAAGCCCCAGGTCCGGATGGACTAAATGGTCAGTTTTACCAGCATCACTGGAAAGAAATTCAGTAGGAGATTATGGAAATGATAGAAGATTTCATGGAAACAAAAAACCTCAACCCGATTCTCAACAGAACACACATCACACTTGTCCCCAAAGTTTCAAACCCAGAAAAATTAGACCAATTCAGACCAATAAGCCTCTGCAATTTCTCCTATAAAATCATTTCCAAAGTATTGGCAAACCGCCTCAAGAAATGGCTTCCTAAGATGATTGAAATAGAACAGAGCGCCTTTGTCAGTGGCAGGCAAATATAAGACAACATCCTAATAGTCCAAGAGGTCCTTCATCAGCTCCGAATCTGAAAGAGAAAGAAGAAGTTTCAAGCGGTGCTCAAATTAGACATGAAGAAGGCCTATGATAGAGTGGAATGGGATTTCCTGGAAGCTTGCATGAAGAAAATGGGATTCAACACTACATGGGTAGATTGGATTATGCAATGTGTTACAACCACCTCTTTCAGTGTGAAATATAATGGAGAATTCCTGCCCTATTTTCAACCAACTCGAGGTATTAGACAAGGGGATCCTCTCTCCACTTACCTCTTTATAATCATGGCGAATGTCTTATCCTTGATGATGAAAGCTGCCGTGGATGAGGGTAGATTAAAAGGGATAAAGTTTAATAACCACTGCCCCACGTTATTGCACTTACTTTTTGCTGATGATTCAATCTTTTTCCTGGATGGTAAAATTAGTGAGTGTCAAAACCTGGCTGAGGTGCTAAACCAATACTGTGTAGCTACCGGCCAAATGGTAAATCTGAACAAGTCAGGGATCTTTTTTAGTGCAGGCTGTCCACAGAGCTTAAGGCACAATATGGCAAGGGAGCTGCGAGTTCCAGAGATCGAAAAGACAGGAAAATATTTGGGCATCCTTCTGATTGGGGTAGCTCGAAAAAACAGATATATGCATGGATCTTGGCGCGGGTAAATATGAAGTTGGAAGGATGGAAGGAGAATTTACTGTCGAAAGCAGGGAAGGAAGTCCTCATAAAAGCAGTAGTTCAGGCTATCCCACAATATGCCATGTCGATTTTCAAAATCCCAGTATCTGTTTGCAGAGCAATAGAACAAAAAATAGCATCCTTTTGGTGGAGGAACAATGAAAAGAAAGCTGGCATTCACTGGAAAAGTTGGGATCTTCTTAAAACAAGGAAAGATGGCGGTGGTATGGCTTTTAGAGATCTCATTACATTCAACAAAGAAATGCTCGGAAAGCAAGCATAGCACCTAGTTCAAAACCCTCCCACTCTATGGATCCAACTCCTCAAAGGCTTATATTTTCCTAACACGGACTTTTGGCATGCAAAACAGGGGCAAAGAGCGTCTTGGGGATGGAAAAGTCTTCTAGTTGGGAGAGAAACCATTTCACAAGTAACTCAATGGGCGGTAGGAGACGTCCAATCAGTCAGAATAAGACAGGACAGATGGCTAAAACGGGGCATGCTTTTTGGTCCGATTAACAGAGAAGAACCAGAGGGAGTAAACGAGTTAATAGACAAACAGAATGGTTCATGGAATGAAGATAAAGTTCAAAACACCTTTGAAGACAGCATTGCAAATGAAATACTGGTAATACCCCTCCCGACTACATGCGAACCAGATAAATTAGTGTGGACTGCAACAACAACAGGCATCTACACAGTCAAGAGTGGGTATAATCAACTAAGGAAAGCAGAGAAAAATCATTCAAACATCGAAGCCTCTACTTCGTACCAGAAGCCAAGAGAACTATGGTGCAAAATCTGGAACCTGCGGACTAGCCCTAAAATCCAAGTCTTTATGTGGCTCCTCTGTCATAACGCTCTACCTACATCAGAAAACTTAAGCAGAAGGAAAATAGTACCTGAGCCGACTTGCCAACTCTGTAGAACACTCCCTGAAACAGAGTAACATCTATTTTTGCTCTGCCCCTGGACACAAAAGATTTGGTCAGACCCGCGCATCAGCATCCCAGTCCAAACAAAAGGGCTAACAAGCCTAGATCGGTGGCTCTTACACTACAAACGAGGCTTACCTGAAGCACCACCTCTCGAGAAAATCGCTGCACTACTCTGGTTCATATGGAAAGAAAGGAACGACGCCATCTTCAGGAGGAAAACAAGACCCGAAACGAGTCATCAGTGAAGCCCTTCAAAAATCTGAGGAATTTACGGTCTGGAACTCCAAACAAAGAGAGAGCGAGGAGATACTCAGTACCCATGAGCTGATTTGGCAACCCCCTGCTCGCAATTCGTTGAAAATCAACGTTGATGGCAGCTTCAAAGAGGTTGATTCCCGTGGATCCATCGCTGGTGTTTGCAGGAACGCAGATGGAACACTACTCGAAGGCTTCGCACGCCAAGTCAGAGTTCAATCGGCTCTCCAGGCGGAAACCCTAGCTTTGCTCGAGGGGTTGAAAGTCGCGCACGAATGGGGGAAAAAAGGGGAAAACAGAAAGTACAGTGGTGGAATCTGACTCTTCCACAGCTGTTCACGTGTTGCAGGGGAGAAAGACACCGCCGTGGGACATTGCTAGTCAAACTGAGATGGGCCGGGCCTTTTTGGAGTCTCCTTAGCATATAAAAATAGCCCATTGTTATAGAGAACAAAACAAATGTGCTGATTCGGTGGCCAAAGCAAAACTAGAAGGGTGTCTACCAAATGACTGGACGTCCATCCCACCACCACCTCTCTCTGTTCTTCTTTTTTTTCAGATGTTAAGTTGGCTTCTTGTTCTATGTTTCCTACTTAGTATGAAATGAAATGCACCTTTTATTCGACCAAAAAAAAAAAAAAAAAAAAAAGCACCCATGGTTTCAACTCATTTTTTTCCACAATAATCATTCAATTAGGTCAATAAAAGACCGCTAGATCACGTTCATAAGGTTTGATTAGCTTGATTGTATCTTAATTGGTCAATTTCTTCATTAAAAGGATAAAATTCATATTCAATTTGATCATTTAGTGGTCAAATTGCATAAATTTTTGACTCACGAGGGTCCCAAGTGGACAAAATAGTAGGAATTGGACTAAACCGGTCAAGAATCGGTCAAAATCTGGCCAAATTGAACAAAATCGGTCTGGCCGATCTGACTGGCCGTCGGCAAGATTGGCCGATTCAGGCCCTTAACGGCCAGTTCTTGGCCTCCATCCACCGGTTCTAGAACTCTCTCAATCCCAATTTCACTTCTACACCTTTAATTTCTCAAAATTTTATAAATTGGTCCTCGAATTTCGTCAAATTGCATATTAACACATAATTAGATATTTTGACGTAATTCCCGATTTTAGCTTAGTTTTTTGCAAATCGAACCCACTAGATTAATTACCCAACACCTTGAGATCATGATGGAGCATTCGAAATAGATTTTTGACTGTTGGATCGAGATTTCCACCGTTGGGTTGAACCGACGGTCGAAATCGCTTAATGTGAGAGCTATATAAATGAAATTTATTCCATTTTCATAGGGGGGATTCATTTAGCACAAAATTTCCTCTCTTCAAGCCTCTCTCTCTCTTTTGTCCCTTTAAACCCCCGCCTAAATAGATCACTCTCTCTCTAGGTTTTGGTTCATCTCTTGGACCGGTTTCATTATAGGCTTGAATCGGCTATAACTGGAGCTCCCAAGCACCCACGTTGCTGATGATCTTCAGTATCAGGGGTCTTTGACCTTGCTATGGACAGAAGATTAAATCGGTCGCCAGATCTTCACCGGCGAGTCAAGGCCGGTCCATTTTGGATTGGTTCTTCATTTTTTCCTTTAGTCGGTGGTTTGATTAATCTCGATCCAAGCCGTAGTGACTTGATGTACATTCTTGGAGTCTTGATCGTGATCTAGCAGCTTGATCTGATCGATTGCGATAGAAATCGGCAAAAATCACGACGAATGTAACAATTCGAAACTCGAATGTGATGAAGCAAGATCAAGTTAGTCGATCGGGGCTAGGATTCAAGATTAATAGTTTTTACATGCTTAAGATTGATGAGTATGAATGCTACAATGATTTGTTGATGATTTGAATGATGATTGCGATTTTAAATTTAATCTGTGATTTTTGTAGGCCTATACATAGGTCACTTTTTTGGCCAAAACGAGGTCCACGACCTCGTTTCAACTCGAGTCCTTTAGGATTAGATAATAGACATCTTGAACCTTCAAAACAATAGGTCGTACTCCCTAATTGAGTGTCATTTGACCCTCGAAAAACACCTCCGAAAATTAACAATTCTATAGTAGTTTAGGTATTTTTCCGTTTCGAGTCTACTCCGCCTTCTAGATTTGTTATTTTTGTGCCGACTGTTATGATTTTTGTAATTTTTTCATGATTTTTGGATTTGTTCAACTCGGTCATATCTACTTAGATTTAGACTTAGGTCAATTTGTTCCATATCGATCTCTGATTTTGCTTTTTTTTTTTTTTTTTTTTTTTTTTTTTTTTTAATTTCTGAAACAACTTTCCTTCATGAAAGTTGCTCGTATAGGTGTTGTGCATGTCCTGTATTTTTTGTTTTTTCAAAATTTTTAGACATATTTAGCTAGGTCAAAATTACTTAGATCTAAACATAGGTCAGTCTGTCTTGCATTGATTTGAGATTTTTTTTATGAGATTGAGTCCATAAGTGCACCTATTTGGTCTCAAATTCTTCATGAAAGTTGAAATACATGATATATATGTTCAATTGATGCATGATTTGCAAAGTTTTTACATTGGCAAAGTGAGTCAATTGCATGCATTAAAGTAAAAGGTACTGCAGCAATATGTGTTGGACATATAATGAGGTTCGTTTTTTCATTTTTACCACAACTCATATGATCTTAATTGAGTTTTGATCTTGAGATCTCGATTTTAGGATACAAAATCGACCTAGTTTGGGCTCGAGCTCTTCTAGGAAGATGTAATGCACACTTAGAGGCTTCCAATGCTGTTGATTTCATGCTGATCATTCATCGTTTGGACTATTTTCCATTTTTTTCAAAGCTAGATCACAATCTGGACAATGGATCAAATTTGAACCCATGTTTTAACCCTTGTTTAGATAGACCTTTGTTATTTTTGTTTCATTTTTTCTATTTGGAATATGAACTTGGCCTCTTAGAGCCTGTTTGTTAAAAAGTGTTTCTATTCCTTGGAACACAAATTTCTGTTCTTTTGTTCGGGGGAACAAAAAAGAACAAAAACGTGTTTGGCAAAACTTTTATTCTCGGGAACAAAACAATCTATTTTTTTGTTCTCGAGAACATATTTGGAATAAAAACAAGAAGTAGAAAAAAGTTACTTCTTATTCCCGAGAACAATTCCAAGAAATAATTTTTCTCTCCTCTTTTATCTTCTCTTTTTTTAATCTTCCTTCTTTTTTCATTCCTTCTTCTTCCTTTTGGCTGGTCGCTGGCCTTGGTCATGGCCAGTGACCTTGCCGGAGCGTTGCAAGCCCCCGACGACGCCGAGCCTGGCCGTGGCTGGGCAAGGCTTGACCTTGCCAGGCTAAGGTGAGGCCGACCTCGCGCCGCCTGGGCAAGGTTGAGCCTCGCCGATGGCCTGGTGAGGGTCGTGTGGCCACGGAGGCCACCGGTGAGGCTCGGCCTCGCCCAAATCTGGCGAGGCCGAGCCTCGCAGTGGCTTGGTGAGGCTCTAGCGAGCTCGCCGGACCTCGCTCGGCCGGTTCGCCGACCACGCCATGGTCGGCGACCGGCCACAAAGAAGAAAGAAGAAAAAAAAAGGAAAAAATATAATACAATTATTGAAAAATTAAAAGAAATAACAAAATTATACAAGTTTGCCAAACGCATTTATATTCCTACAATAGAAATTTTTTGTAATTATCAAGCGCATTCTTATGTTCAGAAATTGTTCCCGAAAACAGAAATAGAAAAAACTATTTATGTTTAAAAGTTGTTCCCTAGAACAGAAATGTTACCAAACATGCCCTTAATGAAACTTGTTTGTCATCATGTTGGCTATGTTATGTGTAAATTTGATGATTTTTAGACATGTTTTGATAGGACAAATCCTCGTGACATTAGCTGAATGTCCTGTTGTTTTGACAAATTTATGATGAGTTGTTGCTTGTTGTTTGATTTTTGTAAAATCATGTATAGATTGTTAAGAAAACTTTCCTCATGAAAGTTGTTCATCATCATGTCATGCATGTTAGAAAATTTTTTCATTGCCAAATTATCATTAGGTATCACCCAATTTTGCTGTCTTTACACGTTTGTTCTGAAATTTCCTGATATAAACATGATTGTGACTATTTAGCTATACCTTTTAGGTTAGTTTGTGCAATAAATTAGGACTGTCATCTTCATGAAAATTGTTCTAAATGCTTTGATCTTTGTTGTTAAACAATCGGTCTTTTCGAATTGCATCTTTCAAAAAATACTTTGATACATGTGATATTTCTCAAAAACAATTTCTAAAAAAGTTCTCCAAAACTCGATTTGGCTTAAGGAAAAATCGTGGTTTGGACCATATTCAAAATGCTTGCAACACTTGTGAGTGCATTTATGCAAGCCTCACGCTAGCCTTGGCAATTGAATGTGTTCCATGGCCTAAATATTCCTTAATCCTAAATATTTTCAAACCTTATTAAAATTCTGTTTTGACATTGTGAAAGTCACAATTTGAATTGTATTCAATAGGCCTGCGATGCTTGTGAGTGCATTTATGCGAGCCCCGGGCTAGCCTTAACAATTTAATGCCTTTCATAGCTGAGTCATCACTTTGTCTCAAAACTTTTCATGAATGATTTTGAGACATGTTTTTGAAATATCACATGTACCCCTCATACATATAATCCCATCATGCACAAGAAATTACTTGTGTTTATGATTGGTGGATGCCCTTGGCAATAAGTGACCCACCGACAATTCACTTTCTTGCTTGATTGGTTGAGAAAAAAGGTTCAAAAGACCTGCATGCATGTTTTAATTTTTGCAATGCATGTGACTTTTAGATGAATGGTAGAGTCGATGCATGATATCAAGGGAAAACCTTGGGATCACATAGATTACTTGATTATGAGACTTATTAGTGTTAATACAATTGATCAACAATTGCTATAAGTCATCATAAAAAAAAAAAAAAAAAAAAAAAAGGATTGAGTAAGTATCTTAGTGGGACTCTCACATGAAAGACAAATGCCAACCCTAAGGCCCCAAAATTTGACTTTTGTAGCACTTTCTTCAAATGATTGATCTCAACATAATGTCTTATTTTTTTTATTGTTTTGATGTGTATACTTGTTTCTTTCAATTGTATGCACCTAGTTATGAGTTTCTTAGATTAGGTTTAGATTAAAACCCCGAAGATGGAGAAAGCGCAAAGACTGTGGAGGTCGATATCCATTCCAACCATTATCATGTACTATTCATTTCCCTGACATATGTCTCAGGTTTCATTTGTTGTATAAAGCTTGACAAAGTTGCGAGTTTTCTCTCTTTCTCTCATCTTCTTTAAATTATGTTTCTCTTTTATATTTTCTAGGGTTGCATGGTAGATTTATTGCTTTCCTTGATTGTTTACTTACTGTCTTGTAATTTCAATTCCATTGATAGCTTTCTTTTCGTGTTCTTCTAGAAATAGAATAGAATGAAAATGACCAACCACGTATGGTCGCTTAGTTTAGGACTAATGATCTCAAAAATGTAAAAAGAAACGTATGGACATGTTAGGAAAACACAACGTACTGTTTAGGTACCGAAAGGGCGCTAATAGAAATAATAGCGTAACGCAAGTCTCCGAATCTAGATATTTGGTTGCGTAGGAATCAAGAGAACACTCCCGACCCTCAATTGAGTTTTCTGGCCAACCCCCAAAATGAGGCTAGTGGTGACTCTCGTCTTATTAGGTTATCATAAACAACTAGATCGTATAACTAAACCCGTCGTGCGAGGTACGAGTTTTGATGAAACTCACCATAGTTTAGCATACTCAATATGGGAGTACCCCAAATGGTGAAATGATGCCATCCTTATGGGCAAGGTGTATTGTCGAGAGGGCTACCATAGTAAAGGTACCCTTAAATCTGATATCCACACCCAACCCCTTTTTCTAAGGTGTGTCGCCTGTATGGGTATGGATTGCGACACTCCACTATCACGTGGGGTACGAGCTTGGGAGAGCTCGCAATCTCGTGGAGGGAACTCATGAGAGTTTTGATCTGAAAGTCAAGGTGATGACGTCTTTTGGAACGCAAGCCATGAGGAAACTCTTGTGATCAAGTACCCCTAAACCCGACCTTTCCCCCTTTTCTCTCCTTGTGATGATGAGGGATCGAGGGTGGTGAGATCGGGTTGCAACAATGACAACAGCAGCGAAGAAGTCCGAGTATCCAAATAAGCACGTGTTTTCAAGTAGTGCGCCATAGCCTATATGAAGCCATTCACGCTAGATGTTTTCATCTCCAAGCACTTGGTCTCGTATTCATTTACTCCTAGGGTCACGTGCAAGTAGGTCGCTGTTGGGGGGACCAATTCTAAGGACATCGAAGTCATGCTCAAGTCTTGATTGGACATACCAACATGTTTAGCCGTAGGTGGATTTTGGCAAACTAGGCGAGGGAAGCTGATACATGCACTGCTTCCTATACTCCAAGAGAGAGGGACAAGTTTGAAGAAACATTAGAGCAATGGTTCAGTCTCTGATTGACAGTAGCATTGATATTAAAGTTTATCTTTATTGATTTTCCCTCCTTGAGCATGATCTTGTTTATGTGCACAACTCCTTGTAGGAATATATTGACATCTTTGACATTTTTTTGAGATGTGCAAGATGTAGTGTTGGTTCGTTTGCTGGTTAAATATAGATAATAGTGACTGCTTGTTTGACAGGAGCAGAATCTGACTTTATTTTGGCTTTGTCTAAACATTTACCTTTTGGCTATCATAGCTTCATATATCTTTCTCTCATTTTATAGGGTGTCGATATTACCCACAATGATTAGTTCATCCAATCTTCTTTTAGTGGATGCTTATTTACAAGGTTAGGTCCACATCTCTTGAGAGTCTGAAGTTCATCACATGGATTGGCAAATAATATCCTACTCAAATTATCGTTAATTAAGTTAGTTTAGTTGCCTATTGTTCGGTTGTTTTACTTGAGTTCATAACATAGAGATATATAGATATTAACTTGGAATAATATTTCTCTATTCCCTGTTAAGAAAACAAAGATCTGTTTTCTAAAAGTGTAATCTGTCCAAAGTCTCTATTCAAATGTCCTGTTTCATATTGTTCCTTGCCACATCTTTTCGTTGCTTTATCTCTTGTACTCCGGTTTATTAGGATCTTTTCTTGAGAATATCTAGAGTAGTTGAGTCTGAGGGTTCTTGTCCTATTTCGTGGAAACTGTCATCATTCGTCTAATATTTTACTGGAGGCACTAGTTGACATACTTTAAAACTTATTGCCGGATAATCCATAAGTCATTGAGTGCTTTGACTTCAATATTAGGGGGAACCATGATGCACTTGTAGGGTAAATGCCTTTTCTCATGCAATTTGTAGTACTTGGGCTATCTGTATGTTAATTTGCTTCTCGCTCAGTACAGTAAACCTCAGGTCCATGGCTCTCAAACTTCACAAAACGTTGCAATTTTTACTTTAACAGCTTCTCATCAAGGCCATGAAAAGGTGTCTGTCGTTCTTAAATAGTTCACTACTCTTCATTTTGATGAGCCCTTTGATCATATTCAACACGAATCTTGCAAAAGTTGCCAATAAAGGAGTGATTAGGTCCTAAAAAGTAGCATTATGTAGAAGTTAATTTTCACAAGGAACATCTTGAATCTGGCATCTTTGGTCAAAAACCTAATTGTTGATTAAAACGTGCTAAGACATGTTAATTTCCGCAATGCACTTAGAGCACATCTTTCTTAATAGTTACATGTTTGTTTTGGCTTAGGACAGTGTGTCTATTCTTTTCTTTCTTGGCCTCACCGTCTCTCTTATCACTCGACAAAAGAAAAAAGATAGATGAGAAGGAATGGCCATAATCACAAACCCGCTCATAGCAATCACATGAGCGGCGCTAATTATCACCATGGAGATCGCTTGCAAGCCTTATCTTGATGGATCTCTCAACCCCAACTACAACCCTAACGGTGACAATGGCAAGCTCCACGATGGTGCCCCTGTAATCAACCCCCACAACACCAGTTATGTGTATATTTCAAATGACACCCCAACCCACCGTGCCCTCGTTGTTAGCAACCGGCTATGTCCAAGTGCCAATAGCACGGTCAATAGGAAAAGAAAAAAAAAAAAAGTGGAAAAGAAAACGAAGTGTTATCTCTTTCCATCGCATGGCATCATGTCTAACTATCTTTTAGTTGGTAGCGAAATTTGCGACTTGAAAATAATAAGGTGATCTTGGAAAAGTAGCATGTCTCTGCTCACACCATTTGGACAATTAATCTACTACAACTGATACGAAATAATTTGTTTTTACTCATTGCAGAATTCTTAAAATACTTTAAAGAAGGCAAATATTACATGTGAGTTCTTCCATGAGATTTTCAAAATCATCATTTCAAATATTGGTTATTTTTATTACTTCATTCTTTATATTCAAACCGTTCTGTATAAATAGTTGGATCAATCGAACCATTAGATTTAAATACCGGTTCAACCTTTGGTACCATTTTCAAAATACTGCCTAATAGTTGACTAAAATCATATGTTCTTCTTGAAAGGTGGGTCTATGAAAATTTGTAATTAATGACCTTCACCTTTAGTTCATATATCTACTCATCGAATTTCTTTAATGGGCGACCTCGCTCTTAATTTTTAAAATACCATCCAAAGTAAAGTGCAAGTATATATATATACATTACAACAATGGGGAATTAGACATCGTTACTTTAAACCCGCTTCATCCTTTTACTAAGCAAGAGGATCCACCAAAAATGCATTGACGCCGGAAAGAGTGTAGACAAGTAGGAAGCAATACAAGTGAGAACTAAAATGGATAAGTCACTAGCCACTCATAGGAATCCACCTAAGAGATAAGAACAAAATAAGAAATCTTTCAAGTTCTTTAGCCAAACACTAAATGAATTATCAGTCAAAAACAAGTCTAACTTCTTATTTATAATAGCATGCTTATATTGATAAACTTGGAATAACCCTTCAAGCAAGAGTAATTATTAAAGGCCTGCATGATAAAGTTTCTATTTCTCTCGATTTCTATTTTTTTGTTTTCCGAAATTAAAAAAGAAGAGAAATATGTTTGGTAACGCCAACTTATTTTTCTATTCCCCGAAATAGAAAAGTGGCAAGGGAATAGATTTGGAACAGAAACAAGAAACAAAAGAAAAGTATCTTATTCTCGAGAATAATTTCTAAAAATAAGCCCTTTTTCTTTTCTATTTTTCTTTTATTCTTCTTCCTTCCTACGGCCATCGCCAGCCACCTCGGCTGCCCACGGCCCTGTTGGCCGATGGCCAGCGATCGTCATCACTGTTGCCACTCGATCATTAACTGTCATCACTACCGGCCGATAACCACCACTAACCGCTGTCGTCGCTGCTTGACTGCCGGTGACCATCGTTGCCGCCGCTGCTTGATCATTGATTGTTGCCACTACACAACTACTGCCGCCAGCGGACGACCACCACCGACTGTCAGTAGCTTGTCGCTGACCACCACTAACCACCCCCATCGCCGCATGACCGCCGCTTGTTGCTGCATGACCGCCGATCACTGCCACCGACGGTGAACTAGTGGACGCAGGAGGGGGCGGTGGTCGGTGGGTTGTAGGCGACTATGACATCCCCCTTTTTCTTTTGTCTTCTTCTCCCTCTCTCGTCCTCCCCACATGCTAACTTTGTGCCCACCCCTCCCATTCTGCTGCAGCCCCTCCCTTTTGTCCTTTTCTTTTTCTCTCTCTTTTCTCTCCTCCCACACGTTACCTTCTACAACCCTCTCCCCTTTTTGTCTTTTCTTTTCTCTCCCTCTCTCCTCTTTTCCTTTCTTCCCCCCTCTCGCAACCAAACCCTTCTTCTTCTTCTTCTTATTCTTCCTTCCTCTTGCTGGTTGCCACTCAACTCCCCCCCACTAGCACCACCACACCTTCCCCTCACCCTCATCTTCACCACCTCTTGGCCTCCCCATCTTCGGTAGCCTTCTTGCCCTCCGTGGCCGCTCCAATCATGGCCCCCTTGGCCGTGAGCTTCAAGAGTCATCACGCTACCGCAAGCCACCGGCCGCCCGCATCCCTCATTTCGTTCACTATGCCATTGCTGCCATTCGCAAGCCACCTGCTCGCTGCCGTGAGCCACCCCCAATCCAAGCCCTCCCCCCCTTGGCCATGGGTTTGAGGAGTCGCGACTGCCGCCATCTTCGTTGTGCCGTTCGTGCCGCCATCGATGCTGTGAGACTCATGTCTTCGTTGCCATCACGCCACCATCACCGTGAGCTTGCCGTTGTCGAAAATCGATGAGTTAACCTCCTACTTGTGGATTTGTTAATTGCATTTATGGGATGGTTAATTTAATATTAACGGCGATTAGTATTAGCTAATTTTAGTTTATTCTTAATTGGGATTAAGAATGGATTAGATTAATTTTAACTGAGATTAGTTTAAGTAATTACGATTATATTAATTAATCGTGGTTACATTAATTAATTGAGTTTGGTTTAATCAATCATAATTTATTTATTTAATTAATCGTAAGTATTTTTTATTAACATCGATTAATTTTTAATTAATTAAAGTTAGGCTAATTAATCAATTTTAGTTTAATTAATTGTAATTAGCCTAATTAATTATAATTAGTCTAATTAATCATGATTAGTGTAATTAATAACATATTAGCCGTTCAGTAAAATTTTAATCCCGTTCCACTGGATGAATTTACACTTGATTCTTATCGTTTGAGCATGTAATGCCATGATGTTTGATTGCCATATCATGTATTTTAAATGCTATTTTTTAAAGATGGTTTATTGGTAAGAAAATAACAAACTTTGATGTGTTGTGTTTGGCCACCGTATTTTACGTGATAAAAGGGGCAATGATGTTTTAAAATGAAATTGTGCAAAGTTTGATGGGTTGATTTTAAATACGTGAGTATGTGCGATTATTTTACCAGAATTTTAAATGTAAAGATTTTTTGAGGTTTGTTATTTAAGCACAAACTCTGGGCTAATTGAGGGAAGATAAAAAAAATGGCTTGAGTGTTGGCGTGCTTGTGTGGTCATTTAATTGAACCTGTCACCCCAACGGGAGTTTGGGGACGATGCCCAATGTTTATCGGATGCACAGCGGGGGTCTGGATGTCAAGTCGCGGTTGAGGCCAGACTGATACTCTTTTATGGAATGCTATATAGGCGGGGGTTCTAGACGATGCCGTGCCCAATGGGGCGGCACGATACTTGGTCATGTCGGAAGACTGCCAACTCGTGTGTTGGCCGTGGCCCGATAGGTTATAATAATCAAAACATGTGTGAATGATTGTGATGCATTGCGCTTGATTATAGGATAAAACTGTTAGGCATGGTATGAGACGTACCAAAACGGGTTTTTACATTATAATCAGGACCCATGTGGATGCTTGACGCATGAGAGTTATGTATTCTGATTATTAATTGAAGAAAATTAGGAGAATTTGCTCTGAGATTTTTATTCTCCAGGGAATGAATATTTACATGAGGCATCTAACCTTTTTATAGCTGCTACACCACCCTAAAACGTAATAAACACATTCCTAAAAGCTAACAAACAAAATCTGGAAAATCTAGAAAATCTAGAAAATCTGGAAGATCTGGAAAATCTAAAAATTCTGGAAACAAAATAACCAGAAAATCCGATTATGATTTTCAACACTCCCCCTCAAGCTAGGTTATGAATGTCTATCATACCCAGCTTGCACCTTAGAGTCTCAAAACTATTTCTAGATAAAACCTTGGTGAGTATGTCCGCTGTTTGATGATTGGTCGGAACATACGAGAGCTTCAAGATTCCTTCCTCAAGTTTTTCTTTGATGAAATGTCGATCGATCTCCACATGCTTTGTTCTATCATGATGAACCGGGTTCTTGGCAATCTCAATAGCAGCTTTATTGTCACATAATAATGACATAGGATTGGTGTTAGTGAATCCTAGTTCATTTAAGATTCTTCTCAGCCATATGCCTTCACATATTCCTTGACACATTGCTCTAAACTCCGCTTCAGCGCTGCTCCTAGCAACAACAGGTTGCTTCTTGCTTCTCCAAGTAACCATGTTGCCCCACATGAAGGTACAATACCTTGTTGTCGACCTTCGGTCCATGAGAGATCCAGCCCAATCTGCATCCGTGAATATCTCCACGTTTCTTTCATCCGTTTTCTTAAAGTAGAGCCCTCTTCAGGACTTTTCTTCAAGTATTGTAAGATTCGAAAAACTGCATGCATGTGTTTCTCTCGTTGGTCGGTTCATGTATCTACTAACCATACTTACTGCGAAACCAATGTCTGGCCGAGTCTGCGAGAGATAGATTAGTTTGCCAACTAATCTTTGATACCTCCCTTTGTCCGTTAATGGTCCTTCTTCCATCTTGGTTTTATTTGTAGAATCCATGGGTGTGTCAGCTGGTTTACATCCAAGCATACCAGTTTCCTTCAAAAGATCAAGAGTATATTTGCGTTGGGAAATTGCAATTCCTTTCCGTGACCGAGCTACCTCCATACCTAGGAAGTATTTGAGTTGACTAGGTCTTTAACCTCAAATTCTTTTGCCAAGATATTCTTCAGTTTTCCAATCTCCTCCAGATTGTCACCAGTAAGGATTATATCATCGACATATACAATCATTACTGCTCTTTTTCCTTCAGCTGACTTCTTGACAAACATGGTATGGTCTGTTTGACATTGAATGAAATTCAGCTTCTTAACGACTCTTGTTAACCTCTCGAACCAAGCACGGGGTGATTGCTTTAGACCGTATAAGGATTTCTTGAGTTTGCATACCTTGTTGAATCTCTCTTTAGTGTCAATTCCTGGTGGAACCTCCATGAAGACTTCTTCCTCCAATTCCCCATTCAAGAAGGCATTCTTTATGTCTAATTGATGTAGAGGCCAGTCCAAGTTAGCTGCAAAGGAGAGCAACACCCGAATGGAGTTTAGTTTGGCCACCGGAGCGAAGGTTTCTTCGTAGTCTATACCATATGATTGCGTGAATCCCTTAGCAACCAGCCTTGCCTTGAAACGATCAATACTACCATCGGCATTGTGCTTAATTGTAAAGACCCACTTACATCCCACCAATTTCTTTCCAGCTGGCAATTCTGTATATTCCCAAGTATTATTCTTCTCAAGTGCATGAATTTCCTCAAGAACCGCTTTTTTCCACTCGGATTGAGCAAGTGCCTCCTGGATATTCTTGGGAATTTGAATGTTGCTCAACATTGAAACAAATGCCTTGTATTTAGGAGACAACTTTTCATAAGATACAAAATTATTAATAGGATGTTGAGTGCACTGTCTCTTCCCTTTCCTAAGAGCAATGGGCTGATCAAGATCATCAAGTACAGCAAAATTTTCTGAGCTTATAGGAGCATTACCTTCATCTATTGTGGGTCTTGAATTCAAGTCTGTCTCTTGAGCTAGCTTCGATGTAATACGGTCCTCCAACTCCTTTTGAGTTTTCCGCCTAGAGTAGACAATTACCTCTTTACTTTTGTCTTGTGTAGCATCTTGAATGGGTGGACACGAAAGACTTTCGGATGTTGGATGACTCTTAGATGTTGGAATGGGTAGACACGAAGGACAAGTAGAATTTGAATGAAAAGTGTCCCAAAAATAATATTCCACACAATTCTCCCCCGAATGGTATTTTTGGAGTGAAATGGTTGTTGCTCAAAGAAGGTAACATCCATGGTGGTATAAAAACGCTTTGTTTGTGGGCTATAGCACTTATATCCACTTTGATTTGGAGCGTATCCTAAAAACACACATTTGAGGGACTTAGGATCTAGCTTGCTACGATGTTGCTGATTTATATGAACAAATGCTGTGCAACCGAATACTTTGAGTGGGATGTGTGAGGCAAAACGAATATGTGGGTAGCTATGAAGTAGACTCTGAAATGGTGTTTGGAAATCTAGGACACGGGAAGGCATACGATTGATGAGATATGTGGCTGTCAACACTGCTTCTCCCCAAAAGTATTTAGGAACATGGGTGGTTAACATAAGAGAACGAGAGACTTCCAAAAGATGCCTATTTTTTCTCTCCGCTACTCCATTTTGTTGTGGAGTGTCTACACAAGAGCTAATATGTATGATACCATGGCTGTTTAGATATGACCCAAGCTGTGAGTGAAAGTATTCTCTCCCATTATCTGTTTTGAGTACTTGAATTTTTGTGCTGAATTGGGTTTGGATCATTAGGTTGAAGGTTTGAAAGATTTGGCCAATATCTGATTTTTCTTTCATTAGGAAGAGCCAAGTGAGTCTTGTATGATCATCAATGAAAGTAACAAACCACCTAGAACCAGAAATATTATTGACACGAGAAGGCCCCCAAATATCGCTATGAATCATGTGAAATGGATGAGAAGACTTATAAGGCTGCAAAGGATATGAACTACGAGTATGTTTGGATAACTAACACACCTCACATTGAAATTTTATTGAATCTTTATTGAACAACGAAGGTAGCAACCTTTTTAAGTATGAGAAATTTGGATGACCTAACCTATAGTGCCACAATCTTACGTCACTCTCTTCTTTAGCACGAGATGCTAAACATGACAGCTTCTTGTTTTTCCATTCTGAGGCATTAACTCGCAGAAGATAGAGACCCGCATCCATCTTAGCACTGCCAATCGTCATCCCCGAATTCAAAACCTGAAATTCACATAAGTGTGGGAAAAATTTAGTAATGCAGCCTAAATCTTTGGTTAACTTGCTGATGGAGATAAGATTATAGCTGAGTTTGGGAATAAATAATACCTGAATTCAGTGTTATATCTTTTGAAATAACCACCGATCCAACACCAGCCACCTTTGAGCAAGAACCATCAGCAATTCGAACACTAGTGTCATTTTGACATGGATTGTACTCGTTGAACACCGTGATATCTCCGGTCATGTGGTCGATGCTCCCGAGTCTACAACCCAAGAGGTGATCTTCTCCGTTTAGCACTAAAGGCATTTGGAGAATTACCTCTTTGCGCTATTGTTGCTGTACTAACCCCTTATGGATGGGTTGCCTTCGAACCGATTCTTGTAGCAACTTTTTTAGCATCTCCAGTTGCTCTTTGTTGAAGGGACTCGAATCTACCGAAGCAATTGTTTCGGTTTGGACTACGTTGCTTCGCTCTCTCGATTTTGAGTAGGATGTGAGGTTGATGGCTTCCAATCATCGGCCGACCATGAATTTTCCAGCATGTGTCTTTCGTGTGACCCATTCGTTTGCAATGATCACACCATGGACGACCACCCCTGCGCTGGTTGTTGTTGTTTGATTGACTGCCTCGACTGTAGAATGGTTGAGATCCTCGAGCTATTAGAGCAGAATTTGCTGGATTGGTTTGGTTGTTTGAAAGACCAAGCATCACCTTTCGCCGAGTCTCTTCTCTCCTGACCTCGGCAAAAACTTCTCGTACACTAGGTAGGGGTTTTATGCTCAGAATTCGTCCACGTACCTCATCAAGCTCTTGATTCAGGCCTAACAAAAATTTGTAGATGCGTTCTCGATCTTGAATCTACTTGTACCGCTTGCTATCTTCGGGACAACTCCACATCATATCTTCCAGCATGTCAAGTTGCTGCCAATGACGTATGAGTTGATTGAAATAATCGCAATGAAGATTCCCCTTGCCTTAGATCATGGAGAATGCCCTTGATCTCGAATATGGCCGAGGTGTTGTCTTTGTTTGAATAGGTTTCATGAACAGCATCCCAAATCTCCTTTGCTGTCTTGTAGTACATGAAATTCTCCCCTGTTTCATTTGTCATTGAATTCAGCAGCCAGCACATCACCATGTTATTTTCCGCCTTCCATGTTCGATAATTTGGACTCGTCTCCTCAGGTTGTACAGCAGCTCCAGTTAGGTAATCTTCTTTACCTTTTCCGCAAATGAAAATCATGACAGAATGGGACCATTGATTGAAGTTGTGACCGGTAAGTTTATGACCGGTGATGAGAAGAGTTCCACCTTCGGATATATTGATAGGTTGGGTAATGTGAGGAGAGTTCTGAGCTCTAGAATATGAGGTGTCACTCTCAACCTCGCTTGCCATGGCAGCTCTAGGGTATTTTGTCATGGTGGAAACTCTCAGAAATAAGGTAGAAGAGAATGGTCCAAATCGTGCTCTGATACCATGAAGAAAATTAGGAGAATTTGCTCTGAGATTTTTATTCTCCAAGGAATGAATATTTACATGAGGCATCTAACCTTTTTATAGCTGCTACACCACCCTAAAACGTAATAAACACATTCCTAAAAGCTAACAAACAAAATCTGGAAAAATAAAATCTGGAAAATCTAGAAAATCTAGAAAATCTGGAAGATCTGGAAAATCTAAAAATTTTGGAAACAAAATAACCAGAAAATCCGATTCTGATTTTCAACATTAATTATGCTTATTGTATTTATAATGGCATATGTGACGTACTAATATGCAGGGGTGTGCCAAGGCGAGGTAAGATTATATGCCATTGTGTGTTTAGGTTGCATTCGAGACGAATTTACATATTAATTGAGGTTTAGGAAGTTGATTTGTTGTTAACCATTTTCAAGGCGGTAGCATGAAGATCTACTAATTGCAGATGTGGTGAGTGCGAGATGCGACACTTTTAGGCTGGCCTCACTGTTAGTGAATCTAGAGTTAACCTAGACTTTTCTGACCCCTTTTTGCTCATAGGTCATGTAGGAGTTGTATTTTATTGTACGCAAGTAAATGTTAAATTCCTTGGGTTAACAAGTGGATAAATAAAGGTACGAATGTTGGAAATCGTATGGTGTGTTTTACTATCCCTGTTTTGTTGATTGACTTGGCATTTATTTAAGTCGCTTCCGCATACATTTAATCAAAAGATAAAAAGAATGGGTCAGCGATGTGTTCTGGGACGTCGCATTTTTAATCGACCGCCGAGGATGTTCACACGCTTGGGGTTCAGGGTGTGACATCCCTATTTAAGTTGTATTGTTAAGGTCTAGAGTGATAAGGTGCGATGCGTTTTGGGATAGTTAGCTAGAGAAAAACATTTCCCTTATGTTTTTGCTTGTAATTGATTGATTGTTTTGTGCGGGTTGCTCAGATTTCTAATTCCTTGTTGGAGTTGGAAAGCAAGTTTCCATAAAGACTCTACAAGATGAGTGATCCTGAGCAGAGGGCCCCTCGGAGAAGGGCCATAGCGGCTTTGATAAGTGTTGGGGGAAGGGCACTGACTTGAGCAGGTGCTAGAAAAAGGGCACTGAGACGGGCTGATGCTAGAGGGAAAGCACCGGTGCAAGTGAGTGCTAGAGGGAGGGCACCAGTTGATCCTAGGGTTGACGGGATCTTGCAAGCCCTATAGACCTTAGGGAATGTGGTTGGCAGCAAGCTCAGAATCAAGCTGTTGTTGCTATTGCCGCCGCTGTCACTATTGCCACCAATGCTGCTGTTGCACCTGCTGAAATCCCACCTGAAAATGGGAGTGGTGAGCAGCCTATGCAAAAGCTGGTGGAGCAGTTTCTAAGACTGAAGCTGCCAAAGTTTACTAGAGCATGTGACCCCGAGGCTGCAACCCTTTGGGTTCGAGAGTTGAAAAAGGTTTTTGCATGGCTAAGGTGCTCAGAGGAGGACAAGGTGACCCTGGCCATATATCAGCTGCAAGGTAACGCAAGCACATGATGGGAGGCCACTGAAAGAAGAGTGTTTCCTGAGGGTATGGTCTCGGAGTGGGATAACTTCGTCAAGGTGTTTTATGGGAAATATTTCTCAGATTGTGCTTGAGAACAAAAGATGGCCGAGTTCCAGCACTTTCGCCAGAATTAGATGACTATAGATCAATATAAGGCGAAGTTCACTCAACTATCGAAATACGAAGCAAGGTTGATTGAGGAACCGGTGGACAAAGCAAGAAGGTTCAAAGATGGCTTGAAGCCGGAGATTAAGGACCCGTTGGTGCCACTGAACCTCAAGGACTATGACGAACTATATGAGAGAGCCCCGCTGATTGATAGGAATATGAATGGGTGAGTAGCCGCATCTGGGTCGCGGTTTGTGCCCAACTGAGATAACAATCGGTTTGGAAAGAGGCCAATGATGGGAGGAAAGTATCCCATCCCTCCTAACTAAAATGGTGGAATTAGAAAGCCAGCACCTAACTTGAATTGTGTGTGTCAATTATGTGGAAGGAAACATGGATCAGCCTCGTGTCCTGCTTGAACGGGAGCTTGCTACGGATGTGGCCAGCACAGCCATCAAGTGAAGAACTGCTTGCGCAGACCTATGGGAGTGCAGGTACCACTGCCACAGATAGGACAAGTAGCAGGGAATGTGCAAGAGAACACACAACAGGGCATTTTAAGCCGGCCTCCAGTGCAAGGAATGGTGTACGCTGTCACCCGAAAAAAGGCAGAGAACTCGCAAAACGTGGTTACAGGTACGGCCTCATTGAACGACCATGCTGCTTATACTTTATTTGATCCTCTAGCCACACATTTATTTACTGCTAAGCAATTTGTTAAGTTAGTAGGGTTAAGTCCAAAACCGTTGGAAGTGGTCATTAGTATATTCAGCCCGTTAAAGGATAAAGTGTTGTTTATGATAGGGTGTCTTGGTTGCAAGTTAGTAATTGGTGATTGAGAGGAAAAAAATAGATTTGATTGTGCTGGTGATGTATGATTTCAATGTGATTGTTGGTATGAATTGGCTCACCAAGCAACGAGCTACCATGGACTGTTATTGTAAAGAGATTCAGTATAACTCGTTAGCGGGTGGAATTTTTGAGTTTGTTGGAAATCGAGGAGGACCCTCAATTACTTTAATTTCATCACTTGAGGTAACTCGGTTGTTGGATGTGAGTTGCCAAGGTTATTTGGCAACCGTGGTTGATACGTTAGTTAAGGAGCCAAGGATGGAGGATATCGTCGTAGTGCGGGAATTTTTTGACGTTTTTCCTAAGGAGTTGCTTGGTTTACCCCTAGAAAGGGAGATAAAGTTCGTGATTGAGTTGACCCTTAGGATGGAGCTAATTTCTAAGGTTCCTCACTGTATGGTTCTATTAGAATTAAAGGAGCTAAAGGTTCAGATGTAGGAGTTGTTGGACAAAGGATTTATTTGTCCTAGTGCATCACCTTAGGGAGCGCTAGTTTTGTTTGTAAGGAAGAATGATGGTTCGTTGTGTCTTTGTATCGACTATTGGCAACTCAATCAAGTGACGATCAACAACAAATATCTGTTGCCAAGGATCGATGACTTATTTGATCAGCTATAGGGAGCCTCAATATTTTTCAAAACTGATCTAAGGACAAGTTACCATCAGCTAAGGATTAAGAAGGAGGATATACCGAAAACAGCTTTTCGTACGAGTTACATCCATTATAAGTTCATTGTAATGCCATTTGGTTTTACTAATGCCCTAGCTGCTTTCACGGATTTGATAAATCGAGTGTTTAAGGAATACCTAGACCAGTTCGTGATCGTGTTCATTGACGACATCTTGGTGTATTCAAAGAGTCCCGAGGAGCATGAACAACACTTAAGGACGATACTTCAAGCTTTGCGGGAACACGAGTTGTACTCCAAGTCAGTAAGTGTGAGTTTTGGCTAACTAGTGTAGTTTTCTTAGGTCACGTGATTTCCAGCGAAGGGATTTCCGTGAACCCAACCAAGATTGAAACTGTTATGAACTAGCCAAGACCAACAACGGTGACGGAGATCCGAAGTTTCTTGGGATTGGCAAGCTATTATAGACGATTTGTGGAAAGATTTTTTGCAATAGCCATGCCCTTGACATGATTGCTAAAGAAAGAAGAGAAGTTTGAATGGACGGATAAGTGCGAGCGTAGTTTCCAAGAGCTTAAGTATAAGCTGACTACTGCACCTGTGTTGATAATTCCTTCTGGTCCTAGAGGATATGAGATTTATAATGATGCGTTGTATAAAGGATTAGGTTGCGTTTTAATGCAACATGAATTGTTGCATACGCGTCCCATTAGCTGAGATCTCATGAATTGAATTATTCGACGCATGACTTGGAACTAGCAGCGATCATCTTTGCCCTAAAGATTTGGAGGCATTACTTATGCAAAGAAAAGTTCCAGATTTTTATAGACCATCAAAGCTTGAAGCATTTGTTCTCTCAGAATGAGCTAAACATGAGGCAGCGTCGTTGGATTGAGCTTCTTAAGGACTACGACTGCGAAGTCTTATATTATCCTAGAAAAGCCAATAAGGTTGCTGATGCGTTAAGTCGGAAGTCATCGATTGCACAGATGATGGTTCAGGAGTGGATTCTACTCGAAGGAGTTCGAGATTTGGATTTTAAATTTGAGGTATGCCACCTTTGAAGTCTCATGGCTATTCTCAGAATTGAACTGGAAGTATAGGTAAATATTAAGATGTTACAGTTGACGGATCCTGAAATCTAAAAAGTTCTACAAGAGGATGCGAAAAAGAGGAAAGCTGATTTTCAAGTTACTAAGGACGGAATACTAAAATTTTGTGGACGATTGTGCATGTCCAATGATATGGAGCTTAAAGAAGAAATTTTATCAAAAGCTCATTGTAGTAGTTATAGTATTCATTTAGGCAGCACAAAAATGTATCATAATTTGCACTAATACTATTGGTGGAAAGGTATGAAGGTAGATATTGCTAAACATGTCGCCAAGTGTTTGACGTGCCAACAAGTGAAGGCACGACATTACAAACCTGGTGGACTTTTGCAACCTCTGGAGATTCCCGAGTGGAAATGGGAACACATCACAATGGATTTTGTGATGGGATTACCAAGAAGTTAGCGGGTAATGATTCCATCTGGGTTGTGGTTGATAGACTGACAAAGTTTACACATTTCATCGCCGTATGAAAGGACTTTGCATTCGACAGATATGTTGAATTGTATGTGTGACAGATAGTTCATCTTCATGGAATGCCAGTAACGATCATGTCAGATCAAGACCCAAAGTTTATGGCAACTTTTTGGAAAAGTTTACAAATTGCCTTGGGAACAAAGCTACAGTACAGCATGGCCTATCATCCATAGACGGATGGCTAGTTTGAGAAGACCATTCATACGCTCGAGGATATGTTGCAAGCTTGCGTGTTAGATTTCAAAGGAAGCTAGGAGGAACAGCTTCATCTAATTGTGTTTGCCTACAACAATAGCTATCAACAAAGCATGAGTAGACACCATTTGAAGCGTTGTATGGTAGGGCCTGCAGAACTCCTATCTGTTGGGATGAAGTTGGAGAGCGTAAGATGGCACCCTGAGTTGGTTTAGCAATCCTTGGACGTCATCAAAGTCATCCGAGAAAGGCTTAAGATTGCCCAGAGCCGTCAGAAAAGCTATGCAGATAAATGGTGTAGGCCTTTGGAGTTTCAAGTGGGTGAACACGTATTCCTCAAAGTGTCACTGACAAGGGGTACTTCGCGTTTTGACAAGAAAGGTCTGAGGTAAGTTGATCCCTTCGAGATTTTGGATCAGATTGGGACTTTGGCATATTGTATTGCATTACTGTTGGAGAAAACTCCTTTGCTATTTTGAAATTGGTAAAACATCTCCGTTAGTCTGGTCTGAAGACTTCTAGACTCAATTTTTTAAGTTTGAAGATCTCCAGACTCTGTCATCAAAGTCTGAAGACAGCTAGACTCAAGTTTCAAAGTCTGTCCAAGTTCACAGTCCCCAGACTGAAAGAAGAAGTCTTTTATAGATGAAATTATATCTTTGAAGATTCGTTCTTTTTGGTTTTTGGAAGATCTTATGGTTGGATTTAGCTTCAACATATTCGGTTATTCTTATTGGAATCTACTCCAATTTGAATATCTTTTTGAAGAACAATCAAACTTGGAAGGTTCTACTTATGAAAACTCAAGATCTTGATTATATAGGCAAATAGGATTGATGAGCACTCATCTACATTTAATCAACAACTCGAAGATCACCTTAATTGATTTGATCCAACGGGTAGATTAGAAGAATTCCTTTGAAAGGTGCCAACGGATATGAGACATGAGGGAGTATTTAAAGGTGGACTTTTCATTGTTTGGTGTGTGGCTGAAAGAAATATTTCAAAGTTTGAATCTCTGTAGTTACTTGCTTTCTTATTCCTCGAGCTATATTTGTGTACGAAAGAGAGAAGCATACAGTGAAAATTTATGAAGAGAATAGCTGAGACTCTCCTCTAAAGGAAGTCAAGACTACAAGTTATATCAATCTCTTTTGATTCTAGTGAAATCTAGCTGGTGAGCTGTCAGCGTGAGAGAGTGGATGTAGGCTTGGATTAAGCCGAGCCACTATAAACCTTTGTGTTCAATTTCTCTTACCTTAATCTCCTTATTTAAATTGCTGCTTTATTTATTTGCTTCATAGAGTTATTTAAAAGTCTTTCATATCTTGAATTATAATTTAAAGGGGATTAAATCTATTTAAAGTCTTTCAAAACTTTATATACACTTATTCACCCCCCTCTAGGTGTGTTTGTTGAAGAAAAATTCCTTGTAAGTTTTGAAGTTAACAAAACAGCCTCGTCAGTAAAGTCTGAAGAATCCAAGACTCAGTCAGTTAAGTCTAAAGAGTTCAAGACCCAAGCATTTCCGTCTAAAGATAGTCAGACCCAAAGTTACGATCTGAAGTTTTCCATCTGAAGACAGTCAGACCTAGAGTTACGGTCTGAAGATCTCCAGACCCAATCAAAGTCTGAAGATAGTTTGCAATTTTGCCAGGTTGACAGCAGGTTAATTTTATGGTTAAGGAAATTAAGATTTGGATATTATATTCCCTAACTTATCCATGGAATATCTTTGGTTGTGATCGTGAGCTCGGAAGATTTTTTTTCTTCGGATTTTATCCGTTGAAGATCAAGCGAATTTTTGGAAGGGTCTAATTTTGGAAACTTAAGATCCTGATTGTATGGGCGAGCAGGATTGATGAGCTATTTTCTACTTATATATTCAACAACGTGAAGATCACTTAAATTGATTCAGTCCAACGGGTTAATTGGATGAATTCTTCGAAGTTAGAACCTCTGAAATCTCTTGTTCTCAGAATCTCTTGTGCTCAAAATTGTGTATCAAAGAGAGTCACTTATAGTGTGAAACGGCAAAGAAGCTGTAGAAGAGACTTTCTACTGAAGAAGTCTTGTTGGTGAATTGTAAAAGCTCTCATTTGCTACATAGTGATTACAGCCAGTTGGCTGCCAACGTGGAGAGTGGACGTAGGCTTACAATAAGCCGAACCACTATAATCATTGTGCCAATTTTTTCTTACCCTACTCTATTTATTTTATGGATGCATGAGTTATTTATTTTTAACGTGATTCTCATATCAAAGGAGATTCCGGGCAAAGAATTAAAAAGAATTTTATAAACACCTATTCACCCCCCTCTAGGTGTATTTACTAGCCTTTATCAATTGGTATCAGAGCAATGTTGCTTATTTTATTGGAAGTGTTTATTATTTCTAAAGCTAAAGATTTATGGCTAGTATTTTGGCTCCAGGTTTGATTGAAGGCCAAAGCAATACCAGACCTCCTTACTTCGATGGAAAGAAATACAATGTTTGGAAAAACAAAATGAATGCATTCCTAAGATCCAAAGATCCTCAGGAATGGGATGTAGTGGAGAAAGGAATTATTCCTAAAGCTGCATCAACCACAGGGAAAGAATTAGTTGATGGAGTGGGATTGTCGCAAACCGAAATTTCGAAGAGATAAGCCCTTGATGCAAAAGCTATCTATTCTCTATATTGTGCATTATCTCCTACTGAGTATAATAGAATTTCATCTTGTGAAACAACTAAAGAAGTTTGGGATAGATTGCACGTCACTTATGAAGGAACAGATTGAGTCAAAGAAACCAAGATCAATATCTTTCTTGGACAATATGAAGCCTTCAAAATGAAGCCAGGAGAAGCCAGGAGAAATTGTAAATGGCTTAGCATACCAAGGACAGCTAATCTCAGGATCAATGAAGGTCAATAAACTGTTGAAAGGACTCTCCAAAGATTGGAATCACGTCAAGACATCCATAAGAGAAACACAAAGGATTATGCCTCTTTCGGTAGATGAGTTGGTTGGCACACTTCAATCATATGAAGTTGAGCAATTCAATGAGGACTTTGACACCAAAGATAAGAAGTCAATTGCTTTAAAATCTAATGATGATTCTGATGTTACAGATTTAGAAGAAGACTTGGATGACGAGGAATTGGCACTTATGATTAGAAAGTTCAGAAGGTTAAATAGAAAATGAAGAAGGTTCAATGGAAAGAGACAAAACAATCAAAGATTTCAAAAGAAGTCAAATGATGAAGAAGACACCAATAAGGATGTTGTTTGCTTTGAATGCAAGAAAAAGGGATATATCAGACCCAACTGTCCCTTATTAAAGAAAAAGAAAGGAAAACCAGAAAAGTTTAAGAAAGCACTCAAAGTCGAAACATGGAGCGACACCGAATGTGAAGAAAGTGAAGAAGAGTATGCAAATATTTGTCTAATGGCAGACTCAGACTCAGACTCAGACTCAAGCTCAGACTCAGACTCAGACTCAGACTCAGACTCGAATAGCGATGTCAAGGTTAGAAATTCAAAAATTCCTACCAAAGTGTCGAATTACATTGATGAACTTTGCCTCAGTCTTAAAAGCTCTCTTAAAAGGATTTCTGAACTAAAAATGGAGAATTCCAAATTGAAACAACAAGAAGAGACTTTGGTTGAAAAGGTTGAATATCTAGATAAAAATCTTGCTATTTCAAAAGAAAATGAAACTGTGCTTTCAAAAGAAAATGCCTGCTTGAAAGAAGATCTTTTGAAAGTCACAAAGAAATTTTCAATGGGTTCAGAAAAATTAGATAAAATTCTTTCTATTCAAAGACCCTACTTTAATAAATCTGGTCTAAGAATGACACATGAAACCATTCCCTTGATTGATTTTTCAAAGGTAAAAGAAAGAATCAAGAATAGGCCTACAAAATCTTTTTAAAAGGATCATTTTCAAAAAGTTTTTGTAAAGCCTGTTGGAAGAAATGCTTTTAAATGCTCAGAGTGCAAAAGCTTAGAACATTTTGAGAACGATTGTCCCAAAGTTTGGAGACCTGTTAAGAAGAGTTGGGCAAAGACTGTTTATGGTACTAACAATGATGTACCCAAGAAGGTTTGGGTATCGAAGAAAACTTGAGTTTTTCATTTAAATGCAAGTCACTATCAAGAAGAAAATCAAGTGGTAATTGGATAGTAGCTGCTCAAGACACATGACAGGAGATTCAAATTGTTTCACAAAACTCTCCCATGTAAAAGGAGGAAATGTCTCCTTCGGTGGCAACAATAAAGGAAAAATTGTTGGTCGAGGAACCATGAAGATTGGAAACCTCACAATCAACAATGTTTCTTTGGTTGAAGGATTGAACTACAATCTTCTGAGTATTAATCAACTATGCGACACTAGATACAAGATCAACTTTCAAAAAGATACTTATTCTGGAACAAGCAAAGATCTCTCACAATCTTTTACTAGACGAAGACATGGAAACATTTATTTGCTGAATATAAAGTCTGACAATTCTCAATGCTTGATATCAATTCAAGATGAAGCCATTCTTTGGCATAGAAAGCTTGGACATGTCAACTTGAAGCAAATTGCAAAAGTTTCATCCAAAAAGCTTGTTCGGGGACTTCCTAACCTGAAGTATCAAAAGCATGAATTATGTACCCCTTGCGTACTTGGAAAACAGGTTAGAAATTCTTATAAATCTATAAATCAGGTATCCACTAAACGTGTTTTGCAGCTATTACACATGGATTTGTTCGGTCCAACAAGAACTCAAAGCATTGGAGGTAAAAGGTATTGTTTGGTAATAGTAGATGATTATTCACGTTTTACTTGGGTATTTTTTCTTACAAATAAATCTAAAGCTTTATCTTATTTTACTAAATTTGCAAAGAAAATTCAAATTGAGAAAGGATATACAATTTCAAGTATTCGAACTGACCATGGTGGTGAATTTGAAAATCATAATTTTGCTAAATATTGTGATGAATCTGGTATTCAATATAATTTTTCATCCCCTTACACTCCACAACAAAATGGAGTTGTAGAGAGGAAAAATTGTTCCCTGCAAGAAATGGCAAGAACTCTTTTAATTGAAAGTAATATTTCTCCCCATTTTTGGGCTGAAGCTACTTCAACTGCTTGCTACATTATAAACAGAGTTTTTCTAAGACCTATTTTAGAGAAAACACTTTATGAACTGTTCAAAGGTAAGAAACCTATTATCTCTTATTTTCATGTATTTGGTTGTAAATGCTTTATCTTAAAGAATTCTAGTGATCAAATTGGTAAGTATGAAGAAAAATCAGATGAAGGATTTTTCCTTGGCTATTCAATGACAAGTAAAGCCTTCAGAGTTTTCAACAAACGTACTCAAATTGTGGAAGAATCCATGAATGTGAAGTTTGAAGACTCAATTCAAATTCAAACTCAACCTGAAGAGTATGAGTCTGACCAAGTGTTTACAAATTCTCTTGAAGAAAATCAAATCTCAGACACTCAACCGCAAGCCAATTCAGCAGCTTCAACTGAAACAGAATCTTATCAAAGTGACAAACCAATTACAAATTGGAAGCATAAATCCAGTCACCCTGCTGAACTCATCATTGGTAACATTGATGAAGGAGTTCGTACAAGATCCAAAAGGCGTGAAGAATCTAGTGCTCTAGCACTTGTTTCGAGATTGAACCCAAGACGTAGAAGATGCATTGAAAGATGAAAGCTGGATTGAAGCTATGCAAGAATAATTGAATCAATTCAAAATCAACAATATTTGAGAACTCGTTCCTAAACCAAAAGGTAAATCAATTATTGGCATCAAATGGATTTTCAGGAACAAACTTGATCAACAACGAAAAGTGGTGAGGAACAAAGCAAAACTTGTGGCAAAAGGTTACACACAAGAAGAAGGAATCGACTATGATGAAACCTATGCTCTGGTAGCAAGGTTAGAAGCTATAAGATTACTTCTTGCTTTTACTTGCTTTAAAAATTTTAGGTTATTCCAAATTGACATGAAAAGTGCATTCCTAAATGGAATTATCCAAGAAGAAGTCTATGTGGAACAACCACCAGGATTTGAAGATCCAAGAAAACCAAACTTTGTTTTCAAGCTGAAGAAAGCTTTGTATGGCTTAAAACAAGCACCTCGAGCTTGGTATGAAAGGTTAAGTAATTTCTTAATTTAAAGTGGTTTCTCTAAAGGTAAAGTAGATACTACCTTATTTATCAAAAGAGAAGGTAAAGATTTCATACTTGTTCAAATTTATGTTGATGATATAATATTTGGTTCTTCTAATAAAAATCTTCGCAAGAATTTTTCGAGTTGTATGCAAAATGAATTTGAAATGAGCATGATTGGTAAATTGAATTTCTTTTTGGGACTTCAAGTCAAACAATCAAAAGAATGAACTTTTATCCACAAAGAAAAGTATGCAAAAGACCTCATCAAGAAGTTTGGAATGGAGAATTGCAAGAAAATAGAAACTCCTATGTCAAGCTCATCAAAGTTGGATAAAGATGAAGAAGGAAAGAGTGTAGACCAAAAACTATACAAGAGTATAATCGGTTCACTTCTTTACCTTACAGCATCTAGACCTGATATTTTATTTAGTGTTTGTATTTGTGCTAGATTTCAATCTAATCCTAAGGAATCTCACATGACTGCTGTGAAGCGTATCATTAAATATGTTGCAACTACATCTAAGCTAGGTCTGTGGTATTCCAAAGAAGGAGACTTTACTCTCCTTGGATATTCTGATGCTGACCTTGCTGGCTGTAGAGTGGATAGAAAAAGCACTACAGCTACTTGTCAACTATTGGGAAACAGATTGGTATCTTGGTTCTCAAGAAAACAAGGTACCGTAGCTCTCTCAACCGCTGAAACAGAGTACATAGCTCTTGGGAGTTGCTATTCTCAAATTCTATGGATGCAACAACAATTGAGAGATTTTGGAGTTGAGAAATCATGTACAGAAATCAAATGTGACAACACAAGCGCAATCAATCTCACAAAGAATCCAATACTTCATTCAAGAGCAAAGCACATTGAAATCAAGCATCATTTCATTAGAGATCATGTTCAAAATGGTGAAGTGGTAATTCAGTTCATTGATTCAAAAAATCAATTGGCAGACATATTCACAAAGCCTCTAGAAAATGCTCACTTTGAATCAATTCACTCAAGACTGAATATCGCAAGACTTGAAGAGATTCAAACTCAAAACTAGAGTCTTGAAAAGTTTAGACTCAAACATAAAGTCTGAAGGTGTTCAGACCCAACGTAAGGTCTGATGGTACTCAGACTCAAAGGTAAGGTCTGAAAGAGTTCAGACTCTGAGGTAAAGTCTGAACACTCTCAGACTCTAACTTAAAGTCTGTTTACGTATTTCAGTATTTTGTATTCTATGCATTAAATTTTTGTTGATTGCTTTTTGAAATATCAAAATCTCTTTTTATTCGATGTCTGAAATATATTTATGGCAGTTTACTTTTTCAAATTGCAGTTTACTTTTTCAAAATTGGCAGTTTTTCTCTGCTTCTTTTTTGCGACGGTTCAGTATCTCCTTTTTATCTTTTCTTGCTATTTATACTTTCGAATCATCATCTTCATCCGCTACAACATTTAAAATCCATCTCGTTTTCTCTCACTTTCAAAACCCTAAAAAGCTCCATTACCGTCCCTGTTCTATTGCTTTACTCGGCAAAAAAAATTCATCTTTTGTTTGCGAACAAGTTGAGCTTTTGCTTGGGATTCAAGAATTTCTTCTCGAAAATCTTCAAGACTCACTAGTAGGGGACCACAAAGACAGCAAGAGGGTCCTACCAGGGTGAACCTCACAGGAGAAGAATCTCCACAAAGGAAGACTCAAAGTCAGCATTTTGAGGAAGAAATTACTGAAGCAGCGCCGGTAAGAACCCTAAGACCAAAGCTTGCGTTTGATCTTTATAATAGGCTGAAGGTTGGGGTACAGACCTAAAGATGATCAAGGATTTTCTAAAAGAGAGAGGATATAAGAGTGAATATATCTTCTTGCGAGAGATGAAGGGCTTAGGTATCGTTGATAAAGGGACTGGTCAAAGAACTCTTGAGAATATTCCGAGTGATCCGCTTTATAATATTGCAAACCAGCCATTGGATGATGATGAGAGACTTTTCTCTCAATTCTAGCCACGGATGGGTGTGGCTGTGAACACAGTTTGTCCTCAAGGCAGTCTTTTTCGGTCTAGAGAACATGAATGGATGTACACCAAGTTGCTGAAAAGAGATGTTGTAAATCTGAGGAGGGTGGACTTTGATTTTCTTGACTCACTCAAGGTAAATCTTAGGGAGAAATTTGTGAGGCTATAATTGGAGAAGTTTTGCACAGACACGACAAATGCCTACCCTGAACTGACGGCATATTTTTATTCAAATTTGTCGTTTCTAGATGCAAATATGTTGTCCTTCACTTTTATGGACAAAGAGTATGTTGTTGATGTTGACACTTTGGCTGATGTTATTGGGGTGGAAAGAAGGAGTTTCCAACCAATCAAAGTGTCCACAGCTTACGCTACTCTTGAAATTGTGCGTGATAGAAATGTGGAAGGCAAAATATCCTACACAAGGATGAATGCCTCAAATGTGTTGCTGCACAAGATCATCATCAATTGTCTTAGGCCCAAGACAACCTCCAAAACTAATGTCTCCAAAAGGGAAGCCAAGCTGATATTTGCTCTGAACCAAGGCAAGCCCTTTTCACTCCCTTATGTTATCCTATTCCACATGTACAGGACTATGGTTAAGGATAAGGGCCAACTGCCTTACTCGTCTATCATCACCAAGTTGTTCAGGCACTTCAAAATTCAGATCCCTACACCTTCATGCCTGACCAATTTAAGCTTGATGCTTATGGGTTACAAGATGGTGCTGAAAATGAAGATTCCAGAGCTAAACACTGCACTGGAAGGGTTGAAGGTGAAGACACCCTTCAAAGAGATTGCCACTGCTTCTACCAAGAGAAAGGGCAAAGAGCCCATGGTTGTCACTGAGAAAAAGCGAAGGAAAGTCATCCTGCAAGATGAGGATGATGAAGAAGATTTTGATGACGCCATGACTTTTTTTGCTCTCTCAAAGTTAAGGAGCACAGTTAGCTTGAGAACTGATGCTGGACAGAGGGCAAGGAGAGAAGCAGAGGAAAAAGAAGAAGCTGAGAGAGTGAGAAGAGAAGAAGAAGAACAGAGGAAGAAAGAACAGGAAAGAAAGAGAAAAGAAGAAGAAGAAGAAGAAGAAAGACAGAGGAAAGAAGAGGAACAGAGGAGAGAAGAAGAGGAACAAAGGAAAGAAGAAGAAGAAGCACGAAGAAGAGAAGAAGAAGAGGTGAGAAGAGAAGAGGAAGAGAGAAGAAAGAAAGATGAAGAGGAGAGCAAAGCTCAGGAGGATATGGCTGAAGGATTTGAGCCATCTTTTGCTCACTCTGGGAAGGAAACCGAAATGCATCACAGTGCTGAAATGGATTTTGGCAAAGAATATTCGACTCCACCCACTGGCAACAAAACATGGGGAGTTGCTGCTGATCAGGGAACAATATCGCCATTATATTATAGTGATGTGAGTAGGTTAGGTGCTGATGCGGAGGACATTTATGCATCTCATTTCCCAGAGATTGAAGAATCCTCTCCATCAGGAAGAGAAAGGGCTGAGAAGGATGCGCCAAGTTTTCAAACTCCAAGAACTGACTCCGCTGGTCCTAGTATAGGTAATCCTAACTCAACAGCATTTTCACAACTGTTGGATGTTATGTTGGACCTCAAAAAGCATGTTTTTGGAATGGATTATAAGTTGAGGGATCTTAAGAAGGCGATACTGAGTACTTCCGTGTCCATGCAAGATCAAATCAATGCACTCAGACTTCAAATGGAATCAAATGAGAGGGTGTTGAGTTGATTTCAGTAAATCAAGCTCTTGCAAACCTTGAGAAGACAGTGCAAACGCTCAGCAAATTTCATCTTGTTCGCATCCCAGAGGAGCCCTAAATCTTTTTCAAAACCTACTCTTAACCACTCTACCTCCTTTGATGGGACAAAAAGGGAGAGAGTTTTGCAGATTTGAGATCGATTTTATTTTATTTTGAACTTTTATTTCGTTTCGTTTGTTTCGTTTAGACTGTTTTTATTTATGACTTTGAACTTTTGATGGTTTGGGTTGTCTATTTGAACTTCTATGACTTTATGCTGTTTGGATCTTTAGACTTGTGAATTTGCAGGAGCATTATATTTGTCAGGATAATTGTTATTGGACTAAAATTTTTCTGTCTTGCAGAAGTAATCCTCAAAATATACATAAGCTTTCTTTCCAGATTATAAATTTGCAAATCTACCGAGGTGTTTTGTCACCATCAAAAAGGGGGAGATTATTGAAGAAAAATCCTTTGTAAGTTTTGAAGTTAACAAAATAGCCTCGTCAGTAAAGTCTGAAGAATCCAAGACTCGGTCGGTTAAGTCTGAATAGTTCAAGACCCAAGCGTTTTCGTCTGAAGACAGTCAGACCCAAAATTACGATCTGAAGTTTTCCATCTGAAGACAGCTAGACCCAGAGTTACAGTCTGAAGATCTCTAGACCCAATCAAAGTCTGAAGACAGTTTGTGATTTTGCTAGGCTAACAGCAGGTTAATTTTATGGTTAAGGAAATTAAGATTTGGATATTATATTCCCTAACTTATCCATGGAATATCTCTGGCTTTGATCGTGAGCTCGGAAGATTTTTTTTTTCTTCGGATTTTATCCATTGAAGATCAAGCGAATTTTTGGAAAGATCTAATTTTGGAAACTCAAGATCTTGATTGTATGGGCGAGCAGGATTGACAAGCTATTTTCTACTTATATATTCGACAACGTGAAGATCACTTAAATTGATTCAATCCAACGGGTTAATTGGATGAATTCTTGGAAAGTGCTAAAGGCTATGGTGGCACGAAGGATATTTAAGGTGTGTCGGAGTTGTTCGAAAGTATGAGAGAACCGATAGAAAAATTTCGAAGTTAGAACCTCTGAAATCTCTTGTTCTCAGAATCTCTTGTGCTCAAAATTGTGTATCAAAGAGAGTCGCTTATAGTGTGAAACAGTGAAGAAGCTGTAGAAGAGACTTTCTACTGAAAAAGTCTTGCTAGTGAATTGTAAAAGCTCTCATTTGCTACATAGTGATTACAACTAGTTGGCTGCCAGCGTGGAGAGTGGACGTAGGCTTATAATAAGCCGAACCACTATAATCCTTATGCCAATTTTCTCTTACCCTACTCTATTTATTTTATGGATGCATGAGCTATTTATTTCTAACGTGATTCTCATACCAAAGGAGATTCCGGGCAAAGAATTGAAAAGAATTTTATAAACACCTATTCACCCCCCTCTAGGTGTATTTACTAGCCTTTATCGGTGTTTACTAGCCCTTTCAATTAGTATCAGAGCTTGTGTGCTTACTTGTTGAAGTGTTTATACTTCTTAAGCTAAAGATCTATGGCTAGTATTTTGGCTCCAGGTTTGGTTGAAGGCCAAAGAACACTAGACCACTCTACTTTGATGGGAAATAATATAACGTATGGAAAAACAAGAAGAGAGCATTCCTTAGATCAAAAGATCCTCTGGAATGGGATGTGGTTGAAAAAGGAATTACTCCTAAAGTTGCATCATCCACATGGAAAGAAATTGTAGATGCTAGAGAATTGTCACAAGCTGAAATAACCAAGAGACAAGCTCTTGATGCTAAAACCATTTATTCATTATATTGTGCTTTATCTCCTACAGAGTATAACAGAATTTCATCTTGTGAAATAGCCAAAGGAGTCTGGGATAGATTGCATGTTACTTATAAAGGAACTGATCGAGTTAAAGAAACAAAGATTAACATTTTACTCGGACAGTAAGAAGCTTTCAAAATGAAGCTAGGAGAATCCATTATTGACATGTTCAGTCGATTTACAGAAATATCAAGGACAGCCAATCTCAGGACCAATGAAGGTCAACAAGTTGCTGAGAGGACTCTCTAAAGACTAAAACCATGTGAAGACTTCGATAAGAGAAACACAAAGGATAATTCCTTTGTCTATAAATGAATTGGTTGGCACACTTCAATCATATGAGGTATAGCAAATCAATGAAGAAGAAGATCCCAAAGGTAAGAAGTCTATTGCTTTAAAATCTAACGATAATTCTGATGAAACATATTCTGAAGATCTGGATGATGAAGAACTAGCACTTATGATAAGGAAGTTTCGAAAGTTAAACAAAAAAAGGAAGAAGGTTTGACTGAAAGAAGCAGGGTAATCAAAGATTTCAGAGGAAATCAAATGATGACACTGAAACCGACAAAGAAGTGATTTGTTTTGAATGCAAGAAAAAGGGGCACATCAAACCCAATTACCCCCTCCTAGAACGAAAGAAAGAAAAGACAGAGAGATTTAAGAAAGCACTCGAAGCATAGATTTGGAGCGAGTCAGAATGTGATGAGAGTGATGAGGATTATGCCAACATATGTCTAATGGCAAAATCAGACTCAGACTCAGACTTAGATTCAGACTCAGACTTAGACAGTGAAATCAAGGTTAGTAATATAAAATTTCCTATTAAAGTCTCGAAGTACATAGATGAACTTTGTCTTAGCCTCAAAACTTCTCTTAAAAGGATTTCTGAGTTGAAGAAGGAAAATTCCAAACTGAAGCAGCAGGAAATTTCTTGGAAAGAAAAAATTGAAAATTTAAACAAAAATCTTGTTGATTTAAAAGAAAATGCGGATTTCATTTCAAAAGAAAATATCTTTTTGAAAGAAGACATATTAAATATCACTAAAAAGTTTTCAATAGGATCTGAAAAGTTGGAAAAAATTCTTTCGATTCAAAGACCTTATTACAATAAATCTGGTTTAGGAATGACATCAGAAACCATTCTTTTAATTGATTTCTCAAAGGTAAAAGAAAGAATTAAGCACAGACTCACAAAAACCTTTTACAAGAATCATTTTCAAAAAGCTTTTGTAAAACCTGTTGGGTGAAGTGTTCTCAAATGTTCAAAGTGTAATAGCTCGAACATTTTGAGACAAAATGTCCTAAAGCTTGGAAACTTGTTAAGAGAGAATGGACAAAGACTGTATTTCACACTAACACCGTTGGACCCAAGAAAGTGTGGATACCAAAGAAAACTTGAATTCCTTATATGATTGCAGGTCACTATCAAGAAGAAGATCAAATGGTATTTGCATAGTGGCTGTTCAAGACATATGATAGGAGACTCAACTTGTTTTACAAATCTTTTACAAGTGAAAGGAGGAAAAGTTTATTTTGGTGGAAACAACAAAGGAAAAATTGTTGGATGTGGAACTGTTAAGATTAGAAGTCTCACAATCAATAATGTTTTGTTGGTTGAAGGTTTAAATTACAGTCTTCTCAATATTAGTCAATTGTGCGACCCAGGATTCAAGATTAATTCTCAAGAAGGCATTAGTTCGGGAATCAACAAAGATCTTTCACAATTCTTTATTGGACGAAGACATGAAAACATCTATCTTCTTGATATCAAGTCGGAAAGCTTCCAATGTTTGATCTCTATTCAAGATGAGGCAAATCTTTGGCATAAAAAGCTTGGCCATGTCAACATGAAGCAAATTGCCAAAATCTCCTCCAAAAAGCTTGCTCGTGGAATTCCTAATTTGTCTTATCAAAAATCTAATCTATGCACACTATATGTGTTGGCAAAACAGGTAAGAAGTTCTTATAAACCTACGAATCAGGTTTCTACTAATTGAGTTCTACAGCTTTTGCACATGGATCTCTTTGGACCAATCAGAGCTCAAAGCATTGGTGGAAAGAAGTACTGCCTGGTAATAGTTGACGACTATTCTCGCTTTACTTGGATATTCTTCCTTTTAAGTAAGTTCGAAGCATTCTCTTATTTCTCTAGATTTGCCAAGAAAGTTCAAAATGAAAAAGGTTATACTATTTCAAGTATTCGAACTGTTCATGAACGTGAATTTGAAAACCAAGACTTTGCTAAATTCTGTGATGACTCGAGTTTTCAGTATGATTTTTCTTCTCCATATACTCCACAGAAAAATAGGGTTATGGAAAGAAAGAATCGTTCTTTGCAAGAAATGGCTAGTACTCTTTTGATTAAAAGTAATATTTCTTTTCGTTTTTGAGCTGAAGCAGTTTCAACTGCCTGTTATATTATAAACAGAGTTTTCTTAAGGCCAGTTCTGGAGAAAACTCCTTATGAGTTATTCAAAGGAAAGCAGCTAATTGATTATTATTTTCATATATTTGGTTGTAAGTGTTTTATTTTAAAAAATGCAAATGATCGAATTGGTAAGTTTGAAGAGAAGTCAGATGAAGGAATCTTCCTTGGTTACTTAATTTCAAGTAAAGCATACAGAGTATTCAACAAGAAGACTCAATCAGTGGAAGAATCCATGAATGTAAAGTTTCAAGACTCTATGCAAAATCAATCTGATCAGACTCAACTTGAAGAATTTGAACCTGTTTAATATTGCAAAATCTTTATCTCCTGAAGAAGTTCAAACTTTAAAAGTTCAATAGCAAATTGAACTAGAAGCGTCAACTGAAACTGAGGATCAGTAGGAATTCAAAACAACTGGCAACTGGAAACATAAGTCTAGTCATCCCCTGGACCTTGTCATTGGCAATATTGATGAAGGGATTCGTACAAGATCTAAAAGGACTAAATCGGACATTTATCAATAGTTCAGGGACCAAATTAAGCGAATTGAAAGTTCATGGACCAAATTGCACATTGACGAGAAAATGTCACAAATGGTCTTTATATTTTTAGTCAATGTGCAACTTGGTCCCTGAACTTTCAATTCGCTCAATTTGGTCCCTGAACTATTGATAAATATCAGATTTAGTCCCTGAACTATTGATAAATGTCTGATTTAGTCCCTAAACTTTCGATTGGCTCAATTTGGTCCCTAAACTATTGATAAAATGTCCGATTTAGTCCTTTGTTTTATCAAAAAGGAAAAAAAAGAGGAAAAAAAGGAAAAATAATAACGAAGGACTAGATCGAGATATTTTATCAATAGTTCGGGGGACCAAATGAGCGATTGAAAGTTCGGGGACAAAATCGGACATTTATCAATAGTTCATGGACCAAATTGAGTGAATTGAAAGTCCAGGGACCAAATTGTACATTGACTAAAAATGTAGAGATCATTTGTGACATTTTTCCTTGTGAAAAAATAGGGGTTTTCAGAGAGATAGGAAGAGACAGGAATTGTGGGAGTGGATCGAATCTACCAAGGAGGTGAAATCGGACTTATTCGAGAGGGAGGGAGGGAGAGAGCATGGGGAGTTGCTTTTCGGATGTGAAAGGAGGTCAACAAGTGGTCGGGGGGACCCGACAGGGCCCCATGGGGGGAGTACGAGTCGGCGGAGGAGGAGGAGGCAACAACGGCGGTCCCAACGACGCAGTTGACCACTTCTTCCAAGCTCGCGGTCAATGCGCTCTCTTCTCTCAAATTGAGGTTTGTCCGTGTCGCCTGCCCATGTGATCATGCGCGCTTTGTTCGCTGCAGAATCTTTTTTTTCTTTTTGCATAGCGATGCGCTTCGTTTTCTTGAGGCCTGAGTCAATGTTCTCACTTGTCGGTATTTTACTCTTGTCGTTTCGCGCGAACCGATGATGTGGCCAGAAAAAACCTGTCTTTCGGAGGATGGTTCGCAGAAAAACTGAGAAGCATTCTTCACAATGTGGATTCTACTCAAACCTCGCTATTTGAAACGACATGATGTTAAATTTTGCGCGTGATCTAAAGAAAACACGGTCGTCTAATTGGAGTTTTCTCCTTGTATTCCTCATTAGACTTGAGTTCAGTAAATCTGATTTGTTTTCTTTGAACCAAAATTTTGGTCTGCCTCTTGAGCCGTGGCCTTTTGGAACTCATGCATTGCATGCCGCAACAAGTTTAATCGGGATTTTTCGTCAGTTTATTAAAAAGGGGCTGCTAAATTAAGTCAAAAATCTAACTAAGCCTTGGACTTATACACATTACATTGTTCATTCTGCAGAAACAGCTCTTAACTATCTGAAATTGTGTCGCCTTATGAAATTTAAATTTGGCGTTGCTGATTAAGCGTAGCAGGGAGGGAGCTAGTACAGATTAAGCATATTAACTTTCCAGCAACAAACGTCTTGCATTGCATATGGTGTTCTACATGAGTATCAATCTTGAAATATAATGCCCACAGTTTGTATGATGTGCTGTATTATCTTTGCTGCAGTTATCCTTATCTGCTTCAAAATTAAGTGATCCAGACGTCATGTCAAAGGTGAGAAACTTAGCATTTTCAGCAGACTTAGGTATATACCGGAGATGAACCACTTGCTTACAATCACTGAAGAACCATCAAACCAATAGATAAATGACAACAAAATCATTAAAATTAATGCCTAAGAGAATTCACTGCAGCATCCAGCTCATCGTGCTTGCAAGGTTTTACAAATTACCCACTCCAACAATACCCAAACATGTCCTAATAACTAGCAAATCAAGTACACATTGTCTTCCGACCCAAAAAAAAAAAAAATACACATTGTAATGAGTCTTAAACTAGTATACATCATGAATAAAACGGCGATGTCAGCAAAATCCAGAGCAAAATCAGAACGTTAAAGGCCGAAATTCATGATTCTTTACTAACTAATGGACTTGAAACACATCCTTCTGCGAGTGTATATCAGCTCAAGTGAAAATTGAAGTCAAATGAAGGTCATCAATGCTTGAATAGCAGGCACATGTTCAATTTCAGCAAATTAAAGCATGACAACATGATTATCTTTCTTGAAAATTAACACGGATTCCTCATCTCAACTCGCACAACAGAGATAACACATAGACATGTCTCGGTGATTGTTGTTTGAACAACAAATGGATATGGACAACAGGCATCAACATGAATCCAGCAAGTTAAAGTGACAGACAGCATTTATAACCAAGACTACAGCATGTTATAAAAATACACAGCATTCATAGCCAAGAAATCAACATATTTTTTAACATGTACAGCAAGAACAACAATGAATCCAGTAAATTTGAGCCATGTACAGTAAGAATAGACATTCAGCAAGCCCACAATGCAGTGGGTGTACAATTTCGACAAATAGCACATCCTGAATTGAATGTTGTGCAAGCTAATGATGAGAACTGAGATAAGCCACCATGTACTGGCACGTACATCCCAAGCATGACACAAACATTACTCCAACGCATCCATCACATCTGAAGTGGAGTCTCAACCAAGCTCAAAACAGAGAAACAGTTAATGTGAAAGAAAAGCTGCAACTCCAACATATGAACAATTTGTAGTTATAGATGATTTCTTTACATTAAAACCTAGATGATTATGCTTTGAACACCTCAAGTGCAAAAATAAATCCAAAGGCTCTCAGTTTAGAGGATGATTCAGCCTCGCTCCCTAAGCAGTATTTAATTCACTGAGAATGAGTAGACAAAAGAAGCACCAAGGGAAGGAGAACTCTAGGCCATCAAAGGATGAAGCATCCATTCCCCATATCCAGTTAGTACCTTGAACAACATACAAATCGCTCCTACACAATCTCAAATTGGTCAATTGATTCATCATGGTCATCTCCAAGGCAAATTGTCAAACAGGGGGTGAGCATGAAGGGTGTAATGTTAATATAAACAGGAATTCCTATCAATTGGCGAGGAATGTAACATGAGAAACCCAGCTAAAAATTGCTGGAGAGGAACTGTCATCTTGGTCTGTGAGTTTTGTTCTTGTTTCGCTCAGTTCCTCAGCCCTCATGCGCACACCAAGCTTCAAAGAGTGCATTGTGGGTGTTGTTGTTGTTGTTGTTGTTGTTGTGAATTCTCCTACAGACCGTGAAATCGTCAGCTTAAAAAGAATCTCCAGTGCATTAGACGAGAGAGAAAGAAAGAGCATGAGAGAGAAGTTCAATTGGTAGTGGTGATGAGCGTCAAATGCTCTGCTCCATCACGGCCAAGGCCGCGGCAGCTAGTGACGGAGTTCTGATGGCGGCTGTTATTGATCGGAGATGGAAGACGATTATCAGCACCACCCATCTTTCTCAGGCAGCTATGTCAAAACACACTCGGCGACCAAGGAAAATTTCTGCAGAAGAGAGATTCTACCTGAAACTACCCGCGCTATAAGCGAGCAACATCCAGAAATCACTGAACATCTCTTCCTCGTGTGTCCCTTCACAAAGCAAAATTTGGGAAAGCCCATCAATCAATATCAGAATCGACATTCGCGGACTGACCAACCAGGTTTTAGGCATGGCTAGCGAATCTTAAAAACGCCTCGGTCTCGTTCGAACTCCTCTCCTCGTTACTCCGGCAGGTCTGGAAAGCCCGCAACAACTTTGTGTTCAGAGCTCAAAATCCAAACCCCCCCGTTCATCATGGACTCGGCCCTTGGCGATGAATCGAAACAATCATCAGATGGGTGACGGTAACTTCGTCGAGGACTCCAAAAAAGAAGCGATTTACCCCTGGTTTGGACAGTGCCAGCTCCTGGCGTGCTCAAACATCAAGGTCGATGGGTCGGTTGTTCCAGAAACAGGGGAAGGCGCCATAGCTTTTGCGTGCCGCGACTGCCACGCAACGCCGACCCGACGGTTGTGCCCACTCGGTGACCGTCTCCTCGGCGATTCAAAGTTGAAGCAACGGCAGTTCCTGCCCGAAACACTTCGTAAGCCCCGGCGAAGTGAAGCTACGTGAACTGAAGTGGGAACTCGAGACTGATCAATCTGATCTGGTAGCTGCAAATTTTTCTAACTTCTGCACACATTTCCAGATGATCTTTCCAACCAAGGGATCGACTTTCTTTGGGGATCTTGAGGCGGCGATTTTGAAAACCTACGTCACCTTCAACTTGCGTTGGGTTCATCCCAGTCCAAGGTACTCTGAACGTGGCAAGCTCCCAGAGAATGACTCCAACCTAAAAATGTCACATCTGCACAATCCACGAAACATCGAATAAAGTTTTGTAGCTCCTACAGCTTAAGCTTATGAAAAGGAAGTGTTGTGTTAACCATATCATCTCAAGCAGCACGTATATAGAGCGAATAACATCAGTCATACAGCTCTTATAAAGCTCTTTTTCCCTGACAGTCACATCCAAGCAGAGTCTGATCAAATAAAGTTCCATCTTCTCAATTTTGTATGTCCTATTCTCCAGACATCAAAAGATACACACATTCGATCGAAAAGAAACTTTGCTTAAGGTGCAACTTTTTTCTCTTTTCTGTATATAATATCGTGTAAGGTATCAGTGATAGGGTCAATCAGAAGGACATTATCCAAGTCCATCCAAACCCCAATATCGACAAAAAAGTAAGCCAGAAAGAATGATTTCCAGCTTAAGCAATGAAAAACGCAAGGCCTAATAGTATAATTACAACATATGATCACAGCAACGCTCATAAGTAAAATCATTTAGGCTTGACTATTGCAAAATCTAAGCAAGACAAGCTTAAGAAACTTAGTTTGGACAAAATAATTGAAGCTGCCTCAGATATGCACAATTCATTTCTCATTCGACAGTTCATTACGGAGAACTTCTGGTGCCATCCACTCAGCCTCACACGACCAAAAACTTCACATTGGGAATAGCTCAAAATCTCAAGAAACATCAAGAATGATTTCTTTCAAATCCAAGTATAAAATAAAAATGGAAAACAAGACTATCAGACTCTTAGGGCATTGTTTAGTAATGCTATGGCAAACTGTTTTCTAATTTCACAAATTGAATCACTATGAACATGCTTGTTCGACTTTTTAAGATTGCATTAGAGAAGAAGTCTAATTCTGAAATGACCAAAAATAATGTTTCTAGTTGTTTTCTCTTTGTTTCCTTTTTTGTTGCTAATTGTCCATTTAACTTCAGTGAAAGCTATTAGTAGAAACCATCCAAATGTCTTTACCATTTTCAATATAGTTGGATATCATTCTCTCTCCATCCTTGAAAACTCTTCACGAATGATTTTCAAGAAAGCTTCCAAATTTACTGTTCTAGCAGTTGACTTGGATGACAAGAAAGTATTATGCTTCAAGCATGACAACCCAAAGTCACAAACCTGCACAACGATAAATTTTAGTGAGGACGCAAACAACATTTTACTGCAAACTTTGATTGTCATTCACATCGAAATCACAGAGCACATTTCTGATGGAAATTGCATCGCATCAGCAAGTTTGGTGAATCAAGAATCATCCACATCAAGGTTCTGTAAATATGTAAGTTCATGTATGGCAGTGAAAAGAGAGAATGAGAAGTCAGAGTCTACAAGAAATAAAGTGAACATGTTATCCCAGAATAAGCTAATACCAGTCAATATCGAGCTTATCTGAGGTGCTCACATTGTCAGGGAAAAGAGTATCCAAGAAAAAGAGAAAATGGCCAAGCAAGATGTTAGTAGCACCTAGGAGATGGATGAATGATATGAACGCAAGAGAATAGCTTGATTTGCTATTTAAAGAAGTGAAAGAAAGAAAACGAAAGTGTCAGGCAACATTAATAAGTTTTATGCACTTTGACAATCCAGTTTTTGTCAACAAGAGGATTTGGTGATTTCAAATCTCAATGAAATATTGTCGGGAGGCTTGTGTGCAAGCAATTCATTCCCCTTGCCTGTAAAATTTCCATAAGCACTTAAATAGATTTCAGAAAAGGAAATCTCTATATCTCCAGTGCCAAAGAGAAGGGAGACCAATTATTTCATACCACATCAAGGGCCATTTTTATCCTGCGTTTCTCATCAATATGACAGGATGATGTATGATTCTATACAAGCTTCCCCTGGCGAAGTAAACAAAATTAAAAATCAGACAGCAAAATGAGATTGTCGCACACCATCAAAATATTAACACCTTTAACAGTAGATAAATGAGCTGCATCCCCCTGACAATTGATGTCGTTCCCATACTACCAAGGTCTTTTAAGGTAAAGAAAATTGTACCTTGGAAGAAACTCCATAATGATAGACAGATGTGGAGGATGAGCCGCAGCACCCATGAAAAGAACAACATTTGGATGACGCAGTCTATGGATCATCTGCACCTTGGAACAGAAGAACAAGACATATGGTCAGTTATCTTCCTACATATAGTGGAAAGCATTTGTTGACTCTTTGCTCTGATTGGTCCTCATTTCTTTCCTTCCTAAATAAGCAAATTAAGCAAACATATTAATCGTTGAACACAATTATTTCCATAGACGTGGACAGATCATGGAACCCATGAAAAGTATGACATTCTGATGACACTGTCTATGTATCATCAGCAACCTTGGCACAGAGCACGGTGCATAGTCATTTATCTTACAGTTGCTGGATAAACGGGGAAAGCAATTCTTTGTTCTCAGTTTTATTCTTGCTCAAAATGCAAATCAATTACTGAACACACTAATTCATCAGCTTCCAAAATACATACAGATACACATAAACTAAACTGAACTTGTGATCCGTAAATATTTCTCTTTTGTTTTCAACTATCAGACTTTATGTGTCATTCGGATCTTATGTAAAGAAACAGGAAAGCATATTGCCCCTTTCCTCCTGTAATATTTCTGACAATGCAGAATGCATGGCGTGATAAGGTAGTCTTATTGTGAAACTCATCTCTATTAAGCGCCGGTGCTAATTCTTTCCTTTACAATGTTCATCCAAATTTTATTCTTTACAGGTTTTGAGTTCTTAATAAATCTGGAAGATTTTGTTCCCAAAAAAAAAAAAAAAAAAAAAGAACTGGAAGATAAAAAGCACAAATGAAAGACCAATTGATAGCTTACTTCCCGTCTGAACTTATCCAAAGCAGCACTTGAGAGATCCTGATTCAAAAATTTCCTCATAGCCAACTCCTGCTAAACAAGCAAGTCAAGTCAGATGTTAGACTCAAACATGCATTGCAATTTATCTTAGGTCTTATACATCATAGATTATTAATATTAAGAACACATCACCACCAAGTATTTTGCAAAAGGTAATGTCTAAATTACAAAGTACCGATAATGAGTGCATAAAATTCTTCGGAGAATGTTAAAAACTGAAAAAGTCGTTCCCTTTCCATTTCTTGATATTTAAGAGTATATAAAACCATAAGAACGACAAACGTAAACAACCCAGTGTTTAAAGTGCTTTTACCAAATGGATGGGGTTTGATTGAGTCGCGGACTAACAATTTATAGAAAGACTTTGCAACAGCCTATTCATTGTGACTATTTGTTCAAAAATCTTCAGTCTTCACAATGAGGATTCAATTGCATCCAGAGAACTTGCAACTCTTTACTGAAGAGCCAAACATAGAAGCAGAATCTTGCTAGCACCTAATAACAGAATAGCAAGGGGGCTAAAAGTAAAACTTCCTTTTGCTTATCCAAAGTATAAAAGAGAGAGTAGCAAGACGAGGCCATGAATGAGCAACAAGGATTTAGTTATTATGGTTGGCACCAGTCCAACAAGTCATGTCCGTATGTCAAGGTACCGATTCTGGAGCTTTTTTTTTACAACCCAGGTTGAAATGCCAGATTTTGATACTATATCTGATGTCACAATTACACACTAGCTGCTTAGTCCAAAAATCTAAAACATTAGCACAAAGCAGGACACTGAATTAGTACTAACCGTCATCTCTTTTGACTAAAAGACTACTTGTCATTTTCAAGGAGGATCTCTTGTTTAAAAGCAGTCATATAAAAGGAGTCAACGGATATAATCTCATTCCATAAATTCACACAAATGGAAGTCACAACCAAAAATAAAGGAACTCTTCAAGTAACAAATGCAATGCCAGTTCTTGATTTGCAAGAATTTAGAAATATTTGAAACTGACCTTGCCATTCCAGTAAGCATGGTAGACCTCTCCATAAGAGCCTGTTTGGAAGACGATGAAATGGGGTAAAATTTCTGACACAATAAACAGTAAATGCAATTCAATGAGGAAACGTTGCAGTACATCCTATAATAACTACTGCAATTATGCTTCATTCGGATTGCCATAGGAACTTTCTATTAGAAGGCATGCCCTTCTTGTTACAAGGCTAGCTAGCCATGAGCATATTAGGCGGTAAAATGGTGATAAAGCATATCTCATAATACTAGACAAATTTCACCAAAAATGCAGCAACAGGATCAACATATATGAATTCATGAGTCTTGCTCTCTGAGCTAATATGTGGACCTGCATAAGGACATGAATAGAATCTATCCAACCAGGGACTTAATCAAAGCAATACCTAGTCCAATCCTTTCACCAATGACCAAATGTTCCCATTGAATCTCATCACCAACATCAACATCATCAAACTTTATTGGTATAACTATCAATTGATGCACTGGGCCCTTCTGAATTTTTCAACATGAAGTTTGTGTCCAAGAATCTGTCATTAGTGCACTTTTTCGGATCAGGAAAAGAAATTCCATGACCACCACACCCGCTCGGAAAATCTGCTACGCCATGCTGCAAATTCTCCAGAGTCCTAAGAGGGTCTTCCTTGATGCGGGATTTCGAGCGCTCTTCACAAGGCATCGTATTATGCTGGCCTGTGCTACATCCCAACATCGGACTATTATTACTGAAAGGATTCCAGTGACGACTGTCTTTGATCAACTGATTTGATTTGTTTGACGACTTGACGCTATGCTCTCTTGAGCTGGATGATTAAAATAATTACATAATTTAGCACTTCCTTTCTATTTAGCTTTCAGTGACAAACCGACGACCGAGTGATCCAATCATTTTTCTGGGTGGCGGGGACGGGGGACGGACGGTTCGATCACTTCGACGCGCCAATCTCCTCGGACCACAGAACCGTCCACTGGCTCTTCCGGTACCCTTTCCGGCGCGTCTCTGTCCAAAAAATCGCCGATTGTCTCAAAACACCATGGCCAATCCAAACGCAACCGGTCGACAGTTACACCGCACATTCTCTTTTTTTCTTCTCATTTTCTCATCTCTCTCTCTCTCTCTCTCTCTCTCTCCGTGCCTCTCTGCGCACAGGCAGAAGTGAGAGAACAGAGGAGGACGAGGGAGAAGAAGAAGAAGTCGGGACCTCATCGGCGTCAAGCCGCGCGCCGGGCCCTTAGACTTTCGAATTTGCTGTGTTCTGAAGCAAATTTTAATATATTCTCAGACTACTTCTTAATGAGAATTTCATTAATTTCATCTAGGATTGCATCTCCATCGAAAGTTTCACCTAGGATTGCATTTAAGGGAATTGAAGCAGATTGCATTACATTTGAATAGCATCAATTAGATTCTTATTTCCATATATCATAGTTCATTTTCCAGAAATAATTCATTCGGTATTCATATACCTCACGTTTTCATATTTGTTCCTTTTTTTCTTAAGCGGTGGTTAATTTTGAAGGTTTTATATTGAGTTTCCTTTAATAGCTCACTAGAGTCCTGTCATGAGCATTATAACAAGGTTTCATAAAATTTTACCCATACGGCTTGGTTCTTTATTTTCCTACACCTTTTATTTATTATTATGGTTAATATTTATTATTGACTGCTTGCTTATTTTTTACTACTCGAGCACTATGCATTATCATCTTCCCATATTAGAGGATTTAGGAAAACAAAAAATGAAAATACTACTTGCAAAATTTTTTATGAAAGGTATCAAAAGGGTATTAAATCAATGTAGTGTACTCAAGTCCCAAGACATGTGAATCTTTGATTCCTAGGCTCTCGCATCTTACCAAGTTTCTAACTAACTCTCAATAGGTTAGTAGTGATTTTTCAGCCTCATCTTGAATGAATGATTAATTAGAAAAATTAAGTTACGATTAATACAACTTGTAAGGGCACGTCCTAGGCATAGGCCCCATCTACTAAGAGGAGCCACTTTTCACTTAGTAATCCATCAAATTTCCTCAGACATATCTAATATCACTTTTGGGAAGGTCACAATAATTTGTACTTAAAGTACAACTTAATTTTGTACTAGTCAAATGTCCACATGTTACGCGAGAAAGAACTCCAAAATTCAATACAATCAATGTAAAGCGAGATGTGCAGTATAATGTTATTAATCCAAATTTCATAAATAAATAAAAAAAGTTGGAAGCAAATGAACAGAAACGATCAGATGATATATATCACCTGAGAACGTCAAGGATTGCTGCCATGTATTGCCATTAAATAGCGCCTCATGGTCCTCACTTGTTGCTACGACTGTGCATTGGCTACAACACTAAAATTTATTTATGAGATCTATTCTGGCATGAAAAGCTTCTATCAACATTTCTTTGAAAATGCGAGATCAAAATATAATACAAGAACCTTAAATCCATTCCGCAAAATAAAGATAATCACCTGACCTGCACGCCCTCGCGTCTCTAAAGCAACAATTTAGGCAAAATTTTGAAGTCCACAACACTTAGGTCATCATCATTATTTAGGACAGTCCCAATGATGTAGTAGAGATACAATTCAAATGAAGGTGAGATAGGAAACAAACCTCAAAAGGAGATGAGAGGAAGCAAGCATGCTGTCGATCAAACCGATGCACTCTTCTACCACCTCTTGAGGAATTGTGTGACCAAATTTTTGAACATTGATAAAATTTCAAGGAGGAGATTTGCTAATAGGCTCATGTATATAACAAAAAGATTTTGTAGGATTTAAGATTGTGATTTTCTTCTGCTTTTTTTTACTAGTACAGCCCATTAAAAAAGTTATCTAGTACACAATACTCATGTTTCAAGTCTATCTTAATCCACGCTTTTTTCCCCTCTTGATTTAGATCTTGCCAAAAATTTAATGTCATTCTAATAGAGCTATGGACTATTCTAAATATGGACTTATCAACTATCCACGCCTTTTGCTTATGCATGGATGGCCATGGACTTGGATTGGTTTGCACACTTTTAGTTGTATTCAAATTGGTGACCTTCATATTCTAATTTGAAAATGCCCTTATGTCATGACTAATGGCTCCAACTTTAACAGTTCTATTAAAAATAGAAGATGCAGATAAGACAAAAAAGGTTAATGAATTGAGCATTAACATCTTCTTCTTTTTCTCATTTTCAAGGCTCTATGTCATAATTAAGACTAGGGTGAAAATCGATGCTAAAATGAATGAATAGAAGTGACAACCACAAGTAATCCTCCTTTGTCCCTCATCAAATATGAAGTTTAGAATTTACAAGTTGTGACTATTGGGCTCGGCCCAAAAGCCAATAGGCCTATGAGTATCTCTAATTCTGAGCCCAAATTAAGATTTAAGTACAGATAACTCATAGAAACAAAAAGTCCTCAAAATAGAATTGGATGTACATTTGTTCCATGTCTTGCTATGTTTGACACTGGGGGTGACGAATACTATGGGAGAAAATTTCAAAATTTCACTCGTTCTCATATTTATAAAGTTTTCTAACATTTTCCACCCAAAGTTTCTTTTTATTCATTTCCTTCTTTTCCCAAACATTGAAGAACTATACTATTCAACCGCTTCCAAAAGCAGTTGAATAGTATGCTTCGAATTATCCACTATTTAATTATTGGTGTCCCCAAACTCAACCATGAGAATTTTGAATTAGATTTTTGCACAAGCTAGCAGCGAGGCTATAGTCAAACTTAGTGAAAACATTTTTACTTTTTATTTTTTAACATTTATTCCATAATCACACAATTGATGTTTCACTCACGAAATTTGAGTGCATTAGAAATACTAAAATTTGTCGTGAAAGTGCAATTAAACCCTAAAAATTTCAAAAACACAATCAATTTCTAAAATTTGTTAAATCAGTACAATCAAATGTGGAAACATTATTTTTTACTGTCAAATTGCTTTTTCTGTGAAAAGGAAGGAGGAGGGGATATAAAAATCAAATGAATAAAATAACGAGTGAAAAATAAAAAAAGAAAAGGTGCTTAAATTGCTCTAATCCATCGTTATGCCTCAGCCCACCAGACCAAGATCATTCAAGTTAGAATGTCAATTCAATTTCACGAGGAATTCGTCCGGCGAGCTTCTGAAAATATCTGCTGCGGGTCAGATCATCTTTCTTGGCTCTTCTATTCCAGCGCCCGATCGCTCCCGGAATCCGGTCGTAGCTAGACCCCCCGCGCTCCAGGTCTATCACCATCACTGCCAGTCTGCTACCAGTCTACCAGTCCTTTTCGCGGGAGAGGAAGTCGAGCTAAAAAGAGATTTCTGCTCCCTCTCGGACCTTTTCTTCACTGAAGCATCGAGAGTCCAAGAACGAGAATACTCTTCTGGATACTCTCGATTGAACCTACGACGTCGACTCTTGTCCAATCTTCGGCCGCCGCAAACATTCGAATCTCCGTCGACCGAGGCGCCTCCACCTCTGGTCGCTTCGAGCTCAGCCAGGTCGGAGAGATGAAACGGAGTATTGACAGAAAGATGCCGAAGTCTCGGTCCATCGAAGCCGCTCCTCCTGAGCTTCACTGATCGCATCTCCCTGTTCTGCTCTGTTTGTCGTTCGGAGATCTCGAAGTGCCTTGCACTCGCTTAATCCTCCTTTGTCAGGTCCGATCATCATCGGCGACACGCCCGGAACTCCTTTTTGTAAGTTCAACAGCTGATCGCGGCTGCAATCGCACGTCATCAAGGTAAAATTGTTACTGTTTGTGTGAAAATCGGCCACGTTGAGGTTCTATTAAGGACTTAAGCTTGCTCCGATGTTGTTGTCATGGTATGAAAGTGAATCGTCGATTCATATTCTCGTATAAACTCCTTGATGGAAATGGATATCACATGTTTGATGAAATGCTCGAACCAGATCCGGATGTGTTTCAATTAGATCATTGAGCCGAAAGCCGTAATGCATCAACTCAACTCATTCTTGACTTATGAAATCTCACTGTGGCCGATTGAGTTGGAATACGATGCTCATTTGTTATTGAATTGGCGTTATGATTCTCATGTTGGAAATTGCGTCTTGATTTCTCTGGTTTGAGTTGAGTTTTCTATACGAACGGAGTTCAGTGTTGGAATCGTTGCTTGTATGCTCAGATTTCTCTATTATATCTCGTTTTCCCCTGTCCGTATCACTCTGATGTGTCATCGCTGTGTATGAGGTGTGGCCGGTGATCGAGTGAGAGCTTGCCTCTCGAAATAGAAGCTCACTGACAGTGGTTGACAAGGCCACAATCTTTAACTATGGACTCTCTGCATTTAGTTGTTTTCATTACTTGTGTCTCTTCTTTTCTGTCCGGCATTCACATCTTTGTTATTGAGCTGTTTCAAGGCCCTGTGAGCACGAAGTTGAGGTTGTACGGCAGCAACTGGCGAAACTCCTGCTGTTTCCGTATCCACATTGTTCTCAGCTTGAAAGGTTTGAGTACGGGTATATTCATGTAAACTTGGTAGGGAAAGATCAATTCAGTACAAGTGAATTCTCCTTTGCCTATTCTCTCTGGTTTTAGTTTTCCCTAGCTATCCTGATTATGGTGCGATCGTATTTGGAAAGCTTGAGGTCTTGAATATTTTAATTCCCCCCCAAAGAAAAAAAATTGCAGTAGCTGCAGTTCTTTGAGGAATTATTGATTGCTTTAGGGAAATTGATGTCTAGCGATTTGTGAAACCAAGTTTCTAGGAGGCTTTGCTTAACATTTGCTTTTCTTCAATCCTTCTACCAAAACCCCTCTGGCATGTGATGAATATGATCTCTTACCTTAGCATTTTTTTGGATAGAGAAACTCATTCGATTAACTGAAGCCAGGGATTAAACGGAAGTTTTAATTTGATATTAACTCATAATCGGTGTGTGTGTATTGTGTTCTGTTTTACAACCCGGAGTTTTATTCATGTAGCTGATATTCGCATATGCTTCATAAAATGAGTGGGCAATGGATGAGGGTTCAGAGTACATTTCAATTTTGAAAGAAATAGAACCATAGTCACGTTTGGTCATGCTGGAATGAAATTTGGATTTTCTGACTTATCTAATTGAAGCTCAATTTTGATTCGTCATGATGTCATTTTTATCATATGAACAAGTATGATGACCTAGGAGACTGTTATGGTGAATTGGTGATAATTTTTCAACAGATAACCATGTTTGCCTTGAAAATGCTGGGTATGGGCTGTCGTCACTATTCCTTTGCTGGTCAATCCTTTTTCGGTGTAGACTGAATTCATTTAAAGCCCCATCTAAGTGCTGTTCTAATTAGCTGTGATGCGGTGTTTGTATGTTGATTTCTTAATCATTGGGCATGTTTGTTGCCAATTGCTTTCATTGAGGTAATGCTAAAATTCATGGAGTATCTCAGTGAAGATTTGATTCACAGGAGGGACCGAGAATAAGAGAAGGAAACGAAAATAATTAAAAATATTTAAAATCTTGAAAATAAGAAATGGAAAATTGTTAGATTTTGGTTTTAGAATTAAATTAGAATTAGTTTAGTTTCATTTAGTAAGTGTACGCTTGGTTTAATGTTTCAGTGGACACTTTTGATTCAGTTTAGTCTTAGAAAGTTGATCATTTAGGAAATAAATTGAACTCAATTTGACTAAGCTCAGGGGGTTGTTGTCATGGGTTTTAATAGCAAGGCCATGTAATAATTTTTACCTTACTCATATTGGGTTATTTTACTGCACTATATTTTTTATTTGTCCTTCGTTACTATTTTTAATGTGTTTGTCATGATTGCCCTTATATCATTTTTTGTATTGTTATTCATTTTTAGTTGAGTGGTTAGATTCATGTTAGGAACATAATAAACACAAAATCATTGCATGGACACTTTGTAGATAATAATATTAAGACTCATAATTTGGTAAAGAGATCGCGTGGACATCTTAGTTGACGAATGATCAAGTTTAGGTACCGAAAGAGTACTAATTAGATAACTAACGTAATCAAGCCTCTAAACTTAGACATTTGGTTGTTTAGGAAGTGGGTATATTCCCATACCCTACTTGATTTTTAGCTAACTCTAATAAGTTAAGAGACGATTCCTCATATAGAATTCTCATATGATTAATCGAATTAAAATGAAAATCCCAACCTCACGAGAGGTAAGGACTTAAGATCACCCAAGCCGATTGAGGACCATTGATTTTCATCACCACATTACCTGTAAATGTGTTCTTTTCTTTGACAGAAAAGAGGTGCACGACATCAAATCCTTCCATTACATTCGTCCGAATTGATTCAGTGTAAGTCAGAAATATTTGGGGGCCACATCAGAAAAATTTGCCAAATTTTTTTGGAAAAAATCGAAAAAATAGCCAAAATCGATTTCTTCTTCACTGCTCGAATCAGTTTCTTCTTCTTATTCTTCTTGGGGTCCCTGTCAAGAGACGACAGGTTGCCCACAACACATGAAATGCTCACGCTTCGGAATTGGCCGAGTTATTAGTCGGCCTGCAGTTTGTTGACACGTTGACTTGGACATCTGGCATCGTGGCCAGTGGCGAACCGCGTGGCCCGTCGACACCCGTGCCGCTCTCTCTCATTCCATTTTAAATTTTTTTTTTTTTTTGGCCTTTTTATTTTATTTATTTATTTTTTGCATATTTTCTAAGTTAGTGTCCACTAGCACCGCATCAACACCATGCATTCTTGAAATACATTAAAAAAAAATGTCATGTGAGTATTTTCCATTACTCAATTTGGATGATGTCTTTGATCAAAAAAAAAAAAAAATTAGATGATGTCAATAGAAATATTTGATTGTACAAATTGGATAAAATTTAGGATTGGATTACATTTTTTGAAAATTTCAAGACTCAATAGTATTTTCGCTATGATTTTTAAGACTTTGGTGCACTTAGCATGATTTTGTTCTTTAAAATACCCAAAAACTAGCATATTACCTAAATATTGACGTGTGCCACTAGTACCTTTTTTTATTTTATTTTATTAATTTTAGAATCACCAAGACCCGCATCTGAATAATCTTGAAGTGCAAAAGATGAATTCCTTGAATACCACGATCATAAAGATCGTGTATCTTTAACTTAAAAATACATTTAATGGCAATCTATATATCAAATATTTGGTGTGCGTTAATATAAAGGGAGTAGGGAAGAGAGATGCTCAATCAATTTATATTGGTTCAACCCTCCACTTATGAGACCGTTTGGGAGCTATGCCAATTCATAATACTTGAAATGTCATACCAAGATTGGTTTATAATGGAGTTGACACTCTCCTACAAACAAGATATATTCTTTTATGAAAAGTTCATCTTGCAAGAAGTTGATTGCAAAGTAAATACAGGACAGATTTTGTCACCTATCTATAAGAAAATAGACACAACCAACCATCGGACGGCTAGTTTTTCGACAGTTGAGGACTCCAAGTATCCGTTAAAAATGGTTAGACACACATTGATTGGCCAGGGGAAATCCAAATTTTTTCTGCTGGGAGGCGAATCTAGCCAAACTTGGCTGGATGTTCGGCTGGCGAGGTACCGGGACTTGTTCACGGGCCGAGATAGGTCTTCTTTAACCTTGTCGACCTACACAAACTTATTAAAAAACATATCCAAATAGTTTGTAACAATTACATAAATACAAAAAAGTGAGTATTTGAATCATCAATATTAATTTAGGGTCAACAGTGTCGACTTGAAGTAAAGGAGCAACTAAAGATCAAGGATGACTATAAAGAATTTAAATATAATAATGTAACTTTTTGACAGTTTAATATATTATACGAATTGGGAAAAAAGAATATAGTCAATTAAAATAACGTATTAGGTAACAACTTTGGTGGCTTGTATTAGCCTCATCATAGATCACTATGCTAAAAAAGTTTGTTGATAAGACTAATTTTCTTAAGAATCTTTACATTTCATTAAATTTTATGAATAAAAAAGGTACATATTCATTTGTCTTGAGAAAAACGGATAGTAAGATGTAGACACTTCATATGATGCATTTATTGAAATATAGAACATAATTATGAGGAGTGGAGGTGGATAATCCCAGTTATTTATGATGTCATCATGCCATACAATTTTGGCTAATGCGCACTATCTACTCTTTTTGGTTGACTCTCTTTCCTCCTACTAATGCTGCGTTTGGAATTAGCATTCACAAAGGTCTTTAGGCCTTCAAAGGTCCTTGAGGCAAAGTTGTGGTGTTTGGCAAACTTCTTCTAAGTCCATTGTGCAAATGCTAGGCTTCCACAATGCTGAAAGCCCAAGGCAGCAAGGAACCTGTCTTGGGCTTTCGGCATTTTCGGCATGCCACGCGGGTATTGTTCATGTACTTTTTTTTTTTCCAAAATTGTCCTTGCGAACATTTTGTTTGAGTGTGAGTCCTTTGTTGGTGCCGGGCCTCCCCCCCTTTGTATTTCTGCAAAATCTATACAACACTTAATTTTACCAAAAAAAAAACATTTTGTTTTGCCGTCTTTTGCCCTTGGGAGGATACTGTTCATCTTCTCCACCGGTTCTTCCTGACTGCGAGGGGGCCGACGACGTGTTCCTCAAAGATGTGAGCGGCCGCCGACGGCTCGGCATGGTTGCGGTGGCCCAGGTGACCGTTGTCAAGGAGTGGTGCAACCGCCGCCCTGTCTGGGTCGTGGCGATCGCCGTGGGTCGCGGCGAGGTTTGGGTCGCCGACCTGCCGCGATCGAGAACCGAGGGCGGCGAGGTCCTCCCGCGACTTTGCCGCCCCAGATCTTGGTCGCGGCGGTCGTTGGAGGTCGCACACCCTCGCCGCGACCCAGATCTAGGGCCGTGAGGTCGCCGCAACCTCGCGGCCCCAGATCTAGGTCGTGGCGGGGTCACTCGACGTCCGACGACCCTCGCGGTGGTCTTCAGTGGTCGCCTGACGTCCGGCGACCCTCTGTGATGGTCTTCAGTGGTTGGCCGACGTCTAGCGACCCTCGCTGGTGGTCTTCAATGGTCGCCCGACGTCCGGCGACCCTCGCCGATGGTCTTCAGTGGAGGTCCGGCGGCCACCTGCCTTTCTCGGTCATCTGCCATTGTTGGTCAATTTTTTTTTCTTTTGTTAATTTTTTTTATTATCAAAGCCCTTTGTAAATGTTATTTCCCCAAACACCATTTTGTCTAAAGGTACTTCAAATGGGCTTTCAAACTACAATTTTACCAAACGCACTTTGCATTTTGGAAATACCTTTAACTCAAATATCTTTGCATTTTCCTAAAGACTTTCTCCAAAAGCCTTCCCAAACGCACCCTAAGCATGCACCTGTTTTTTTTTTAATATATAATTTATGGCTAATATGGGGAAAACTGTTATTTCATTCCTCAACCTATGGTATAGAATTGAACTTAATTCTAAAATTTTTTCAATCAATCTATTGTAATCTTAAATTTTTTGAATGAAAATGTAATCAAGCTCTCCCAATCAAGTTTTGTCTACAATTATTGACATAACTGTCTAGTCATTATTGACTATTCTATAGGTCACGCACAAAAATCTGACATTTTTAGATGAAATGATGCGGTTTTGCTTATATATATATATTTATTTATTTATTTATTTATTTTTCTGATTTTTATTTTCACTGTTCATCTTCTTTTCTCTGCAAGTTTTCCGCAAGCCACCGTCTCAATTTGGTGCGGCCCATTGTCATCACCATGGGAGTCATAATGAGTTTGTACCACGAGGACGCTCTAAAAAATGTCCACGCCTAATATTGATTAAAAAATCAAATTCTATATTGATTACCGGCTTTCGACTTGCCCAATGGAGTGATGCTACCTCCTCGTGACATATGGGCGTTTACCATGTCATTTAGCAAGTGCATTTATTACAGCATATGACGTAATGTCACTATTCCACACCTATAATTCACAAGTTTTCTATTTTCGCTTTGCATTCATGATTTTCCATAGTGTAATAATAATAATAATAATAATAATAATAATAATTGTAAATATTTTGTTAATAAATGTTTACTAAGTGCTCGTCACGCATATTTACCCTACAGAGTATTTGCTGCATATAACATGGAGAAAGCAATGTGCTGCATAATTTTCTTATTTCTTGCCCTTAAGAGACTAGACTTATTAATTGATCAATTAAAAAAAAAGTGCTAATTCTTAATGTATTGATTCCTCTCTTATAATGAACAATCAATATTTTAAAATAAAATTTGTTTTATTATATTGTATTTAGTAAGTGCTTACTCATTAATGATCCTACTCTTGACAAGGGTTTTGTTAATAAAAGCGCCTTAAGATAAGAACCTAAATATGAAATATCATTAAGTTCTAAGATTAGTAAGATATTTCTTTTTAAAAAGTGCCATCGACGAAGTAATCAAACTAGGAAATATCTTAATGTTCAAACACAATACTTATCCTCGTGAGATGTAAAATCAACACTTTGAAAATCTAATATTTAATCATTAAGTGTGTCTAACAAACATTCTGGACATTCAATAATATCTTTTTTCACAAATATATATTTTTTTTCATATGTGATAAAGAAAAATACAATTATGAAAACATGACTAGTACATTTTGTCAAATTGCCCACTTTTTAACATTTTTCTTCGATACTGACCAAAAAAAAAAAAAAAACATTTTTCTTCGACCATTAAGGGGCTGCATGGTAAACATTGTTTCTGTTCCCAGGAACAAAAATTTTTTTTTTTTTGTTCTTGGGAACAAAAAATAAACGAAACGCGTTTGGACGCGTTTTTGTCAGAAGTGTTTTTTTGTTCCTAGAAACACATCTAGAATAGAAACAAGAAACAAAAAAAGTTGTTTCTTGTTTCTGGAACAACTTTGAGAAACACTTCTCTCTTCTCTCTCTTCTCTCCTTCTTTTCTTTTTTTTCTTCTTTCTTTTTCTTTGGCCGGTCGCCGGCCTTGGCCATGGCCGGCGACCGGCCGACGAGGGCCGGCAACGCCGTTGAGGGCCGGCGACCTCGCCGGAGCGCCGACGGCCCCGGCGAGGCCGAGCGTCGCCGTAGGCCGGGCGAGGCTCGGCCTCGCCTTGGCCGGGCAAGCTCGAGCTCGCCCGGATCCGGCGAGGCCGAGCTCGCCCGGCGGTCGGCGACGCTCGGCCTCGCCGGCCACCGCTAGGTCGGCGTCGCCGGCGGTGGCCCGGCGAGGCCGAGCCTCGCCGGCCGGCCGGGTGAGGCCGACCTCGCGCCGGCCCGGGCGAGCTCGGCCTCGCCCGAGATCCGGCGAGGCCGCCGCCCCTCGTCGGCCGGTCGCCGGCCATGGCGAGGCCGGCGACCGGCCAAAAGAAAAAAAGGAAAAATAAATAATAAAAAAGGAAAAACAAAATAAAAATATTAAAAAATTAAAAGAAATAAAAAAATTATACAAATTTACCAAACGTGTTTCTATTCTTTTTATATTTCGGAACAGATTTACCAAACACGTTTTTTTGTTCAAAAATTGTTCCCTCAAGCGAAATACTTTTTTCATTTTCGTTTTAAACAATTTTTAAACAGAAACGTTACTAAACACGCCCTAAATATTTTAGTCCGAAGAACGAAATGAAGCGCCAGGGGGCATAGCTACGGGAGTTGGAGATTCCACTCGTCAGCCGTCACGCACATTAACAGTCGTTATCCTCTCAGTGCCATGATTACAGAACCACCCTTTTTCGAAGATCGGTCGTAGGCCAGTACTGGGGCTAGAGATGTAATTTCCGTGAGGGAGTTACGTGACGGCTCATGACAACGTCAGCTTCCGTCAACACTTTGTTTAAGGTAATGAAGAGATGGTGATTGTTGAGCGTGCCATCATCTTCCTCGTTGGCTTAAAAACAAGAGATCTAAACACAATCCAAAAACCTTAATTCCTTTCTGCAAAATAAAGATAATCACCCGACGTGCATTCTGTCGTGTCTCTAAAGCAGCAATTTAAGCCATCTTTAAAATCTACAATAATTATTTCATCATTATATTTACAATAGTCCAAATGATGTAAGTTGTGACCGGAGACGAACTTTAAAATGTGTGATTTTCTTGTACCTCTTTAAACATGTACAGCCTATCGAAAATGTCATCTACTACACACAACCTATGTTTCAAGTCTAGATCTCACCAAAAATTTAATGTGATTCTAATAGCACTGTGGACTATTATAAATATGGACTTATCAACTATCCATGCCTTTTGCCTATCAGTGGGTGGGTGCAACTCAAAATAGCTTGCACTTGGCATTCAGATAGGCGAGTGACCTTCAAGTTCGATCTAAAAATCCTTTGATGTTACGACCAGCCACCCCAACTTTAATAGTTATATTAAGAAAGAGTATGGATATAAGAGAGAAAAGGCAAATGAATTGAGTATAGACATTTTTTCGTTTTTCATTTTCAAGGTTCTATTTCGTAAATGATAGAAACCTTAAGGCAGACTATTTTGTATGTCAATGTGGACGTGAATGAAATCATAGACTTCGTCGACCGTTCAAGACTAGGTTGAAAATATGTGATAACATGAGGCAATCCTCCTCTGTCTCCCATTAAATATGAGAAGATTGAAATTTACAAGTTGTATGTATCGGCCTCGGCCCAAACTGTCACGACTAATCCCCATTAAGGCCGGTAGTCCCCGAGCCATTATTAACACTTCAATTACTGTTTAAAAAAAAAAAAACCAATTAGGCCTCCAAGTGTCATTCAAAAAATGACCCAGCACCCATTGGGTTGGGTGAGCAAAATTAAAATCTTAACTGCAAAGCTATGTATTCGGCCAATCCTAGCTGATTATCTGTAATCACTTGGCGAGGAACCTGGATATGTTTTTAGACTGGATCCAGCCTTCCGTCATCCTTTCCAACCTGCACAAACTTACAAAAACACATCCAAATGATTAGCAACGATTACAAATATACAAAAGTGAGTTTTCGAATCATTACAATTAATTTAAGGTCAACCATCTGCCCTTTTCTGTGAATACAAAATCACTTTTAAAACCTCAAGCAAAACTCCCCCTAAACATACTACAAGGGAAATAAATCAAGTGAATCATCACATATAATGTAAACATTATACCATTCTCCCTCTTTTGTCATAACATCAAAAAGGGCTTAAGGTGGAATGTATCATCAAGCACACAATGACCATTTTTATCTCAAAGAAATTCATAAAATGTCAATTGAATAGAAGGTCTACGACCATTAAGTGCAGCATAAACATAACGCAAGTTCAATATAAACATAAAGCACATTCCTCATGAAACAACTTCAACACAAATTACAAATTAATCTAAATATGAGTTTAAAACGGAGGATGAGAAAAAGAGAGGCTATTGGGGAAATTGTGGATAGCTGCCAAGTTCAACAAGTTGGGCTTAGTATTTGATCTAAGAACAGTTTCGACTACTTAATGCAAGCTTGCCTTCTAGCAACTTTGCTCAAGTCAAAAAGATAGAGTCATTAGTGCTCATTATAAAAATGGCCAACCAACCACTGGCTTTTTAGCCACTAGTACCTTTTCTATTAATTTTAAAATCACCAAAATTCACATCCATATAAGCATGAAGGGAAAAAAGATTAATTCCTTAATACCGCACTCCTAATGATGGTGTATCTTAAAAATATCTTAAGTATGTTTAATGGCAATCAATATACCAATCACTTGGCAAGCGTAGATGTAAAGACAGGGAAGGGAAGAGAGATGCTCAACCAATTTTATACTAGTTCGGCCCAAATCGGCACCTTCTCCACTCTCGAGACCATAGGGTAGTATTGCCCCATCCACTATATTTGAAGCCTCATACAAATGTTGGTTTATAGTATAGATGACAGTCCTCTGTGAAGGAGATGCAGTCTTTCAAAAAGAACTTGTCCCGCAAGTTTAATCTCACAAGAAGTTGAATCCAAAGTATATACAAGAGAGATTTTTGTAAGTAATATTCATGTATGCATGCCTAAGACAATGGTTTACCCTATCTATAGGAAAACAAACTCAATTAGCGTTACTAACACTTCAAAGAGCTAGTTTTTCGACCGCTGAGGATTTCAGCATCTAAAAGAATTGGCCGGGTACTTGCTGGATTGAGCAGGCGAGATTCAAATTTGAACTCAACACAAACAAGTATACAGATAGAGTTATTTTCACACCAGGTCAGGCCTTCTTAACTCTTGCTAGCCTATAAAAATCGGGAAAAGTTATTTATTTTTTATTTAGACTAATAATATATTATGAAAGCTTAAGAAGGATCCAAACAGCTTGTAACAATTACAAATATACAAAGTGTGTTTTAGAATCATCAAAATTAATTAAGGTCAATAGTGACAACTTGTAAATAAAAGGCGCAACTAAAGATTAGGTATGACTATGAAAAAATTAAATATGATAAATGTAACTTTTCAATGCTTTAATCCATTATAATAATTGGGTGAAAAAGAATATGGTATGTTACTATAATATTTCAGGTAACGACTGAGGTTTTTGTGGTGGTTTGTGTGAACTTTATCTTCACTAAGGAGTAATGATACTAGGCAAAAATGATAGATGAGGGAGCATATGATTAACGTCACATGTCGTATTCTTTGGCCTCATATGTGCACTCAACAAAGGAATGCTTCAAATGTATTTATATTGCAAAAAAAAAAAAAAAAAAATCTTCAGTGGGCCATAAAATTGGTTTGTATAGGCAACTTCGAAGCGTTCTCCCCCCTTTTTTTTTTCTTGAAGGGAAGTGATCTCACGAAGCACTTATTTAAATTCATTTGTTGTGAAGAGGGCCCAATTAACTAAGAGAAGTTTTCGCATTAGTCCATACAGTCAAACAAAATAGGCTCGTCATCAATTATGACAATGGTGCAAGTTCCTAGCTACACCATTACCTAGATATTTTCAAAGATAAGAGTAATTAATTAATAAACTATGGTGATGAAGAAATTTTTACTTAGGACCTTAAGATTATGTTTTGTCTTGTACTAGCTTAAACAACAGAATATTAGTCTCTTTCCACACATTTGTAAGCGAGAAAGGGGAATCTTATGGCGTGCTCATTTGAATTACTGCTTGTTAATCAAAACTTGTCCTTATTAGACGTGAAGGGTTTGAAAAAAAATGTCTTAGTTTATGGGACCACACCCACCATAATTTCCACAAAGCAAGGTCAATAAAGAACAATGCCTTTTAATTGAGTTGAAGAAAATAATTTGAAGCATACTGTTCAATAGCTTCCAAAAGTTGCTAGTAAAGAAGATGATTACTTGGCTCTAAGAGAATAGCATCATTTAAATATTAAATTCTAGTACGAACACCTTGATTCTAACATTAGTATTGACTCTTTTTTGGCCAAAGACAAAGGGTTGATTAAAACGTCTTTTAGCAACAAGATCAATTATATGAGAGCGTCTATTAGCAAAAGACCAATTTAAGACCATGTTTCTTCGATCACTGAAGGTTGGCCATAGCATTAATTGGTTCAAAAGTTTGTTTATGCAATCCCATTTGCCCTCCTACGAGTTCCAATTGCACATATTGTGATTCTTGAACTTAGTCATGCTCCATAACTCTCTTTCTTGATAAAACATTTCTCCAACCTAACAAGTACTAGTATTGCATATACTTTCAAAGTGTTTCGAGAAATGAAGTTTTCGTATTCAACTACCCAATAAAAAAAAAATGAGATAAATGCACTGAAAGTCCTAAAACTTGTTACGAAAATGTATTTAAGTGTTAAAATTTTTTTAAAGTGCAATTAAGTTTTAAAACTTGTCACAAAAATGCAATCAATTGATTGCATTTTTTTGAAAATTTTAAGACTCAATTGCACTTCGTGACAAGTTTTATGACTTAGTTAAACTTTTTGAAAGTTTTAAAATTCAATTATACTTTTGTGACAAGTTTTAAGATTTTCCATGTACTTATACCAAAAAACATTTGATGAAGAAAAGTCAGAATTTTCATTTTTTTTATTTAGGAGAAGAAAGATTTCCACATAGTGCAAAATATATTGCATTAACATCATAAAGAAAGGAAAGTATGTGTATACTTTGGAAGGACAAAAACGTCCCTACATTTTGAATGTCCTCAAAATAGCACGTGCTTTAATTGAGGGACAAAGTGGTGACCATCATTTCTAAAGTCTAAATGAGCCTGCGTGGCAATAGGGTAAACTAATGTGTCGTTTTTATTATTAGAAAAGCAAAAAATTTCAAATGAAAATTTTAAACTCAAACAAAATGATTTTTATCAAAGAGAGAAGGGGGGAAAAACAAAATCTAGAACCAGAAAGAGAGTGGGGAAGGGGGAGCGTTTGATGGTGGTGGCCACGCCACTATCAAGGTCACCATGGCCGCAGCTGCTGTGGTGTTGCCCTCAATGCTCTTTTCGAATTCGATGACCTACTTCATTATTAGTTTCTTCATGGAACATACTCACAAAAGGCTAGGAGTGAACATTGATCTAGGGTTAATCCTGGACTGGTTCAACCCTACTGGTCTTGGTCTGTCCCAAGATGACTGGGTCGGTTCTTAGTCCTGGGATTTCTGGACTAGCATTATACGGATTAATTTTCGATCCTAAGAGTTTAGGGTCAGTCCAACCTGGACTAATCCTGACAATATATATATATATATATATATGTTATTTATCTAATATATTATTTATAACTTTTTATATAGAGAAAATCATAAAATAAATGGCGTCAATAATATTAAACAACTCTTTAGTAAGGAGTCCAAGTAATTTCATATTTATTCTTTGATAACTCAAATTTTTAATGTCTTTTATAGTGTTAACAGTCATAATTTACAAATAAGAAAAATATTTTTGTAAGGAGTCCAAAAGGATATAAACAACATCCTCACAGTACATTCTCCTCTAGTATTCATTCTCTTATGCCTTATTTGTCCTTTTAGTCTCTAATTTGCCAAAATCGAAAAAATAACTTCTCCGCTCACTACTCGACACTCGCCTCACTTGCTTTTTGTCACTCATGCCGCTCGCCACTCGATGTTGGCCCTACTTGTTGCTCGCTGCTTGCCCTGCTTGACGCTTGACACTCGCCCCACTCGACGCTTGTCACTCACCTCTCTTAGCTGACCTCGCTCGTCACCAAACCCATTGGGTTCGACAACAAAATTTAATCGACGGTGGGGGTCGTAGAATTTGTCTTATGGCACCATAAGTAACTTGAGCAAAAAAAGATAAGGGAACATACTCGACAAGTGCAAGATTAATAGGATTCGCCTGCATCTAAGTTGAGTGGCTCAATGTTCTTGGCTTGGTCATGACCTCATGAAGGACATTGATGTTCATTGGCTCGACCACATCGAGTATGTGTTTCATCATGTGGTTAGTGAATTCATTCTTATGCTCCTTATCCATCTCATGGTAGCCAACATCACAGGATTTGGCTCCAACTACCTTCTCTCCTCATCAATAAGTTATCATAGGCTGTTGACATCTTCACCTTGCTCCTGTTCTACCACCGGCTGAATAGTCGATGACTCAAAATGTCATGTCTTGTCATTACCAAGTTGTGGTGGTGATGAGTGACTACCGCAAGCATTGTCAAAATTGAGTAAATTCCTAATTATCACCGTCGTATCTCCTCAAATCAACCACACTAGTTCCATTAGACATGTCAAAAAGATGTTTGGCACGAATTGGACACCACAACAAAAAAATATTTTTAATCGAAAATCATTTTTTGATTTTTTATTAAAGGAGACAAGTTCTGTAACAGTTATGAATAGGAAATATCCTAGTTAGATGAGGAAATCAGCAACTTTACTTCAAATAGAGGCATACGTACACAAACGATACCTAAATTTAATCGACGACAAAACTTGGAAATACAACCATTTCAACAGAAAAAACTGAATGTACCATGCCAGAGTTTAATTGATGACCAAAATTAAGAATGCAAAGATGCAACGCTGGAATTTAATCAATGACACGACACACAGGATAACCATACACATTGCAATTTAATTGACGACACAACCATGGAAACTATAGCTGAGATATAGTGTAGGAAAGTAAAGATAACCAAAAGATAGTAAAGTTTTTGTTGATGCACGTGCGCGCATATGTTGGGGTGGTGGGGAGGTGCATCTCCAGTACACTAATGATAGTATTTATAGTGATTGTGCCATAGCCATCTCTGTAGCCATGTTCCCTCATCTCCGAAAATCTATTGTCCATGATCTCAAGATGTGATGATCTTGACCCCAAGCGATTGCTTCCTTACAATCGTGTTTCAATTACTCCATGACTTCTCCCATGGTTGTAGCCAAATTCCCTCATCTCTGAAAATCTCGTGTCCATGTTCTCATGATGCCATAATCTTGTCCTCAAGTGATTGCATCTTTAGGATTGATATATTTTCGATTGTTAACCATGTGTCGTCGTATACTGACGACTGATCAATGGTCATCGATGTACTTTAGTATCAATAATAATTTCTATAGTAGTCAACAATGGTTCACCTGCTTAACAATGACATTTAGTCTAGTCACGTGCCTACTCAACTCAACGACCTGGCCAAATTTTGTTGCAAATGAAGCGGCAACATGGACTATAAAACTGTCTTCTTATTGGATTTGGAAAAAATATCCTCTACTAGCTAGAGCAAAATATCATTTGGGGTCCACAATCTCAATTCTTTTACGCAATCTGATTCTTCAATTTTTTCAAATGAGTTCATACATACGCGCACAAAATTAAAGAACTCTATTTATTTCTATTACACGTTTGCACCTAAAGTTTTGCGTATTTCTATTCTAGATGTCCGTGTGTTGTGTGGAAAAAACTCGATAGTTTAATGAATATATGACAAGATTACGCAATAAAATGGTATTTATAAATGTTTCCATGAATCTGAAAAATTGGAAGCAAATGGACACTAAGGATGAGATGTCAATTCATCTGAGTACTATGACCAAAAGCAAAAAAAAAAAAAAAAAAAATCACCTGAGCACGCGTGGATTTCTGCCACGTGTTGCCATTATACAGAAGGTGCGAATGGAAACAAAACTCAAAAGGAGATGAGAGGAAAGAGTATGCTACCAATCAAGCCGATACACTCTTCTACCACCTCTTTAGGAATTATTTAACCAGCTAATAAAACTTCAATTAGGAGACTTGCTAATAGGCTTTGGGTGGAGTCTATATATATAAAGAATAGATATTGTAGATTTTATTGTACCTTTTTTTCAAGTACAACCCATTAAAAAAGTTATCTACTACAGATGATCTATGCTTCAAGTCTATTATAATCAATACTTTTTTCACTCATGATTTAATTTCATTCTAATAGCACTATGAACTATTCAAAATATGAACTTATCAACTATTTATACCTTTTGCCTATGCATGGGTGGCTGTGACATAAAGGAGATTGCATGCTATCGGCAGTATTCGAATAAGTGCCTCCAAGTTCTAATCTAGAAATCCCCTAACGTCCTGATCAATTACGCTAGCTTTAACAGTTACATTAAAAAAAGAAGATGGAGCTAAGAGAGTAAAGGTTAATGAATCGAGTATAAACTTTTTTTATATTCATTTTCAAAGTTCTTTTTCACAATTGACAGAAAACTTAAGGCAGACTATTTGACTCTAAATGTGGACGAGAATAAAATCATTGACTTCGTTGATCATTCAAGACTAGACTGAAATTAATAAAAGATTGCTGACCAAATTGAATCTTTTTCCCCATGTGCCACGAATAGAAGTGACAATCTGAGAAAACCCTAGACCCAAAAACAGAATTGTACTTAATATTTACAGTAGTTCCATTTCTTGCTTCGTTTGAGATGAGGGGGTGAGGGATATTACAAGAGAATTTCAATTTCACCCTTTTCTTTCTTTCTTTCTCAACAAAATTTTAACTTCTTCTGCATTTCCCACCCAACCATTTATTTTCTCCATTTCCCTAAATTTTCCATACGTTAAAAAGAGTAACTGTACCGTCACTAGATTTATGGTGAATATGAAAAATGATGAAGTCATTACCTGAAAATTAGGTCGGAAGTAGAGTAGGTCTAGGATAGATTGGTGTATCCATGTTACTTATGTTAGGCACTTCTGTTAGTCATAATCCAGCACGTTTCTTTTCATATATAATCACTAACACATTAAAACAACATAATCCAAAAAATTTATCATGCGGATGTTGTCCTAGAAATTCAATTTATTCAAAAATATATTGAATATGTAATAGATTTCATACGAGCAATATATGAAGGACTTGGTGTCTGTAGATATAAAAAAGAGTATGGTAAAAAGATGCTCAACCGATTTATAATGGTTTGGCACAAATCAATGCCTAGTCCACTCCTTGAGACTATTTGAGAGTCATACCCATTCTGCTATTATTTGAAGTATGGTATAAAGGTTGGTTTATAATAAAGCCAACACTCCTATGCAAATACGGTAAAATCCTTTTACCAACAATCTCTCACAAGAAGTTCATTTGCAAAGTGAATACAAGGGAGATTTTGCAAGTATTTTTTGGGACAAACGTTCCCAATACAACGAGCAACCTTTCTTATAGGAAGACAAACTCTTTCGACTAATCCTCATCGGTTGTGGTAGTCCCCATGCCATCCCTAACGCATCATACAACTTGGTTTATAACCATCGAGGCTTCTGTGCCTCCAAAAAGTGGCCTACAAACCTGACGAGTTGGGCAATTGAAATTCAAATTTAAACCTCACAGCCATGTACTCGGCCAAACCTAGCTAGGATTGGCTTGTATAGCAAACCTTCAACTTTTTTTTTCTTTTGAAGTGATCACCAAGCGCTCAAAACGATCTGAGTGATATACATTCCAAGTGAAAATTGCCAAATAAACTAGCAGAAGCTTCACGAGTCCATGTGGTCAAATAAATTAGGTTTGTTATCAATTACGACAACAGTGGAAGTTCCTAACTACAACCCATCCGTTAGCTATATTTTTTCAAACATAGAATACTTAATAAATATACTTATCTCCATCCTGCAGACTAGTGCGAGAGAAATGGTACACGTCGATGAAGAAACTATCACGTAAGCCCTTACGATAACATTTTTGTCCTTTACTGATCATAGCTTAAAAAAAAAACTATTAGTTTATTTCCCCACATTTGTAAGAGAAAAAGGGAATCTTATGGCGAGCTCGTACTTAGTTATTGCTTATTAATCAAATCTTGTCCTTATTAGATTGGAAGGGTTCGCGGAAACCGTGTCAGTTTGCGGGACCACGCAAAGCCAGGTAATGAGAGAATAACACGTTTTTGTTGGGTTGAAGAAAAAATGCTTCGAGGCATGCAATTCAACATCTTGCAAAAGTTACCGGTAAAGGAGATGATTACGTGGATCTTACAGAATTGCATGAAGACCTTGACTAACATTTCAACCAAAAAAGGAAAAAATAAAAAATAAAGATCTTGACTAACATAAGCATTGAATTTTTTTGGCCAAGACCTGAGTGTTGATTAAAACTTCTTATGGCAAAGGACCATTTATCTGAGAACGTCTATCAGAAAAGGACCAATTTGAGATCATATTTCTTTCAATCCCTCAAGATTGACCAAAGCATTAATTGGTTCGAAAGTTTGCTTATGCTATCCAATTTGCCATCCTACGAGTTCCAATTGCAAAGATGTTGTGATTATTGCGTTGTAACTCCTTTCTTAATGAAATGTTTGTCCAACCTAACTAGTACTGGTATTAAATATACTTTCAAAGTGTTTTGAGAAATTAAGATCTTTTTCCACATTCGACTCTCAGTGGATGACCCCGTGGATTTATTCAACTTCTAAAAACCATAAACTTGAATTTTCCTATTCTACTCTGACAATTCAAGAAGCATTTGATAAGTCCCGACTAACATAAATTTGGTAATTTACATGCATTAATGTGGATTAGTCTGACTCTGAAAGTTCAAGTGCCACATGTTTTTGAATAAAAAAAAAATACGTGATATGGCAATATCAAATGTTTCTTTTTTTCTTATTTAAGACGAGAAAAATTCCCAAGATCAAAATTCAGAGTCCGTAAAATACTGTAAAGTACCGTATTAACATCACCAATTAGGTGACCAACCAGTTATATGATAATTTTATGAGTGACGCTCCAACCCACCATGGCCATTTGCGCCCCGCGCTCTTCATCGCTAACTTGCTCCCTCCAAGGCGCGATGGCATGGTGTCACGTGAACTTTTGCAAGGTTGTATAGTTAGACATTCGATTGTTTCAATTAGTAACTAAACTCGAGATGATTGATGGCCTATTAAATTGTTAATTCGAGTTTAGATAAAAATTAAATGGGATAAGTATAGTATAAGTATCAAAACTTTCGTGCGGTTCATTTTGGTGTTAAAATTCTTTTCTTTTCCGCTCACACAAGTGCCACATCCGAAAAAAAATCAATCACTTGAGTGCTAATTCCAACCAAATGTGCTATGTGGATTTTTTTAATTTTTTTTAAATTTTTGAATTTTTTTATTTCCATCAGTATTTTGTTTTGTTTTGTTTTTTGTTTTTGTTTTTTTTTGTTTTGTTTTGTTTTTTTTTTTTTTTTGCTTTTAAGGCCAACGAGGGTTGCGATCCTCGTCGGTCGAGGTTGCCTCGCCCTTGGCCGCGAGGGCCCTCGTTGGCCGCTGGGTGGCTGCTGGCGACGCCACCTAGAGCAGGCGACGGCCTTGCCGACTGCTGGTGAGGCTGTGACAGCCCTCTTCCGCTTTAGGCGGCATTGCCTGCGGCTACCCAAAGTTGAACGCTACCTAGAGTGGCCCCGATAGCCTCGCCCAAGGCCTTCACAATCAAGGGTAAGGTTGCCCTAGCCAAATTTGGGTGAGGCGGCCGCAGCTAGTGATTCTCATCGATCCTAAAGAAAAAAAAAAAAAAAAAGAAACAGAAAAGCAAAAAATAAAAAATTCAAAAAATTATTAAAAACTAAAATATTAAAATAATATTTTCCAGCGGCCACGTTAGCTTTTATGATGGGCTAAATTGAAAGTGGCACTCATGTGATTGATTTTTCAAATTTGTGACACTCAAGTGATTTAGTAAAAAAAAAAAATTGCATTAAAGTAAGCGCCGTACAAAAGTTTTGGCACTTATAATGTACTCACTCAAAAGTAAATAGATTTTAATATGCTTTGAAACCTTACACACTGCAAAGTTCAAATAATTATTTCAAAATTTTACATGAATTCTTTGGAAAAAGAGCATATGGTTTACATTCTTGGAGGTAATGCTTGCTCGATGAATGAAACTAAACATGAACTGCCGATGGAGATGACCAGAATGCATAGGAAAAGTTTAAAAAAATTATAAAATATGATGGGAATGCTTTTATAAATAAACAAAAATATTAGAAATTGAAAACCTAATCTAGCTCGAAATTCAAATCCATCTAATCCGATATGCCCTGCTATGAAAAATCTTCTCATTCTCACATCTTCAGAGCCATTCTAAAGTTTTGCTACGGATTTGTAATGCCCCTCGTTGATTCGTGTCGTGTCTTTAAATTGATATTTCCATTATACATTTCAATCTTTCGTAAGAATTCCTAAATATCTTGACTTGTGCGCTACGCTAAGAATGATTCGCAAGTACTCTTGATTTCTTAGCGCTGATTGTTCTCGGTCGATGGATTTTCCTTAACTCAGTCTCTAATGTCCATGCATGCTTTGAGTCAATCGATTGTTGCCACGTGTCATGTACTTATTGAAAGTTCATAATTAAGGAGGTCATCCGACATTCCGTGGATAAGCCTTGTGGGTCTAGTTTATCATCATAACTTGGGCAATTAGGTTCTTCGCATTTAGATCCAAAAAAAAAGATAAAAGGAAAAGATTTAAAAGAAAAGAAAGGTGGCAATCACAAATCCGTTCAAGGTAATCACATAAGTGGTGCTGGTGATCACCATCAAGACCGCTTGTAAGCCTTGCCTCAACTAGGGCAGGGAAGCCATTGACCTATCTCTCAACTCCGATTACAGCCCGAGGACAACGATGACAGCAAATTCGTGCTTACGCCCCTCTAATTGCCAACCCTAACCCTAATCTTGTAGCATCAAATCCAAAGTGCACCGATGGCAGCTCCTCTGTCTCATCTAAAAGCGTCATGCTCAAATTCATAATTTGCTTCCCCTTCAGTCGTTGCCTCTTTTTCGCTGTGATTTTGTTGTATGTTTGCAATCTCTCTGCAATTTGAAAGGAAGAAAGAGAAGGAAAATAAGACATTTGCTTTTGATTCAGTTAATTTCTCTTTCGTCTTTAACAAAAATAATTTTAATTTGAAACTAAAATAAATTTTAATTTGAAATTAAAATCATTAACTTTGTTTTTTCTTACTTTTTTAATAATAAAAAGTGCCGTGTCAATTTACTACATAAGTGCTGTTTGACACGTAAACTCGTTTAGACGGAAAAATAATGGTGGCCAATTTTGTCAGTAAAAAAAGAGCGCGTGCTTTTGTTGAAAATGACATCATTTTTATCCTCTAACATAAAAATATTATCTTTTTTTATGAGATTTGACCCACCAGTTATATGAGAACTTCAAATGACACTCCAACCCACCGTGGTCACTGGGCCCCACGCTCTTTAGCAAATTGCTATGTTTATGTCGTGATAGCACATTCTCAAGGAAAATAAAAGGAAAAGAACAAGAAATACCGCGTTTTTCCACCCCACCCAGAATAAAGAAAGAAAGATTGACGTTGAGGTCGTTGTCCTGTTTCGTTCGTCATTGTTCGATGGTCTTTTGCAATTGTTTTATCTGGGCAAGTTGGCAGAATTACAGTGATGAATTGTGTCCTCATCATTTCCCGACTAATCATTTTCTTAATGGCAAGCTGTTTGTAGTGAACAAGTCAAAAAGTTGTGTCGATAGTGCTCATTATAAAAATGGCCAGCCAAGCGCTGGCCCTTTAGGTGTATTGGTTCAAATATATTCTTGGCAATTATGTGTGTCATTGGTCCACTGCAAGAACTGAGCATAGAATCCCTTCTTCCTCTAATCATTCCAAGTCGAAGCTGAAGGTACCGTAACATCTCCCTCGATTATATTTTTTTTCAAAAATGAATTTTCAGTTCCCTACTGTTTCCTTCCCTCAGAGTGTCCACTTGTTTTTGCGTTGTGCCGATATTTCCACTTATATTCTAGTGTTATCAGGAGTGCTTTTGGCCTGTGGTCCTCTTCATCCAGCTTCACAGATAAGCTAGTAGCCAAGAAATATCAGTTCCTCTTGCATCCTTACGTTGAAGCCACTCTTGGTATGTGTTATCAGTGCTTGTTTCACTTTCGCCCTCTTTGTTCAGTTATTTGGTTCTATTTATTAAACGCAATAAACCTAAAAAAGGGAAGAAGAAACAAAAATGGGTAAAAGAACTGCAACTGATCAAACCCTAAAAAACATAAGGTATCCTTTTTTTCTTCTTCTTCTTCTTCTTTTTTTCTTTGTAAAGGTGGTTTTGTGAAAATCTTTAATTAAGGGCCCTACCTTAAATTCCATCTGCTTTATTGGAAGAAAGTATTGCTTTGGCTCTTACAATTATGTTTTATCTTGTACGAATCATAGCTGAAAAAAAAAGAATTATTAGTCTCTTTCCACAAATTGTAAGTGAGAAAGGGGAATCTTATGTCAAGCTCATGCGAATTATTGCTTATTAATCAAAACACGTCCTTCTTACATGGGAAGGGTTTGAGGAAATTGTGTTAGAGAATGATATCTTTTGATTGAGTTAAAAAAAATAATTCGAGGCAAGCTATTCAACATCTTGCCAAAATTGCCAGTACAAGCGATGGCTACGGGTCTCTCTAGAATCGATCTTCTTTTCCAGACAAAGACCTACGTGTTGATTAAATTATCTTTTAACAAAAACCAATCATTTGAGAACGTCTATTAGCATGAGACTATATTTCTTCTTGTCGCTGAAGGTTGATCATAGCATTTATTGGTAGTCTCTTCATGATGTCTGATTTGCCAACCCACAAGCTCTAATTGCAACAATACCGTGATATTTTTTTCTTGAATATGCCTCAAAACTTCTTTCTCGAGGAAAGCTTTCTCCCATCTAACGAGCACTGGTGTCGCAGCTATTATTGAAGCGTCACGAAATCATGGTTTTTTCCACATTCAACCCTAAATAGATCATGCAGTAAATTTGTTCAACCTTTGGGAACCTTTAACTCAAATTTTCCTCTTTCTTCTTCCTATAAAAATGTTTATAAAAACTATTTGATAAGTCTCGATGTGCATCTTTATGATTTACGTGCGTTTATGTGAATTAGTTGGCTTTAAAAAGTTCAGCTACTCCATCCTTTCATTTAATAAAAGAAAAAAATATTTCATAAGGAAAAATCAACTATTTTATTTTATGTTTTTTTATTTAGGACAAGAAGGTTCCTAACATGAAAATTCCTAGTTCATTAACTAATGTACACACATATGGATGTATATCAAAAAGACAAAAAAGACCAAACTCTTAAATGTCCACAAAAAAATATACTTACTCTTAGTCGAATGTTTGTAATTTTTTTTTCCATCCAAATGAACTTCTTGGCAAATCATGTGACAAATGGCTCTTAGATGTAAGCTGACGTGTCTTTTTTATTATTAAAAAATAAAATAATGATTTTATACTCAAAATAAATTGACTATTTTCAGAGAAAAAAGGAAAAAAGAAAGTAAAAAGTAGAAGTAGAGAAAGTAGAAAGGGGTGCATCCCGGGGGTGGTTTGTCGAGTTAGGCATGATTACAACCACCATCACGTCAAAATCTCGGTGCTTTTTGACTCTAGTGGTTGACGCCTCAGTCAGTTTCCTAAGGGGACATAGTTTGCAAAGGCTACCGTGCAAATAATTAAATATTTAAGCTTTTTATATATTGGCAAAGATTTTATAAAATCCCACTTAGTTGTCACGATCTCTTCGAACCCTTCCAAATGCGTTTAGTCCGATTATGTTCACCATTAATCAATTTGTAGTTAATTGATTAGAAGTTCTAGTAAAATATTGAAAGAAATAGTTCACTTCTCCACAATCAAAAAACTTAGGGTTGAAAAATTAATTACATCAGTCAATTAACTAATGCTATTTTGATACTTAATATTTTTTAAACATCATGATTTGATTTTTTCTTTTTCATGCATTTTCAGGAGAAAAACACTCAAAAGCCATTTTTAAGCCTTTTGCTAATTTTTTAGAAAAAATAAAATTCTTCTGATTTTTTAATAAAATATAATTTTTAATATTAAAATAATATTATAATATACAAAAAAACCCCTGTTGGAACCGACCCGAGTCGCCAACTAGCGGCCCATCTGGGCCTGTAACGAGGGCCCATTTAGGGTTATAGTAAAAGGCCTAACCCTTTAAAAACAAAATGAACTAAGCCTGGCCCATTAAAGCAGAATAAGCCCAACGTGCCTAAATCATCCCAGCCCGAATACCAAACCCTAAAGACCTGACCCGGATCCACTCCGATCCGCATCCGACACGGTACCCAGGCAGACCCGACTTGCCCTCCTCCCCCTGCCTGTCGCGGCGCTCTGTCGACCTCGCCCCGACGGGGGCGGCCGCGGCGAGTGCCACCGCTCGCATCGACTAGCTACGCACCCAGTCCGGCAACGTCTCGGCCAGCCCAGGCCGAGGGCCAGTTTGCGGCCGACCACCGTCGCCAGCCAAGAACCAACTCGGCTTCCCCTACTTCAGCCGAGATTTGGCTCGGCCAGGCATGGCCGACGGAAACCGCTCTACCCGAGGCCTCCCCAACACCATCTCCCCTGTCTCGATTCATCCGCGTGACACCCAAACGTCGAGCTCGAGAGACGGACTTTCTCAACACGAACTTTTAGATCTAGCTTAGGCATCTCGTCGAGCGGATGGCGCGCGACGCGTTAGGGGATCAAGATACCTGGTGATATCTATTCCTCTTCATCATTTTTTTTCCCTCTAATATTACACACTAGTTCTCGACTAATTAATTCCTTACTACCAAGTTGTGTGTTAATAAAGTTGTGATTTTATATGTTGTCTTGTTTTGTTTGTGTTTGTCTAATGGTCATTTGCAATTATTAATCTGGGCTAGTTGAACAGAACCGCAGCGATGATTTCTATCATCGTCATTTCCCCTTTGTATTATACAATTATCAACTAATCAATTTCTCAATTGCAAATTTTTTTACTGATGAATAATGAATTTGTGTATTTGTGTTGTGGGCATTAGCATGACAGAGAGAGTTAGGACCATGCAAACTTGTTTAAGTCCAAAAGTAGAATTAGTAGTGCTTCATATAAAAATAACTCCACGTCACCCCGTTGTGATATGTTGAATAGAAAAAGCTACATTGAAGAATTAACAATCTAAGCAAAGAAGTAGTTTATGGACCAAAATTACAAACTTAATAATTTTACAAAATTTAATCCATCGGAAATTATGAAAAGCATGGTTAATTGATGACTAATTGATTTTCAAACATGGAAGGATATAGAGTCAATTTTAAATAAACATAGAAGTTGAAGAGGAGAGAGAGAGAAAAAAAGTAGGGTGAAATGGTGATTCAGCTTGTTTCCAAACATAGAAGATTATTTTGATCAAATAAAATATTTGTCCCAAGCCAAAGAGGCGGTAAAAATAGCCCCACCCTATTTATTTTATTTAAAGTAAAGAAAGCATCAAAATTTTTACTTGGAGCAATGTTATACTTTAATTTAGAATTTCTCACATTTGGATGTGCCCATTTTAAAGAAATTATCTTTTAATTTATGGTTGACATGGCATCTACTAAGCTTTAAAAACACTGGCTATTAAAACATAGAAGGTTATTTCGATCAAATAAAATATTTGCCCAAGCCAAAGAGGGGATAAAAATAGCCCCACCCTATATATTTTATCTAAAATAAAGCAAGCAACAAAATTTTTACTTGGAGCAATGTTATACTTTAATTTAGAATTTCTCACATTTGGATGTGGCCATTTTAAAAAAATTATCTTTTAATTTGTGGTTGACACAGCATCTGTTAAGCTCTAAGAAGCACATGCTATCAAAATAAGTGGTGGATGGTAGAAACATCAAAATAATTACTAGCTCTCTAAGAAGTACCCGGCATCTTTTGATTTGTAACCTCGATTTACTGCTTTCTTGTGAAATCATGACAATGAAAAGAAACGTTTCAAGCTTTGAAATATTGAGAAAAAGTTCTAAATGATTCGGTCAATATTCAAAAGAATAGACAACTGTTGAACTAGTATGAAAGAAAACATGGATGACAGGAACAAAAAATGAAAAAAAAATTAGGCTTCTTGTGCACATTGTAGAGCAGTAACGTGTTGCTTTGTCCACGTGAGATCATATGCAAGTTCTCCACGTAAACCAGTGATGTGTTTGTTACTTGGGAGCACCGAGCGCAGTGAGCCATCATTGAGCGACCAAGTTTTTTCCTAACCCACCCTATGCTCTAATTGCTCTTGCTGACATTCCTCAGTCTCTGTTTATTTACATCGCTCCTGCTTCCGTACACTCCGGGCGCTCTCTCTCTCTCTCTCTCTCTCTCTCTCTCTCTCTGTGGTTTTGTTTCACAATTCTAACTGATTAGTTCTGTACTCACTTCAGTTTTCTCCGCGCCCATTTGTTTAAGCGAACAATAAAAGGAGGCAACAAGGAGAGGAAAAAAAGAGGGGGGCAAAAAGGAAAATTGAAAAATAAAGAAGTGATTATGGTCGAGGCAATTGCTTACCCCGTTGCGTCGAATCTTTTGTCTAAACTCAGCAAGTGCCTATTTGCTTCCATTGGACGGCAATTTGGGTACGTGCTGTGCTACAAGAGCTACGTCGAAGAACTCAAAAATGGAGTCAAAGAACTAGAGACTGCAAGGCAAAGGGTGCAAAGCTCTGTCGATGAAGCCGTGTATGACGGAAAACGTATACACGTGGATGTTGAGAATTGGTTGAAGAGCGTGAAGGAGGAGACTGAGAAGGCAGATAACCTGTTAAAACGTAACGAAAGTGCAAAAGATGCTTGTTTCCGTGGGTGGCTTCCCAACCCCATGGTGCGCCATCCAATTGGCAGGAAGGTGAAGAAGATGGCTCCAGTCATTCAAGGCCTCTATAAGGAAAGCAAAAATAATATCTTTCAGAAGGTCTATTATGAGAATACTCCCATAGGAATCGTCACTGCTGCCACTTCTGCTGCAAGATCTACTCAAAGGAAAGAAGATGTCCTAGTGTCGAGGGCTTCAATCATAGAGGATGTAATTAAGGCTATAACTAATGACAAGGTCTGTGTGATTGGGGTGTATGGACCAGGTGGGGTTGGCAAGTCCAAGCTTATGGAGGACGTGGAAAGGCGAGTTAAGGAAGAGCAACTATTTGATGTGGTTGCCACGACAAATGTATCACGAAATCCAAATTTAAAAAGAATCCAAAGTGACATTGCTTATGCACTAGGCCTAAATCTAGTGAATCAGGAATCTGCTTATGGGAGAGCAGACCTTTTGTGCAAGAGGTTAAAGGAAAATTCTGAGAAAAAGATTCTCATAATTTTAGATAATTTGTGGACAAAGTTAGAGTTGAAGGAAGTTGGAATCCCTTGTGGATATGATAATAAAGTGAGAGGCTGCAAGTTATTGCTAACGTCTAGATACCGACATGTTTTGTACACTGAGATGGGCTCTGATCGAGAATTTCAACTCAGTGAGTTAAAGCATGGAGAAGCATGTATACTTTTTGAAAGGACAGTGGGGGACAGGGTTAACGACCTTGAATTTAAGATCTTGGTGGATAAAGTGGTCGAGAATTGTGGAGGCTTGCCTCTTTTGATTCTCTCGGTGGCTAAAAGGTTGAAGCGTGGAGATTTGCCTGAATGGAGGGATGCTTCGACCAATAAATTAGGGTCCGATATAAAATCAATAGTGGAACTTAGTTACAATGACCTAAAAGATGAGAGGATCAAAGCATTGTTCTTGGTTAATGCTCTATTCTCTCGGGGACTTGGCATGAGGGATACCCTCACCTACTGCATGGGTTTGGGTTTATATAAAAAATTCAGCAAGACCATCGAGGATGCTAGAGATAGGTTGATTATGGGTCGACGTCGCCTGCTTGACTCTTCTTTGTTGCTAGCCCCTAATGGCAGGGAGTGGTTGAGCATGCATGACCTATTTATTGACGTGGCCATCTCTATGCATGACAAATTTATTGACACGGAATGGAACGCCTTGGTCGGGAGAAAGGATTTTGGGTTTAAAGAATGGTCAAAGTATGATCTCAGAAAATGCACTGCAATGGCCTTTGATAGTGTTGGCATTGATGAACTTCCTAAAAAATTGGACTGCCCAAACATGAGGATTCTTTTGTTATTTGAACACAACCGATTTCTCAAAATGCCCGAGTCATTTTTCGAATCTATGGAGAAGCTCCAAGTCTTGGACTTGACCGGCTTATCTTTTACCTGCCTACCTTCATCGATGGAGTTCCTTGAAAAGCTCACGTCACTATGCCTTGACAATTGCCATCTGGAGGATGTGACTGCTCTTGGAAAGCTGAAAGGATTGCAATTCCTAAGTTTCTTAGAATCTACAATTGCTCGGCTGCCCAAAGAAATGGGTGAACTAACAGAATTGAGATTTTTGGACTTGACTGAGTGCACCGCGCTCAAAGTTATTGAACCTGGCGTGCTTGAAAGTTTGGTTAATTTAGAAGAATTGAAAATGATAAACAGTTTTGATCGGTGGGAGGCTGAGGACGAAACCCCACGAAGCAACGCTAGCCTAGCTGAGTTCAAGAACATGAAAAAGTTGAGCACTTTACACATCGCCGTTCCTCATTCAGCCAATCTCTCAAGAGACCTGCCATTTGGAAAATTGGAAAAGCATGAAATCCTAATTGGGGACGTTTGGCGTTGGTTCGATAATTACAAAGAAGCCAGAACTTTAAAGCTCAAGCTAGATTCGGGCAATCTTCTTCATGAAGAGTGGGTGCAAAGATGTTTGCAAAGAACACAAGATCTCCACTTGGCGGGATTGCGAGATAATCATAGCATACATGATTTGTGCTTTGAAGGTTTTCAAGAATTGAAGCATCTTCACGTACAAAATAGCCCCTCACTTCAGTACGTTGTTCCCTCCATAGAGCATATCCAAGGCACCGCACTTTCGAGATTGGAATCGTTGTTTCTCGAGAATCTAAACAACTTGGAGAATATTTGTCGCGACCGTCTTTCCTTAGAATCCTTTAGCAAAATTAAGATTGTGAAATTAGATAACTGTGGTGAAATCAAATATTTGTTTCCTTCATCCATGATGAGAACCTTCTTGCAGCTAGAAGACATTGAAATAAGTAGATGCCACTTGATAAAGCAAATTGTCGTAGATGCTGAGGCAAATGAAGACGGGGATGAAATAGATGTTGATCCCAAAGTGAAGTCATACAATTTGCGTTGGCTAACGTTACGAAACTTGCCGGAGATGACGAGCTTCTATAAAATCATGGACCATTCGGTTGTGTTCTTCGACATACAACAGGTAAATTTCATGTTTTCTAAAATGATTATACTTTTCCACCATCAAGAACATCCTAGTAGGAGAAGACTTTCTCTGGCTAGTCTTAAAATCCATGAGTTGCATATACGAACATTGCCTTCAATTGATTTACTTCCCACACACTGTGTGGACTTTGAAAAAATTTGACTTGTTGAAATATTTACTTTGGTGATACAATGTAAGGTGTTTCGTGTGATTTGACAAAGTAATATACATTTATCAACTATACGAAAAAAAAAATAGCAATATTTAGATCGTTTAGTATTTTGTGTTAAAAACTATTGATTTTATTCGAATGTGATTACTTAAACATTTGATTTATAAACACATTGAAATATTGACTTTAGAGTTACCTCAATTTGTTTTTGATATGTGGGTGAGTACTGATGTGATACGTTTTGCATTTTAAAGTAAATGAAATTTTATGCATGGGTATTATAGAGGAGTCTAATAGCTCACATAAAGATTTTTTTTTTTTAATTAAGACAAAAAAACGATTTGATTTTTCAAAATGTAATTGCTATGTGATATGTGAATGCATAAAAACATCTATATTTACATCTCGCTTTATATGTGTTATGTTATCAATGTAATTAAAGAAGCGCCATATGATATAGTCTAAAATTTTGTCATTGCTTTATGGTTAAAGTATATACACATGCATTTATGGATATAATCGTGACTTAAAGAAAGTATTGACGACCAATGTAATTTGTATGACCTTCATTTAGTAATTATGAAAAATCGTAGGTTCTGTTATATCCGCCTGATTAAAGCGAAAAAGCAGAACTAAAAGAAAATTTCCGGTGAATTTAACTTAGTGACTGTGTGAAATAAGATCCACATCAATTGATTACAGAAAATTATTTTGCAATTTTCGTCTTAAGTACATTAATGCTAGGGTAATTGAGCCGATTAAGTTGCTGATTTTTCTTTCCAATTATTGTAAAAAGTTGGGGTAGGTGAATGGACCTCAGTGGAAATGTGGTTATACACAAAGTTCCATCATGTAAAATTTCTATACTCTTATATGTCAGTTGATGGAACTATCGTGTGACAACAGAATGAAAATTCCAATATAATGTTCAATAGGCCAATTTGTGTTTGTTACCCTTGGTACGTTAACGAGATGTTAGTGGTATGATTAATTTTTTTTTGTTCTAATTTATGTGAGGACCTTTTATAGCGATCAAATCTACCACATATCTTCATTCTAACAGCTTTTCTAATATTCCTAATAGAATCTATGTGTGCGGCACATGTTTAAATTTCTTTTTTCTGTAATAAAATGTTGCTTGAAAGTATTAACTAGAAACACATCTAGCATTTATCTGTGCACTATGATTTGGAATCAACAAATTTTATAACTATTCTGTTAGTATAAACTGAAAAATTGGAAATCCTTTTCGAATTATTTTTTATAATTATGTTTATCACATGACCCCAACCACAAAAGCAATATGCTCCACTGAAATCATTATTAAATTAAGCAATTCGTTTTCTTGGCTACCTTACTGAAACATTCTACTTTCTAGATAAACGAACTTTTTTATGACGAGGAGGCGTATCTTGGGTCCTCATATATTTGAAACTAAATCCTTTGCTGAAATTACTAATGATTGCACAGCGTTGTTGGGACTAATTCATGGATATTATGACCACCGATGGATCTTACGGAGAAGAACCCTTTTTCTAACATTTCGTCGATGTGGCATCTATGCCGCTTTACATATATTTCAGAAAATAATGGATCTTTTAGTGCTATGCATGGGTACAGTAAAATATTAGGACTACTTTAGTATTTCTCTCATAAATTTACCGTAACTTTTTACTTTCACTCTCTCGATAAGAGATACTTTTTTCTCTTGGAACAGTTTGGAAAAATGCCAGGCTCAAATTACTTTTCATATCAACTAAAAGTATACTTTTTCATCATTTTATCAACTTAGTATTTCGAAGAAAATAATTAAGATTGCTTTTTACACAGTTGTTTGTGATATTATATCATACTACGGTCAATGATCGGAAAATCAATCAAGCCTAAGCCATGAATTTCTAAAATTTAGGCAGATTACACAAAATGTGATGGTAAATTCAATAACCTCAAAGATTCATTCTTGTTAGTATATGTATAATAAAGTCCAAATACATAATAGGTAATGATAAGTAAGTGTAAAGAAGATAATTTTAAAGAAGAACAAGGGAAAATTCAAAATCACTATCTCGCTTTATCTTCCATTATCTTTAATCTATTATGAGAGATTATTTCTTATGTTATTATTTCACATGCAACACGTATTCATAATTGCTAGTCAAACAGCATTGTTATGAGATTATTTGGTGTTATTCACCCCTTGCAGCTAATAAAGCTACAACATTTGGAAGCTATAACCATTGAAAAATGTCAGTCAATACGAGAAGTATTTGACCTTGAAGAATTGACAACCAGTGGGGATGTTGAGATTCTATGTCGATTGACTAGATTAACCTTGAATGGCTTACCAAGTTTGGAATGCATATGGAACAAGAATCCAAGAAGAGCATTGTGTTTCCGAAACTTGAAGGCACTGAAGGTGCAAAATTGTGAGAACTTGAGGTTTCTTTTTTCTTCTTCCATGGCTAAAGCACTCGTGCAAATAAAAGAAATAGAAATAGCGAGTTGTGTACTGATGGAGGAAATTATGTATGTGCAAGAAGAAGAATTAGTGGAAGTTACAACCACCGACACTTTAGATTTTCCTCCGCTAACCTCCTTGTCTCTTGTGGAATTGCCAAATCTCAAGACATTCTCTTATGGAAAGTATTGTATTCACTTTCCATCCTTGACAAGACTGACAATATCCGAGTGCCCCAAAATGATGACATTTTCATCATTCGAAGGAAGGCAACAGTTGATGACATCTGATAGAGGTTTACAACAAGCATTTGGTCGTATCAACTCTAGCTTGTCCTTGCCTAGCTTCTTCAATGAAAAGGTAAGCATCTATAGTTTTTCTGTTGACCATTCTTCTAGATCTAGTCAGCGAAGCAATTTAGTAGAAATTGGATCATTATTCTATACCAAAAGATTGGCACTTCACGGTGGAAAAACAAACTCACTGCTGGTCATTCCTAAAGTTGCCCTCAAATTTCGGCATAATAAAATTCTATACCAAAAATTTCAGCTTGTTTACATATGCAATGTTTTTACACAGATTCATTTTCCAAGCTTGGAGGAATTGAAGCTTTCTTCCATGTGCCAATTAAAGTGGATATGGCACAATCAGCTCCACGGACAGTCCTTCTACAAACTTGCATCCCTCACTATTGAACTTTGTGAAAATTTGTCACATATTTTTCCGTCAAATTCAATGGGTATGTTGCAAAGCCTAAATAAAATTAAGGCAGTTGGGTGTCCCTCCTTGGAAACATTATTTGAAACAACAAGTCTCAGCGCTAAGAGAAGGCAAAAGCCATTGGTCCTCTCTACATTAAGAGAAATGACGTTGTTGAATCTATCAAGGCTGAGAGACATTTTCAAGAGTGATTGCAAAGTCACATTGGCATTTCCTAGTCTAATGGAAGTGAACGTGAGGGGTTGTCACAGTTTGCCATATCTCTTCTCAAGTGCCACGGCCAAAACTCTTGATAAACTTGCAGTGCTTGATATATCCTATTGCGATAACCTGCGGGGCATAATTGCAATGGAAGAAGGAAAGGGGAGAACCTTAGAGACATTTAAGTTTCGTCAATTAAGCATACTCAAGCTTGATGACCTTGAGAATTTGATTAGTTTTTGGAGTTGTGCTGGTGATGGTTTACATCCTCTATTTGATGAGAAGGTATAATATTCTGATTTATCTTACATGTTATTTTACTTTGTTTTTAGTGCTTTGTCCTTGAGCAATTTTGTGTACTTTTTTTTTTTTTTTTTAATCTCTGTATATTGGTAGCTTGCATTTCCAAAGATAAAAGGGCTACACATCACATAAATTGAAGGGAAATCGAGTAGCAAGAAAGAAGGGGAAAACTAGAGAGAGTGGGGTGGAGTGGGGAGGGGGAGAGAGGGGGTAGATGAGAATTCAGATGAGGAAGAAGAAACGCCAAATAGGCAAACTCATTAGTCAATGAATTCATCCTCAAAACTAAAGAAAACGAATATCTCAGCCAATATTTAAAGGTAAACAAGAGTTCAGATGAAGTTAGCATGTCTAAAGTAAGAGAAATAAATCAAAAGTATCTAAAATTATTAATAGTATCAAATCTAATAAACTAATTAAAGATACAAATCAGCAAGGTAGTTGGAGAATCATGTCATGCATCAATCTCCCCCCTCATGAAGAAGTCAAGTCCTTTCTCCAGTGGCTCTTCCTGTGAGTGACATAATACAACAACTTTTTTCCCTAAAAAAAAAAAAAAAAATCTTTGCTCCATGCAGAGCTTTAGACATAATGGTTGTTGCAAAATTCAAGAAACCTCCACATGGGGGATATGCACCTAGGAAGTATAAGGATATATCAAGTATTTTAGAACAAATTTTAGCATCAAGAATTTTTTCACTTCCGTGAATGATTAATAGGAGAAATTACATTTTTGAATTTATTAAATTTCAGAAGGTGCTTAAATAAATTCATCCAGATTATTTATTGAATTTTACACCACTCACTTCATTATTCTCATAAGCAGAGTCCTTAGTCAATTCTTCTAGACATTGAGAGCACTTTTCCATGCCATTTTGCTAATTAGTAGCTGATTTTGGACCATTTTCATGTCTCCTTTACAATTGTTGATTGTATCTATTTAATTCTCACCAAAATTGCTAAAATTTTCTTGCATATCATTTAAATTTGTTCAACCTTTTTAGGACTGTTGTGAATACCAAAGTCGTACTTCAACATTGCCACTTTTGAAGGAATTGCGAGTAAGACACTGCAGCAAGATGAGGTCATTCTTATTCGTTTGTGAATACCAACGTTGCCAAGATACAAGTACCAGTGAGAACCAACCTGCACTTTTTTCTTTTGACAAGGTATAATCCTAATTCTAGCTCTCTCTTGTTGCCTTCATTGGTTTATGTGTGCTTTGTTAGTTTCTGTTGGAAATTGACATTGTCAGACATTTTATGCTTATTAATACCCACCGAACCATGCCTATGAATTTCTTAGAAATTTAAAGATTGTTTGCGGTTAATTATTTCTGGCTCATATTCTTCGGAATGATCCTAGCTTTTGCTTTGAATTTTTTTTTTAATTGCATTTACTTGCATAGACAATCATGCTTCTAATGAGCTACTCATGCCTTACCGTTAGGTTTTACCTATTTAATTTAACTTAATCTACACCGTCCACCAAAACTTTTTGAAAAAATACTATTATGTTCATTTGGCATATTGCTAGCTTAACTATGGAGCAAAGCTCCATGCTTAAACATTGTGAACATGGTTGGTAACTATCAAGTACCAACCATGTTCACAATGTTCGCAAAATAACTTACTTATCTAGTCATGTGTTAGTAATTTATCAGTAGGCTTTGAAAAGCACAAAATTTTTTCTACTCTCAAAATTACCAACTACATTAATAATCTAACAACATCTATTTGTGTGGATCACCAACATATTTGAAATTACTAATTTTATTCAAACTTACCGAAATTAATTTCATTTGATGTACCAACATCTGCAATATACAAACTGATTTTAATTACTTCCCAACTTTTTATTCTTGTTAGGTTTTGAAAATTGAAAAGTACCAATGTTTTCCAAAATTACGTATTATTTTAATAATCAACCAATATTATTCTTGTGATAAATCAATGTCTTTTAAATAACTGACTTTAATTTGAAATTACAAATGTTAATTTGATTGATATACCAAAATATTTCGAATTAAGGTACCAATTGATTTTAGTCATTGAGAAAACTTTTATATTATAGATCTTGAAAAGAACTTACATTTCTTTATACTTTCGTGATCACCAACTACTTTAATAATCTACCAACGTTTATTCCGATGGCTTGCCAACGCTTTTGAAGTTAATAATGTTTAATTGAAATTACCAACCTTAATTTGAGTGCAATCATATAGCAACTCAGAATTAGGCTCCGTTTCGAACCTCATGGATCGCTAAAAACATCCTTGGGGTTTTGTACTTTTGGTTTGTTTCTTAGTTTATGAAATTTTTTATTGCCAATTATTTGTTCAGTTTTAATGCATTCTTCTCAGAGTTAAAAAGGTAAATACAGTGAAGCCACAAACTACTCATGATCTATAATAAATAGTAATGAGAATAGTAGTTTAGGAAATAGAGTGCAACATATTAATACAACACCTAACTATGGAAACACATCTACTTACTATAAATGTAACATGATTTGGTAAAACATATAAGTATCGTCTTAAGTTTATGCTACCAACATGTTGAAATTCACATATTTTAATTTTGGGATTGAATTGATCGACAATTGAAATAGCTGAAGTATGATTGACAAATAACCGTCTTTATCCAAATGGGCGAAACATATTTTGATTGAATTGGGCAAACCATTAACGACAAACATTGCTTGTATAATGTTCTTGGGTTCTTTTTCCTCTTTTCGCTAATAAATGGAAGGACATTTTGGTCATAAGGCTGTGGCTGTGCCCTATATTTACTTCTGGTAGCCTAAGTAAGGGTTCTTGCAGGTCATGCCAAACTTGAAGGGATTGACATTGACGAGGCAGGATGTTATGATGATGATGCAGCAACATTACATCTTTAGCAATCTCACAGAGCTGGATTTGGCATGTTACCATGATGAAACTGTCGTTTTCCCCACTGACTTCCTTCTCCATAGATTCCCCAATCTAGAAGTGCTTTCTTTGTCCTGTAGTTCCTTAAAAGAGATATTTCCAGAAGATGCGTTTGGACATGGAGGAGTGATTGCCTCTAGAGAATTAACCGATATGCAAACACCACTCAAGGCACTTAAAAATCTAAAGCAACTTCAGCTGAATAAGCTGTGTAAACTCCAGCGAGTCTGGAAAGATGGCTCCTTGATGGCTGAAATCCTTAAACCGATTATGACTCTACTCGTTTCAGAGTGCTCAAGTTTATCAATCGTACTTCCATCCCCGATTGCATTCCAGAGATTGAAGGAATTAGAAGTAAAGGATTGCGCTGGTTTAGTTCATATGGGAACTTGCTCAGCAGCGAGAAGTCTAGTGCACCTTGTTTTGCTAACCCTAAGAAATTGCGGTGTAATGGAAGACGTGGTAACAGATGATGGAAATGGAATAGAGGAGATCTCTTTCCCCAGGCTGCGACAGTTGACCCTTGACGATTTACCAAGCCTCAAGAGCTTTTCCCCCACTAATTGCATCTTCAGATTCCCATGGTTGGTGTGTATTAATGTCATGAAGTGCCCCAAGATGAATATATTCTGCAAGGGTGCCTTGAAGACATCGGTCTTAGATGAAGTACTCTTTGATCAGGGTTATGAATGGCGTTGGGAGGGTGACTTTAATACCACCATGATTCGGCCGTGTCATGGCACACCGCGTTGCTGGGAATAGCCTTGATCGATCCCAGTCCTAACCAATCCCTGACCAATCCCGCATCAATCCATGATTGATCCCTGATCAGTCATTGATTAGTCCCTGCACAACCTATCGGCCGTGCCTGATCCGTCCGTGCACGACGCAGGGGACGATTCGTGCACAACCAGCGATCAACTCCTAATCAATGCTCGGCCAACCCCTGCCCGAACAAGGAATGGTTCACCTGCTTCGTGTCAGGCACCCATGCTCTCCCATGTTAGCCCTGATCTGCTCCTGATTTGCACCAGTGGATGTTTCCCAATGCCTACAGCCATTGAGTAGCCTGATGTGTAGACTTAACACAATTCAAACTCCACTGTTGGATCGGAGGGACAATCAATGGCTAGGATTAGACTCAAACTTGTATAAAGGGGTCCCTCCCCCTCATTTGAGCTCAGCTCATTCATAGTGAAAAACACTTGCTTCTTTGTGTGGCCGACCCTTGTGTTGTGTTGTGCATGAGAAGGCTAACTTGGGATCACACATCCTAAGGCCGCATGGTGTTTGTTCGACCAAAATCGACCGACCTGTGACATTTGCCTGAATCTAGTGTCAAAGGAAGAAATTTGTGTTCTTCAAATTCTATATTGGCTCATAAGAAGTCAGTCTTTCTTAAAAGAATGTTTGACTAGGTTTTAAAGGACTAGTCATGCGATTCGACAATTGGGGCCTGTTGAGCACTTATTCACCCGTACATTCTAGTTGTTTGATGAAATGCTTAGCATGACCTCTATTAGTGCAGCTTCGAAGTTTGTGAGGTTTTGTTATATGGGGATGTATTCTTATCCACCTCTTTTGGTTAATCTTGAGGATTGTCAGTAGTTAGACATGTCTTACAGACAATGTTTGTTTCTTTCAAGTGTCATGATTGCTATGATCTAAGTGGCTGCTTTCATTTGCTTGAAAGTGTCTCTTGTAGGAAGATGTTGCATGAAGCTTTTTGCAACGTGTTCACTAATAATGTCCTAATCATGGTGTTGATACCTCTTGAGATGGCATCTTTGCGCCGACATATGGTATTCACAATGGGCAGGTGCTTCATTGAATTTCTCATTATTTTTCTAGTTTGGAATGTCTGCTCTATATCATTTCCTTGTTAATGGTACTAGTGTAGCATAATGGTTGGAATGTGGGGGTTCCTATCCTTTATCGAATTGTATAGAGATTTTGTATGAATGTTGGCTTTTGGGCACCATTGTTTAGCACCAAGTTGTTCTTTCAAGTTGGACTACTTGGATGACGACAACAACAGCCATACACTGACCAAAAGGGGAAGAAGTCCAAGAATCCAAATAAGCACGTGTCCTTCAAGCAGTGGATCATAGCCTACATGGAGCCATTCAAGCTAAATGTTTTCTTCTCCAAGCGCCTCATCTCGGCTTCACTCACTCACAAGGTCACAGGCATGCAGGTCGTTGTTTCAGGCACCAATTCTAAGGACATCAAAGTTATGCTCAAGTCTCAATTGGACATACCAGCACATTTGGCTATAGGCAGGGTTTTGGTAGACCGGGCAAGGGAAGCTAATGTGTGCGAGCTTGAGAGAGGGACGAGTTTGAAGGAAAAACCAGGGCAGTAGTTCAATCTCTGATTGACAGTGGCATTGATATTACAATTTATCTTAACTGATTTTTGCTCCTTCAACACAAGCTTGTTAATGTGCACTACTCCTAATAGGAAGATACTGACATCTTTGACATCGTTTTGAGAATATGCAAGATGTTATGTTGGTTCTTTTGCTAGTTATATGTAGATGATAGTGACTGTTTGTTTGGCAGTAGAGGGATCAGATTTTGTTTTGGCTTTGTCAAAAAATTTACCTTGATTCTTGGATGAGTGTTGTGGTGGATATCATAGCATCATAGATATTTCTCCCATTTTACATGGTGTCGGCATTGACTCCTACTCTTGAAACGTCATAAATGTTCATGCTAAGATGGTTAATTTGGTTCAACTTCTTTTGGCAGACAATTGTTACAAGGTTAGGTCAACAGTTGTTGATTATCCGAAGTAATATCATAACATGGATTGACAAGTAATATTTCACACAAATTATCATAACTTAAGTTAGTTTAGTTGTCTACTGTCAGTTGTTTTACTAGAGTTCATAAAATAGAGATACATAGATATTACTTTGCCTGCCTTCACGTCGTGATGATAAATAATCAATTGACTCGATGTAACATGATTTAGCTATTTTATTCTTGTAGAAAATTTTCACACTGGATATAAGGTGTTGTTTAGTCATTATTTGTGTTCTGTTTCTAAAGTTATCTGATCTGCTGCTTTTTAAATGTAAATTCTTGTCAATTTACTTTGGCGGGAACTAAGAAAAACATTTTGCACAAGTTTGATGCCACTCTAATATCCCTTGGGTCTTCATAACAGTAGCATCGACCATGTCGATGTGAGTCTCTCTAAATTGCCATGAGTTCAAGCTAGAACTTCTTTAGACCATCAAAGAGAGAGAGAGAGAAAGGCTTTGGATCCAGTTTTCTGTAGAATTCCTTTCTAAACCAGTCATCCCAGCTTTCCGAGATTCACGAATCGCAATAGTATCCGCATTTTACTCCGATCCTCTCCCCCAAAGGTCGGGCTTTATATCAAGTAAAAGAGAGATATGTCCAAAGTCCAATATGCTCACTGGTAGCGTCCAATATTTCTCAAAGAAATAGAGAGAGCTAGTTGATTGAAGGTGATATAATTGCTTTGTGGATCACCAATTTTAGATGCATCCCCTGCAAAAGCAGATGATCTAAGGATCACTCAGCTACTGAGCATACTGTAATTTCATATGTTTTTTGGAAGGTTGGTATGAAGAAGGAAGGCTTACTTACCGGTTGCTATTATCAGATAATGTTCAAACTTTGCTCTTCTGCTTTTGTTGGAGTTTAGTTGTGTTTATAGCTTTTGGTGCTTCATCCTCATAACTCTTTCCATAAGCGCCAATGTGGACTATGTAATTGTTTTTTAATTGAATTAGGAAGTAGTATTCTCTCCTAGCTAGGGAAAATATCATTTAGGGTCCACAATCTTAGGAGTTCTTAGTAATCTGACTCTCAATTGTTGTTTTAAATGAGTTCATAAAATACATCAAATAGCTCACAAACTTAAAGTACCATAGTCATTACCATGACATGTTTGCACTTAAAGTACTGCATATCTCTCTACTAGTCAAATGTCCACAATTTAACATAATCTTCATTCAATAAGAATGTGCAATAAAATAATATTTATGAGTTTCTAGGAGAAGCTAGCTATATGCGGTCAGGGGTATTTACTGTTGGATCACATTATGAAAATGTCATTTTCCATGCACTTAGTTTCAGTGAAGGACAAGTGCAAGTCATCTAGATCTTGTCCGTAGCATCTTCTCCTTTCTATTTCCCACGGATGGTCGCAAAGCAAAGTCGGAGGTTGATCCTGTTGCTTCTTAATAAATTTACAAGTAGGCTCGAGAAACGTGGTTACTCGGACTACCCATGCTCAGGAATATTTTGCTTTCACGACCGCTATTGAAATAATATTTCGCTGTTCCCAGTTTAGAAAACATAAATTTGTTTCTGAAAGTGTAAGCTGTCCAAAATCTCTCTTCAAATGTCCTGTTTGATATGGTTCGTTGCCAAATCTTTTCATTGCTTTATCTCTCGTACACGGGTTTATTAGGATCTTTTCCTGAGAATATCCGGAAAAGTTGAGTGTGGGGGTTGTCTTCCTATTTCGTTGTCATCGTATCCACTAATATGTTACTGGAGGCATTAGTGATTTGACATCCTGTTAAGACTTGTTGCGGGAGAATTCGTTAGTCATTTGAGTGCTTCGACTTCAATACTAGTGGGAACCATCATGCACTTGTAGGGTAAATGCCTTCCCTCTCAACACCACCTTCGACTATCGGTCACCTCGCGTCGTGTACCGGCACGGGACCCACACGGCCTCCACGCTTGGAGGCCAGAAGGTTCCGAACGTCTCAGCTTTTGGCAGGATCGCATGGGACACCGCCACGGGCAGCGCGCCGCTCGCCCACCTGGCCATAAACAAGGTGTGTTGGGTGATCCCTGACGCGACCAGGCAAATGGAAGTCACTTGCTCTGAGCAGGACATTTTAGCAGCTATGGATGTCGATGTACTAAGCATCCCCCTAGGCATCAGCAAGCCTCTCCCTTACGCTGACTCTCTAGCCCTTGGCATGTTCCAGGCGATGAGAAACGGCGTCGTGGTGGCATGCTCCGCGGGGAACGCCAGCCCTGTCAGGTCAACTCTATCAAACATGTTAATCTGCTTCTCGCTTATTACAGTAAACCTCAGAAGTCATGGCAGAGTTGGAGAAACTTCACAGAAAGAAGTGGTGCAAATCTTGCTTTACCAGCTTTTCATCGAGGCCATGAAACGGTGTCTAGTCATTCTTATATAGCTTAATACTCCACATTCTAACGAGCCCTTTGATCATATTCAACGTAAATTTTGCAGAAGTTGCCAGTAAAGAAGATGATTATACAGTTACCAAAGAATAGCATCATGTAAAAGTTCATTTCTACGATGGACATCTTGAATCTAACATCTTATTGATTCTCTTTTGGTGAAAGACCCAAGAGTTGATTAGAACGTGCGAAGATAAGTTAATTTCTACAATGCACTTAGAGCACATCTTTCTTAATATCTACATGTTTTTGGCTCAGGACAGGGTCATTATTCTTATCTTGCTTGGCCTCACCATCTCTCTTATTGCAGCGAAAGAAAAATGAAAAATGAAAATGAATGTTCATAGTCGCAAACCTGCTCATAACCTATGTAGCACGGACACTCTCCGGAAGTCTTCGTGTCGTGTCCGACACTCCGACACGTGTCCGACACGCTCCGACACGTCTCGACACGCTCCGACACGCGGTCAACGAGTATCGAAAAATCCGACACGTGGTTAACTCTCTCCGACACGCTCCGACACGCGAGTCCAGAATTCCGACACGCAATTCCGACACGCACAGGGTTAATTTTAAAAATTTCTAATACTTGAGGGGTCAAAATATAAATATACACAAAAGATGCCGGCCCTAACCGGTGCTGGTGATCACCATCGAGATTGCTTGCAAGCCATGTCTTGACAGATCAGTTAACCCCGATTACGACCCTACAGATCACGATCGCATGCTCACCCTTGTGCCTTGACCCTCGCAACACCAGTTACATGTGAATTTCAAATGACACTCGGACCTGCCATGGCCACTGGCCTCGACGCTCGTTGTTAGAAACTAGCTATGTTTGAGTCGCAATAGCACATCCAAAGAAAAAAAATGAAAAAGAAAATGAAGCACCATCTATTTTCATTGGATGGCATCATGTCTAATATCTTCTTGATGGTAGCCTAGTTTGCGACTTGAAAATCATAAGGTGACATTGGAAAATTAGCATGTCTCGCTCACACCATTTAGACAATTCAGCCTACCCCAAGTGATAGGAAAAAAATTATTTTACTCATTGCAGAACTCCTAAAATATTTTGAAGCATGCAAATATTACTTGTGAGTTTTCTCGTGACATTTTCAAAATCATCATCTCAAATGTTGCTTATTTTTCTTGCTTTATTGTTTATACTTAAACCAGTCAGTATAAATAGTTAGAGTAAAAATTACAAAAAAAGTCTTAAATTTATTGCAATTGTGCAGATTCAGTCCTAAACTATTTTTTTTCTTTTTTTGCCAATTGAACTCTAAACCTTTTACAATTGTGTCAATTCAATTCATCTAGCCAAATTTGGCCGGCTAACGCTGACATAGATGCCGACCAGCGTCGGTGGACAATTTTTAATATTATTTTATTTTTTAATTAATTGTTGATCTTTTCTTTTGCTTTTTTTGCTTTTCTCTCTCTCTCTCTCTCTCTCTCTCTCCCTCCTTTCAACGATCACCCAGAAAAGGAGGGCCAAGCACTGGACTGAGGTAGCCAACTAGGCCAAATTGAGGGCAAGCTCGCCTCACTATCACCGAGTGAGGGTAGCCTAGCCACCGGCGAGGCAAGCCCCACTAGTGGATCAACAAGCTTGCCCTCACCCAAGCTTTGTGAAGGCTTGCCCCACCATCGCCAAGCGAGGTCAAGCTCACCCAATCACTAGCGAGACGAGCCCCCACTGAATCTGGCAAGGGTTTGCCTCGCTAGTGGCTGGGGGAGCTTGACCTCGCCTAGTGATGGTGAGGCAAGCCCTAATTGGATTGCGGCGAGGCTGAGCCTGCCAATCCCTCGCTAGTGGATCCAACGAAAGGGCTTGCCCTCCCTCAATCCAACAACGGCGGCCTTCTTTCAATGACCACCTAAAAGGGAGGGCCAGGCGCCGGACTGAGGTAGCCAACCTGGCCAAACTGAGGGCAAGATCGCCTCACCGTCGCCGAGTGAGGGAAGCGTAGCCACTAGTGAGGCAAGTGGATCAACAAGCTCACCCTCACCCAAACCCGATGAGGGCTCGCCCCACCGTCGCCGCGTGAGGTCAAGCTCGCCTAGCCACTAGCGAGGTGAGCCCCCACTGAATCTAGCAAGGGCTCACCTCGCTAGTGGCTGGGCAAGCTTGACTTGCCTAGCAATGGTGAGGCTAGCCGTAACTAGATCTGAGCGAGGGTGAGCCCATTGATCCCTCACCAGTGGATCTGACAAAGGGGCTTGCACTCCCCCGATCAAATGATGGCTTGCCAAACTAGTGGCTAGGTGGCCCTCGCTTGACGATGGTGGGGCGAGCTTGGCAAGGAGAGAGAGAGAGAGAGAGAGATTGAAAAAGTAAATTAATATTAAAAAATTGTCCATCACTGCCAATTAGCATCCATGAGCTAGCTGGCCAAATTTGGCCGGATGAACTGAATTTGCACAATTGCGAAATGTTTAGAACTCAATTGGCCAAAAAAATAAGTTTATGACTAAATTGGTATAATTACAATTTGTTTAGGACTTTTTTGATAATTTTTCCAATAAATGGACCAGATGAACCAATAGAATCACATATTAGCCCATACTCCAATTCAGCCTCTAGTTCCATTTTCAAAACATTGGCTATAATCATAACCGGAATAGTTGACCAAAAGCCATATATTCTTTCATGAAAGGTGGGTATATGAAAATCTTTAATTAAGAGCCCTCACCTTTGGTTCATATTTCTATTCATCGAATTTCTTTAATGGACGACCTCACTTTTAATTTATTAGAATACCATTTGAAGTAAAGTGCAAGTTTATATGTAGATTATAACAATGGAAAATTGGATATTGTTACTTAAAACTCGTTTTGTCGAGTTTCCTCTCTACCAGTTACGGTAGTTTGAGTTTCTTCTAAAACCTAAACCTAAATTAATCCATCTTCCACCTGAAGCCTATTCCGACAACCTTCTACACCTTCACCACCTTTTTCCGTCAAGCGCGTATTTCCTTTTCCTTGTCCTCTTTCTCCTTCGTCTTCCCCTGTCCATTTCTTCTCCCCGCGAAGCCACCACTTCTTCGTTCATCTAGTTTTGCCCTGCTTAAGCTCCTGAATGCAATGGATTTCGTCAATTCCCCAGTATTGAAGCTGATCTTTTCCTTTCTCTATCACTTGAAATTGGATTGATTCCTGCGCCTTTGTGTTTTACATGAGTGTCGTCTTTCTTGGATCACTCTATGAATTGGTCCGTTTTCACTATTTGGTTCGTTTCTTTCTATGGAGAACCCTCAACAGGATTCATTCCCCTCCTGCCCCGATACAAGCTAGAAGAATTTGTGGAAACAGTCCTTCTCAAGGATTTGGTTGCTTTCTCTGATGAGGAGTTCCCTCTTGAAGGTAGAGGGCATAACAAGGCACTTTACATATCTGTCAAGCACAAGACTTCCCATGTGTCTCGAGTACTCATTGATAATGGGTCCACCCTAAACATATGCCCGTTGGCTACTCTTCACCGCCTCAAAATAGACCCATCCAGGATACATGATGCTAAAACTTCTATGCGAGCTTTTGATGGCACAAAGAAGGAGGTGATCGGGGAAATCCATCTCGATGTACAAATAGGGCCAGTCGTCTTCAACATTCCCTTTCAAGTGCTAGACATCCCTACTGCATTCAATTTCCTGTTAGGTTGTCCCTGGATACATACTGCGGGAACGGTGCCTTCAAGTTTGCATCAAGCTGTCAAGTTCGTGACTGAAAGGAAGCTGGTCACTATCTATAGTGAAGAAGATCACCGAATTTATCATGAGACAGCTATCCCCTATGTGGAGCCAGACTATGAGTTCGAATTAAGCTACCACTCATTTGAGTTAGTATCTACCATTCACGCTTCTCGAGACTCAACGCCTCCCACTCCTGAAGTTTCAAATGTTGCCCTCATGGTAGGGAGAGTGATGGTTGGGAATGGTTTTGTTCCTAGTAATGGTCTTGGAATAAATGTTCAAGGCATTCAAAACTCTATTGAAGCCCCTCAAAGGTCCCGTTCTACTGGATTAGGGTACCATGGAGGAGGTGGACCAAATCCTAGAGGACGAAGACAGGAAGGGCAGAACCTGTCACCTAACTGAAGACAAGGAAGGCAAAACCCACTACCCCCAAGCATTCACGAGACATTCTTTGGTCCTCCGATAATGATGCAGGATGAGGCGGAAGTGATAGACACCCCGGGGCAGCCAAGCAGCAAATTCAACTATCTAGTGAAGTATTCGACTTCTCCCAGCTTTTACTTCGACCCTCGCAACATAGTCCTAGATGGATGGGGTGGCATGGATGATCCGGTACCCCCGCAGATAGAAAACCCTGATGATGCATTGGAAGGAATCACAAGCTTGTTTGATGACATCTTCATAGGAGCCATTGACGAAGGACCTCCAGAAGAAATGGGCCTTGGCCCACAAGAGTAACTCGTTTATTGCTTTCCCATCTTCCCCTGCGTGGGAATTTTTATTCTTTTTTTAGGAATTATTATCGCTATCTACCGATTGTTTACAATTTCTTCTTTTTCGCCCTTTTTTTAGGACTGAATTTGCATTTTCCATTCAATAAATGTAATTGATTGATGAATATCAATAAAATTACAAGTTTTATTTTGAGGACATGATGAGGTACATCAAACCAGCCCGGTGATGATATCCAACCGATAAAACAAAAGAAAAATCCAAGGAGAACTCTGAGGCCTGGGTTTCATAATGCTTTCTCGTGTCAAAATGTTAAAAAAAAAATGCTTTTGCAAATGCTTTTCAAAAATCTTTCAAAAAAATCTTTCAAAAGATACAGATTACTCTGTTTGTTTTTCTGATTTATCTACTTTGTTTGTTTTTCTTATATATTTACTTCTTGTTTCAGGGATAATCTTATAGCATGCAAAGGTGTGGAAATGGTCCAGTCCAATGCAACAAGTGCTAATAACGATGATCTTGGAGACTTGATTGAAGACTCCATTGAAGTGCAGCGTAGCTGGGAACAACTTGAAAAAGCCAAGACTCTTACATCCAAGCAAACCGTCACTATCAATCTAAGTGACATTGAAGAAGTTAAGGAGGTCAAAATTGGGCAAATCTCCCCAAAGACGAGGCCGAGTGCCTAATCCGGCTACTAAAAGAATATCAGGATGTCTTTGCATGGACTTACGCTAACATGCCTGGTTTAAACCTAACAATCGTGGAGCATGGCTTGCTTACTAATCCAAACATGCCACTTAAAAAGCAGAGGCTACGAAGGACTAAACCTGAGCTCTCGAAAAAGATTGAGGAAGAGATGATGAAGCTTTTCAAGGTGGGATTTATTGAAGTCTCATAATATCCCGAATGGGTGGTTAACATTGTGCCAGTGATGAAGAAAGATGGTCAAGTTCGAGTCTGTGTCGACTATCGAGATTTGAATAAAACCAGCCTGAAAGATGATTTCCCGTTACCTCACATAGACGTCCTTGTAGATAATACCGCCGGATTTGAGCTATTCTCGTTTATGGATGGGTTTTCTAGATACAATTAGATAAAGATGAAGGAGGAAGATAAGGAGAAGATTGCATTTATCACTCCGTGTGGGACCTTTCATTATAAGGTTATGCCCTTTGAACTCAAGAATGTAGGAGCAACTTACTAATGAGCCATTATAACACTATTTCATGATATGATGCATCAGGAGATCAAAGTCTATGTTGATGATATGATTGCAAAGACCCGACCTAGAAGAAGCCATGTTGAAACTCTGAAGAAGTTGTTTGATCATCTTTGTGAATTCAAGCTTCGACTAAATCCTGCTAAATGCGTGTTTGGAGCAACATTCAGTAAATTACTTAGATTCATTATGAGCAGTAAATGGATTGAGATCGACCCATCTAAAGTTAAGGCTATATGTGAGTTACAGCCTCCATCAACAGTCAAAAAAGTTCGAAACCTTTTAGGGAGATTGAATTACATTGCCCAATTCATTTCCCAACTATCTGAAACTATCAAGCCGTTCTTCAAGCTCCTAAAGAAGAATGCATGAGTCAACTGGGATGGTGAGTGTCGAGAAGCATTCGACAAGCTAAAGCAGTACCTGATGAACCCACCAGTTCTAGTCCCACCCTCGCCAGGGCATCCTTTGATTCTCTAACTCACTATCGATAGTGAGTCATTGGGTGCAATGTTGGCTCAAGAAAGTCTTGTTGACAGAAGACAATGGGCCATTTACTACCTGAGTAAAAAGTTCACTGTGTCAGAATTAAAATATTCTGATGCTGAGAAGACTTGTGCTGCATTAGCATGGGTGTTGCATAGATTGTGGCAATATACATTGCATTACCAAATGTTCCTCGTAACTGAGAATAATCCTATCAAGTACTTGCTTGATCGGCCAGCTTTGGTGGGTAAGTTGGCTAAGTGGCAAATTTTAATCTCAGAATTTGATGTGCAGTTCATACCACAAAAGTCAGTTAAAGGTCGAGTGATCGCTAATATATTGGTTGAGAATCCAGGAGTCTCAAATAATGATGACGATTTCCTAGATGACAGTGTTTTGAGTGTAAATGAAGACTCATGGACAATGTTCTTTGATGGAGCCGTGAACTTGTCTGGTTCTGGTACTTGGGCAGTCATGATATCCCCAGACGGGCAACACCATCCAGTAGCTGCAAAATTGGTATTCTCATGCACTAACAACGTGGTCGAGTATGAAGCTTGCATCCTTGGACTTCAAGCTGCAATCGAGATGCGTGTGGCTAAGTTGAAAGTGTTCAAAGATTCTACACTGATTATATCGCAGACTGTAGGTGAATGGAAGACTAAAGATGCTAAGTTACTCCCATACCACAAGTATTTAGAAAATTTGGTAAAGGAGTTCAAGGAAATTTCGTTTGAATACTTGCCAAGGTGTCATAATCAATTTGCGAATGCACTTGCAACTTTGTCTTCTATGCTGCAAGCCACCAATGGGTTGGAAGTCGAGCCATTGAAAATAGAAGTTTTGCCGAAGCCAGCTTATTGTATGATTGTAATTGAAGAAGCCTGATGGAAAACCAAGGTATTACGATATCATGAACTACATTAAAAATCAGGAATTTCCCAAAGGAAGCACTCCGGCTAATAGGAAATACATCACGAAGATGGCCTCAAAATTCTTCGTTAGTGGCGAAATTTGTACAAGAGGTCTCATGATTCGGTCTTATTGCGGTGTGTGGATGCAGCTGAGGCCACTCAAATCATGTGAGAAATGCACGAAAGAGTATGTGGTTCTCATATGAATGGGCACATGTTGGCTAAGAAGATTATGAGATTAGGCTATTACTGGCTCACACTAGAAAATGATTGCATCGAGCACGTACGAAGTTGTCACTGTTATCAAATCCATGGTGATAAGATAAACGTTCCTCCAACCGAGTTGCATAAGTTTTCTGAGCCATGGCTTTTCTCGATGTGGGGCTTTGATGTGATTGGCCTAATAAATCCGAAGGCTTCAAATGGGCATCGATTCATTTTGGTGGCGATAGACTATTTCTCCAAATGGATCGAAGCTACATCCTTTTCAAGTGTCACTGCACGCAATGTTGCGAAATTCATTAAACGTGACATAATTACTCGCTATGGCGTCCCTGAATCAATTATCACTAATAATTGGACAAATTTGAACAACAAAATTGTTGATGAGTTGTTCAGCGAGTTCAAAATCAAACATTTGAATTCGTCCCCTTACCGCCCACAAATAAACGAGGCTGTGGAAGCTACCAATAAGAATATTAAGAAGATCTTGGCTAAGACAGCCGAGAATTATTGAGATTGGCATAAGAGATTACCCTTCGCACTAATGGCATACCGGACATCGATCCGCACTTCTACTGGAGCAACCTCTTTTGCTCTGGTGTATGGCATGGAGGCAGTTTTACTCGTGGAGGTGGAGATTTTGTCCCTAAGAGTTTTATCCCAAGCAGAGTTGTCTGAGGCTGAATGGATGCAACAAAGATATGAACAGTTGAACTTGATTGATGAGAAGAGACTGAAAGCTCTCTGCCATGGCCAAACTTATCAACAGAGAGTGGCCGGATCCTTCAACCGGAAGGTACGACCGAGACATTTCGAGGTAAATGATCTTGTTCTAAAGAAGCTGTTGCCGATTTTTCCAGATCCTGGGAGGAAGTTTGCCCTAAATTACAGTGGTCCATATGTGGTGAAAAATGTACTTCCTAGAGATGCCTTCATTCTGGCAGAAATAGATGGTCGTCAGTTTTCCACTCTAGTTAATTCTGATGCTGTCAAGAAATATTATCCATGATAAAATTGGTCGTGTCATGTTTGAACTACAAGCACTTTTATGATGAATAAATTACCACAATGAGTTGCAAATTCAATTATTCAAATTTGCTATGAATTTTGCATGTTTTCTTTATGAATTATGTGAGATAAATTAAATGTGTCAAATGAGATATCTTGGAATGATGAAAGGCAAGCCTTATTCCATACACTATTTCATACACTAATCCCCAGTGAGTTAGGTGAAAAAAATTCCATGCCTGAAAGGAAAAGGGCGGTCTTGCAAAGGGTACGTTATCCGAAGTGATGAGAGACAATTTCTTCCTCTACCCGAAACATTGCAGGTATATCCATCGTTTAGCCCTTTAAGCCCACACACATGAAGAGCTTTTTAAATTATACCCGTCAAGGACCATCCTACATTGGGACAAATTTGAAATCAATGGTAGGATTTTTCTTACTTACACTTACATCAATCTTCGGGTATTGCTTTCACAGTGTAACTTATACGATAATTGAAGTGCCTTAGAATGACGAAGAGCAGTCATTTCTCTATCCTATACACTTTTATCCATTGCATAGCCCAATTGAGCTTATGAATTCATTTCATATTAAACCCAGTTGGTGATCATCTCCCACACTGGGGCAAGACAAAAACATGCAAATGACATGAACTAGAATGCCGACAAAAATGGAGATTTTGTTCAAAGAAAAAAAGTGCAAAAATGGGGCATGAAAAAAAGCAGTATGCCTAGTAAAAGCAAGGCCGATGCCCCATGGAAAAAATAAAACACCTGATATGGTGAGTCATACCCTAAACAACGCAGTACTGAAAAAAGAAAGAAAAAAACTCAAATGATGTTGCAATCAATGAGTACAAAGAAAATTTTCGACATTGAATAAAAAAATTTGTGGAAATGTCAAGATGATCACCAAATTTTACCCTCTAAACACTTTTTGAGCCTAATGTTCCTTTCATTTCTTAACCCATGAATCAAGCCTACGTTATGTCCCTTGCAAAGTCTCTTCAGATTATAGCACTTAAATTAACATAAAGGTTCATATGTTTGAAAGCATCGCTCGAAGAAATGCGAGTAAGATAATTTATGCCTCATTTCTTATTTTCTTGACTTGTAAACCCCAAGATGATTGCAGAATACCACTCATTTTTCAAATAACCTTGACTCAAAAAGTCCCCTTTGTTAAGCCATTGACCAAGCCCATATTACAGTCCCTCTTAAAGACCTCTCAGATTGGTGAGATCGTACCACTTGCGAGATTGCTTGGACCCTTGTTTGGCGTGACAATGGTCATATAGAGTAATTAACAAAATCCTACATCAAATGTCAGGATGAAATAGCCATTTCAATAAGGATGAGAGAAAAGTCCTTTCAGATCGAAAGATCCCTCATTTGACACATCCATGACACTCATGTGTTTAGAATGGTAATTAGGTGATGCAAGATTAATGAAAATCATCATGAACCTCCATTAAATTAATGCATGTTTATGATTACAAATGCATGTTGCCTCTCCTACGACCATATTTTGCAGGAGATGTATTCTTGAATATCAAAGATGTTACTAGGTAAGTATATCTCTATCCATACCTTGAATATTTGTCATTGCACAGGTATTCCCTTTTAAGTATACTGACACTCAATTGAGTTGTCCCCCAAAAATTTTTCCCAAATTCAATCTGATTAAGGCGACCGAAGAATGGTTTGGGTCTTGGTCAAATGATTTCTATTACAAGGCTGGGCGACCGAAGAATAGCTCGGGTCCTAGCCAAGCAAAACCTCAGTTTAGGCGACCGTAAAATGGTACAGGTTCTAGACAACATTTATTGCTCTAACAGGCGACTATAGAATGATACGGGTCCTTGAAAAACAATTTTCTTCATCGAGGCAATCGTAGAATGGTAAGGGTCCTTGACAATACTTATTTCTCATTCAGGCGACCATAGAATGGTATGGGTCATGGAAAAGGAATCCCCATTTAGGCGACCGTAGAATGGTACGGGTCCCAGACATAACCTTTCTGTCGTACTGGGCGACCATAGAATGATACAGGTCCTAAGAAAGCAGTTCCTTACAAAACCTTTCTGCCGTACTGGGCGACCGTAGAATGGTACGGATCCTGGGAAAGTAGTTCTTTTCTGCCATACTGGGCAACCGTAGGATGGTACGGGTCCTGGGAAAGCAGTCTCTTTGCGAAGTCATGTTACTATTTCAGGCGACCGTAGAATGGTACCAGTCCTACACATATAACACCCACTATCTCAAATTACTCTATCCTCCTCGAAGGTAAGTTATTCTAGGTAGGTTCATTTATCATTTGCATTAGCGTTTCCATGCATCATATAAATTGCATTTAAAAATGGAATTCATGTTCCAGCCAAAAATCATTCAGTGCATGCGCATGATCAAATTTAGGTCTCAATTTGTCTTTGAATGCAACCTCTGCGAGCTCACCTTTAAATAGGAGCAGCTGTTAACGCCTAAATTTTTGGGTTAATTTTTACTAAATAAAAAATTAAAAAATAATAATCACATGGCATATAGTTTAGGAAAATTTTATTTTTTATTATATTCAGTTAAGATTTTTCACATATTTAGGTAATATACACTGGGAGATGTATTTTTGTGCAAAAGGGGAATTTTTTTTATGGAATATGCGAAAAATATTTCAGCAATATATCAAAGGGTATCATGCGCAAACAAAAAAGGAAAAAAATGTGTCACAAAGATACATTTTTTTGGCTTATAAAAGACATGGTGCGCGAATTAATGAGGGGGTCCCTTCCGTTGAGTGAAAAAGCACAAAAGCAAAAAGTGAAAAGTGAGGTAAGCGAGAGAAAAAGTGAAAAAAAAAAAAAAAAAAAGGTGAAACCCTAGTTCGGCAACTGCTCGCCTTCCTCGAGGGACCCCCGACCGTAGCGGAGCCGTGACCAACGCCACCAGAGCCCATCGCTGATTCACCTATCGCCGATTCGCCTATCGTCGTCCCTGATCCAGCCCTCGACTGCGCCAACATCACCCGCACCAGCGACCCACAAGCCTTCCCTGCTCTGTTGCCACAATAGCCGCAACTCGATCCTCCGCCTCGATGCCCGCAGCTCATGCCGCCCTGACGCCGCCTCTACTCGCCACCTGCAGATCCACGATCCTCACAACAGCCGGTCTAGATCAAATGCCGCCTTTGCCTTCCCGTTCACTACCCAAGCCCCGATGGTCGTCGATCCAAATTTGACGCCGTCCCTACTCAACCCGCGAAATCGCCACTGCCACCAAGCCGAAATTGGAACGCCGTGCTGAAATCGGAACGCTATGCTCGAGCTCGGTCCTGCTCCCTCGAAGCCCGTGACCCGACGCCTCCGTTCGCCAACCACACCCCGCTGTTGCCGCGCCGGAGTTCCTTCTGCGCCCATGATTGCCTCACCGGTACCCTCACCAACGACCCTCCTCCCCAAAACCGGTGGCCAAGATCTCCTTTTTCTTTCTTTTAAAAAAAAAAAGAAAAAGAAAAAAATTAAATTAGGTATTTTTGCTTTACTTTACTAGGCAAGTTTAGGTTTTCTTTATTATTATTATTATTATTATTTATTATTATCTCTTTATTATCTTGTTTTTCTTTTGGTTGAAATACTTATCTATGCATAATGGAAAATCCCAATATATCACCTGATTCACAACCGTGCCAGAGTTTTTTATTTCATTTATAAGGCTTTAGATGGAATAATTAATCAAGTGGGAATAAAATTGATATTTTGATCTTTAAGACTTAAAATCAATTTATCGATTTTACTAGCGAAATATTATTCCTTGATCTGAACGATGTGTGATATTTTTTTGGTAATTTTGAATAGTCTTGATTCATTTATATATCTTGAAATATGTCTGAGTTAGAATATTGCATGCTTTAGGGTTATTTGCATATTTAGCTTAAACATTCTATTTATCATGAATTTTCAAAAATAAAAAAAAATCAAAAATAAAAAAATCAAATCAATTAATTTAGGTTGCTAGTTTTTTAACTTGAATTGCATGTTTAATTATTTAGCAATTGTTAATTTCGAAATTAAAAAAGGAAATAAAAAGATAGGATTATTTTTTTTATTTTCTTGCATATTTAGAATGGGAATTTTATTTTGAATCATGAAAAGGAAAACAAAAAGAAAGTACATTCATTTAGGATGCTAGTTTTATTATTATTTGAATTGCATGTTAAATTTCAATTTTGGAAAAAAAAGGAAAAGCCACAAAAAATCATCATGCATATGTCATGTAGAATTAGGGACATATTTTATACTTCATGACATATTAGGGTAAAATTGCACTTAGTTTAATTTTAGATAATATTTTTCTTAATTTATTATAAGTTTAGGTATTTTCTTAAATAGATTGCATTTTAGGATTATTTAGGTCAAGATAATATTTTAATTTAAATTAGGATTTGGCTCAACCTAATTCCTAATATAAATTGAATAGGATCTTAATCTAGTTAGATAATTTTCACATTTTACCTAATTTTGAATTTCATAAAAAAATCCAAAAAATGTCTTAGGATAAATTATTTCCATTCTTTAGGATAAATTGCATTCTTTTAGGAAAAATAAAAAAAATAAAAAAATGCCATGTGAATGTCATTTAGGATTAGATTCATCAAATGCACGTCATTTAGTTTTTTTAGACTCATTTAATTAGAAATTGTCTGTCAATAGAATTAGGTCATTTAGATTGCATTTAATTATTGCATTTCTTTAGGATTTACTTTACTCATGTCATATAGTTTGGATCATGTTGTCATGACATGTAATTTATGTCATGTTACTATGTCATATTAGATTATTAGCATGCATTGCATATAGATTAGGTTCTCATTAATTAAGTAAAAAAAGGAGAAATTGCATGTTAATTAGAAACCATATCGATGGTTGTTGATGTGGATTTTAATTTAACATTGCAGATGCTTTCGTTGATTTGAGGTAAGTTTTTGCAATTTATTCATTGTTTATCTGGGTGTTAAATTGATGGTTTGTGCACCCGCATGATCACCTCACATGTTAGGGAAATAGATTTAAAATTAACTTAAGCTGCTTGCAAAAACATTTTTTTTTTTTTGGAAATTAGAAGAATCTAGTGTAACCAAGTCCCCGTACCCATAGTCTCTGGTTCATAGGAGTAAAGTAAAACTCCCGTTACTTTACTTGGATTTCTAATCGACCTACCAAAAAATAGATTAGTGGCGACTCCTAGATAAAATCTATTTGCATGTTAAAAACTTAAACTTAAAGTTGCGAATTGATATGGACTTGGGAAAGCCCGAGTTAAGTCTAGGTTTAACAATCCATTAGCCAAATCTTTAGGTGGTTCAACTCGAAAATTTGGTGCGACAGTCAAGCTTTTCATTGACGCGCATATAATTCTATTCTCCAAGTTGATCACTCACGAGATAACTAGTTTATCAGGTGAAGCCATTAGGGTTACCTAAACAAAATAAACTTGAGAATTTGACTGTGCGATGTGCTAGTCTACAAGGATCATTATGGCACTGTTAGAATCGATCAAAGATCAGTGATAGGTCGATTCAACTGAGATATGTGATTAGAGTGTGGGTGATTCCACCTAATTGCAATTTTCTCGTCGATCAATACTAGACCAATTTTTATGTCGTTTTTGGTACCCTATGTCCTTATTTGAAACCTCAAGATTTTCACGACAATCAAGAGTTGCCAATGAGTTGAAGATGTATATTGTAGCTCGAAAATAATCGACCACGGGTCAATTGCACTGAAAATTCCTAAAAGCTACATAGTAGATTAGAACACGCTAAAATCGCGCCAGATTGAAATTAACCATAAATTTAAACCTGATTTCAGAAATTGAAAGTTCTGTCATGTCACAATTCATTTTAGGAACGTCGACTCATCCTCAAAATATTTTTCTGCAAACCGAAATTTTTGGCGAAAAATCAAAGTAAGGTCGTTTTTGATCGGGAAAGTTAGAGGGCTGTTTTTGATCACATCTTTTGGCCGTCGAGTTGGATCAATTGGCGGGGAAAACTTATGAGATGGATGAGGACACCTTGGTGGATTTATTTGGGCTTCAATTGGATTGGTTTCTAGGAGAATTGATTGGAATTGATGAGGGATTGAAGGAAATATGTCCAAAATTCGTAGCCCCCCCATGGTGCTCGACCTTTGGACCTTTTGGCAAGCTTCTTGAGGAAGCTAAGGAGAGGGAAATGGCTGAGGGTGAGGGCCATGGCCAGTAGGGGCATGAGTGAGGAGAGTTGGACAAGTGTGAAGGTCATAGAAGCCTTTGGGGTCCCCCTTTGCTTCAGCCACTTCATCTTCTTCAATCCAGCTGCTTTCTCCATTGTTGAGGCTTGAGAGAAGCTTGAGAAACTAGAGAAAACCTGGCCAACCTTCCCCCTTGTTGTCCAGCCACCCGCCAAGGTCACTGGAGCCCTTGCTACGCCCATTCAAGCATCGCGCGTCCAACCGCACACCGTGCCATCGTCCCTACCATCCCGCGATCCTCCCACCTATGTCACGCCTCCAACTGCTGTCTCGAAGACCCCTGGTCGTCGTACGTCGCCATCGTGGCCACTGGAGCCACCGCCTGCAGCCTGTTGTCCCTCCTTCGCCGTTTCCAGCCCTTTCCACCGTCGGTTCTAGCTAGTTTGGTCCAAGAACAGAAGTCGAAGAACCAGCAAGCCATGAGGCTTCGAGAAGCTTTTTCAAGCCCTTTCGGACCTTGCTTGGTGTCGCCATGGGCTAGTCCATCGCTCGCCTTCGCGTCCTTGTCGCGGTGAACTCATTGATGTGCAAATCCTGTGAGTTTATTCTCTAAATCTTGCTTAGGATGTTAATTATGCTTAAGGGTTGTTTAGATTAGCTTAAGAATGGATTAGTGATAATCTAGAATGGTTATATTAGCCTTAGAACGGTTTAGTATTAATATAATTAGTGCAATTAGCACCATTGAAATTGGTGATTCATCGACCAAAAAAAAAAAAAAAAGTTGGTTTAGTCGAATCCAGTGGATTGTCTGCAGTTTAGATCTTTGGACCCTCGTTGTTTGTCATTTTTGTGGATCGAAATAGGTTACGAATTTAAGGTCAATCTCTTCTTGAGAAATGTTTTAGACATCCTTAACTACAACATATATTTTTCTCAAGATTTTTAGGAATTTAAAAGAATGAGATATTAGCTCCATCATTTACAAATAAAACCTCAGTTTTCGTTGGAACTGGTGAACTTTTGGGATTCTAGGAGTTTCTATCAACTTTTAGGATTCGAATTTCAAAATGGTTTCTTCACAAAAGTTTTTTCTTTTTTTTCACATCTTCTAGTTTAACATAGTCAAATTTCATATCAAATGGACAAGTTTTGGGTCTCGAACCAAATTGATTTTGGAAAATAAACTTTCTGGAAACGGACTCAGTTCTTGATACTGGATTGAGCGAATTACTGGGCCGAATCTAAAAGGATTTGAGTTAATGTGTCTTCATGAAAAATGTTTGTTTATGTGTCCTTTACAACATATTCAAATTTGGGAATTTTTCGAACTCATTTGATTAGATTTTTGTATCTAAACTCGGAGACGCGTGAGTGGACCATTTCTGCTGGTTAGGGGCGGTATTAGTTTGTGATTGTTCTTGATGTTTTGCTTGCTAGAAATTGCATATTTAGTGATGTGGTTGGATTATGCAATTGCTTGTTGGATTGTACAATTGAATGATAATTTGTGCAACTGTATGGTGATTGGAAAATATGACTATTGAAGTTGTTGGGCATGTTGTTGTGGATTATATCAACCGCCGAGGTATAAAAGTGCTCGCTGAGCTGTAATTCAGCATTATCACCAAACTTGGAATCGGTTGTGCTCGCTGAGCTATAATTCAACATTACCACCAAACTTGGAATCGGTTATGCCTGCTGGGCCGTAATTCAGCATTACCACCAAAGATTTAGTAGGCCATGCCCGTTGAGCCGTAATTCAGCTTTACTACCAAAGATTTAGTAGGCCGTGCTCACTGAGCCATAATTCAGCGTTGGGATTGAGTAATTGAGATGACTAGGGAATGGTCTCGTTGACATGTAATAGCCGTAATTCTCCTGTAGACTGCGAATTCATCAGCTTCAAGGGAATCTCCAGCGTGTTAGATGAGAGAGAGAAAGAGCATGAGAGAGAAGTTCGATTGGTGGGGGTGGTGATGACTGTCAGATGCTCTACTCCGTTACGGCCAAGGCTGCAGCGGCCAGCAAGGGAGATCTGATGGCGGCTGATACTGATCGAAGATGGAAGACGATTATCACCACCACCAATCTTTCTCTCTCAACTATGTCAAAAGAAAGATTCTACTTGAGACTACCTGCACGCTCTGCAAGCAACATCCAAGAAACCACTGAACATCTCTTCCTCCTGTGTCCGTGGACACAACAACTTTGGGAAAACCCATCAATCAATATCATAATCAGCATTCACGGGCTAACCATGTTCGAGGCATGGCTAGCGAATTTCAAACTGTTAAAAAAAGTGATCCATTTTTGAAGGCTCTAGACTATTCATGATTAATGGAGAAAGAAAAAAGGTTGGCGGCAACAAGTGAGGACATGCAAGAAAAAGCAAGAAGACTTTCAAAAGTTAAGGAAATTTTTGGTACGTGGGCAGCAGATCACATGGACAGCAAAAAGGCAAAGAAAAGTCAACAAAAGCTGTCGAGAGAATAGAAAAATGAAGAAAAATGATGAAGTCCCAGAAGATCCGTAGAAGTCGCACAAAGACAACCAAATGAAAAGTAAACTAGTCAACAAAATTTGCAAAGTTGCAGAGAAAAGAAAAGTGCAGAAAAATTGAGAAGCAGCTGGAAGTGATTAAGTCGGTGGAGGATGGTGGTGCTCACGCCTATAAATAGGAGTTGTATGTCCTTAGTTTCATGTAGCCAAAGTAAAAAAAAAAAAAAAAAAAAAAAAAAAAAAAACTACACACACTCCTTCCTTTGTAATAAAAACTTTCATAATAAAAGCCTTTCCTTTGCCCATTCTCCCCTTGCTTTGTAGTCCACTTATATCCATCCTCAAATATACACACTTGCACACACGCTTCCGCAAAACACCAACAGTGGTATCAGAGCCACGTCTTTGGGTTGGTATTGGGCGTTTGTCCTACCTACCCATTCCTAAAACTATCCTTTCCAAATACTCAATAACTAAATCATGGCCAACTCTATCTCATCCTCATTTCCCATTCCCATTTTTTATGGGAACAACTATGACTTTTGGAGCATAAAGATGACTACATTTTTGATGGCCCAAGACTTGTGGGACATCGTGGAGAAAGGTTGCGAGGCTCCGTAAGAAGGTGCAAGTGTTTCGAAGGATCAACTACAAAAGGATGCAAGGGCGCTATATTTTATCCAGCAAGCACTCTCGGAAACCATATTTCCGAGAATAATTGGAGCGAGGACTGCAAAAGGGGCTTGGGATATATTACGAGAGGAATTTCAAGGATCGGAAAAGGTACGCACTATTCGCCTTCAAACTTTGAGAAGAGATTTTCATAATTCTAAAATGAAAAATTATGAGACCGTACAAGAATATTATGGAAAATTAAAGGAACTAGTTAATCAAATGAGAGCCTATGGAGATGGAATAACTGATCAAAGGGTTGTCAAGAAAATTTTGGTGTCACTTACTAAAAAATACAACCCCATAGTCACAACTATAGAAGGCACTAAGGACTTGACGACCCTATCCGTGAGTGAATTAATTGGCTCTCTAGAAGCACATGAGAAAAGACTAATGGCACAAGATGAAGATTTAGTTGAAAGTGCCTTTCAGTCTAAAGTAAATATATGGTCTCATCAATCTAAAAATGGTGGAAGGAGCTCATGGAAAAATAAAAGAGGAGGAGAAACTATACAAAAGGAAATTTATCCACCTTGTGGTATTTGCAAGAAAACAAATCATTTGGAGAATGATTGTTGGTTTAAAAATAAAAAACAATGCCGCATTTGTAAAAGATATGGCCACGTAGAAAAAGATTGTCGCTCGAAAACAAATAATCGAGCAAACTATGTAGAAAAAAAAAAGAAAGTGAAGAAAATACATTCTACACAGGCCAAGCGGCAAATGATAATAAAAGTGAAGCATGGTACATCGATAGTGGGTGTAGCAATCACATGACGGGGGACAAATCTATATTCACTGATATTGATAAATCGGTGAAATCCCAAGTAAAATTGGGCAATGGTGCATTAGTAGATGTCAAAGGAAAAGGCAGCATCGCCATGGAAACAAATAAAGGTCCAAAATATATACATAATGTATATCTAGTCCCTCGTCTTGCACAAAATCTCTTAAGGGTGGGCCAAATGATACAAAGTGGGTATTCTCTATATTTTAATAGAGATACTTGCATTATCTATGATAAATATAAAAATATCATTGCCTCTGTTAAGATGAAAAATAACAATTCTCCTATTCAATGGAAATATATCAAAAATATAGCCATGAAAGCTCAACTTGGTGATTCATGGCCATGGCATCGAAGATTTGGCCACGGCATCGAAGATTTGGCCACTTTAATTTTGCCGGGCTAAAAATTCTTCATCAGAAAAATATGATGAGAGATTTTCCAGCCATCACAGAAATTTCAGATATTTGTGAAAGCTGTCTTCTTGGAAAACAACAGAGACAGTCCTTCCCATCTAGAGTTGCATGGAAGGCTAAGGAGCCATTAGAACTTGTCCACACGGACGTGTGCGGTCCAATGAGGACACCTACACCCAGTCAAAATAAATATTTCATCATATTCATTGATGATGACACAAGAATGACGTGGGTATACTTTCTTTGAGAAAGATCTGAGGTTTTTTCTATCTTTAGAAAATTCAATAACCACGTCAAGAATCAAAGTGGCCAAAGAATCAAAGTCCTAAGGAGTGACAGAGGCACAGAATACAATTCAAAAGAGTTTAATAAATTCTGTGAAGATGAAGGAGTACATCATCAACTGACTGTTGGCTACGCCCCAGAACAAAATGGAGTAGTTGAAAGAAAAAATAGAACCGTCATGGAGATGGCAAGGTCTATGCTAAAGGAGAAAGGCCTTCCCAACACTTTTTGGGCAGAAGCAGTTTATACTGCAGTATACCTGTTAAACAGGTGTCCAACTAAAACTGTTCAAAATAAAACTCTAGTCAAAGCATGGAGTGGACGGAAGCCTTCAGCAAAGCATCTCAAGGTATTCAGATGCATATGCTACGTCCACATCCCTGCTCAAAAAAGGAGTAAGCTAGATGAAAAGACAGAAAATGGAATATTCCTCGGCTACAGTGACCAATCAAAAGGCTATCGGGTTTACAACCTAAGAACTAAAAAGCTTATGATTAGTCGAGATGTCGAGTTCGACGAAAATGCTACTTGGAATTGGAAGAGCGAAAAGATTGAGAAGAAATATATCACCTTGCCAGACATACCTGCTCAAGAGGAGTCAACGTCACAAGAAGAAGGAGAAGTACCGGATTCCACGACTCACGACATAACTCCACCAAGCTCTCCAAGAGTGACGCAAGAAGAATCTACTCCAGAGTCTCCAGTACTAAGGGTAAAAGCCCTTAGAAGAATTTACGACACATGCAACTTTGCTGTTTTGGAACCAGAAAACTACGAACAAGCATCCAAAGAAGAAGTCTGGATAAAAGCCATGGAGGAAGAGATCAAGATGATCGAGAAAAATGAAACTTGAGAGCTTGTCGATCGACCCGAAAACAAAGAGATCATTGGCGTCAAGTGGGTTTACAAGACGAAGCTCAACGCGGATGGATCAATCCAGAAGCATAAAGCAAGGCTTGTGGCGAAAGGATACTTGCAACAACTAGGTATTGACTATACTGAAACTTTTGCTCCCGTCGCTCGCCTTGATACTATTCGAGCACTTATAGCCTTAGCAGCACAAAAAGAATGGAAGAACTATCAACTAGATGTAAAGTCGGCATTTTTAAATGGATACCTACAAGAAGAAATATATGTTGAACAACCACAAGGCTTTATTCTCAAAGGCAATGAAGAAAAAGTCTTAAAGCTTACGAAGGCCCTATACGGGTTAAAACAAGCACCACGTGCATGGCATAGTAGAATCGATGAGTACTTCATCAAGCAAGGATTCAGGAGGAGTATGAGTGACCCAACACTCTACATCAAGACCCAAGGTAAGTCCGACACTCTCATTGTCTCTCTATATGTAGATGATCTCGTATATACAGGAAACAATGAGACAATGATCCAAGAATTCAAAGAAGAAATGATGAAGACATTTGAGATGACGGACTTGGGCTTGTTGCATTACTTCCTTGGCATCGAGATTGACCAAAACAAAGGAATATTTATTTCGCAAAAGAAATATACTGAGAATCTCTTAAAGAAATTCAAGATGAACTATTGGAAAGCAGTTTCAACTCCTCTCATGACAAATGAGAAATTATTGAAGGAAGATGGAGCTGAGAAAGCCGATGCCTCCCACTATAGAAGTCTAATTGGCAGTTTGCTATATCTCACTGCTACAAGACCGGACATTATGTATACGACAAGTCTACTATCACGATTCATGCAAAGTCCGAGTCAAATTCACTTTGGAGCTGCCAAGAGAATTCTCAGATATTTACAAGGAACTATAGATTATGGCATTTGGTATCGCCCAAGTGCAAATGCCAAGCTAATTGGCTACACTAATAGCGACTGGGCAGGTTCAGCTGACGATAGGAGAAGTATTACTGGCTACGCCTTCACATTGGGTTCTGGCATATTCTCATGGGCATCCAAAAATCAAGACTCAGTGGCACAGTCTACTGCAAAAGCTTAATACATCGCAGCTGCTATGACCACCAGTCAAGCAATATGGCTACGAAGAATTCTTGAAGACATTGGAGAAGCACAGATGGAATCAACTCCGATATTTTGCGATAATAAGTCCGCAATCGCTATATCAAAGAATCTAGTATTCCATGGAAGAATCAAACATATCGACATCAAATATCATTTCATACGAGAGGCGCAAAACAAAGGAGAAATCGAGCTGAAGTATTGCAAGACTGAAGACCAAATTGCGGACATATTCACTAAATCATTACCAACGGCAAAATTCGAGACATTGAGAAGTATGCTCAGAGTATCTCAAAAATGGATCAAGGAGGAGTGTTAAAAAAAGTGATCCATTTTTGAAGGCTCTAGACTATTCATGATTAATGGAGAAAGAAAAAAGGTTGGCGGCAACAAGTGAGGACATGCAAGAAAAAGCAAGAAGACTATCAAAAGTTAAGGAAATTTCTAGTACGTGGGCAGCAGAACACATGGACAGCAAAAAGGCAAAGAAAAGTCAACAAAAGCTGCCGAGAGAATAGAAAAATGATGAAGTCCCCAGAAGATCCGTAGAAGTCGCACAAAGACAACCAAATGAAAAGTAAACTAGTCAACAAAATCTGCAAAGTTGCAGAGAAAAGAAAAGTGCAGAAAAATTGAGAAGCAGCTGGAAGTGATTAAGTCGGTGGAGGATGGCGGTGCTCACGCCTATAAATAGGAGTTGTATGTCCTTAGTTTCATGTAGCCAAAGTAGCCAAAAAAAAAAAAAAAACTACACACACTCCTTCCTTTGTAATAAAAACTTTCATAATAAAAGCCTTTCCTTTGCCCATTCTCCCCTTGCTTTGTAGTCCACTTATATCCATCCTCAAATATACACACTTGCACACGCTTCCGCAAAACACCAACACAAACACGCCTCGGTCTCGTTCAAACTCCTCTCTTCGTTACTCCGGCAGATTTGGAAAGCTCGCAACAATCTTATGTTCAGAGCTCAAAATCCGAACCCACTGTTCATCATGGACTCAGCCCCCCGCGATGAATCGAAACATTACCTGATGGGTGGCGGTAACTTCGTCGAGGGCTCAAAAGAAGAAGTGAGAAGAAGTGATTTTACCACAGGTTTGGACAGCGCCAGCTCTTGGCGTGTTCAAACATCAACGTCGATGCGTCGTTCGTCCCAGCACAGAGGAAGGCGCCATAGCTTTCGCGTGCCGCCACTGTCATGGAACGCTGATCCGACGTCATGCCCGCTCGGTGACCATCTCCTCGGCGATTCAAAGCTGAAGTAACGGCAATTCCAGAAGCCCCGAAATACTTTATAAGCCCCAGCAAAGTGAAGCTGCTAAGTGAACTGAAGTAGGAACCTCGAGGCAGATCGATTTGATCTGGTAGTTGTGAAAATCGATACGGTAGATGGAGCAAGTTGGGAAGTAACTGCTCTTGTCACCGACGCCCAGGCCTCTTATCCTCCCCCACAACAACAACACCCACCCCCCAACAAAAAAAAAAAAAAAAAAAAAAAAAAAAAAAGCCTTTCGAATTTGTTGTGTCCTGCAGCAAATTTCATGTACTCTCGAACTACTTCTTAATGAGAATTTCATTAATTTCATTTATAGGATTGCATTTAAAGGGATTGAGCAGATTGCATTACATTTAGACCGCATCAACTAGATTCTAATTTACAAATATCATAGTTTTTACGGAAATACTTCATTTAGGATTCATATAATACCTCACATTTGCTTATTGGCTTCTCCATTTTTTTTTAAGCGGTGGTTTATTTTGCAGAGTTCATATTGAGTTTCCATTTATAGCTCAGGAGAGTCCTATTCTGAGCCTTAATTACAAGACTTTATAAAATTTTACTCCATATTGCTTAGGTTCTTTATTTTACAGCACCTTTTATTTATTAGTATGGTTAATATTTATTATTGCTCGGTTGCTTTTCTTTTATTGCTCAAGCAATATGCATTATCATCTTTCCCATATTGGAGGATTTAGGAAAATAAAAAATTGAAGAGACCGTATGCAAACTTTTTTATGAAATGTATCGGAATGGCATTAGATTAATTTAGCGTACTCAAGTTCCAGGGCATGTGAGTCTTTGGTTTGTAGGCTGTCACATCTTGCCCAAGTTTCTAACTTGCTCATAATAGATTAATGGTGACTCTTTAGCCTAATATTGAACGAATAATTAATTGGAAAATCTAAGTTACGATTGGCAAGACTTGAAAGGGCACGTGCTAGGTGTAGACCCCATCTACTAAGAGGAAACATTCTCTCAGACGTATCTAATATCACCCTCGGGAATGTGGCGACAATTTGTACTTAAAATATTGCATATTTATGTATCAATCAATGTTCGCGTGTTACATGAGAAAGAACTCCAAAATTCAGTACAATCTCTGTATAGCGAGATTTGCAATGTAATGTTATTAACAAATATTTCATAAAAATTAAAAAAAAAAAATTGGAAGCAAATGAACACAAACGATGAGATGATTTATATATCAATTTGTTAAATAAAGTAAGTTTGTAATTAAATAGTACTTGGTAGTGCTTACTCTAAATTGATCATATTCTTAATGAGGCTTTCCTTAACAAGTGCCCTCATAATAACCTAATTTTCAATGAATTGGGTATGTTTAACAGATATTTAGGACATTCGTCAATTAGTTTTTTTTTTTTGAAGATATATATTATTTTTTTATTATGTGATAATGAAAAATACAATTATGAAGACTCCGTCGTAGGTCAGAACTGGGGCTAGAGATGTAATATCAAGGAGGGAACAATTTGCAGTTCCAATCATCCGGGCATGGCTCAAAACACATCTCTTTTCTCCATCATGCACATTTCCTTGGGTAGTGTAAGCGTAACAACAACTTAAGTTAGAATTTTTTTTTTTATTTTATGAAATGCAATCCTTAAAATTTAAATTCAAGCGAACATTTATCCTTTCGTAAAAAAGTCTAATACTAATAATGTTAGCAAATATGGACATCGACTTATACAATCGGCTTTACAATTGCCATCCACATGGCAATCATGTAGATTTCACGTTACAACTCTTATCCCTTTTATAATAGAAAATCACATATCAACACTAACCAACTTTGGTTGCCACTACCAAACTCAACCGTCGTTGCCACAAGATTGACCACCACTTAACTAGACATAACTACATCAAAAGACACCACCAACCAAGACCACTGTTGACACCTGAATTTTTACCGACAATCCAAGTGTCCATTTTTTGCAAAAATATAAAAATTCAAAATATAAAAACAAAAAATGAGATAGCAAAATTTTGATTAAAAAATATAAAAAACATAAAAAAGGATATAAAAAATAAAATCCCACCTGGCAATTTTCGACCTTTTAATTCCGAACCCCTCTCTTTCGGCCCATTTTTCCCTGTTCTTTAAGCCAACGACTTGAGCCCAAAAAGACAAGAAAGGAGCCCAGCCCCTGTAGCCCCTGTCTCCCATCTCTCGCGCACAACACGCCTGTGAGCGTTTGAAAAAATAAAAAAGAACAGTGACGGTCACCGAAGAAGGCCCGGTGAGCGAGGGATGAGCAACGAGCATGTGACGGAAGCGGATCCGAGAGAAACCTTCTAGAACCGTGAGCTGGCGAGGGATGACAGAGAGAGATAGAGAGATGTGCAGGTATCTGCTCTCATCACCCTCCACGTCGAGACCTCCACCTGAGCACCATCTCCGCCTCGACTTCAAGAGATTCTCCCCTTCCTTCTTCTTCTCGAACGCTGTCTCGTCGCCGCCTACTCGGCCACGACGGCGCTCTCGAAGTTCCGAGTTCTCCTAGCCGCGTAGAGTCTCCCTTCTCTCGATCGACGCGTGGCGACGTTGCTGATAGTAGTTGTCTGGCGGCGAGAGCGAGCTCGAGAGTTCGAGTATCGAGAACGCGAGATGTTGTCGATTCTGAGACGAAAAGCCGCCGCCGGAGGCTCGGATGCTGTGCTGTTAAAAAAAGAGAGGCTGCGGAAGAGTTGCGCGCCACGGCGGCGACCCCGGTTTCAGGGCTACGCTACTGCGGCGAAAGAGATGATGACTGTGAGAGAGGCTATGAATTCGGTGCTTGACGAGGAAATGTCTGGAGATCCTAGAGTCTTTCTAATGGGAGAGGAGATGGAGACGACGCACAACAGAGAGGGGAGGATAGGCTGGCTGAGGGTTTAGCTCGAGAGGGAAACAGAAGGAAAGAGGAGAGAGAGAGAGAGAAGAAGGGACGTCGGCCATTGGAGGTTTCAGGAAAGCTTCGCTGGAAAGAAAGGAGAAGCCAGAGGCGAACGAGAAAAGAGAGGATGAGAAAGGTTCTCTCGATGAAAATTTTGTGGAGAAGTTGAGCCTTCTCATCGAACGACGTCCATTGCAGCCGAACGCCGTCTTCATCGATTTTTGGTTGCTGCAACTTCTTCGTGAACGCAGGTAATGTCCTCTACTTGCTCAAACCGAGAACAAACCCTAGTTGACGTTTGCAATTCGAACGTGTATTGATCCGAAATAGGTTTTCATCTTTTGTAATGGCCGAGAATGAGCCGTTTGTTCTGGAACTGGATATGGGCATCGCGGATGAAATGCACATAACCTGTTTGATTAAATGCCTCAGGGCACAAGCAGAAAATGATCTGTGATCTTGTTCAAATCTGAGAATATGCGGATGTAGGTTGATTACTATCGATTGATTTGCTAGCCTCTAGAGTCGATATCGGTCATGTTTCATTCTTACTACGACCGCATCCGAACGTTCCCTTTTGTGTTTTTTTTACCTTTTTTGGCATCTTTGTGCATTCCTACGATGGTCGCCGGTGTTGTTGTTCCGGCAATTAACGGTGGAGGTCCGGCGATAAGAAACGGTGAAGAGCAAGCGTCGATTGTGCGTTGATTACATGCTGAGATACGTATGTCTTCATTCCTGTGTTTTTAGAGTGCTGAGTCTTGATTGAAGATCAGTGTGGTTTCGGCGATGATAGTGTCTTCGGGAAGAAGACTTGCACAGGATGAAGACGTCGCTTGAAGAAGACCCGCAAAAGGAGATGAAGAAAAAAATAAAATACAAAAAGAGGAAAAAGAATTTTTCTTTTAAAGGAAGAATATACTTTTAAAAAATCGGTTTTAATCCGACGCACTCAGATCACAAGTGGCAAATTAGTGGGCTTGGGACAATCTGAACTAGTGCTGAAATGTATCGAAATAGCATTAGATTAATGCATGAAAAATTAATTAAAAAATTTTAAAAATTCCAAAAATTCTCAAATTAGGGGAAGGCCTAAAAATATTTTCTTGGAGTTTTTTTAATGCATGAAAAATTTGTCAAAAAAAAAATCAAACTTTAAACTTTAAACAAAATTAAGTATCGAAAGGACATTAGTTGATAATTAGTGTGAATCAAATCCTCAATCTTAGTTTCTTTGAATGCACAAGAGTAAAATATTTCTCTTAATATTTTATTTAGATTTTTAATCGACTCATCTCAAATTAATTAGTGGCGACTCTTAAATAAAAATGATTTGCAAGTTAAAAACTTAGATCATAAGTCGCAAAATTAGTGGGTTTGGGACAACCCGAACTAAGCCAAACTTAGCACCAATCATTAGCCTCTGTGCCCAAGGTAGGGCTTCGGGAGGTTGCAACATCCATTAGTGGTTTTTGCATGAGATGCAAGAGGAGCTTTGCACCCCAAGTTTGTCGTTGACCTATGTTGCAGACGCATTTTTGGAAATATAATGGAATTTCCTTTCTTACCGATCATCTGGTTCTTTTGTCACAATAATAATAAATTGTTTACCTATACTTAGTTATTTTCCCCTTTTAAATATGTGCCTTGTAAGGCCGATTTTTGAGTTAGATTCAGCAGAATTTGGCGAAGGTTAGGCTTTGATATTAGGTGACAGTGAAATCATCCAGGTTGGTTTGTCTCAAATGCTCATTGCTTTTGGTATTTAAGAGACTACATTAAATCCTCCCACCATGTTCCCCATTGCCATCAATATACTTGTTTGTGAGATTGTTCTTTCATGAAGAGAATATTGGTGATTGTGAAAGAATGAATATCCTAGATTGCGTGATCATTGCTTAATTTTATTGCTCGAGCGCTACGCATTATCATCTTTCCCATATTAAAGGATTTAGAAAAACAAAAATTGAAGAGACTATATGCAAACTTTTTTATGAAATGTATCGAAATAGCATTAGATTAATCTAGCATACTCAAGTTTCGGGACATGTGAGTCTTTGGTTCGTAGGCTCTCACATCTTGCCCAAGTTTCTAACTTACTCATAATAGATTAGCGGTGACTCTTTAGCCTAATCTTGAATGATTGATTGATTGGAAAAATTAAGTTACAATTGGTAAGACTCGAAAGGGCACATGCTAGGTATAGGCCCCATCTATAGAGAGGAACCATTCCCCATTTAGCAATCCATCAAATTTCCTCAAACGTATCTAATATCACCCTCGGGAGGGTGGTGACAATTCGTACTTAAAGTATTGCATATTTTTGTATCAGTCAATGTTTGCGTGTTACGTGAGAATGAACTCCAAAATTCAATACAATCAATGTATGGCAAGATTTGCCTCACGAACTCCAAAATTCAATACAATCAATGTATGGCGAGATTTGCAGTGTAATGTTATTAACAAATATTTCATTAAAATTAAAAAAAAAATTGGAAGCAAATAAACACAAACGATGAGATGATTTATATATCAATTTGTTAAAATAAAGTAAGTTTGTAATTAAATGGTACTTGGTAGTGCTTACTCATTAAATTGATCATACTCTTAATGAGGCTTTCCTTAACAAGTACCCTCATAATAACCTAAATCAGAAAAAAAAAAAAAAAAAAATCAATTTTTCAATGAATTAGGTATGTTTAATAAATATTTTGGACATTCGTCAATTATTTTTTTTTGAAGATATATATTTTTATTATGTGATAATGAAAAATACAATTATGAAGACTCCGTCGTTGGTCAAAACTGGGGCTAGAGATGTAATTTCAAGGAGGGAACAATTTACAGTTCCAATCATCCTGTCATGGCTCAAAACACATCTCTTTTCTCCATCTTGCACATTTCCCTTGGCTAGTGTAAGCGTAACGACGACTTAGGTTAGAATTTTTTATTTTATTTTATGAAATGCAATCCTTAAAATTTAAATTCAAGCGAACATTTATCCTTTTGTTAAAAATTCTAATACTAATGATGTTAGCAAAAAATCAGCTTTACAATTAATTTTACAATTGCCATCCACGTGGTAATCATGAAGATAGAATTCACGTTATAACTCTTATCCCCTTTATAATAGTTTGTATATCAACACTAAGCAACTTTGGTTCCTCCGCTCCATAGTGGTGCCAAAGTGAACCGCCTGCTGTCACAAGATCGACCACCACTTAACTCGACATCACCGCATCAAAAGATATCACCATTTGAACATCAAGACCACTATTGACACCTGAATTTTTACCGATAATCCAAGTGTCTATTTTTTTGCAAAAATATAAAAATATGAAAAATAAAAACTAAAAATGAGATAGCGAAAGTTTAATTAAAAAATATAAAAACATAAAAAAGGATATAAAAATGAAATCCCACTTGGCAATTTTCGACCTTTTAATTCCCAACCCCTCTCTTTCGGCCCATTTTTCTCTGTTCTTTAAGCCGACAACTTGAGCCCAAGAAGACAAGAAAGGAGCCCAGCCCCTTCGCCCCTGTCTCCCATCTCTTGCGCACAACGCGCCTGTGAGCGTTCAAAAAAAAAAAAAAAAAAAAAGTGCAGTGACGGTCACCGAAGAAGGCCCGGCGAGCGAGGGATGAGTAACGAGCATGTGACGGAAGCGGATCCGAGAGAAACCTTCTGGAACCGTGAGCTGGCGAGGGATGACAGAGAGAGATAGAGAGATGTGCAGGTATCTGCTCTCATCACCCTCCACGTCGAGACCTCCACCTGAGCACCATCTCCTCCTCGACTTCAAGAGCTTCTTCCCTTCCTTCTTCTTCTCGAACGCTCTCTCGTCACCGCCTACTCGGCTACGACGGCGCTCTCGAAGGTCCGAGTTCTCCTAGCCGCGTAGAGTCTCCCTTCTCTTGATCGGCGCGTGGCGACGTTGCTGATAGTAGTTGTCTGGCGGCGAGAGCGAGCTCGAGAGTTCGAGTATCGAGAACGCGAGATGTTGTCGATTCTGAGATGAGAAGCCGCCGCCGGAGGCTCGGATGCTGTGCTGTTAAAAGAGAGAGGCTGTGGAAGAGTTGCGCGCCACGGCGACGACCCGGTTTCAGGGTTACGCTACTGCAGCGAAAGAGATGATGACTGTGAGAGAGGCTATGAATTCGGTGCTTGACGAGGAAATGTCTGGAGATCCTAGAGTCTTTCTAATGGGAGAGGAGATGGAGACGACGCACAACAGAGAGGGGAGGATAGGCTGGCTGAGGGTTTCGCTCTAGAGGAAAACAGAAGGAAAGAGGAGAGAGAGAGAGAAGGAGGGACGTCGGCCATTGGAGGTTTCAGGAAAGCTTCGCTGGAAAGAAAGGAGAAGCCAGAGACGAACGAGAAAAGAGAGGATGAGAGAGGTTCTCTCGATGAAAATTTTGTGGAGAAGTTGAGCCTTCTCATCGAACGACGTCCATTGCAGCCGAACGCCGTCTTCATCGATTTTTGGTTGCTGCAACTTCTTCGTGAACGCAGGTAATGTCCTCTACTTGCTCAAACCGAGAACAAACCCTAGTTGACGTTTGCAATTCGAACGTGTATTGATCCGAAATAGGTTTTCATCTTTTGTAATGGCCGAGAATGAGCCGTTTGTTCTGGAACTGGATATGGGCATCGCGGATGAAATGCACATAACCTGTTTGATTAAATGCCTCAGGGCACAAGCAGAAAATGATCTGTGATCTTGTTCAAATCTGAGAATATGCGGATGTAGGTTGATTACTATCGATTGATTTGCTAGCCTCTAGAGTCGATATCGGTCATGTTTCATTCTTACTACGACCGCATCCGAACGTTCCCTTTTGTGTTTTTTTTTACCTTTTTTGGCATCTTTGTGCATTCCTACGATGGTCGCCGGTGGTGTTGTTCCGGCAATTAACGGTGGAGGTCCGGCGATAAGAAACGGTGAAGAGCAAGCGTCGAGTGTGCGTTGATTACATGCCGAGATACATATGTCTTCATTCCTGTGTTTTTAGAGTGCTGAGTCTTGATGGAAGATCAGTGTGGTTTCGGCGATGATAGTGTCTTCGGGAAGAAGACTTGCACAGGATGAAGACGTCGCTTGAAGAAGACCCGCAAAAGGAGATGAAGAAAAAAATAAAATACAAAAAGAGGAAAAATAAATTTTTTTTTAAAGGAAGAATATACTTTTAAAAAATCGGTTTTAATCCGACGCACGTCGGATCCAAGTAGAGGGGGGCTGGGTCAGTGATTTGGATCCGGTAAACCCGTACCCCGAATGATAACAATAATAAAAAATCAAAATAAAAAATAAAAATCACTAAAATCATTAAAAAATTCAGAAAATCTGAAAATATTTAAACATTATCGGACTCTTATCTCCTTTTATGGGTATGAGCTTCACCGTGATTCCCAGAACACCTGCAAAGCTTCGAGCTTGATTCAGTTTCGACACCTTTCGGAGCCCTCCAAAAGGAAAGAGAGAGAGAGAGAGAGAGAGAGAGGGAGGGGTTGCTTTTCGGATGTGAGGAGGCCAACGAGCGGTTTTTTTTCGGGGGTAATCATCCATTTTATGTTCTTTATTGCATTTAGACATTTGAAACATTTAGGTTTAGACTTGATGCATTTGCATCAAGTGAAACATGAGGCTGATTGTGCACTCCTTTCGAATCGACCCGATGGACGGTCCTATATTCACACCAAGTCTAGGCTCATTCCCTCATTTAAAGTGGAGCCCACGAGTTCGGTCCCTTCTCTCTCTCCCCTCAAATTCAAGCACTTTCTGCTCCCTCTGTTTCTTTGACCGAAATGTTATTCGATCATGCCAAATAAGTATGACTCCATTTCTTGTCACCTTAAACCATTTTAAGCAAAGCAGTAACCAAGGCATCTGAGATGATTGGGATGCTGAAATTGACAAGGAAAGGATTAAATTTTGTGCACTTAAAAGGGGGAAAGAATGAATAAGAGCTGGACTGAAATTAGAAGGGGAAAGCTGGAGATCTCAGGCAGAAAGCAAAAGGAAAAAGGCCCTCACTTTTTTTTTTTTTTTTTTTTTTTTTTTTTTTTTTTTAAATCCTGCATCATCACTAGACAAATGAGTATCTCCTCACTTAGTGTTTTACACCAAAATTCCTCGTCTGCAGATATTTTGTCCACCCGTTCGTTCTTCCTGGGAACTCAAATGGTGCCGTAACACAAGCAACAGTTTTGGCCGTTTTACAAGGAGGACGCCAATCTAGCATTGTAAAGAAGGAGCGATGGAGGAAATGGAAAAAGATAGGAAAGGAAACGGATTTGGTGGCTCAGCAGAACGTGAAAAAATGGACAAGAAGAATGTGGGAAGGTCGTGGGATGAGGAAAATAAGAACAAAGATGGAAGGGAGTGGGAGACTCGGTGGAGGTGCACAATCACTCACATTCACGATTTCACATCCATTCTCTCGGTCTCGCGCATCAGAAGCCGGAGAGACTCGGGCCAGAAGAAGCAGCGCTTCCAACTTCCTCCGTTGTCCCCGGAGTCAGTCATGTGAGAACCTATATTCCTTGGCTATGCGATGCATGTCCTTGCGTTTGCTCAATTTTCGGTTTATTTTCTTTATGCTGGGTTCGTTGTAATCTCATGATTGAGTCTTTTTCAAGGTATCAGTTCGTGCCGATTGTTCTCCGTGTTTCAATAAATGTGGCCATAACATTATAGGAAAAATCTGCATCGTGGAGTCCATATTTTTGCACAGTTTAGTACCCCTATTCAGGCCAATCCATGGCCGGAGAAGGAGTAGTTATTCATTTTTTGCCCCAAAATTGGTTTCTGTTCCTCTAATTCGCCTTTACAATTGAAAGAGTTGCATGCATCGCCGTTGGTTTTTCATCGAACCTAATGCCATAGTCTCTGTGAACGTGCTGAACACCACTGTCCTATCCATGTTTAGTAGGAATTCAGATATTTTTCCCCTGCATAATACCTCCCAGGCGTCTACCGACATGCATAGTCATGGAAAAAGCTGCTTAAAAAGTCTAAAAACTATTGTCTTGCGATTAATTCAATCCTAAACTTTTTTTTTTTTTTAATTTTGACAAATTGTCATAAGGTTTAATGCTTAAAACTATTTGACAAAATTGAAAATTTTACTTTGGTTTGGATTTTTTGAGACACTTATCCCCTATAGTCATGTTATCTTGCATGTTTACTCTAGTTATTTTCGCTTCAATTTCCAGCATCATTTTATATTTATTTTCTCACTTTCCAGTGTCACTAACTTCGATTGAGCTGAACGTGACATTCTAATGTATTAAGGTCTGAGTTAATCCATCATTCTAATGTATCAATGTGACTGGAGATGAACCACATACTTACATGCACCCAAGGACCATCAATCAACAAATGGCAATAATATCATTCAAATTCATGCCCAAGAGGATTCGCTGCAAGGTCCAGCTCATTAAGCTTGCAAGATTTACAACTTACCCACTCCAATAATACCCAAACATGTACGATAATTAGCAAATCAAGTATACATTGTCACATTATCATGGGTTATCACAACTACACTCAAATGAGTCTTAAAATAGCACAACTCGTAATTAACACAATGTTGTCTGAACACAAATGGATATGGACACATGAAAATGAATTTAGCGAATTTAAGTCATAGAAAATAGTTATAACCATGACTAAAGCATGTTACGAACATAAACAATATTCATAGCTAAGAAATCAGCATATTTTTGTTCAACACTCATAGCCAAAAGATCAACATATTTTTGTACACAAGAATAACAATGACTCTAGTAAATTTGAGCCATGTACCATAAGAATAGACATATTTAGCAAGCCTACAATGTGGCGAGTGTACAAATTTAACAAATAGCACATCCTGAAATGGATATAGTGCAAGCTAATGGTGACAACCAAGATAAACCACCATGTACCTACACGTACATTGCAAGCATGACATAAATAATACTCCAAGGCATCCAATGCATGTGATGTGGAGTCTCAACCAAGCGCAAAACAGGGCAGCAGTTAGTATGTGAAAGAAAAGCTACAACTCCAACATATGAACAATTTGCAGTTATACAGGATTTCTCTACATTAACAATTGGACGATTATGATACATGCACTTTGAACAATTCAAGCTCAAAAATAAATCCAGAGACTCTCGGTTTAGAGGAAAATTCAACCATGCTCCCGTATTTAATTCACTGAGAACAAGTAAACGGAAGCACCAAGGGAAGAACTCTAGGCCATCAAAGGATGAAGCATCAATTAGCAATATATGATCAGCACACTGAACAACATACAAATCACTCCTATGCATTCTCAAAATGATCAGTTAATTCAACATTGTCATCTCCGAGGCAAAACATCGAACGGGTGGTGAGCATGAAGGGTGAGGTGTTACTGTAATATTTCTGACAATGCAGAATGCATGGTGTGATAAGGTAGTCTTACTGTGAAACTCATGTCTATTATCCGGCCGCGCTATTCTTTCCTTTACAATGTTCATCCAAGTTTTATTCTGTGCAAGTTTTGAGTTCTCAATAAATCTGGAAGATTCTGTTCGCAAAAAAAGGGAACTGGAAGATAAAATTCACAAATGAAAGAACTATTGATAGCTTACTTCTCGTCTGAACATATCCAAAGGAGCACCCGAGAGATCCTGATCCTAAAGTTTCTTCACAGCCACCTCCTGGTGAACTTGCAAGTCGAGCCAGATGTAGACTCAAAAATACTTTGCAATTTATCTTAGGTCTCACGATACATTATAGAATTTTGAATACTAAGAGCACATCACCAAGTATTTTGCAAGAGGTAATGTCTAAACTGCAAAGTACTGATAACAAGTGCATAAAATTCTTTGGAAAATGTTAAAAAAAGAAAAAGAGTCATCTGCTGCTTCTCTTTCCATTTCTTGATAATTAAGAGTATATAAAACCATGAAAACGATAAACCTAAACAACCCAGTGTTTAAAGTGCTTCTACCAAATGAATGGGTTTCGATTGAGTCACAGACTAACAATATACAAAAAGACTTTGCAACAGCCTATTCATTGTGACTATTTGTACAAAAATCTTCAGTCTTCACAATAAGGATTCAATTACATCTAGAGAACTTGCAACTCTTCACCGACGAGATAAACATGGAAGCAGAATCTCAACAGCACCTAATAACAGAGTAGCAAGGGAGCCAAAAGTAAAACTTCCTTTTGCTTATCCAAATTACAAAAGAGAAAGTAGCAAGACGAGGGCACGAGGCCATGAATGGGCAGCGAGGGATTAGTTATTATGGTTGGCATCAGTCCAACAAGTCATGTGCGTATGTCAAGGCACCAATTCTTTACCAACCCAGTTTTTTTTTTTTGGGCAGATGCCAACCCCAGTTGAAATGCCAAATTTTGATACTATCTGATGTCACTATTACACACTAGCTGCTTAGTCTAAAAATCTAAAACGTTAGCCCAAAAGTAGGACACTGAAGTAGTACTGTCATTTCTTTTGACTGAAAGACGTCATATTCAAGCAGGAACCTTTTGCTTAAAAGCAATCATTAAAAGGATCGACGGATATAATCACATTCCATAAATTCAGTCAAATGGAATTCACGACCGAAAATAAAGGAACTCTTCAAGTAACTAATGCAATGACAATTCTTGATTTGCAAGAATTTAGGAATATTTGAAACTGACCTTGCCATTCCAGCAAGCATGATAGACCTCTCCACAAGAGCCTATTTGAAAGACGATGAAATGGGGTAAAATTTCTGACATAATAAACAGTAAATGCAATTCAATGAGACAACGTTGCACTGCATCCTATGATAACTACTGCAATTATGCTTACATTCGGATTGCCATAGATAACTTTCTATCAGAAGACATGCACTTTTTGTTACGTGGCTAGCTAGCCATCAGCATATTAGGCGGTAAAGTAGTGATAAAGCATATCTCATACTACAAGACAAATGTCACAAAAAATGCAGCAACAGGATCAACATATATGTATTCATAAGTCTTGCTCCCTGAGCTAATATGTGGACCTGCATAAGGACATGAATCTATCCAACCAGTGACCTAATCAAAGTAATACCTAGTCCAAGCCTTTCACCAATGAGCAAATGTTCCCATCGAATCTCATCCCCAGCATCAACATCTATCAACTTCATTTTTTCGATGGAGATGCAATCCTAGATGAAATCAATGAAGTTCTCATTAAGAAGTAGTTTGAGAATACATAAAATTTGCTTCAGAGCACAGCAAATTCGAAAGGCTAAGGGCCCGGCGCGCGACTTGACGCCGATGAGGTCCCGACTTCTTCTTCTCCCTCGTCCTCCTCTGTTCTCTCACTTCTGTCCGCGGGCAGAGAAGCAGAAAGAGAGAGATATGAGAAAATGAGAGTTTCTCGTCGTTTTCTTTCGTGAGAAAATGAGAAGAAAAATGGAGAATGTGCGGTGAAACTGTCGACCGGCAGCGTTTGGATTGGCCGTGGTGTTTTGAGAGAATCGGCGATTTTTTGGACTGAGACGCCCCCGAGAGGGCACTGGCAAAGCCGGCGGACAGTTCTGTGGTAAGAGGAGATCGGCGCGTCGAAGTTATCGAACCATCCATCCCCCCGTCCCTGCCACCCGAAAAAATGATTGGATTACTCGGGCGCCGGTTGGTCGCTAAAAGCCAATTAAAATGGAAGTGCGAAGCGGGGTACGCCGAGGAGCGGGACAACCACCAGCCATCATCATCATCGAGGAGGGTCAATGCTGTTATTATGCTTTGTTCAAAGCACCCAACAAATCCTTTTGTAGATTCCCATCCCGTCTTAATGGTAGGCTTTCCAAAAGCCCTACGTAACAGCACAGAAAACAAAATCAATGAGATACCGAGACAGAAAAACAACTCCATTCCAGGTCAGCCTCCTGTCCCATCGATGCTAACAAATCGACTTTCTGTCTACGAAGTAGCAAGAAAGAAAATATATGGTTTTAAGGAGAACGCCAGGGGTGTTGGGTCGGATTCGGGTCAGGAACAGGACCCGATCGGATCTTTAGGGTTTGGTCTTTGGGCTGAGATGAATTTTGGATGTTGGGCTTATTTTGTTTTCTTGGGCTAGATTTAGTTTATGTGCTTTTTAGGGACTGGTGGGATCCATTTCTTTTCAACTGGACTGGGCCCGCAAATCAGGCCCAGTCCGGCTGGGGTCTCGCTACCCAGGTTGGTGGGCCCGGGCTGCCTTCGACCTCCCTTAATGTAATATTTTATTATCTATATATCAAAATATATTTTAAAAAATTCAAAAAAATCTGAGGTGAGGAAAGGCATTAAAAATAACTGTTGAGTAATTTTCTCCAAAAAAATGTATGAAAAATCCAAAAAAAAAATCTGATCTAAAGGTTTAAATAAAATTAAGTACCAAAAGGGCATTAATTAATTAATTGGTGTAATCAAGTGCTTAATCCTAATTTCTCTGGTTGTACATGAGTAAAATGTTTTTTTTAATATTTTATTTGGATTTCTAATTGATTTACCATAAATTGATTAGCGGCGACTCATAAATGAAATGACTTGCAAGTTAAAAACTCGAACTATAAATCGCAAATCAGCGGGTTTAGGAGAGTCTGACTAAGCTTGGACTTAGCCACCCATTAACCTCTGCGCCCGTAGAAGTGTTCGAAGAGGTCGCAATATGTGCATATCTCCTTTTATTTACCTCATATATGCACTCAACAAAGGAACACTTCAATATGTATTTAGTAATGCCAAAAAAAGAGCAAAATTTTCAATGGGCCAAAGATCAGTTTGTTTTGTTGACTTTTGAGCACTTGTTAGGGAAGTGCTCACACGAAGCACTACGATTTAAGGGCCAAATTAACTAATGAAAAATTCACATAAGTCCACATGATCAAATAAGATATGGTTATTATCAATTACATTATGGAGGAAGTTCCTAAATACGAGCACTCCATTAGTTAGATATTATGAAAAAATAAAATAAATTCTATTGTGCATATAACTGTGAGTCTGAGTCTGTGTCTGGTCCATAATGAAAGGAAAATAATGCAAATCACTGTGGCCAAAAGTAATGGCCGACAAAAATAAAAGCACCCTTTGAACAACACTATCAAATTTTTTAGAATCGTTTTTAGGGATCAGCATCACTAAGGTGGACGGCACCGCACCGCAGACTTTTACATGCTTGATGATGCGATCACATTGGCATCTGTACAATGCTTTCTCAGCAAATGGAAAGGAATAAAGGGGAGGAAAATGCGACAATTGCTTTTGCTTCAAGATTCTTTACTTTGTCCTTTGTTCTTTTTTTTTTTTTTTTTTTTTGTCTTTTCTCTTTGATAAAAAACATTTTATTTTGCGTTTAAAGTCATCAAGTTTTTTTCTGTTTTACTTTTTCAATGATAAAAGGAGGCCACATCAGCTTATCATATAAGCGTTGTTTGCCACATAATCGATGAAGAGTTCATTTTATTGGTTAAAGTGAAATTATTTTTATTCCTTTCATGTAGATACATGATTTTTTTTTATTGATTTGGCCTGAACTTCAAATGATATCTATCTACATCTTATGTGCTATTGGCATTTGAATCACATTCAGCCACCCTCCTTATTAAAATATATACACGAAAAATAAAATTAGGAAGAATAAACAAAAAATGGGTATAATAACTGCAACATAAACTCGTTTCAGTGGCACCAATATTGGTCTCTCTAAGCTTTTATATGTCTGTTAAATGGTAATTGTATGACATCATGTTTAACTATCTTCTTATTGGTACCCTAATATGTGACTTAAAAATATTTGGTAAACTTGGAAAATTAGCAAGTCTCCGCGCACTTTTATTAAGACAATTCAGCCTATGACAATTGATAGGGAAAAAAAAAAGATTTCTACTCATTGGAGAACATCTACATGTGAATTCACACATAAAATTTTCAAAATTATCATCACATATAGTACTTATTTTTCTTTCTTCATTCTTTATTCAAACAGTGATTTTCAATGGTTGGACCAGTTGAACTGATGGAATTGGTTACTGACCCTCGCTCCTATTGAACCTCTAATATCGTTTTCAAAGCATTACCTCTAAATGGTGGACTAAAAATCATCATTTTTTTTTTTTTTTTTAAAGATGGGCATGTGGAAATCTTTAATTAAGGGCCGTCAACTTTGGTTTATACATCTATCTATAGATTTTCTTTAATGGACAACCTTATTCTTACTTTAATAAAATTCCATCTACTTTATTTGAAGAAAGTGCAAGTGAATATGGAGAATATATCCATGTGAAAATGGATATGGTTGCTTTAAACCTGATTCGTCCTTTTCCTAGAATTCCTTCTTCGTCCTTTTAAACATGGAGAGAGAGAGAGAGAGAGTCCCATGCCAACACATGCTCACCAAACTTCCTTGATTCGATAACATATTTTATCAAATAAAATTTATCATATTTTATGTAAAGGGCTATATTTTTCTCCATCCTTAATTAAAAGCAACTTTATCAAACCATAATTTTGATTGGTGGATTACAAATTATAGACATCACCCACATACAAAGATAAGTGTGGATGATATACATGTTTAAAAAAACTCAGTGACCATTACAAACTTGTTGAACTAAAAGAAAAAATAAATTAAAATGCATATCTTCTTCTTGAACAAGAGATTTTAGTAAGCATCATTGAGCTCAAGGAAGTGTCATTTGGTTCATAGGAAATCATCCATAGTATCAAGTTTTCTCGATAAGTAGCACCTGTACTATATTTATGGTGTCAATCACAAAACAAGGGATGCCCATGGTCGCAGATGCATCTCCTAACTTTTTACTAAGAAATCAATTTTCTTATCACAAGCACAAAATCAGGGACAAAAAAAAAAAAAGAAATTTATCCAAGGAGGATTTGTAAATTTATCTTCCAAAGTTGATGGACATTTGAGAGAAAATCAAAAGGGACAATCTATTTTGACAAAAGGCAGATAAAAATTTGATCAGAATCTATTAAATCCTTCAAAACGTATGTACCAAAAACTCAAATTGCTATCAATCGCTCCAAAGTGTAAGAGTTTTCCTTTTATGTGGACTAAATTAATTGACGTTGTTATTTACCGTTTAACGTTTATCATTTTACGGGGTTTGGTCTAAAGTGAGATACAAGGTTTCTTTAGGGATAAGTGCATTGGAAGTCCTAAAATTTGTCATGAAAATACAATTAAGTCCTAAAACTTTCAAAAAGTGCAATTAAGTCTTAAAACTTGTCACAAAGTGCAACTAAGTCCTAAAATTTTCAAAAAGTGCAATCAAGTCCTAAAACTTATCAAAATGGTTTAATCAAAGTACTTCCATGGAATGCACTTTTTGAAAATCTTAGGACTCGGTTGCACTTTCAAGACAAATTTTAGGACTTTATTGAACCTTTTGAAAGTTTTAGGACTTGATTGAACTTTCATGATAAGTTTTAGGACTTAATTGCACTTTTTAAAAGTCTTAAGACTCAATTGCATTTTCATGATAAGTTTTAGGACTTCTAATGCACATATCATATTTCTTAATTAGTCTAATATGGGGTTGGCTAGTGTGGGCCGAGTTGAGCCTGGCCCGTAATGAGGGGGACTGGCTGGAAACTCTATAAATAGTGCTCAAGTCTCTCCTCTAACCCTAATCTCACATATCCTCACCTAAGGGGCGTTATTCTAATACTAATCGTAAGGGGCCGCCTCATTGAGCCAGTGACTCGGAGGGCAATAGAGGAGAAGGATTTGATGCGTGGATAAACCCCTTGAGTGTGGGCAATCCCTTTCCACTTCCGCTTTCAAGAACGAGATCCTAAAACAGGTACGTTAATTTTTACTCTTGGGTGTGTATTCTTGTTCTGGTTATGGAGATCTTGGGGTTGCGCAATTTGCGTCCTACATGTGGTATCAGAGGGACCTTAACAAGACCCTGGTATCCAAGTCAAACTCACTACTGTGACTAATGCTATTCCAGGCGATGTAAGTCTGCTCCGACCGCTCCAATTCACGGGGATACACGATGTTTGGGAACACTTGAACAGCATAACCCAGCGACACCGAAAATGTGAGATGATGTGCCTGGTCAAAACAGATCGATCGTTGCAAAAAGCTCCAAGGTTCTAACTTCATAACCTTCGTAAATAGCTTCAAGCTCTCCAAAGAGCTCAACCCCGGATAGAATGGATTCACAACTTCCAAATGGTGAATTGAGACAAAGGGCGCAATTGGATGAGACAACATAAGACCTTGCGCATTACCATGGATATCCCACTGGTGGAAGCTGCTTTCCCTCATCAGGGGAATGCCAATTTCGGAAATGCAAGCGTGAAGCCTATCATCACTACCATAGAGCTTGGGGTACCTCTCCAGACATTCATCTTGAATTTTCGACAATGCCTCGGCCAATGCATAGCTAATCGCAATCCCGCCGCCGCCATACGCCATATTGTGGCTAAAGTAAGTGTTCGCCGAGTGACTCTCTGAGGGAGCGCTGATGTAAACCATCTCAGACCAGTCGACAAACCACCATCTTCAATGTCGATAACCTCGTGGCTGTTCTCAACAAGTATGACTGGTCTAAGATGGTTTACATCGGCATTGAAGAGTCACTCGGCGAACACTTACTTTAGCCACAATATGGCGTATGGCGGCGGCGGGATTGCGATTAGCTATGCATTGGCCGAGGCATTGTCGAAAATTCAAGATGAATGTCTGGAGAGGTACCCCAAGCTGTATGGTAGTGATGATAGGCTTCACGCTTGCATTTCCGAAATTGGCTTTCCCCTGACGAGGGAAAGCGGCTTCCACCAATGGGATATCCATGGTAATGCGCACGGTCTTCTATTGTGTTGACACCTAAATTTTTGGGGTTGATTTTTGCTAAAAAATAAAAAATAAAAAATCACATGGCATGTAGTTTAGGAAAATTTTATTTCTTGTTAAGATTTTTTTTATAGATTTGGGAAATATACATTCGGATATGCATTTTTTGCGCGAGAGGGGAAATTTTTTGATCAAATATTCCAAAATATTGCGCGAGGTGAAATGATATATTCAATGGAATTTCACACCAACAAAATTGGCAATGAAATATACCAAGAAGATACGTTCTTTTGGTGTATAAAAGGGAGTCACGTACGGTGGACAAAGGGGGCTTCCTTTCGTTCAAAAATTTTGAGAGTTTGAGTGGAATTTCGAAAAAAGCAAAAAGGGACGAGAGTGTTGCCGTCCACGGGGGTTCTGCCGAATGAGTTTTGGTGAAAAAAAACAAAGTCAAAAAGCTAGTGGAAGCAGACAAGAGAGAGAGGGGGAAGTGACGTGAGGGGAGCAGAAGTCAGAGAAAAAAACAAAAAAGATGAAGCACAATTACTGTTCTTCTTCTTCACGGTAACCCCCCTTACACCGCGCTGCAAAGTCCCTCGCCGGCCACCTCCGTGCTCGTCCTGTAGCACCCGCGAGCCCCCATCGCAGCCGCCATAGTAGATCGCAACGCCTGCCGAGCCGAGATCCCTGCAGCAGCTCAACCACACCATCGCCGATCCGCCTCCATCGCAGCTGCCCCGCAACCTGCGAGAGCACCCCCGACGCTCTCGAAGCCCACGCCGATCCGAGATCTGTCGTTCGCCGGGCTCCTCAGCCGCAACACCACAGCTCGCCTCCTCTGCGCGAGCCCAAGCCGCCGGAGTCCCACTTGCAGAACCAGACGCCGGCCCCTCAGCCCGAGCCGAGTTGAGCCGCTCCACCCACAGCCCGACGCCAATCTCTGCCTCCTGTGCAAACCGCGACACTGGCAGCCCGACGAAGCCACCACCGGCTACTGCCACCCCTCATTGGAGCTCCGGTGACCCGCTACCCTTGGTGACCTGTCGCCCTTGGAGACCCACCCACAATCCGTGCGTTGGTGAAAAAGAAAAGAAAAAAAAACACAAAGGAAAAATTGAATTTAGGTAGCTTTCCTTTTATTTATTTACTTTAGCTTATTTTTATTGTTTTATTGTTATTTTATTCTTGTCAACAACATTAGGCTTTGATATGTGATTGGAAATTCCAATTTATCCCCTAATTCGCAACCGCGCCGATTTTTTATTTCGTCTATAAGGCTTTAGACCAAGTAATTAATCATGCGGGAATAAAATTGATATTTTGATCTTTAAGGCTTAAGATCAATTTGTCGATTTTACTAGCGAAATATTGCCCCTTGATTTGAACGATGTGTGATATTTATGGATAATTTTGGATGGTCTTGATTGCTTTATTTATATTGAAATATGTCTGAGTTAGAATATTGCATGTTTAGGGTTATTTGCACATTTAGGTTAAGCATTCTAATTATCATGGATCTTCAAAAAAAAATTAAAAAAATCAATTAATTTAGATCGCATGTTTAATTATTAGGAATTGTTAATTTCGAAATAAATAAAAAAACACAAAAAATGTTGAATTAGGATTAGGTTTGTTCAGTGTCATGCAGATCTAGAATAAGAATTTTATTTTTGAATCGTGAAAAAAGAAAACAAAAAGAAAGCATATAGAATGTTAGTTTTACTTGATTTGCATGTTAAATTTTAATTTCGAAATTAATAAAAAAAACAACAAAAATCATCATGCATATAGGATTAGGGCATATTCTGCACGTCATTGCATTTTAGGGATTAGGTCATATTTTGCACATCATTGCATTTTAGGGTAAAGTTGCACGTAGCTTAACTCTAGATGTTAGTTCTTTTTAATTCATTATAAGTTTAGATAATATTAGATAGATGGCATTTTAGGACCATTTAGGTTAAGATAATATTTTAGTTTAAATTAGGATTTTGGCTCAACCTAATTCCTAATTTAAATTAAATAGGATCTTAACCTAGTTAGATAATTTTTGCATTGACCTAATTTCAAATTTCATAAAAAAATCCAGAAAAAGTCTTAGGTAAGTTACTTCCATTTTTTAGGATAAATTGCAATTTCAAGGAAAAAAGTAAAAAAAATGTCTTGAACTCATCATTTAGGATCAGATTAATTGAAATGCACGTCACTTAGCTTTTTAGGCCCATTTAATTAGAAATTGCCTGTCAATAGAATTAGGCTATTTAGATTGTATTTAATTATTGCATTTCTTTAGGATTTATTTTACTCATGTCATATAGTTTAAGTCATGTTGCCACGTCATATTAGATTATTAGCATGCATTGCATATAGAATAAGTTCTCATTAAATAAAGTGAAAACAAAAAAAGAAAAAAAAATTGCGTGTTAATTAGAAATAATATCTAGGATTGATGATGTGAATTCTGATCCAACGATGCAGATGCTTTCGTTGTCACAAGGTAAGTCTCTTAACCTTATTCATTGTTTTATTGGGTGTTAAATTGGTGGATTGCGCACCCGCATGACCACCTCACATATTATGGAGATAATTAAAATCAATTCAAGCTGCCTACTAAATATTTTTTTCAAAATAAAAGAATGGTACCGAAAGGGCGTTAGAGGAATCTAGCATAACCAAGTCCTCGTATCTAGAATCTCTGGTTCGCAGGAGTAAAGTAAATCTCTCATTACTTTACTTGGGTTTCTAATCGACCCACCAAAAATAGATTAGTGGCGACTCTTAGTTAAAAATCAATTGCATGCTAAGAACTCAAACCTAAAGTCGCGAATTGGTACGGGCTTGGGAGAGTCCGAGTTAAGTCTAAGCTTAACAATCTATTAGCCAAACCCTAGGTGGTTCACACCCGAAAAATTGGACGCAACAGCTTGGCGACTCCGCTGGGGACTTAAGTTAAAACTCTTAGTGGACTTAGGCCAAATTTTCTTTTCTTTTGAAAAATGTTTTTGTTTAGCAGCGAGGATCCCAGGTACGTCCCTAATATTTAAGGTGTTAAATGTTTTTGCAGATTGGGAGGTATAAGGGGAAGTGTTTGCTGACCTTTGTTTTGCAGGGAGGTGTAGGAATGAATGGTTTATTTTTATGTATGAAGTGTTGCTTGATATAAACTGTTGTGCATGCTTTGCATTTAGCACTACACTATTGCACACACAACCTGCCACCGGACCTGGGCCGCACTAGGATATTTATGATGGTATTGAGTTGGATACGACTTCGACCGCGAGGCCGCATAGTAGAGGTTGCCCAACTCAATCCCGAAAGTTTCTTTCTTGGTGTCAAGAATGTTTACCTCTGCCCGCGAGGCTGCGTCGCATTGGGGTATCATTCTTGACCGAGCTGGAGTTAGAAGGGCTTGACTTAGTATGCGAACTAAGTCATCCCACCCTTTTAGCTCCACCTTGCTTAGCCTTCCTAGTTAGAAATCGAACCTCACGTTTCATGCGCTTGTCTATGTGGTTGCTTTAATTGCCCTGTGAAGTAATTTTTCTACCCCTTACTCTTGCAATTTACTTATTGTATCTCGTCTTTCTTTCGTCGGTCCATGACATTAGGTTGGTCGAATCTTGGTTTATAAACAATGGGAAGATCCAACATTCGATTCGTGCCTGCACCAAAGGTTGAACTTAAATCATGGTGGGATCGTCTGGGCTATGATGGCCAAAGCTATGTTGAAAGTAGACTGGGTCGCCTTACTCCCCTTCTCGACATCGATGTTCAAAGTGGCGTCATGCAAGCACTCGCTCATTTCTAGTGCCCCCAAACATCAACATTTATATTTGGTAAGCATGAGCTCACCCCGACCTTGGAGGAATATAGCATCGCCATAGGAAAACCTTTGGAATTGGATCTAATAAACCCACCTCTTGGAATAAAACTTGAATCAATTTTGTCTGATTTTCTTAGGATGGATGAGGATCAAATTAAAAGAGTGCTAAAAGATAATTGTCTTGCATGTCCTTTTTCCTTCCTAGATCAAAGTTTTGCTAATGCAGACCCTCTTTTGGAAAGCAAGATCTTCATCTTAGCCTTTTTCGGGTTTATTATTTTTCCTCTTCGCAAAGGCGCTATTAATCCTGCTATTATATGGGTTGTCAAACAAGTGTGTGCTGGGGTTGGTTTTGTCAATACCATTCTAGCTGAAACATTTTTGTCACTTACCAGATTTAAGGAAGATGAGGATAAAACTTTTCATGCACCAATTGAACTCTTACAAATATGGTTCTTTTCTCACATGAGAAAGATCGACATTCACATGCATATTATTAATGTTACTGATTCTCATCATCCCATTGAGGTATTCAAAAAGTATCAGGATCGAACTCCAAATCTTTCTTACTCAAAATGGATCAAATTGTTGAAAAATTCCAATACCAAGAGTTTTCTATGGCATGCTAAATGGTTCCAAGTCTCCGAGGCACGTCTCTCTCATGGCGATGATGAGCCGATTCCACTATTGGGGATTACCGGTGCCGCTTCCTACTATCCACTCCGAGTGGCCCGTCAATATCGAGTTTTGCAGGACCTGCCACCCCCTCTCAAGCTTGGTTTGTTCCAAATTCAATTCACTACCAAAGATGGTGATTATAAGAGATGGCTCCACTGCATCGAACAAGCCTGGCTCGCATGTCGCAAACAAAAGTTGAACCTGCCCGAGGATGAGCTTGAAGGGAAGGAAAAGGTTTACCATGCCACTACTCGATACATCCGTCGGCACAAAATTCCAATCGAGTATCTCCTAAAGGTGCCGGATGTGACTGAGAGGCCCACTCGACAAGCGGAGCTTAATCGTCACAAGAGGAAGATTGAGCAACTTGAGAAGCAAGCCAAGAAGGATGCCAAAGAGAAGAAGCAATTACGTCGAGCATTGGCTTCCCATTTGTTTATGGATCGGGCTAAATAAAGTGGCTTGAGTCAATTTAGTCTTTCTACTTTAGCTTAATGTCTAGGAAGATGAGTCATTTACTTTATTTATCAAGAACTTTTCGAATGTCATTGTCACTCAATTCCATTAATAAAAGCAGTTAGATTTCGTCATGGACCAGCATGTTTTATATTAAAATGCTTATGTGTATTCATGTTTTATTAATTTAGGTGGTAACGGATCCTCCACGCTCCCCCATCATTACACGATCGAGAGCAAAAATGGCCGACCAGAATGAAATGCGTGATCGCATGGTTGCCATGGAAGATCAACTTAAGCAGTTACTTATCTCGATGCAGTCTATGACGGATCAAGTAAAATCCCTCCAAGTAAGTCAGGCTCTTGCACCGGCCCTTGCTGAAATAGTAACACCAAAGCAGACGAACAAGGCCCAAGTGGGTGATGACAACATGCCTGATTTGGAGGATGACCCGTTGTTCGTTACCAACGAAAAGACTAAGCCTGCTAATAACGCCCCTAAAGCAGAGCAGGATGAACGCTTCGTCAAACTTGAGGAGAAATTGAAACAATTGCAAGAGTCGCAGAATTCGCTCCCGTTTGACTTGTCAGTTTATGATAAGGTCAAAATGCCGAAGAAGTTTAAGGTGCCGGAGTTTGAGAAGTATGATGGTACTTCCTGTCCAAAAGTTCATTTGCGGATGTACCACGTACGCATGGCCCAATATGTCAAGAACGAGCCTCTCATGATCCAGTTGTTTCATGCGAGCTTGACTGGGCCCGCCCTCAACTGGTTCGTAATGAAGAATATAAATCTTCTCGACACTTGGAGTGAAGTAGCTGACGCCTTCCTAACGCAGTATAAGTTCAAGATGGATATTGCACCCTCCCGGGAGGATCTTGAGCAGATGGAAAAGAAGAGGAGCGAGTCATTTAAAGAATACGCTGTGAGATGGAGGAACCTAGTGGCCCAAATCACTCCTGAGCCTACTAACAAGGAGTTGATGAAGTTGTTTGTGAAGACCCTCCCGTCTGAGTCTCGTAACCGGATGGCGAGCACGTATATCGAGAGTTTCAACCAGCTGATTCCTGTGGGAGAACAAGTCGAGATGGGGATAAGGGAAGGATGGTTTACTAAACCGTCAAGTAAGAGGTTCTCTGCCAAAAAAGAGAAAGAAGCTGTTGAAGACGTGAATATGGCTTATAGTCAAGAAAGCACCAACCGTGGCCCAATCGTCCAAATCAATGCAAGGCAGCAGCAAACCGCTGGTCGTCAATCATTTGCAAACGATAGAAGGGAGTTCACTCCTCTCCCTGGATCTCCATCTCAGGTGTTGGCAATCTTAAGAAAGAAAAGTTTGCTTACTAGCGAACCAAAGCACCCTAACCGCGAAACCCTTCGTAGTTATGATCCAACAAAGAAATGTGATTACCATAGTGGGGAATTGGGGCATTCAACTGATGAGTGTTTCACCCTCAAGCACAAGATCCAAAACCTCCTGGACACGAAGGCCTTTTCATGCCAAACCGCTCGGCCGAATGTCCAGAAGAATCAGCTACCGGAACATGAGGGTATGGTTAATGCTATCCTGGAACCAGACGTTGAATTCGAATCGAGTTATCACTCAATTGATGCATCTCGAGACTCACCACCACCCACTCCTGAAGTTTCAAATGCTACCTTTATGATGGAAGGGGTCATGGATGGGGATGATTTTGTTCCTGATAGTGGCCTTGGAAGGAATGGTCAAGGTATTCAAAGTCCCAATGAAGCCATTCAGAGGTCCCATGCTGCTGGAAGAGGGGGACAAAATCCTGGAGGACGAAGACAAGAAGGACAAAACCTAGCACCTAACCAAAGACAAGGAAGGCAAAAACCATTGCCCCCAAGCATTCATGAGACATTCCCTGCTCCTCTGATAATGATGCAGGATGAGGCGGGAGTGATAGACACCCTGGGGCAACCAAGTGGAAAGTTTGACTATCTAGTGAAGTATTATGCTCCTCTCAGTTTCTACATTGATCCCCGCAGCATTGTCCCAGATGGATGGGGTGGCATGGATGATCCGACACCCCCGAAGACCAAGGACCCTAATGACGTGCTGGAAGGAGTTACCAGTTTATTTGATGACATCGTCATTGGAGTCATTGATGAAGGATCTCCAGAAGAAATGGGCCCCGGCCCACAAGAGTAACTCATTTATCGCTTTCTCACATTCCCCTGCATGGGAATTTTCATTGCTTTCTAGGAATAATTATCTCTATCTAGCGATTGTTTTCGCTTTCTTTTTAGGATTTGGATTCGCATTTTCCAAATGTAATTGATTGATGAATATCAATAAAATTACAAGTTTTATTTTGAGGGCATAATGAGGTACACCAAACCAGCCCGGTGATGATATCCAACCGATGAACAAAAAAAGAAAAATCCAAGGAGAATTCTGAGGCCTGGTTTTCATCATGCTTCCTCGTGTCAAAATGTTTTAAAAAAAAATGCTTTTCAAAACTCTTTCAAAAAAAAAATCTTTCAAAAAATATACAAATTACTTTGTTTGTTTTTCTGATTTACCTACTTCCTGTTTCAGGGTTAATCTTATAGCATGTAAGGATGCGGAAATGGTCCAATCCAATTCTAAATCCTAGGGGCATGTAAAGATGTGGAAGTGGTGAATTTTCTGGAGGTGCTTTAATCTTGGCAGAAAAGGATGGTCGTGAATTTTCCGCTCTAGTCAAGAAGTATTATCCATGATTGAATTTGTCGTGTCATATTTTGAACTGCAAGCACTTTTTATGATGAATAAATTGCAAATTCAAATTTTGCATGTTTTCCATAATGAATTGCGTGAAAAAAATTGAATGTGTTAAATGGGACACCTTGGAATGATGAAAGGCAAACCTTATTCCATACACTATTCCATACACTAATCCCCGGTGAGTTGTGCGAAAAAATTCCATGCCCGCAAGGAAAATGGCGGTCTCGCAAATGGTACGTTATCCGAAGTAATGAGAGGCAATTTCTTTCTCTACCCAAAACACTACGGGTATATCCATTGTTTAGCCCTTTGAGCCCACACACATGAAGAACTTTTAAATTACCCCTGTCAAGGATCATCCCACATTGGGACTAATTTGAAATCAAAGGTAGGAATTTTCTTACTCACACTTGCGTCAATTTTCGGATATTGTTTTCGTAGTGTAACTTGTACGATAATTGAAGTGCCTTAGAATGACGAAGAGCAGTCATTTCTCTATCCTATACACTTTTATCCGTTGTATAGCCCACTTGAGCCTGCAATTTCCTTTCATATTAAACCCAGTTGGTGATCATCCCCCACACTGGGGCAAGGCAAAAACATTCAAGTGGCATGAACTAGAATGCCGACAAAAATGAAGATTTTGTCCAAAGAAAAAGTGCAAAATGGGGCATGAAAAAGCAATGTGCCTAGTAAAAGCAAGGCCAATGCCAAAAAAAAAAAAAAAAAATCAAACACCTGATATGGTGAGTTGTACCATGAAGAAGGCGGTACTTAAAAAAGAAAGAGAAAGAAAAAAGCTCAAATGCCGTTGCAATCAATGAGTGCAAAGAAAATCTTCAACATTGAAGAAGAAAATTGGTAAGAATGTCAAGATGATCACCAACTTTACCCTCTAAACACTTTTTGAGCCTAATGATCCTTTCGTTTCTTAACCCATGAATCAAGCTTACGTTACGTCCCTTGCAAAGTCTCTTCAGATTAGGGCACTTTAATTAGCGTAAAGGTTCATATGTTCGAAAGCATCGCTCGAAGAAGTGTGAGTAAAATAATTTCTGTCTCATTTCTTGTGTTTCTTGACTTGTAAACCCCAAGATGATTGCAGAAAAGCTTGACTCAAAGAGTCCCCTTTATTAAGCCATTGACCAAGCCCACATTACGGTCCCTCTTAAAAGACCTCTCAGATTGGAAAAATCATACCACTTGCGAGATTACTTGGACCCTTGTTTGGCATGATGAAGGTGAGATAGAGTGATTGACAGAATCCTGCATCAAAGGTCAGGATAAAATGGCCATTTTAATGAAGATGAGAGAAAAGTCATTTCAAACCAAAAGATCCCTCATTTGACACATTCATGACACTCATGTGTTTAGAATGGAAATTAGATGATGAAAGATTGATGGAAATTACCATGAACCTCCATTAAATTGATGCGTGTTTATGATTACAAATGCATGTTGCTCCTCCTATGACCATGTTTTGTAGGAGACATATCCCCGAAGATCAGAGATGTTACCAGGTTAGTATATCTCTATCCATACCTTGAATATTTGTCACTGTGCAGGTATTCCATTTTAAGTATATCGACACTCAATTGAGTTGTCCCCAAAGATTTCTCTCCAAGATTCAATCTGATTAAGGCGACCGAAGAATGGTTCGGGTCCTAGTCAAATGATTTCTATCCCAAGGCTGGGCAACCGAAGAATGGTTCAGGTCCTAGCCAAGCGAAACCTCAGTCTAGGTGACCGTAGAATAGTACGGGTCCTGGACATGTAACACCAACTATCTTCATTGAAGGTAAGATCACTTGACATCTCAGTCTGGATCTGGATGTCTTGATTTAAACATTTCACTCTGGGTGTGAATGTTTTTAATCTTTCTCGTTATACCTTAGTCTGGATCTAGGTATTTCGAGTTTAAATCTCTTGACATCTCAGTCTGGATCTGGATGTCTTAATTTAAACATTTCACTCTGGATGTGAATGTTTTTTCATCTTTCTCATTATACCTTAGTATGGATCTAGGTATTTCGAGTCTGAAACTCTTGACATCTCAGTCTGGATCTGGATGTCTTGATTTAAACATTTCTTTCTCGTTATACCTTAGTCTAGATCTAGGTATTTCAAGTCCAAAACTCTTGATATCTCAGTCAGGATTTGGGTGTCTTGATTTAAGTTTTTCATCTTTCTCGTTATACCTTAGTTTGGATCTAGGTATTTTGAGTTCAAAACTCTTGACATCTCAGTCAGGATCTGGATGTCTTGATTTAAGTTTTTCATCTTTCTCATTATACCTTAGTCTGGATCTAGGTATTTCGAGTCCAAAACTCTTAACATCTCAGTCAGGATCTGGGTGTCTTGATTTAAACTTTTCATCTTTCTCGTTATACCTTAGCCAGGATCTAGGTATTTCAAGCCCAAAAACTCTTGACATCTTAGTCTGGACCTGGATGTCTTGATTTTAACATTTAACTTTGTATGTGAATTTTCAATTTATTACCTGTTAGGCTTTTCAAGGAACTTGAGTGAGAATTGGGTACTTGTGAAGCAAATGGGTATTTATCTTGTACCTCAAGATGCTCTACAACACTGATTGATGAGCAATTACAGGTACATTATTTCCTTTCGCATCATGCATTCACATTAGCATTTCCATGCATCATATAAATTGCATTAAAAAATGGAATTCATTTTCCAACAAAAAATCATTCGATGCATAAGCATGACTAAAATTTAGGTCTCAATTTGTCTTTGAAGGCAACCTCTGCGAGCTCACCTTCAAAGAGGGGCAGCTGTTGACACCTAAATTTTTGGGGTTGATTTTTGTTAAAAAATAAGAAATAAAAAATCACATGGCATGTAGTTTAGGAAAATTTTATTTCTTGTTAAGATTTTTTTTTTATAGATTTGGGAAATATACATTTGGATATGCATTTTTTGCGCGAGAGGGGAAATTTTTTGATCAAATATTCCAAAATATTGCGCGAGGTGAAGTGATATATTCAATGGAATTTCACACGAACAAAATTGGCAATGAAATATACCAAGAAGATACGTTCTTTTGGTGTATAAAAGGGAGTCACGTACGGTGGACAAAGGGGGGTTCCTTTCGTTCAAAAATTTTGAGAGTTTGAGTGGAATTTCGAAAAAAGCAAAAAGGGACGAGAGTGTTGCCGTCCACGGGGGTTTTGCCGAAGGAGTTTTGTGAAAAAAAAAAAAAAAAAAACAAAGTCAAAAAGCTAGTGGAAGCAAACAAGAGAGAGAGAGAGAGGGAAGTGACGTGAGGGGAGCAGAAGTCAGAGAAAAAAACAAAAAAGATGAAGCACAATTACTGTTCTTCTTCTTCACAGTGACCCCCCTTGCAGCGCGCTGCAGCGTCCCTCGCCGGCCACCTCCGTGCTCGTCTTGTAGCACCCACGAGCCCCCATCATAGCCGCCATAGTAGATCACAACGCCTGCCGAGCCGAGATCCCTGCAGCAGCTCAACCACACCATCGCCGATCCGCCTCCATCGTAGTTGCCCTGCAACCCGCGAGCGCACCCCCGACGCTCTCGAAGCCCGCGCCGGTCCGAGATCTGTCGTTCGCCGGGCTCCTCAGCCGCAACGCCACAACTCGCCTCCTCTGCGCGAGCCCAAGCCGCCGGAGCCCCACTTGCAGAACCAGACGCCGGCCCCTCAGCCCGGGCCAAGTTGAGCCGCTCCACCCACAGCCCGACGCCGATCTCTGCCTCCTGTACAAACCGCGACACCGGTAGCCCGACGAAGCCACCACCAGCTACTGCCGCCCCTCATGAGAGCTCCGGTGACCCGCTGCCCTTGGTGACCTGTCGCCCTTGGAGACCCACCCATAATCCGTGCGTTGGTGAAAAAGAAAAGAAAAAAAAAAAAGCAAAAAGGAAAAATTGAATTTAGGTAGCTTTCCTTTTATTTATTTACTTTAGCTTATTTTTATTTTTTTATTCTTATTTTATTCTTGTTAACAACATTAGGCTTTGATATGTGATTGGAAATTCCAATTTATCCCCTAATTCGCAACCGCGCCGATTTTTTATTTCGTCTATAAGGCTTTAGATGAAGTAATTAATCATGCGGAAATAAAATTTGATATTTTGATCTTTAAGGCTTAAGATCACTTTATCGATTTTACTAGCAAAATATTGCCCCTTGATTTGAACGATGTGTGATATTTCTGGATAATTTTGGATGGTCTTGATTGCTTTATTTATATTGAAATATGTCTGAGTTAGAATATTGCATGTTTAGGGTTATTTGCACATTTAGGCTAAGCATTCTAATTATCATGAATTTTCAAAAAAAAATTAAAAAAATCAATTAATTTAGATCGCATGTTTAATTATTAGGAATTGTTAATTTCGAAATTAAAAAAAAAACACAAAAAATGTTGAATTAGGATTAGGTTTGTTCATTGTCATGCACATCTAGAATAAGAATTTTATTTTTGAATCATGAAAAAAGAAAACAAAAAGAAAGCATATAGAATGTTAGTTTTACTTGATTTGCATGTTAAATTTTAATTTCGAAATTAATAAAAAAAACAACAAAAATCATCATGCATATAGGACTAGGGCATATTCTGCACGTCATTGCATTTTAGGGATTAGGTCATACTTTGCACGTCATTGCATTTTAGGGTAAAGTTGCACGTAGCTTAACTCTAGATGTTAGTTCTTTTTAATTCATTATAAGTTTAGATAATATTAGATAGATGGCATTTTAGGACCATTTAGGTTAAGATAATATTTTATTTTAAATTAAGATTTTGGCTCAACCTAATTCCTAATTTAAATTAAATAGGATCTTAACCTAGTTAGATAATTTTTGCATTGACCTAATTTCAAATTTCATAAAAAATCCAGAAAAAGTCTTAGGATAAGTTACTTCCATTTTTTAGGATAAATTGCAATTTCAAGGAAAAAAAGTAAAAAAAAAAAAAAATGTCTTGAACTCATCATCTAGGATCAGATTAATTGAAATGCACGTCACTTAGCATTTTAGGCCCATTTAATTAGAAATTGCCTGTCAATAGAATTAGGCCATTTAGATTGCATTTAATTATTGCATTTCTTTAGGATTTATTTGACTCATGTCATACAGTTTAAGTCATGTTGCCACGTCATATTAGATTATTAGCATGCATTGCATATAGAATAAGTTCTCATTAAATAAAGTGAAAACAAAAAAAAATTTCGTGTTAATTAGAAATAATATCTAGGATTGATGATGTGAATTCTGATCTAACGATGCAGATGCTTTCGTTGTCACAAGGTAAGTCCCTTAAATTGGTGGATTGTGCACCCGCATGATCACCTCACATATTAGGGAGATAATTAAAATCAATTCAAGCTGCCTACTAAACATTTTTTTCAAAATAAAAGAATGGTACCGAAAGGGCGTTAGAGGAATCTAGCGTAATCAAGTCCCCATATCTAGAATCTCTGGTTCGCAGGAGTAAAGTAAATCTCCCATTACTTTACTTGGGTTTCTAATCGACCCACCAAAAATAGATTAGTGGCGACTCCTAGTTAAAAATCAATTGCATGCTAAGAACTCAAACCTAAAGTCACGAATTGGTATGGGCTTGGGAGAGTCTGAGTTAAGTCTAGGCTTAACAATCCATTAGCCAAACCCTAGGTGGTTCACACCCGAAAAATTGGTCGCGACATGTCGTCTCATCCAATTGCGCCCTTTTTCTCAATTCACCATTTGGAAGCTGTGGATCCATTCTATCCGGGGTTGAGCTCTTTGGAGAGCTTGAAGCTATTTACGAAGGCTATGAAGTTAGAACCTAGGAGCTTTTTGCAGCCCTAATGTAAGAGTTTTCCTTTTATGTGAACTAAATTAATTGACGTTGTTATTTACCGTTTAACGTTTATCGTTTTACGGGGTTTGGTCTAAGGTGAAATAGAAAGTTTCTTAATTAGTCTAATATGGGGCTGGCTAGTGTGGGCCGAGTTGAGCCTAGCCCGTAATGAGGAGGACTGGCTGAAAACTCTATAAATAGTGCTCAAGTCTCTCCTCTAACCCTAATCTCACATATCCTCACCTAAGGGGCGTTATTCTAACGCTAATCGTGAGAGGCCGCCTCATTGAGCCAGTGACTCGGAGGGCAATAGAAGAGAAGGATTTGATGCATGGATAAACCCCTTAAGTGTAGGCAATCCCTTTCCACTTCCACTTTCAAGAACGAGATCCTAAAACAGGTGCGTTAATTTTCTACTCTTGGGTGTGTGTTCTTGTTCTAATTATGGAGATCTTGGGGTTGCGCAATTTGCGTCCTACACAAAGTTCCATACCTCGCCTCGCAAAGTGCACGAAGTGGAGGTTCAACAGAGTGCGAACTTATGCGAAGCTAACTGTGGAGAAAAATAAAAGACGAATGCTAGCAGGGGATGTTGAAGAAAAATCCCTTGGAGTTTTAAAGTTGACAAAACAGCCTCAACAGTGCAGTCTAAGGACTCCAAGACTCAGTCGGCTACGTCTGAAGTTGTCAAGGTCTAAAGGTTTTCAAAGACAGTCGGACCCAGAATTTCGGTCTGAAGTTTTTCCGTCTCGAAGTCGGTCAAGACTCAGTTTCCGTCTGAAAACCTTCAAGACTCAGTTTCAGTCTGATGACCCTCAAGACCCAAATCTAAGTCTGAAGACAATTCACGATTTTTACAGGCTGGCCACAAGTTATTCTTATAGCTAAGGAAAGTAAGATATTGGATTTCGTATTTCCTAATCTTAACCATGGAATATCTCTGGCTGTGATCAAGAGCTTGGAAGATTTGATTCTTCGGATTTTATCCGTTGAAGATCAAGATTATTTTTGGAAGAATCTAATTTGAGAACTCAAGATCCTGATTGTATGGGCGAACAGGATTGATGAGCTGCTGTCTACTTACGTTTTCGGGACAAAGGAGATCACTTAAATTGATTCAGTCCGACGGGTTGATTGGATGAATGTTTTGGTAAGTGCCGACGGGTATGAAGGCACGGAGACTATTTAAGGTGGATCGACGTTGCTTGGAAACAAGGAGAGACTGGTAGAAAAATCTTGATGTTAGAATCTCCAAAATCACTTGTTCTCTAAAATCTTTCATATTCAAATTGTGTATCAAAGAGAGTGAGATATAGTGCAAAAGCAGCAGAAGGCTGTAGGAGAGACTGTCAATTGAAGAAGTCTAATCCGTCTACTGTAACGGCACTCTTTTGCTGCATAGTGATTACAGCCAGTTGGCTGCCAGCATGGAGAGTGAACGTAGGCTTGGTCTAAGCCGAACCACTATAATCCTTGTGTCAATTCTCTCTTACCCTACTCTATTTACTTTATGAATACGTAATTTGTTTATTATTGATATATCTCTGATATCAACGTATTCCACCGCAAAAGATTCCAAAAGAATTCCGCAACAACCTATTCACCCCCCTCTAGGTTGATTCACTAGCCTATTTCAGGGGAAACTCCTCATGAGCTCCTCCTTCTAACTTCCCCAAACTTCCCTGCACATGTGCTTATCTGTTGTTTCCACTTTCTCGGCTTTTTCGTTCTCTTCTGATAAGTATGAGATCGGCGGCCGGCCACATTTTGTGATGATAATCAAGCTTCTGAATGACTTTTTGGGTGGGTTTTGGTGTTATATCTTAGAAATCCTTACAATAAATATTCGACAAGTAAGACTTTGCTAAGCGGGTCCAATTTCCCGTTTACCCACAACGGAGGAGGCCTCTCCAGCACCAATAAAAACACCAGAATAAGCGGGCAATCGCAACGTAGAATAAAATTGAATCCCGGCCGGGAAGCAAGGACTGCTTTTAATTAGCACGTGTTTTACTAATTAATGAATACTAAAAAAATGATAGCAATCAATAAAAAGTCAACAAAAAAGTTAGCCAATGAATTTTAAAAAGCTGTAAAACAAAAATATGCGTCTTTAATTATTGCTTCACCCAGAAAAATGAGATGCCTACGTATCAAATTAGTATCTAATATACCCAGCCATATTTAGTGATGACGCGGCACCGATGGCAGCCACAACTACATTTCTATTTGCAATTTTAACGGAAGAACTAACTTGAGTAACAAAGCATCTTAGGAAACACATTGGTAAAACAGAAGCATATAGACAATACCGAACACATCAAAAAATTACATCACTGATGTTTTCGTTAGCTTTAAATTTTTGGCACAAATTTTATGAGGAGAAATTTTAAAGAAGTTTTGTTTTGTCGTGGTGTTTCGGTTATCTTTGTCTGATGGTCACTTGCAATCATGGATGTGCGCAAGTTGGACAAAACTAGAGTGATGAATTCTGTCCTCATCATTTCTAAATGTCCTTGACTTTGATTTTGCGTGGCCTCGATTCAGAGGAAGGGATTGTTTTGTCGGTGTTGGAGGGTTTAAAGAAGCAAATTGACTCATCAAAGAAACGCAATCCATCACAAGATCTGGTTGAAGTGCAAGAGGGCTTGGGCTTCACGGAGAGAAACGAGAAATAACGGTGAATTTTAATATTTCTTCCCCAAGAAGGATGAAATACCTCAATATTGTATTAGCATTTAGTGTACCTTTGCTGCGTTTGGTGATGAAAACTAAGACTTCGATGTTGTTAATTTTCATCGCCGGTGTAGCTTCAGCCATTCTTCTCTCTCTCACACACTAAGTGCTTGTGGTTTTTCTTTTTCCTAATAATTTTACCTCATTCAATAGAAAATTTTCCATTCTATCTATAATTTATCCAATTAACATTGAGATGTCATTGACGGCAGACATTTCAGCATTTCGATTTGCAATATAAACAAGAACCACATTGGAAAATAATAGTACATGGACGACATCAAACAAATTGAAAAGGTACGGATACTAGAAATTTCATTTTCTCTAAACCTTACGCAGAAGCTTTATTAATAGATTTTTTTGGATGCTTTCCTCTCTAATCTTCTGCCACCATAGTGGGGCCGCAAGGGAAATAACGTTTTTAAAAAAGTGATCTACAGGTCTCAAAATCTATTCCTCTTTTCACCTGTATCATCTTTTCTAACATTGCATAACTCTCAAAGAGCAGCATGTCAAAAGTTAATTTCCACTATCGACACCTTTAACGGAAGTATTGATTCTTTCCACTAATGGGGAGGGAAGCCAACAGGTTGCCCATCTGCATGATTTGCGTGGCCACCCGATCCTATTCCAAAGACAACTACCAAAATATTTCTGGAGTCTACCATAGGGGTGGTATTCTTGCCAGTTTAGAGGAAAGGATTGTTTTGGTGGTTTTGGACAAAGTAGAGGGCTAAAGAAGTAAATTGCCTCTATAAAGATTGCGTGGATTCCAAGCATACGTGAATCATCCTTTGGGGAAAGAGAAAAGGCAAAAGCTTGTTGAAGTGCCAAGGGCTTGTGCTTTAAGAGGAGAAACACATCGATAAGAACACCATCGCAATCACCAGAAATCACCGAGAGGCTCCTTTTATGTTATGTGAGATTTGCTTTGATAGCTTGAAGCAGAGGCGTGCAGATAATCCTCCGATTGCACCACCTTTCGGGACTCGAACACAAATTGATTTGCTCCAAGGTAATTTATTCTCAAACACAAAACATTTGATTATCACTCGTTGCCAATCATCTAATATCATTTAAAGCATACAAATGTTAGGTGTGAAATTCGCATGTGACTTTTTCGCAATTTTCATTACACATATTACTCATTCTTCTTACCATATTCTTTTTATTCAACTGGTTGGTATAAATTGTTGGATCGGTTGAACCCGGTGGAATAGCATACCGGCCCTCATTCCACAGTTCTATTCCTCGCACATAGAGTGCACGAAGTGAGGATCCGACAGGGTCCAAATTTATGTGAAGCTGAATATTGAGGAAAATAAACGATTACAACAAAAATATAATTGTATGGAAAAAATATATTACGAGATAAGTAAATTGATGTAGTTAAGAATAGAGATAAACATAGATTATAGATTTGTTTGATTATCGAAAGAGAGAGCTCTACAATCCTAAAAAACTGGTATTTATAAACCTAATATTAGTAATAAGCGTTCCCTATACGGACAACGATGGCCCACACAACTCCATTCTTCATTCCTCCTCTTTTGCAACTTCCAGCTTCAAAGGTGAATGCAACTCATCTTGGGCTCCTCACAGTTACTTCTATTATCGTGGCCAAGTTATCCGGACTTTTTGCAATTCGGCCTAGCTTAGTCGACTTGCATATTCAACTTAGCTAGAACGAGGGACCACCATTCTTTTAAAATCTCTCTTTTTTTTTTTTTTTTTTTTTTTTTTCCAAGAAACACTTTTCAATTGGCTGTAACTATCTGCGATTTAAGTATTTCTTTAACCAATTTTTGTGGTGATTTTTCAACGACAAACCCAGTTAACGATGGTGTTTTTTAAACTGCTAAATAGTTAGCACGGTTTATTTCTTTATCAAAACTTAGATAATAATTTACCTCACCATAAAAAATATGTTCCTCTTATGAGTCAAGCTAGACTTGCCCTCGAGCATCAAGTTGAGCCATTGACAATGATGTCATCTCACTCATTTTGAAAAAATATTCATCATGATCCTCCGTTTTTTTCTAAGGTTAAATAACATATTGACATTATTCCCCTAATTTCAGGTCATGAAAGCATTTTGACTAAAAAAGACCTGTATAGTAAATCAATATATAGACCGTTTTCATTCATGAAAAAGTTTCAAGCCAAGTGTTCGTACTCATTATTTTCCAATGGCCAAGATTTTCATAATTCTCTTGAAATATTAAGGTGCTTGGCCGAGTTACCCACCAATTTTTTTTTTCTACAAACATTATATGAAAAACTAGGCGAGTGTAGAGTTAAAGAGGTAAGGGAAGATAGACGGTTAGCCGACTCATAGTGGTTCGACCCAAATCGGCACTACTCCACTGATCGAGACCATTCAGGATTTATGCCCATTCCACTATTTTTGAAACCTCGTACAAAGGTTGGTTTACAATGGAGCCACTACTCCTCTACAAGCAAGGGGAATTCATTTAGAAACAATTTCTCTCGCAAGAAGTTGATTTGCAAAGTGAATACAAGAGAGATTTTGCAAGTATTTTCAATTACACACATGCCCAAGACAATGGCTACCTTAGAAACAATTTCTCTCGCAAGCAGTCCCCGAGCTGTTACTAGCACTTCTAATGACTAATTTTTTCGACCATTGAGACTTTCGAATGTCCACTCAAATTCATACATGGCCAAGAAATCGGCTGAGGTTGAGCGAACAAAATTCAAATTTAAATTGTATAGCCGTTTATTTGGCCAAATCTGGCTGGCTATCTCACCATTACTTAGCCAGGTACCCAGATATGTTTTTAGACAAGCCCGCTCTTCTTTAACCCTTTCCAACTTGCACAAACTTGCAGAAAACATTTCCAGATTATTTTTAACAATTATAAATATACGAAAAAGAGTTTTGGAATCATCAAAATTAATTTAGGATCAATAGTGACAACTTATAAATAAAAGATGCAACTTAAAATTGTTTGACTCCCAAAAATTTAAATATGATAAATGTAACATTTTGACGGTTTAATCTATTGCATGAATTGGAGAAAAAAGAATCTTGTATGTTAGAACAACATATCATGTAATGATTGAGGATTTTGTGATGGGTTGTTTGAGCTTCATCTTCACTAATGAGTAATGATACTAAGGAAAAATGTGATAGACTTGCGAGGATATGACTATATACAAAAATTTGTTTATTAAATCAGGTTTAAGAACCTTTAGCTTTGTTTAAATTATATGAAAAAAAGGTACATGTCCATTTTTCTTAACACGATTGATAGTAAATTCTTGAATTTTCCCATTAAATTGATGCATTTATTTAAATGTAGAATATAATTATGAGGAGCGTGTGTTGATAACCCTCTTATTTATGATGTCATCAGGCCGTCTAATTTGGGCCTGTCCACATGATCCATTTTTTGGTTGATCCTCTTTCCTCTGAAAGTATTATCAATTGCTACGATCCTTTTCTTTACAAGTGTGTAGAGTGAGAATTTTCTTTATCTTCCGCCTCAATTGTGCACTGGATACTCTCCCTCTCACGGGTGAGTTTATTAAACCGGGGCCAATCATTGACAATTGATACATGACCTCTTTTGTGAATCATTAAATACTTCCTTTTATCCCAAGTGTCAATGTGGCATTTGTTTTTTTGCCACATATGTGCATTCAATGAACAAATGCTTCCAAATGGAATTACTAATACTAAAAAGAAGAGATAAGTGTGTTAGAAGTTCTAAAATTTATCATGAAAGAGCAATTGGATCCTAAAATTTTCAAAAAATGAAATCAAGTCCTATAACATATCTTCAAAGTGCAATTGAGTCCTAAAACTTTCAAAAAATACAATTTACAAAATGAGTTGATTGGATCAATTTGACAAGTTTTAGGATTTGATTGTACTTTTTGAAAGTTTTATGACTTAATTACACTTCCGTAACAAGTTTTGAGACTCAATTGAATTTTTGTCACAAGTTGTAGGATTTCTAATGCACTTATCCCTAAAAGAAGGAAAAAAAAAAAGGCAAAATCTATGGGGAGCCATAGATTGGTTTGTTCAGTGGACTTTCAAGCAATTTTTTTTTTTTTTTTTTTTTGGATTTAAGGGAAGTGGTTTAATCACTTCTTGTGAAAAGTGCCAAATTAACTAATAGGAGCTTCACATTCCATATGGTCAAATAAAATAGCCTTGTTATCAATTACAACAATAACGGAAGTTCCTAACTATGAGCCGTTCATCAGCTAGAATTTCATACATAGAGTAATTAAGAAATAAATTTATTTTATTGTGCATACTAATGTGAGAAAATGGACACGTGGACCTCTGGAGTGCCATAAATTGGTACAAAGGGACACTTAAGTGCCAAAAGTTACAAAAAGTATACTTAAGTGTCAAAATCGAATCAAAATAGATCACTTGAGTGCCAATCCGACCAAAACACTAACATGGCGATTTTCCGGCGAGACAAAGAAAAAACGATGTCGTTTTAGTGTTGACGTGGAAAAAAATAATATAAAAATTAATTAAATTAAATTTAAAATTAAATTTATTTAAAACATTTAAAAAATAACAAATTTTAATATTAAAAAATTAAAAAAAAAAAAAAAAAAAAAAAAAAAAAAAAAGCGGGGGAGGGGGCGAGACGGCTAAGGGCTCAGCCCTCAATCGCCGCCACTGCCTCCCCGGCGGCGCCCTAGCTAAGGGGGAAGGGTCGGCGAGGTCGCTGGGCCCCGGCCGGGGCGGTGACCCCCGGTGATCGGTGGCGAGGCTGCGAGCCCTCACCAGATCTGGGCAAGGGTCACGACCCTCGCCCGGATCCGGGTGAGGGTCGACGACCCTCACCTAAATTTGGGGCGAGGGTCGGGGACCCTCGCCCGGCCGGGCCAAGGGTCGCCACCCACCGAGGGATCGTCGGCGACCCTTGGCTCGGCGGCGAGGGCTCACAGGCCCTTGCCGCCGATCGGCAGAGGATCGCCATGCCGGCGACCCCGGCCAACCCTTCCTCCTGGCCAGGGCACCACTAGGGAGGCGGCGGCGGCGGCGGCAAGGGCTGAACCCCTCAACCGTCTCCACCCCCCTTTTAAATTTACATTTATTTTTTTGAATTTTTTAATATTTGTATTTGTATTTTTAAATATTTTAAGTAAATTTAGTTTTAAATTAAATTTAGTTAATTTTTACATTAATTTATTGCCACGTCAATGCAAAAATAACGTCGTTAATGCAAAAATGACGTCGTTTTTGCATTATTTGGCCACGTCAGCGTGTAAAACGGTGTCGTTTTGCACTTATTTCAATGCAAATTGCACACGTCAGCATTTTGGCCGGATTTTGATCGGAGTGGCACTTAAGTATCCATTTCTTTTCGAATGTGGTACTTAAGTGTACTTTTCGTAACTTTTGACACTTAAGTGTCCATTTGTGCCAACTTTTGGCACTTGAAGCATTCTTATGCCTAAGAAAATGTATATTGTGATGATTTAATATTTGTCTCTTTCCACACGTTTGTCAGCAAGGATGGGGAATCCTATGGCTAGCCTTATAACGTATTGCTCATTAATCAAAACTCGTTCTTATGGGAAGGTTTTGAGGAGACAGTCTTAGTTTGCCGGACCCCACCGCACCATAATTTTTACAAAAGCATGGTCATTAGTGAATAATGCCTTTTGATTGAGTTGAAGAAAATAATTTGAAGCATAAGTTAGGAAATGATTACACAATAATTATCTAAAAAATTGTAAACTTATTACAATTGTGTCAATTCAATCCTAATTTTTTTTTCTCTAACCGAGTCCTAAATCTTTTGCATTCATGCTAATTCGGTTCATCCAGCCATGACATGGACACCCGCGGGCTGCTACGACCTGAACACTTTTCAATAATATTTTAGCAAATTTTTTATTTTTTCTTTTTTTAATATTTATTTCTTTTTTTCCTTCCCTTCTCCCCAATATTTTCTCGGTAGACCGGTAACGTGCTGCTTTTCCACGTACGATCATCCGCAAATTGTCCACGTAGACCAGTAACATGCTGCAGCACCGAAGACGTTGTCCCTTTAGGGTACCCAATATTTCTCCTCGCGCTTGGGGGCACTGAGGGCAGTAACTGTACGTTTTCTGTTTTTTAAATGCACTGTGCTTCTCTCTCTCGTCTTCGGTTTTGTTTCGTTGTTCACATTGTTTTATCACTTTGCTCTTCCTTTCTTTTCATACATCGCGAGTGATTTGTTCTGCTCTCTGTTCAGTTTCCTTCGCACGGATTTTCTTTAGCAATTAATCATTGGTGGCAACAACAGACACAAAAGAGGAGGGGAAAAAGTAATTTCTAGACATTAAAGAAGAAATTATGGCCGAGGCATTTGCTAGCTCCGTTGCGTCGAAACTAGGTGAGTGCCTTTTTGCTCCCATTGGACGCCAATTTGGGTACGTGCTGCACTACAAGAGCTACATCGAAGATCTCAAAAATGAAGTTGAGAAGCTGGAGACTGCTAGGGAAAGGGTGCAGCACTCTGTCGATGAAGCCTTGTATGATGGAAAACCTATACAAACTGATATTAAGAATTGGTTGGAAAGCGTGGAGAATAAGGCCAAGGAAGCACGAGATTTGTTAAAACATGGTGAAAGTGCAAAAAATGCTTACTTCCGTGGGTGGCTTCCCAACCCCACGGTACGCCATCCAATTGCCAGAAAGGTGAAGAAGATGACTAAGGTCATTCAAGAACTCCATGATGAAAGTGCAAATAATAACTTCCAGAAGGTCTACTATGAGAATCCTCCAATAGGAATTGTTAGTGCTACAACTTCTGCTGCAAGATCTGTTGACAAGAAAGAAGATGTCCTAGAGTCAAGGGCTTCAATCACAGAGGATATAATGAAGGCTATAACTGATGACAAGATCTGTGTGGTTGGGGTGCATGGACCAGGTGGGGTTGGCAAGTCCAAGCTTTTGGAAGACGTTGAAAAGCAAGTTAAGAAAGAGAAGCTGTTTGATATGGTTGCCGTGGCAAATGTATCACGCAATCTAGATTTAAAAACAATCCGGGGAGAAATTGCTTATGATCTAGGCCTAAAGCTAATGAATGTGGAAACTCCTCGTGGGAGGGCCAAATGTTTGCGTGAGAAGTTAGAGTGTGAACATGAGAAAAAAATTCTCATAATTTTGGATAATTTGTGGAAGAAGCTAGAATTGAAAGATGTTGGAATTCCTTGTGGTGATGATAACAAAGTGAGAGGTTGCAAACTACTACTATCATCTAGAAATGGAGAAGTTTTACACATTGACATGGTCTCTGACCGAATATTCCAACTCAAGGAGCTGGACGATCAGGAAGCAAGAAGACTTTTTGAAAGGATAGTGAGGAACAAAGTTTATGATCCCGAGTTTAGACCCTGGGTAGATGGAGTGGTGAAGAGTTGCGGCGGCTTGCCACTTTTTATAATTTCGTTGGCAAAAAGGTTGAGGAGTGGAAATTTGGCTAGATGGAGGAATGCTTTGACTATAGAAGCGTCTGATTTAAAGTCACTAGTGGAACTAAACTACAAAGACTTAAAAGACGAGAGGATTTAATCGTTGTTCTTGGTTTGTGCTCTATCCCCTAAAATAGGGGAGTTGGATATCTTGGTCTATTGCTTGAGTTTGGGTTTATTTAACAATTTCAGCAGGACCATGCAAGACGCTAGAGACAGGTTGAACATGGATCTAGATTGTCTGCGTGACTCCTCTTTATTACTAGATAGTGATGATTCTAGCGAAAAAAATATAGATAGCGATCAATTTGTAAAAGTCAGAATGCACGACATAGTCGCTGACGTGGCCCTCTCTATTGCTTCCACAGAATGGAAGGCCTTGGTCGGGAGGGAGGATTGTGGGTTTGAAAAATGGTCAAAGGCTGAGCTTAAAGAATGCACTGCGATGTCCTTCCCTTGGGTTGGCATTAATGAGCTTCCTGAAAAATTGGACTGCCCAAACTTGAGGATGTTTCTTTTACTCGAAGACAACCCATCTCTCAAAGTTCCCGAGTCATTTTTTGAATCTATGGAGAAGCTCCAAGTCTTGGAATTAAGTGCAAGATCGGTCACTTCTCTACCTTCGTCGATTGAGTTCCTTGAGAACCTCAAGTCGCTTAGTCTTGCCTTTTGCTGTCTGGAGGATGTGACTCTTCTTGGAAAGCTGAAAGCATTGCAGATGCTACATCTCTTTGGATCGACAATCGCTCGGTTGCCTAAAGAAATAGGTGAACTAACAGAATTGAGACTATTGAACTTAGAAAGTTGCACTAGGCTCAAAGTTATCGAACCTGACGTGCTCGGAAGCTTGGTTAATTTAGAAGAACTGTATATGGCCGACAGTTTTGATCGGTGGGAGGCTGAAGATGAAGCACCACGAAGAAATGCCAGCCTGACTGAGTTAAAGAACATGAATGAGTTAAGCACTTTGGCCATTGCCATTCCTCATTCTGCCGATCTCCCAAGAGACTTGCCGTTTGGGAAACTGAACAAGCATAAAATCCAAATTGGGGGCTTTTGGGATCGGTCGGTTGAATATAAAGAATCTAGAACTTTAAAGCTCAAGCTGGATTTGGGCAATCTTCTTTTCGAAGAGTGGGTGCAAAGATGTCTGCAGAGAACACAACATCTCCACTTGGATGGATTGCAAGATGGCAATGATAGTATTCACGATTTATGCTTTGAAGGATTCCAGGAATTGAAATATCTTCACGTGCAAAATAGCCCCTCATTTCATTATGTTGTTCACCCCACGAACAATGTCCAGTGCACTGCATTTACGAGATTGGTTTCTTTGTTTCTTGAGAATCTGGGCAAATTTGAGAAGATTTGTGGTAGCTGTCTTGCCCCAGAATCCTTCAGCAAATTAAAGATTGTGAAAGTGGACAACTGTAGTGAAATGAAACATCTGTTTCCTTCATCCATGATGAGATTATTATCCCAACTTGAAGAGATTGAAATAAGCAGATGCCACTTAATGCAGCACATTGTTGCAGATGTCGAGGTTGACAAAGATGAAATATATGACCCCAATGTGAAGTCCTGTAATTTGCGTAGGCTGATATTACGAAACTTGCCGAAGATGACGAGCTTCTATAAAACCGCAAACCTCTCAGTTGATTTCTTTGACGGGCAACAGGTATATAATTTGTTGTTTAGATTTTATGCATGGATTTTAATTGTGAGAGTATAATAGGACGGAGAAAAAAATTGGATAAAGAATCCGTTTTTGAGATTTAGATTTCCAGAATAATTAAGACAAACAATAATTTAATTTTTTAATATGGAATTGCTATGTGATATGTGAATATATTAAAAAATTTATACAGTAGTTAATTGCATTTCTTTATTTGTGTAATGTTATCAACATAGTTAAAGAAGCACCATGCGATTTATATGTTTTTCAAATAATCTGGAACCTTATTATTGCTTAATGGTAAAATCAACTAAGATACATAAACATTTATGGATATATTCATAAGTTGAAGGAAGTATATATGACCTTTACAATTTTTATGAATTCTATTTAATAATGAATGGACAAATGTAGAGTCATATTATATCCGCTTGCTTAAAGTGAAAGAAATAAATAAATAAACATTCAATAGGTGAATTTAACTACACTGACCATGTGTCAAATAATATCCAGATCAATTACTTATAATTTTGCAATCACAATCCTAAGTACATCACTTAGACTAGTTGAGACAATAAAGTTGCTTTCCTTCCCCAATGATTGTAAAGAGTTGTGGTGTTTGAATGGACCATTGCAGAATTGTGTTTCTACACACAGTTCCATTATATAAAATTTTTTAATACTCTTAGTTGTTAAATGACTGAACTATTATGTGGCTACAAATGAAAAATCAAATATAATATCCGATAGGCCAAATTGCTTTTGTTACCTTAGTACATCAATAAGATTTTAGTTAGATAAGTAATTTTTTGTTCTAATCCATGTATGCTATGAAGCTTTTGTGGTGATAAAATCTATCATAAATCTTTATTCCAACTTCTAATGTTACCAGTAGAATTTATGTGCCCTTCACATGTTTATATTTCTTTTTTTAATAAAATATTCCTTGATAGTATTAACTAGAAACACATCTGGCATTTATTTTTGCACTGTCGCTTTGATTTGACAATTTTTTTAACTGTTTTATTAGTAAAAATTTAAAGAAAAATGGAAGCCCTTCTTTAAATTATTTTCTAAGATTATGTTTATTACGTGAGCCTAGATGCAAAAGCATGATGCTCGAGTAAAATCATTTGTTGAATTAAGTAATTCATTTTCTTGGCTACATAAATAAAATTTGCCATATAATTTTGCTATTTGATAAGGAACTGCATCTTAGGTGCTTATATAGGTAAGTTAAATCCTCTAATGAAATTGACTTCGATGCCCATATGGTGCTGTTCGCTCAATTAAATCCTTTTATGGCCAACCATGGATCTCACAGTGATGAACCTTTTTCTCTCTTTTGTTTTAATTACTTTCGGCCAATGTAGCTTATAACATCGATGTTAGAAGATAATGGATCCTGCAGTGCTATGCATGGGGACAACAAAATCTTTTGACTGCTTTGGCATTTCTCTCATAATTTACTATAACTTTTTGCTTTCAATATTTCGATAATAGGATTTTCTTTAAAATACTTTGGAAAATGTGGCAGGCTCAAATTGCATCTGCAAATCAACTAAAAGTATAGTTCTTTCTCTGTTTGTCAAATAAGCTCACGACTAGTCGGTAGAAAATAATTCGGTTGACATATCATATATAATCACAGTCGAGGACTAAAACATCAATTAAGCCTATGCCATGAATTAAAATAATTTAGGTAAAAAGCACAAAATCTGAAGGTAAGCTTAATAACCTCAATAATTCAAGGACTTCAAATTCTCTCTTATTAAAATATATTCAGTAAAGTCCAGATACGCAAAAGCTAAATGATTAGTGTAAAGTTGATAAATTCTAAAGAACAATAGGGTAAAATTCAAAAATCACTACTCTGCTTCTTCTTCCATTATATTTAAATCTATTGTATGAGATTATTTCTTTATTGTAACATCACTCACGACTTGTATATCTGGTTACAAGCATTACTATGAGATAATGCGAGGTTATTCACCCTTTGCAGCTAATAAAGCTACAGAGTTTGGAAACCATGATTATTGAAAGATGTCAGTTAATAAGAGGAGTATTCGACCTTGAAGGACTGACATGCAATGAGGAAGTCGAGATTCTATTGGAATTGAGGGAATTAACCCTAAGTGACTTACCAAGTTTGGGACGCATATGGAATAAAAATCCACGAAGAACAATGTGTTTTCGAAACTTAAAGTCATTGAAGGTGCAAAATTGTGAGAACCTGAGGTTTCTTTTTTCTTATTCCATGGCTAAAGCACTCCGGCAAATAAAAGAAATAGAAATAGCAAATTGTAAGCTAATGGAGGAAGTTATTGATGTGCAAGAAGAAGAATTGGAGGAAGCTGCAACCGACGATACTTTAGAGTTTCATTTGTTAACCTCCTTGTCTCTTGAGGAATTACCAAATCTCAGTACATTCTCTTATCGAAAGTATTGTATTCATTGTCCATCCTTAACAAAATTGACGATATCTCGGTGCCCCAAAATGATGACATTCTCTTCATCTGAAGAAAGGCAATGGTCAATCATATCCGACACAGGATTACAACAAGCATTTGATTGTATAAACTCTGGCTTATCCTTGCCTGGCTTCTTCAATGAAAAGGTAAGCATCTATAGTACTTTTTGCCATTCATTATTCATGTTCTTGTCAGATGCGAAACTTGATCATTATTCAAGTTTGGCAGTTGGCAGTGGAAAAGCTAACTTGCTGGGGATCATTCCCAAAGTTGCCCACAAATTTCGGCACAATGCAATTCTGTACCAAAAATTTCAGTCATTCTACGTATAAAATCCTTTTGTGCAGGTTCTTTTTCCAAGTTTGGAGGAATTGAAGCTTTCTTCCATGTTCCAATTAAAGAGGATATGGCATAATCAACTCCATGGACAATCCTTCTACAAACTTGCATCCCTCACTGTTGAATTTTTGAAAATTTGTCACATGTTTTTCCATCAAATTTAATGGATAGGTTGCAGAATCTGAATAAAATTGAGGTTGTTGGGTGTCCCTCCTTGGAAGCATTATTTGATACAGTAACTCTCAGCTCTAATGAAAGGCAAAAGCCATTGGTCCTCTCTTCATTAGAAAAAATGAAGTTGCTGAATCTACAAAGGCTGAGAGACATTTTGAAGAGTGGCTGCACGGCAATATTGGTGTTTCCTAGTCTAGTACAAGTGAGCATAAGGCGTTGTCATAGTTTGCCATATCTCTTCTCAAGTGCCACAGCCAGAACTCTTGATAAACTTGCAGTGCTTGATGTTTCCTGTTGCAATAACATGAAGGGCATAATTGCAATGGAAGAAGGAAAAGGGAAAACTGTAGAGACGTTCAAGTTCCGTAATTTAAGCATACTCAAGCTTGGTGACCTTGAGAATTTGATTTGTTTTAGTTCAGAGAGTTGTGTTGGTGATGGTTTACATCCTCTATTTGATGAAAAGGTATCATATCCCAATTTATCTTATTTGTTCTATTATATTGCCTTTAATGCTTTGGCCTAAGCTATTTTGTGTATTTTTCATTTATTTATGTACATTTTCAGCTTGCATTTCCAAAGTTAGAAGAACTACACATTGAGGGAGTTCAACAAGAAGAACTATGGAACGATAAAATCCTTGTGGAGTCCTTTTGCCGTCTAAAGGTCCTCAAGGTGAAGCAATGTCACAACCTAATAAATGTGATTCCTCCATTCATGTGGAGAAGGCTACTTCACCGTGTGGAGTCTTTGACTGTTGAGAAGTGCCCATGTTTGAGAAACCTTTTTACAACGTCTATGGCAAAAAGTCTGGGACAACTCCGATATCTTGGTCTTGGTGGTTGTGGAGAGATGGAGTACATTGTTGCCAAAGAAGAGGAGAAACCTGAAGAAGAAACCAACAAAATTGTAATTCCTCAAATTGTAACTTTGTATCTTCACAACATGCCAAGACTCAGAAGTTTTTGTCAAGGGAAGCATATTTCAGAGTGGCCCTCCTTGAAAGAGTTTACTGTCGAAGATTGCAAAGCTGTGAAAGTGATTATAGGAGATGCTAATCGTAGAAAATTAGAGGGCAGCGTTCCAACACAACAATCGCTTTTACTCGTCGAAAAGGTTTGCACTCATTCTTCTTTTATGGGATATCTAGTTCATTATCCCGATGGTTTGAGCTAAGACAATGTTAAGGGTCTGTGGGGTCACTTATGATAACTTATCATTTTCTTTAACAAATCTTTGACCTCAATAAGAAACATCTTAAAGTTACTTCTTTGATATAAACATGCCGAAATGTATATCAAAACTTTTTCATAAGTTTCAAAAACTTCATAATTTTCTCCTTTCCTTTTTAAGCCTTAGACCAAATTGTAGCTGAAGTACAAATATCATTGAGAGGTTAAGCTTCAATTGACAATTTTTAATTAATTTAGAGCCTAGACAATGCTAAAATGTCAGCTCAAATTTAAATATTGTTCAACGTAAGATCAAGGTTAATAACACTACAAGTTCTAAAGCTTGTGTTGGTTCGGCACTTAAGTTCTAAAATATGCACAATTAATGCATTTCAAGACTTGTTAAGCCTGTCCATTTTTTGTGGAGAAATTCTGCATTTTTATCATATTTTTATCTTGCATGGCCTTTGACGCGATGATGGAGCTTCCTCAAGCACAAAGGGTGCTGTTTTACTATTGCCACATTGAAAAATTGAAAAAAAAAAAATTACAAGAGGGTAAAAATTAGGGAAAAAAATCAGCATTACTATGAAACTGGAAATAAAAGAAAAGTCTCAAAAGAGATCGCCGGTCAAGGGGGAAGGGCTGTGTAGAGAGCGCCACTATTGGTGGCCTACTATCGCCCTTGCCAATTTGAATGAGGGCAAGTGTGCTCACTCAAGTGGTGGTGAGGAGCCAAGTTTGGCAACTGCCAGTGGCCCAGCGAGGATGTTGGGTGCCCTATCCATGACTTGGGAGATGATTGCGACCATCGCCAATGCAAAAGCCCTAAGACCCCCCCTTCTCCCACCTTGTTTTCTTATAAGTACTTTCTAAATTTTTTGTCACCTTTTTTAATGTGGCATCACCACAGTAGCACCACATCTTTACAATTAAAAAAAAAAAAAAGGGAAAATTCGATGAAAGATGTCATATACACTTTCTGTCCTCCTGAAACTAATTTGGGCAATGGAAAGACTCAAATGCTAAACCGGAACAAGTTTTACCAATAAACGGGAAAAAAAAAAGTTTTAGTTCTTAAACATGCAAAACCGGAATAAATTTTAGGAGTCATTTTGTCGCTATTCCTGAAGTCAATTTTAAATTTGCTATGGGAAAATCATTCCACGGGTCCTAAAACATATTTATGAAATGCAATCAAGTCATAAAATTTTCAGTTGGTGTAATGAACTTTTAAACCTTTATCAAAAAGTGCGATCAAGTCCTAAACCTTTCAATTGGTGTAATTAAGTTGTAAATTAATACAAACAAATGCAATTTGAGGTTGCTTCTAGCTCTCAAGATTATTAGAATAGCATGATAATCATAATAATACCAATCGACATAATAATCTTGATACCTACTCTTTTCAAATTCCGATATATCTAAGTTAATAATATTGCGACATTATTCAAAGAGAAAATTTACCAAACATAGAGTGGCTACAAATTAGCAAGCATGGTGGCTAAAGTTTCAATAGGCATGAATGCCATATATTTTCATGAGCATATCATATCAGAATTGCAAGCATAGCATCTAAAATAAGTACCATAGACTTGGTCCTTGGTCTAGAATAGTTGCACAATGATAATTCATATTTAAAGTGAAGTTTTGATACCAATTAATGTTGAAGAGATCTAGCTCAATAACCAATTGATGAAGAACAAATCTAGATCCGATACCAACTAATGTGGAACAAAAGCATGAAGAAAGTTAGGTTTAGATTCGATGAAAGTGGAGGAAAATCATATAACAAGAAAAAGATGGAGAAACTAAAGAGAGATGAAAGAGATAGAAAGCCAAGTCAGCTGGGGAAAAGATACATCAAATAGGCAAATTTAATTATCAAATGATTCAAATCAATTCATCATTATAACTAAAATAAAATATTTAATTGGTTTATATTTATAGGCAACTTTAACAATAGTGATCAACTATTAACAAAAATAAATCAAGATTAATATCCTCGGTCTTGATAATTTCGAATAACAAACTAATAAAGAGACAAATCAGCTAGTGATTTGTTGGATTTTTTTCTTCAGTATTTGATGTGTTTTCTTTGAGTCTATACTTTGTTGGAGAACTTTTGGAGTCCAAGAAACCATGGAGCATTAATTTGTGTGAATTGGTTTCTGTTTTGTCGTTGTCACTTCAAAGAAATGGGATTGTATATTAGCTATTGTGTTTTTCAGTGTCGTAATGAGCTGAATCTAAGAAAGGCTAAATTTGAGGTTCACGGGAGACGAATTATGCACAAAACGAATATGGTTGTCTAATTAAGAAGGCTATGATTATTCTACTGCTTAAACATAACGCTTGATATATATTAGAAAAATTTATGTTTTCTACTTTAAAATTATATGACAGGAGAATGAATTATAGGGGGTGGCATTTGCTAAAAAGAAATAACACACATCTAGTCTTCTTTTCTTTCTATTCTTTGATAATGTCCATCCTGTGGTTTTCTTTGTTCTTGAAATTAAAGTATACTCTTTTTTGAGGGAATAGAGAATTGGCTCTAATTAATTAAATTTAGCAGGTTGAGTTTCCTAGTATGGAGTCGATGAAGTTCTTACACATGGATAACATGGAGAAGATATGGCTTGATGATCTTGATTCAAATGTCTTTGGCAAATTGAAGACACTGGTAGTGGAGTATTGTGAGAAACTTGTATCCATATTTTCATCTTATAATATGATCACAAGATTTCAAAACCTAGAGAAGGTAATTGTGACCGATTGTGGATCCTTAGAAGTGGTATTTCAAGCCCAAGAGTTTGAATTTAACAAAGCTTGTTCTACAAATACATTTCAATTGAGAGAATTAGTTTTGACGCGGCTCCCAAAAATGAAACATGTGTGGAGTGGACTTCCTCAAGGAGGTCTTACCTTTGGACACTTACAAGACATGGAGGTTGTCAAGTGTGAGAGTCTCAAAAGTTTATTTCCAAGCGCGGTGGCAAAAAGTATGACACAGCTCGAGAAACTTTTCATATCGGATTGTGGGGTGGAGGAAATTATCGCGGAGGAAGACAGAGTAGGGATAAGTACGGGTGATCTCTTATTTCCGCAATTAACCTACCTAAGCGTATTTGGGTCACCGAAACTGAGGAGCTTCTACCGAAATAGTCATACTTCAGCATGGCCACTCTTGGAACAATTACGAGTCAGCCATTGCAGCAAGAAGAGGTCATTCTTATTTGCTTGTGAATTCCAAAGCTGCCAAGGTACAACTACCAGTGAGATACAATCTGCACTCTTTTCTTTCGAAAAGGTATTGCCCTTATTAATGATTCTAGCTCTTTGCTATTGTCTTCATTGGTTTATGTGCATAGCTCTTGGTGCATTGTTATTTTCTCTAGGAAATTGAAATTGTCAAACATTTCATGCTTATTGAGACTCGCCTAACCACACTTGTGAATTGCTTAGAAATTTAAAGATTGTTTGCAATTAATAATTTCCAACTCATATTCTTTGGTATATAAATCTATTAATCCCAGCTTTTACTTTGAAAAAAAAAATCACTTTTTATTAAATTAACTTACATAGATATTGATGCTTCTAATGAGCTACTCGTATCTTGTGAATGAGATTTACCTATTTAATTTAATTTGACCAACCACATCCACCAATTTAAAAAAAAAAAAAATGGTATTATGGTCATTTGGCATATTGTTAACTTAGCTACAAAACAAGTTTCCATCCTCCAACATCTTGAACATGGTTGGTAATTGTCATGCACCACAGATAACTTGCTTATCTGGTCACATGTATCAATAGGCTTTAAAAAGCACGAACTTTTTTTTTTTCTACTTTCAAATCACCAACTACTTTAATAATTTACCAACTTTTATTCTTGTGGCTCTCGAACATATTTGAAATTACCAACTTTATTTGAATTTACGAAACTTAATTTGATTGGTTTTCCAATATTAGTCCCATTAAGGCTCCATTCCTTTCACCAAAAATGGAATTTATGCAAAATATTTTTTGCAAAATGATCACTTGTATCGCTTAAAAAAATAAATGAACGAAAATTTTTTTCATAGTTCACAAAATTATTTAGATATAAATTGTCGTCAACAATGAAGAAACGAATTTTCATTGACTAATTATAATTGAGCGATATAGGCGATCATTTTTAGGAAAATGTCTTTCAAAACATTCATTTTCTATAAAATATAAACTAATGTAGTGACTTGCCACCTCATTATCTTGTTAGGTTGGAAAGTACCAACAATTCCGACCAAAATTACAAATTACTTTAATAATCAACCAATATTTATTCTTGTGACAAGCCAATGCCTCTCAAATTACTAACTTTCATTTGAAATTACAAATGAAAATCTAATTGGTGTACCAACAATCATCAAATTAAGATACCAACAGATTTGATTCATTGACCAACTTTTTATCTTATAGATCTTGAAAAGTACTAATATATCTTTATACTTTCAAGATCACCAACTATATTAAAAATCTACTAACGTTTATTCCTATGGCTGACCAACACTTTTTAAGTTACAAAAATTCAATCAAAATTACCAAACTTAATTTGACAGGTATATTAGTGATATACCAACACGAAATTAGGTTCCTTTTTAACTACACGAAATGCTAAAAACATCTGTTTATTTGGGGTTATGTACTTTTGGTTTGTTTATTTGCTCATCTGATGTTTCATTTCGCTTTTGTAAGAATGAACAACTTGTCTTCATTATTTACTCTTTTTCCATTGAAATTTGGAACTATAATCTTTATCTTGTTTTATTGCTTTTTCACCCACGTCCCCATCATTTCAATTTTTCTTTTCTTTTCTTTTTTGGCCAATCATTTGTTGAGTTTGAATGCATTCTTCCCAAAGTTTCATAAAGTTGAAGCCATATGCTACTAATGATCTATAGTAAAATAGATAAGAGAATTGTAGCTTCGAAAACAATGCGCAACATTAATACAACATCTTACTATTGAAACACACATACTAACTATAAAATAACATGATTTGTTACGACAAGCAAATGTTAATTTGCCTTTTGAATCTGATTAGTTGACAATTGAAATAGCCGAAGTATCATTAACTAATAACTTTCTTTATCCAAATTCACAAAATATATTGTGATTGAATTGGGCACACCACATCAACCCAAAAAAAAAAAAAAAAATTGGGCACACCACTAACAACAATCATCCCTCATATAACGATCATCAATGCTCGCTCATCTACTTCCGAAGAGTTGTGTTTCTTGTTCTCACTAAACATAAGGACATTTTAGTCATTGGACATTTGGTGGCTTAATTAAACGGATTCCCTCTCGCAGGTCATTCCACACTTGGAGGGATTGACATTAGCAAGGGAGGATGCTGCAATGATGCCGCAGCATTATGTCTTCCGTAATCTCAAAGAGCTGACTTTGGCATGCTACCATGATGAAAATGTCGCTTTTCTTTCCAACTTCCTTCTCCATAGATTCCCCAATCTAGAAAGGCTTGTTGTGAGATGTAGTTCCTTCGAGGAGATATTTCCAGAAGATTCATCTGGACATGGGGGAGCGACTCCCTATGGAGAACTAACTAACATGGAAAAGCCTCTCCAGGCACTACAAAATCTTAGGCAACTTGTCCTATTTAGGCTATGTAACTTGAAGCGAGTTTGGAAAGATGGTTCCTTGATGGCTGAAATTCTCAAACAAATTGAAGTTCTGTGGATTAGTGAGTGTTTGAGTTTATCAATCGTACTTCCATCCCCAACTTCATTCCAGAGATTGACGAGTTTAGGAGTGGAGGATTGCGCTGGTTTAGTTCATATGGGGACTTGCTCAATAGTGACAAGTCTGGTCCATCTTACTTGGCTATTCCTAAGAAACTGTGGTGCGATGGAAGAGGTGGTGACAGATGATGGAAATGGAGTAGAGGAGATCTCTTTCCCCAAGCTGCAATTGTTGACACTTGACGATTTACCAAACCTCAAGAGCTTCTCCCCCACTAATTGCACCTTCAGATTCCCATTGTTGGTGCGTATCATCGTCATGAAGTGCCCCAAGATGAATATATTCTGCAAGGGTGCCTTGAGGACACCAAACCTAGATAAAGTACTCCTCTCCTCCGTGGAGGATGAATGGCGTTGGGAGGACGACCTTAATACCACCATCCGAACCTTATCGGCTTGAAACGATCCACTCCAAATTTAGCAAGACAGGTAAATCTATGTGCCTAATCATGTCTACCTGAATTTAGTGTCAAAAGGAGGAAATTTGTGTTCTTCGAATTCTATGTTGGCTCATATGAAGTCAGTCTTTCTTAAAAGAATGTTTGACTGGGTTTTAAAGGAATTATCACGCGATTCGACAATTAAGGCCTATTGAGCACATACTCACCCATACATTCTAGCTATTTGATGAAATGCTTAGCATGACCTCTGTCCGTGCAGCTTCAAAGATGTGAAATTGTTGTTATATGGGGATGTATTCTTACCCACCTCTCTAGTTAATCTTGAGGATTGCTAGTAAGACATGTCTTACAGACAATGCTTGTTTCTTTCAGGTGTCATGCTTGCTATGATCTAAGTGGCTGCTTTCATTTGCTAGAGAGTGTCTCTTGTAGGAAGATGTTGAATGAAGCTTTTTGCAATGTGTTCGCTAATAGTGTTCTAATCATGGTGTTGATGCCCTTTGAGATGGTGTCTTTGTATCAACATATGATATTTCTTTTCTACCTTGGAATTTCCTCTCTATGTCATTTCCTTGATAATGGTACTTTGTAGCATAATGGTTGGAATGTAGGGGTTCTTTATCCTTTATTGAATTGTGTAGAGATTTTGTATGAGTGTTGGCTTTTGGGCAGCATCATTTAGCACCAAGTTGTTCTTTGGAGTTGGACTATTCGGATGATGACAACAGCAGCCATACACTAACCAAAAGGGAAAGACCAAGAATCCAAATAAGCATGCATCCTTCAAGTAGCGGACCATAGCCTACATGAAGCCATTCACGCTAAATGTTTTCATCTCCAAGCACCTCATCTCGGCTTCGCTCACTCACAAGGTCACGTACAAGTATGTTGCTGTTGCGGGTACCAATTCTAAGGACATTAGAGCTGTGCTCAAGTCTCAATTGGACATACCAGCATGTTTGGCCGTAGGCCAGGTTTTGGCAGACTAGGCGAGGGAAGCTGATTGACAGCGGCATTGATATTACAATTTATCTTAACTAATTTCCCCTCCTTCAGCACAATCTTGTTAATGTGCACTACTACTTTTAGCAAGATACTGCCATCTTTGACATTGTTTTGAGAATATGCAAGATGTAATGTTGGTTCTTTTGCTAGTTATATGTAGATGATAGTGACTATTTGTTTAGCAATAGAGGGATTCAGATTTTGTTTTGGCCTTATCCAAAAATTTACCTTGATTCTTGGATGAGCATTGTGGTGGATATCATACCTACATGTGTCGGCATTGACTCCTGCTCTTGAAATGTTATGGATGTTCATGCCAGGATGGTTAATTTGGTTCAACTTCTTTTGGAAGACAATTGTTACAAGGTTAGGTCCACAGTTGTTGTTTATCCGAAGTACTATCATGACATGGATTGGCAAGTAATATCCCACACGAATTATCATAAGTTAGTTTAGTTGTCTACTATTCGGTTGTTTTACTATTATCATAAGTTAGTTTAGTTGTCTACTATTCGGTTGTTTTACTAGAGTTCATAAAATAGAGATACATAGATATTACTTTGCCTGCCTTCATGTCATGATGATAAATAATCAATTGACTCGATATAACATAATTTAGATATTTTATTCTTGTAGAAAATTTTGACACTGAATATAAGGAGTTGTTTAGTCATTCTTTTTGTTCTGTTTCTGAACTTATCTGATCTGCTGCTTTTTACATGTAAATTCTTGCCAATTTACTTTGGTGGGAACTGAGAAAAATATTTTGTACAAGTTTGATGCCATTCTAATATCTCTGTGGGTTTACCATAACAGTAGTATCGACCATGTCGATATGAGAGTCTCTAAATTGCCATGAGTTCATGCTAGAACTTGTTCAGACCATCAAAGACAGAGAAAAAGGCCTTGGATCCAGTTTTCTGTAGAATATCTTTATAAACCAGTCATCCCAGCTTTCCGAGATTCATGAATCGCAATAGTATCCACATTTTACTCCAATCCTCTCCCCTAGAGGTTGGGCTTTATATCAGGTAAAAGAGAGATATGTCCAAAATCCAATATGCTCACCCGTAGCATCCAATATTTCCCAAAGAAATAGTGAGAGAGAGTTGGTTGATTGAAGGTGATATAATTGCTTCGTGAATCGCCAATTTTAGATGCATCCCCTGCAAAAGCAGGTGATCTAAGGATCACTCAGCTACTGAGCATACTGTAATTTATGTGTTCTTCGGAAGGTTGGTATAAAGAAGAAAGGCTCACATGCTAGTTGCCATTATCAGATAAGGTTCAAACTCTGCTCTTCTGCTTTTGTTGGAGATTAGTTGTGTTTATAGCTTTTGGTGCTTCATCCTCATAGCCCTTTCCGTAAGCGCCAATGTCCATAAGCGCCAATGTGGACTATGTAATTGTTTTTTAATTGAATTAGGAAATGATATTCTCTCCTCCTAGCTCGGCAAAATATCATTTAGGGTCCACAATCTTAAGAGCTCTTAGTAATTTGACTCTTAATTGTTTCAAATGAGTTCATAAAATACATCAAATGGCTCACAAAATTAAAGCACCGTATTCATTACCATGACATGTTTGCACTTAAAGTACTGCGTATCTCTGTACTAGTCAAACGTCCATAATTTAACATAATCTGCATACAATAAGAATGTGCAGTAAAACAATATTTATGAGTTTCTAGGAGAAGCTAGCTATATGTGGTTGGGGGTATTTACTGTTGGATCACATTACGAAAATGTCATGTTCCATGCGCTTGGTTTTGGTGAAGTACAAGTGCAAGCCATCTAGATCTTGTCCGAAGCATCTTCTCCTTTCTATTTCCCGTGGCTGGTCACAAAGCAGAGTCGGTGTTTAATCCTGTCGCTTCTTAATAAAAATTTACAAGTTGGCTCGAGAAACCTGGTTACTTGGACTATCCATGCTAAGGAATCTGTTGCTTTCACGTCCGCTGTTGAAATAATATATCGCTATTCCCAGTTTAGGAAGCAAAGATTTGCTTCTGAAAGTGTAAGCTGTCCAAAATCTATCTTCAAATGTCCTGTTTGATATGGTTCCTCGCCAAATCTTTTCATCGCTGTATCTCTCGTACTCGGGCTTATTAGGATCTTTTCCTGAGAATATCCAGAGGAGTTGAGTGTGGGGGTTCTCGTCCTGCTTCGTTGTCATCGTATCCATTAGTGATTTGACATGCCGTAAGACTTGTCGCGGGAGAATTCATTAGTCCTGGAGTGCTTCGACTTCAATACTAGGGGGAACCATGCACTTGTAGGGTAAATGCCTTTCCTCTCAACACCACCTTAGACTACCGGTAACCTCGCGACATGTATCGGCACGGGACCCACACAGCCTCCACCGTCGGAGGCCAGAAGGTTCCGAACGTCTCAGCCCTCAGCAGGCTCATGTGGGGCACTGCCATGGTTGGTGTGCCGCTCACCCACCTGGCCATAAAGAAGATGTTTTGGGCGATCCCCGACGCATGCAAAGCAAACGGAAGTCGCTCTGAGGAGGACATTTTGGCAGCTATAGATGACACCATTGGCCATGGAGTCGATGTGCTTTGCATCTCCCTATGCATCAACAAGCCTCTCCCTTACACTAAGGACTCTCTCGCCCTTGGCACGTTCCAAGCTGTCGCGACCTCTTTTTTCGGACGCCCGGCCGAATCGGGTACGAGCGCCTAAGGAGGCTAATGGCTTGGTTGAAATTAATTAATGCCTGGACTCTCCCAAGTCCGCCAATTCATGACTTTAAAATTTTTTAGCTTATAAATCAATTTTTAAAATGGAGTCGCCACTAATCAATTTGGGACGAGTTAATTAGAAACCCGAGCGAAGTACCGGGAGAAATACTCGCTTTTACGCAACCAGAGAAATTAGGATCGGGGACTTGATTACACTAGTTAATCACTAATGCCCTTTCGGTACCTAACCTTATTTAAACTCTAAGGTTTTTGGATGCTTGAGGGATTTCTCATGCATTTTTGGGAGAAAAACATTTTTTAGTATTTTCTCATTTTTTGGACATAAAAGGGATTTTTGGATTTTTGGGCATCTTTGGAAAATACAAGTCTTTTGGGTATTTTATGAAAATATTGGGCTTTTTATGAATTTAGGCATTTTTGGGATTTTTGGCCATTTTTGGATTTTTTGGAAAATATTAAATATTTTAATATTTTTTAATATTTTCTTGGAAAATAGTTTTTTAATATTTTAAGTATTTTTTTCGAAAATAAATTGTTTTTATTTTGATTTTTGATTTTTTTGGAAAATAAAACATTTTTAACATTTTTAAACATTTTTATATTTTTTTAAAAGAAGGTTTTTTAATATTTTTGAAAATAAATTATTTTTGATTTTTTATTCGAAAATAAATTATTTATTTATTTATTTTATTAAAATATTTTAAAGCGGCCCGGGTCGGATCCACGGGTCGACCCGCCCCAGTCGGCCTAAAACGCGGACGGGCCTGCGTTTTGGAGCAGGGCGCCAAAACGGCGTCGTGGCCGGTCGTGGATGCCTGGCCCGGCCCGACGACCCGCTCCGGCGACCCGGCTCCCATTCCTCTTGCAAGACGACGTCGCGGCGACTCCTGTGAAACGACACCATTCCGCTCCTTGCAAAACGACGCCGTGGAGGAGCCGAACCGTGCGCAACCCGCGGGTCACGCGTCCAACCCGCTCCACAACTCGTCCTGCTCTCTGCGAAACGACGCCGTTTCTTTGGTGACCCTACCCGAATCCGACCCGCTCATGACCCGACTCCAAGCCGCCCCTTAAACGCGAAACCCTACCCGATTCCCGATCCGGGTCCGACCCAAAAACCTGGGATCGCGACCCGAAATCGGGAACCCTAGGGTTTTGATTTGGGCTTGCCGAGGAGGGCTTGCAACGGCGACAGCGACTGAGACGGTTGTGATGACGGCGATGATGGCAGGAGGGGGCTTCAACGGATGGCTAAGCTCCAGGCCATACCTGCTTTGGACGGAATTGGCTCCAGCGACGGCAACGGCAACAATTCGCAGCGTCGGAGGAGTTCCTCCCCTGCTTCTCTCTCTCTCTCTCTCTCTCTCTCTCTCTCTCTCTCGGGCTCGTCCGTCGAGCTCCCCGAAGTCTCTCGGGGACCCCTCCGGGCTCACCGCGCCTAGGTTTGCTTTGCTCGAGCTCCCTGAAGTCTCTCAGGGAGGTCTCAAGCTTTGCAGCCCTTTCTCTCTCTCTTTCGGCTTCGCTTCGCCGTGTCTTCAATGGGGGGGAAGGGGGTATTTATAGGCCGAAGATGGCCGGCCGACGAGGCTTCAACCGGTGGCCGATCGCGGCTGGACCGGCGTCCCGTCAGCCACCCCCTGCCCTGCGTCGCATCAACTCCTGCTCCACCTGCCCCGCCTGCTCCGTGCCGCGCTTCAGGAGCGTGCTGCGCACGCGATTCCGGGCAAAGGAGACGGTCCAAGCGGGTCGGGCGCAGGTTTTGGGCCGCGAAGGCCCAAAGGGCCATTTTTTCTGGTTTTTGTTCTTTTTTCAGTTTTTCTTCCATTTTTTCCTGTTGACACCTAAATTTTGGCGACCCGTTTAGTCATTTATCATATTAAAAATTAGGGGTTAATTTCATCCCTGAAAAAAATTAATTAATTGCATAACACATAGTTTTAGGTGCATTTATTTTTAATTTGCATTTACATTGGGTCGATGACGGATGGGTTCGAATTAGTGGTTCTGAGCTTTAATTTGGTAGGCCGGACTAAGCCCATAAAGCAAGTAAATTGGCCCGAGCCCGTTTTCTTTTAATGACAAAAATTACCTAAATGGAGGTTTGAAATGATATTACGGTGGATTTTTGGAATTTAAGAAAATCGGGTTGCAATCTTATCTTTAGGCAATAAAATCAGGAGATGTGGAAAATAAAAAGTGATATTGCGTTTGGAAAAAGAATTTCTGTGGATATCGATTTGGAAAGATTAAAAACCCTAGTTTGCGGCCTATAAAAAAATAAAAAATAAAAAAAAACACGTAGGGTTGGGGAGCACACAATTCCATACGAGAGACAGAGAGGATTCGGAGAAGAATACACGGCCATTGATAAAGGCACAGAACTGAGAGCATAGAGAGAGAAGAAATCGTGAGGGAATCAGCCATGATCCACAATTGAGAAACGGCACATTGAGAGAGCTTCAAATCCACTAGTGAGTGGTCATAACGCGAAAGATGCCAAAGAGGGGGCGGGGGGGGGGGGGGGGGCGGGGCTTCCACGAAATAAAAGGAGAAGACAAAGAACTTTCTTGACTTCTCTGGCAAATACGGATTAAAGTTTTGCTTTATTGGTCCTTGTGTTTTTTCAAGTTTGCTGGAGTCTTCTTCTTTTTGCTGTGCGGCTCGTCCACCGACGCCGACTATCTTGCTAATTTAATCCTTCGATCTCCAATCATCGACGGTGAATAACGAGCTCTGACGCACCACCTGCATCAACCATCGACGGTTCTGGATGAGCTCCAAATCCCATCGATATCGACGCTCGCTGTCCTGGGAGTGTCGTCTCTTTTGCTCGCTGTCCCAAAACCACCAACGACTTTACTTTGTCTCGGACAACGCCTTTAGCTCCTGGTCCTGTGGCACCTCACGTCGAGATCTTCAAGCAGTTCCAAATTCACAGCCTATCCGACGGATGCATACTTTAGCCAAATTGATTCTGTGTTTGCGGATTCGTAGGAGTTGATCCATCGTTGGCTGAATCACACTATTGCTTCTCCAAGGTGTCGTTCCGTCAATTGTCCAGCGAGTGCGATTCACCCAAGGCTAGTCCAATGTTTGACGCAGCCGAGATACTCCTTCAAGCAAAGTCCAACTTGCTAATACCCTTGCCGAATTTCCCATCCTTGTCGCCGTGATCAAGACCCTTTCACGTTCGTGAAGCCAAGCAAGCACCACCACACACCGCCGGTCATCTGTCGAGCCAATTCTATTGAGTTCAAATTTGATAATATTATTTGCGGAATTAGGTAATTATCTTATCTAAATTTGATTTGGATATTGTATTGCCTAATACAAGCTTTTCAATATTTTACGTGCATATTTCAAGAATAGATGTATTTCCAATTAGAATTTATTGCTTAATTCGCAACCGCACACCGATTTTTTTATTCTATCTATAAGGCTTTAGATGGAATAATTAATCACGCGGGAATAAGATTGATATCTTGATCTTTAAGGCTTAAGATCAATTTATTGATTTTATTAGCGGAACAATCAAGCCTGATTAGATATTGTTTCCAAATTTGAACGATTAATAATATCTTTGATGGGTGTGGATGATTTGTTGCTTATCTTTTTATTGTTATGTTTATCTTGAAAATACAAAAAAATTGCATTGGCATTCCACGTAGATTAGGATAAAATTGCATAATAGAATAGGTTTTCTTAAATGCATGTAGTTCTAGGTTAGATAATATATTTAGGATTACATGACGAGATAATTTTCTAGAATAAGATAGGATTGGTCTATTCCTAACTTAAAATAGATAATGTCTCGCTTTAGTTAGATTTTTGTTTTTAGTGATTTTTTAATTACGAATTTTCATAAAAAAGAAAACAAAAAAATCACAATCATGCATGTTAGAATAGAATTGCTTGTCTCATTTTAAGTTTAGATAATATTAGATAGATTGCATTTTAGGATTATTTAGGTTAAGATAATATTTTAGTTTAAATTAGGATTTGGCTCAACCAAATTCCTAATATAAATTGAATAGGATCTTAATCTAGTTAAATAATTTTTCACATTTTACCTAATTTCGAACTTCATAAAAATTCCAAAAAATGTCTTAGGATAGATAATTTCCATTCTTTAGGATAAATTGCATTCTTTTAGAAAAAAAATGTCATGTGCATGTCATTTAGGATTAGATCCATCAAATGCACGTCATTTAGCTTTTTAGGGCCATTTAAGTAGAAATTGCCTGTCAATAGAATTAGGCCATTTAGATTGCATTTAATTATTGCATTTCTTTAGGATTTATTTTACTCATGTCATACAGTTTAAATCATGTTTCCATGTCATGTAATTTAAGTCATGTTGCCACGTCATATTAGATTATTAGCATGCATTGCATATAGAATAATTTCTCTGATCTAACGATGTAGATGCTTTCGTCGCCACAAGGTAAGTCCCTTAACCTTATTCATTGTTTTGTTGGGTGTTAAATTGGTGGTTTGCGCACTCCTATGATCACCTCATATGTTAGGGAGATAAATTAAAACCGATTCAAGCTGCCTGCCAAACATTTTTTCAAAAATAAAAAGAAAAGGTACCGAAAGAGCGTTAGATAAATCTAGCGTAACCAAGTCCCCGTATCTAGAATCTCTGGTTCGCAGGAGTAAAGTAAGTCTCTCATTACTTTACTTGGGTTTCTAATCGACCCACCAAAAATAGATTAGTGGCGACTCCTAATTGAAAATCAGTTGCATGTTAAGAACTTGAACCTAAGTCGCGAATTGGTATGGGCTTGGGAGAGCCCGAGTTAAGCCTAGGCTTAACAATCCATTAGCCAAACCCTAGGTGGTTCACATCCGAAAAATTGGTCGCGACATTTCCGTTTTCTGTTTTTTCATCGTTTTTTCTCGTTTTCTTCAGTTTTTAATCAAAATGAAATAAAAAAAGAAATAAAACCCAAAATAGTAATGATGATAATAATAATAATAATAATAATAATAAAGAAATTAATTAAAAACCCCAAAAATAAAATTAAAAGCCCCAAAAATTAGGTGTCAGCAATTTTTGCCCCTCTTTAAAGTTGAGCTCGCAGAGGTTGCATTCAAAGACAACCGATGCCTAATTTTTACCAAAGCATGGGCAGCAGATTACATTTTATTTAGGACATACTACCTTATGCGGAAAGAGGTATATAACATTACATATACTAAGGCAAATAAGAAGATACCTGTAGTTATTTACCGGGAGAGAGTGAGATAGGGTGTGAACCCCGATTTTGGCAAGTATCAAGGCGTCATCTTACCTGATGATATGAGGAGGTTGCTTTTCCAAGACTCGAATCATTTTTCGGTCGCCTGTTAAAACAATAGATAATTTGTCTAGAACCCGAACCTTTCTTCGATCGCCTTGACGGGCAATTGCTCTTCCAGGACCCAAACCATTCTTCGGTCACCTGTTGAGGCAATCAGTAGTTTGTCTCGGACCCGAACCATTCTTCGATTGCCGCGACTGGAAATTGCTTCTTTAGGACCCGAACCACTCTTTGATCGCCTGTTAAAACAATCGATATTTTGTCCAGGACCCAAACCTTTCTTCAATCGCCTTGACGGGAAATGCGCTGACCTTTCTCAGGGCATTTCGTTTGGGGGTGCTTGATTTGTATCGAGAACACCAGTTGATACCCAACCTTTCTCGGGGGATGTGCCGACCTTTCTCAGGGCATCTGTTTTGGGGGGTGCCTGATTTGCATCGAGGACACTAGCTGAAACCCGACCTTTCTCGGGGGATGCGCTGACCTTTCTCAGGACATCTGCTTTGAGGGTGCCTGATTTGCATCGAGGACACCAGCTAAAACCCGACCTTTCTCGGGGGATACGCCGACCTTTCTCGGGGCATCTGCTTTGAGGGTGCCTGATTTGCATCGAGGACACCAGTTGATACCCGACCTTTCTCGGGGGATGCGCCGACCTTTCTCAGGATATCTGCTTTGAGGGTGTTTGATTTGCATCGAGGACACCAGCTGAAACCCGACCTTTCTTGGGGGATGCGTCGACCTTTCTCAGGGCATCTGCTTTGAGGGTGCCTGATTTGCATCGAGGACACCAGTTGGTACCCGACCTTTCTCGGGGGATGCGCCGACCTTTCTCAGGGCATCTGCTTTGAGGGTGCCTGATTTGCATTGAGGACACCAATTGGTACTCGACCTTTCTCGGGAGATCTGTTCTGGAAGATATCTAGACATTCACAGACATATTAAAGGGTACATGGATATTCACAAGTACCAATCGGACGGATATTTGGGTCTTGGCAGGTGTCATAAGCATTGAAGGGGTACTCGGATGATCACAAGTACGAGTTTTTAGGGATACTCGGACGTTCACAAGTATCGAAGGGATATTTGATAATTGAAAATATGGAGGGCATACCTTAGGTATTTGTGAAGGTCTCTTACTTTCTGGAAATAGGGAATATCGAGGACGTACCCGAGATATTCGTGAAGGTCTCTCACCTCCTGGTAATTGGGAATATCGAGGACGTACCTCGCATATTCACGAAGGTCTCTCGCCTTCTGGGAATTGGGAATATCAAGGACATACCTTAGATATTCGTGAAGGCATCCTGCCTTCTGGAAATCGGGAATATCGAGGACATACTTGAGATATTCGTGAAGGCCTCCCGCCTGCTGGGAATAGGGAATATCGAGGGCATACCTGAGATATTCGTGAAGGTCTCTCACCTCCTGGTAGTTGGGAATATCAAGGATGTACCTAAGATATTCGTGAAGGCCTCCTGCCTTCTGGTGGTTGGGAATATCGAGGGCGTACCTGAGATATTCGTGAAGGCCTCCCGCCTTCTGAAAATTGGGGAATATCGAGGGCGCGCCTTGCATATTTGTGAAGGCCTCCCGCCTTCTGGAAGTTGGGAATATTGAGGGCACACCTCGCATATTCGTGAAGGCCTCCCGCCTTCTAGTGGTTGGGAATATCGAGGGCGCACCTCGCATATTCATGAAGGCCTCCCGCCTTCTGGAAATTGGGAATACCGATGACGTACCTTGAATATTCGTGAAGGCCTCCTGCCTTCTAGGGATTGAGAATATCGAGGACGTATCTTGGATATTCGTGAAAGCCTCCTACCTTCTGGGGATTGGGAATACTGAGGATATACCTTGGATATTCGTGAAGGCCTCCTGCATTCTGGGGATTGGGAATACCAAGGACGTATCTTGGATATTCATGAAGGCCTCCTGCCTTCTAGGGATTGGGAATACCGAGGATATACCTTCGATATTCGTGAAGGCCTTCTGCCTTCTGAGAAAGAGAATATCAAAGACGTACCTTGGATATCTGTGAAGGCATCTTAGCTTCTAGGAATTGCGAATATCGAGGATGTATCTCGCATATTCATGAAGGCCTCCCGCCTCTTGGAAATCGGGAATATCGAGGGTACACCTCGCATATTCGTGCAGGCCTCCCGCCTTCTGGAAGTTGGGAATATCGAGGACGCATCTCGCATATTCATGAAGGCCTCCCACCTTCTGGAAGTTGTAGCGCAGGGCTTACCTGGTTATCGCAGGTGCATAATGTAGTGGAATACTTGAGTGGTTGCTAGCATTCAATGACATAAATTTGAGGACAACTCTGACAGGTTGAGTGTCACGAAAATGGGGTATTCGAACAGTGGTCAATACTTAAAGACAAGAGGATACTTGGACAGTCACAAGCATCTAAACTTTAAAGACAACATGAATAGGTTGAGCATCAACGGAGGGAGCGCTTGAGTAGTGGCAGACACTCGAAAACAGGGGGATGCTTGGACAACTGCAGATATCAATACTTGGGGGACAAATCAAGCAAGCTGAGCATCGGTAAGAAGGAGTACCTAGATAGTGGTAAGTACTCAAAGGTGAGGGGATACTTGGTCAGTCACAAGTATCAATACTTTGGGGACAACTCGAACAAGCTGAGTGTCAATAAGAAGAAGTACTCGGTGATTGGGGGGTACTCATAGGTTATTAGATACGAAGCTCCGGGAACAAGAATGGGGATATGCTTTCTGGTGACATCTCTCATCTTTATGAGCATGCTTGTCATTTGTACAATATGCACATGTGTATGCAATGATTGTATATGCTGTAAATTTGTAAATTAAAATGTGATTTATGCATGATGACGTCGTCAGTTCTGCATCATTTGAATTCCATTGGGGAAGATTTTGAAAGACAACTTTTGTTTAGAATGTAGATGTCCTGAGCATGCCAGATGAGGGACTTTCAGTCTGAAAGGACTTTCCACTCACTCTCATAGGAAAGGCTGTTTTATCCTGACCATTGATGCAGGATTTATAAGGACCACACTATCTCACTGTCGTCATGTCAGCAGGGGTCCGAGTATTCTCGCAAATGATACGACTTTACCAATGTGAGGGGTCTTTTTTGGAGTTGTGATGAAGGCTGGGTCAATGGCTTATCAAAAGGGACCAAAAAGGGGGCCAATAAGGTCATGGCTTTGTAGGAAATATGTTGCGCGATCATTTCTGGATTTGCAAGTCGAGGGTCCTGTGAAAAGAGATAGAATAATCTTGCTCATACTTCTTCAAGCGATGTTTATAGACATATGAAATCCTACGTTAATTGAAGTGCCCCTAGTTTGAAGAGACTTTTTACAATAGGATGCAACGTAGGCTTGACTCGTGTGTAGAAGGGTGAGAGCTGGTGATTGCGTTGACATTTGTCACCGGTCTTTCTTCTCATGGTACGATGAAGGCTCCATGAATTGTAACAGTAACTTCTCTTGGGAATACAAATGGCTATATTTTTGTTTGGGGCATTGGCCTTACTTTTACCAAGCACACTGCTTTTTCATGCCCATATTTTTTTTTTATTGGCATTGACCTTGCTTTTACTAGGTACACTGCTTTTTATGCCCCCTAGTTTTTTGTTTTTGTTGCTTGAGGAACTGGTGTTGATGAGTTCAAGTGCATGCCTTCACTAGACTTGTTGAATCTTCACCTTTTGCTGGCTCTTCTGATTATGCTGCTTGAATGGCAGCTTCTGCTTTGCCTCCTCGTGAGGGTGATTTTACAGACTCAACTGAGTTGTATAATGGATACAAGTGCATAAGGAAAGAAATGCTCTTCATGACTCTAGGGCACTTAAATTAATGCGAGTGTTCATATGCAATAAAGATACTCAAAGATTGATGCAAGTGCAAGCAAGAGAATTTCTATCCCTTTTCTCACCTCGTGATGCTGACTTGCCTTCAACTTGCCCCAGTGTGGGGTGGTTCTTTGACGGGGGGTAGGACGGAAATTTGGCCAGTGTATGAGGCTCAAAGTGGGCGATGGAATGCCTCCCACTATTTTGGTTGTCGTACCATTCGCGAGAGAACTCTTTACCCTGTAGTCATGGAATTTTCTGCACTCATCTCACAAGTGTATAGATGGGGGACTGTGTACGGGACATGGCTTGCCTATCGTCATTCTGACGCGCCTCATCAAGCATGCTCGATTAATCTTGTATTCTTTACTTGGCTATCTGTTCTAATAATCCTTAATGGAATCAAAGATTTAGACAAACAAAATCATCATGCACAATTCACATGGAAAAAGGCATGCAGTATAATGTGAAAGAGTTTGTACTTTTCAAAAATAAATGAATGGTTTTTTACTCAAGAAAAATCTATTAACACTTCAAGAGTACTTAATTAGTGAAATGGTATTCACAAATGTCTTGAAATTTGAACATTAACAGAGGTTATTTACAAAGGGTTATTTACAGATGGGTGCCAATAAATTGCTTCTATTGGTTAGGGACATGACACATGAACGATCAGCCGGAGATTGGGAATCTGATCAGGAATTCCTATTCTTGCTTTTTGCAGAAGAGAAGCTATGGAAGTGGCTCAAACAATAGGGCCTAGATCGTAAGCGACTTGAGGCTTGAAGGATCTCTGTCATTTGCTTTGAGATGCCACTTTGTTTGGGAAAACTTATCAGAGTCTGACACGACTTTTGTTGATTTATTTTCTGCATCTTAGACGATCAGGTGATCCTGTAGAAGACGAGAGAGTGTCTTAGTCACGAACTTTCTAGAGATCAGATAACTGGAAGCGATATAACATTACCCTTCACCGGTTTTGTAGATGATTAAGTGGATTTGGAGTACATAAAGTCTCGTGTCTGTTACTCTGTCTGGTCAATTATCTTCCTTAGTTGGCTTATGGATGACATGTCCCTTTACACGAAGTCGAGTGTATTTGTTGTAAGCCATCTCCATACACTGGCTTGGCTAGTATTGATTTATCAAATCTAACCTTTGAGTTTGGTTCTTGAGTTGTGAAGTTCCCTGTCAAATAGGGAAAATACGTCAAAAGCGAGTTCAGGTAGTGGGAGTATTGAAAACGATACCAAATTACCCTTCCACAGAGCTTGTCTACACTAGCTCTTAAGGATATTTGAATGTTGATGATGGCCTCTTTATCTTGGTACAGTTCAATGTTTTGCTCAGTTGGCCTTCCTTATTTGTGACCATGTATGCGTGATAGTTGGTCGTTGATTCATCTTCAACGCATTCCTTCTGTGGAATTTTCCTTTGTATCTTTGGCTATAGCATCATTGAGCAAAAGTCATGTACCTCAAGCTTCTATGGAATTTGAGATGGACAATCAAAAACCTCCATTTGTCTGGTAGCAATTATTCCTTGGAAGGATATGCGTATGGAGTGAAGCTTTTAGATTCCAAAGTCATTGTCCGAAGTGTGGGGCCATAGATCGCCTTGACTGTCTGGATTTTCTCCCTGTGGACAGTGATCATTTCAAGAGAAGGAGTTTCTTCCTCATACTTCTGGGCTTGTCGAAGCTGTGACACCTGGCTGGTTGGGCGTGTCGTGTGACACGATAGTCCTTCGGCTTAGGAGGGAGCTGGGCAGGAGTGAAGCATGTCATAGATGCTTTGATTTCAACTCTATGCCTGTACCTATTACGCCTCATCTTTTATATCCTGCAAATAGAAGAGAGGGGTCATCATTCTCAATATTACGTCAAAGGAATAAGATTTACCCCTTTTGGAGCAAGATGATTATTTCTGTCTACCCCTTCTTTCTTGAAAAAGTGCTTTCGAGTTTGGTCTGTTCACATGATGTGCTAGCTTCAAATGCCTTCTGTCACACTGAACTAAAGGGGATGATATTCTGAGACATAAAGTAAGAGGATTAGAAAGACAAATATGCTTAAATTCGTCGTCTTATTTTGATAAAAGCTTTTGGTGATGAAATATTTTTCTTTTTCAAAATATGTTTTTTTTTTTTTTGGGAGAAAAGGCATGAGGAAGCCCAGCCCTCAGTATTCTCCTTGGATGACATTTTCTTTTCATGGTTGGATAACATCGCCGGGCAAGTTTGGAATACTGCCTCATGCTTTTCAAAACAAAGTACTAGGATTATACATTAGAGTTCTTGGAATGGAAAATACAACACTAGCACACTAGACATAATAAGAAACATGAAATTATAAAAACAAGTAAAACCCATGACAACTCCTGTGTAAAAGAGCGCTTTGATAGTGCCAGTCTTGAAGCTAAGCATCTTTGGATTCCTCGTCTTCAATAGACTCGAAGTACTCGCATGTGATGACCACTTCGTTGAAGCTACGGAAGTGCAACCCGTGCAGCCAACAGCGACAATTGCAGGACAAGGCTTCTACGAACTGTTTTATCAACTCTTCTTCGACCAGTTCAGGGTGGATTTGCATCAAGAAAACCTTCCACCTCCCTGCGTATGTTCGGAAATCGTCCATCAGTCTTCTTTTGAAGTGGGCCGAGTTCTCGCAAGGCAGGTCAGTTCCAATCTAGTTTCGGTACTGATGCAAGACTGTGGAGATCAACTCATTCCAATCCTTTATGAGATGGATATTTGCCGTGAAGAACCATTGTAATGCAGACCTCGTAAGAGTTTCTTGGAACGTTTGAGCTATAAACAACGTCGGGTCATAATACCGACTCATTTCAGCGTAGAGATACTACAAGTGAGCCACAGGGCAAGTCATGCCATTATATTTGTGAAGGTTGGGTATCCACATCTCTATGGGGGTCAAGACCCTACAAGGGTGAGACGGGCCCGATGCGTCTTGGTTAGGCCACTGGTTTTCCCACTGCATATTCGCCGTAGTGTTGAATTCTTCTGCTTCATGGAAGTTGGACTCTACCGAGATTACTCCATTGCTTTCTTCAGAGCCAAAATTACTGAAGGAGGATGAGATATTTAAGCTATTCTCACGGTCAGGCGACGAGCTTAGCACTTTGTTAGGATCGTAGCGGATAAAGATGTATTCCTCTTCTTCTGACGGGCCTTCATCCTCAGATGAGAGTAGGAAACAGTTATATGATGAACTGTCGATCTCACCATTGAAATAGCGTTGGAAGTCCTTGGGATGGTATTCTAGGGGAGGGAAGTCTTCAGGATTATACTCTAGGGGATGGCTGCCTTCAAAGTTGTATTCTTGGGAATGGTCGGAGCTTTGGTACTGTAGCTCGTCGTCGGATGATGTATCAATCTAGCTAGGCTTTCTTTTCTTGGCCCCCGGTCCAGACCTTTTGAGTAAGGCCCTATGTTTGGCTAGCTCAATTTTGTCAAGGGAAGTGAGAGATATTAAGGCTTCACTATCTAAGTCACTTTCTAGGTTGATAGGAATTGGTATTCTTTGAACCCTAGCTCTTCGGGTAAGCCTGGGGAGCTGTTTTATCATGCCCCGGTCTTGAACAGGCTCTGAACCTACGATCTCGTACAAAGGCTCATTGCCTTTCCTAGTGGGAAACTTTTCAGTAACTGGATACTGTTCAACTGCCCACTAATTATGCAAGGCTTTATCGACACGTTTCTCTCCTGTCTCAGCAACTAACGGCCTCTCATGTTCCACGGTTATTGGTTCTTCGTAGGGCAGGGCTATGTCAGGGCTAATGTCAATATCATACTCTTGGTGGAAAAGATGAATTAGTTCCTTCCAGGTCTTAAGGGGACTAATCTTCCTGACAATGTACCATCGCAGGGCAGGGTCGGTCAGGTTCAACTAGTATGATTGAATTATCCTTTGGACCAGGTAGGCCTGTAAGTAAGCTTCTGGGTGGAAGGTATCAGCGTACCTTTCACATTCAAGTGTTTTGAATTTTTCAGGGATCTCAAAACCGGCGTAATTAGATAAGTCCATGGGATTCTGCCCCTGCAACTGGCTTAACTTTTTCATGATCTTTTCAAATTGTTCATGGTGTTGGCTAGTATCTAGCGTATTTGCAGGGGTCATGACGGTGCTTAACGCAATTACAGAGTTGGGTTCAGCTTGAGTGGTCTTGATCTGTCTCGAGAGCTGTTGAAGGACAATGGACATCTATCCTACGCCGTCTTCAATGTGGGCAAGGCAATTCTGTACTTCATTCTGATCAGGCTCTATCATGTGGGGCCATTCACGGGCGGCTGATGGCTGATGATTCATGATCACCTGCTGCGCGTGAAAACAGTAAATAAGCACAGAGCAAGCAAAAATTGACCCATGACAACGATCTATCTACTTTCATTTATCAAAAGAGGATTTTACAGACTCTTGACGTCTAGAAATTGAAATGACAGAACAAAGTACTAGACATTAAAGAAAAGTCCCGAGACAATGGGACAAGGAGACATTACTACTAGAACATATGCGACAAGGGGTCTTGTGAAAGCTGCTTGCTTCCTTAGACTGGCTCTGAGATGGACCGAGGGACCGATGGCCTGTGCCTTTTCGAGATGTGATAATGGTGGATGTAGGCTGCAGAGGCGTGGTAAGCTTTTTCCTCTCCTTCAAGCCCTTCAGGTACCACGACCTTTTGCGATGACACCTATCCCAGGTTTCTTTGCAAATGGAGATTTCGAATGCGTAATCATTGTTTGTATTGAAAAGAGCCGGAGGAATCTTCCTCCTGGAAGGCGACGGGATTTCCTGGAGGGCTCCAAACTGCCGTGCTACTCGAAGTGGGTAATAGGGAACGGCGCCAGTCCAGCCAAGCAACGGAATTGGGTGGGTGCGTTTGTAGTCAAAGCGAGCCCTCTTTTCGTGGAACCAACCAGCACACCATTGGAATGCTTCAGGAGCTGGGTTTCTCAGGAAGTCGACCCAATGCAAACAGGTTTGATTAGGAATATATGGTCCTAAAACCATGAATTTTTGTAATGGATTTTTGGAAGTATTTGTTTTAGACGATCGCATGATGTCTCGAAATTCACTTAAGTGAGAAAAGAACCAGGCTTGTAAGATTTCGGGAGAAGCCCGCATGATTTTTTCTGTGTTGTCTTTAAAACGGTTAAAGAACAAGAATGTTTCAGCTAAAATCATGTTGACATAATTCACCCCCCCAAGATCTGATTAACGATCCAAACCATCTTAGGACTTATGACATTTTTTTGATGGGGGAAAATGATGAGTCCGAAAAATGCCAGGAGGAAAATCTCACTTCTTTTGGTCATAGACTGATTTTGAAAACATTCATTCAAGAATTCCAATGGGCAGGTATTATTGTTATCTTCGAGAATTTGCCTCATAACATAGATTTCAACTCCTAAAAATCGTGCTAGCCCGCACCATGGGAGGGCTCCTATCGATAGTCTAACCAGTTCTTTCCCGAGGGGCATTCCAGTGATGATGTTGTATTCTTCCAGGGTCGGGGTTAGCTCAAACCTTCCAAACATAAAGGTAAGTGTCATCGGGCACTAGAAATGTGCAATGGCTTGTATGACTTTAGCGCGAACAGTGATTCGGATCAATGACAGGAGATGGCCGATCTTGGCTTTCACACGCTCCTGGGCAAGCTGATCCAATTGACCCCATCATCTGAAGAGTTCCGCCTTGGGAGTAGGAACGAACTGGATGTCATCCTCCCCCATCGCATATAAACCGGGATTTCGAAAAGCCTGTCCTAAATTGCCATGGGCCAATAAAAAAGACTGAGTAAAAATAAATTACTTTGCTTTTAAGTAAAATGACAAGCACAAAGACATACACATGAGATGTGCGGCTCGATTTCTAACTCAGAAGGCTTGTTGAAATTAAAAGGGCATCGCGCGTCGCGAGTCTCGCGTTAGCGGCGTACCCCCTTAACCTCGGCTAAGAAATTTGGGGAAAAGAAAGGCAACCTCTACATCGCAGTCTCGCGTTCAAGGTCGTATCTTTCTTAACACCATCCTAGAAATCCTATGGTGGCCCAAGTCCGGCAGCCGGGTTGTGTGTGCCATGTGTAGTGTTTAAAACAGTAAAGCACGCACAACAGTTTATAATCACAAGACAATTTAATTTAAGCAAGCTTAAAATAAATTTCTAAACTATTGACCTGTTTAAAAAAAAATAATAAGTTAGTAGAGAATTTGAACAAGATAAATATGGCCTAAGTCCTCAAAGTCCGCAGCAGAGTCGCCAAGCTGTCGCGACCTCTTTTTTCGGGACGCCCGGCCAGATGGAGTACGAGCACCTAAGGAGGCTAATGGCTTGGCTGAAATTAATTAATGCTGGACTCTCCCAAGTCCACCAATTCACGACTTGAAAATTTTTTAGCTTATAAATCAATTTTTAAAATGGAGTCGCCACTAATCAATTTGGGGCGGGTTGATTAGAAACCGGAGCGAAGTACTGGGAGAAATACTCGCTTCTGCGCAACCAGAGAAATTAGGATTGGGGACTTGATTACACTAGTTAATCACTAATGCCCTTTCAGTACCTAACCTTGTTTAAACTCTAAGGTTTTTTGGATGCTTGAGGGATTTCTCATGCATTTTTGGGAGAAAAACATTTTTAGTATTTTTCTCATTTTTGGACATAAAAGGGATTTTTGGATTTTTTTGGGTATTTTTGGAAAATACAAGTCTTTTGGGTATTTTATGAAAATGTTGGGCTTTTTATGAATTTTGGCATTTTTTGGGATTTTTGGCCATTTTTGGATTTTTTTGGAAAATATTAATTTTTTTAATATTTTCTAGGAAAATATTTTTTAATATATTAAGTATTTTTTCGAAAATAAATTGTTTTTATTTTTATTTTTGATTTTTTGGAAAATAAAACATTTTTTAACATTTTTAAACATTTTTATATTTTTTAAAAGAAGGTTTTTTAATATTTTTTGAAAATAAATTATTTTTTATTTTTTATTCAAAAATAAATTATTTATTTATTTTATTTTATTAAAATATTTTAAAATTGGCCCGGGTCGATCCACGGGTCGGATCCGCCCGGTCGGCTCGAAACGCGAACAAGCCCACGTTTTGGAGCAAGACGCCAAAACGGCGTCGTGGCTGGTCATGGATGCCCGACCCGGCTTGACAACCTGCTCCGGCGACCCGGCTCCCGTTCCTCTTGCAAAACGGCGTCGCGGCGACTCCTGTGAAACGACGCCATTCCGCTTCTTCCAAAACGACGCCGTGAGGAGCCGGACCATGCGCAACCCACGGGTCACACGTCCGACCCGCTCCACGACTCATGCTACCCTCTGCGGAACGACGCCGTTTCTTCGGCGACCCTACCCGAATCCGACCCGCTTGCGACCCGACTCCAAGCCGCCCCTTAAACGCGAAACCCTACCCAGTTCCCAATCCAAGTCCGACCCGGAAACCCGGGATCACGACCCGAAATCGAGAACCCTAGGGTTTCGATTTGGGGCCTGCCGAGGAGGGCTTGCGATGGCAACGACGACTGAGACGGTTGCGACGACGGCGATGATGGCAGGAGGGGGTTCAACGGATGGCTAAGCTCCAGGCCATACCTGCTTTGGACGGAATTGGCTCCGGCGACGGCGACGGCCACAATTCACAGCGTCAGAGGAGTTCCTCCCCTGCTTCTCTCTCTCTCTCTCTCTCTCTCTCTCTCTCTCTCTCTCTCTCTCTCTCTCTCTCTCGGGCTCGTCCGTCGAGCTCCCCAAAGTCTCTCGGGGACCCCTCCGGGCTCACCGCGCCTGGGTCTGCTTTGCTCGAGCTCCCTGAAGTCTCTGGGGGAGGTCTCAAGCTCTGCAACCCTTTCTCTCTCTCTTTCTGGCTTCTACTTCGCCGTGTCTTCAACCGAGAGGGGGGGAAGGGGTATTTATAGGCTGAAGACGACCGGCCGACAAGGGTTCAACCGGTGGCTGATCGCGGTTGGACCGGCGTCCCGTTAGCCACCCCCTGCCCTGCGTCCCATCAGCTCCTGCTCCACCTGCCCCGCCTGCTCCGTGCCGCGCTTCAGGCGCGTGTTGCGCACGTGATTCCGGGGGAAGGAGACGGTCGAAGCGGGTCGGGCGCGGGCACGGGCGCGGGTTTTGGGCCGCGAAGGCCCAGAGGGCCGTTTTTTCTGGTTTTTGTTCTTTTTTCGGTTTTTCTTCCGTTTTTTCCATTTTCTGTTTTTTCTTCGTTTTTCTCGTTTTCTTCCGTTTTTAATCAAAATAAATAAAAAAAGAAATAAAACCCAAAATAGTAATGATGATGATGATAATAATAATAATAAAGAAATTAATTAAAAACCCAAAAATAAAATTAAAAGCCCCAAAAATTAGGCGTCAGCACAGGTGATGAGAAGCGGCATCGTGGTGGCATGCGCCAGGGGAAACGCCAGCCCTACCTGATCAACTCTATCAAACATGTTAATTTGCTTTTCGCTTATTACAGTAAACCTCAGAAGTCTATGGCAGACTCGGAGAAACTTCACAGAAAAAAATGGTGCAAATCTTGCTTTACCAGCTTCTCATCAAGGCCATGAAAAGGTGTCTGTCATTCTTAAATAGTTTAATCCTCTACATTCTAACAAGCCCTTTGATCATAGTCAACGTGAATTTTGCAAAAGTTGCCAGTAAAAAAGATGACTATGCAGGTCCTAAAGAGTGGCATCAAGGAAAAGTTCATTTCCACGATGAACATCTTGAATCTAACATCTGATTGATTCTTTTTTGGTGGAAGACCTAAGGGTTGATTAAGACATGCTAAGATAGGTTAATTTCCACAATGCACTTAAAGCACATATTTCTCAATATTTACATGCTTTTTGCTCTGGACAGGGTCACTGTTCTTGTCTTACTCGGCCTCACCATCTCTCTAATCACAAAGAAAGAAAAAGGATAATGAAAATGATTGTTCGTAGTCACAAACCTGCTCGTAGCAATCACATAAGCGATGCTGGTGATCACCGTCGAGATCGCTCCATGTCTTGACTGATCAATTAACCCCAATTACGACCCTACAGATCACGATGGCAAGCTCACTCTTATGCCGTGACCCTCGCAACACCAGTTACGTGTGAATTTTCAAATGACACTCGACCCCACCATGGCCACTGGCCTAAGCACTCGTTGTTAGAAATTAGCTGTGTCCAAGTCGCAATAGCACGGTCAATGCCAAAAAATGAAAAAGAAAATGAAGTAACTGTCTCTTTTCATTGGATGACATCATGTCTAATATCTTCTTGTTGGTAACCTAGTTTGCGACTTGAAAATCATAGGGTGACGTTGGAAAATTGGCATGTCTCTGCTCACGCCATTTAGACAATTCAGCCTACTCCAAGTGACAGGAAAAAATTTATTTTTACTCATTTCAGAACTCCTAAAATACTTTTGAAGCGTGCAAATATTACTTGTGAGTTTTCTCATGACATTTTTAAAATCATCACTTCAGACGTTGCTTATTTTTCTTGCTTCATTCTCTATATTCAAACCAATCGCTATAATAATTGGATCAGTTGAACCAGTAGAATCACATACTGGCCCATGCTCCGGTTCAGCCTCTGGTTCCATTTCCAAAACATTGGCTATAATAACTAAAAGCCATATGTTCTTTCTTGAAAGGAGGGTTACATGAAATTCTTTAATTGAGAGCTCTCACCTTTGGTTCATATATCTATTCATTGAATTTCTTTAATGGACGACCTCGCACTTAATTTATTAGAATACCATTCGAACATGGAGAATTGGTTATTGTTATGTTCTTAATTCATTTTACTCTTGTATGTAGGTTATAGCAATGGAGAATTGGTTATTGTTACTTCAAACATTGCTTCGTCCTTTTACTAAGCGAGTGGATCCACCAAAAATATACATTTCAAACATGTGTAAAGAGAGAGACAGGGTCCTATGCAAACACACCCTAACCAAACTTCTTTGGTTTGAAAACAAAAGAGTAGAATGAAATTTACCATACTTGATGTAAATGGCTATATTTTTATACATTCTTGATTGTAGAAATTTTCTTGAACCATGCCTTTAGTCGGTGAACTGCAAATTATGATCAGTTACATGCAAATAAAAATACGGGTGATATCCGTGTTATCCTGACTTGCATTTTATTATGCTTAGCACATGAAATTGCACATAACTACATTATCTAACTAAATTTGACCCAACTTGTTCTGGCTCCATTTACCTCTCAACCTCATGTAATAATTGATGATAGATCAAATGTTGAAAATTCTAATTCAACTTTCGGCTTGATTGTTTTGTTTGATACATTTTGCCAATCCTTTTCTAGATCAAGGCATCATCCTCTTTATTCTAAATAAAGATTACTAGGTACCTGGTTACAATTAATAACATGAAAGAAAATAAACCTCTTACTTCTCCATGAACAAGAGAATACAGTAAGCATTGTTGAGCTTTAGGGAAACTCATCTATCATAGTAAATCGTCGATAAACTTAGTTGTCTTAATAAATAGCACCAACCCTATACTTGTCTTGTCCATCACGGAACAAGAGATGTGCATGATCGCAAATACATCTCCTAATTTATTTATTTTTAGTGATAAATTTTCTTAGCACCCGTTTAATAGTGATTATTATCCAAGTGAGATTTGCAAAGTTCTCTCCAGTATTGAAGGACATTTGAGAGAAAATTATAAGGGGACAATTTATTTTAACAAAATACAACTCAAAAATTTTTGTTGATATTTATTAAAGCAATAAAAAGAAATAGTGCCAAGAGCAACCGAGATCGCTTCACGGTTACATACCTCACTCCCAAAGTGCACGAATCGGAGATTCAACGGAGTGCGTATTAATATGGAGACTTGTGCTGAGAAAAATTCAAAAAAAAAAAAAAAAATGCAAGAAAAATGTAAATTGCATTGAAAGGGTTAATTTCGTGGAAAATAAAATGGTCTATTAAAAAGTAAAGATAAACATAAATTATAGGTTTGCTTGATTGTGGAAAGAGAGAGTTTTACGATCCCAAAAACATTGGTATTTACAATCGAAATACTAAGAATAACCATTCCCTTTAATACGTACAAGAACCACCCACATAACTTCAATTACTCCACCTCTTTTGCGACTCCAACTCCCAAAGACGAATGCCACCACGTGCAAACTCAATCATGAGTTCTCCCTAGCCCCCAATTACCTGTACGTCTGCCTGTTTCGTTGTTTCGACTTTCTCTGCTAATATTTCGAAATTGTTAAATTTTCATCACAGGTGTAGCTTCTCTCTCACTTAGTGCTTATGCTTTTTCTCTAATTTCCTAATAAATTTATCTTCAACAAAAGAGTTCCCTCTCAATTTTAGTTCATCCGATCAACCTAAATATGGCATTAATAGATGATAAGTCAGCATCTTTGCAATTTTAATGAAAGGACTAACTCAATAAAAAATATAAATAAATCAGAGACCATATTGGGAAAAAAAAACAATACATGGACAATATTGAACATATTGAAGAAGTAAAGGCACTAGCAATTCCATTATCCCTAAACTTTTCACATCGGTTTTATGAAAAGATTTTTCTGGAGGCTATGTTATAAAGTAGAGTATTGCTTCGAGTTCTTTTTCTACATTTGTGAGTGGTCTAAGACTTTCCAATTCAACAATTGGAAGCCACTAATTCGAATCCCACCAATTACATGCAAATCACTTTAAGTTTAAACCACTTGCTTAAGCAAAATGCCTGAACTCAATAAGTTCATGATACTTGTAGGGACCTTCATATAACTGGGTCTACATATTCGTATTCCTTAAATTATCAATCAAAAAATGATCAATCACGAAGTAAAAGTCATCTATCACAACATAAAATAAAAAAATTTACCAACACATGCCAAATAATTAAATCACTTATTAAAAATCATCAAGCACAAATCAAAAATCTTCAATAATGAATGATTTCATGCTAATGATCGAGGTAAAATGTAAACCTCATGGTCTTCCCTATTGCTTAGCACTTCCCTCTCCACAGTGATTTTGAGTCAAATTCGACATTGACCTTATCCAAGCTTTTTCCTAGAGATTTCCACAAAAATTTCAAACACGACACAACTTTATTATATTTCTCAATTAATCCATCATCTTCGGAGCATACTACTCATCACCGGCAAAATTTGCCAGTCAAGCAGATGATTACGGGACTATAACGTAAGTATTGTGATACATTTCTTTTTTGGCCAAAGAACCAAGCGTTGACCAAAAGGTCTTCTAGCAAAAGAGCAATTATTTGAGAAGGTTTACAAGCAAAAAACCAATTCGCAATCATGTGTTCTAATCAAACTTCTTGCAATAAAAACTCCTTGATTGCAAGTTTTTGCGTGTCGATAAAGTTGTGGTTCTTGTCGCCTTGTTCCTCTTATCTTTGTACGATATGCAAATATTCATTAGTGCAAGCATTGGACAAAACTGCAATTCCGAATTTTATCCCCATCATGAACAGAAAATATCTTCACTTTGATTTCCGTGGCAAGAGTATACGAGCACGAGGTATCATTATATGATAGGAATTCTCCAACGAGTCAATAACATTTTAATGAGCACGAATGATTTTGTAGAAGACAACTAACAAAAAAGTCTTAAACCTATTATATCAATGTCAATTTAATTATAAACCTTTTAATTTTATCAATTTAATCCTAAATATTTTTCACATTTTTCCAATTCAATATATCCTATCAATTTTGACTGGAAATCAATAACGTGGATACCGGTCATCTGACATGACATAGCTAATGCTGATAGAGACATTTTCTAGTTTTTTAAAAAAATTCACTTTATTTTCTTTCCTCTACTTTTTTTTTTTTTTTTTTTTTGGACTAAGTGCTGGCAAGGTTCACCGGCCAACCTCGCCAGTTAATAGTATCACAATTCAAGAATCATCCTCAGCAAGCCCTTCGAATACTTGATCTTCTTTTTCTTTCTAGTTTATACATTACTAAACCTATTTAATCCCCCAAATGCCAGCTCAATTTCACTCTAGATTAAGAATTTTAGTTAGTTTCCTATTTCGTGGACATCTACAATGTAGCACCCTTCTACCGATCTCAAGATTTGGTTGCAACTCTTTAATCATGGATCGGTCTCCAAAAAAAATATTCCAACAGCAACCTTCTCATCATTTATCTAGCGTGCATGTTTTACTAAATAACAAATGGAATACTTATCAGAAATCATGGAGGTCAACATTCAGTCTTCAAAACTGTCAAATAGTAACTGTGCCCCTTCATGCGTTAACCAAGTGTTTCTTCTTCGTGTGTTACCTCTGATTCTTTCGAAATACTGAATTCTAATGATGTTTTGCAGTTGCTAGAAATCAATTAGATTAGAAATTGGCTAGTCCCATGCAGAAGAAGTTGCACTCAAGCTCTTCCATCACTATGAAACTGGCATTAGGGATCAATTTGGCTTTAACAAAAAAGATTTTTACATCATATAGGCATTAATATTATTTGCATCAACTAAGTTTTATTTTTATTTTATTTTTCCTTATTTTACCGCATTTTGGATAAATAGAATTTTTAAAATATATATATTTTTATTAATTTTTTAAAAAAGTTGGCTTTGGGGGGGCTGGGCCCTAACCCCAACCCTCTTTATCTTTTCCATGTGGGCGCAGGGCCCATCTCGCCCGCCAACTCGGTGACTTCGCGGCCCGGCCCTCTTCTTCTTCTTCTCCTTCCTCCTTTCCTTCCTTCCTTCCTCGCGCTGAGGGGATTAAGGAGAGAGAAATCAGGGGAGCTCTTCAGAGAGTAAGTGAGATCGGAGAGCTGTGAGGTGGAGGTGGAGGTGGAGGACAGAGAAATCGGAGGGTTATCCTAGAGAGCGAGGCCGAGAGAATAGGAGAGATCCAAGGGTGGAGAGAGATCTTCAAGAGAGAACCGGGAGCGAGGCTGAGAGCGAGTGTTCTCCGATGACAAATACACTTGAAACCCGGCCGACGGTCCATCGACGTTACCCCACTTCCCGAACCAAACCCACGGTAGGTTGTGTTCCGATTCTTTTGGTTGTGCCGACTTGGGGTCGGCTTTCCAAGGATCTCGGCTCGGGGGCGTGCGAGGCGGACGGACGTACCTCGATCTTCGGGCTCATCCGCCGTCTAGCTCGTGCCCTGTTTTCCCCCTGTCGCGAGTTTCGCCATTTGTCCAGCGTGCATGATTTCCGGCCTCATTCGTGTGTATGCTGCGGCTCTTGGGTTGTTGCTTGCCAATTGTTGTTAGCTTCGGCATGAGTCGAAGCTCTGTTGGTTCGTTTTTGCCCTCTTTAGTTAATGCGACTTACCTATTCGACGAAACGCCTAACTGAAGTGTGCGCGCTTGTTCTCAGTCCTTCATCCACTTTGGGTGTTTGTGGTTGGTGAAATGCGTTTTGATAGATCCACGCAGCTGTTCCTTCGCTTCTTACGTTCTTGTTTCGACGTTCCTCTTGCGCGTCGTGTTTCCGCAAGCAACCAACTCTTGACCAACGAGATTGAAGGGGTGGTGGCGGCCCCGGTTGTCAAAATGTGAAGGGAAAGGGTAAATCGAGAGATAGAAGTGTAGGGATTTTCTGTGTATTTCACTGATTGATCATTCAATGTACAGAGTTGTATATATTACAAAGTCTGTGTAAAAGGAAAAAGGAAATGATACAATGTACAGACTAGATCTGATTTTAATTGATTCAATAAAATCTCTATGATTCAATCTAATCGAATCTTTCCAAACTATCTGCGTATCTTCCAACACTCCCCCTCAAGCTGGTGGCTTGTATATGTCCAAGACGCCTAGCTTGCTCAAGAGATACGCATGTTGTCTTTGACACAAAGGTTTGGTGAAGACATCCGTTGGCTGTTCTTGTGTTCCAATCCCTTGTGTCTCAATTGCCCCTTCCTGGATTTTTTCTCGGGTGAAGTGACAGTCTACTTCAATGTGCTTCGTTCTCTCATGCACGATAGGATTGGTTGCAAGTTTGAGGGCCGCATCATTGTTGCAGAATAACCTTGTCGGTCCCTTGATTTGCACCCCAAGATCCTGTAATAAACCCCTTAACCACACTATTTCACATGTGGTTTTGGCCATGGCTCGGTATTCCGCCTCTACCGAAGATAACGACACAGTTGGCTGTTTCTTCGTTCTCCAGGAAAGCAAAGAATCCCCAAATTTGATACAAAACCTAGTCAATGATCTTCTGCTCATGGGATAGGTTGCATAGTCTGCATCACAATATGCAGTCATCTTCATGTCACACTTCCTAGAGAGAAGGATTCCAAGACCAGGACATTTCTTCAAGTACTTTACAACTTTCAGCGCAGCATTCATGTGAGATTGCTTCGGCTTGTGCATGAACTTACTAAGTGTCTGCACAGCGTAGCTTATGTCTGGTCTGGTCATAGTTAAATATATGAGCTTCCCAACAAGCTTCTGATAACCTAATGGGTCCTTGAGTATAGGGTCTGCCTCCTGAGATTGTTCATCATCATAATCAGCGGTTGTTAGCTTGACATTTTGTTCAATTGGAACCACAGCCAGCTTGCATCCAGATAATCCTGCTTCTAAAATGATTTCCAATGCAAATTTTCTCTGGCTGAGAGAGATTCCTTGGCTAGATCGAGCAATTTCGATCCCAAGAAAATACTTTGGTGCTCCCAGATCCTTAATATGGAAAGTAGAATGCAGGTATCCCTTAAGACTTTTGATAGCCACTTCATCATTCCCCATAATGAATATGTCATCCACATATATCATCAAGTAGATGGATGACGTACCTTGAGTCCATGTGAAAACAGCATAATCAAATCTGGATTATTGAAAACCAACAGCTATCAGTGACTCAGCAAATTTTGCATACCACTGTCTGGATGCTTACTTGAGTCCATATAAGGATTTGCGGAGACGACAGACTCTATTCTCCCCCTGTCTCCGTAAACCTTGGGGTACTTCCATATATATCTCCTCGTCTAGATCTCCATGGAGGAAGGCATTATCTAATGCAGTGACCAGTCTTCGAAGGCTGCTATAGAGAGGAAAGAACGAACTGTGACATCTTTGGCCACTGGGGAAAAAGTTTCGTGGTAGTCGAAACCCTCTTTCTGTGTGAAACCTTCAGCCACCAGTCTCACTTTGTATCGTTCAATTGAACCATCTACTCGATATTTGATCTTGTAGATCCATTTACATCCAATTGCTTTACGATGCGAAGGTAACGAAACAAGATCCCATGTGTGATTATCCATGAGAGCTTTTAATTCTGCCTTCATTGCTTCTTGCCATCGTGGATCATTACTGGCGTCATGGAAATTGGACGGTTCTTGTTCTTCAGAAATACGTGTAATGCAACATCGATGCGCCGGGGACAGACGGTCGAAGGAAACATAAGATGAGACTGGAAAAAGAGTACCTGCTGAATGCCTGACTCCATAGATGTAGTCTTTCGTCCAGGTAGGTGGTCAAGTAGCACATCCAGAACGTCTAGATTGATGATCTCCCGAAGGTGCTGCATCGTCTGGAACTTGTACAGGAGATGAGTCTGAAATAGGCTGTGCTGAAGGGATCTCATCATTCAATCCTTCATCCTAAACGTCCATCAAGGGCGTTGTGCTTGCAATGGATTTGGAATGGGCTAGTGAATTTGTCGACGGCGGGAGAAAAATATAGCCGGAAATGTCAAGCCTATCTTCAGCAGAGTAGATGGTAGAATTCCCCGAGGGAGTCTCACTTCTGTGCTGGTTGGCAAAGGGAAAAACAGTTTCCTGGAATATAACATCTCTGCTGACAGAAAAATCTCCTATAGTCTAATCAAAAATCCGATATCCCTTTTGCAAAGTAGAATATCCCATGAAGATGCAATCATGCGCACGTGGACTCATCTTATCTTTTGGCCCGACTATTACAAAGATAGCACGAGACAACCAAAAATTCTCAAGTGGCTCAAGTCGGGCTTCTTTCCAAAGAGTATCTGGAAAGGAGATAGTCCATCTAGAATCTTCGTCGGCATTCAATTTATTAAGTAAGCAGCGGTTAATATGCAATCACCCCAAAAGGTATCTGGAATAGAAGCTTGAAACTTTAGGGCTCTGGCAACCTCTAAAAGGTGGCGATGCTTCCTTTCTACCACTCCATTTTGTTGTGGTGTATATGTGCAGGAGCTTTCATGCAATATCCCTTGTGACGAAAGAAGGTCCGCACATTCATGATTAAAAAATTCATTCCCATTGTCTGTCCTTATTCTTTGCACCGGTTTCCCAAATTGGGTTTTGGATAAGGAAAGGAATGTCAGTAAATTGGACACAACTTAACTTTTAGACTGCATTAGAAAAATCCATGTGGCTCTAGAGTGATCATCCACAATGGTAAGGAAAAACCGAGACCCATCATGATTGACTGTATGATAGAGCCCCCAGACATCAATATGCAGTAAAGAAAGGATATTTTTTGAACAACTTTGACTTAAAGGGAAAGGATTGCGCGATTGCTTTGCAAGTGGGCAAATTCGACATTGGGGATACGAAAAATGAGAGCTATGACCCAATCTGGAATGCAAAAGGAAATTTCTATCATTGGAAGTTGAGTTACACAATGATTTTTTATTACAAGAAAAGGAATTAAAACTTGTTGGCAAGCTTTTCCAGAAAAACAGTCCTTCAAAGAGACTACCCCAACCCATCAGTGTCCTAGTCGAAAGGGCCTGAAACAGACAGGTATCAGTATTGAAGAGAACTCGACAAGAGTTTTCCTTACAAGCTCTAGACACTGAAATTAGATTAAATTGGGAGTCTGAAACATAAAGGACATTGGTAAGGATAATGTGGGAATTAAGTGTCATTATCCATGTTGTTGTGACGTAGGCAACATTTCCATTGGGTAATTCCACAATGATAGGATCATCTAACTCTCCATTTATGGCAGAAAATAGCTTCATATTGCATGCTATGTGATCACTGGCTCCTGAGTCTATAATCCAGGCATTTCTAGAAATGTTACTTGTCAAGCAATAAGAAGTACCTGTGAAGCTACTCCCCCTTTTTGGGATATTCAGTTTTTGCAATGCCTGCATAAGCTGCTGATATTCTCCATGTGTAATAGGCTGATTTGGGGAATTCATCGATCCAGTGATTTGATAGGCTACTGCAGATATTTCTTTCCCCTTTTTTTTTCTTTTTCTCCGAGCTTGCCATGTAATTTCCAGCACGTGTCTATCGTGTGGTGGGGCCGTTTGCAAAAATCACAAAATAATTTGCCTTTATTCTTAAAATTGGGCCCATATCCTTTTGAATTTTGAGGACCGTTGGATCCCCTTAGAGCGGGCAGATCTGGGCCGTCCCGATTAGCTGGAGCTCGCGTGCCTCTGGAGCCGTCGAATCGCAATGGCCGATCTAGGCCGTCCATCCCGCCCCATTTATATCCCTTTTGCCCGAAAAACCTAGCACCTCTCGGTTCTGTCCGAACCCTAGCGCCTCTTCTCCTCCTTTTTCGTCTAGGGTTTGCTGGGTTTTCTTCTTCTCCACCCTTGCCGCCAGCGCTAGGGTTTCAGAATTCTTGCTGTCGGATGAAGCAAGCCTTTGATTCTCCTCTTGCACCGCAAGTTGGAAGATTCGGCCGAGGGTTGGTGGTGGTTCCATCGCCAGAATCTGCGATCGGAAAGTGAGGTATGAATCGTTCAAAATGAGTAAGAATCTTGTCGCCTTTTCTCTATCCTTCATGGTTTTATACTGTTGAAGGGTCGATTCTGGGCCCTCCAGTTTCTCTTCGGCAGCTTCCAACTCGTTCCAAAGTCTTGAAAGCCTGTTGAAGCACGTCATCACCGATGTGTTTCCTTGCTTCAGTTCGCTGAGTGCTTGATGGAGCGAAAAAATTTTGGCCCGATCCAATTTGCCATACATTTCTTGGATGTTGTCCCAAATCACTTTTGAGTCTTCTGTGGGTGGTAGCCCTGCTACGATTTCTGGGTTGATGCAATTCCCAATCCATGTTCTGACTAATTGGTTGCATTTTCTCCACTGTTTCGCCATTTTGTCGTCGGTCGGGACCGGTATGGTCACGTCGATGAACCCCTCTTTGTCTTTCGTGATCAGGGCACGCCGGAATTCCCGCGCCCAAGACGAGTAGTTCTCTGGACCCATGAGAGGGTGGCTGATGAGCCGCAACTCTGGTCCGTCGGCTATGGAGAGATATAGTGCGTCGCCAAGCTCGAGTCAACCCATGGCGGCCGCAAAAGGAAGAGGAAGAAAACCGGGTGGCACTCCCTGGTACAGATTCGCAAACTGTGCCTGAGGTCCCGTACGAGAATTGCTTGATCCGCCCGTCTGCTCCGGGTCGATGGTCGAGTCTGCCCCAGTGTTGGTAGGTAGACCTCCGTCGCTCAGTAAGTTACTCTGAAAAATCGGCGATGATGTGACTGGATTCATCCCAGGGATCCATGGATATGGCATCCATTGGTAGGGATACGCCGAAAATGGCTGACCCAGGTTAAACTGAGCCGCCGCACTCTGCCAATATGCGGGTTGATTTTGGAATTGAGGTTGTTCAGTGGCATAAACGGCACTGGAAGCCTGTGGAATCGTTGCTGTTGCTGATTGTTCTTCTGGGTTGGAGGTGATGTTTTCTGGCTGATTCATAATGTCGATTTTTCCCTTCAAAAGTTTATTGATTCCTTTCGGCAACCTTCTTGCAGGATAAAGGTTCTTCTGGCAATCAACAGGGATGTAGCGGAAGCAATGTTAGAGTCTTAGGGCTCTGATACCATGTCAAAATGTGAAGAGAAAGGGTAAATCGAGAGATAGAAGTGTAGGGATTTTCTGTGTATTTCACTGATTGATCATTCAATGTACAGAGTTGTATATATTACAAAATCTGTGTAAAAGGAAAAAGGAAATGATACAATGTACAGATTAGATCTGATTTTAATTGATTCAATAAAATCTCTATGATTCAATCTAATCGAATCTTTCCAAACTATCTGCGTATCTTCCAACACCGGTCACAGTGATGGCCATGCGATGATTGAACACGACCGGCAGCGGTACCTGAGCTTTGGTTGAGTTTTGAGTCCCTCTTACCACTTGAAATTGCTCGCGTTATTGGTCCGGTCGCAAAGAAGATGGTAGCAGAGGAGAGGGAAGCGTGAAAGAAAGGAATAAAATGAAAATGAAAAGAAACGAAGGGGGGAAGAGGGGCGACAACTTTACTAAGTAAAAAAAGTCTCCCTTTTGTCGCTTGGTCACAAGAGTACAAAAGCGCAGCTCTGTATGAGATAGGACAAGACAAGAGACAGAAAGCTAAGAAGAATGAATGAAAAGGGACAAAAAGGGAGCTCTTCTCTAGCCATCCGGATGCGCGATTCGGGTCAGGTTTATATTATCTTGTTATTATAATTTTTAATAAAAAAATTAATTAAAAAGTTTTTAAAAAATCGAAAATTCTCAAATTAGGGAAAAGCCTAAGACTTTTTTTTTTTGGAGTTTTTTTAATGCATGAAAAATTTGTCAAAAAAATCAGATTTCAAACTTTAAACAAGATTAAGTAATGAAAGGACATTAGTTGATAATTAGTGTGATCAAATTCTAGACTTTAGTTTCTTTGAATGCGCAGGAGTAAAATATTTCTCTTCATATTATATTTAGATTTCTAATCGATCCACTTCAAATTAATTAGTGGCCACTCCTAAATAATAAAAACTTGCAAGTTAAAAATTTAAATCATAAGTCGCAAATTTGTGGGCTTGGGACAGCCCGAACGATGCCCGAACGATGTCCAAACTTAGCGCTAGTCATTAGCCTTTGCGCCCACAGTAGGGCTTCAGGAGGTCGCAACATCCATTAGTGGTTTTTGCATGCAAATGCAAGAGGAGCTTTCCACCTCGAGTTTGCCGTCAACCTATATTGCAGACGAATTTTTGGAAATATAATGGAATTTCTTTTCTTTTCAGTCATCTGGTTCTTTTGTCATAATAGTACTAAATTGTGTACCTATACTCTGTTATTTTCCCCTTTTAGATATGTGCGTTGTAAGGCCGACTTTTGAGTTAAATTTAGCAAAATTTGGTGAAGGCCGAGCTTTGATATCAAGTGGCAGTGAAATCATCCAGGTTGATTTGTCTCAAATGCTCATTGCTTTTGGTATTTAAGAGACTACATTGAACCCTCTCACTACGTTCCCCATTGCCATCAGTATACTTGTTTGTGGGATTGTTCTTTCATGAGGAGAATATTGGTGATTGTGAAGGAAGAATGTCTTAGATTGCGTGATCATTATTGTTTCAAGCAAACTGCCAATATTGCCTAGGGATGATCGATTCAAAATCCAGTCCAATCTCACCTAAAAATCGGGAACCGAACCGGGAGGATCGCTTCCCACTTTTTGGACAGGGGACCGAACAAACTGGACCGGTTGGTCCGATCTAATGGAACTTGCCACTTAGCCAAAAAAAAAAAAAAAAAAAAAAAATAGAGTTGTTACTATTGTGGGGTTTATTAATATTGTTAAGAACATAAGAAAATATTTTTTTTTAAAAGAGTTGGTCCAGTCCAATTCTCCCTTGAAACCGGGAACAAGACCAAAAATCACTGGTTCTGTTTTTTTTAAACCGAGAACCGAACCAATATCCTCGAGAACTAGACCAAACTGGCCAGTTCAGTCCGATCCAAGCGATTCTAGGATCGATCGATCCAATATGCTCACCCCTAGTGTTGCCTAGTACATAGATTAGTTTCTATTAACTTGTGCTCTTGTAAAGAGTTGAGGGACAAAATCATTCATGGAATCATGAGTCAACTCAAAATGTTTCAAAAAGAATTCACACATAAATCAAACCGTCAACTATTGCAAAATAGGACCGGACTAAATCAAATCTAGATCCAACCATGAAATGATGTATTATGATCACTTTATTCTAGTCAATTTGCAAATGTTTTTTGGATCTTTTAGGTTAAACACTTGTCTCACTATGAGGAGAATTTTGGTGATTGTGAAAGAAGAATGTCCTAGATTGCGTGGTCATTATCGTTTCCAACAAACTACCAGTATAAATTATTTTCAGTTAGCTTGTGCTCTTGTAAAGAGTTGAGGGACAAAATCATTCACGAAATCATCTGTCAACTCAAAATGTCTTAACAAGAATTCACACATCAATCCAATTGCCGACTATTACAAAATAGGACCAGACTAAATCAAATCCAAATCCGACCATGAAATAGTTAATCGTGACCATTTTATTATTGTCAATTTGTAAATTTTTGTTGGATCTGTTGAGTTAAAATACTTTTCTTGCTATGAAAAATGCCAATGTTGGAGAAACTCCATACATATAAATTTAGCGAGTAATCCTCTTATGATCTTGGGGACTCGACATAATGGGAATTCGTTCATTACGGTTTTTTTTTTTTGGGGGGGGTGTGTTGAGGGAGAGATGACGAGGTGTTAAGAGCAGTTCTTGTGCTCAGCTTGACTCTTGCGTTGACTTAGGTATACGTTGATGTTTTGGGTCGAATCTTGAGGAGACGAAATGAGCCTTGGGGTAAAGTTCTTGGAAATTTATTGTGGAGACGGACAGATGCTGTGAAGGAGTGGATAGGAATCATCATTATAATATCTTGATTGGGCAAATTTGGGAATTTCGACCCCAATTGAGTAATTATGAGTTGGAAAAAAATTATAAAATCTTTTGGGACTTGAAAATTGCAGCACATTATCTTCTTCTTCTTCTTCTTTTGCGGAAAGTGTCGTATAAAAAAAAAAAAAGAGGGGATATTTTATATATAATTAATTTCATAAACGGCCAATTATATATTTGATTAGCAAATTTAATGTTTTGAAAATTTAGTTCTTCATTTGGTTTCTTCATAGTAGGTATCTTGAAATATTTATTAATAAATTCCTATAATGAAACCTTTAAATTAAAGAGGATATATAATAAAGTTAACAATTGCAAAGAGACAATCCATTGGTGAAAAGGTATTTGCTTTTGGCATTGTATTTGGGGGAACGAAAGTAGCTTGCCTTTTGCCAAGTCGTGAATCACGAGTGCGCCTTAATAGATGGCTAAGTGGGGCCATCTATTAGGAATTGTTTGAATATGGATTTGAAGACAAAGCACTTACCACATCTTAAATATCCAAGCCATGACCATGGAGAGTTGCCTCCCACATGAAAAGGAGGAGATGTAGAGTTCGATTTCTCACCTTTCGAGAGGGTTTAGAGGTGAGGATGTTTAGTTTCAAGTGTAAGGTATAGCTCCCACGCTTTACAAAGAGACAACACGAAATTCTGAGATTAAGTCAAAAGTTAGAGTAAGATAACAAAACAATAAAAAAAATAAAAAATATCACTATGACTATGACTTTGCAAAAGGTCTAAGGAAAAGGAATATGCTTAGGTCCATTAGCGCTGGAGAGCAAGCAAATTATCAAGAATGTCGTGGATTACGAAGCTGTGAAATTATTATATATCATTGGAGAGCATCAAGTTTAAGATAGGATTGAGTGTTTTAAGCATCTTTGTGCACTCTTCAAAAGTATAATTGGAGCTATTGTGCCTATGAGTAAACAATTCACTAACGTACAACCCCAGCAAAGAAAATAATCAAAGACTTTTCTAGTCACACATTATTGAGAGACCCAATTTCTCAGGTATATATTGTCTACCTTTTGTCTTTAGAGAAACATGGTGTGAAAATATTGAAGTGAATGCTCCCGCGGACACCAATTCATGCATATACATTCTGGCTCAAATAATTTTGCCAATTTTACCTTTATTGTAGAATTTGTTTTAAAAACCAGCATTTGAGAGACCAACATGTCATTAATCTTTCATGGTCTAATAATACTCTCCCGGATGGATTAAGTCTAATTGCACGTGATGGATAAGGGAAGGAAACCGAGGGACCAATATTTTCATGAATACATCAATTTATCCATTAAATATTAAGCGTCAATCTATATATGTATTATTATATGAAAAAGAAGATCCTCCTTTTAAAGGTAATAATCTGTCTATTTCACTTATTCCTATGTTTAATGTAGATATAACATTGTAATAATTTGAATGTGATAATTAAAATTTTGAGTAAGATATTTGTAGTTACAATTCTAATAACTTAATAAATCTTTTAGTCATTAATATATATACTTTTTCACTTTTTTAATCACTTTGAATTTTTAATCGTGGGCATTGTCTCTCTTTTGTTTTTTTTTTTTTTTTTTTTTTTTTTTGACACATGGATAAGCTTGTGCCCTCTTTTTCTTCCGTGAGATCAAATGATAATTCCGACCATTCAAATAAGCATTGGCATTTACTAACCGGCTATACCATGAGGCTATCCAGAGTGCAATAAATTAAAGATCAAAAGAAAATACACTTCAAAATCTCATCAAGGAATTCAAAAGCAAACTCACAAATTGTATTAACTATCATGCTAATAGCACTCCATCCATTTATCAAAGATGGATACAAAAAGGGAGAGAGCTTCAACCGGGAGCGTGAGCTCAACACACACACGAAATTTCAAGCTCAATCGTCGACTAATCCCACGTTCTCGCACGTTCTCGCACATGTTCAATTATTAAACATTCAAAAGAAAGACCAAGAAACGGTGATGTCGGAACGATTTTGCTACCCCCCTCTCTCTCTCTCTCCGGAGCGATTCGGAGAGTCAAGATCCGAGATTTGACCTTATCCATCAACTTATCAAAAGACCCACCAAGCGTCAATCCTCGGAAGTCGTCCAAGCTTTTTCCTAGAGATTTCGAGAAAATCTTTTGAAAAAATGTCAAAGATTTTCAGTTAAAGGAATTTTTTAAAATATAAAGTGCGTTTGATAAATTATACTTTATAAGTTCATTGGGAAGTATTTTTAAATAAAATAATATTTGGATAAATTTATATTTCTAAAGGACTTTTATGACTGAAAAAAATAATTAGCAGCCATTGGCGGCTTGTATCTGTCGCCGGCGATCTCAAATTCTGTCATCGGCGATCGACGTATCAGATTACAAGATCTTATGTAATCGCGGCGACAACATCTTCTCCTCTTCTTCATCTTAGCCGCCATCATCTTCTCCTTCATCTTCTTCTCAACTGCAAGTCCTCCTATTGCTCCTTCCACGCCGACGAGTCCCTCCGGCCCCTCCGCACCGAGCACCTCCCCACCGCCCTCGCTCCTGCCCTAATACTGTCGCCCTCGACGTGTCCCTCTGCCCCCGCATCACCGACACCTCCCACGCCGTCATCGCTGCCGCCCACGAGGACGCCCTTTGCTCCCTCGCCCTCCGCATCATTGATTCTTCACCACCTGCCTCCCTCGCCGTCGCTGCTGTCCCAGATCCGGGTCGTGGATTGTGACGACCCCGATCTGGGTTGCCGCGGCTCGCTGAGGGTCGCTCGCGTTATTGGTCCGGTCGTAAAGAAGATAGTCACGCGTGGGGGCCCCGGGGGGGGGGGGATGTTTGGGGAAGCGTGAAAGAAAGGAATAAAATGAAAATGAAAAGAAAGCAGAAGGGGGAGGGGCAACAATTTGATTAAATAAAGAAGTCTCCCTTTCGTCTCTTGGTCATCTAGAGAACAGAAGTGTGGCTTTCTAGTCTGGCCACACGCAGAGAATAGGACAAGACGAGAGAGAGAGCGAAGAAAAGCAAATGAAAAGGGACAAAAAAGGGGCCTCTTCTTGGCCATCCGGAGTCGCGACCCGAGTCAGTTTATATTATAATGTTATTTTAATTTTTTTATAAAAATTCGAATAATTCTTAAATTAGGGAAAGGCCGAAATATGTTTTTTCGGAGTATTTTTTTTTTTTTTGGCATGAAAAATTTGTCAAAAAAATCAAATTTCAAAGTTTAAATAAGATTAGGTTTCGATAATTTATTAACTAATGTAACTAAGTCCTCGATCTTAATTTCTCTGGATGCTGCGTAAAAGTAAAATATTTCTTATATTTTTCTTGATTTTTAATTGACCCAACTCAAATCGATTAGTGGCGACTCCTAAATGAAAATAACTTGCTGGTTAAAAATTTCGGATTATAAGTTGTGAATTAGTGGACTCTGGAGAGCCCGAACTAAGTCTAGACTTAGCGCCAGCCATTAGTGTCTGCGCCCGCGATAAGGCTCTAGGAGGTCGCAACACCCCTTAGTGGTTTTTGCATGCAGATGCAACAAGAGTTTTGCACCTCGAGTTTGTCATTGACCCATATTGCAGATGCATTTTTGGAAATATAATGGAACTTCTTTTCTTATCAGTCATCCGGTTCTTTTGTCACAATAGTACTAAATCATGTACCTATACTCTGTTATTTTCCCTTATTAGAGGTGTGCGCTATAATGCCGACTTTTGAGTTAGATTCGACAAAACTCGATGGAAGTCAGGCTTTGATATCAAGTGGCAGCAAAATCATCTGGGTTGATTGTCTCAAATGGTTATTGCTTTTGGTATTTAAGAGACTACATTGAACCCTCCCACTATGTTCCCCATCCCCATCGGTATACTTGTTTATGGGATTGTTCTTTCATGAGGAGAATTTTAGTGATAGCAAAGGAATAATGTCCTAGATTGCGTGGTCATTATTGTTTTTAGCAAATTGGCAATGTTGCCTAGGGGTGATTGGTCCGGTCCGATCTCATCTAAGAATCAAGAATCAGATCGGGAGAATCGATTCCCATTATTTGGGACCGGGGACTAGACTAGACGATCCTAGGATTGAGAATTGGATCAAACTGACCGAACCGATCAATTCAATCCAACGAAACCTGCCACTTAGCCAAAAAAAAAAAATACTAGAATTGTTGCTATATTAGAAGTTATTACTATTTTTAAAAACATTAATAAATTAATAAGAGCCAGTCCGGTTCTCTCCCGGAACCCGAAACAAGACCAAAAATCAAATGGAACTGGGAATCAAACCGACACCCTCAAGAACTAGACCAAACTAGTCGATTCGGTCCGGTCCAAGCGATTCCCAGTTTCATCGGTCCAATATACTCCCCCTAGTATTGCCTAGTACATAGATTAGTTTCTATCAACTTGTGCACTTGTAAAGAGTTGAGGGACAAAATCATTCACGAAATCATCAGTCAACTCAAAATATTTCAACAAGAATTCACACATCAATCGAATCGCCAACTATTACAAAATAGGATCAAACTAAATCAAATCTAGATCCAACCGTGAAATGATGTATCAAAATAACTTTATTCCGGTCGATTTGCAAACGTTTGTTGGATCTTTCAAGTTAAACACTCTTCTCGCTACAACTTTACCATAAAAAAACACTCTTCTTGCTACAAGGAGAATTTTGGTGATTGCAAAGGAAAAATGTCCTAAATTGTTTTCAACAAACAATCAATGTTACCTAGTATATAGATTAGTTTCAGTTAGCTTGTGCTCTTATAAAGAGTTGAGGGACAAAATCATTCACGAAATCATCGGTCAACCCAAAATGTCTCAATAAGAATTCATGCATCAATCAAACGGCCAACTATTATAAAATAGGACTAGACTAAATCAAATCCAAATCTGACCTTGAAATGATGTATCATAACCACTTTATTATGGTCAATTTGTAAATCTTTGTTGGATCTTTCATGTTAAAACACTTTTCTCGCTATGAAAAATTTGAGGGCTAGAGAAACTCCATACATATAGATTTAATGATTGATCCTCTTATAATCTTGGGGACCACATAATGGGAATTTGTTTATTATGGTGGAGAGAGAGAGAGAGAGAGAGAGAGAGAGGACGAGGTGTTAAGAGCAGTTCATGTGCTTGACTTGACTCTTGCGTTGACTTAGGCGTATGTTGGTATTTTGGATCGAATCTTGAGGAGACGAAGTGAGTCGTGGGGACAAGTCCTTCGAAATTTACTGTGGAGAAGGACAGATGCAAGGAGTGGATAGGGATCATCATTATGATATTTTGATGGGGAAAAATGGGAATTTCGACCAGTATTTATGAGTTGAGAAAATATTAAAAATCTTTTGGGACTAGAATAACTGCAGCCCATTATTTATAATTTTTTTTTGCAAAAAGTGTCATATAAAAAAAGAGAGGCTATTTTAAATATAATTTATTTCATAAACGGCTGATTATATATTCAATTAGCAAATTTAATGTTTTGAAAATTTAGTTCTTCATTTGGTTTCTTCGTAGTAGGTATCTTGAAATATTCATTAGTAAATTTTTGTAGTGAAATCTTTAGATCAAAGAGGATGTTTAATAAAGTTAAAAATTACAAAGAGACAATCCATTGGTGAAACGGTATTGCCTTTTGGCATGATTGTGATTTGAGGGGAAGGGAAGTAGCTTGCCTTTTACCAAGTCCTAAATCATGAGTGCGCCTTGATAGATAGCTAAAAGAGGCCATCCACTAGGAATTGTTTAAATCTAGATTTCAAGACAACGCACTTACCACATTTCAAATATGCAAATCATAATCACTAGGGATTGCTTCAATAGCTACCCTTCCCACATTAAAATGAGAAGGTGGGGAGTTCGATTTCATACATTCTCAAGAGGGGCTAAAGGTAGAGACGTTTATTTTTAAGTATGAGATTCAACTCCCACGCTTTATAAAGAGGCATTACAAAAGTTTAAGATTGAGCCAAGAGTTAGAGTAAGATGGACCAATAATAAAAAATAAAAATATATATATACTTTGGCAATTTCCCTCAGCAATGCTATGACTGCAACCTTGCAAAAGGTCTAAGGAAAAGGAATATGCTTAGGTCCACTAACACTAGAGAGCAAGCAAATTATCATGAATGTCGTGAATTACGGAGCCATGATCATTGGAGAGCATCAAGGTTAAGATAGGATTGAGTGATCCAAGCATCTTTGTGCACTCATCAAAAGTGTAATTCGAACTGTCGTGTCTATAAGTAAACAATTCACTAACACGCGACTCCAGGCGACTATCGCTTAAGGTCGCGCGACATCAACAAAAAAAGATAGTCAAAGACTTCTCTGGTTACACATTATCAAGAGACCCAATTTGTTGAGTATATATTATTTGCTTTTTGTCTTTAGAGAATAATGGTGTGAAGGCATTGAAGTGAATGCTCTCATTGTTTTGACCAGTGTCTAATTCATGCATTTACATGCTGGCTCGAATAATTTTGCCAATTTTACCTTTATTGTTAAGAATCTGATTAAAAAACCAACATTTGAGAGACCGACACGTCATTAATCTTTCATGGTCTAATGATGCTCTCCTGGATAGACTAAGTGTAATTGCACGTGATGGATGGGGGAAGGAAACCGAGGGGCCAATAATTTCATGAATGGATCATTTATCCATTAAATACTATGTGTCAATCCGTATCGGTATTATTATGTGGAAAGGAAGATCTTCCTTTTAAAGGTAATAATATGTCTATTTGACTTATGCCTATGTTTAAATAGATATAACATTGTAATAATTTGAATGTGATAATTAAAATTTTGAGTAAGATGTCCGTAGTTACAAATATAATAACTTAATTAATCACTTACTCATTAAAATCGTTTTTTTTTACTTTTTTAATTACTTTGAATTTTTAATCGTGGGCACCGTCTCATTTTATTTTTTTGCACATGCACAAGCTTGCGCCCTTTTCTTTTTGTGAGATCGAATGATGATTCCAGCCATTCAAACAAGCATTGGCATTAATTAACCGGCTATACCATGAGGCCATTTAGGGTGCGATAAATTAAAGATAAAAAAACACTTCGAAATCTCATTGGAGGGATTAAAAAGCAAACTCAAAACCTTTTGATTGTATTAACTATCACGTTAATAGCACTCCATCCATTTATACAAGATAGATATAAAAAAGGAGAGAGCTTCAACCAGGAACGTGAACTCAACACCCACGAAATTTCATGCTCAATCCCTCGAGTAATCGCACGTTCTCGCACGTTCTCGCACATGTTCACTTGTTGAACATTCAAAAGAAAGACCAAGAGACGATGATGTCCGAACGAGTTTGCTACCTCTCTCTCTCTCTCTCTCTCAACAGCGATTCCGAGAGTCAAGATCCGACTTTTGACCTTATCCATCAAATTATTAGAATGCGTCAAGCCTCGGAAGTCGTCCCAGCATTTTCCCAAGAGACATTTTGCTCAGACGTTTCGAACGGAGCACGACTTGAATACTTTTCTGGGTCGATCCTTCATTTTCGCTCTCATTCCCTTGTCTACCTTGCTCTCCTCTCCTCTCCTCTCTCTGCCTGACTTCCCCAGCAAAGTCGATACATTCGATGCTGGTTATTTGGTCGTCGTCAGATAAACAAAAGATGGAAACGTCAGACGTGCAAATCAACACCTAATACGCGTCGAATCGCTCTGCTATATCTATATATGGCAACAAACTTTACCAAGAATCCCAGGGCACGCGCAAAGCTGAGATCTTGATTAAGTTCCGATACGGTTCTTGGCCTTCAAAAAGGAAACCGTCAAAAAGGAAACCGCTTTTACGTCCCTTCGCTGGCCGGGCGATCGTTCCGACGTGGGTTTGTTTCGCTGGTTCGGATAAGGAGATTCGTAGCCTCGATCGAGACGTCGCAACCGACCCCACGCGCTTTTGTCCTTTCTGTCAACTAAAACAAAGGGATAGAGAGAGTGGGTGGGTGCCGCAATTTTCACCAGAAGCAATAAGTGTGAAAAAACAGGGGTTTTCAGAGAGATAGGAAGAGACAGGAATTGTGGGAGTGAATCGAATCTACGAAGGAGGTGAAATCGGACTCGTTCGAAAGGAGAGAGCATGGGGTGTTGCTTTTCGGATGTGAAAGGAGGTCAACAAGCGGTCGGGGGGACCCGACAGGGCCCCATGGGAGGAGTCGGAGTCGGCGGAGGAGGAGGAGGCAACAACGGCGGTCCCAACGACGCAGTTGACTACTTCTTCCGAGCTCGCGGTCAACCCGCTCTCTTCTCTCAAATTGAGGTTCGTGCCTGTCGCCTGCCCGTATGATCATGCGCGCTTTTTTCGCTGCAGAATCTTTTTTTCTTTTTTGCATAGCGATGCGCTTCGTTTTCTTGAGGCCTGAGTCAATGTTTTCACTTGTCGGTATATTACTCTTGTCGTTTCGCGCGAACCGATGATGTGGCCAGAAAAAACCTGTCTTTCGGAGGATGGTTCGCAGAAAAACTGAGAAGCATTCTTCACAATGTATATTCTACTCAAACCTCGCTATCTGAACGACATGATGTTAAATTTTGCGCGTGATCTAAAGAAAACATGGTCGTCTAATTGGAGTTTTCTTCTTGTATTCCTCATTAGACTTGACTTCAGTATATCTGATTTGTTTTCTTTGAGCCAAAATTTTGGTCTGCTTCTTGAGCCGTGGCCTCTTGGAACTCATGCATTGCATGGCGCAACAAGTTTAATTGGGATTTTTCGTCAGTTTATTCAAAGGGGCTGCTAAATTAAGACAAAAATCTAACTAAACTTATACGCAATTACATTGTTCATTCTGCAGAAACAGTTTTTTAACTATCTGAATTGTGTGTCGCCTTATAAAATTTAAATTTGGTGTTGCTGATTAAGCGTAACAGGGAGGGAGCTAGTACAAATTAAGCCTATGATCTTTCCAACAACAAACTTCTTGCATTACATATGGTGTTCTGCATGAGTATCAATCTTGAAATATAGTGCCCACAATTTGTATGATGTGCCATACTGTCTTTGCTGCAGTTATCCTTATCTGCTTCGAAATTACGTGATCGAGACGTCATGTCAAAGGTGAGCAACGTCATCTAGCATTTTCAGCAGACTTTGTTGTATATCTTGCTACTAGTATGTAGTTTTTCAATTTTGTCTGTATCATGCTTTCACATGCACCTGGGATCTTCTTGGTTCTTTTTTATTTGGCTGTCACAGAAGAAGGAAATAACTTCTTCTTCTTCTGCGTATGCTTATGCTTATAAAATTTAGGACATCACAGCGTATGATGTACACATTAATGGTTGATCTCTGTTATTTGTGTCTTCATACCGGTGTGTTGCTGGAATTAACTTATGACTGGAAGACTAATCTGTGATGCAGAAAACACTTTTAGGACAGTCTTTCTTTGCGTATGTTACGTTATTTTCTTTTTCACTTGTGTGCTTCATATACAAGAAATGTCTTCTGCCAATCTTTCTGTCATATCACTTCAGTTCATGTCCAAACTTGCATATATACTGTTGATCAAGTTTCAGGCTATGTGAGAAACTGAAGTGATATTGTTAAGTAGCTCATAATTACAATAAATGACTGATTCTAGGAGATTTCTGCATGTATGTGTACCTCCTTTCTTTGCTCCCCCCCAACAAACAAAACAACACCCCCAAACACAAAAAACAACAAATTTTAAGCTTGCTTTAAGGTTTCTGAACTTTGATCAATTGATTCTTGCAGAGTGACCCAATGGCAGTTGTGTACTTGAGGAAAAGAGATGGGATGCTTGAGGAACTTGGGAGGACAGAAGTTATATTAAATAGCTTGGATCCAACATGGATTGGAAAGATTTCTTTAGCTTATCACTTTGAGACCATTCAGCATTTGGTGTGAGTTTTCCATGTAAAGTATGATTTATCAGTCTGTGTTTTGCCTTGACTATATTATGTAATCCCATTTGTTTGTTTGTTTTCATCTCTTTTCAGCTTTCATATATATGATGTCGACACAAAATATCACAACGTACCTGTAAAGGTGTGTTAATCATTTTAATCATTCCATATCTTTATCCTATCTCTGGTTCTTTTTCCCCTCTAAATCTTATGTTAGAAGCCATGCTTCTTTCTGGTTATGCATTAACAACTTTAAAGGTGTGTCAGTCATTTTGATCATATCTTTTGATATCCTTGTCAGATTTTCACTAACATTGTTTCTTTTTTCTTTTTCTTTTTTCCTTATATTTGGTTCTTTTTCCCCTCTAAATTAATATGTGAAGCTATGTGCTATGCATGGCCTTTCCTGGTTATACATTAACAATGTCTCTGACTGCATTTCTATGTCACATTTTAGTTTTAAAAAAATTCTTCCTATAGGTCTTAACTAAAATTATATGAAAATGCGGAGACAGTTTGCAGTAAAATGGGGAGTGGTCTCAGATTGATTGCCGAGTTTCTCCAACTTATTTGCTAGCTACTTTTACTATGGTTTTGAATCAGCTGAATTTTTGGTTTTGTCATGAAGTCAGAATATATAAAGATAAATGCTCATCTTTTTCTTACCTTTGATGTTCAAATGTGGTTGGACGACACTTTTCCTGGGGTGAATTGGCTTTGGTTGTCTTGTAGTCTACAGATTGTTGCATCCTTGGAATTCTGGAAAAACGGAATGAATGCATTGGACAATCTTATGTTTGTGTAGGAATTCAAATGTTGAATGGCAATTAAGTAATCATGACTTGCAATTACCCTTGCAATCATGCTTATTTGTGAAATATTTACTAGTCCATTCAGATTACTTGTGTCTCTATTTGCCTTTTGTCTTTTTATTTGAGGAAGAAGAAATCTCAATAGTATCTTTAATTGGGATTCCATTGCAGACGTTAAAGCTGAGTGACCAAGATTTTCTAGGAGAAGCTAGCTGTGTGCTGTCGGAGGTACTTACTCCCCATTCACATTATGAATGTGTCCTTGTCCATGCACTTAACTTCAGTGAAGTGCAGGTGTAATCCATCTACTTGTCCAATGCATCTTCTCCTTTCTATCTCCCGCAGATCGTCACAAAGCAAAGTCGGAGTTTGACTTTGTCGCTTCATAATAAAAATTCACAACTAGGCTTGAGAAATCTGGGTACTCTGACTATCCATGCTGAGGAATCTGTTGCTTCCAGGACTGCTGTTGAAATAACATTCTTCTGTTCCCACTTGGAAAACAAAGATATGTTCTCTAAAAGTGTAAGCTCTCCAAAATCTCTCTTCAAAGATCCTGTTTGATATTGTTCCTTGCCATATCTTTTCATTGCTTTATATCTTGTTCTCCGGTGTTACCTTCTCTTAGGATCCTTTCCTGAGAATATCAAGAGTAGTTGAGTCTGGGGGTACTCTTCCTATTTGCAAAACCGAAGTCATCAACAACGACTTGAACCCTATTTGGAGGCCCTTATGTCTAAGCATGCAGCAATTCGGAAGCAAGGCAAGTTTTACACATAGCCTGTCATCATATTGTCTAGTATGTTACTGGAGGCACTAGTGATTTGACATTGTGAGACTTGTTGCAGGAGGATCCATTAGTCATTGAGTGCTTTGACTTCAATACTAGTGGGAACCATGCACTTATAGGGTAAATCCCTATTCTCATGCAATTTATAGTACTTCAGCTTCTTGGATGTTAATTTGCTTCATTACAGTAAACTTCAGAAGTCCATGGCAGACTTGGAGAAACTTCACAAAGAAAGAAATGGTGCAAATTTTACTTTACCAGCTTCTCATCACAGCCATGAAAAGGTGTCTGTCCTTTTTAAATAGTTTTATGCTCTTCATTCTGATGAGCCTTTTGATCAGATCTAGGACTTCTCTGTTTAGGCTCTGAAGAGTCAGCTTTTTGTGGATAAATTCTGTGAGAAGCAACTATACACCTTTCTTGATTACATATCAAGTGGTTTTGAGCTCAATTTTATGGTTGCTGTTGACTTTACAGGTAATTAACCTTTGAAAATTTGTTTATCCTAAAGAACTCTATCTATTTGTTGCTCAATCTTATTTGGTTCTGATGCTTCTGGACTATTCAGCTTCAAATGGAAATCCCAGAAATCCAGATTCTTTGCATTACATTGATCCTTTGGGAAGATATAATCCCTACCAGCAGGTATGTTTAATTTGCTTTCTAAACATGGTCCGTTGTCAGTTGACATGCTTTTTCTGTCTTAATTACCAATTGATGTCATAAGTCTATCCATTGTTGTTACATTTTAGGCTATAATGGAAGTTGGAGAAGTAATACAGTTTTATGATTCGGATAGAAGATTTCCTGCATGGGGGTTTGGAGGAAGGACATATGGCGGTACCGTATCCCATTGTTTCAACTTAAATGGAAGTCCAGATGGCTATGAGGTAGGTGAACTGAATTTGCAGAAACTTTGGTATATTCGCTTTCGGATAACATCTAAAATATCATATCCAATCCCATAATTCTGAGTTAGAATTCTTTATTGATAGGTTGAGGGAGTAGAAGGCATTATGGCTGCTTATGCTGGTGCTTTGCACAATGTGGCCCTGGCAGGACCCACTTTATTTGGTCCAGTGATCAATAGGGCTGCTCAAACTGCAGGCCAATCAATCTCTTACAATAATAATAGCAAGTACCACATTCTGCTCATAATAACGGTAAAGTGGGAAGAAACATTTAATCTTTCTTTATATGTTTTTCTATGCGACTAATAGAAATCGTTTCTTCTTGTTTAGGATGGAGTTCTCACTGATCAACAAGAAACCATGGATGCATTGGTGAGGGCATCAGATCTTCCACTCTCAGTTCTGATAGTTGGAGTTGGGGGTGCTGATTTTACACAAATGGAGGTAGGTTTGTTTTCTGTCGTTTAAGTTAGACTTCCTATTATGTGACATCAAAATATTTCTTATAGAGGATGTAGAGAACTTAACGGTCTAATTTTTGTACTCCTTTCAGAAACTTGATGCTGACAATGGAGTCAGATTAGAAAGTTCTACTGGTCGTGTAGCCACGAGAGACATTGTACAGTTTGTTCCAATGCGAGAAGTTCATCGTAAGTTGATTTTCTCATGACTTTTTTCCTTCGTTTGTCCTCTCAACAGTAACTTACGCGAAATTATAATGTCATTGGCAGGTGGGAGTATATCAGTGGTTCAAGCTCTTCTGGAGGAGCTTCCTGGACAATTTCTCACCTACATGCGGACTAGAGATATAAAACCACTCACCACCCGAATGCCTCCTTGAGCACTTCCCAGCGAAGTCTCGTTCATGAAGTGGCTTGAACACCAGAATGATGAACGAAGAAATAATGTCCATGCTTGATTTTGCTACAGCTGCTACTGAAGGGTTGAAATTCTGTGAATCTCTCTTTTTTTCTTGTCAATACAGCTTCTCTGGAAAAGTTAAAACTGGGAAGGGCAGAAGCAGTCTGAGCGCCTGAGTGTGGTTTCTTGTAAATTGCTAATCATGCTGCAAATATGTGAATATGATTGACAATTTCATGAATACTAGTCTAGTTTAGTTTTGCAGCTGTTCCTGAAGTACCTTTGTGATGAAGAAAAACTTGAGAATAAATATGGAACTTATGCCCTCAGCCGTGTCTGAAAAGAGTACGTACAGGCATTCAATGTTAACCTAGAGTTAAGATTGGATTATTTACTACCTATGTGTAAAAGTAGATATCCCTTTCACCCTAAATGGAGAGGACTTATTTTATTTTTTTTCAAAGATTTTGACAATATTGGGAAACCTAATACGTCCAGATATGATAAAAGAAAATGATAGTACTGACACTTTCAACTGCTGGAGAATTTAGCTGTGACAAAATGAATGACCAAACCCACAACAGTGTTAATTTCAAGTAGTTTACTTTAGAGTAGACGAAGACAAAGCCCTTTACCTATTTCAATTTCAAGTACATCTATTTTAATTTCAAGATTTTTCAAGACTCATCTTTCTTATTACATGCTTCACATAAAACGGTGTGTCGAATAGGTTTCATGCTGCTTTGGCCTATGCGGTTTAGCCAGAGATGTAAACTATTCACTGTTGAAAAGGTTTAAGATTGGAAAAGATCATTCAAAAACCAAAGTACATGAATCCATACCATAGAATGTAATCAACTGCAAAGTGATTAGGAAGCTGATCAGTCTTGATGTGGTTATTTCTGATGAGAAAGTGCATGGAATCAACATAATTCTATATTTCTAATTATTTCATTCATCAATCAATTTTCATTTAGTTTTTGTCTACCAATTTAGAAAGAAACTTCATCCATTGCAGTTGTTAAGTGAATTGATGACAGGGTGCATCGAAATCGAAACCTTTTTATAGAACGCCTAGCCTAACTATAGTCCATAACGCTCTATATAAAACTTACCATTGATTTGGAAACATGTGATAGTCAATACAAACAAGATGAATATATCATAAAACCGCAGCATTTTTTTTTAGCATGAGACACTTTGTGGTGTATCATAATGAAATGAAACCATTTATGATGGTTTACGACACAGCCGACAAAATGCTATCATGCTACTTGTGATTTCATAGGAAAGCTAGTTAGTCCCCACTCCCGTTAGCAACTCCACAAAGCACACGGGCAGCACATTCATTGTGCCCAGAGAAAAGAAAATAAAAAAATACTCCCAAGAAGACCAATGAGGCAACAACATCAAGTATTAATTTCCTATCAGTTGTGTTGATACCTGGGAGTATCAGATAATCAGAATGAAAAGCCTAAACAAAAGAGGGCTGACGAAGGATTAAGACAGCAGCCGCAACAAAAGGGAAATGCATTAGCAGAAAGGAGCGACTTGCTGATGGATGGTAAGATGAGGTCTTTCTTCAAGTTTTGGGTGAAGTTGGGCTATCACATCTCTATACCGTAGGGGTATATCAACATGTGAATCAGTCCTCTCAAGCCGCAAAGGCCCCCAGTTCTCAGTACAAGAATGCTAACCGCACCACAAACTAAGGACACAGCTTTGCCGCATGGGCGATGACACCATTGAACTTGAGGAACCCAAGAACAGGCTGCCGATTGTTCAGGGACTTTGACATGCAGTCTCGTCAAAATCTTGTTGATTTTTACTGGACAATACGCATCAATGTTAAAGATATGATGCTTTAACTTATTTGTCACGCAATCACACAAGTATAGAGAGAGAAAACACATTGTACATCAGCAAGTGCACTGGACATCCGAACCAGAAATCTAGATGACATCAATAAAAGGAAAACGGTAGGCACTTGCACTGCAAATAAATTCACAAAATTTATCTATGGATTCATATTAATGCTGGCAAATAGTAATTTTCTTCTTAAATTGATAACTTTCTAATTCGCATGACCACTCTCCTCTATCAATTCTACTGTTCACTCACGAAAATAATATACTTTGATGGAAAAAATGAGAGAATTCCTATACAAATCAGTGAAATTACTGATGGAAAGGATAATTTGTATTCCATGAAAAGATTTTCATGGGTCAAAATAACAAAAAGTAAAACCCAAAATAGCTGAACACCTCGTCCTAAATGCTGATGTTCAGTGCTAAAAAAGTGAAGCCCTGTACATCTAACTAAATCTCTTCTGTTGCATAGGATGCAACAAGGTGGGTAACCACACCAAATATTTCAAGTCATTGATGTATTATCCTCTCTAGGCCTAAATACAGCATCAACCAATTACTTTTGAGGGATTTCAGAAAATGAAGGTGAAGAACATGAGCAGCAGTAACTATAGTCACAGTGACCAACATCATTCTCAACGGACTTTAGGTTTCTTCTGTGAAAATGACGATCTCAATGATAAAGGAACAATGATCTCGTAGATATTTTGAATGAGTCCTTTATCATACTTGTTTTCCTTAACAACAGGCTTAGCATCTTCCAAGGGTGATCTTCTAAAGAAAGCCCTCCATTTGCTTTTGCGAGGCGACACCTCATTGCTCATCCCATTAAGACTGGCTCGGAGTGCCGCGGTGCTCGCTCTTGCTTCATTCAGCTTCCTCTGCCAATTTATGTACTCTTGCCACTTGAAAGTCTGCAACCACATGTAGCAATCGGACCATATTCCATTATCACATGACATCTGATGTTTTCGAGGGTAAAACTCTGAAATTAGTATGTTTGTTAACAGGAGATGGAACCAGGCACATCTAAAATCTTAAGCTAAGGATGGATGAGTTACTTAAACTAGTAAGATCGAGTCTTCATTCTTCGATTAAGTCTTGATGAGCTTAACATTAATCTCTTCACTCTTTGACTGACAATTTCTATATTTCCAGTTTCTCTCCCTTTAAATAATGCAGTTTTCCACGATCTCCAGATGGAGGCCAATATAAAAAAAAATAAAATAAATAAAATTCTAATGTAGCCTACAAGCAGACCAAAGTACATCACTTCTCGCTTTTTCACACTTCTTAGTTCATAATTCTGAACCAGGAAACTTCATTTAGGCTGAGGATAAAAGATCATTGAATAGAATTCAGTTAACAACAAATTCTACTCAGTACAAAACAAGTCAAGGGAATATGGGAAATCAGCAGAGTATTAGCAACACCAACCTCATTAGTGGTAGTGTTTGTGAAGCAGAGGCTGGCATGGTAGCCAAAGAAACCTGCCAGTAGCAGCGCAACTATTGCAAGGAACACCATAAGCAATATTTGAGTATCATAGGATCCAACAAACCACTGTTTCGAACCAGAGATTAAAACATTAAAAAAGGGAAAAAAAAATTGACTGAGGAGAACACAGATGAAAATTATGAAACCACTAGCACTAAATCATCAAGAACATGGATTGAAAGTGACAACCACATAACAATTCTCAAAAAGAACACAAAGGGGAAATCAGATACCAGTCGAATATGGTATGACAAAGAAAAAGATGCAGTAATGGAAGAAAATGCCATCTCAAACCCCAACATCCACCAAAAAAATTATGTATTTATTATTTTATTTTTTTTTTTGGAAAAAAAAGGCCAAGCCCAATCAACTACCATAATCCAACAGAGTGGTAAAAATTTGCATTGACAATAGCCTTAGACAATTTCAAGCAACCATAATCAACCCCAATCCTAAACATAATTAAGTACCAAAAATTAGGCAAAGAGACCTGTTATAGCCTCTTTTTATGCAACCAATAGCATCCCAGAAGAAAAGGCATTAAACAAAGGATCCAAAAATCAGAAACTTCATAGCACAGCAGTCATTTCTACCATTCTCTACTCAAAATTAATATTAATTAACTCATTTCCAGTACATGTGATGAACGGCTATTTCAGATCCCTTAACGTAACAAACAGGTGATTATCAACTACTATATTATTAAAACATTGGATATCTGAATTGATGATAAGGCAATAAGTGCCATCATTAACTTGCAATATTGTAAGGCCAGAACACATCACTAAAGTCAAATCCAACAGCAAAAGTGGACTTTCTTTTCAGTTGTAGGTAAGTAACTATATGATTATTCCATCCATGAAGAAGTATCTTAGAGCCGTTTCAACTCCAAGGAAGAATCAAGGATATGTCATATTTCTCTGTGTTCTTTAAAGTAACTAAGACACATTGAAGAGCAAGAGATTTTCTGAACAAAGGCTTGTTGACATGATCAGAAACAATCAAATAAATACTAACCTGAAGCACATGTGGAGCTAAACTACGAAAAGAATTTTCTATGCCATAATACACTGCAAGAAAGAAAAGCAAATAAATCTAAAGCCCATGATTGATCAACAAACAAGACATATAGGCCAAAGCATATGTACCAGTTAGTATATAGATCACTTTTGATTCCTTCAGCTGTCCAGCAAGAACCAATCCAATGGCAACAGCCCCATATACACACAATAGAAAATGCCTGGAAAAAAGTAGCCAAATGAATACACACAAAGTTTGTTCATGTAAAGCTGTTAAGGCAGAGGAGCTCTAATCCACTTCTAATACAACTTATGTGAGTAATCAGCATCTGTATTTTTAAGCTTAGAGGAATATTCTCTCATTCTTTATTGGAAGCTATCTGTGACCAGTGATTTTATATCAATTGAACACAATAATCGTTGCAATTCATCAGATAAAGAGAACATGGCATCTTGCACCACAGTGATCATTTACAAACTGCAATTGCTCCTAATTTAAGCTTAGACCTTTACCTATCTCGGAATAAAAAATAAGCTTAATCTAGACAAATATGACAATATAAAGTTGCCATGCCGTTTAATTCAAAATTATCAATGGCATGGCTTCTACAACAAAAAAAATACAATCATGACACATCCCAGCGCGACCACTCTTGAAGATTTTCTTTGACCAGAACCATGCACAAGCTATATCATTAGATGCTTAAGTTCTTAAACATCAAAAGAAGCCTGCATCAGTCCTTTTCTTTTGGTAGATCAGAACTCTTTGTTTAGTAGTCATGTTCAGAGAAGAACTCAAGCTGAAAACCATATGTTAAATCTATTTGCTTTATCTGTTCTAAGGATAGGACGAGGGAATATTTGGACCTTCACTAAACAATGCACACATATTGCCGCCATTTATGTGAAACTCACCATAAAAGAAAAGCCATGAAGTATCGAGTATTTCTCTCCCCTATACAATTATTCTGCATGAAAATACCAGCACATTGATAGCGATACCATATTATATCCTTCTCAAGGAATAAATGAAAAAGCAAGGCATACCATCCACCCACAATGATGGTCAAATCTTGCAACACAGCGATCACAAATGCTGCAATGCTTGGACCTGGCAGGTCTGGAGAATCAAAACATAGTGAATAGCTTCACAAAGCAAAAGGTTTATCTTGAAAGGTATATGAAAAAACTCACTTTGGAATTTTGCAAGTTGGACATTCTTTCTCAGAGTAAATAATATCATCATAGGGGTAAGCAGTAAGATATTGAGATACATTGTCATCCTTTACAGTCCCTGGATCAGAAAAGCTAGTCAATACAAAGAGAAGGACACCAATGCCAACTGCCAACAAGCTCATGTGCCTGCATTAACAAGGAACTGCTGATTAATGTCAGGCCATGTCGTTAACCTACAACAAGAAACAGTAATACTTGTAGAATAAAAAGAAACAAGAGCCTTTAGATCACCTAGCCCAATACTAGTGAGCTTCACTGATAATGATACCCACTGATAGAACTAAGGATAAAACTGCAGCAATGTAGTAGACTCATCATCCTAACTAGAGTCAAATCCAATCTATAGGAACAAGCAGACTGATGGCTGAGCTCATGCAACCAAAGGAAGGAAAAAATCCTGATTCTGTGAAAGTCTGAAACATGATCTAGATAAACTTCAAAGCAAAGAAAGAAATCCCTTTGATCAGAGACGAGGAATAGCCAAGGTTAATCCAGAAGAAAACCAAAAAAGATGTCCAACACATATACTAAGGAGCCAAAACCCAGGAATGCCAGAAGCTAAATGCATGATATGTATATAAAGAAAGCACAAAATATCGATTGATAATTGACCTCATGCAACAAATGAAAGAAGAACCCTGATTTTGCAGAAAAATGAAAATCCAGAGCAATACGTAAGCAAGCACAAAATATTCATCGAGTAAGAGGACAATCAATCTTCCTGCTTACAAAGAAACGAACAAAAGGACCTCCAAAGCTGGAACCCAGATATGGCAGGAGCAAAATAAAAAGAAAAGGAATGCAAAAATGCTCTTCACATGCCACAACATTTGTCTTCAATGTAAAGAGCCAAATATTCTTTTTCTTTCCAAAGAATAGATTCCTTCTGTCTTATGAAAGCCTAAATTCATGAAACAGCCACTTCCCATTTTCTGCCTTTCCAGGGAGTTATTTGCACTCATTCATATCTCCCCCAAAAGCATTTGTTTTCCAAGCCATCCACAGGGCACCTGACCTTCAAGAGTTTCCATCCAAAGATGGATTCTACATTAAATTACTCTACCATTGAGATGCACAGAGATCAAGAGACTTATGGATATGCGTATTCAGATAAAGGCAGGCATACAACTGGCAGGAAAATTTGTTCTTCATAAATTCTAGATCATTTTCAATGTCGATACCTCAAGCTCCAAATGAAAATTTCCACCTCAAAGACAATCAGAAGAATGCAAGGACACCCCCAAACAAAAATCGCACAGATGACAAATAAAGCCAAAAATATTTCCCACCCAAGATGATTGGGCTATCAAACCAAGTGTTTGTCCTTGATCATACCAGCTAATTGACTAGCACCAGATATTGTATAAATCCTTTCGAAAAGTACCTGTGAATTCCACTTAAATAATATCCAGGAATATAGCTGAAGCACGACTTTGCCACAATGAAATAAGTTCCTCCAACTATTGCCAAGTATATTATCTGCAAACACACAAATCACAACCACAAAGTCTGTTGCTTTTAGAGGAACACTCCAAAGAAAACAAAAGCTACCAGTCGCATATTGCTGCTGCTAGAGACAAGATTTCCACAGAAATGCAGAAAGCAGAGTGTCGCTGCAATTTGATGGCGAGAACACTCTAAAATGAACGATACAGTCAATAGCACATAAGTCACAACCCGACACTACCTACTAAAAGAATCCCATCTCAGACAGTAAAAACTGTAACATTCTGTATATAATCCATCCACCTTCACTGACATATACCAAAGGGGTACTCCCAGTTCCTTCGCTTAAATGCAAATCATCATCAGCTAGGAGTTCGAATTCACCACAACAATACAGAAACCGCACTCCATTTCGGGTAAACATCAAAGGTTAAAGCACGTGAAATTACATAAAACTCTAAATTGCGAGCGGAAGCTTAGACTTCAACCACCAGCAAACATTCCATTTCCCACTTCCAAATTCAAAGACACGCATGACCACAGGCGATAGAAGTTCCAAAATCAAGCATTTCGGAAACAATCCAACAAGAATCAAGAATTACACATCATGGGTGGGGAGAAAAGAAAGAACTTTCGCAGCAAGCGAGAACCTGCAAAATAGGGTTGGGGCGATCGCAGCAGAACCGCTCCACCTCCAGAATCGCATTCGTGCCTCTCACTCCAAACAGCACCCCAACACACCTCCTTCCAAAAAAAAAAAAAAAAACATTTGAGAATTCGATCCAGGACGCACGATAGAACCAAGGAAATTAGGCTCCGCGAGCGAGAGAGAGTACAGGAAGTAGTCGTAGGCACCGACGGTGAGGAAGTGGTGGATGGAGGCGATGGGGGTGCGGCGGAAGATGGGCCACTGGCCGCACAGGAACGAGACGACCACCACCAGCGTCGCCAGCCCGTGCAGCACCAGAACCCACTGCACCGCCATCTCCCTCTCTTTTTCTCTCTTCTCCTCTTCAACAAGCGAAGCTCAGATCGAACTGGTCAAAAATTCATTCGAGGGACAATCTCCGTCCGACGAAGACGACCGGCTTTCCTGCGGGAAATCGAAATGACGATGTGTTTCGATCGATGGCGAATAGGAGGGGAGGAAAGGGGCCCAAAGACGGGGAAAAGTCCGACCGTTTTGCAAAACGCTAAAAGAGCGGCTCAGCGTCGCACGTGCTTTGCACGGGCATATATCAAAAAAGCACGCATTTTTACCGGTATTTATTTTCCTGTGGGTTATTTATATTTATTTTTGCGATTTTTACATATATTTTATTTGGTTTCTCGACTGTCGAGTGCAGAAAACACCAAGTTAAAGAATATTTTATTTCTTCTTTCTTTCTTTTTTCTCACTTACATAATAATGTGGGGCGCTGACAGGCCTCATACTACTTAATCAAATTTGCGCATGAATTTTTTTTATTCAATGTCCTATTTCTATCCGACATTTTCATCCGATTTTTATGATGGCTAAATTAGAAGTCAAAGTCTTCCCTTAACTACCATTTAGAATTTAAGTAATAAATTAAAGCCCATGGCCTGCCAGAAATAATTCAAATTGAGTGGGTTTTAAATAAAAAGGCCGGTTTTTTTTTTTTACAGGAATATTCTCTCAGTCTCTCCTATTTGTTTCTTCTGCGATGAAGCCAATAATAGCAAAACCTTACCATCTTTCTAGAATAAATTGCAATACGCATATTAATTCTAGAACGAGCGAATATCAATATCGCCGACAGCCCGATATTACACAAAATGCCAAAGCAAAAGTTCGATGATTAGAGAAGAATCCCTCAATAGACATGACCGAGAGACAACACCATTTGAACCGAGAAATGAAAAATCGCTCCTTTTTACTGCTTTTTTTTGGTTTAACACAGCAACCCAAAAAGGGTTTACAAAAAAAAAAAAAAAAAAAAAAAAAAAAAAAAAAAGAAATTGCAGCCGTATATTGCAAAGATCAAACCCTAAAGTCCTACACCAAGATCGAAGAAAAACCCACCCAAAAATATAAAAATTAAAAAAAAAAAAAAAAAATTGAAATAGAGATGGCGGAGGCCCCCCTAGAATTCCTGAGAAGCGGCCCCGATGTCGCCCTTGCCCTTCCCGCCGGTCTTCTTCGGCAGCAGCGTCTGGTGGATGTTGGGCAGGACGCCGCCGTTGGCGATGGTCACGGAGCCCAGGAGCTTGCTCAGCTCCTCGTCGTTCCTCACCGCCAACTGGATGTGGCGCGGCACGATCCTGTTCTTCTTGTTGTCCCTCGCCGCGTTCCCAGCCAGCTCCAGCACCTGCAACGGCGCACCGAAGGTTAAAATCGAGAGAGAGTCAGGCGAATTTTCACGAAAAAAGAGAACGCATTTCAGACGATTATAGGTAAACTTTCAGCTGACGAAGGGTTAAAAATCGATGCGAATCGAATTATAAATGAAGATCGCTTTAATCGGAAAACCAAGGAAAAGCATTTCGATCAAATCCGCCGCCAGAGGAGGCCAAAACAGCTAATAGAGCGTCCAAATTAAGTGCGGAAATCGCGACAAAACTAGGCAAAAGCCATCGAAATCACTTCCGCTGGCTTAAAGAACGGGGGAAATCGCACAGTAGTCGAAAAGCGAATCTAGAAAGCAACAGCCGATCGGCAAAAAGAAACGAAAAAGCCGAAGCGAGAGACGGATCGGGGTGAGGATACCTCGGCGGCGAGATACTCGAGGACGGCCGAGAGGTAGACCGGGGCCCCGGCGCCGACGCGCTCGGCGTACTTGCCGGCCTTGAGGAACCGGGCGATCCTGCCGACGGGGAACTGGAGGCCCGCCTTGTGCGACCTCGAGACGGACTTGGTGGCCTTGGGCTTACCCCTCCCGCCCTTGCCTCCTTCCTTCGAACTCATGCTCGCGTCCCGCTGAGGAGAAAGAAGAGGATCAGAAAACCCTAGCTCCGCCGGAAGCCGGAGATACTCGCCGGTGGAGGAGCCGGTTAAACGGACGGAAGACGGCGAATATGAGAAAGAGAGAGAGAGCGCGGGCTTTTGCCTGGGTGATGAGAGGAGCGCTGGAGGGTGTGGATTTTATAGGTGGCGAGGGGGCGATGCGATTGGCGGAGAGCGGGGGTGCCGCGGATCGCCAGCGTGGCACGGGGGTGGGGGCTCGCTGCTTTTCGTATTTCCCGCTCTCCTCGCGGGGGGAAATTGGGGAAGAGGGAGTTCTCGTTTCCTTTTTTTCTCTTTTGGAGCGACTCCTGGGGAAATTCTTTTGCGCTTTTTCCCTTTTGTCCGAAGCTGAAGCCAAGCCAAGCCTTTTGAATTTAAAAATGTAAGGACTTGAAACGACGGAAATTAGATAATTTTTCTCCTCATATACGATAGATAAAAGTATATGACTTTTCTCCTTGAAATAAGCGTTTGAAAATACACTTTCCCCCAATTTGGAATATAAAAAGTAAATTTACTCCAAATTTTTTTATCCTAGCATCGCATTTTCTCACCCTCTCTTCTCTTCATAATAGAACATAAAATTAATGATTAATTTCACAAAAAATTTTAAATTAATATATTTATGATGAATTTATCTCGATTAATTTTTCGACCACCAAAATCCTCAAATGATCGTTTGTTAGATTTTACTACTAAATTACCGAGTTTGATAATATGCGTTAATTCATGAGTATACCAATTTGGGTTTTGCCTCCGTCTGCATTACAAATACACCGATTTATGGTTTGTCAAGATATTAATTCAATTTAACGAAAGTTAATGGAAAGCAAAATTATTACAGATATTCTAGTTTAGGGTCTTTTGTGGTAAATTCATCGTAAGTAAATTAATTTAAATTTTTTTGTGATCAAAAAATTAGTTTAAAATAAATTTATCACAAATCTATTCGTTTGAGGTTTTCGTGATATTAATTGTAAAGTTAACTCTAATTTGTTTTCAACTGCTAATACTTTTGCAGCACTCGTATTTGGGTGATATGGATTGCTTAATCCACAAATTTTCATGTATTTTTCATTTGTTTTTCATTTAAGGGTTGAGAGCGAGTGAATTTTTCCATATCTTTTCTGAAATTAGAGTTCGTGAGTGATTTTCTTCGTTGAATGCTTAGAATTGTCTTTGACAATTCGATTTATATGAGTTCGCAAAATGCCCATTATTTAACGACCATTAGATTCTCATAATTTAACGACCATTATTCAATTAAAATTAATTGCATATATAATTCTTCCAAGAGTAAAATGATATGGGCGAAACTAGACATGTTCGAGTGATCCGAGCAACATTCTCAAATCGCTTTGTTTGACTTGATTTTGAAATTATTTTGAAACACATGTAATGTTGAATGAAATACTTAATGCTCACTAAGATAAACAATGTGCATAATAAATTGCTTATTTTTTCTATATTTTACACCCATTTTTAGATATGTTATAACTAATTATTCGATTTGTCATCTCTCATTAACTCTAGTTGTATTTAGGTGCGTTTGATGACTATTATGTTTATGGGAATAATTTCTTTCATAAATATATATATTTTTTATTTTATTTTGTTCATTGAATGAATTTCCGAGTGTTCGAAGGTTTTTGGTAACTATCCAAAACTCATATTCTCGGAATAAAGATATGTTTGGTACTACCTTCAAATTCTGATTTTTAAATAATTTCATGACTTTTTCATTTGTTCTTTTCTCCTTTTTCTTTTTTCTTCTCCTCTTCTTCCTATATAGCTAGTCATTGGTCTCGAGAGAGCCTCAACCAACTCTTAGCGAGGCTCGACCTTACCTAGCCCTCACAAGGTTGACCTAGCTAGGGGCTAACTAGATTGTTGAACCTCAGGGGTGTTTGGTTCAGCTTCCCAAGGGGCTTTGGGCCCCCAAAACCCCTTGGAGAAAATATTTAGTGTTTGGGAGTTGCTTTCAAATGCTCATTGGGCAAATTTCAGCATCCCAAATCTTTGAAAGCCCAATGCAGCTCATGGGGTGCATTGGGCATTTGGCATTCGAAAATGTAAGTTGCACCTGTTCACGTCACCACCGTATCTTCTTCTTCTCAGTTCTTCGAGTTCTCTGCCGGCCCCCCCGCCGCCTTCGTTGTTGCCTCTGCCTCCGCCGTCGACGCCGCCGGTCCGCGCGACCTCGGGCGCGTCGCTCAGCTCGCACGACCTCGGGTGGCGTCGCCCGGCTCGTGCGACTGTGCGACGCCGCCCGAGGCCTCAACCGCCGGGAGCCGGGCGGTCCGGCGCCGATTGGCCGTCCGAGTTCGCCGGCGGCCACGGGGGTTGGCCGCCGCCGATTTTATTTTTAGATTTTTTTAAAAGATAAAAATGACAAAAGCTAATTGTAAATGCAAGTTTTGCCAAACGGTGTTTTTGCTAAAGTTATTTTGCAATGCTAAATTTACCAAACGGTGTAGCATTTCGGAAAACCCCTTTACCTCAAAGGTATTTGCATTCTCTCAAGGGCATTTCCCCAAAGTCGAACCAAACGGGCCCCTCATCTAGTCAATTACCGGCCATTGACTAGGGGAAGAAGAAAAGGTAGAGAAAAAAAGAAAATAAAGAAAATTAGGCTCGATTCCGAAACTATTCTCATAATGAAGCAAATTTTTTTACTTATTGATTATGAATAAAATCTATTTCCGAGAAAGAAAACATTACTAAACAGATTTCTATTATTATTTTTTATTTTATTTTAGGGAACAAAATAATAGAATCATACATTGTTGGGCTTGTTACCATATAGGTTCTTAAGGTAGAATAATGCAACACTTATAAACAACGATGAAAAACTATATTCAATCTATTTTTCATTTATTTTGGGATTCATTCACTTTGTGGGAAATGAATAATTTGGAAAATTTTTATTAAAAATGATCGCTTGTATTAATTAAAATAATTAATCAATAAAAAATGTTATAATTATCCACAATAATTTATTTGTCGACATTTTCATGAACGATAAAAATACCGTTCATTAATTCATTTTACAGTTATATCAAGAAAAATGTTTTTCAATTCATTCACTTTTCGCGAAAACAAATGGAACCCTAAGGAATATTTATTTGATGAAAACCTCACTAGGGGTACTATGCCCAATTGTTTAAATAAGCTAAAAGATCACGTCTTGTAATACAAGGCCCATTCAATTTTTTGGGCTAATGCAATGTGCCAGCAACGGCCCAATTAAAAGTAATTATGAATCGGCCCCATTCGGGGATTGCACCGGCCTCTCCGTTTTCAATTTCTCACTTTTTGGATCATTTTAGTCCCAAGGGCGTATAGAATCACGCAAGGATGCCTTCGATCGTCGGGACCAGTATAGGCTAAGATGGGATAATAAATTAGCTGAACTTTTTTATATCTCATCACTTGTTTGGTAAGTTGTCGGACATAATGTAGGATGTGGACATATTTCTAAAACCAATAGTGAAAACATGGAAAGCTAAATAATCAGGATTGAAAAAAAAAAAAAACCAAAATTAAGATTTATACTGAAATCTTCACTGGACCTATGTGAAGCAAAAGTTGCCAACCCTAGTGGTGGTAATCTTTGTCATTGTGGTTGCTTGAGATCACCGCGATAGATCTATTTGGCATTGAGCACTTGGGAAAGAGGAGAGATACTTCGCATGAGATTTGGACTACAAGCGGCCGCCATAGGGTGACCGTCAATGCTAAGGGTGTGTGACCATTGTCTGGACAGGAATTAGGATTAGATAGGATAAGATGGAGTGATAAAATCTCTAAATTATATTTATGTCTTGTCATTTGTTTGGTAAATTACGTCGGATATGGAAATATTTTTTGAAACAAACGGTGAAAACATAGAAAGCTGAATAATTAGGATTGAAAAAGAATCAAACCTGAAATTAAGATTTATACTGAAACCTTTGTTAGACCTAGATAGAGTAGTAGTCGCCAATTTCTGGTGACCACCCTGATGGTGGTACTCTTTGTCGCGGTGGTCGCTTGAGACCACTACAATAGACCTATTCTACATTGAGCGCTAGGGAAAGACATAATGTAGGACGTGGACATATTTCCAAAATAAATAGTGAAAACATAGAAAGCTAGATAATCACGATTGAAAAAAAAAAAAAAACCCAAAATTAAGATTTATAGTGAAACCTTCACTAGACTCATGTGGAGCAAAAGTCACCAACCCATGATGACCACCTGCTGGTGGTACTCTTTGTCGTTGTGGTTGCTTGAGACCACTGCAATAGATCTATTTGGTGTTGGGCACTAGGGAAATAGGAGAGATACTTCGCATGAGATTTGAACTACAAGCAGCCGCCATAGGGTGCCCGCCAATGCTTAGGGTGTGTGACCATTGTCTAGACACAAATTAAAATTGGATAGGATAAGATATGATGATAAAATCTCCGAACTACATTTATATTTTATCGTTTGTTTGGTAAATTACATAGGATATGGAAATATTCTTTTGAAACAAATAGTGAAAACATAGAAAAGCTGAATAATATGGATTGAAAAAGAATCAAACCTAAAATTAAGATTTATAATGAAACCTCCACTGGACCTAGGTAGAGTAGTAGTTGCCAATCTACAATGACCACCCTGATGACCACCCTGATGGTGGTACTCTTTGTCACCATGGTCGATTGAGACCACTACAACAGATCTATTATGCATTGAGCGTTAGGGAAAGAGGAGAGATACTTCACACAAGAACTAGGCCATAGCGGCCACATTGGTGGCTGCCATCGCCGGTGATGGTGTGCGACCACCGGGCGGTGGTTGCTGGCGATGGTTGCGGTGGTTGCCGGTGATGGTGGCCCAATCTCAGATCTACTCATCTACGAAATCTACGAAGCTGAATTTTGAACGAACATTGAACCGTAATCATTTGAGAGGGACAGCCATCGTGCAGTGACTACTCGAGAGCTTTGAGTACCTCGTCCAGTCGCCAGTTCCACCGCCAATGGTGGCACGGTTGGTACTGGATGAACATCACCCCGACGCCAAGCAAATTATTTGACTTTTTATCTGGATTAATGTACCTCAAGCGTGTCATCGTACCTCGGATGGGATAACTAATGTCCTTTGTTTTTGACAAAAGAAGACCTCCAACCTGTCTTGATAAATTCATGTCTGCGCAACAAGGGGAAAATAGAATGGCTTTTCCTCTAAATTTCAATAAGAAATACGTTCATAGTTAACTGAATACATGTAGGAAAAAAGATTTAATTCTAAACTAGTATCTTTAATGGTTTTAAATTTTGAGGGATTCATGTTTCCTTCACTTGGAAAAACTTTTAAAATGATTCCCATATTACAAATAGTTATGCATTAATCTTCCGTTAAATCTCTTTGAGAGTCTTTATGAGGTCATTTATTAGGTCATTATCTTCTTCTTTTTTCACATTTTTGAGGTTGAAAAAAATGATTAAAAAAATCCCTCGTTAGTTGCTCCAACAACTTCACAAGTTGGGAGGAGTATGTCGGACCATCCAAATTAGGGATTGCCTAAATCAGACTAATTGGTTTGGTTCGGTTTTCAAAGGCATTGGTCTAGTTCCCGGTTCTATAAATTTGGAATAGGTGATTTTCAATCAAATTCCTGATTTTGAGAGGGAACCAGAGTGACTCTCTATTTTTAATTTTTTTAAATAACCATAAACCCTTAAATAATAATAATTATAGTATTTTTTAACTGTTTTTTGCTAAGTGATCAATTCCACAAGATACAGTTCTCTGTTCCAAGATTATCAGATTCGGTCCACGGTCCTAAAAATTGGGAAATGGTCATTTCAATCTGATTATCGACTCCTAGGTTGGACCAGATCAGACTAAAAAGCAATCACCTCTAGTCACAATGAATTATTATTTCAAAGATACATACTAAAAATGAGCATATAATTATGAAATCACACATATATAATTCATATTGATAATCGGGTTATTATATCTTAGCAATTACGGAATTTTTTTTAGATATCAAACCGCTCTTTATTCAGTTTTCTTGTTTTCTTTTCTCCTTTCAATGATAGTAAAAACTACAGTCATTCATTTTGGATTTGCTATCATCACTGCGAGGCACCGATTTGCCAAGGCGGTTCAGCCATCAGTCTGTGTCGCCCAAATTCTTTAATGTTGGTAAATCAATTTAAAGTTTGTAAATTTTTTTGAATAAAAATTACCATCTTTCATGTTCATTTCCTAAAGTAATTTGAGTTCATTTAACACATGTAAATTAATTATTTTATCTTCATCTATCAATAAAATAGTTACTAAATCATTATTGAGTTTAACCTTTTCTATTTCAATTTTTTAATATGAATTATACAAGAATTCAATGTTCTCAATTTAGTCCCTTTTTTCTCTTCCTTTTTTTTTTTTTTTTTTTTGCCTTATTGCATATGGGGCTTCGCAAATATACATCACTTGGCTGCCGATGAGATTGCCAAATGTCATCGTATAGCGAAAAATTGTTAAAACTTCAAATTACTACATCTCATATGGTTAGCATATGTATAAGTAAGTAAATGTTTACCGGAAGAGATATGCATATTTTACATTATAAATCATTTGCTAAAAGAAATTTTATCATGTGAATAAGTTTAACTTCATAAACCTTATGGAAACGATCTGTCATTTTTCAACTCTGAGTTGTCATAGCTGTGTATAGCCTTGAGGAATTTCCAACTTAATAACTAAAGATCAGTAGTTCGAATCCCACTAAAGTTGTACAAACTACTATAAGTCAGAGCCATCGACACATACTAAACATTTGGATTTAACTGTTTATGGGATCGACATCGTTTTTTATGGGGTCTCTAGGTAGTCGAAATTAGGGCTCGTGCTCCTGGACCATGAAAAAAAATGTCTTATTTTCTTTCTTCAAATGAGAGGGTGAGGATTGATACAATGTGGACTGATGGAAAAGGCCAATACACAAGAATCCAAGAACTGTTCCCTTGCTGTTGACCCAGTCCCAAATGCATCCAAGCACCTCTCGCAGCTTCGGCAATAATGGCAAAAGCCATCCAAAGCGGACCTCTCATTGGTGAAAGGGATGTTTCTGGAGAGCGACCTAAGAGAAAGATGCTCTCCCTTCCTACAGGATGAAAGCTTCCAATTCGTTTATGGCTCAAAACCAACCAGCCATGCCAATACACAAGCGCATCTACCAACCAGATCGTGAAAAATAAGCCTTCGAATGAAGTGGGCAACAATTTCTTTTTCTTTTTCGTCATGGATTATGTGGTGAGCGTATAAAGTATTTATGAACATCATAAGTGTATTGACAACGTACTTGCGAATGTGGAATCGGTACACCCATATATTTGATTCTTCATGTCCTCAAGTACAAAAATTTTTATCTTCAACCCACCCATAGACAGCGCAGTTGGTGTGCGTTCTCTCTCTTATCGCCAAGGTTGAGAGTTTGAGCCCTCTCATTGCATTCTGTGACTTAAGTGAGGATCTCAGGATAGATTACTAGGCCAGCCTCCCGAGATTTTATGTTTAAATAGCGGCTTGCGGCGAGGCCTGGCGGTGTTACTGGACATAGGAGGATCATGTGATCCGCGACAGGAGATTTCCGGCGATTCCTCGCTCATAAAAAAAAAAAAAATTATCTTCATTTCATTTATTTGGCTTTTAACTTCCGTCTCAGCAACTCCAGTGAGATTGACAAGGCATTTCATAGTTTTCAGGTTCACGATATGTTATGTGGGCTCACTATCAAAGCAATAATTTGTTGATTACCAGGATTTTTAATAATAAGCAATATGTTCAATTACAATAGCAAAAACAGCTAATTATTCTTGGATAAAGAGATTGGGGATCCATGAATTTTGCAAATTGTTCAATTAGGTACATTGTATTTGGGTCCTAAACTATATACCTTTGGTTTGAATCGGCCCTTTCGTTAAAAAAAAAAAAAAAAAAAAGGATAAAAAAATGCTAGCATGGAGGGACACATCAACGCTTGTGATGATCTGATAAAATACTAAAATTTTTTGACTATTCTTAAAAAAAAAAAAAAAAAGTGTATTGAGAACGTACTTGTGAGTGTGGAACCGGTGCATGCATGGATTTGATTACTCATACTCTCAAGTACAAATAATTTCATCTTCGTCTCATCCATCTGAGTTTTAACTTCAGTCTCAGCAGCTCCAATGAAGTTGGTGAGGCATTTCATGATCTTCGGGTTTGTCGATATGTGATGTGGGCTCACTATCAAAGCAATAATTTGTTGATTACCAAGATTGTCACTAATAAGCAATCTGTTCAATTACAATAGCAAAAAGAGCTAATTATTTCTTGGATAAAGAGACTGGGGATCCACGAATTATTGCAAATTGTCCAATTAGGTGCAGTGTACTTGGGTCCCTAAATTATATACTTTTGGTTCGAATTGGTCCTTTCGTTAAAAAGGGATATAAAAATGCTGGTATGGAGGGACAGGCCAGTGCAATGTATTTTTCATGTGATGATATAATTAAATATTAGAAAGTTTTGTCTATTCTAAAAAAAAACCCGAATCCAGAGAGAGATAGAGAGGTGTTAATTTACCTAGTAATGGTTCCGGCAGTAAATCCCTCCCATAGGTAGTGAGACCATTGGTTAGCTCTAGATCACGGATCTATCTATGGAGAAAAAAAATTATTGAAGATTTCAACAAATCAATACAAATTTAGGAAATTCCTAAAATTCAACATAATCAGATTTATTAGTAATCAAAATGCAACTTTTTTTTTTCTCAAAATCAGAGTATGTAATCCAAACAGAAGAAAAAAAGATGTTCCTCTTCAAATTCTCATGAAATGATTCAACTTCTAATCAGGTTTCCATGAAGAAACATAGATGAAAATATAATTACATTACATATGACTTGTCCAAGTAGGTATTAAACCACTTATTAAAGGACTAGACACTTTGATCCCCTTAGTTTTAAGAGATTCATGCCTATTGAATTATGAAGAATCAATCATTGAAATCGTCGAAAATGATATTTTATAATGGATTAATCTATCGTGATTGTTATCCCAACCTTTCAGTTTCTCTTAGATAAGAGCATTCTCGGAGTGTTAACTTTCTAGATAAGAGTACATAATTGCAAAATAGCCAATGGATCCATTTCTTCAGTGCTTGTTTATAGAAATCCATTACAAAAGTATGCTCTCTGCTTTTGGAAGCAAAGACATAATAGTCCAAAAGGAGAAACACTTCTCCTTCAAGAAGATATTCCTAGAGCCAACATAATTATTCCTATATCCACCAATTGGAACCATGATCTCCTAAATCAACCAATGGGAATTAGAAACTGTTCTTCGCTAACAAATTGTAGTAGTAGCTCCTTCAATCTAAGAATTACTTCTAATATTCAAACTAATTCTGTTAACAACTCAAAAGTTGTTGCTTGTATTAGTGATTTTGATAATAGGTTTGGAATTTCTACACCCGTTATCCCCAATAACAAAATCATCAGATTCCAGAAACATTAGATTCTCCAAATTATTCACCCACATCCATGGTCGAAAATCAGAAAACCAATATTGAGCTGCTTATTATTGAAAAACAGTTTGGACCAAACCAGACGTTCTTAAACTAATAATTAAATTTAGAAGAAAAAACATAAATTAGACAATGGCTTTATTAACGCTTTCTCGAATCATATCCGAGAAATCAAATTAAAATACTACAATTATATGTATAAACATGAAGCCCAAATTTTTTTCTTACATTTGCTTGAAAAGTATTTTATTGAGCAAAGAAAAATCTAGGCCCTAGATAAACTTTTCAAACGAAAATTAGATAACAACCAAATTATTGAATTCTTTGAAGCCACTATTCATGGATTATGGCTGCGGAACTTTATTTCGGGACTTGTAATTGTTGACAAGTATTGCCAAGCCGCTAAAAATTTATTGTGATAACTCAAAGCCAGGTTTTTTCTTAAGAACGACAAGTATTCTAAGGGTGCTAAGCATATGGAGATCAAATACTTGTCCGTTAAAGAAGAAGTTCGAAACAAAGAGTGTCAATTGAGCACATTAGCACCAATCTTATGATAGCGTAGATCCCTTTAACAAAAGGATCGCCGCCCAAAACATTTAATGAGCATGTTGAAGAGATGGGCATTATTGGACGTCATTAATGTTTGTATTATGTTTGTATTAAGTTTATGTATTTGACACTTTGAGCTCATTTAAGTGTTTATGATATTTCCTGTTTTTTATTTAGTATACATTATGGAAAATAGATGAATGTTAAACAAGATAGTTTCTAAAGAGACATTATAATTGGACTATTCTTGTACTTCTCATTTATGGATCATGTTAAATGTAAAATTATTGTGGCCCACATGATATGATTTTTATTATATAGTTTAATAAATTATTGAAATGCTATAAATAAATAAATTTTTTTGTTGCGACTCTAATTAAATGAAATGGTATATTGCTTTGATGGAAGGCACCTTTTCAACGAAAGTATAAAAAGAGTCCGGTCCTCTCTCCACCCACACAATGAACATATTTTCTTCTCCATCAATTAAATATAGAAAGAAATAGTGGTTTAAGGGAGAGAAATCGGATTTCTTCACCAGGATCAAATTCAATGGCAACACTATGGACAAAGGTATGTTTTTTTTTTCATATATATTTGTGAAGATCATGAAGATCAAAGATCTTCGTTTTATTATGAATTTCCGCATTAAGAATTATAAGAAATTTTAACATTTTTTTGTTACATTGGCTTGAAAAATATTTTTTTGAGCAAAGAAAATCCAGGCCCTACATAAACTTTTCAAACCTCCCGTTAGAAAAACTAAAAATCCGATATCTTCAAAATGGAATAGCAGCTTCTCCTCTCAAAAAATAGCTTCTGAAACTGATAGTTTACATACTAGGAAAATAATTGAACGAGACAATTATACAAACCAACATCTCCATACCAAGCAATTAGAAAGATAAGAATGTTCTGTCCAAAATCCTTCTGGCCAAATACTCCATCAAAACTGAAATTCTTAAATCACCAATTTCCAAAACATATGCATTTCCTAAAGAATATAGCTTAAAATTTATTGAAGTTATAGAAAGGAAGAAAAATGCTTGTCATAAGAAGTAATGAATGAGCCCTCTACTTCTAAATAAAGAAACTTATCATAGAAAATACCCCAGATCAAATAAATACCCTTGAAAAGGATAGATCAATTTCTGATCGGAGAATGAATCCATTCCTAAGATAAATAAAATAACGTGGAAACGTAAAAAAAAAAAAAACTTTATTATTCCAAATGATAATATCTTTGTTCTTTTGATATTTCGTAAACCTTCATCACTTTAATATCACATCTACCACTAATATGATTGGCTTCACAGTATGTTTATTTGCTTTTATTATCCTATAACTTGGATATCATTTACGGTCTTTCCTTAGTTTTAAATACTCACTTTAGATTTACTTTCTCTTTCTTTATTTTTCTTAATATAGAACTCCTTAAATCCACAGGCACAGCCACCACCTAATCCAATGATGTTGGAGCTGTGTGACCCTAGGCATGATCTCACTAGGGTCACAGTACCTTGGCCCAATTTGGTTGAGGTCGTGCGACCCTGATGACGTGCTACCTTTGCCCACAAATACACCATGTGAACTTTTCTCTTTGATCAATCATGCTTGCAATCTATCAGTAAGGTCTTCATTAATTTTTCCATCTTTTTATATATAGTCTGGTTTGGCGCCACATTAATATATGAGTAGGGGTCATCATTAAGCTTGTGCCAAGGTTTTGGCAATACAATCTAAATGGCCTCTAGTGTAAAAATAAGTTTTGAAAATACTCTAAACTCAATACAAATGGACCAAGTTTAGTTTTATTATTTCCAAGATTCTATTTTGGAGGTTTAATGAATTTTATTTTCCCAATCTTGCCCTCACTACTTTTTTTTTTTTTTATTCCTACTCTACACTCATGCTCAGACTTTTGCCCTGCTTCTTGTAGGGCATGGGAGTCGAAACCCACTCCTGAAACTTACGCGTCCCCATCCCATCCTCCTAAGAAGGTGGAGATTTGAACCATTTACCTCCCCCTTTTATGTTGGAAGGGTGGCCATTAGGACGAATCTCAGTGATTACCTTCACTACTTTAGGAGCTTCTATTTTACCTTTGTTGTGGATAGAGACAACTATTGTGGCCGGGTACACAAGGAGGAGCTCGAAAGATGGGCAGCATGGCCTCGCTTGGAGTCGTGGGCTGCCAAGGGGGTCGAGGGGTAGCGGCAATGGACAAGGGGAGGTAGGGATGGTGGGGCTAATGGAGAGCTCGATCGGACCTGGAGGCGTCTCGCGGCGGCTCTATCGCCGCGAGACGAGCTCAATCACCCGGCTCCTAACCTGTCAGCCCCTACCGATTTGGCGAAAGGGACGTCATAGGAGGAGAGGGCGTCCTCATCGGCATCTTCCAACTCAGGGAGAGGGGGGCATTATTTGCATTTCCGGAAAGGTACTTGGAGTCAAAAGTCCTTTTCATCTTTGATGCAAAGCAATCCTCCCGAAATTCTCCCAAGAGCTCTCCTCCCACTAAGATGTCAAAAGCGCTCACGCTTGAGGATCCTTTTCATCCTCTCATTCTCGTCATTATATCTCATCAACTCTTGAACCCTATTAAACGTACATTTATTGTGCCCTGTCTGCCTTTCTTCTACAATCCAACCAAAACCCCTTTCTCAAAACTCTTTCTCCTAAGTTCCTTTGACATGAAAAGCAAATACATATATTTTTCTTCTTTTTGTTAATATTCTGAAATATCTTTAGATATTAAAGTCAAATTAAAAATATTAACAACTAGGATTCGCCCCAGTGGTCATCCTTTCAACATGAAAATGGGAGGTGAGGGGTTCAAACCCCCATATTCTCAAGAAGGGATGGGATGGGATGCGCAAATTTCAGAAGTGAGTTTCGAATAGGTATAGAGTAGGACTGACAAAAAAAAATTAAAAACATTAAAAGGAAAAAAAGCAAAAAAACATAAATTTTTTTTTTTTGAGTGATGGGAGATTGGCTTTGACGTGTGGGCCCCACAGGAACAGTTCCACTTTCAGCCACAATCTGTGTCGCGCTCTATCCCCTCATTCCCTCTCTGGCAAAACCATCATCCAGCTCACTTTAGCATCTTCCCCACATGAGGAGCTACAATGCGCCCCACCTCCTTATCCTTCACCCACCCCCACCCTCTCTCTCTCTGTACACAGTACTATCTCTTTTAAGTGCGACAGGGGGTTTTTTTTTATCATTTTACCTTTGTCTTGTCTCCTCCATAGGACATCCCGTTTTTTCACTTTCCCTCTTTGATCTTCCCCCATTATCTCTGTAGAGACAGATTCATGATGGCGCCCGGCGCCTTTTCGTGGGACAAAGTAACAAAAAGGACCGATCTCTTTCCGCTCCCGAGCACGCATTGATCGAGTCCCGCACCTGGGTGGGCTGCAGCGAGGTCCTCCTGTTTTGGGTCCGTTGGGTTCGTTCTCCTTCTGGGTCTGTGGTATGTGACGAGTCGCCAACTGGGTTGTGTCTGAAGATAGGATCTGACCGTCTGGGGGGGCTGTGGTGCGGGGATATTGGTGGTCGTCATGGCTGGGAGCAATGAAGTCGGTCTCAGCGAATCGAAGGTAATTCGTTTCTGGTCGTTTCTTTGTGATGTTTGATCGTTTCCATTTTTGCTCTTTCCATGTTCTAGTGTGTTTCCTGGGGGTGAAAGAGATGATGAGCACGGGATTGCTCTGTCGTCCTGTCATCCTGTGTAGTGAGGTGTGTTTGGATCGTGGGGTTATGATGCTTTTTTCGTAAAGTCCTTTGCCCTTTTCGTGACTTCGGTCGGAGCTTGGAGGATGGTTGTGTTTGGTATCAGCCGAGGGAGGGGTATGTTCTATGACTCTGAATTTGTCATCTTGCTTGTGAAAGGTTTGATTTTCTGACGTTCGAGCTTTGGACAGTTTCTGTGATGCTGTTTGGACTGGATGATCATTTAAGGGGTGTCTTTCTCCTTTTGTTAATCTGAGGTTTCACCGACTGATACGTAATGGATGTACCAGTTTGGATGTTTCGTTTTCGCTATATCGTGAGGCTCTGTGTCGATGAATTCCCACCGTATGATCATAATACTTTTATATGCTTATCTCATGACATGTTGTTTTGAGTAATCGGTACGAACGTAGTCAGTGACCTTTTGTTAGTTTAGAACGATTTGCTACTACTGTTATCCATTCTGCACTCAAACAGTATTTACTTCCATATATGAGCAATACCAACATTGTTTGCCATTTTCGTCTGCCCAGATGGTTGTTCCTCTGAATATGTGGGTTTTAATTTCCAATTTCAAGTTGAAGTACAATCTTCTCCGTCGCCCCGATGGAACTTTTGACCGCCATCTAGCAGAGTTCCTTGATAGGAAGGTTCCAGCAAATGCGAACCCCGTTGATGGCATCTTCTCATTTGATGTTATAATTGACCGCACGACGAACCTCCTTTGCCGGATTTACCGCCCGGCCTTTACTGAGGAACCTCAGCCAAGTTTAATCGATCTCGAGAAGCCTGTGGATGCTGAATTTGCTCCAGTCATTGTTTTTTTCCATGGGGGAAGTTTTGCACATTCATCTGCTAACAGTGCCATATATGACACTTTATGCCGAAGATTAGTAGGCATTTGCAAGGCCATCGTAGTTTCTGTGAACTATCGCCGTGCACCCGAGAATCGATATCCTTTTGCCTATGATGATGGTTGGTTGGCTCTCAAATGGGTGAGCTCCAGATCTTGGCTCCAAAGTAAAATCGATTCAAAAGTGCACATATTTTTGGCTGGCGACAGCTCTGGTGGAAACATAGTTCACAGTGTTGCTCTAAGAGCTGCTGAATCTGAAATAGAAGTGTCGGGAAACATACTGCTCAATCCAATGTTTGGTGGAGAGGAGAGAACCGAGTCTGAGAAAAAATTAGATGGGAAATATTTTGTTGGCATACGAGAACGAGACTGGTACTGGAGAGCCTTCTTGCCTGAAGGTGAGAATCGGGATCATCCTGCATGCAACCCATTTGGTCCCCGAGGGAAAAGTATGGAAGGGATTAAGTTTCCCAAGAGTCTTGTTGTTGTGGCTGGTTTGGACTTAATTCAGGATTGGCAGTTGGCTTATGCTAAAGGGCTAGAGAAGGCTGGCCAGAAGGTGAAGCTACTGTTTTTGGAGCAGGCAACAATTGGATTCTACTTGCTGCCAAACAACAACCATTTCTACACAGTGATGAATGAGATTAGTAGCTTTGTGAATCCCAATGGCATATAGTGTCACCCCTGAATGAGGATTGGCTATGGGAATTAAAAGTTTGAAATTTTGGTTCGGTATGGTGGTGATGCTTAAGTATTATATAATGCGCAGTGTTTGTTTACTACTCGTGGCTCTTATCATGATATTACTCTGAAGTTGCTCCTTTTTGGCCTCGTTCTTCTTGGTTAAGATAACTAGGCTGGCTGTTTGGGTACTTGCAATATTCAGCATCTAGCTGGATCTCTTTTTGTTCCGTCCTTGCGATATTCAGGTGATGCTGCAGCTATTTATTTTGGTCCGCTACACCCACCAAATTCAAATTGCCACTTCTCTGGTGAAACGGAAAGAAAGGGTTTGGCAATAGCATTTGGTGGGCTAACCAACTGGGATCGCTGTTCCTGCCTAACATCATATGGCTAATTTGAACACATGGATTTGGAATCATCCATGGTGTTTCCCTAGCAAATATAGTTAAGTGTCCCCATATATGTAAAATTGTTTGGCTTTTTCTGTAGTTGTGTATCTTTGTAATTTACTCCTTGTGGCAAGTGTAAATAGAATGTATAATCTATATGTAATATAGCTCTCGATGGACTGGTCTTAACTATGGTACTCTTCTGGGTAATGTATTTTGATGGTTTAGTTTGACTGTCTCCCCTGAATCATTCATGTTCTAAGCTGTGGGAGATCTCCGTCAACTAGAAGAAGCAGATAAATGTACAGATTGCTCCCGTGTATGTTGCTGTGTCTTGGAAACCAGGTCCATGACTTCATTTGTCAGTGAAGTCCCATTTTTTCCGTTCTGTCTTTTCCTGAAGGATCTTTTCTTCAGTTGTCTTGCTCAAATAACCATGAGAGCTAAGTGATCACTTATACTCTGATTTCATGTTAAGCTGGCATGAATGCTGTCATTCAGGATTCATGCGCCTAGTGCAGTGCAGCCTCTCTGACGCTTACGCACAAGTGAATACCAGGTCAGCTCTGTTGGTTCACTACCAACTTTCATAGTGCATGCTAGTGGGAAGGAACCAGCAGACACAGACCATCTTTGTCCATATAAAGTTGCATCCTTGTTGAGCCCCGAATTGTGCCCACAAAGCACAAAGGGGTGGTGATTCAATTATTGAGAGGACGTTTCTAAAAAGACCAATTGGCATTTATCTGGGTTTTGATTTGGTATTTTATTCTTTTTCTGTCAGTTCTGGGATGCCCTGTTCTTTGGAAAGGAAAGAAACATGCTGGAATTGAATTGATTTTGGAAGTGGATGGTTGATATATAGGGGTGGTGGGTTCTTGGATGGGTTGAAGGGACCACTTGAGCATTGAGAACTTCCACCAGGGTTTTTAAGGGGTGCTGGAGTTGAGCTTTTCACCACATTATGAACAGCACTAGCTGGAAAACAACAGCTACGAACCGGTATATATGCAAATTTCCTTACATATTGATGGGAAAACGTGTCCACTGACCAGCCTTACTTCCAGCAGAAAGACTTTTCCCATCTACAATGATGAAGAAAGCAATAAAATATTCTCGAAGTGTAATTTATCCCAATTTACGAGTGACGAACAAAGCGAGCCCAAAACTGCGCGAGTGTAACACATGAAAATGTGAGAATAACGTACCGTCGTATGAATGGTTATTGATTTCTCCGTAGATTTTCGGACGTCCGATCGGCTCCAACCATGGAACTCGTTCATTTAGTTTGCATCCTCGCAAGAAATTGTCATTTTCCTTTCGAAGAGTAAACCCACAAATCGGAACACATATTTCTCTCTTTCTCCATTCCAACACTCCTTCCCATCACCGGTCGGCCACCGCCCTTCCGCCTAGGCCCCCTGCTGTCCCCGACTTCTGCCAAACTCAAACTTGAGGCAGGCTATGGTCGTTGCCTTGGATGACCCAATGGGCGCCTGCTCTCCCATGGCTGCTGCCATCAGAGACCTGCGAGCATTGTGACAGAGCTCGCATGGTAGCCGTGAGCTCTACCACGGACCTCACTGTGCTCATGTTAGCCTTGTACTGAGCTTGTAGCTAACAGCGTGGCACCCACGGCAATGGGTGGGGGAGAGAGAGTTTGCTATGTATGATCGAGTGTGAAGGAGGGTGGAGAAAGAGAGGGAGGAAAGAGATGGGCGCAGGGTTTTCAAAGTACAATGTGTTTTTTCAGTTTGGAGATGTAAATTAGAAATTTTAAGACGATGGTAGATTTTTATACAAAAATATAAACTTCAGGATGCTTCTTGATCGCAAAGTTCATGGTTCCGGCTGTCAGTAAATCATCCATTTAATGTTTTAAGACATTCATCTAATCATGGACAACCATTACCAGCGGAATTGTGCAATAGCACTAGAGAGATCAGTAGAGACAAAAAGTAAACGGCCATAGCATGAGAAACTGTAGAAACTACTAGCATCATGGAATTTCAACTGGAGGATTCAGATTCAGACAACTCTGAGAATCTAAGTAAGCAATTCCAGAGCGTTTGAGTACATTATTGTACTGCATATCATGTTTAAAGGGACAGCAAAAACGGCCTCTCAACGTAAATTCATTGCATTTGTCAGGCAAGTGAAAGTACTCACTAGCCCTAAAGACTGCTATGGCTAATGTAGAAACTACTACTGATTATCGTCCCCTGGCAAAGTACGCGACTGATGCTGCGGCGAACAATGTGGTTGCTGAGGAAAGCAATGTCCAAAAGCCCTTCTGCTTATGTGCCTGGGCTGCAGAGTCTTGCAGCAACTCAATCTGCTGCTTTAGGTCTTCCACCAGGGACTCTTTGATCAGGAAAGCGCTCTTGATGGCTTCTAATTCTCTTGCGAATGGTTGATTATCTTCCTCGAGCTTCTGCTCTTCAATCGCCTCTTCTTTACCATAAGTCCCGTCCTTGACCTCATTCACAAGAGCTGCAGTTCTCTTCAAGATGGCCAAAGTTCGTTCCAACTTGATACTGGCAGATTCGATTTTTGCTTCCAAGTCCTCAATAGTTCGCTGTGCATCTAAGACCTTCTTCTCAAGCAATTCCTTCTCTTTCTCAGACAACTCGAATTTGCTTTGAATATTCTTGTTCTTGGCGATCATATCATCTCTCTCGGTCCTGATGTGACCCAACTCCTCCACGGTTTCATCAACTCTCCTCTTCATTTCAGAAACCACACACCTCAAATTCGAGGCATTCTGTTTCTCCTCGTCCAGCGCCTTCTGGACATTGTCCCTCTCGAGAGTGACTCGATCGCAAGCTTCTCTACAAGAGCCAAGTTCACACAGCAGACCCTTGTTCTTGTCCTCTTGATCTCGAAGTGAAAATTCTAATCCAGTAATCTCCTTCTTCAGCTCACCAACCTCTCTAAGCAGCCCAGCAATCTCATTCTGCTTACAATAGTTCACCTCTTCGATCTCAATTTTCTTCCGAACTATCCCATCCATAAGCTGCCCCTTCTCCTCCAATTCTTTCTCAGCCACCTTCAATAGTCTCTCCACCGAATTTATCTTTTCTTTCAGCTCCTCGATCGTCTCATCCTTTCCCCGCTTCTCCTGAATCAAAACATTAATCTGCCCTACCATCTCCTTTTCCTTTTCAACCCCCGCATCGCATTTGTTCTCCAATTCGGAGACCCTTTCTCTCAGCTTTCCCTCCTCTCTTCTCAAACTCACCACAGTCTCATTCAACACAGCCATTTCCTTCTCCAGTTCACCTATCTTCACTTGCTGCCCATCTTTCTCCATCTCCAAATCCTTATTGACCCTCCTGAGTTCCTCGACTCTCCTCTTCAGCTCACCGACCTCGACCCCAGCCTGCACCAAACTATTCTCGGTGGAATCTCTCTCCCTCATCGCCGCCTTGATCGCTCTCTCCCCTTCCTCTTTCTCCCTGACCAGCTTCTCATTCTGCAACTTCAGCCTCTCGAAACTCCCCTCCAGATTCCTCCTCACCTTCTCCATCTCACTCAGGCTCTCTTTCAGCAGGTCCGCCTTCTCCACCAACCCCGCGCACTCCGCCTTCAGCGAATCCCTCTCGCCGCGCACGTCGCCCAGAACCGCCCTCTCCCTCTCGAGGCTACCCACGAGCTCGCTCACCCTCGCCCTCAGCCCCTCCACCTCCGCATCCCTCCGCTGCACCAACCCCGCCACCCGACCGCCGACCTCAGCCATCTGGGTCTCCAGGAAAGCGCAGACGACGGCCTTCTCGAGCGCCGCCCCGACGCCGTCCCGACCCGACCGGGCCAGCTCGGCTTCCAGGGCCTCCTTCTCGCCGCCGAACCGAGCCAGCTCGCTCTCCAGGGCCTTCTTGGCGCGCTCCAGGGACTCGACCTGCTGCCGCCCCTCGGAGGTCTGCCGGATGAGCATGGCGTTGAGGGACTTGAGGCTCTGGAGCTTCTCCGACGAAGGGATGTCGTCGTCTTGGTCCATGGACTTGCTGGGTTGGTGGTGGGTGTCCTCGCTAGGCGGAGAGTGGTCTTCTTCCTCGTGGGCGTCTTGAGAGTGGGGGTGGGGGTGGTGGTGCACCTTCTTCTTGGCCATTCTTGGCAGGTCGGGGTTGGTGGTGGGAGGAGTGGAGGGCTAGGGTTTTGCTAGGGCGTCTATGGCGGAGAAATGAGGGTGGAGGCGTTCTTTGGATGATCCAGAGATGAGGTTGAGGAGGAGAGGAAGGGGGAGTTTTTAAATGGAGAGAGAGAGAGAGAGAGAGAGAGGAGGGACTCTAGAGAGAGAGAGAGAGAGTTAGGTCATGGAATTCAAATTTCTGGGGCCCACAGATTTGGGGGATTGATTCTAGGGTTTGCTTTTTGAGGAAATTTTGTGAGGGGTGTTGGAAACTGTTGGGGGGGGTGGGTTTGAATGTGGTTGGAATTTGGAGATTCGCAATAAATGATTGTACATGAATTTAGTTTAGAGCTAGTACCAGAAAAATGGAAAAATGTCCAGAGGGGAATGCAACCCTATATCCGATATTATTCTAGGTTGTGATTTGTTTTATATGGTATAAATATGAATATGATATCGAGACATATATAGTGAGTAATAAAGGAATCTGAATATAACATGATTTAGTTACCTTAAATTCAAGTAGTGGCATGAACTAGAATCATCTCGATTTAATATCAATGCTAATTTATTAAGAGCTTGTGATTATATCAAGTTGAATGGATTATTAACTATATCGGGGATTTTTAATCGTTCGGCTGTCGCATTCCAATCGTATATTATGAATAAAGCACCTCTTTTGTGATGAATTTAAGCGGCCACAGAATTCTTACCTTTGAACCAAAAGCAAACAAAAAGAAAAAAGAAAGAAAGAGTTCCTTGTGATTGTGATTTGCTTGCTAGTCACATAGAGTATTCTCTTTTGTGTGATTATAATACTTGGAAAAAAATTCCACCTCTCAACTAAAATAAAAATTAGAAAAAAAAGGAAGAAAAAATCTCTTTGGAGAGCATCAGATGGATCTCTCAAATTGTTCAAGCGATAGATATTTTAATTTTGAAAAAAAAATTAATGACCTGCGGCATTCATAGCGAGCCATATCCAACCGACTTTCTCCAAAGTCTCCAACCATATACCCAATATCTTCCTCAACGGATTCATGAGTACTTGTCTAACATGGTCTAGCGCCATTTTTACATGGACACCATCCTACGAAGACATTTCCCAAATCCTAAGAAATAGCCATACTTTTTGTTTTTTTTAACGAATTTTTGTCCACTGAATTAAGCGGCAAAGAGAAACAAACAAGAAGAAGAAAGAAAGAAGGACCAAAAAGGCGGAAAGAGATAGCGTGCGGAATTCATTGGCCCATCTTCCTCCAATCCACAGCTGATTGGGGAGGGGGGCCAATTTCGAGCCACTAAAAATCAGTCGGAGGAGGAGGAGAAAAAGGCCATGGCCATATTCACTCGGATATCTTCGTGTCTACTCGGATATCTTCGTGTCGCCTCGTTGACACAACCCATTGGCCCATGAAAAATCCATAATCCCATGACTGGACACTTGTCAACGCACGTTGGGTGGGTGCTATTGTCAGATGAAAGGTGCTGGATTATTAAGTATTATTGTGGCCATCTACTCTATCCTCCTCCTATCTTGTGAGGTGAAATGTTTGATGTGGCCTCTTGTGGTGCTGGACTTCGAGCCTCCTCATCGCCAGTAGTAACTCCAAAACGTTGGGGAATCTGTTTCTCTCCTCTTGGGGGAAAAAAAGAAGAAAGAAAACATGCATTTCATTCCATGATGAAAAATGGTGAGACCCACCATGACCTGAAGAAAATAAAATTGGGTGATCTCAATGTAATTGAGGTTCCACTTGTTCGAAAGAAATATATTCTCAGAAAACTATTTTCCTGCTTCCCTATGTTTAAATGTCTGTAAAATTGATCAATTTATAAGAAAGTGTTTTTCATTGACCAAAAAAACAGCTCAAATTGAAGGAAAATGGCCTCCTTTTAACGAGAAGAACATTGCTTTCCCTAAACTACAAAATAAGTGAAAAATATCAGTTTTTCTTGAAAACAATTTCCTTGAGGATCTTTACTAAAAAAAGAAAAAATTGCTCGAGGAACATTTTCTCACAGAGTTTCGATAAAATAAACATATCCTTAATTACTCGTTTTGTCTATCTCTTTGACCAATGAGAGAATACAGAATTTCACAACAAAAAGATAGAAGAAGATCTCAGAATTGAATGCCATCCCATCACCTCGTCAAAGCCCCCTCTTGAAAAAATCAAACCCAGTTCATAGAGTTGGGTTTTAAATTTACGTAAATCTTTAAAAGGCTCCAGGAAAAAGAAATAAAGGGAAGAACCCTTGAGGGGTGGAATTCCTCAATGTCCCCTTCCTTATTTCCACTCTAAAGGGAAGAAAAACATCTACTAGGAATTGGGAAAATAAAGCGTATAGGTACCAACACATTAAAATAAGAAACGCATCCAAGCTGGATACAAAATTACCAAACCACTGCCAGAGGCCCTTGTTGAAAGCCCCAGCTTCCTGCTAGGTTGACCGGTGTTTCACACGGTTGTCTCATAATCGACTTATCAACCTAATTCATCGAAATTGCTAGACTTTGCACATTCAAAGCATGCCAACAAAAAATTCCAATCACATTTACCCTTCCCTTTTCCTTTTCCTCTTATTCCTTTCCCCCTTTTTTTCCTTTCTTTTCAAGAATGAATAATGTTACAAAAGCGTTCGAAGCAACCGTTCACACCAATTGATTTTCTTTTTCTTTTTGGTCGATATCCTTCCCAACTTTACAGTATGTACATGATGAGAATTAGAAGAATCAAATCTTGGGCTCATATTCAGCAACACCAATACCATGTTGGATTTAAGTCACTTCGCTCGTCTCCCGTCAGTCAAATAGTAAATCGAACGATATGTAGTCTGTCCGCCCACGTATAAACCTTCCAATGAATAGTCCAATCGGTGCATCTGGATCTTACAGCTTTATCATGAGGTTGGACACGAGATGGATGGCATCAACCTGCAACAATGACCGATGGATTGCAACGGAATCAACAACACAAGTACAGCTTTGGTATATGTGGGTCGCAATTCATGACGCGTTCATCTGTGTGGGCTGTGTATGCTAAAGTAAAAGCCCAAGCCAAACAAGATGCTTAACAGGAAAGCATAACTACCAAAGAGCAAGCGGCGAGCGGAAACGCATGGATCTAGCTAAATATCTGGCTATCGATATCTATCACTAACCACTTCAGAGTGGAACATATCACTTCCTCTAAGATAACATATTGCTTCCTCTAAGATATCAAATAAACACTAATGCACAACAGCCTAGTAAAGAACTCCCACAGATGCACAGCAAATAACCCATTGGGGGGAGAGAGAGAGAGAGAGAGAGAGCTGAAAAAATACACATTAAATATAGCAGAAGCTGGCAGATTTTGTAAAATTCAATGGGAATTGCATAATGAGTAACATCATATAGCACATAATAAGACAGTTTCCTACCTTCTTCAGAAAAGGCGAAAACTCCTCCAAGCAAGTCATCATTATCACCATCTTCTTCAGATTTCTCTCTTTCACAGGGATTGCTGTTACTATTGACATCAGCAGCTGCTTCAACTGAATCACAGCATTTATTTACAGCTGATGCTTGGTAGTATCCCTCTTGGAAATACGGCTCGAATTCCAAAGAACCATGTGTCAGTCCCTCGTCCATAATAATCATGCTGGAATCAGAACGGTTGGAACTCGCGTTGGAAACTTCACTAGCTCCACCACTATCTGATGGCTTAAAACCATCTGCAGTGCTTCTTTGAGCAGGAAGTGAGCCACTTGGCAAAGATGACACAATGTTAGGGTATTTACAATCTGCAGGGGGTGAACCCAACATATAATGCTCAGAAGAAACCAAAACACTATCTTTATTAAGGGAACTTTGCTTCAGCAAAGCTGGGACTAGACCACAATGTCCGTTCATTAGGCCATGATTCTTAAGCTCCGTTGGTACAGTGGCTGGATGAGGGTGCTGTGAACATCCTGATAAATAGCACAGAGATAAGTTCAATGCATCAGGAAATCACTCAAACACATACAAAAAATATAATTCCAGACATCTCTCTCACCAGCATCTGAGTTTTCCACTGAGCTATCCACCTTAGGGTAGGATATAACTCCATTGTTGAAGGATTTCTCCTTGTCCATGTTAAAATAGGGAGGAGAAAATGTGCCCACATTGAAGCCCCTAAATGAAAGCAACTCTGCTATCAGCAGTAGTGATAGAAAGTTGGCAGCAGGTACTAATGACTGCTACATACAGCTGCAACATATTATGTCCAACAATGCATCCCCAGAAACTCTAAGGACCCATATGGAGCATGCCATGAAGGACTCATCTCTAGTTTGGATAACAAGAGACAACAGACCATATGTTCCAATGGCCTCTTTCTGCAATGCCAGTAACAGCTCCAGCATGGCATCATTCCAGGAATCACTTTCATGCCCTAAAGACAATATTTAAAAATGCAGGACCTTACCTTTACACTAACAGTTTTGAATATGCAAAGCTCCATTATGAATTTCTTTCCTACTATCTTGGCTTTCCACTGAAATTCCTTTCAAAGTGAAAAGCATCAACTAAATTACTTGAAGAACTAAGCAGCAACTAAAATTTTCAAATGACTACCAAGGCTAAAAACCTACCTTCCAAAAGGACAGAGATGAATATCATCTAATAGGACATAATATTTCCGTCCATGCAAATGGTAACTTATCATGCTTGAAATGAGTTAAAAGGAAAGTAAATTCTAAAAGCAAGAGGATTAAGCTCGCACAATACTAAGTGTATTGCAGACGCCTTGTTTTCAGTGTACAGGACCAACCATTAAATAAGAGATAATGCAAAACAACTGGTTAAAATCCAAACAAAGGGCAGCAAAATATAGTAAAGGTGCTGACCCCGAAAAATCAACCAAATAAATAAGAGCAAGGGTATGACTTAGCTTCAGAATTCATGAAAAAATATAATCTACCAGAGCCATTAATTAACTAGTGGAGATGCTACCACGAAGTGGGGCCGGCAGACAATGATTGTGTTGATAGTTAACAAAATTACAGCACACCATTGACTGGCCCTTACCTTTCACTCCAGGCGGAATTATAACGCTGAAAATGATCAAAAACAGGCAATAAATCCTTTCGCCGTATTTCAATCTCGTGAACAGGAACCTTTTCTATTTCTACTTCACCGGCAAAATCATCTTCAATGAGAAGTCGCTCTTCAGCTCTCTCATGACCAATGGCATGGAAATGTATCTGCAAATAATGGGTACATGAGTATGGCCAATGACATCAACAATGCAAACTTTACCTTATCACAGATACCTTAGATTGTTGCCATATTGGAATCCTTCCAAAGCTCATTTGTACCTCAGCATTGGCTATATACAAGTGAGAATGTTCATACGATTTTTCTGATTCCTTGTCCCCAGCATTAGTGTCCTCAGAATCAGACGTATCCATTACCATCTCAGAAGCTTGTCGGTCAGAAGCAATCCAGGAAACGCATTCTTCTCTTTCCGGCCAATCTGATCTTCGGCAGACATCCCACCACTGAAGAGTTTCAACTTTGACCCGCAACTCTTCATCTTGAATCTGTAATGGAGAACTTGGCACAATTCGAGAAACAGCCTCACTTGATTCCCCTCCCACTGGTGGAAGCAGTTCATACTGAACTAGATGTCCTGAAGGAGAGTAAACCAACAAGTGTTCCAGAGCTTGAACCTTTGACTGGGAGGCCTCCAAATTCCGTGCTGTAGAACTGTAAAATACAGTAGCAACTGCACCAGACGGGACAGAAACCTTTCCAGTCGCAGGTGATGCAGCATTACTGACAGTGTGCAGCCACCCAGAGTTGCTATTCTTTATTCTGCTAACTACATAAAGGGTAATGGGAGGTGGTGGTGGTGGAGTTGGAGTAGAAGACTGATGATTAATCATGAATGATGGAGTAGACCACCATGGTTGAGATAAAGCTGGTGAAAGGGTGGGTTGGCCAACATGAGAATTTTGCATCTGTAGAACAGTCTCACCACCAAAAGGGGATAGAAGAAAAATATGACAAGTTCCCTTGGAAGAGACAATAGCTATCCACTGACTGTAATGGCTAAAACAAATGTCCTGTATAACCTGTAGCAAGAAAAAAAAAATGAAAAACTGAGAAATATGTTTATCTTCAAGCATTATTGCTGGGAGAACTTACAGCTGAAGTCATGCCACGATGCAGCTTGTAAAGATGCACATATGAAGAGCTCCATTCATAAGTTTGAGTGCCTGATCCAGCTTTGGAGCGGCATGGCGTAATGCGGAAAATATTGATATGAGTCCCATGAATTGAAGCTGTCACCAGCATTGTCCCACTTGGATCAAAAGACAAAGCAGAAATAGGACTAGAATGAGCTCTGAATTGTGATACGATAGCTTTGGAAACAACATCCTTGACAATCACCTGCAATCAGCAGTCAAACGTTACAAATAATCAAACCACCAAAAAGCTATTAGAGCAGTAGCTAAAAGAATAACCTTTTCATAAAAGTTTTCCCCAACAAAACTAGAGTATTCTGTTGCTAGCCTTACTTACCATGAAGCTGCTGATACACCATGAAACTTACCTCCTCAATGGAAAATAAAAATCTCATCCAACAACTCAAAAGTCTAAAGCACAATATGTGGGTTAATAAACAGTGTTTCCATGTAATACACCTACGATGCAATAAATGGATTAAGTTTAGAGAAGGAAGATCACTTGCTTCTTAAATCATATTTCAAAAGACTAACCATTCCAGCAACATCTGTTTCACTTGGATGTGATTGAGCTCGGACAGCTTTCCAGCTTGAATTTGAAGGTACAGGAGAACTTGATCCATCAGGGGCGAGCTCTTGATAGTACCTAGACAAGGTCTTGTAGCCCATGTCACTGAGGTTGATCAGGCCAGCAGCCAACTGCTTACTGGATTCCATGGCATACCGTGCCATCAAACTTCCACTGCTGGGTGAAGTAGATGGGCTAACACCTGGAGAAGGAGTAAGACTTTTTGGACTAAGGCGGCCTGTGTTTGACGTCACGGGGCTATTAGAAGCATAAGCTAGCCACCGTGAACCAACATCCATGGGCCCATAACCAACATTGACTCCCATACTTCCTTGTCCTCCCAGCTGAGGCACTGGATATGTAAGGACACTAAATTTGTTCTCAAGAGTCAGCGCATCAAAGCAGTATATCTGTCATCCAAATATGCAAAAAAATTAGCAAATTAAGCTTGTCGGAGGCGCAGGAATACATAACTATGCCTATAGGAAGATCTTTTCCTTTCATTTCTTATTGCCCCATCCAAAAGCACTTCAAGTAAGAAAGTTGCACATAAAAAACAATGCAAATATCACCAATTCTCTTAAGAAAGGATGTCACTAACTACATGACGCATGCGACAGCTAATGCTTACTTGTGCAGCAAGACCCACGGCAACAACTCGAGAACTGCATCTGACCATATACACAGTTGACCGGAATCTGAGAACATGAACATAACTGTGAGACCTGAGAGAGTAAAATCGAACTGCAGTGGGAGCCAGAATTAGGTTCCCACTTTGATCCTCTGTATGGCCATTGTGAAAACCTTCCCTCCCATTTTGCATCACAACCGAGCTCTTTGATTCATCACATGCCACCACCAAAAGTAGAGGGTGCGATGCCCTGAATCCTTCACAGCCCTCAGATTTTGCAGGGAGGGGTTGCATCTGTAAAAATGTAACCGGATCATCTCGCCTTGAAACAATTTCCCTGACATTAGAGGCATCTTCAACATCAAGGACTTGAAACCCATCCGAATAGCCAAGCAATAGAACGTGCTTGAAGCAAGATGAGCCAAGTTCTATTTTGTCAAAGCCAGCCCAAAGCACCTGGTTGGCAGAATGAGAATTTAGACCATGTATGTATGGAGCCACAATGATAAGTAATCAACCTAAAACAAAAGATGTACAACCTATCCTACCTGTGATCAGGTAAACGGAAGGACAAAATATTGCAAACACATACATCAGCACAGTTCACAGATTCATTATTCAGAGAGTACATGCATTTGACTATCAGTCAGGAACTATGAAAGCAATCATATCCTGTTCAATGCACAGAAAGAGAGAATTATAAAAAAAAATCACTGTGTAATGAAAACAATGAATTCTTACATGAATGAAATCCGACTGTAACATATTTTTTCGTAAGGTCTAGCCCAATCAAAAACCCTGGTCTCCATGGTTATTCTGAGCCAAAATTACTATTGCATCTACATATAGGCTCTAGACTCAGAGGTGTCTTCGTAAGAAAACAAGCTTCATAAATCATAAATCCCAAAAGGAAGGCAAAATCTTCACCATGCTTGCGACTTTGCCTTTTTTCTCCCATGTGATATAAGAATCCAAAGCATAAAACATATTCCTAGAACTTTCATATCATTAAATTAGCCATAAATCCCAAAAGGAAGGCTAAATCTTCACAATGCTTGCGATTTTTCCTTTTCTCTCCCACGTGATATGAGAATCCCAAGCATCAAACATATTCCTAGAATTTTCAAATCATTAAATTAGCCATAGAGGGAGTTTTCCACTCTAGACACCATCAGAAATACCAAGTTGATAAAAGAACGTTAATCAAAATATATTAAAGCAATTATGAGGTAAACAAAAGGAGAGCTGTTTATTGAAACTTCTATCTTTTCTTTGTGAAAATAAAAATCATCTTTGTTTAGTAAATATAAGAACCTCTCTCTCTTTCTCTTGCGTGCGCGCACGCACACAGAGCTGAATGCAAACGGACCATGCAAAGATCTCGTTTTCCTCCTCATTTATTTTCTAGAAATAGATAGAGCCTCGGATGGAAGTCATTTGGCAAAAATGACAAATCTTAGCTGTGTTGAGCTAACAAAATGCCACACCCAGTTCAAAACACAACTTTGTTGCAGAATGAGTATCAAAAAGAAGACCCCTTTTAATGGACTTCATCCAAGACTGCCTCGATAACTGCTAACCGGAAAGGTGCAATACTGGAGACAAAAATACATCTACTGTAGATTCCCGCATGCCCACAAGATGGACTGGAACTTCCTCACACACTTAAAGCCTCAAGAACAGATTGAAAGACAATCGAGCTTCATCACAACACGGTAGAACAATCTCTCAGCATGTTCCCAAGTCAAATGACCAAAGTTTCAAACGACGGCACAAAACATGATGGGAATCGCTAATCATTGGCTCCCATTAAATCATCTACATTTTCCTTTTACCGAGAAACCAAACCCCAAAAACTACAGAGTTGCAACTCGAGACCTAACCTAATCGACGGCCAAAACTTCCAAAATCCAGAACCGACCAACTGTCGCCGAACAAGCAGCAAGACCTCTAATTTAGCCTCAGCACCGAATTATTCAACTCTCGAAAGTCATGTGGCATCAGCCCGAGCAGCCGAATCAGTTCAACATCGATTCAATCGGGAAATTCACAAGCAAACAGCAGCAACCGATTACCATCACAAACCAACCGTTTCCGCAAACCTAAACAACGACGAAACGATACTAGCAAAAAGAATCCCCCTAAACTAATCGCGCGGCATCGACTACACATCCCTTCGCTATACACAGTGTGTACAAACCGGAGAGGAACCTGATCTTTGCGGTCGTGAGCCTCGCCGGAGATCGAAGCGGCGGCCGACCGGACACCGGACGACGCGGTCTTGATGCACGAGGAAATGAATTTCAAAGAATTAGGCAAGAATCCGTTAGTGTTGCTCTTGTGGTTGGCGAAACTACCGTTGGCCTTGGCGCCGTAGCTCTTCATAATCAGACCGACGGGCCTCGGCGGTGGTCGTCGTCGTCGTCGTCGTCGTCGCCGGTGACCGGGGAGCTGCCGGGAGCGCGATCGCCCAGGGCATAAAGCGCCGGGGGGGCCGTCCGATCGCCGGAGGATCGAATCCGAGGAGGCGGCGGCGGGGCGCGGCGGTCGGCGGTGGCGTGTCGGCCCTGTCGCGGTGGTGGGGGACGGTGGTTGTGGTTGGTGCTTTGACCTTTAAACGAGACGGTTCCTTTTCTCGTCTGGCTTCGTTTCTCTCTCTATAAGAACGTCTTCCCCCCCGTCCTTTCTCTCTCCTCTCTCTCTCTCTCTCTCTCTCTCCTCGTCTGCTTGGAGTTAATTGCAGTACAAGCAAGTCCTGTAGAATCAATTTTATTTTGTTGCAGAAATGCCCCTGGAGTTTCCCCCTATTCTCACTCAATTGCCATTTTGGCAATTTAATAACCCTCTGCCAGTTTCCATTTTTGAGTAGTTTTCGGTGAATGATCTCTAGAATTAGATGCTCTATCCTTATTTCAATGTTTTGGGAAGTTTGAGTTTGTTCGGATTGTCGACCCAGAATTGTAATGAAAACTGAGTCCGTTTGTGGGATCGGTAGGTGAAATGAATGATTTCGGAATGATTAACCGCCATCTTCTTTCGAGCGCTTGACGTGTTTCCATAGCACGTGTGTGTGAGGAGGATCTTGAGTCTAGATCGAGAAATGAATGTTTCAATGTTTAAGCCAACGATGGATTCCGAGAACGAGGGCAAAAGTATAAAATTGATGGTAAAAGGAAGTGCACCCGTGGTCCTCCACGATGGTCTAGAAGGCTCATCCACAAAATTTGAGGTATGATCGGCCTTTTTCATGCGATACATCGCTTTTGGTAGAAAGTATCTCCTTGATTTGCAATCAAATTAGACGAAATGATAATTTTTGCATGCATGCATTTATCCAATAAATACATTCCATCCGCTTTATGATAGTCCGATATATAGTTACTCTTTTCAGAACTGGCCGACTCAATTATCATGCTTTTTCTAGCATGACGTTGGATGAAGGAAGATCGAGATGGTGGAGACAAAAACGTTGCTCTCTAATTATAAAAAAAAAAAAAACTCCCACTAATCTAAGGGAAGATTTGTGCGTCACATAGATGAGACAGCACAATCAAGGAGGGAGGGGGTATGATTGAAAAGACCGGGGGGCGATGGTGGGGCCGATACGAGATTATTCGAAAGTGCGGGGGCGACAAACGGGAAGCGGAGAACAAGGGGTTACGTCACGACAAAGGATGAGAATATCTGGAGCGGAGATGCCGAACCGGAAAATTTGATTTCACGGGGATATCGTCGAACCTTCAACTGTCAATCTTCTTCCCCCGGTCGAGGTGTTTTCTCATCCTTTTCTTCCTCTCTCCCTCTCTCTCTTATCCCCTATTTACATTCTTACCCCGAAAGAAAAGCAAGAAGAAAAATACATGGATATCTTGTAAATTGAATCCAATTATTGAATGACTATCCAAATCAGCGATTGGTAAATGTTTTGCAGATCTGGGTATCGCCTAAAATACCAGAAATGCGCGATCTATGTGTCAAACTTTCTTTTTTCTTTTTTTGGTTTAGCGGTTGTCGAGATGGGTACGGAAGTTTGTGTTTCTATAATTCAATGAATGAATCGGGTCTTAAAACCTCATTGGAGGGTTGCGCAATGAATCGGGTCTTTGTATTTTCTCCTGCTTATTGTTATTGTCATTCTACCTACATTGAAAGGTAATGGCTGAGTACGTAGTTTTCTAGTTCAATATTTGTATATGTTAGATTTATAGGATCATTAATCATCTCAATTGTTATTTTTCAATTCATTGAATGTCTCCAAAAATATATATTAATTGCTTGCCTGGATTTCATTTATTGGGTAATTTTGGACAAGGTACTGTCAAGTCGAAATATACAATAAGTTAATTTTCTGTATGAACAATGCTACCATAATAAAATTCCTAATAATAATAAAAAAAGAGATAACTCTTGGTACATACCGCGTAGACAGAAGCCTGATTGATTTCACGGCACGTGGTACGAAAGTAACTGGCTACAACTAATGATTGGTCTCCTACCAGATGGAAAAAGATGCCTTCTTTTTTTTTGATCAGTTGAAAAAGATTCCTTCTTAATATATATGTAAAACAACGCCCTAAATAATTATGTATGATAATCGTAAAATTATAAAGTAAGTGGGCTTTATTTTGTCAATGGAGAGAGAATGGGGGTTAACCTTGAAACAAAGAAAGTGAGGAGGAAAAGAAAGACAAACAATATGATGACCAAGTTATTTTCACAATTATTAATAATTTGGTCACGTTGGGTTACAAGTTATAAAAATAAATATAGAAATGGGTCAAAAAAAAAGAACATATGATGATTTGAGAAATAGCATATTTCATGATCGAATCGTAGTGTCTCTTACTCAAAGTAATCTTGTAATCAAACTCGCAATTCTTTAAGTGTAGATCGGGCAATTTTCTTGTGAAACATCCATGGAGATCGGATAGAATCGTGATTCAAATCGCCCAAGTGTGAAAAAGAAAATAAGAAAAAAATAAAAAGAAATTGACAAGTCATAAATGTAGGGAGTGAGAGGAATTAGAATTTGATGTTGCCAAGTAACCCCTTTCTGAGCTACACTGCCCAAATTCACATGGCTTCTCTCCAGCCTGTCTAATCCATGCCCAACCCCATTTTGCTCTATCCCCACGTGCTCTATGTCCATCCATGTGGTCATGTGCATTTTGATGGAGGTACATGTCCATTTCTACTTCCATTTCAACGTCAAATTCAACAACACTAGCGTGTGAAAAGATGGTTAATTTAAGTGGTGATAAAATTGGCACCTAGGGAATACATAGACCGTTGCATCTCTAGAGTCTATATTGTTTTCTAAAGTTTCCTAACCAAAATCCCTAAGTTTTGGAAGATAAGGGAATACATAGACTGTTGCATCTCTAGAGTCTATATCGTTTCCTAAAGTTTCCTAACCAAAATCCCTAAGTTTTGGAAGAACTCTCGGGACTCAGGTCCAAGACAAAGTCTTGGCTCAGGTTTTGTTTCGTGAGTTTGGCTTGTTCTATCAAATTGACCTAGTGGGAATCTCATTTCTTGGCTATTTTCATTAATTAGGGTGTTGGAACGCGATTACATGAAAGTTGACCTGGTTGGGTAGGTTGTAAGAGTTTTTCTCTAATGTGGACTAAATTTAATTTAATTTTTATTGAATAAAAAGTCTCGAAAATCACAAATTAGGTCAGATTCATACTAATTAGGGCAAATTAGTATAATTAGGGCAAAATCAATTAGGGTTCAAGTTCTAGAGTTATGGAGGCTCTGATACCACATGTAGGATGCAAATTGCGCAACCCCAAGATCTCCATAACCAAAACAAGAACACATTCAGAGAGTAGAAGATTAATGCACCTATTTTAGGATCTCATTCTTGAAAGCGGAAGCGGAAAGGGATTGCCCACACTCAAGGGGTTTATCCACGCATCAAATTCTTCTCCTTTGTTGCCCTCCATATCACTGGCTCAATGAGGCGGCCCCTCATGATTAGCGTTAAAATAACGTCCCTTAGGTGAGGATATGTGAGAATAGGGTTAGAGGAGAGACTTGAGCACTATTTATAGAGTTTTCAGCCAGTCCCCTTCATTACGGGCCAGGCTCAACTTGGCCCACACTAGTCAGGCCTATATTAGACTAATTAAGAAACCTTCTATCTCACCTTAGACCAAACCCCGTAAAACGGTAAATGTCAAACGGTAAATAACAATATCAATTAATTTAATCCACATTAGAGGAAAATTCTTATATTCTCCTACTTGGACTATATTAATTGAAATTGTATTGTATGTGCGTACATTGGTCCAGAGATAATTCTTAATAGTCAATCATATCCCATAAAATCTCCAACACCGAATCATGACGGTAACTGCATGTATACACACAGAACCTTTCATGGTCACAAGTGCTTTCAACTTTATTAATATGGATTCAATATGGTAGTGTGGCAAATGGCTAACATCTCTCATAGAGAGATCCATTTGTCAGTCACCATTCTCTTACTTAGGCGACACAAAAGTTTGTGCCACAAGAGAATGAAATCATAGTTTTAATGAATCCACATATGTCTTGTTTTTATGATTAACTTTTTACAAGAATATATGCACAAGGCTAATAACCGGATGCCCCTAACCTTCACTGAAGGTAATACCTTGAGACTTTATCAATATGTATAACAACACATTCAAAAATATCTTATTGAATGCAAAAGTTGATACATATCAAACCGTTACTAAATGTAACGAACCACAGATGATGTGGTTGCAGATTCACTGACTAAAGGCCTACGCCCATATGTATTTGAGTGACATATCATTAGCATGGGCTTAGGAGTATCTTTGGATACTGTTGTTTAGGTGGAGCTATTTTGCCTTTATTCTGATAAAGTTCACATCTGTTGATTTCCGATTACATAGGTTTCTAAGGGCTATTTTCAGAAAGTATATTGTTGATTTCCGATTACAAACTTACGAAATTTATCGTGTAGACACTCAGTGCTTTGCATCATTTTGCATTGGATACCTCATGCCTTATAAAAAAAAGACATAATTGTTAGGATATGGAGTTAATTAATTTTATGTGTCAATGTAATGATGATAATCACAATGTTGAATATGATATCACAATGTAAGCGTTAAATATACTATTTGATCGACCAATCTCGTTCACGTGATAAGTATGATTATAGATTTTTATAAACATGGATTAATTTTTATTTTCCTTCCTTTGTAATTTTGTCGGTCTTATTCTTCTACTTACTACTATGATTGAATTTGATTTGTCATGTATTTTTTCTTGACGCTATATCATTTAAATTCAGGGCGGTCCAAGAGGCGAGTTTTGCTGGCTTTTGGCGCAAAAGCCACGTCCAGTATACAAAAAAATATAATAAAAAATCTTTTACCTTTCAAATAATAGAAGAAAAACATGTTTAACCAGAACACGCATTAAGCAGTCTATTAAGTAAACTTTATCTCATCCTATCATTGACTATTCCTGCGTTACATATTGTTTCACCGGAAAAACTAAAAGTTTTCTGAAAAAGGAAATTAAAATGCAGGAAAGGTAAACCTATTTGCCAGCGATGGTTACTCATAAGAAACTACTGATTTTGAATTTATCAATAACTTGTTAAACTGATTTGCAGATATTGATAAGAGGTTAAAACCTATATGCACGATTGTATGTTATTTAGCAATGATTATCTACAAGTTACGAATGTTGAGAGTATCGGCTCAACAACTTAGCATTATACTAGTGTTGATCCTACCATCTCAATCTTCGATTGGTGTGTTGGCACACTTTCGCTCTGTTCATTAATGGCACCGCCTCGACACTTAACCAAAATCCGAGGTCGCTTAATCTCAGTGACTCCATCAATCAACTTCTCTTAAGTTTCGACGAAGGCTCTCATTGATGACTTTCCACACCATGTCGTCACTTTCTCAAGTTATCAACAAGCTTGTAGCTTCCCGATCAATCTTGTCCATTGATGACTTTTGCCTCGACCTAACTTTGCTCTAGTTGACTGAATTTACTACCTCTCAATAGTGAAGAGTCGGTATTATTTTGGTGTGGACAGGCATAACCGATTCTATAAAGATGAGACCATTCCATATTAAATGTATGTCCGACCTGGTCCAACATGAGGCCAGAAAACTGGTCCTCAAATTGGAGGTTTGCTTCTTGTTGTGTGGGATAAAAAGGCCGTGGGAATTGGCCTTACGGCTCCAATGATTGCTAGTTCAAGGGACGCAAGTTGATTGCGTACAAGTCATTAATGGAGGCTTCTGCAAGGCTGCACCTGCACGGCTCCAAGCCAAACGCACCGTTTTAGCACCGAAAGCGTTTTACTATTTACTTGCGCGATTCTTTGCGCTATCTAATTAGGCTGTTGTGTCTAGCCGGCTTAGGTTAGAGCATTAATTAGTAACAAACCTCAATCAATCTTGATATTAGGGGGGAGCAGCTGGACTAATTTAATTCGAGATTAGAACTAAACTAGTCTTACCCCACATGTTCACATTAGGGTTGAGTAGGTTCTTAGATCAAAAGATAGATAATTGGTCTTGATTGGTTTGGCTTTTAGATTTTTTATGTAAAACTTTGGTTCCATCAGATATTGTAGTTATATAGTTCACATTAGGGTTGAGTAGGTTCTTAGATTAAAAGATAGATAACTGGTCTTGATTGGTTCGGCTTTTAGATTTTTTATGTAAAACTTTGGTTCTATTAGATATCAAATATTGTATATTTTTTTTTTTGGTTGTAAGTTATATTACGTAATTTGTTATGCCATAAATTGATCACGTGATCTGTTGCCCTAAAATAATAGTCATATTAGTTAAATGTTAGGCTTGGTTTTAGGGTCAATCATAGAATCAATTTGATTCCCAATCCTAAAATCAATCAACTCTGACGTAGTAGTTTCGGGTTCTTAATCCGCAATTTAGTCCCATTTATATTGGCAATCGACGGTGCAATTAAGAGTTGGCTAATTTTTTTTTGTCGACCTTGTTGTCAACATTGATGATGGTTGGAATCTTGGAGATGATCACTCAATTCTTTTAGATAATATCACGAAAAAAGAAAAATTATAGCTTTGAGATTTTGGTATGCCCTAAGTTGACTTTGAATTTCCAATGTTCATCGTATGAAGGCATATATCATTTATAGGAAAGTGTATTCATGCGCTTGCACGCGTTAAAATCCGAATTGTCTGGACTTCGTGACATTCAAGGTTCCGGATTTAGGACAGGCCAAGAAGGAAGCAACTTGCTGATTTTTGACCAATTGCCCAAGTTGGAATTAAAGCTGAGACTAAAGGGAGATGAGAAAGCCGCAATCTTTGATAAAATTAAAGAGGTCTCGATTGGGTTATTGCAGCCTAGTTCTTCTCAACTCGACGGGGTTTCGGAAACCCTATTGGAACCAGCCCATAGAACGGGTTGGCCTGTGATCGTGATTGAGTGCGACAACGCCCGTCTCATGAATGCTGGTGTGCCCTATGTGTCAGTCATCAGAAAAGTACCATCTGCACAAACATGCTCCAATCACATTGGATGCTTTCTCCATCGTTCCTGGAATTTCAGTCTTATGCTTTCCTTCTTCCTCTGGGTTTTCCAATAACCCTCTAAATTTCATTTAAGTTCTAACGAATCTCAAGAGTTAACTTTTAACAATCGATAGATATTAAATGAAGACGTGAATAAGATGTATAACATGTTCTCCTTTCTATCACATGTAAATGATCCTTAGCTTATTGTGCGGGATTCTATATTTTGGCTTGCATCTTACTTGGACCGTCAATTTGATTATTCATGAACTCTGAGTTTACTTACAATAGGATTCTTTGACAAATAAAAGAGATTAATAACATCTCTACATAAAATTAGTCGAGCTTATGTTTATAAAGAAGCCCCTTGTCCTCTAGCCCACCCATCTCTTGAAAGGTGCTGATTGGGCCTGATCCGACCAGATTCGACGGGTATAGGAATTTGTTCAAGCCCGCCCAAAATGTTAGCAGGCCCGCGATCGGGCGTAGCAACGAGAGTCACGTGAAAATGGGATGGTCAAGAAGAGCATCATGAACAGGTCCTAGCTTTAGTAGAAGGTCAAGTTGGTCATAAATTTCTAATCGTGCTCACCAATTGCCAAAGCTCATTGATTACTTTGCATTGTTTAGGTAGGCGATCTGAGATACTCATAGGAGCAGATGAGTTGCTCGCAATTCATTTGTACTGCAATCTTCATCCGATAGAAGTTTTAAGATCTACACTCTCGAGCTTTCTCTTAAGATGGAAACTTGATTTTCCGTTCTTTTTCTAATAATCGAGGGCATGAGAGCATAGCCATTGCTATCTAGAGACTCATAGAACAATGAACAAATCTCGTGAATCCCGATGACTTCCAATTTCTTCAATTGAAAATCCCCCATGCCTCAACAAATGTATACAATTCAGGGAATTGAGGTTGCTTTTGGTTTATTTTTCCTAAGGGACTTTGGACCTCTAAAATTTCTTGAGGAAAAATTGAGGGCATTTGATAAAACTTTTTTGTACCTGCCCTATGTGAAAGTTAGCCTCGACAAAGTTAAAAGTCCAAGACAAGTCCTAATTGGTATTGGGCTTTCAACATTTTCAAAATGTAACTTCTAACAATTAAATAACATATCTTCATTTGCCTTTCTTGCCCTAAAAAACTTATTAAAAGGCTAATTTTGCCCCTTTTAAAAAATAAAACCTAGATCTATATCTCTGCATCGGTTCACTCACTTTCTTTATCAGTTAATCACATCCACCTCTTAGCTCATTTCCTCACTCCACTTGCTTTTCATGAAAACCCTTAAACTAAAATCCTTTGCATTTCCTCAAAATTTTCTCCAAAAGGCAAACCAAACGTAGCTTAGGCCGGGAACTTTCAAGAACTAAGTTGACATTCCGATGAGCACGGCCAGGCCGGTTGCTGTCCGCGTGATATGTCGTTTTCCCTCACCGTGGACTCAAGAGGATTTGCAGCCCGGAAGGGTTCCCCCTCATCAGATCCTCCTATCCCCTGAAAGACTCCCAATTCCTTGCTCCACACCTTAATCTGGTCTGCCCTCCAAACAGGTAGTTAGGTAGAGAGAGAGAGAGAGAGAGGTTGAAAGACAGGATATTATATTTCACGGTCCTGATCTATATCTTCTTGCCCTTCCCCTTGGATGATCCCACACGATTTTCACGTTCCACGTCCCCACCTTTCCAACACCCGGTTCGTAGACGAACCTCATCCGACATTCAACTCCCATCTTACACCCCACTTCTTTCATTTGCCTAGGCCCAGATCACGCTTGCTTCTTTAATTGGCTCCTTCTATGACTAATGATTCTGGTAGCCCCAGTAGTCACCGTCTTTGCAAGTTGAAAAGCGAGAAGCTGACAATCTTATGCAGGCATTTTTCCTGTTGTAACCACGTTTCAAGATGGTCCATCTTTGGGCGTTCTGGTCCGTGTCCTGCCTGTCAGTATTCCGTCTCTCCTTCTTCTTCATCTTCTTTTTCACATGTTGCTTTCATCCTCTTGGCTTACTACAATAGAATTCAGACAAACGCGACGATGAAACTGCATCGCTGCCCCCACCTGATAAAGCAAAAAGCAGACTTTAAGGTAAAATGAAAGGTGAGGGTCTATAGGTTCTTTCGTCTTAGATAGACCCTTGAGTGGCGAAACCGGCTCGCCTAGATCTTTTCTTCTTCATTTACAAGGACTTGCTTAATTCAATCACCTAAACTTACATATCTCCATACTATATCACTGTCGTTCGACTAGGACGAGTGGCGAAGCCACTGAGGCTCGACTAGAGCCCGAGCCTCGAAACATCACTCGGCCTTTGGCTTTGGGTCGATCTGAGGTCGATGGCCCGGGATGGACATCGGCCGAGGGAGTCGATCTATGTTCCTCACGGATACTTAATTCAAGTCTAGAACAAAAGAATAGACCAAGGGGGAAGCCAGCCACACATGCTCGAGCAAAGAATAAAGACAGAATGAAAAAAGTACAAAACTGAATAAAGCACAAGCAGATTTTGGCCGGTAAATCTCCCATGCAGCCGCCTCTGCCGGCACTTTCGCCTACCCGAAAGTCCATGTCTTTGAATTCCACATCTACCTCTCTCTCTCTCTCTCTCGCTAACACTCTGTCCTTTATATGCCAGAGCAGCTGATTCTTGCCAGTTGCCACCTTCATTTTGGGCAAAATCTTGCTCTTCCCGAGAGCGCTTTATGATAAAAGAGGAAACATGGGAAGAGGGAACCCGGAAGAAGATGGGTTGCCCACAAGCTCTCTGCTGCTTCTCAAGGAAGTCCCTGGCTATGGCAACCGTGGCAACTCCGTGCCTGCAAGCGAGCCCTCGGTCACGCCTCTCGTCGTCTTCAGCACGCTCGTTGCCGTTTGCGGGTCTTTCGTCACTGGGTGCGCTGTGAGTACTATTGCATCGAACTTCTCCCGAATTGGTTGCATGTAGTTCGAGCACTGGGGACCCGGCTCTGTTTTCTGTCGGGCAGTCTTGCTTTCCTTTGTTATGCATTTCTGTCACGGTTCTTTCGAATTCGAGTGAATGTTTCGTTCGAGAAAGAGAGACGACGAAGCAAATTGCTCGATCGATCAATGTTTGTCTTTTTGCTTGTGTGATTGGTCGAACTTTCATTTCCATTCAAGATGGTGGTTCTTGTTTTGGCATTCGTATGATGTTGCAAAAAACAAGCAAGCAAGATATTAGGTTGCAATTCTTGTTAAATGTCTGATTGCCTTTTCTATCCTTTTGTCCTTCTTCTTTTTTCGGGTGGAAGTTAGCTAATAATGTTGCAGAAGTACCTGCTGGCATAATTGTGGGATCACATGGCTTAATAGACCCAAGGTATTAGGTTGACCTGGATTGTTTAAGAATAAAAATGTCTTAAACTGAAGTTGCTCCTGTATGATCAGTTAGGTTTGTTATGGAAACTCAATTTGGCAGAGACATGAAATTATCTCATTTCACTACTTGGATTGCATTTCTGAGAAAAGCTACCTCTGAAAAACCAATTTTCAGTTAATGTAATATTTCATGTTTTTTGTTTTGCCTCTGTAATGTGATCTCCCAGGCAACTGCTCTGTTCAGGCTGTTGTTTCTCATGAGATTACTCTCCACCAAGTAGAGTTTACCATAACTAGTGGCGTATTTTGATGATGCAGTCTGGTTATTCATCACCTGCTGAGTCGGGCATAATGGAGGACTTGGGTCTCTCTACGGCAGCAGTGAGTCCTATCAAGCATACATGCTACATGGCAACCATTTCATAATGTCTCAGCCCTGCATAGTTTTGTTATTCATGGGAAAAAACTGAAAATTGTGTATCTTAAAATAAAATTTACTGTCAGGAACTGAGATATAAGACGTCTTCAGTGCATTGCTAGAAAGTATGATGAATTCTGGCCAGTTCAGCCAATTCCTTGTTCAGTAGATTCTGGGCAGAAACTCTGATATAATCATTGCGAATTCATTTGAACTTTTCCGTAAAGGCATGGTTGATCCTAAAAAACTCATGACCTAAAGAGCTAGCTACCGATGACTTCTTTATTTGTGGCACTGTTGGAATAAGGGAATTTTTCAGTCACGATCTGGGTTCTCTAATATTAATATTCCTGCTTTCTCATGTTACAGTATTCGCTTTTTGGTTCTATATTAACAATAGGAGGGTTAATAGCAGCTTTGGTTAATGGGCGGATGACAGATATGCTGGGTCGCAGACGTGTGAGTCATTCTCTAGCCTTTCCAGCTATTCGCGAATTTGAAAATCATATATGTTCAATGAAGAACCCGAAAAAATCTGACAGAATTCTTAATTGATGCGATGTGATGCAGACAATGGGCATTTCACAAATATTTTGCACTGCAGGATGGCTTTCTATAGCATTTGCCAAGGTTTGTGCTCTGTCTATATGCTGCTTCAGAATTTTGCTTCATGGATTGTCAATGACTTGTCCACAAAACTTCAATCATATTCTACTTTTCTGAGTTGTCTATTCTCTGAAAAGTCTGAGAAGCAATTAATGGTGTATATCATCTAACCTTGCAGAATGCTTGGTGGCTTGATATTGGAAGACTGTTAAATGGACTTGGCATTGGGATTGTATGTTACGTGGTAAAGGCACAAACATTCAGATTTCTTACCCTAAATAATTTCTAGAAGATGTTGGTCATAATATTGTTGCCAAACAGGTACCTGTGTACATTGCTGAAATAACACCCAAAAGTGTCCGGGGAGCATTCACAGCTTTAAATCAGGTGAAAATTTCGGGCCACTGTATAATGTTAGTGGTGTCAATTCAATGCATTGCCTATCAACCTTTGCTGAGTTTGGTTGCAGTTTTTGTTATGCTGTGGCTTTTCGTTGATTTACTTTCTCGGAACTATCGTTTCCTGGCGTATCCTGGCTTTGATAGGTACTGCCTCAGTTCTGTTCTGCTTTGTTTTGTTAGATTTATCTCAGGAATCATGATGAGGTCACTGTCCATGATTTTATCTCCAGGTTGTATACCTTGCGTACTTCAAATTTTCAGTTTATTCTTTATCCCGGAGTCTCCTAGATGGCTGGTAAGTTGTTCATGGAGTGCCAGGTACTCTTGAGGAGCCATGTAATATTGTAATTTGTGTCGTTCTCATTTGAAACTTCGATTATGAATGTGGCCATCACTTTGCTCTATGTGGCTTCATTCGATGGTGATGATTTCATCGGTGTTATGTCCAAATTTGTCATTCAATGGTGACAATTTCATGGTTGAGTAACCATGATATAATGGAACTTGGCTAATTAGATGATGGTGCAATCTGAATAGCACAAGTACGATGCTTCATGCCATGTGGAGTATTTTGTAGCCCACCTTGATGTATCGCAAGGCATAGAAATCATTCTGAATTGTTCTCATGCGCTAACACATTACTCCGTTAAAATTTTAGACCGAAATTGGGAAGAGTGGTAATGAAGTCAATATTTTGCCAAGGAATAATTTTATTCATGACTCAAATTGAAGTCTGGGGTTGTACTGAGAATGACCAGAGGCATAACTATCACAGTTTCCGTGTGAAGACAATTTGCATGATCATTTTTTGTCGGAGTTCACTAATTATTTAAAAATCTGAAATCATAAAAAGAAACGAAGTTAATGTTGCAGGAATATTGGAGTGATGATTTTGCATTTTCCATTGTAAGGAAGATGATTAGTATAGTTTTTGACTGATAGATAAAAGTTGGTCAAGAAAAGGAGTTTGAAGCCACATTGCAGAGACTCCGTGGCAAAAGTGTCGACATTTCTCGAGAAGCAACAGATATCAGAGTAATTTCTCCATTTCACATGTCAATAGGAGAAAGTTTTCCCTTTTCCTTTTACTTTTAATGTTTCAATTGATATTGTCTTACAGGATTATACAGAAACCTTTGAACGGGAATCCCAGTCTAGAATTCTCGATTTGTTCCAGCGACGATACACTCATTCCCTCATAGTAAGCCTTCCCTCCAAACTATTCAAATTGCTTGCCACTTTTTGTTCTGTTCTTTTTTTCTCCCTGTTTCCTAATGTTCTCAAAGCTTAGATAGGAGTCGGATTGATGGTGCTTCAACAATTTGGAGGGGCGAATGCATTTGCTTACTATGCCAGCTCTATATTTGAATCAGCTGGTAAAAATCATGCTCTAAATTCGTTAGTTAATCATAAAGAGTGAAGACTTGGTAATCTCAACTTATTATCCTGACAGACTTTTCAAGCAGCTTTGGTACCCGAAGCATGGCTATCATACAGGTAACAATTATTGAGAATTTGGCTGGACGATGAGTTTTATTTTTCACATTTTCAAGATTCCTCACCTGTTTTGCAGATTCCGGCAACCGCTCTCAGTGTAATCTTGACAGATAAAGCTGGAAGAAGACCTCTTTTAATGGTGACAAAACCAATACTATCGATGTAATCTCCGAAATTAAGTTGCTTATAAGCATCACCAATTCTGATCTTCATTTTCAGGTTTCTTCAGCTGGAATGAGCTTGAGTTGCTTTGTTCTAGCATTATCATTCTTCATGCAGGTATGCAAACACTAACCAAGCCTACTCATTCTTCTTAATCTCATAAAGTGGCCTGATTCTTTTTCTTTTACGTTAAATATCTTCATGTGAAATCAGGACCTGCAGTACTGGACAGAAGTCACTCCCATTTTGGTGTATGTATGCATTATGGTAAGTCTGCGTAACGAATATTTTGCTACTCTCTTGTTTTTCAACTCTTATACGGCTATCTCTTATGGTTGAGGGCATATTGAGTTGCTGCTCAATCATACTTATCCAGGCAATAATAAATTGGAGGAGAGCACACTTTGATAAAGAAACCTTCATTATAAAATTGCTGCTTCTAAGTCCTCAACTGTCTTTCCAGGACTAGTTGTATTGAAGTTGCTGACGGATGATTATTGCAATCAGGTGTATACCGTAGCTTACTCACTAGGCATGGCAGGTTTACCATGGGTCATAATGTCCGAGGTAAATGGATACCTTCTGTCTAACATTGCACTCTATAGTCTCTACTTCAAGACCATGTATACGTTTAGAAACCTATTTATACCGGTGGACATGTTCTCAATAGGTATTCCCAGTAAATGTTAAAGGGTCGGCTGGAAGCCTGGTGACCTTCTCCAATTGGTCCTGTTCTTGGATTGTCAGCTACAGTTTTAACTTCATGTTCGAATGGAGCGCACCCGGTAATTAATCCTCCTCTTTTTTTCCATTCTTGCTCTACTGTGTTCACCGGCAACGCTTCTTTGGAGCCTACATACATGAACTGGATGAGTTTTTATGTCAGCGTACGTACTAACCAACCAATGTCTTGACTACGCTGCTTTCAGGAACCTTTCTGATCTTTGCATGCATTTGCGGATTAACTATCTTGTTCACTGCGAAGCTACTGCCAGAGACCAAGGGGCGAGCATTGGAAGAATTGCAAGCATCACTTGGCCGTTTTCTGCAATGATTTGTATACTGTTGTTGCCAAGCACAAAAGGCATTGAGTCAGGCTGCCGAAAGCCATTTTGTAGGATTGACCCTTTGTGCCCGATTGCGGCAAACATTTGCATTATCAGAAGGGGGGAAAAGAAAAGAGAGATTTCCTTGCAATTTGTTCAACCTTTTACACTGGTTGACTTCACCACCATGCTCAGATCAACTTTGTGGGATACTGGCACATTGCCGTACCAATGATGATTGATGTGCAAAAAATTGAGGCTTTGAAACTTGATTACTTGTTACCGATTAAGCATGTTATATACGAGTTATACTTTCTTTTCATCAATACCAAATTACGACACGTGTGGTGAGAAATAAAAGTTCTAGCGTAGTACAATCGAGCATTAATTGACAATTAAGTCCGAGTTTTGATGTTGGCATCGAATGATCAACTCCCTCCGGTAGTGCCAACTTGGGTCTAGTCGGTTTATGTAACGGTAGGACCATGTTAAACATGACATCTAGAAAGAAAATCCTTTGTCATGGTACTCTGATTTGCATAAGCTATTGTGGTAGGGACGCATCCATGCCATGTGATGTGAAGGCAATTGCCTCCGCTCATTGTTTGATGACCTATTGCTTGACCTTAAAGTTATGATTGTTTCGGGAAAAATAAATAATTTTAAAAATATTTTAACCGTGCACTGTTTTTCTTCTCTACCATGACGAATAAAAAATGATATTTTGTATTATTTAAAATAATTAGTCAATGTAAAATATTTTTATCACCGATAATGATTTATGTCTAAACATTTTCGTGGATAATGAAAATATTTGTCTTCATTCATTTTTATAAGCGATATAAATTATTATTTTATATTTCAAAATCATCCATTTTTCAAGAAAGAAACCGAGCCTAAGTTTTGCAATAATTTTCAAATTTGCCTCGAATTTCAAAAAGAAGGCCACAACACCAGCTTTTTGTTCCCCCATTTCCTTAATTTTTGCCCCATTAATTGTGAACCGTTTATAGACAGTTGTGCATTTATCAAGAAATAATTAGCTCATAGACAAATTTTGTTATCATATGTACCACGGACACTCTCCGGAAGCCTTCGTGTCGTGTCCGACACTTCGACATGTGTCCGACACGTTCCAACACGCGGTCAACAAGTGTCGAAAAATCGACACGTGGTCAACTCTTTCCGACACGCTCCGACACGCGAGTCCAAAATTCCAACACGCGATTTCGACACGCGCGGGATCAATTTTAAAAATTTCTAATACTTGAGGGGTCAAAATATAAATATACATAAAAGTAATAAAGAAGTAATAAAATTGCTATAAATATACACGCACGCGATCAATTTTTTTTTCAGTTTTTTTTTTTAGAATTTTTTTATTTTTTAAAAGTCTTTTACTATGAAAGAAGTAATAAAAAAATGCTATATATGATAAATAAATAAATTTAAAAATATCATTTCAGCATTTTTCTTTAAACAATGTTTTTTTCCTCTAAGTTTTGTGTATTATTGTAATAAATTAAAATAATGAATGATATTATTTAATATTTTTCGTGCAAATTAATTCTAAGTTGTTATTATTATTATTATTATTATTATTATTATTATTATTATTATTATTATTATTATTATTATTATTTATGTATTTATATATAAAAATATATTTAATATATAACGTGTCGGAACGTGTCGAAATTCTCTATTTTTAAGAAATGACGTGTCGGCGTGTCGTGTCGTATCGTGTCGTGTCGTGTCACGTGTCACGTGTTCGTGTCGGTGCTACATAGGTTATCATACATACTTAACCCATTATTACTATATACCACAAATCTAACAATATTAACTTAAGCTTTGATTGTTTGATGAAAAATAAATGATTTAAAAGATGATTTTTAAGAACAATTGTTTACATTACTTGAAATAATTAATTAATGGAAAATATGTTCATTATCGACAACAATTTATATTTGTGGATAATAGAAGTTTTTTGTTCATTTATTTTTGTAAGCAATTTGCACGATCATTTTTAAGATAATATTTTTCAAATTATTAATTATTTATAAAACAAACAGAGATTTAGATTATTAACATCTATGAAAAATATCATTAACTGTTAAGTTTGGTCCACTAAAAAAGATTTTTACATCCACTCGTCCTGGATTCGGTAAACTTTTGAGGAAAAATTCCAAATAAAAAGTCGAAGTGCCGTCATTTTCTCAGATAAGGATATAAAGAAAATCATGTTTCAAATAAGGGCTTAAAGTAATTATGATTGTTTCAAATAAGGGATTAGCCTCGTCGGCCAGGCAAAAATTATAGCCGATTAGGGATATTTTCATCAAAACGCAATTTTAATTAAACTAGATTAAAAATTAAAAATATTAAAAAAAAGCAAAAATATGGGGCTATTGGTGCCTAGGAGAGGGCTAGGCCCTCGCTAGAAATAGGAAAGGGTAGCAACCCTCTCCCAAATCTGGGCGATGGTGGCGGGTTGGGCGATGGTTGCCCGCCATCGCATTGGTTTGGGTGAAGGTCGTTGGCATTTGCACAAACTTGGTGGCCCTTGCCTAGGTCCCCCGGTCTATTGGCCTTTGCTTGTGGTCAATGAGGGTTTGCTGGCCCTTGCCTCTGGTTGGTGACCTTGCTGGCCATTGCCATCGCCTCGCCGACGATGGGGCGATGGCCACAGGTAGGAGGGACCTAGCTAAAAGAAAAAAAGAAAAAAAATTAAAAATCTAAAAGATCAAATTGCCCTTTATTAGTAGGTGAGTTGAAGCATTCTTTGAAACTGATATGACTACTTTATATCCTTATTTAAAATAAGATCTACTTTAGGTCCTTATTTGAGAATAAAAGTCTAAAGTAGACATTATTTTAAATAAATATATGAAATATCCTCATTCTTTTGAAATTTTCTAGAATTTTCTTGGTTTTCTATTGTCAATTCCACGGGCTATCAACATAGTTTGCAAGTCAGGGGAGGTTTTACAGTACTCTTAGCGACCTTGTCTTTTAAATTTTTGTTATCGATTTTTCAAAAATTATCCCTCCATGTCATCTCTCATCTCCTCTATATGCGTCGGGTCTTAATGGGTGGTGGAGATGGTACAATTTGTCCAGCAGTAACAGTACTCGAATGGTGCAAAATTAGTAGGATTTGCCTGCATCTAAATAGAATGGCTCGATGCGTCTGGCTCATCAATGACTTCATGGGAGGTGTTGATGATTATTGGCTTGATCACATTTATTTCATCCGGTAATTAGTGGTTTCATTATGATGTTAGTAAAAAATCCTCCTTGTTAGATATATTTAGATTATTTATGATATTTTGGGAATTTATAATATTTTGGATGTCTTTGTGATTGATTGTAATTGATTTTGCAATATTTTTTTACTACATATAGTTATCCTATAAAGTCTATAAGTAGGCTTATGTACTCCTCATTATTATACTTTTTGAAATACACAACAAATTCTCTATATTCCTCTCTTCCGCATCATTTTTAACTCTCCTCATGGTAGCCAACATCATAGGATTAGGCTCTAACTGCCTCTTATGCTCATGAGTGAGTTGTCTTGGGATATCAATATTTCCGCTTCTTATTGTTCTGCCATAAGCTGTGTAGCCAATAACTCGGGATGTCCTATTTTGTCATTGCCAAGCGGTGGTGATGGGTTGTTACTATCATTGTCAGGATCGAGTTGATTCCTTGTTCTCACCATCATATTTGTGCAAATTGGCCATAAATGTTCCACCTAGTATGCCAAAAAGACGCTTTGCCAGAAGTTCTCTTGCAACAAATTATCTTTCGCTAAAAGCCATTCTTCGGTTTTTGATTAAGGTAGATATGTTTTTGTGGCAAATTCGAATAGGAAATATCACAATTAAGCACAAATTTTTGCCAGAATTTAATTGACGATAAGGCTTAGGAAGTACATCCACAACAATGGAACCAAATGTAAACAAATATATCAAAATTTAATCGACAACAAAGCTTGAGAATGCAAAGATGCTATGTCATAATTTAGTTGACAATGCAACACTAAGAATAGAGATACAGTTGGAATTTAATCGACGATGCGGATCTAGAAACTATCGTTAAAAACCCACTCGGAACTTAATCGATGACGTGAATTTGAAAACTAAAAGTGTAGTGTAGGAAAGTAAGATAATCAAAGAAAAGCAATTTTTTTATTTGCATGGGAGTTCTTTAATAGGTGAGCAATGGTATTTATAATGATCATGCTATAACTATCTCTAAGCAGTTCTCTTGTGATTATCCTTATTTCTTTATTTTCGAAAGTTTTGTGCCCTTATCCTCATAATGCCACAATCTTGCCTTTAATTGGTTGTTCCTTTAAAAACATGTGCTAGTTGTTCCATGCTCTCAATTGCTTTGTTCTCCACTGACTTTAAATTTGGAATCGCATTTTGACGCCGCTTACACGTTCTACTTTCTTTTGATACCTTAGTGGATTACCTTAATATTACTAATCGATATCCTTGTAGATCATCATTAACCATACATTATCGTATATTGACAACTAATCGATAATAATCACCGACATGCGCCAATGTTGATGTCGATCTTTGTGATTGTTGACGATGGGACACACGCTTGATAATATTGGACGCTTTAGTCCTGTGTCTGCCCATATCGACAACATGGTCACTGTTTTGGTGCAAACAATAGTAAATTCTTTTCGAGAAGCACCTGTATATCCTGTTCTTAATCGCTTGGCTGATTCCCAAGGCAGTAGGTTGACCTGGATTATTTAAGAATATAATAATTTGTTCCGACAACTACTTTGTAACATTTTCCCACTCCCAACTCGGGACAAGGGAGGACTTGATGCGTTGGAGGAACACTTGTTGCAGGTTTTCATATAATTATATCAACACGAACCACGATAAAGCACGTTGCTACTTCAGGGTCAGTCATGTGCACGGCATTAAACTCACATATGCAAAAAAACGAAAAAAAAAGAGGTCAAATGATCTTCATTAACTACTTCAATCACATTTGTGAGATAGAGGTCACCTACCAATCAAGCAAATAAGATTAGGCGGATAAATACAAGGAAATGGAGAGGAAAGGTGATAGACACAATAAAATATAAAATAATAAAGGTTAGAAAGAGAAATCAACAGCCCAGTTTACTTTAAAATTAGCCTGCATTCAGTATTGTATTCCACCTCTTTATAATAACTCTCAATTATAAAAAAAAATGATTATATATATTTTTGAAATAGGCACAAATTATAAAAACTCTCTGGCTTCATGGGGTGCTGCCTCCTATGACCCCACTTAGGGTGTCCCGGACCCTTGTTTGGTACTTTCCTATTGATAGAGAGAATAAATCACACTTTCAATAAAATCTATACATTTACGTACTATATCATTGTTTCCAATGAGGATGACCGGCGAAGCCGCCGAGACTTGCCTCGAACCTGAGACTTGAATCTCCTGCTCGGCCTCGGATTTGAGTTGATCTGAGGTCGACGGCCAAGATCAAGATCTGTGGAGTGGAGTTTAATCTACGTTCGTTATTCCCAGACGACCGGACACTTAATTCAAGTCTAGAAGTAAGAAGAGACAGCGAAGCGACCGACGTGCTTAAGCAAAGAATTAAGGACAAAAATAATGCAAAGTTGGATGTTCCGATGCGGCTATTGGCCGATACATTTCCCATGCCCTTCATAGGCATGCACAGCTAATTCTTGCCTCCTTCATGCTTGGCAAATCTCGTTCTCCTCGAGAGCATTGTAGTAAAAAGGACACATGGGTAGGGAGAGCACAGAAGAAGATAGGTCGCCCACAAGCTCTCTGCTTCTCAAAGACGTCCATGGCGATGGCAACCGTGGCAACTCCACGTCTTCAAGTGATCCCTCGGTCACTCCTCTCGTCGTTTTCAGCACGCTGGTTGCCCTTTGCGGATCTTTTGTCCTTGGATGTGCTGTGAGTAATATTGCATCGAACTTTCCGTGAATTGGTTGCACGTAGTTCGATCACTGAGAACCCGGCTCTGATCTCAGTGGAGCAGTCTTGCTTTCCTTCACCAACCCACCTTCCCCTTTTTTTATTTTTCCTTTTTGGCGTTTCCGTCACAGGTTCTTTCAAATTCGAGTGAATGTTTTGTTAAAGAAAGAAAGAGGAAGAGACAAATTGCTCGATTAATGTCTGTCTTTTTTCTTGTGTGATTGGTCAAACTTTCATTTTCATTCAAGATGGTGGTTCTTGTTTTGGCATTCGTATGGTGCTGCAACAAGCAAGCAAGCAAGCAAGATCTATAACTGCAACTCTTGTTAAAAGTCTGATTGCTTTTTTCCTTTTTTTTTTTTTTTTTTTTTTTTTTTGAGGGGTGGAAATTAGTTTATATTGTTGCAGAAGCTCCAGATGCCATGTTGTGGGATCACATGGAGCCAAGATACAAGGTTGACCTGGATTGTTTAAGAAAAAAAATGTCATAACTGAAGTTGCTCCTGTATGATCAATTACTTTTGTTATGGAAACTCAATTTGGCAAAGAAACATGAAATTATCACAAATCACTACTTGGATTGCATTTCTGAGAAAAGATACTTCTGAAAACCAATTTTTGGGTAACGTAATCATTTATGTTTTTTTTTGTTTTTTTTTGTTTTCCCTTTATAATTTGATCTCCTAGGCGATTGCTCTATTCAGTCTGTAGTTTGTCATAAGATTGCTCTCCACCAAGTAGAGGTTACCATAACTAGCGACTTATTTCTATAATGCAGTCCGGTTATTCATCACCCACCGAGTCGGGCATAATGGAGGACTTGGGGCTCTCTACGGCAAAGGTGAGTCCTATCAAGCATACACGCCACCTGGCTACCATTTTATTAGCTCTCAGCCCTTTATAGTTCTGTTATTCAAGGGAAAATACTCGGAATTGTGCGTCTTACAATAAAATTTTCTGTGAGGAACCGAGATATTAGATGTCCTCCGTGCATTGTTAGGAAGTATAATGAAACATGGCCAGTCAATTCCTCGTTCAGTAGATTCTGTGCAGAACCACTGATATCGTCATTACGATTTCATTTGAACCTTTCCCTAAAAGGATGGTTGATGCCAAGAATCTCATGACCTAAAGAGCTAGCTAATAATGACTTCTTTATCTATGATGCTGTTGGAAGTAGGAATTTTTCAGTCACGATCCGGGTTCTCTAATATTAATATTCCTGCCTTCTCGTATTGCAGTATTCGCTTTTTGGTTCTACATTAACAATAGGGGGGTTAATAGCAGCTCTGGTAAATGGGCGGTTGACAGATATGATAGGTCGCAGACGTGTAAGTCATTCTCTAGCCTTTTCCAGCTATTCGTGAATTTGAAAATCATATATGTTCAACGAAGAACCTGAAACAATCTTTCAGAATTTTTAATTGATGCAATGTGATGCAGACAATGGGGATTTCCCAAATATTTTGCACTGCAGGATGGCTTTCTATAGCATTTGCGAAGGTTTGTGCTCTGTCTATTTTCCGCTTCAGAATTTTGCTTCATAGATTGTCAATGACCTGTCCAAAACTCAATCATATTCAACGTTTCTGAGTTACCTATTCTCCAAAAAGGCTGAGAAGCAGTTAATGGTTTATTTCATCTTACCTTGCAGAATGCTTGGTGGCTCGATATTGGAAGACTGTTAAATGGACTTGGCATTGGGATTGTATGTTACGTGGTAAAGGCACAAACATTCGGATTTCTTACCCTAATTAATTTCTAGAAGATGTTGGTCATAATATTGTTGCCAAACAGGTACCTGTGTACATTGCTGAAATAACACCGAAAAGTTTCCGAGGAGCATTCACTGCTTTATATCAGGTGAAAATTTTGGGCCCCTGTAAAATGTTAATGGTGTCAACTCGATGCATTGCCTATCAACCTTTGCTGAATCTTGGTTGCAGTTCTTGGTATGCTGTGGCATTTCATTCATTTTCTTTCTTGGAACTGTTGTTTCCTGGCGTATCCTGGCTTTGATAGGTACTGTCTCAGTTCTCTTCTGCTTTGTTTTGTTAGATTTATCTTGGGAAACATGATAAGGTCACTGTGCGTGATTTTGTTTTCAGGTTGTATCCCCTGCGTACTTCAAATTTTCGGTTTATTCTTTATCCCGGAGTCGCCCAGATGGCTGGTAAGTTGTCTATGGGCTGTACCAAGTACTCAAGAGGAGCCACGTAATATGGTGATTTGTGTCGTTCTTATCTGAAACTTCAATTTCGACTGTGGCCATCACTTTGCTCCATGTAGCTTCATTCGACGGCGACGATTTCATTGGTGTTATGTCCAGATTTGGCGTTCAATGGTGACGATTTCATGGTTGAGTAACCATGAAGTAATGGAACTTGGATAATTAGGGGCTGTCTAAATAGCACAAGTAGCAAGCCGCATGCCATGCGGAGTATTTTGTAGCCCACCTCGATGTCTTGCAAGGCATGGAAATCATTTTGAACATACTCATGCACAAACACATTACTTTGTTGGAAATTATAGACTGAAAATGGGAAGAGTGGTAATGAAGTCAATATTTTACGAAAGAATAATTTTACTTATGACTGAAATTTAAGTCTAGTGGTGAACTGAGAATGACCAAAGGCATAGGCATTACAATTTCCATATCAAGACAATTCGCATGATCAGATTTTGTAAGAGTTCACTAATTATCTAAAAATCCGAAATCATAAAATGAAATGAAGTGAATGTTGTAGGAATATTAGAGTGAGGACTTGGGAATTTTCATTGCAAGGAAGATGATTAGTGTAGTTTTTGACTGACAGGTAAAAGTGGGTCAAGAAAAGGAGTTCGAAGCCACATTGCAGAGACTCCGTGGCAAAAGTGTTGACATTTTCCAGGAAGCAACGGATATCAGAGTAATTTCTCCATTTTGCATATCAATAAGAGAAAGTTTTCCCTTTACCTTCTACTTTTTAATGTTTCAATTCAATTGTCTTATAGGAATATACAGAAACCTTTGAACGGTCTTCCCAGTCTAGAATTCTCGATTTGTTTCAACGAAGATACACTCATTCCCTCATAGTAAGCCTTGCCTCCAAAATATTCAAATTGCCTGCCATTTTTCGCCCCATTTTTCTTCCTATTTCCTAATTTTTTCAAAACTTAGGTAGGAGTTGGATTGATGATGCTTCTACAATTTGGAGGGGCCAGTGCAATCGTCTACTACGCGAGCTCTATATTTGAATCAGCTGGTAAAAATCATGCTATAAATTCGTGAGTTTGGTTAATCATAAAGAACAAAGACTTGGTAATTAGTACTAATTATACTGACAGGCTTTTCAAGCAACTTTGGTAGCCGAAGCATGGCTATAGTCCAGGTAATAAACTCTAGAGAATTAAGCTGGAAGAGGAATTTTATTTTTCACATTTTCAAGATTTTCTCACCTGTTTTGCAGATCCCGGCAACAGCTCTTAGTGTAATTTTGACGGATAAAGCTGGAAGAAGACCACTTTTAATGGTGAAGAAGCCAATGCATATCGATGCATTCTCCTAAAGTAAGTTGCTCGTAAGCTTACCAAATCTGACTTTCATTTGCAGATTTCTTCAGCTGGAATGAGCTTGAGTTGCTTTGTTCTGGCATTATCATTCTTCATGCAGGTATTCGAATGCTAACCAAGCCTACTCATTCTTTTTAATCTCTTAAAGTAGCCTGATTTTTTTCCTTTTCGTTAAATATCTTCATGTGAAACCAGGACCAGCAGTACTGGACAGAAGTCACTCCCATTTTGGTGTATGTATCCATTATGGTAAGCCTGTGTAACAAATATTTTTCTGCCTTCTTGTTTTTCAACTCTTACACGGCTATCTCTTATGGTTGAGGGCATATCGAGTTGCGGCTCAATCCTACTTCTCAAGGCAATAATACATTGAAGGAGAGCACACTTTGACAAAGAAACCTTCGTTATAAAATTGTTGCTTCTAAGTCCTCAACCGTCTTTCCAGGACTTGTTGTACTGAAGTTGCTGACAGATGATTATTGCAATCAGGTGTATTCCGTAGCTTTCTCACTTGGCATGGCAGGGTTACCATGGGTCATCATGTCCGAGGTAAATGAATACGTTTTCTGTAACATTGCACTCTATAGTCTCTCTACTTTAAGACCATATATAGGATTAAAAGCCTATTTATACCGGTGGACATATTCTCGATAGGTATTCCCAGTGAATGTTAAAGGGTCGGCTGGAAGCCTGGTTACCTTCTCCAATTCGTCCTGTTGTTGGATCGTCAGCTACAGTTTTAACTTCATGTTTGAATGGAGCGCACCCGGTAATTAGTCCTCCTCTTTTTTTCCATTCTTGCTCTATAGTATTCACTGGCAATGCTAACAAATCTATGTCTTGACAATCCTGCTTTCAGGAACCTTTTTGATCTTCGCGTGCATTTGCAGTTTAACTATCTTATTTACTGCTAAGCTAGTGCCGGAGACCAAGGGGCGAGAACTGGAAGAACTGCAAGCATCACTTGCCCATTTTCAGGAATGATTTGTACTTAGCTGAGATCTGAGTTGGTAGGATCATTGTCCTGCCAGCCATATAAGGCATTGCATCAGGCTGCCGAGAGCCTTTTTGTAGGATTGACTTTTTTGTGCTTGATTGCGGCAAACATTTGCAATATCAAAAGGGGGAAAAATAAAGGAGATTTCCTTGCAATTTGTTTAACCTTTTACATTGATTGATTTCACCGCACTCAGGTCAATCTTGTTGGATACTGGCAAATTGCCGTTATTAATGACGATTGATGTGCAAACAATTGAGGCTTTAAAACTTCAGTCAACTTTGATGATTACTTGTTACGGATTTCCGCATGTTATATACGAGTTATGCTTCCATTTCATCAATTCCAATTTACGATACGTGAGGTGGGCAATAAAAGTTCTAATGGAGTGTGGTCGAGTTCTGCATGGGCAATTAAGTCTGAGTTTTGATGCCGGTTATCGAATGATTGAGTCCCTTTTGTACCGCCGCCAACTTGGGTCTATTCGATTTGTAGCGGTAGGACCGTGTTAGAAGTGACATCTAGAAATAAAATCTTTTTTCATGGTACTTTGATTTGCATAAGATTTTGTGATAGTGGACTATCTGGGAAAGCAATTAAGGAATCTAAATGCAATTGGACCTAAGAATTTGATTAGGAATCGATTGCTCAACCGTGTTGATCTGCAAGGATCATTACAGTATTGTCGAAATCGATCAGAGACCGGAGATAGGTCAACTTTATTGAAATATGTGATCAGAGTGTGGATAATTCCACTTGATTGCAAAATACTTGTCGATTGGCACTAGACTGATTTTTCTGTCGTTTTAGTGTTCGGTGTCCGTAATTAAAACATTGAGATTTTCACAACAACCGGGGGTCATCAATGTGTCGAAGATTGTTCGGGATTTTTCTTCATCGAAATTGGACCCCAATTTGGGAAATTTCATGAATAAATTGGAGCCAAAATTTAAGGAAATTCGGAGCTTTGATTAGGGGTGCATTATTTGCATCAAAATTTAACTATATGGACTTGTCTTGTTGGAAAGTATTAGGGAGACATATAGGATAAGATTGAAGACCTTTGGAAGACAAACAATTTAATTAGATGGATTAGTTTCATTGACTTTTGGCCCTTCTTCTCCAACACACTTCAGCCGGATCCCCCCTTCCTTGTGCGATTTTCACCTCAACCGAAGACGCCTTCGGTTCTGCTTCTCCCTCAACCTTCTCCTTCGACAAAACCTGCAGCTCATTCTTTTATTTTAGCCACCGAAGCAGCTCACATCCCTCCAATCCCCCTCCATCCTCTGCCACCTCCAGCTGCTCCACTCTCAGTTGTCTGGCCGAGTCAACAAAACCAGCAAGCTTCCCCATCGTTGACCGAAGCTACTCCAGCAACCGCCACTCGTCCACTTCCTCCATCTCCCCTTCGTCCGTGTCTCTTAGCCTCGTGAATGCTGAAGCCAAGCCATCGAAATTCAACGCCAGCAACTCCTTGGAAACCTCCTTGGTCGGCCACAACCGCACGTCCGTTTCCCCAGCCGCGTTTTCACCGAAGCGGACTTCCGGGTTCGTTTCAGCAGCTGTCTCGACGTTCCGCTCCATCATTCCAGCGTCTCCGCAATTCAGCCGCACGCTCGTCTAGCCCACTCGCGCTTCAGCCCATGGCTCGGCAATTTCAGCAACCCAGCACACGCCGCAGCAAGCCCAGTCCGTGTCTTCACGGCCTATCTCCTCCAGCCCACGAAATTTGCAGCTCCAATTCAGTCCGCAAGTTCAGCAATCCAGCCCACAGGTTCAATTCAGCCCATCTTGGGCCCGCGAAGTAGCCCAAGCCCGAAGCCAAGCCCAGCATTTGCTGTGGGCTTGCAAGGCTTTTAGGCCTGGTCCGAGTGTTCGTTGACACTGCCGAAAATTCAGATTTGGCGTCGTTGCACCGTCGTTGCGGTGAATCGGTTTCCGCAATAAACCAGTGAGTTTATTCACTAAACTTTTTTTATTAGGCTAATGATATTTAAGGGTTGTTTAGATTTAATTAATTAGGAATTAGGTGGTTAGTTAGATTAATTTAGTGATTTAATTATATAATTATGCATGTTAGGTGGTTAGATTAGATAAAAGATGCTTAGATAATTTGTATTATTTATCTAGAAGGGTTCGGAGATTTTCCGGGTCTGTTTCGGTATTTAATTTAGTGATTTTGGCCTAGGTTGGTATTTTTAAAATTTAAATTGAATTATCTAATTAATTTTAGAAATTAATTAATTATTAATTATTTTTCCAAAAATTAGACCGGGATAGCCAAGTGACCGGAATTTTCTGCGATTGCAATGGTGTGGTTAATTTCTGCAATTGAGTGTTAATTTCTGCAAATTGAATGTTGATTGGATTTTTGGTATTTAATTCCAAAAATTGTGAATCTTTAATATTTATTTAGAAAATCCCAAGTGTCGAATTTTGACACCAAAAATAGTTTTAAGTACTGTATAAAATAGTGGGATTTTAAAAATGAAGAATGCCAATTTTTCTGGGTTGAGTTGACTATGTATCCACACGTGGATATTTTACAGTGTATTTCTAATACAAAGAAAAAAGGCCAAGTTCATCATTTTAATTGAGGCATTTGAGTGTAATGCACGGTACCCTAGGCCATAATTGAGTGATCGTGTGTTGGATAAGAGAAACCGTCCCGGGCTGTTAAGCTGGACGTAACCCCTATATGGGACGCCTCTTAGACAACGGGAAGAAGCCGGTCGCAGTAAATTCTGGACCCTATGCTCCTTTAAGAAAGCCGTCTGAAAGAGATGTGCCGTGCTCAATGGGGTGAGACGAAGCCTAGCAATGCCAGAAGACCACCGAACAAAGAGTAGGTCGTGCTATATGCCGGGATCAAAACTAGTAACGCATGATTGAATATGAGTTGAATGCGCCGGATTATGGGACAAAATTGTGTGGCATGGTATGGGACGTGCCATAACGATTTGGCCCTATAATCAGGACCCTTATGCTGGTTTAAGAATTGAGTGTAGCGTTCCAGTTGTTGGAGCTTATTTACTGCTCATACTTTTGTAATTGCTTGAGATATGAACTATACTGACCTGTAGGGTAGATCTGAGACGAGGTAAGTCTCATTATCAAGACGCTTCTAGGCGTATTTCCCTCATAATTGGGGTTTAAAACGTGAACTCGCTGAGATTTATATTTCACCCCATCGTGGGTTAAAATTTTAGGATTGTTGAGTGGAGTATTCGAAGCCGAGAGGAGGTGATTGGAAGTGTAGGTCAGTTATAACCGCTTCTTTTTGGGAAAGCTAGTCTTTGTAGTCTTTTTGGTTATAGACCTTGTACATGACTCTATGTGAATATAAAAACATATTTCATTTTGTGAATCTGTTGTTCTATTTTTCTATCCCGAGATGATTACTGTCAGAGGATTTATTTTCGCTTCTGCATGTGCAATAAAAAGAAAGGGTCGGTGAGTTGTCTTGGGAAGTCGCAAAATTTTATCGACCAGAGAGGAATGGGCATGCGCTCGAAAATTGGGGCATGACATTCAATGTGCTGATTTCATTTTTGCATTATTATCTCCATATTTTCATTTCCAGTACTAGTTTCTTGGTATTTATTATATAAATGAGTACATTTAAATTAATAAAATGGACGTGCCGATACTCATTCAAACTATCTTGAAGGGGTAGAATTATCTTTTATGGGCCGAAGAAATGTCAAGTTTTTTGAGAGAATGCAAATTTTGGCATTATGTTATTGGTGAAATTTGCAGGCTTACGAGGAATGCTGGAGAAATTGGAGAAAACTTATTGAGCATTTGGAGGGGTGGGACGGTAAAAACCATTAGATTTTAACATGGTTTTGAACCATTAGATTTTAACATGGTTTTGGAATACTTCAATTCCTTCTATCAGGCTTCACTTTTGAGGCATGGGATTTGCTTCTCGGTTAATATTTCACCTTGGACATTGCTCACCAGTATCACCTCGGACATTTGCGTTATTAGAAGGGGGGAAAGAAAAGAGAGATTTCCTTGCAATTTATTCATCCTTTTACACTGGTTGACTTCACCATGTTCAGGTCAACTTTGTGGGATATTGGCAACTGCCGTACTAATGATGATTGATGTGCCAAAAATTCAAGGCTTTATAACTTGATTACTTGTTACTGATTAAGCATGTTATATACAAGTTATAATTTTTTTTCATCAATACCAAATCACGAAACATGAGGTGAGAAATAAAAGTTCTAGTATAGTACAATCGAGTTTTAATTGGCAATTAAGTCTGAGTTTTGATGTCAACATCGAATGATCAACTCCCTCCGGTAGCGCCAACTTGGGTTTACTCGATTAATGAAACGGTAGGACCTTATTAAACATGACATGTAGAAAGAAAATCCTTTTTCATGGTACTATGATTTGCATAAGCTATTGTGGTAAGGACAAGTCCATGCCATGTGATGTGAAGGCAATTGCCCCCACTCATTGTTTGATGGCTTACTGCTTGACCTCAAGGCATCGATTGTTTCGTGAAAAATGAATAATTTAGAAATATTTTTCAAAAAAAGATCGTTTGTATTGCTTAAAATAATTAGTCAATGAAAAATATTTTCATCACCAATAATGACTTGTGTCTAAATATTTTCGTGGAAAATGAAAATATTTATTGTTCATTCATTTTTGTAAGAGATATAAATTATTATTTTTTGGAAATCATCCATTTTTCAAGAAAGAAACTAAGCCTAAGTTTTGCAATATTTTTCAAATTTGCCCCCTCAGGAGTTTCCAAAAAGAAGGCCACAAGAGAAGCTTTTTGTTCCCACGTTTCCTTAATTTTTGCCCCATTAATTGCGAACTGTTTATAAACAGTTGTGCATTTATCAAGAAATAATTAGCTCACGAACAAATTCTATTATCATACATACATAACCCATTATTACTATATACCACAAATCCGACAATATTAACTTAAGCTTTGATTGTTTGATGAAAATTAAATGATTTAAAAAATGATTTTTTTAAGAATAATCGTTGACATTACTTGAAATAATTAATTAATAGAAAATATTTTCATTATCAATAATAATTTATATTTAAATATTTTCATGGATAATATAACTTTTTTGTTCATTTATTTTTGTAAGGAATTTGAATGATCATTTTTAAGAAAATATTTTTCAAATTATTAATTATTTATAAAACAAACGGAGATTTAGATTATTACATCTATGAAAAATATCATTAACAGCTAAGTTTGGCCCACTAAAAAAGATTTCTACATCCACTCGTCTTGGATTCCGTAGGTTTTCAAGGAAAAATTCCAAATAAGAACCCGAAGTGCCGTCATTTTCTTATATAAGGGTATAAAGAAGATTATGTTTCAAATAAGGGCTTGAAGTGGCTATATTAATTTCAGAAATAGGCTTGGAGTAATTATGATTGTTTCAAATAAGGGATTAACCTCGTCGGCTGGCAAAAAATTATAGCCGATCAGGGATATTTTTGTCAAGACACAATTTTAATTAAACTAGATTAAAAAAAAAGAAAAAATATAGGGCTATCGGTGCCTAGGGGAGGGCTAGGCTCTCGCTAGAAACGAGAGAGGGTAGCAACCCTCTCCCAAATCTAGGTGATGGTTGCCACCATCGCATTGGTTTGGGTGAAGGTCGTTGGCATTTGCACAAACTTGGTGGCCCTTGCCTAGGGGCCTCGGTCCATTGGCCTTTGCCTTTGGTCAAGGAGGGTTTGCTGGCCCTTACCTTTGGTCAGCTACCCTGCTGGCCATCGCCATCGCCTAACCGGGGATGGGGCGATGGTTATTGGTAGGAGAGACTTGGGCAAGGATTGCTGAGCCTGAAAGAAAAAAAGAAAAAAATTAAAAATCTAAATGATGAAATTGCCCTTTATTAGCCAAAGAGTTGAATCATTTCTTTGAAACTGATATGGTTACTTCATACCCTTATTTAAAATAAGATCTACTTCAGGTCCTTGCTCAAAAAAATGAGGACACTTTAAATCTTTATTTGAAAAGATGTCTACTTTAGGCTTTTATTTAGAATTTTCTGGAATTTTCTCGATTTTCTATTGTCAATTCCACGTGCTATCAACATAGTTCGCAAGTTAGGGGAGGTATTACAGTATTCTTAGCGACCTTGTCTTTTAAATTTTTGGTATCAAATTTTCGAAAATTGTCCCTCCATGCCATCTGTCATCTCCTTTATATGCGTCGGGTCTTAATGGGTGGTAGAGATGGTACAATTTGTCCAGTAGTATCAAAAGTAACTCGAGCAAGAACATACTCGAATGGTGCAAAATTAGTAGGATTTGCCTCCATCTGAATAGAATGGCTCGATGCTCTTGACCTGTCAAATAACTTCATGGGAGGTGTTGATGATCATTGGCTTGATCACATTTATTTCATACAGAAATTAGTAGTTTCATTATGATGTTTATAAAAAATCCTCCTTGTTAGATATATTTGGATTATTTATGATATTTTGGGAATTTAGAATATTTTGGATGTCTTTGTGATTGATTGTAATTGATCTTGCAAATTCTGTTACTACTTATAATTATCCTATAAAGTCTATAAGTAGGCTTATGTACTCCTCATTATTATACTTTTTGAAATACACAACAAATTCTCCAAATTCCTTCTGCATCATTCTTAACTCTCCTCATGGTAGCCAACATCATAGGATTAGGCTCTAACTGCCTCTTATGCTCATTAATGAGTTGTCCTAGGATATCAATATTTCTGCTTCTTGTTGGTCTGCCATCAGTTGTGTAGCCAATAACTCAGAACGTCCTATTCTGTCATGGCCAAGCGGTGGTGACGGGTTGTTACCATCATCATTGTCAGGATTGAGTCGATTCCTTGTTCTCACTATCGTATTTTTGCAAATCGGCCATAAACATTCTACCTGGCATACCAAAAAGACGCTTTGTGAAGTTCTTTGCAACAAATTATCTTTCGCGGAAAGCCATTCTTTGGTTTTTAATTAAGCGAGATAGGTTTTTGTGGAGAAATAAGAAATATCACAAACAAGCACAAATTGTACTAGAATTTAATCGATGACAAGGCTTAGGAAGTATAACCACAACAATGGAACCAAATGTAAATAAATATGTCGAAATTTAATTGACGACAAAGCTTGAAAATGCAAAGATGCTACGTCATAATTTAATCGATGACGTAACACTGATAATATAGATATGGTTGGAATTTAATCAACGATGCAGATCTAGAAACTATAGTTAAAAACCCACTCGGAATTTAATTGATGACGCGAGTCTGGAAACTAAAAGTGCAATGTAGGAAATTAAAGATAATCAAAGAAAAGCATTTTTTTTATTTATTTGCATGGGGGTTCTTTAATAGGTGAGCAATGGTATTTATAATGGTCATGCTATAATTGTCTCTAAGTAGTTCTCTTGTAATTATCCATGTTTCTTTATTTTCAAAAGTTTTGTGCCCTTATCCTCATGGTGCCACAGTCTTGCCTTTAGTTGGTTGTTCCTTTAAAAACATGTGCTTATTGTTCCATGCTCTCAATTGCTTTGTTCTCCACTGACTTCAAACTTGGAATCGCATCTGGACATCCCTTTGTGCATTCTACTTTCTTTTGATGCCTTAGTGGCTTACCTCAATATTACTAATTGCTGGAGAAAATTCTCTTTGTGTTTTGAAGCTAACAAAACATCTTCGTCAGTCTAGTCTGAAGAGTTTAAGACCCAAATGTTTAAGTCTGAAGATCTCTAGACTATATCATCAAAGTCTTAAGATCTCTAGACTTTATTATCAAGTCTGAAGATAGTTAGACTCAATTTTCAGAGTCTGCCCAAGTTGACAGCTTTCCAATCTAATGGTTTAGGACTTTACAGATTGGATAATATCTTCAATGATTCGTTCTATTTTATGGAAGATCTCTGGCTGGACTTAGCTCGAAAATTATTTGGTTATTCTCATCAAGATCTATCTCGATTTGAATATCCGTTGAAGAACAAGCAAAATTTGGAAGGTTCTACTTATGGAAACTCAAGATCTTGATTGTATGGACGAGCAGGATTGACGAGCTATCTCCACATTCATTTGACAGCTTGAAGATCACCTTAATTGATTCATTCCAACGGATAGATTGGATGAACTCCTTTGGAAGGTGCTAACAGCTATGAAGGCACGAGGGAGTATTTAAAGGTGAAGTCATTGTTGTTTGAAGGGTGTGCTGATAGAAAAATTTCAAAGTTTGAATCTCTGAAGCTCATTGTTCTCATAATTCTTTGTGCTATAGTTGTGTACAAAAGAGAGAAACATACAGTGAGGATTTGTGTGTGTAATAGCTAAGACTCTTTGTTGAAGAAGTCTACATCACAAGCTGTACAAATCTCTTTTGATTCATAGTGAAATCCAGCCGGTGGGCGGTCAGCGTGGAGAGTGGATGTAGGCTTGGATCAAGCCGAACCACTATAAACCTCTGTGTTCAAATCTTCTTACCTTAATCTCTTTACTTATATTGCTGCACGATTTAATTGTTTAAGTGTTTTGTTTCAAGTCTTTATACTCTTAATTTAATTCAAAGTTGAGTGAATCATCTTAAAGTTTTCAAAAAAAAATTATAAACACCTATTCACCTCCTTCTAGGTGTGCTTACTAGCATTTATTAATTAGTATCAAAGCTGGTGTGCTTGATTGTTAGAAGTGTCTATACTTTTTAAGCTAAAGATCTATGGCTAGTATTTTGGCTCCAGGTTTGGTTGAAGGCCAAAGTAACACCAGACCACCCTACTTCGATGGGAAGGAATATAACGTATGGAAGAACAAGATGAATGCATTTCTAAGATCAAAAGATTCTCTGGAATGGGATGTAGTAGAAAAAGGAATTATTCCTAAAGCCACATCATCCACAAGGAAATAAATAGCAGATGCAGGAGAATTGTCACAAATCGAAATAACAAAGAGATAAGCTCTTGATGCTAAAGCTATTTATTCTCTATACTGTGCTTTATTTCCTACTGAGTATAACATAATCTCATCTTGTGAAACAGCTAAAGAAGTTTGGGACAGGTTGCATGTCACCTATGAAGGAACCGATCGAGTTAAAGAAACAAAGATCAATATCCTTTTGGACAGTATGAAGCCTTCAAGATGAAGTTGGGAGAATCTATTACTAACATGTTTAGTTGTTTTACAAAAATTGTAAATGGCTTAGCATATTGGGGTTAGCCAATTTCAGGACTAATGAAGGTCAATAAGTTGTTGAGAGGACTCTTCAAAGACTGGAATCACGTAAAGACTTCTATAAGGGAAACACAAAGGATTATGCCTCTTTCTGTAGACGAATTGGTTGGCACACTTCAATAATATGAAGTCGAGCAAATCAATGAGGATATAGATCCCAAAGGTAAGAAATCAATTGCTTTAAAGTCTAACGATGATTCTGATGATACAGATTCAAAAGATGACTTGGATGATGAAGAGCTAGCACTTTTGATAAGAAAGTTTAGAAAGTTGAATAGAAAATGAAAAAGGTTTAATGGGAAAAAACAGAGCAATCAAAGACTTCAAAAGAAATCAAATGAAGAAGATGAAACCAATAAGGATGTTTTTTTTTGGTAATATGAAACCAACAAGGATGTTGTTTGCTTCGAATGCAAGAGAAAGGGACACATTAGACCTAACTGTCCCTTGCTAAAGAAAAAGAAAGGAAAAACAAAAAAATTCAAGAAAGCATTCAAAGCTGAAACATGGAGTGACACAGAATGTGAAGATAGTGATGAAGATTGTGCCAACATCTATCTTATGGCAAAATTAGACTCAGATTCAGACTCAGATTCAGAATCAGATTCAAACTCAGACTCAAACAGTGAGGTCAAGGTTAGAAATTTAAAAATTTCTACTAAAGTCTCAAAATATATAGATGAACTTTGTTTTAGTCTTAAAGCCTCTCTTAAAAGAATCTCTGAATTAAAAAAGGAGAATTCCAAACTAAGACAACAGGAAATGACTTTGATTGAAAAGGTTGAAACTCAAACAAATGTTTTGCCGAATCAAAAGAAAATGAAACTACTCTTTCAAAAGAAAATATTTCCTTAAAAGAAGACATTTTGAAAGTTACTAAAAAGTTTTCAATAGGATTTGAAAAGTTAGATAAAATTCTTTCAATTCAAAGACCTTATTTTAATAAGTTTGGCTTGGGAATGACACCAGAAATTATTCCCTTGATTGATTTTCCAAAGGTAAAGGAAAGAATCAAAAATAGACCCACAAAGTCTTTTTACAAGAATCATTTTCAAAAGACTTTTGTAAAACCTGTTGGGCGAAGTGCTCTCAAGTGCTCAAGGTGTAACAGCTTAGAACACTTTGAGAATGAATGTCCTAAAGTTTGGAAATCTGTTAAGAGAGATTAGGAAAAGACTGTGTTTGATACTAATAATGCTGGACTCAAAAAAGTGTGGGTACCAAAGAAAGCTTGAGTTCTTCATTTAACTGCAGGTTACTATCAAGAAGAAGATCAAATGGTACCTAGATAGTGGTTATTCAAGACACATGACAAGAGATTCAACTTGTTTCACAAATCTCTTACAAGTAAAAGGAGGAAGTGTATCTTTTGGTGGCAACAACAAGGGAAAAATTGTTGGACGTGGAACCGTAAAGATATGAAATCTCACAATCAACAATGTCTCTTTAGTTAAAGGTTTAAATTATAACCTTCTCAGTATCAATCAGCTGTGTGACACTGGATACAAGATCAATTTTCAAGAAGATACATGTTCTAGAATAAGCAAAGATCTCTCTCAATCATTCACTGGACAAAGACATGGAAATATCTATTTACTAGATATAAAGTTTGATAGTTCTCAATGTTTGATATCCATTCAAGATGAAGCTAATCTCTGGCATAGAAGGCTTGGACACATCAACATGAAGCAAATTGCAAAAGTATCATCCAAGAAGCTAGTTCGAGGACTACCCAACCTGAAATATCAAAAACATGATCTATGCACACCCTGCGTGCTAGAAAAACATGTTAGAAATTCCTTCAAATCAATAAATCAGGTATCTACTAAACGTGTTTTGCAGCTTCTGCACATGGATTTGTTCGGACCAACACAAACTCAAAGCATTGGTCGAAAAAGATACTGTTTGGTAATAGTAGATGACTATTCTTGTTTTACTTGGGTATTCTTTCTTTCAAGCAAGTCTGAAGCATTGTCTTACTTCACTAAGTTTACTAAGAAAGTTCAAAATGAAAAAGGTTATGCTATAACAAGTATTCGTACTGATCATGGAGGTGAATTTGAAAATCAAGATTTTGCTAATTTCTGTGATGGCTCTGGTTTTCAGCATAACTTCTTATATCCATACACTCTACAGCAAAATGGAGTTGTGGAAAGAAAAAACCGTTCGTTATAAGAAATGGCAAGAACTTTTTTAATTGAAAGTAATATTTCTCTTTATTTTTGGGCTGAAACAACTTCAACGCTTGTTATATCATTAACGGAATTTTTCTAAGACCTATTTTGAAGAAAACTCCTTATGAATTGTTCAAATGAAAGAAACCAATTGTCTCTTACTTTCATGTATTTGGTTGCAAATGCTTTATTTTAAAGAATGCAAATGATCGAACTGGTAAGTTTGAAGAAAAATTAGATGAAGGGATTTTCCTTGGTTACTCAATGTCAAGCAAGGCTTATAGAGTATTCAATAAGAAGACTCAAATTGTGGAAGAATCCTTGAATGTGAAATTTGAAGACTCAATACAGAATCATATCAATCAACTTGAAGAATATGAATTTGTGCAAGTTCCTACAAATTTAAATTCCCCTGAAGAAAATCAAACTTCAGAAGTGAATTAGTAGCTCCAACTGAAATAGAGACTCAACAAAATGACAAACCAATCAGTAATTGGAAGCATAAGTCTAGTTACCCTGTAGATCTCATCATTGGCAACATTGATGAAGGGATTTGTACAAAATCCAAAAGGCATGAGGAGTCTAGTGCTCTAGCACTTGTTTCGGAAATCGAGCCCAAGACAATAGAAGAAGCCTTGATTGATGAAAACTAGATTGAAGCTATGCAAGAAGAATTGAATCAATTTAGAATTAATAATGTTTGGAAACTTGTTCCTAAGCCAAAAGGTAAGTCAATCATTGGAACTAAATGGTTTTTAGGAACAAGCTAGGTCAACAAGGAAAGGTGGTGAGAAACAAAGCAAGACTCGTGGCAAAATGTTATACACAAGAAGAAGGAATCGACTATGAAGAAACTTACGCTCCAGTAGCAAGGTTAGAAGCAATTAGATTACTTTTTGCTTTTGCATGTTTCAAAGATTTCAGGTTATTCCAAATTGACGTGAAGAGTGCATTTTTAAATGGAATTATCCAAGAAGAAGTCTATGTGGAACAACCACTTGGCTTTGAAGATCCACGAAAACCAAATTTTGTCTTCAAGCTAAAGAAGGCATTATATGGATTAAAGCAAGCACCTCGAGCATGGTTTGAAAGACTGAGTAATTTTTTTAATTCAAAGTGGTTTGCTAAAGGTAAAGTAGATACTACTTTATTCATTAAAAGAGAAGGAAAAGATTTTATACTTGTTCAAATTTATGTTGATGACATAATTTTTGGCTCTTCTAATGAAAATCTATGCAAGAAAGTCTCAAGATGCATGTAGGATGAATTTGAGATGAGCATGATGGGTGAGTTAGACTTCTTTCTAGGACTACAAGTCAAACAATCCAAATAATGAATTTTCATTCACTAAGAAAAGTATGTAAGAGATCTCATAAAAAAATATGGAATGGAGAATTGCAAGAAGATAGAAACTCCAATGTCAAATTTATCGAAGCTGGACAAGGATGAAGAAGGAAAAAGTGTAGACTAGAAGCTATACAGGAATATAATTGGTTCACTTCTTTACCTTACTGCATCTAGACCTGATATTTTGTTTAATGTTTGTATTTGTGCTAGATTTCAATCAAATCCCAAGGAATCTCACATGACTGCTGTGAAGTGTATTATCAAATATGTTGCAACTATTTCTAAGCTAGGTCTATGGTATTTCAAAGAAGGAGACTTCACTCTCCTTAGATATTCAGATGCTGACTTAGCTAGCTGTAAATTGGCCAGGAAGATTATTTCAGGTACATGTCAATTGCAGGGAAACAGGTGGAAGTTGCTGTTCTCAAATATTGTGGATGCAACAACAACTGAAAGATTTTGGAGTTGAAGATCATGTTCAAAATGGAGAAGTGGTGATTCAGTTCATCGACTCAAAAAACCAACTGGCGGATATATTTACAAAACCATTGGAGAAAAGTCATTTTGAATCTATTCGCTTAAGACTGAACATCATAAAGTCTGAGGATGTTCAAACTTTGAGGTAAAGTCTAGAAGCGTTCAGACTCTATAGGTAAAGTCTTGAAATGTTCAGACTCAGATGCAAAGTCTGAAGGAGTTTTATTCTAGAATTACGTCAGTAAGTTTTTTAAATATGCTATAATAGATTTAAATTTATTTTTGGTATATCGATATCTGCCTTTTATTTATTTTCTAACACATTTATGGCAGTTTTCTTTTTCAAAATATGGCAGTTTTTTTTTTTTTTTAATTTGGCAGTTTTCGCCTTCTTTTACGACGGTTCAGTCTCCTCTTTTTGTTCTTGCTATATATACTTCTGGTTAGTCATCTTCCCTTTTCACACTCTCTTTCGAAACCCTAGAGTTAAAAAACTTCCACTTGTGATCTCTTTTCTCTTTGTTTACTCCATAAAAATCTCTTCTTTTTTTGGACATACTGTCTTTTTCTCCCTTAAGGTTAACATGTCTTCAAGAAAGTTGTCAAGGCTTGCTGGCAAGGGATCATAGAAGAGATACGAGGGACCTACTCGAGTTGATCTCACCGAGGAAGAAGATTTCTCCTCAAAAGGATCAACCTAGTCAATGGCAACAAGAAGAAGAAGTCGTCGAGAATGTTGAACCAGTAAGAACCCTAAGACCGAAACTTGCTTATTCTCTTTACAATAAACTGAAAGAGGGAGAAACATATATGAATTTGATTGACGAATTTCTAAAAGAAAGGGATTATAAAAACGAGACTATCTTTTTGCTTGAAATGGAAAAGTTAGGAGTGGCTGATGAAGGAGAAGCAAAGAGAGCTTTTGAGAACATGACAAGCGATCCGCGGTTTGGTACCGCAAACCAGCCTTTGGATGATGATGAAAAGCTGTTTACTCAATTTCAACCTAGAATGGGTGTGGCTGTCAACTTTGTTTGCTTTGAGGGAAACATCTTTCGCTCAAAAGAACAGGAAAGAATCTACTCGAAATTGCTAAAAAGAGGGGTCATGAACCCTAGGAGCATGGATTTTGATTTCCTTAATTCCATCAAAGTCAATCTACGAGGAAAATTGTCTTGATTACAGCTTGAGGCCTTTTGTACTGACTCTACAATTGCCTATCCAAAACCGACTGCTTATTTATATTCGAATCTATCATTTCTAGATGCGAATAGATTTTCCTTTACATTTAAGGATAGGGAGTATGTGGTAGATGCTGACACTTTGGCTGACATAATCAGGGTGGAAAGATCGGGTTTCCAATTGGTTAAAGTGTCCATTGCTCATGCTACATTGGAGCTAGTTCGTGATAGAAGCCTAGAGGGTAAGATCTCCAATACAAGGATGAGTGCCTCTAACGTTCTGCTCCACAAGATTGTAATTAACTGTCTTAGGCCTAAATCGACGTCAAAAATAGATGTTTCGAAGACGGAGGCAAAATTGATGTTTGCTATCAATGAATGAGTTAGATTCTCTCTCCCACACACAATCTTGTTTCGTATGTACAGGACTGTGGTTAAGGATAAGGGTCAACTTTCTTACTTTGCTCTTGTCACTCGATTGTTTAGGCATTTTAGGATTCAAATCCTTGCTTCCTTGTGTCTGACTAACTCTGCTCTTATGCTATTGGTTATAAAATGGTTATGAAGATGAAGTTGAGAGAGCTCAACAAGGCTCTTGAGGAATTGAAGGAGAAATCTCCTTCAAAGTCTATCAAAGAATTTGCTGCTACTGCAAAAAGGAAAGGCAAGGAGCCTATGGCTGCTCTTGAAAAGAAAAGAAGAAAAATCATCTTGCAGGACGAAGATGATGAAGATGATGATGCCATGACCCTTGCAGCCTTAAGAGATTTAAAGAGCTTTGTTAATTTTCGTGACCGAAAGAGGAGCATGAGATGAGAGAAGGGGAGACAGAGAGAAGAAGTGAGAGAAGAATAGAAGAGAAAGCAACGGAAGAAGAAGAGGAGGAATAAGGAAGAGAAGAAGAGGAGAGGATGAGAAGAGAAGAATAAGAAAAGGAGAAGGAGAGTAAGGCACAAGAGGAATTCGAAGAATCCCTTGAGCCATCTACTGCAGTACCACCATCAGGAGAAGATGCTGGAAAACATCACTCTACTTCTGTAGAAGAAGAAGAAGAAGAGCACGGCGAAGAATTTTCTATTCCACCTACTAGCACCAAAACAGGGGGAGTTGCTGAAGCTAAAGGTACTTCATTGCCCTTCTTTGCAAGTGATGTTAGTAGGTCAGGTGCAGACCCAGAGGATGTGTATGCCTCACATTTTCCAGAAGTTGAGGCATCTTCTCTGACAGAAGATGAAAAGGGCTGGAAATGAACCTCCAAGCTTCAAGACTCAAAAAACAAAATTTGCAGGTCCAAGTACTGGTAATGATCATTCAGTAGAATTTTTAAAGCTGTTGGATATAATGCTGGATCTCAAGAAGCAGATATATGGGATGGATTACGACATGCGGGATCTAAAGAAAGCTCTCTTGACTACTTTAGTATCGATGCAGGATCAAATCGACGCCCTTAAAAATCAAGTACAGTGAAATGTGAAGGGTGTTGATTTGAAATCTTTGAAGGAAGCCTTTGCCAGCCTTAGGAAGACGGTTAACTCATTGGGAGAACTTCAGCTTGTTCGGATCCCAAAGCAGCCTTGATTTTGATAATTTCTTTCATCAATTTTCTTTAAACCTCTGCCTTTTTGCTGTGACAAAAAAGGGGAGAATATTGTAGATTTGATCAGATTTGATTTTTGTTTGGACTTGGACTTTTTGTTTGTGTTTTGATAAGACTTTGACTGGCATGTTTGAACTTTCATTGTTCTGGTACTGTTTATTGGTGTTATTGATGATTTGGTTTGGATTTTTGAACTTGTAGGTTTATGTCATACTTTTGAGGATAATTTTGTAGGACTAACATGGTTTTTGTGGTTGCAGAAGTATTACAAATTATTCCTCAAATTTTGTATAAGTTTTTTTTGCAAGTTAAGAGTTTTCAAATCTGCCGAAATATTTTGTCACCATAAAAATGGGGAGATTGTTGGAGAAAACTCTCTTTGTGTTTTGAAGTTAACAAAACATCTTCGTCAGTCTAGTTTGAAGAGTTCAAGACCCAAATGTTTAAGTCTGAAGATCTCTAGACTTTATCATCAAAGTCTTAAGATCTCTAGACTCTATTATCAAAGTCTGAAGATAGTTAGACTCAATTTTCAGAGTCTGCCCAAGTTGACAGCTTTCCAATCTAATGGTTTAGGACTTTCTGATTGGATAATATCTTCAATGATTCGTTCTATTTTATGGAAGATCTCTCGGCTGGACTTAGCTCGAAAATTATTTGGTTATTCTCATCAAGATCTTTCTCGATTTGAATATCCGTTGAAGAACAAGTAAAATTTGGAAGGTTCTAATTATGAAAACTCAAGATCCTGATTGTTGGGCGAGCAAGATTGACGAGCTATCTTTTGTTGAAGAAAAATCTCTTATGTGTTTTGAAGTTAACAAAACATCTTCGTCAGTTAAGTCTGAAGAATCCAAGACTCAGTCGCTTAAGTCTGAAGAGTTCAAGACTCAAGCGTTTCCGTCTGAAGGTTACCAGACCCGGAAGTTACGGTCTGATGATCTTCAGATCCTATCAAAGTTTGAAGTCAGTTAGACTTAGTCTTGCGATTTTGCCAAGCTGTCAGTAGTTTATTCTAACGGTTAAGGAAATCAAGAATTGGATATTATCTTCCTTAATTTATCCGTGAAAGATTTCTGGCTGTGATTCTAAGCTCAAAAGATTTTTGATCCGTTGAAGATCAAGCAAGTTTTGGAAGGATCTACTTTTGAAAACTCAAGATCCTGATTGTACGGGCGAGTAGGATTGACGAGTTATCTTCCACTTATATTCGATTGTTGAAGAAAAATCCCTTGGAGTTTTGAAGTTGACAAAACAGCCTCGAGAGTAAGGTCTGAAGAATCCAAGACTCAGTCGGTTAAGTCTGAAGATTTCAAGTCGCAAAGGTTTTCCGTCTGAAGACAGTCAAGACCCAAAGTTCGGTCTGAAGTTTTTCCGTCTGAAGACTGTTAAGACTCAGTTTCCGTCTGAAGACCTTTAAGACCCAAATCTAAGTTTGAAGACAGTTTGCGATTTTGACAGGCTGGCTACAGGTTATTCTTATGGTTAAGGAAAGTAAGATTTGGATATTATATTCCTTAACTTATCCATGGAATATCTCTGGCTGTGATCATGAGCTCGGAAGATTTATTCTTCGGATTTTTATCCGTTGAAGATCAAGTGAATTTTTGGGAGGATCTAATTTTGGGAACTCAAGATCCTGTTTGTATGGGCAAACATGATTGACGAGCTATTGTCTACTTACACTTTCGGCGACGTGAAGATCACTTAAATTGATTCAGTCCAACGGGTTGATTGGATGAATTCTTGGAAAGTGTCAACGGGTATGGAGACACGAAGGCTATTTAAGGTGGATCGGTGTTGCTCGAAAATAAGGAGAGACTTGATAGAAAAATCTCGATATTAGAACCTCTGAAATCATTTGTTTTCTAAAATCTCTCGTGTTCAATTTGTATATCAAAAGAGAGTTACATATAGTGCGAAAACAGCAAGAAGCTGTAGGAGAGACTGTCTATTGAAGAAGTCTAGCTCGTGAATTGTAACAGCTCTCATTTGCTATGAAGTGACTACAGCCAGTTGGCTGCCAGCGTGGAGAGTGGACGTAAGCTTGGAATAAGCCGAACCACTATAAACCTCGTGTCAATTCTCTCTTACCCTATCTCATTTATTTTATGATTGCATGATCTATCTATTGTTGATGCATTAGTTATATTAAATTGTTCTTTAATTAAAGATTCCAAAAAGAATTCCGCAATCACCTATTCACCCCCTTCTAGGTGGTTTCACTAGCTAATATCAATTGGTATCAGAGCTTGGTTGCTTATTTATTGGAAGTGTTTATTATTTCTAAAGTAAAAGATCTATGGCTAGTGTTTTGGCTCCAGGTTTAATTGAAGGGCAAAGCAATACCAGACCTCCTACTTCGATGGAAAGGAGTACAACATATGGAAAAACAAGATGAAGACATTCCTAAGATCCAAAGATCCTATGGAATGGGATGTAGTGGAGAATGGAATAATCCCTAAAGCTAAATCAAGCACAGGGAAAGAAATAGCTGATGGATCAGGATTACCACAAGCAGAAATTTCTAAGAGACATGCTCTTGATGCAAAAGCTATTTATTCTCTATATTGTGCATTATCTCATACTGAATATAATAGAATTTCATCTTGTGAAACAACCAAAGAAGTGTGGGATAGATTGCACGTCACCTATGAAGGAATAGATCGAGTCAAAGAAACCAAGATCAATATCCTTTTCGGTCAATATGAAGCATTCAAAATGAAGCCAGGAGAATCTATCACGGATATGTTCAGTCGATTTACAGAAATTGTAAACGGCTTGGCATACCAAGGACAGCCAATCTCAGGACCTGTGAAGGTCAATAAACTGTTGAGAGGACTCTCCAAAGATTGGAATCACGTCAAGACATCTATAAGAGAAACACAAAGGATCATGCCTCTTTTAGTAGATGAATTAGTCGGCACACTTCAATCTTATGAAGTCGAGCAATTTAATAAGGAATTTGACACAAAAGGTAAGAAGTCAATTGCTTTAAAATCTAATGATGATTCTGATGCTACAGATTCGAAGAAGACTTGGATGATGAGGAGTTGGCACTTCTGATTAGAAAGTTCAGAAGGTTAAATAGAAAAGGTAGAAGGTTCAACGGAAAGAAACAAAACAATCAGAGATTTCAAAAGAAATCAAATGAAGAAGAAGATACCAGCAAAGAGGTTGTTTGCTTTGAATGCAAGAAGAAGGGACACATTAGACCCAACTGCCCCTTATTGAAGAAAAAGAAAAGGAAAACCTGAAAGGTTCAAGAAAGCAGTCAAAGCTGAAACTTGGAGTGACACTGAATGTGAGGAGAGTGATGAAGAGTATGCAAATATCTGTCTTATGGCAAACTCAGACTCAGACTCAGATTCAAGCTCAGACTCAGACTCAAACTCAGATTCAGACTTAAACTCAAACAGCGGTACCAAGGTTAGAAATTTAAAAATTCCTACCAAAGTATTAAAATACATTGATGAACTTTGTCTCAGTCTTAAAGGCTCTCTTAAAAGGATTTCTGAACTGAAAAGGGAGAATTCCAAATTAAAACAACAAGAAAAGATTTTAATTGAAAAAGTTGAATGTCTAGACAAGTCTCTTGCTGTTTCGAAAAAAAATGAGAATGAACTTTCAAAAGAAAATGCCTACTTGAAAGAAGATTTGTTAAAAGTTAGAAAGAAATTTTCAATGGGTTCTGAAAAGTTGGATAAAATTCTTTCTATTCAAAGACCTTATTTTAATAGATCTGGTCTAGGAATGACACATGATACTATTCCTTTGATTGATTTCCCAAAAGTAAAGGAAAGAATCAAGAATAGGCCAACAAAAACGTTTTATAAGAATCATTTCCAAAAAATCTTTGTAAAATCTGTTGGTAGAAATGCTCTTATATGTTCAAAATGCAAAAGCGTAGAACATTTTGAAAAGGAATGTCCCAAAGTTTGGAGATCTGTTAAGAAGAGTTGGGCAAAGACTGTTTATGCTACTAACAATAATGGACCCAAGAAAGTTTGGGTATCAAAGAAGACTTGAGTCTTTCATTTAAATGCAAGTCACTATCAAGAAGAAAATCAAGTGGTATTTGGATAGTCGCTGTTCAAGACACATGACGGGAGACTCAAATTGTTTTACAAAACTCTCTCATGTAAAAGGAGGAAATGTTTCTTTCGGTTGCAACAACAAAGGAAAAATTATTGGTTGAGGAACCATAAAGATAGGAAACCTCACAATCAACAATGTTTCTCTTGTTGAAGGATTGAACTACAATCTATTGAGTATTAGTCAACTATGCGATACTGGATATAAAATCAACTTTCAAGAAGATACATGTTTTGGAACAAGCAAAGATCTCTCACAATCCTTTACTGGAAGAAGACATGGAAACATTTATCTGCTGGATGTAAAGTCTGACAGTCTACAATGCTTGATATCAATTCAAGATGAAGCCAACATTTGGCATAGGAAACTTGGACATGTCAATCTGAAGCAAATTGCAAAAGTTTCATCCAAAAAGCTTGTTCGGGGACTTCCTAACCTCAAGTATCAAAAGCATGATCTATGCACTCCTTGTGTACTTGGAAAACATGTTAGAAATTCCTATAAGTCTATAAATCAGGTATCCACTAATTGTGTTTTGCAGCTATTACACATGGATTTGTTCGGGCCAACAAGAATTCAAAGTATTGGAGGTAAAAGATATTGTTTGGTTATAATTGATGATTATTCTCGTTTTACTTGGGTATTCTTTCTTGCAAATAAATCGATGCATTGACTTATTTTACTAAGTTTGCAAAGAAAATTCAAATTGAAAAAGGATATGCAATTTCAAGTATTAGAACGGATCATGGTGGAGAATTTGAGAATCTTGATTTTGCTAAATATTGTGATGACTATGGTATTCAACATAATTTTTCATCCCCATACACTCCACAACAAAATGGAGTTGTAGAAAGGAAAAATCATTCTTTGCAAGAAATGGCAAGAACTCTTTTGATTGAAAGTAATATTTTACCTCATTTTTGGGCTGAAGCTACTTCAACTGCTTGTTATATTATAAATAGAGTTTTTCTAAGACCTATTTTAGAGAAAACACCATACGAACTGCTTAAAGGTAAGAAACCTATTGTTTCATATTTTCATATATTTGGTTGTAAATGTTTTATCTTAAAGAATTCAAGTGATCTAATTGGTAAGTTTGAAGAAAAATCAGATGAAGGAATCTTCTTTGGCTATTCTATGACGAGTAAAGCTTTTAGAGTTTTCAACAAACGAACTCAAGCTGTGGAAGAATCCATGATTGTGAAGTTTGAAAACCCAGTACAAAATCGGACTCAACCTGAAGATTTTGAGTCTGGCCAAGTGTCTACAAATTCTCTTGAAGAAAATCAAATCTCGACACTCAGCCACAAACCAAATCAACAATTCCAAGCGAAGAAGAGCCTCATCAAAATGACAAACCAACGCAAATTGGAGGCACAAATCAAGTCACCCCCGCGAGATCTCATCATAGGCAATATTGATGAAGGAGTTCGTACAAGATCTAAAAGGCATGAAGAATCTAGTGCTCTTGCACTCATTTCTGAGATCGAACCTAAAAAAATATAGAAGATGCATTGAAAGATGAAAGCTGGATTGAAGCAATGCAAGAAGAACTGAATCAATTCAAAATCAACAATGTTTGGGAGCTAGTTCCTAAACCAAAAGGTAAATCAATTATTGGCACCAGATGGGTTTTCAGGAACAAGCTTGATCAACAAGGAAAAGTTGTAAGGAACAAAGCAAGACTTGTAGCAAAAGGTTACACACAAGAAGAAGGCATCGACTATGATGAAACCTATGCTCCGGTGGCAAGGTTAGAAGCTATAAGATTACTTCTTGCTTTTGCTTGTTTTAAGAATTTAAGGTTATTCCAAATGGACGTGAAAAGTGCATTCCTAAATGGAATTATCCAAGAAAAAGTCTATGTGGAACAACCACCAGGATTTGAAGATCCTAGAAGACCAAACCTTGTTTTCAAATTGAAGAAAGCTTTATATCGCTTAAAACAGGCACCTCGAGCATGGTATGAAAGGTTAAGTAATTTCTTAATTCAAAATGGTTTCTCTAAAGGTAAAGTAGATACTACTCTATTTATAAAAAGATAAGGCAATGATTTCATACTTGTTCAAATTTATGTTGATGATATAATATTTGGTTCTTCTAATAAAAAGCTTTGCAATAATTTTTCAAAGTGTATGCAGAATGAATTTGAGATGAGCATGATGGGAGAATTGAACTTCTTTTTGGGACTTCAAGTCAACCAATCAAGTGAAGGAACTTTTATCCATCAAGAGAAGTATGCGAAAGACCTTATCAAGAAGTTTGGAATGGAGAATTGCAAGAAAACAGAAACGCCTATGTTAAGCTCATCAAAGCTGGATAAAGATGAACAAAGGAAAGAGTGTAGACCAAAAACTATATAGGAGTATAATCGGGTCACTTCTTTACCTTACAGCTTCTAGACCTGATATTTTATTTAGTGTTTGCATATGTGCTAGATTTCAATATGATCCTAAAGAATCTCATATGACTGCTGCTAAGCGCATTATTAAATATGTTGCAACTACATCTAAGCTAGGTCTGTGGTATTCCAAATAAGGAGATTTTACTCTCCTTGGATATTCTGATGCTGACCTTGCTGGTTGTAGAGTGGATAGAAAAAGCACTACAGGTACACGTCAACTATTGGGAAACAGGATGGTGTCTTGATTCTCAAGAAAACAGGGTACTGTGGCTCTTTCAACCGCTAAAGCAGAGTACATAGCTCTTGGTAGTTGCTGCTCTCAAATCCTATGGATGCAACAACAATTGAGAGACTTTGGAGTTGAGGAAATAAGTACAGAAATCAAATGTAACAACACAAGCGCAATCAATCTCACAAAGAATCCAATACTTCACTCAAGAGCAAAGCACATTGAAATCAAGCATCATTTCATTCAAGATCATGTTCAAAGCGGAGAAGTGAGAATTCAGCATGTAGACTCAAAGAATCAATTAGCAGACATATTCACAAAGCCCCTGGAAAAGGCTCACTTTGAATTAATTCGCTCAAGACTGAATATCGTAAGATTTGAAGAGGTTCAGACTCAAATTTAAAGTCTTGAAAGGTTCAGACTCAACGCTGGGTCTGAAGGTAGTTCAGACTCAATGCAAGGTCTGAAGGCGTTTCAGACTCTACGTAAAGTTTGATGGCGCTCATACTCAAAGGTAAAGTCTTAAAAGAGTTCAGACTCTGAGGTAAAGTCTGAACAACTATCAGACTCTTTTTAAAGTTCTTTTTCGTATTTTAATTTCTTTGTATTCTCGGGATTATATTATTTTTATTGATTACTTTTTGAATTTTCAAAATCTCTTCTTACTCATTTTCTGACATGCAATTATGGCAGTTTATATTTTCAAAAAGGCAGTTTTCTTTTTCGAAATTACGGTTTATTTTTAGCAGTTTCTTTTTCTCTACTTTTTGGCGACGATTCATTTTCCCGTTTCATTTTCTCTTACTATTTATACACTCGAATCGTCACTTTCATCCACTACTACTCATTTGAAAAACTCATCTTCATCCTCTTTCGTTTTTGAAACCCTAAAATTTCCATTTGCCATTCCTGTCCCATTACTTTTCTCGGCATAAAGATTCCATCTTTTTAAGCGAACAAGTTGAATCTTCGCTTGCTCTCCAAGAATGTCGTCTCGGAAGTCTTCTAGAATTGCAAGTAGGGGACCACAGAGACATTCAGAGGGTCCTGCAAGGGTGGACCTCACGGGAGAAGATTCGCCTCAAAGAGAAGCCGAAAGTCAGCACCTTGAGGAAGGGATCACAGAAGCAGAACCGGTAAGAACTCTCAAACCGAATGTTGCTTATGATCTTTACAAAAGGCTAAAGGATGGAAGGGTAAGCCTAAAGACAATTGAGGAATATTTGAAAGAGAGAGGATTCAAGAGTGAGTATCTCTTTTTGCTTGAAATGGAGAAGTTGAAAGTTGTTAAGGAAGGAACAGCGCAAAGAACACTCGAAAATATTTCGAGTAATTCGCTTGAAAATACTCCATCTGAGACCCTAGACGATGATGAGAGACTTTTCTCTCACTTTTAGCTTCGGTATGGTGTGGCTGCTAACTCTGTTTGTCCTTCGGGAAGTTTATTTCGGTCAAAGGAGCATGAGCGTGTGTATACGAAGCTATTGAAGAGGGGTGTAGTAAATCCGAGAAGTGTGAATTTCGACTTCCTTGATTCACTGAAGATTAATCTTAGAGGGAAGTTTGCTAGATTGCAACTGGAAAGATTCTGCACGGATACCACTGATGCCCACTTTGAACTTACGGCTTATTTTTACTCAAATTTATCGTTTTTGGATGCAAATCGGTTGTCTTTTTCTTTCATGGATAAGGATTATATAGTTGATGTTGACTTGCTGGCTAATATTATTGGGGTGGAAAGGAGGAGTTTCCAACTAATCAAAGTCTCTACAGCCTATGCAACTTTGGAGATTGTGCGAGACGAAGCGTTGAGGGCAAAATATCCTACACTAGGATGAATGCCACAAATGTATTGTTGCACAAAATCGTCATCAACTGTATCCGGCCAAAGACAACGTCAAAGACCGATGTTTCCAAGACCGAAGCCAAGCTGATGTTCGCCATCAGCCAAGGCAGACCCTTTTCTCTCCCACATGTTATTCTTTTCCACATGTACAGGACAGTGGTTAAGGATAAGGGTCAATTGCCTTATTCATCAATCATCACCAAATTATTCAGGCACTTCGATATACGAATTCCTGCACCTCTATGCCTGACCAAATTAAGTCTGATGCTCATTGGGTAGAAGATGGTGATGAAGATGAAGCTTCCAGAGCTAAATGTTGCATTGGAAAGGTTGAGGGAGGAGACAGCTTCAAAGGAGATCCCTACTGCTTCATCAAAGAGAAAGGGCAAAGAGCCCATGGCTGAGAAGAAGCGTCGAAAAATCATCCTGCAAGATGAAGAGGATGAGGATGATGCTATGACTTTGTCCGCTCTCTCAAGATTGAGGAGCCCTGTTAGTTTGAGAATAGAGGCTGGAGAGAGAGCAAGGAAAGAAGAAGAGGAGAGGGAAGCTGAGAAACAGAGGAAGAGAGAAGAGGAAAGAAAGAGAAGAGAGGAAGAAAGAAAAAGAAGAGCAGAGGAAGAGAAAAGAAGAGAAGAGGAGGAGAGAAGAAGAGAGGAAAAGAGAGAAGAAGAAGAGAGACAGAGGAAAGCTGAAGAAGAAGAAAGAAGAAGGAAAGAAGAAGAGGAAGAAATGAGAAGAGAAGAAGAAGAAAGAAGGAAGAAAGATGAAGAAGAAAGCATAATACAGGAGGATATGGCTGCAGGATTTGAGCCATCATTTGCTCAAACTGGGGAAGAGACCGAGAAACATCCAAGTGCTGATATGGATGTTGGCGATGAATATTCTACTCCACCCACCGACATTAACACAGGGGAGTCGCTGCGAAAAGGGGGACTATATCGCCACTACACTTTAGTGATGTGAGTAGGTCAGGTGCTAATCCTGAAGAGGTCTATGCATCTCATTTCCCAGAGTATGAAGAATCCTCACCAATCGAGAAGGAAATGGCTGATCTGGATGCTCCCAGTTTCCAAACTCCTAGAACTGAATCTGCTAGTCCTAGTGCAGGTATTGCTAATTCGATAGCTTTTACACAACTATTGTATGTTATGTTGGACCTGAAAAAGCAGGTGTTTGGAATGGATTACGAGCTGAGGGACTTAAAGAAGGCCATGCTGAGTACTTCCATGAATATGCAAGATTAGATCAACGCACTAAGAGCTTAAGTTGATTCAAATCAGACTAGTGCAGAGTTGGTTTCAGTGAAGGAAGCTCTTGCAAATCTCGAGAAGTCAGTACAGGAGCTCAGCAAGTTTCAGCTTGTTCGTTTCCTTGAAAGGCCTTAAATCTTTTCAAAATCATCCATTATTCACTCTACCTCTTTGATGGGACAAAAAGGGGGAGAGTTTGCAGATTTGAAGCTTTTTGAAACTTTTTGAAGCTTGAAGCTTGTTTTTATTTAGATTTTTATTTCGTTTGATTCGTTTTGAACTTTTATTTCGTTTGCTGTTTTCATTTAGATTTGGATTGGACTGTTGAATCTTTATGACTTTATCCTGATGATTTGATATATGGATCTTTAGACTTGTGAATTAATATTGCAGGATCATTATATTTATGAGGATAATTGTTATTGGACTAACACTGTTTTGCGAAATAATCCTCAAAGTATATATGAGTATTCCTTGCAGGTTTTTAAATTCGCAAATCTGCTGAGGGTTTTGTCACCATAAAAAGGGGGAGATTGTTGAAGAAAAATCCCTTGGAGTTTTGAAGTTGACAAAACAGCCTCGAGAGTAAGGTCCGAAGAATCCAAGACTCAGTCGGTTAAGTCTGAAGATTTCAAGTCGCAAAGGTTTTCCGTCTGAAGACAGTCAAGACCCAAAGTTCGGTTTGAAGTTTTTCCGTCTGAAGACGGTCAAGACCCAATTTCCATTTGAAGACCTTTAAGACCCAAATCTAAGTTTGAAGACAGTTTGCGATTTTGACAGGCTGGCTACAGGTTATTCTTATGATTAAGGAAAGTAAGATTTGGATATTATATTCCCTAACTTATCCATGGAATATCTCTGGCTGTGATCATGAGCTGGGAAGATTTATTCTTCGGATTTTTATCCGTTGAAGATCAAGTGAATTTTTGGGAACTCAAGATCTTGTTTGTATGGGCAAACATGATTGATGAGCTATTGTCTACTTACATTTTCGGCGACGTGAAGATCACTTAAATTGATTTAGTCCAACGGGTTGATTGGATGAATTCTTGGAAAGTGTCAACGGGTATGGAGACACGAAGGCTATTTAAGGTGAATCGGTGTTGCTCGAAAATAAGAGAGACTTGATAGAAAAATCTCGATATTAGAACCTCTGAAATCATTTGTTCTCTAAAATCTCTCGTGTTCAATTTGTGTATCAAAAGAGAGTTACATATAGTGCGAAAACAGCAAGAAGCTGTAGGAGAGACTGTCTATTGAAGAAGTCTAGCTCGTGAATTGTAACAGCTCTCATTTGCTACATAGTGACTACGGCCCGGTTGGCGCTAGCGTGGAGAGTGGACGTAGGCTTGGAATAAGCCGAACCACTATAAACCTCGTGTCAATTCTCTCTTATCCTATCTCATTTATTTTATGATTGCATGATCTATCTATTGTTGATGCATTAGTTATATTAAATTATTCTTTAATTAAAGATTCCAAAAGGAATTCCGCAATCACCTATTCATCCCCCTCTAGGTGGTTTCACTAGCCAATATCATCGACAACGTGAAGATCACCTTAATTGATTCATTCCAACAGGTAGATTGGATGAACTCTTGGAAAGTGCTAACGGCTATGGAGGCACGAAGGGGTATTTAAGGTGTGTCGTAATTGTTCGAAAAAAAAAAGAGTGAGCCGATAGAAAATTCGAAATTCGAACCTCTGAAACTCCTTATTCTCAAAATCTCTTGAGTTCAAATTGTGTACTAAGGAGAGATACTTACAGTGTGAAATTGCGATAAGCTGTAGAATAGACTTTCAACAAAAGAAGTCTAGATCATAAGTTGTAAAGTTCTCATTTGCTACATAGTGATCACAACCAGTTGGCTGCCAGTGTGGAGAGTGGACGTAGGCTTACAATAAGCCGAACTACTATAAACTTCGGTGTCAAAATTCTCTTACCCTACTCTCTTCTATTAAAATTCATTTATCTCTGATTTTGATTTCAAACGAAAGGATCTTGGTTAAAGGTTTGAAAAGAATTTCATAAACACCTATTCACCCCCTCTAGGTGTATTTACTAGCACTTATCAATTGGTATCAGAGCAGGTTGCTTATTTATTGGAAGTGTTTATACTTTCTAAAGCTAAAGATCTATGGCTAATATTTTGGCTCCAGGTTTGATTGAAGGCCAAAGCAACACCAGACCACCTTACTTCGATAGAAAGGAATACAACGTATGGAAAAACAAGATGAAGGCATTCCTAAGATTCAAAGATTGTCAGGAATGAGATGTAGTAGAGAAAGGAATTGTTGCCAAAGTTGCATCAACCACAGGGAAAGAAATAGCTGATGGAATGGGACTGTCACAAGCCGAAATCTCAAAGAGACAAGCCATTAATGCTAAAGCTATCTATTCTCTATATTGTGCTTTATCTCCTACTGAGTATAACATAATTTCATCTTGTGAAACAGCTAAAGAAGTTTGGGATAGATTGCACATCACTTATGAAGGAACAGATCGAGTTAAAGAAACCAAGATCAATATCCTTCTTGGACAGTATGAAGCCTTCAAGATAAAGCCAGGAGAATCCATCACTGATATGTTTAGTTGATTTACAGAAATTGTAAATGGTTTAGCATACCAAGGACAGCCAATCTCAGGACGAATGAAAGTCAATAAGCTGCTGAGAGGACTTTCCAAAGATTAGAATCACGTTAAGACTTCCTTAATAGAAACACAAAGGATTATGCCTCTTTCTGTAAATGAATTGGTTGGCACACTTCAATCATATGAAGTCCAACAATTCAATGAGGACTTTGACACCAAAGGTAAGAAGTCAATTGCTTTAAATTATAATGATGATTATGATGTTACAGATTTAGAAGAAGACTTGGATGACGAAGAGTTAGCACTTCTGATCAGAAAGTTTAGAAAATTAAATAGAAAAGGAAGAAAGTTCAATGGGAAGAGACAAAACAATCAAAGATTTCAAAAGAAATCAAATGAAGAAGACGATACCAACAAGGATGTTATTTGCTTTGAATGTAAGAAAAATGGACACATTAGACCCAACTGTCCCTTATTGAAGAAAAAAAAAGGAAAACCAGAAAGGTTCAAGAAGGCACTCAAAACTGAAACATGGAGTGACACAGAATGTGAAGAGAGTGATGAAGAGTATGCCAATATCTGTTTTATGACAGACTCAGACTCAAACAATGATGTCAAGGTTAGAAATTTAAAAATTCCTACTAAAGTGTCGAACTACATTGATGAACTTTGTCTCAGTCTTAAAGCTTCTCTTAAAAGGATTTCTGAATTGAAAAAGGAGAATTCCAAATTAAAACATCAAGAAAAAACTTTGGTTGAAAAAGTTGGAAATCTAGATAAATGTCTTGGTGTTTCAAAGGAAAATGAAATTATTCTTTCAAAAGAAAATGCTTGTTTGAAAGAAGATCATTTGAAAGTTACAAAGAAATTTTCAATGGGATCTGAAAAATTGGACAAATTTCTTTCAATACAAAGACCTTATTTCAATAAATCTGGTCTAGGAATGACATCGAAACTATTTCCTTGATTGATTTTCCAAAAGTAAAAGAAAGAATCAAGAATAGGCCCACAAAATCTTTTTATAAGAATCATTTTCAAAAGGTTTTTGTAAAGCCTATTGGAAGAAATGCTCTTAAATGCTCAAAGTGTAAAAGCTTAGAACATTTTGAGAAGGATTGTCCCAAAGTTTGGAAACTTGTTAAGAAAAGTTGGGCAAAGACTGTTTATGGTACTAACCATGATGGACCCAAGAAAGTTTGGGTACCAAAGAAAACTCGAGTTTTTCATTTAAATGTAGGTCACTATCAAGAAAAAAATCAAGTGGCATTTGGATAGTGGCTGTTCAAGGCACATGACGGGAGATTCAACTTGCTTCACAAAATTCTTTCAAGTAAAAGGAGGAAAATGTTTCCTTTGGTGGCAATAACAAAGGAAAAATTGTTGGTCGAGGAACTGTGAAGATAGGAAACCTCACAATCAACAATGTTTCTCTAGTTGAAGGTTTAAATTATAATATTCTGAGTATCAGTCAGCTGTGCGACACTAGATACAAAATCAACTTTCAAGAAGATACTTGTTCTGGAACAAGTAAAGATCTCTCACAATCTTTTACTGGACGAAGACATGAAAACATCTATTTGCTGGATATAAAGTCTGACAGTTCTCGATGCTTGATATTGATTCAAGATGAAGCCATTCTCTGGCACAGAAAGCTTGGACATGTCAACTTGAAACAAATTGCAAAAGTTTCATCCAAAAAGCTTGTCCGATGACTTCCTAACCTGAAATATCAAAAGCATGAATTATGCACACCTTGCGTACTTGGAAAACAGGTTAGAAATTCTTATAAATCAATAAATCAGGTATCCACTAAACGTGTCTTGCAGCTATTACACTTGGATCTGTTCGGTCCAACAAGAACACAAAGCATTGGAGGTAAAAGATATTGTTTGGTAATAGTAGATGATTATTCTCGTTTTACTTGGGTATTCTTTCTTTCAAATAAATCTGAAGCTTTATCTTATTTTACTAAGTTTGCTAAGAAAATTCAAATTGAGAAAGGTTATACAATTTCAAGTATTCGAACTGATCATGGTGGTGAATTTGATAATCAAGATTTTGCTAAATTTTGTGATGATTCTGGCATTCAGCATAATTCTTCATCCCCATACATTCCACAACAAAATGGAGTTGTAGAGGGAAAAGATCGTTATTTGTAAGAAATGGCAAGAACTCTTTTAATTGATAGTAATATTTCTCCTCATTTTTGGGCTGAAGCAACTTTAACTGCATGCTACATTATAAACAGAATTTTTCTAAGACCTATTTTAGAGAAAATACCATATGAATTATTCAAAGGTAAGAAACCTATCGTCTCTTATTTTCATGTATTTGGTTGCAAATGCTTTATCTTAAAGAATTCAAGTGATCGAATTGGTAAGTTTGAAGAAAAATTAGATGAAGGAATTTTTCTTAGCTACTTAATATCAAGTAAAGCCTTCAAAGTTTTCAACAAAAGGACTCAGGCTGTGGAAGAATCCATGAATATGAAGTTCGAAGACTCAGTTCAAAATTTTGCCAATCAGACTCAACCTGAAGATTATGAATCTGGCCAAGTGTCTACAAATTCCCTTGAAGAAAAACAAATCTCAGACGTTTAACTACAAACCAAATCAGTGGCTCAAATTGAAACAAAGACTCAGCAAAGTGAAAAACCAATTGCAAATAGGAAGCACAAATCTAGTCACCCTCCAAACCTCATTATTGGTAACATTGATGAAGGAGTTCGTACAAGATCCAAAAAGCGTGAAGATTCTAGTGCTCTAGCACTTGTTTCTGAAATTGAACCCAAGACTGTAGAAGATGCATTAAAGGATGAAAGTTGGATTGAAGCTATGCAAGAAGAATTGAATCAATTCAAAATCAACAATGTTTGGAAACTCGTTCCTAAGCCAAAAAGTAAGTCAATTATTGGAACCAAATGGGTTTTCAGGAATAAGCTGGATCAACAAGGAAAGGTGGTGAGGAACAAAGCAAGACTCGTGGCAAAAGGTTACACACAAGAAGAAGGAATCGACTATGATGAAACCTATGCTCCAGTAGCAAGGTTAGAAGCAATAAGATTACTTCTTGCTTTTGCTTACTTTAAAAATTTCAGGTTATTCCAAATGGACGTAATGAGTGCATTTCTAAATGGAATTATCCAAGAAGAAGTCTATGTAGAACAACCACCAGGATTTGAAGATCCAAGAAAACCAAATCTTGTCTTCAAGCTGAAGAAAGCTTTGTATGGTTTAAAACGGGCACCTCGAGCATGGTACGAAAGGTTAAGTAATTTTTTAATTTAAAGTGATTTTTCTAAAGGTAAAGTAGATACTACTTTATTTATCAAAAGAGAAGGGAATGATTTCATACTTGTTCAAATTTATGTTGATGATATAATATTTGGTTCTTCTAATGAAAATCTTTGCAAGAATTTCTCTAGATGTATGCGAGAATGAATTTGAAATAAGCATGATGGGTGAATTGAACTTCTTTTGGGACTTCAAGTCAAACAATCAAAAGAAGGAACTTTTATTCACCAAGAAAAATATGCAAAAGACCTCATCAAGAAGTTTAGAATGGAGAATTGCAAGAAGACAGAAACTCTTATGTCAAGTTCATTAAAGCTGGACAAAGATGAAGAAGGAAAGAGTGTAGACCAAAAACTATACGGGAGCATAATTGGTTAACTTCTTTACCTTACTGCATCTAGACCTGATATTTTGTTTAGTGTTTGTATTTGTGCTAGATTTCAATCTAATCCTAAGGAATCTCACATGACTGCTGTGAAGGGTATTATCAAATATGTTGCAACTACATCTAAGCTAGGTCTCTGGTATTTCAAAGAAGGAGACTTTACTCTCCTTGGATATTCTGATGTTGACTTGGCTGGCTGTAAAGTGGATAGGAAAAGCACTACAGGTACATGTCAACTATTGGGAAACAGGTTAGTATCTTGGTTCTCAAGAAAACAGGGTACCGTAGCTCTTTCAACCGCTGAAGCAAAATATATAGCTCTTGGGAGTTGCTGTTCTAAAATACTATGGATGCAACAACAATTGAAAGATTTTGGAGTTGAAGAATCTTGCACAGAAATCAAATGTGACAACACTAGCGCGATCAACCTTACAAAGAATCCAATACTTCACTCAAGAGCAAAGCACATTGAAATCAAGCATCATTTCATTAGAGACCATGTTCAAAATAGTGAAGTGGTGATTCAGTTCATTGATTCAAAGAACCAATTTGCGGACATATTCACAAAGCCCCTAGAGAAAGCTCACTTTGAATCAATTTGCTCGAAACTGAATATTGTAAGATTTGAAAAGGTTCAGACTCTAAGCTAGAGTCTTGAGAGATTCAGACTCAAGGTAAGGTCTGAAGGTGTTCAGACTCAAAGGTAAGATCTGAAAGAATTCAGACTCTAAGGTAAAGTCTGGAAATTCTCAGACTCTAATGTAAAGTCTGATTGCGTGTTTCGTCATTCTTTATTTTATGATGTATTAAATTAATAATTGCTTTTGAAATATTGAAATCAGCTTTTTATTCGATTTCTGACATAATTATGGCAGTTTTCATTTTTAAAATTTGCAGTTTTCTTTTTCAAAATTGGCAGTTTTTCTTTTTTCTTTCTTGTGACGGTTCAAGTATCTCTCTCTCTCTCTCTCTCTCTCTCTCTCTCTCTCTCTCTCTTAATTTTTTTTTGCTATTTATACTCCCGAATCGTCGTCTTCATCCGTCACAATGTTCAAAAGTCATATCGTTTACTTCTTCTTAAAACCCTAAAAGCCTAAAAAATTCTCCACTAGCATCCCTATTTGATTTCTTTACTTAGTAAAAATCCAACCTTTTTGCGAACAAGTTGAATATTCGCTCTCGATTCAAGCATGTCTTCGAGAAAGTCATCAAGACTCGCTGGAAAGGGACCACAAAGGCGACAAGAGGGTCCTTCCAGAGTGGACCTTACGGGCGAAGAAGATTCTTCACAAAGGGAAACTCCGAGTCAACAACACTATGAAGAAGAAGTGATTACCGAGGCTGCACCGGTAAGAATTTTGAAACCCAAGCTTGCTTATTCGCTGTATAGAAAGTTAAAAGATGGGGGAACAGAGTTAAGACTGATCGATGAATTTCTGAAGGAAAGAGGATATAGAAATGAATATATTTTCTTGCGAGAAATGGAAGATTTATGTATTGTTAAGAATGGGCTCACAAAGAGCACATTTGAAAATATACCTAGTGACCCACGGTTTGGAACCGCCAATCAGCCGATAGATGATGATGAAAGGCTGTTCTCTCAATTTCAACCACGAATGGGTGTTGCAGTGAACACCATCTGTCCCCAAGGGAGTTTATTTCGCTCAAAAGAACAAGAGTGAATCTACACAAAGTTGTTGAAGAGAGGAGTAATAAATCCAAGGAGTGTGGATTTTGATTTTCTTGACTTGATCAAGATAAATCTCAGGGAGAAATTCTCTAAGTTGCAGCTTGAAAAGTTCTGTACAGATGTGACAAGTGGACATCCAGAATTGACAGCATATTTTTACTCGAACTTGTCGTTTTTAGATGCAAACAGGTTGTCCTTCACTTTTATGGACAAAGAATTTGTTGTGGATGTTGATACTCTTGCTGACTTAATTGGGGTGGAAAGAGGGAGTTTCCAACCAATTAGAGTATCCACATCATATGCTACACTTGAGATTGTGCGAGACAGGAGCTTGGAGGGCAAAATATCCTACACTAGGATGAATGCCTCGAATATTCTGCTCCACAAAATTATCATAAATTGTCGCAGACCAAAGGCGACCTCAAAAACTGATATCTCGAAAACAGAAGCCAAACTTATGTTTGGTCTGAATGAAGGCAGAAGCTTTTCACTTCCGCATGTTATTCTCTTCCACATGTACAGGACAGTGGTAAAGGATAAAGGCCAGTTGCTTTATTCATCTCTTGTCACTAGGTTGTTTAGGCACTTTAAGATACAAATTCCTGCGCCTTTATGCTTGACCAACTTAAGTCTTATGCTTGTGGGATACAAGATGGTGATGAAGATGAAACTTCAAGAGTTGAACACAAAGATGGAAGGACTGAAGGAGAAGACACCTTCAAAAGAGTTGGCTACTGCTACTGCCAAAAGAAAGGGCAAAGAGCCCATGGCTATACCTGAGAAAAAGAGAAGGAAAATCATTCTACAAGATGAGGATGAGGAAGAGATTGACGATGTGATGACTCTTTCTACTCTTACAAGGTTAAAGAGCACAGTCAGTTTGAGAGTTGACAATCAAGAGAGAGCAAGAAGAAAAGCAGAAGCAAAAGAAGAAGCCGAGAGAATGAGAAGAGAGGAAAAATAGAGAAAGAGAGAAGAGGAAAGAAAGAAGAGAGAAGAAGAAGAAGAGAGACAGAGGAGAGAAGAGGAGCAACAGAGAAGAGAAGAGGAAAGACATAAAAGAGAAGAAGAAGAACGAAGAAGAGAAAAAGAGGAAATGAGAAAAGAAGAGGAAGAAAGAAAAAGGAGAGATGAAAAGGAGAGCAAGGCTCAAGAAGATTTTGCAGAAGAATTTGAGCCATCCTCTGCTCAAGAACAATCTGGAAATGAGATTGAACTACATCACTCTGCTGGAGATGAGATGGAAATTGGCGAAAAATACTCGACTCCACCCACTGGCAACAAGACAGGGGGAGCTGCTGCTGATCAAGGTACTTTATCGGGGAGAAGTACACTAATGGTGCCATAAGTTGTGTACGGCGCTCACTTTGGTGCCAAAAGTTTCAATCGGATCACTTAAGTGCCAAAAAATTTGAAAAACGCTCACTTTGGTGTCAACCCCGATCTGATCGGCCGGAAATCCACGTGGCGTTTTTTTATTAGTTCCGTATGCTAATGTGGCTCGCCGGAGTTTGAGGCCATGTTAGATTTTGGCCGGAATCTTTCGCCGGTGGCCGGAATCTTTCGCCAGTGGCACCAAAGTGATCGTTTTTCCTCCAATTTGGCATTTAAGTGATCCGACGGAAACTTTTGGCACCAAAGTGAGCGCCGTACACAACTTATGGCACCATTAGTGTACTTCTCCCTACTTTATCGCCACTTCATACCAGTGATGTTAGTAGGTTAGGTGCTGATACAGAAGACATTTATGCATCACACTTTCTGGAGATTGAAGAATCCTCTCCATCTAAAGGGCAAAGGGCTGAAAAAGAAGCACCTAGCTTTCAGACTCAAAGAATAGAGTCTGCTGGTCCAAGTTCAGGTAATGCTAATTCAACAGATTTTTCCCGACTGTTGGATGTCATGTTGGACCTCAAAAAGAAAGTTTTTGGGATGGATTACGAGCTGAGAGACTTGAAACGAGCAATGTTGGCTACTTCCTCCACAATGCAAGACCAAATCAATGCCCTCAAACTTCAAGTTGAATCGAATGTAAAGGGTACTGAGTTGGAATCAGTAAAGGAAGCTTTATCCAGCCTTGAGAAGACAATGAACTCGCTCAGTGAATACCATCTTGTTTGCATTCCCAAGTAGCCCTAATTTTTATCAACTTCATTCTTGATTCCTCTACCTCCTTTTGATGGGACAAAAAGGGGGAGAGTTAATGCAGATTTGAACCTATCTTTTCGTTTGTTTTGTTTTTCGTTTGTTGGACTGTTTATGTTTGTTGGACTGTTTATGTTTATGACTTTAGACAATTTGGTGATTAAATATTTGAACCTATGACTTTATGCACTGGTCTTATGATTGGATCTGTAGATTTGTGAATTTGCAGGATCATTTATACTTGTGAGGATATTTTTTGGACTAACATCTTTCTGTGCTTGCAAAAGTATTCCTCAAAATATGTATGAGTTTTTGTTGCAGGTTTAGAGTTTTACAAATCTACCGAGGTGTTTTGTCACCATCAAAAAGGGGGAGATTGTTGAAAAAAAAATCCCTTATGTGTTCTGAAGTTAACAAAACATCCTCATCAGTTAAGTCTGAAGAATCCAAGACTCAATCGCTTAAGTCTGAAGAGTTCAAGACCCAAGCGTTTCTGTTTGAAGGTTACCAGACCTAGAAGTTACGGTCTGATGATCTCCAGATCCTATCAAAGTTTGAAGTCCATTAGACTCAGTCTTGCGATTTTATCAAGCTGTTAGCAATTTATTCTAACGGTTAAGGAAATCAAGAATTTGATATTATCTTCCTTAATTTATCCGTGAAAGATTTTTGGCTATGATTCTAAGCTCGAAAGATTTTTGATTCGTTGAATATCAAGCAAGTTTTGGAAGGATCTACTTTTGGAAACTCAAAATCCTGATTGTATGGGCGAGCAGGATTGACGAGCTATCTTTCACTTATATTCGACAACGTGAAGATCGCCTTAATTGATTCATTCCAACGGGTAGATTGGATGAACTCTTGGAAAGTGCTAACGGCTATGAAGGCACGAAGGGGGTATTTAAGGTGTGTCGTAGTTGTTCGAAAAAAAAAAAAGAGTGAGCCGATAGAAAAATTCGAAGTTCGAACCTTTGAAACTCCTTGCTTTCAAAATCTCTTGAGCTCAAATTGTGTACTAAGGAGAGATACTTACAATGTGAAATTGCGATAAGCTGTAGAGTAGACTTTCAACAAAAGAAGTCTAGATCGTAAGCTATAAAGTTCTTATTTGTTACATAGTGATCACAGCCAGTTGGCTGCCAGTATGGAAAGTGGACGTAGGCTTACAATAAGTCGAACCACTATAAACTTCGGTGTCAAAATTCTCTTACGCTACTCTCTTTATTTTAATAGTTGTGTGATTCATTTATCTCTGATTTTTATTTCAAACCAAAGGATCTTTGTTAAAGGTTTGAAAATAATTTCATAAACACCTATTCACCCTCCCTCTAGGTGTATTTACTAGCCTTTATCATCTTCCACATTCATTCGACAGCTTGAAGATCACCTTAATTGATTCATTCCAACGGATAGATTGGATGAACTCCTTTGGAAGGTGTTAACGGCTACGAAAGCACGGGGGAGTATTTAAAGATGAAGTCATTGTTGTTCGAAGGGTGCGCTGATAGAAAAATTTCAAAGTTTGAATCTCTGAAACTCCTCGTTCTCACAATTCTTTGAGCTATAGTTGTATACAAAGAAAAGAAACATACAGTGAGGATTTGTGTGTGTAATAGTTAAGACTTTCTGCTGAAAAAGTCTACATCACAAATTGTACAAATCTTTTTGATTCATAGTGAAATCCAGCCGATGGGCTGTCAGTGTGGAGAGTGGACGTAGGCTTGGATTAAGCCGAATCACTATAAACCTCTGTATTCAAATCTTCTTACCTTAATCTCTTTACTTATATTGCTACACGATTCAATTGTTTAAGTGTTTTGTTTCAAGTCTTTATACTCTGATTTTTAATTCAAAGTTGAGTGAATCATCTTAAAGTTTTCGAAAGAAAATTATAAACACCTATTCACTCCTCTCTAGGTGTGCTTACTAGCCTTTATCACTAATCAACATCCTTGTAGATCATCATTAATCATACCTTATTGTATATTGACAATCAATCGGTAATAATCACCGACATGTGCCAATATCGATGTTGATCCTTGTGATTGTTGACGATGGGTCACATGCTTGATAATATTGGACGCTTTAGTCATGTGTCTACCCATATCGACAATATGGTCATTGTTTTGGTGCAAACAATAGTAAATTCTTTCCGAGAAGCACCTGTATATCCTGTTCTTAATCGCTTGGCTGATTCCCAAGGCATTAGGTCGACCTGGATTATTTAAGAATATAATAATTTGTTCCGACAACTACTTTGTAGCATTTTCCCACTCCCAACTCGGGACAAGGGAGGAGATGATGCGTAGGAGGATCCACTTGTTGCAGGTTTACATATAATTATATCAACACGAACCACGATAAAGCATGTGGCTGCTTCAGGGTCAGTTAAGTGCACGGCATTAAACCCAAATACGCGAAAAAGAAAAAAAAAAAAAAAAAAAAAAAAAAAGAGAGGTCAAATTATCTTCATTAACTACTTCAATCACATTTGTGAGAAAGAGGTCACCTACCAATCAAGCTAATAAGATTATGCGCACAAATACAAGGAAAGAGAGAGTAAAAGTGACAGAAAATATAAAATAGTAAAGGTGCCCCGGACCCTTGTTCGGTGCTTTCCTATTGATTAGAGAGAATAAATCACACTCTCAATAAAATCTATATATTTGCATACTATATCATTGTTTCCAATGAGGATGACCGGTGAAGTCGCTGAGACTTGCCTCGAACCTGAGCCTTGAATGTCCTGCTCGTTCTCGGATTTGGGTTGATCTGAGGTCGACGGCCCGGATCGAGATCTGCAGTGTGGAGTTTAATCTACGTTCGTTATTCCCAGACGACGGGATACTTTATTCAAGTCTAGAAGTAGGAAGAGACAGCGAAGCGACCCACGTGCTTAAGCAAAGAATTAAGGACAAAAATAATGCAAAGTTGGATGATCCGATGCGGCAATTGGCCGATACATTTCCCATGCAGCCGTCCGAAAGTCCATTTCTTTCAGGTCCATATCTACCTCTCTCTCTCTCTCTCTCTCTCTCTCTGTGACAAACCCATTGCCGTTTATGGGCATGCACAGCTGATTCTTGCCTCCTTCATGCTTGGCAAATCTCGTTCGCCCCGAGAGCTTTGTAGTAAAAAGGACACATGGGTAGGGAGAGCACAGAAGGAGATGGGTTGCCCACAAGCGCTCCGCTTCTCAGCGACGCCCATGATGGCAACCGTGGCAACTCCACGTCTTCAAGTGATCCCCCGGTCACGCCTCTCGTCGTTTTCAGCACGCTGGTTGCCCTTTGCGGATCTTTTGTCCTTGGATGTGCTGTGAGTAATATTGCATCAAACTTTCCGTGAATTGCTTGCACGTAGCTCGATCACTAAGAACCCGGCTCTGTTTTCTGTGGAGCAGTCTTGCTTTCCTTCACCACCCCACTTTCCCCCTTTTTTTTTTTATTTTTCCTTTTTTGCGTTTCCATCACAGGTTCTTTCAAATTCGAGTGAATGTTTTGTTAGAGAAAGAAAGAGGAAGAGACAAATTGCTCGATTAATGTCTGTCTTTTTGCTTGTGCGATTGGTCAAACTTTCATTTTCATTCAAGATGGTGGTTCTTGTTTTGGCACTCGTCCGATGCCGCAACAAGCAAGCAAGCAAGCAAGATCTATAACTGCAACTCTTGTTGAATGTCTGATTGCCTTTTCTTTCTTTCTTTCTTTTTATTTTTTTATTTTTTGTGGGGTGGAAATTAGTTTATAATGTTGCAGAAGCTCCTGCTGGCATGTTGTGGGATCACATGGTTTAATGGACCCAAGATAAGGTTGCCTGGATTGTTTAAGAATAAAAATGTCATAACTGAAGTTGCTCCTGTATGATCAATTACTTTTGTTATGGAAATTCAGTTTGGCAAAGAGACATGATATTATCACAAATCACTACTTGGATTGCATTTTTGAGAAAAGATACTTCTGAAAAACCAATTTTTGGGTTATGCAATCTTTCATGTTTTTTTTGTTTTCCCTTTGTAATTTGATCTCCCAGGCGATTGCTCTGTTCAGTCTGTAGTTTCTCATGGGATTACTCTCCACCAAGTAGAGGTTACCATAACTAGCGACTTATTTCTATAATGCAGTCTGGTTATTCATCACCCACCGAGTCGGGCATAATGGAGGACTTGGGGCTCTCTACGGCAGCGGTGAGTCCAAACAAGCATACATGCCACCTGGCTACCATTTTATTAGCTCTCAGCCTTGTATAGTTCTGTTATTCAAGGGAAAATACTGGGAATTGTGCGTCTTACAATAAAATTTTCTGTGAGGAGCCGGGATATTAGATGTCCTCCGTGCATTGCTAGGAAGTATGATGAAACATGGCCGAGTCAATTCCTTGTTCAGTAGATTCTGTGCAGAACCACTGATATCGTCATGACGATTTCATCTGAACCTTTCCCTAAAAGGATGGTTGATGCCAAAAATCTCATGATCTAAAGAGCTAGCTAATAATGACTTCCTTATCTATGATGCTGTTGGAATTAGGGAATTTTTCAGTCACGATCTTGGTTCTCTAATATTAATATTTCTGTCTTCTCGTATTGCAGTATTCGCTTTTTGGTTCTATATTAACAATAGGGGGGTTAATAGCAGCTTTGGTAAATGGGCAGTTGACAGATATGATAGGTCGCAAACGTGTAAGTCATTCTCTAGCCTTTTCCAGCTATTTGTGAATTTGAAAATCATATATGTTCAACGAAGAACCTGAAAAAATCTTTCAGAATTTTTAATTGATGCAATGTGATGCAGGCAATGGGGATTTCGCAAATATTTTGCACTGCAGGATGGCTTTCTATAGCATTTGCGAAGGTTTGTGCCCTGTCTATTTTCCGCTTCGGAATTTTGCTTCATAGATTGTCAATGACCTGTCCACAAAACTCAATCATATTCGACGTTTCTGAGTTATCTATTCTCCAAAAAGGCTGAGAAGCAGTTAATGGTTTATTTCATCTTACCTTGCAGAATGCTTGGTGGCTCGATATTGGAAGACTGTTAAATGGACTTGGCATTGGGATTGTATGTTACGTGGTAAAGGCACAAACATTCGGATTTCTTACCCTAATTAATTTCTAGAAGATGTTGGTCATAATATTGTTGCCAAACAGGTACCTGTGTACATTGCTGAAATAACACCCAAAAGTTTCCGAGGAGCATTCACTGCTTTATATCAGGTGAAAATTTTGGGCCCCTGTAAAATGTTAATGGTGTCAACTCGATGCATTGCCTATCAACCTTTGCTGAATCTGGTTGCAGTTCTTGCTATGCTGTGGCATTTCATTCATTTTCTTTCTTGGAACTGTTGTTTCCTGGCGTATCCTGGCTTTGATAGGTACTGTCTCAGTTCTCTTCTGCTTTGTTTTGTTAGATTTATCTTGGGAAACATGATAAGGTCACTGTGCGTGATTTTGTTTTCAGGTTGTATCCCCTGCGTGCTTCAAATTTTCGGTTTATTCTTTATCCCGGAGTCGCCCAGATGGCTGGTAAGTTGTGTATGGGCTGTAACAAGTACTCAAGAGGAGCCACGTAATATGGTGATTTGTGTCGTTCTTATCTGAAACTTCAATTTCGACTGTGGCCATCACTTTGCTCTATGTAGCTTCATTCGACAGCGACGATTTCATTGGTGTTATGTCCAGATTTGGCGTTCAATGGTGACGATTTCATGGTTGAGTAACCATGAAGTAATGGAACTTGGATAATTAGGGGCTGTCTAAATAGCACAAGTAGCATGCTGCATGCCATGCGGAGTATTTTGTAGCCCCCCTTGATGTCTCGCAAGGCATGGAAATCATTTTGAACATGCTCATGCACAAACACATTACTTTGTTGGAAATTATAGACTGAAAATGGGAAGAGTGGTAATGAAGTCAATATTTTACGAAAGAATAATTTTACTCATGACTGAATTTTAAGTCTAGTGGTGAATTGAGAATGACCAGAGGCATAGGCATTACAGTTTCCATGTCAAGACAATTCGCATGATCAAATTTTGTAAGAGTTCACGAATTATCTAAAAATCTGAAATCATAAAATGAAATGAAGTGAATGTTGTAGGAATATTAGAGTGAGGACTTGGGAATTTCCATTGCAAGGAAGATGATTAGTGTAGTTTTTGACTGACAGGTAAAAGTGGGTCAAGAAAAGGAGTTCGAAGCCACATTGCAGAGACTCCGTGGCAAAAGTGTTGACATTTCCCAAGAAGCAATGGATATCAGGGTAATTTCTCCATTTCGCATATCAATTGGAGAAAGTTTTCCCTTTACCTTCTACTTTTTAATGTTTCAATTCAATTTTCTTATAGGAATATACAGAAACCTTTGAACGGTCTTCCCAGTCTAGAATTCTAGATTTGTTTCAACGAAGATACGCTCATTCCCTCACAGTAAGCCTTGCCTCCAAAATATTCAAATTACTTGCCATTTTTTGCCCCATTTTTTCTTCCTATTTTCTAATTTTTTTTCAAAACTTAGATAGGAGTTGGATTGATGATGCTTCAACAAATGGGAGGGGCGAGTACATTTGTCTACTACGCGAGCTCTATATTTGAATCAGCTGGTAAAAATCATGCTATAAATTCGTGAGTTTGGTTAATCATAAAGAACAAAGACTTGGTAATCTCTACTAATTATACTGACAGGCTTTTCAAGCAGCTTTGGTAGCCGAAGCATGGCTATAGTCCAGGTAATAAACTCTGGAGAATTAGGCTGGAAGAGGAATTTTATTTTTCACATTTTCAAGATTTTCTCACCTGTTTTGCAGATCCCGGCAACAGCTCTTAGTGTAATTTTGACGGATAAAGCTGGAAGAAGACCACTTTTAATGGTGAAGAAGCCAATGCATATCGATGCATTCTCCTAAAGTAAGTTGCTCGTAAGCTTACCAAATCTGACTTTCATTTGCAGGTTTCTTCAGCTGGAATGAGCTTGAGTTGCTTTGTTCTGGCATTATCATTCTTCATGCAGGTATTCGAACGCTAATCAAGCTTACTCATTCTTCTTAATCTCTTAAAGTAGCCTGATTTTTTTCTTTTTCGTTAAATATCTTCATGTGAAACCAGGACCAGCAGTACTGGACAGAAGTCACTCCGATTTTGGTGTATATATCCATTATGGTAAGCCTGTGTAACAAATATTTTTCTGCTTTCTTGTTTTTCAACCCTCACACGGCTATCTCTTATGATTGAGGGCATATCGAGTTGCGGCTCAATCCTACTTCTCCAGGCAATTATACATTGAAGGAGAGCACACTTTGACAAAGAAACCTTCGTTATAAAATTGCTGCTTCTAAGTCCTCAACCGTCTTTCCAGGACTAGTTGTTTTGAAGTTGCTGACAGATGATAATTGCAATCAGGTGTATTCCGTAGCTTTCTCACTTGGCATGGCGGGGTTACCATGGGTCATCATGTCTGAGGTAAATAGATACGTTCTCTCTAACATTGCCCTCTATAGTCTCTCTACTTTAAGACCATAGATAAGATTAAAAGCCTATTTATACCGGTGGACATATTCTCGATAGGTATTCCCAGTGAATGTTAAAGGGTCGGCTGGAAGCCTGCTTACCTTCTCCAATTCGTCCTGTACTTGGATCGTCAGCTACAGTTTTAACTTCATGTTCGAATGGAGCGCACCCGGTAATTAGTCCTCCTCTTTTTTTCCATTCTTGCTCTATAGTATTCACTGGTAATGCTAACAAATCTATGTCTTGACAATCCTGCAGGAACCTTTTTGATCTTCGCGTGCATTTGCAGTTTAACTATCTTATTTACTGCTAAGCTAGTGCCGGAGACCAAAGGGCGAGAACTGGAAGAACTGCAAGCATCACTGGCCCATTTTGAGGAATGATTTGTACTTAGCTGAGATCTGAGTTGGTCAGATCATTGTGCTGCCAGCTATATAGGTTGCGCATAACAACACTTTTTGGCTGGGGAGTAGTTTTTTTTTTTTTTCCTTTTCCAGAAATGCTTCTCTTCTATTTCTATTCTCGGGAACAATTTCCGAGTAAAAAAACCCGTTTGGTAACTACACAAAATTTTTACTCCAGAAATAGAAACAGAACATGAATGCATTTGGTAAAAAACAGGTTTTTTTTTTTTTTTTATTCGTTTTTTATTCTTGCTCACGAATTGCCACTAAACGTTGCCGCCAACCGACCGTCGGACGCCGCTGCATGTCGCAACCAGCCGATAGCGACTGTCGACGGCGGTGATTGGCGGCGGCGGCCAACGATCAACGACAGTGGTGGCGGCGGCGGCGATCAGCGGACGGCGGTGGTCAACGGTGGCCGCGGCAAGAGATAAAAATAAAAGAAAAATACAAAAGAAATTTCACTTATTTCTAGAAATTGTTCTCGGGAATAAGAAGTAACTTTTTTTTTTTTTTTACTTCTTGTTTCTGTTCCAAAACCATTCCCTAGTTAACTTTCTATTCTCGGGAACAAAAAAATAACTTGGTGTTATCAAATGGATTTTTGTTCTTTTTTTGTTCCGGAAACAAAAGAATAGAAATTCCTAGGAATAGGAACATGCACAGCCATAAGGCATTGCGTCAAGCTGCCGAGAGCCTTTTTGTAGGATTGACTTTTTTGTGCCTGATTGCGGCAAACATTTGCAATATCAAAAGGGGGAGAAATAAAAGAGATTTCCTAGCAATTTGTTTAACCCTTTAACATTGATTGATTTCACCGCGCTCAGGTCAATTTTGTTGGATACTGGCAAAATGCCATTACCAATGACGATTGATGTGCAAACAATTAAGACTTTAAAACTTCAATCAACTTCGCCGATTACTTGTTACAAAATTCCGCATGTTATATATGAGTTATAGTTCCATTTCATCAAATTCCAATTTACAATACGTGAGGTGGGAAATAAAAGCTCTAACGGAGTGCGGTCGAGTTGTGCATGGGCAATTAAGTCTTGAGTTTTGATGCCGGTATCGAATGATTGAGTCCTTCCTGTACCGCCAACTTGGGTCTTTTCAATTTGTAGCGGTAGGACCATGTTAGAAGTGACATCTAGAAATAAAATCTTTTTCCATGGTACTCTGATTTGCATAAGATATTGTGATGTGAAGGCAATTGCCCCCACTTGTTGTTTGATGGCCCACTATTGAAACTTAGAACTCCAATCATTTCGCTATGATTTGTCCAATAGTACGAAAAGTAATTTAAGCAGGAACATACCTAGAAGGCATCGAATTAGCAGGATTTGGCTGCATCTGAATTGAATGGCTCAATGGTCCCTGCCATGGATGATTTCATGGAAGGTGTTGACAATCATTGGTTTGACCACATCCGCGAGCTATTTCATCAGGTAGTTAGTCGTTTCATTATAGTGTTTATCGAGAATCCTTCTTGTTAGATATATTTAAATTATTTATGATTTACGGAATTTTTTTAATATTTTGGATATTTTTGTGATTGATTGTAATTGATGTTTAGGGAAAATTACCTAAAAAGTCCTAAACTTATTGCAATTATTCCAATTCAGTCATAAACATTTTTTTTTGTCCAATTAAGTCCTAAACCTTTTGTTTTTGTTCCAATTCAGTCCATCCGGCCAAAATTGACCAGCCGGCGCTGACGTGGACGCCGGCCGGGGACAGCCAACCGGCGAACGTTGACGTGTCGATTTTTTAAATATTTTTGAATTTTTTATTTCTTTTTTATTTTATTTTATTTTTTTTCCCCTTCTCCTTCCTCTAGCTGGCGAGGGTAGCCTCGCCGCCACCGGCGAGGCTCGCCCCCCCGGGTGAAGGCAAGGGCCGGCGAGGGCAAGGCCTCGCCGGATCGGGGGCCTCGCCCTAGTAGGGCGAGTCCGGGGGCGAGAGAGGGCTTGCGGAGGGCGGGCGGCGCGAACATGGCGTTGTTGGACCGGACGGTGGAGGTGGGGTTGGCGCCGCTAGGGTTCTCGTCATCGGCCAACATCTCTCTCTCTCTCTCTCTCTCCTCTCTCTAGGGGCACGGCACCGCTCTGCGAGATCGAAGGTCAAGAAGAGGGGCTTTGCGGCGAAGAAGAAGACGCCTTTGATGACGACGAAGAGAAGGAATGGTTCGGACGGTCGACCCTCGCCCGCTAGGGCGAGGCCCCGCCGGATCGGGCGAGGGTCGAGCTCGCCGGATCCGGCGGGGCCTCGCCCTCGCCGGTGGCCGGCGAGGCCGACCTCGCCAGATCCGGCGAGGCCTCGCCCTCGCTGGCCCTCGCCTTCGGTCGGCGGGGGCGAGTCTCGCCAGTGGCCGGCGAGGCTGCCCTCGCCGGCCCTCACCTGGCTGGCGCCGGTCGGACAAAGGAAGGAGAAGGGGAAAAAAATAAAAACATTTAAAAAATCAAAAAATATTTAAAAATTACCATGTCGGCGTTCGCCGGTGTCCCAGTGGTGTCCACGTCAAAGACCGGCAGGTCAATTTTGGCCGGATGGACTGAATTGGAACAAAAACAAAAGGTTTAGGACTTAATTGGACAAACAAAAAAAAAAGTTTAGGACTGAATTGTAATAATTGCAATAGGTTTAGGACTTTCTAGGTAATTTTCCCTTGATGTTTAATATTTTGTTTTGGTGTATAGTCATCCTATAAAGTCTATAAATAGGCTCTTATACTTCTTATTATTAAATATTTTGAAATGCACAGAAAATTCTCCAAGTTCATCTCTTCTGCATCATTCTTGACTTGGTGTCAAAACCTCTTTCCTGATAAATGCAATCAACTATGCTTTGCAATGCCAACTTCATAGGCGGTGTAGTCGACTCTGCTTTGCAACGCCAATTGCATAGGCCGCATTGCTCCATCACGATAATCTTGATGTCAGCTGTATAGGCCGCGTCGCTCTCGTTTTTCCACCAACCCCGCAACACCAGTTGTTGCTAAAGGCTTTTTCGTTGCTTGTCTTGAAAAGCTTCCGCTATCACCATACTCGTCACCGGATGTCAACACACGCACCATCACATGCCGTAGTCTCAGACTCAATGAATCCGTCAATTGTAAGTCAATTTTAGACACATTGAGCTGGTTATTCTTACAATACAAGACCACGAACAGATTCAACATCACTCTTAACGAATCCAACTAGCCAAACCTTGCCACCAAGGAGCCTGCATGTGAGATCCACATGCTCACATGCATTTCACATGGTTAGAAGTCCGGCCGTGTATTGCTTATGTTACTATTAAGTCATCCTGTTGTCAGCTGTTGCGTGATCCGCCACGTCGTCTGCATCTCACCACTAACAGTTGACTGTTAACTGTTGATCGTTGACTCAGAGTTGACCAATCGGTTTTCGAGGTATTTCAATGTGCCGATTTCATTTTTGGCTTATTATCTCCATATTTTCATTTCCAGTACTAGTTTCTTGGTATTTATTATATAAATTAGTACATTTAAATTAATAAAATGGACGTGCCAATACCCATTCAAACTATCTTGAAGAGGTAGAATTATCTTTTATGGGCCAAAGAAATGTCAAGTTTTTTGAGAGAATGCAAATTTTGGCATTATGTTACTGGTGAAATTTGCAGGCTTATGACGAATGCTGAAGAAATTGGAGAAAACTTATTGAGCATTTGGAGGGGTGGGACAGTAAGAACCATTAGATATTAACATGGTTTTGAAATACTTCAATTCCTTCTATCAGGCTTCACTATTGAGGCATGGTATTTGCTTCTCGGCTAATCTTTCACCTCGGATATTGCTCACCAATATCACCTCGGACATTTGCATCATCAGAAAGGGGAAAAGAAAAGAGAGATTTCCTTGCAATTTGTTCAACCTTTTACACTGGTTGACTTCACCATGTTCAGGTCAACTTTGTGGGATACGGGCACATTGCCGTACCAATGATGATTGATGTGCAAAAAATTTAAGGCTTTAAAACTTGATTACTTGTTACCGATTAAGCATGTTATATACGAGTTATAATTTTTTTTCATCAATACCAAATCACGACAGTTGAGGTGAGAAATAAAAGTTCTAGTGTAGTACAATCGAGTTTTAATTGGCAATTAAGTCTGAGTTTTGATGTCAACATCGAATGATCAACTCCCTTCGGTAGCGCCAACTTGGGTCTACTTGATTAATGAAACAGTAGGACCTTGTTAAACGTGACATCTAGAAAGAAAATCCTTTTTTATGGTACTTCGATTTGCATAAGCTATTGTGGTAGGCGCGGGTCCATGCCATGTGATGTGAAGGCAATTGCCCCCACTCATTGTTTGATGGCCTACTGCTTGACCTTAAGGCTTTCATTGTTTCGTGAAAAATGAATAATTTAAAAATATTTTTCAAAAAAATGATCATTTGTATTGCTTAAAATGATTAGTCAATGAAAAATATTATCATTACCAATAATGACTTGTGTCTAAATATTTTCGTGGAAAATGAAAATATTTATCGTTCATTCATTTTTGTAAGGGAGATAAATTATTATTTTTTGGAAAATGTTTTCAAAATCATCCATTTTTCAAGAAAGAAACTGAGCCTAAGTTTTGCAATATTTTTCAAATTTGCCTCCTCAGGAGTTTAAAAAAGAAGGCCACAAGAGAAGCTTTTTGTTCCCACATTTCCTTAATTTTTGCCCCATTAATTGCGAACCGTTTATAGACGGTTGTGCATTTATCAAGAAATAATTAGCTCACGAACAAATTCTGTTATCATACATACATAACCCATTATTACTATATACCACAAATCCGACAATATTAACTTAAGCTTTGATTGTTTGATGAAAATTAAATGATTTAAAAAATGATTTTTTAAGAATAATCGTTTATATTACTTGAAATAATTAATTAATGGAAAATATTTTCATTATCAATAATAATTTATATTTAAACATTTTCTTGGACAATATAATTTTTTTCTTCATTTATTTTTGTAAGGAATTTGAACGATCTTTTTAAGAAAATATTTTTCAAATTATTAATTATTTATAAAACAAACGGAGATTTAGATTATTAACATCTATGAAAAATATCATTAACAGCTAAGTTTGGCCCACTAAAAAGATTTCTACAACCACTCGTCCTTGGATTCGGTAGGTTTTCGAGGAAAAATTCCAAATAAAAGTCCAAAGTGCTGTCATTTTCTTATATAAGGGTATAAAGAAGACCATGTTTCATATAAGAGCTTGAACTGGCCATATCAATTTCAAAAATAGGCCTGGAGTAATTATGATTGTTTCAAATAAGGGATTAAACTCATTGGTTGGCAAAAAATTATAGTCGATCAGGGATATTTTTGTCAAAACACAATTTTAATTAAACTAGATTAAAAATTAAAAAAAAAAAAAAAAAAAAAAAGCAAAAATATAGGGCTATCGATGCCTAGGGAAGGGCTAGGCTCTCGCTAGAAACGAGAGAGGGTAGTGACCCTCTCCCAAATCTAGGCGACGGTTGCCCACCATCGCATTGGTTTGGGTGAAGGTCGTTGACATTTGCACAAACTTGGTGGCCCTCGCCTAGGGGCCCCGGTCCATTGGCCTTTGCCTTTGGTCAACGAGGGTTTGCTGGCCCCTACCTCTGGTCGGCTACCTTGATGGCCATCGCCATCGCCTAGTCGGGGATGGAGCGATGGCTATTGGTAGGAGGGACTTGGGCAAGGATTGCCGAGCCTGAAAGAAAAAAAAGAAAAAAATTAAAAATCTAAATGATGAAATTGCCCTCTATTAGGCGGTGAGTTGAATCATTTCTTTGAAATTGATATGGCTACTTCATATCTTTGTTTAAAATAAGATTTACTTCAGGTTCTTATTTGAGAAAATGAAGACACTTTAGATTTTTATTCGAAACAATGTCCACTTTAGGCTCTTATTTAGAATTTTCTAGAATTTTATCGATTTTCTATAGTCAATTCCACTTGCTATCAACATAGTTTGCAAGTTAGGGAAGGTATTACAGTATTCTAAGCGACCTTGTCTTTTAAATTTTTGGTATCAATTTTTCAAAAATTATCATCTCTCATCTCCTTTATATGCGTCGGGTCTTAATGGGTGGTGGAGATGGTACAATTTGTGCAGTTGTATCAAAAGTAACTCGAGCAAGAACATACTCAAATGTTGCAAAATTAGTATGATTTGCTTCCATCTGAATAGAATGGCTCGATGCTCTTGACTTGTCAATAACTTCATGGGAGGTGTCGATGATCATTGGCTTCATCACATTTATTTCATACAGTAATTCGTGGTTTCATTATGATGTTAGTAAAAAAATCCTCATTGTTAGATATATTTAGATTAATTATGATATTTTGGGAATTTATAATATTCCGGATGTCTTTGTGATTGATTGTAATTGATCTTGCAAATTCTGTTACTATTTATAATTATCCTATAAAGTCTATAAGTAGGCTTATGTACTCCTCATTATTATACCTTCCGAAATACACAACAAATTCTCCAAATTCCTTTTGCATCATTCTTAACTCTCCTCATGGTAGCCAACATCATAGGATTAGGCTCTAACTGCCTCTTATGCTCATTAGTGAGTTGTCCTAGGATATCAATATTTCCGCTTCTTGTTGGTCTGCCATCAGCTATGTAGCCAATAACTCAGAACGTCCTATTCTATCATGGCCAAGCGGTGGTGACGGGTTGTTACCATCAACATTGTCAGGATCGAGTTGAGCAAATCGGCCATAAATGTTCCACTTGGTATACCAAAAAGACGCTTTGCGAAGTTCTTTTGCAACAAATTATCTTTCGTGGAAAGCCATTCTTCGGATTTTAATTAAGGGAGATAGGTTTTTGTGGCGAATTCGAATAGGAAATATCACAAATAAGCACAAATTGTACTAGAATTTAATCGACGACAAGGCTTAGGAAGTATAGCCACAACAATAGAACCAAATGTAAACAAATATGTCGAAATTTAATTGACAACAAAGCTTGAGGATGCAAAGATGCTACGTCATAATTTAATTGATGATGTAACACTGATAATAGAGATACGGTTGGAATTTAATCAACGATGCGGATCTAGAAACTATAGTTAAAAACCCACTCAGAATTTAATCGATGGCGTGAGTCTGGAAACTAAAAGTGCAATGTAGGAAAGTAAAGATAATCAAAGAAAAGCATTTTTTTTTATTTGCATGGGGGTTCTTTAATAGGTGAGCAATGGTACTTATAATGGTCATGTTATAACTGTCTCTATGTAGTTCTCTTGTAATTATCCACGTTTCTTTATTTCCGAAAGTTTGTGCCCTTATCCTCGTGATGCCACAATCTTGCTTTTAGTTGGTTGTTCCTTTAAAAACATGTGCTTATTGTTCCATGCTCTCAATTGCTTTGTTCTCCACTGACTTCAAACTCAGAATCGCATCTTGACGCCCCTCACGCATTCTACTTTCTTTTGATATCTTAGCGGCTTACTTTAATATTACTAATCGATATCTTTGTAGATCATCATTAACCATACGTTATCATATATTTACAACTAATCAGTAATAATCACCGACATGCGTCAATATCGATGTCGATCCTCGTGATTGTTAATGATGGGTCACATGCTTGATAATATTTGATGCTTTAGTCATGTGTCTGCCCAATATCGACAAGATGGTTACTGTTTTGGTGCAATTCTCTTCGAGAAGCACCTGTATATCCTGTTTTTAATCGCTTGGCTGATTCCCAAGGCGTTAGGTCGACCTGGATTATTTAAGAATATAATGATTTGTTCCGACAGCTACTTTGTGACATTTTCCCACTCCCAACTCGGGACAAGGGAGGAGATGATGCGTTGGAGGATCCACTTGTTGCAGGTTTTCATATAATTATATCAACACCAACCACGATAAAGCACGTGGCTGCTTTGGGATCAGTTAAGTGCACGGCATTAAACTCACATATGCAAAAAAAAAAAAAAAAAAAAAAAAAAAAAAAAAAAAGGTCAAATGATCTTCATTAACTACTTCAATCACATTTGTGAGAAAGAAGTCACCTACCAATCAAGCTAATAAGATTAGGCGCACAAATACAAGGAAAGAGAGACTAAAAGTGATCGAAAATATAAAATAGTAAAGGTGCACACAAATACAAAGAAATGGAGAGTAAAAGTGACGGACACAAGAAAATATAAAATAGTAAAGATGAGAAAGAGAAATCAACACACGAGACTTCTCCCAATTTACTCTAATATTAGGGCTACGTTTAGTATTGTATTTTACTATAATTAACACATTCCACCTCTTTATTATAACTCCCAATTATTAAAAAAATAATTATATAATATAGACACAAATTATAAAAGTTCTCTGGCTTCGTGGGGTGTTGCCTCTCACGACCCCCACCTAGGGTGCTCTGGACCCTTATTCGGTACTTTCCTATTGATAGAGAGAATAAATCACACTCTCAATAAAATCTACATATTTGCCCACTATATCATTCTTTCCAAAGTGGATGAGTGGCGAAGCCGCCTAGACTTGTCTCGAACCTGAACCTTGAATCCCTGCTTGGCCTTGGATTTGGGTTGATCTGAGGTCGACGGCCCGGATCGAGATATGCAGGGGGGAGGTTTTTTTTTTTTGGTCAGTCCTACTCTATACCTATTCTACACTCACTTTCAGACTTTTGCCCTACCTCTTACAGGGCGTGGGAGTCGAAACCCACTTCTGAAATTTGCGCGTCCCCACCCCATCCCTCCTTGAGAAGGTGGGGGTTTGAACCCCTTACCTCCCTCTTCCATGTTGAAAGAGTGGCCACTGGAGCGAATCCAAGTGGTTAATGCAGGGGGGAGTTTAATCTACGTTAGTTATTCCCAGACGACCGGATACTTTATTCAAGTCTAGAAGTAGGAAGAGACAGCGAAGCGACCCACGTGCTTAAGCAAAGAATTAAGGACAAAAAATAATGCAAAGTTGGATGATCCGATGCGGCAATTGGCCGACACATTTCACATGCAGCCGTCCGAAAGTCCATTTCTTTCAGGTCCATATCTACCCCTCTCTCTCTCTCTCTCTCTCTCTCTCTCTCTCTGTGACAAACCCATTGCCGTTTATGGGCATGCACAGCTGATTCTTGCCTCCTTCATGCTCGGCAAATCTCGTTCTCCCCGAGAGCTTTGTAGTAAAAAGGACACATGGGCAGGGAGAGCACAGAAGAAGGTGGGTTGCCCACAAGCGCTCCGCTTCTCAGCGACGTCCATGATGGCAACCGTGGCAACTCCACGTCTTCAAGTGATCTCCCGGTCGCGCCTCTCGTCGTTTTCAGCACGCTGGTTGCCCTTTGCGGATCTTTTGTCCTTGGATGTGCTGTGAGTAATATTGCATCGAACTTTCCGTGAATTGGTTGCACGTAGTTCGATCACTGAGAACCCGGCTCTGTTCTCTGTGGAGCAGTCTTGCTCTTCACCACCCCACCTTCCCCTTTTTTTTTTTTTTTTTTCCTTTTTCGCGTTTCTTTCACAGGTTCTTTCAAATTCGAGTGACTGTTTTGTTAGAGAAAGAAAGAGGAAGAGACAAATTGCACGATTAATGTCTGTCTTTTTTCTTGTGTGATTGGTCAAACTTTCATTTTCATTCAAGATGGTGGTTCTTGTTTTGGCATTCGTATGGTGCCGCAACAAGCAAGCAAGCAAGATCTATAACTGCAACTCTTGTTAAAAGTCTGATTGCTTTTTCTTTTTGAGGGGTGGAAATTAGTTTATATTGTTGCAGAAGCTCCAGATGCCATGTTGTGGGATCACATGTCTTAATTGAGCCAAGATACAAGGTTGACCTGGATTGTTTAAGAAGAAAAATGTCATAACTGAAGTTGCTCCTGTATGATCAATTACTTTTGTTATGGAAACTCAATTTGGCAAAGAAACATGAAATTATCACAAATCACTACTTGGATTGCATTTTGAGAAAAGATACTTCTGAAAACCAATTTTTGGGTAACGTAATCATTTATTTATTTATTTATTTTTTTTTCCCTTTATAATTTGATCTCCTAGGCGATTGCTTTATTCAGTCTGTAGTTTGTCATAGGATTACTCTCCACCAAGTAGAGGTTACCATAACTAGCGACGTATTTCTGTAATGCAGTCCGGTTATTCATCACCCACTGAGTCGGGCATAATGGAGGACTTGGGGCTCTCTACGGCAGCGGTGAGTCCTATCAAGCATACACGCCACCTGGCTACCATTTTATTAGCTCTCAGCCCTGTATAGTTCTGTTATTCAAGGGAAAATACTAGGAATTGTGCATCTTACAATAAAATTTTCTGTGAGGAACCGAGATATTAGATGTCCTCCGTGCATTGTTAGGAAGTATGATGAAGCATGGCCAGTCAATTCCTTGTTCAGTAGATTCTGTGCGGAACCACTGATATCGTCATTACGATTTCATTTGAACCTTTCCCTAAAAGGATGGTTGATGCCAAGAATCTCATGACCTAAAGAGCTAGCTAATAATGACTTCTTTATCTATGATGCTGTTGGAAGTAGGAATTTTTCAGTCACGATCCGGGTTCTCTAATATTAATATTCCTGCCTTCTCGTATTGCAGTATTCGCTTTTTGGTTCTACATTAACAATAGGGGGGGTAATAGCAGCTCTGGTAAATGGGCGGTTGACAGATATGATAGGTCGCAGACGTGTAAGTCATTCTCTAGCCTTTTCCAGCTATTTGTGAATTTGAAAATCATATATGTTCAACGAAGAACCTGAAAAAATCTTTCAGAATTTTTAATTGATGCAATGTGATGCAGACAATGGGGATTTCGCAAATATTTTGCACTGCAGGATGGCTTTCTATAGCATTTGCGAAGGTTTGTGCTCTGTCTATTTTCCGCTTCAGAATTTTGCTTCATAGATTGTCAATGACCTGTCCACAAAACTCAATCATATTCGACGTTTCTGAGTTATCTATTCTCCAAAAAGGCTGAGAAGCAGTTAATGGTTTATTTCATCTTAACTTGCAGAATGCATGGTGGCTCGATATTGGAAGACTGTTTAATGGACTTGGCATTGGGATTGTATGTTACGTGGTAAAGGCACAAACATTCGGATTTCTTACCCTAATTAATTTCTAGAAGATGTTGGTCATAATATTGTTGCCAAACAGGTACCTGTGTATATTGCTGAAATAACACCCAAAAGTTTCCGGGGAGCATTCACCGCTTTATATCAGGTGAAAATTTTGGGCCCCTGTAAAATGTTAATGGTGTCAATTCGATGCATTGCATATCAACCTTTGCCGAATCTGGTTGCAGTTCTTGGTATGCTGTGGCATTTCATTCATTTTCTTTCTTGGAACTGTTGTTTCCTGGCGTATCCTGGCTTTGATAGGTACTGTCTCAGTTCTCTTCTGCTTTGTTTTGTTAGATTTATCTTGGGAAACATGATGAGGTCACTGTGCGTGATTTTGTTTTCAGGTTGTATCCCCTGCGTACTTCAAATTTTCGGTTTATTCTTTATCCCGGAGTCGCCCAGATGGCTGGTAAGTTGTCTATGGGCTGTACCAAGTACTCAAGAGGAGCCACGTAATATGGTGATTTGTGTCGTTCTTATCCGAAACTTCAATTTCGACTGTGGCCATCACTTTGCTCTATGTTCGACGGTGACGATTTCATTGGTGTTATGTCCAGATTTGGCGTTCAATGGTGACGATTTCATGGTTGAGTAACCATGAAGTAATGGAACTTGGATAATTAGGGGCTGTCTAAATAGCACAAGTAACATGCTGCATGCCATGCGGAGTATTTTGTAGCCCACCTCGATGTCTCGCAAGGCATGGAAATCATTTTGAACATACTCATGCACAAACACATTACTTTGTTGGAAATTATAGACTTAAAATGGGAAGAGTGGTCATGAAGTCAATATTTTACGAAAGAATAATTTTACTCATGACTGAAATTTAAGTCTAGCGGTGAACTGAGAATGACCAAAGGCATAGGCATTACAATTTTCATGTCAAGACAATTCGCATGATCAGATTTTATAAGAGTTCACTAATTATCTAAAAATCTGAAATCATAAAATGAAATGAAGTGAATGTTGTAGGAATGTTAGAGTGGACTCGGGAATTTCCATTGCAAGGAAGAGGATTAGTGTAGTTTTTGACTGACAGGTGAAAGTGGGTCAAGAAAAGGCTTTCGAAGCCACATTGCAGAGACTCCGTGGCAAAAGTGTTGACATTTTCCAGGAAGCAACGGATATCAGAGTAATTTCTCCATTTCGCATATCAATAAGAGAAAGTTTTCCCTTTACCTTCTACTTTTTAATGTTTCAATTCAATTTTCTCATAGGAATATACGGAAACCTTTGAACAGTCTTCCCAATCTAGAATTCTCGATTTGTTTCAACGAAGATACGCTCATTCCCTCATAGTAAGCCTTGCCTCCAAAATATTCAAATTGCCTGCCATTTTTCGCCCCATTTTTTCTTCCTATTTCCTAATTTTTTTCAAAACTTAGGTAGGAGTTGGATTGATGATGCTTCTACAATTTGGAGGGGCCAGTGCAATCATCTACTACGCGAGCTCTATATTTGAATCAGCTGGTAAAAATCATGCTATAAATTCGTGAGTTTGGTTAATCATAAAGAACAAAGACTTGGTAATTAGTACTAATTATACTGACAGGCTTTTCAAGCAGCTTTGGTAGCCGAAGCATGGCTATAGTCCAGGTAATAAACTCTAGAGAATTAAGCTGGAAGAGGAATTTTATTTTTCACATTTTCAAGATTTTCTCACCTGTTTTGCAGATCCCGGCAACAGCTCTTAGTGTAATTTTGACGGATAAAGCTGGAAGAAGACCACTTTTAATGGTGAAGAAGCCAATGCATATCGATGCATTCTCCTAAAGTAAGTTGCTCGTAAGCTTACCAAATCTGACTTTCATTTGCAGATTTCTTCAGCTGGAATGAGCTTGAGTTGCTTTGTTCTGGCATTATCATTCTTCATGCAGGTATTCGAATGCTAACCAAGCCTACTCATTCTTTTTAATCTCTTAAAGTAGCCTGATTTTTTTCTTTGTCGTTAAATATGTTCATGTGAAACCAGGACCAGCAGTACTGGACAGAAGTCACTCCCATTTTGGTGTATCTATCCATTATGGTAAGCCTGTGTAATAAATATTTTTCTGCTTTCTTGTTTTTCAACCCTTACACGGCTATCTCTTATGGTTGTGGGCATATCGAGTTGCGGCTCAGTCCTACTTCTCCGGGCAATAATACATTGAAGGAGAGCACACTTTGACAAAGAAACCTTCGTTATAAAATTGTTGCTTCTAAGTCCTCAACCGTCTTTCCAGGACTTGTTGTGCTGAAGTTGCTGACAGATGATTATTGCAATCAGGTGTATTCCGTAGCTTTCTCACTTGGCATGGCAGGGTTACCATGGGTCATCATGTCCGAGGTAAATGAATACGTTTTCTCTAACATTGCACTCTATAGTCTCTCTACTTTAAGACCATATATAGGATTAAAAGCCTATTTATACCGGTGGACATATTCTCGATAGGTATTCCCAATGAATGTTAAAGGGTCGGCTGGAAGCCTGGTTACCTTCTCCAATTCGTCCTGTTGTTGGATCGTCAGCTACAGTTTCAACTTCATGTTCGAATGGAGCGCACCCGGTAATTAGTCCTCCTCTTTTTTTCCATTCTTGCTCTATAGTATTCACTGGCAATGCTTCTTTGGAGCCTAAATACATGAACTGCATGGGTTCTTACGTCGGCTGTACGTACTAACAAATCTATGTCTTGACCTGCTTTCAGGAACCTTTTTGATCTTCGCGTGCATTTGCAGTTTAACTATCTTATTTACTGCTAAGCTAGTGCCGGAGACCAAGGGGCGAGAACTGGAAGAACTGCAAGCATCACTTGCCCATTTTCAGGAATGATTTGTACTTAGCTGAGGTCTGAGTTGGTAGGATCATTGTGCTGCCAGCCATATAGGCTGCGCATGACAACACTTCTTGGCTATGGAGTTTTTTTTTTTTTTGCAAAAATGCTTCTTTTTTATTTCTATTCCGGGGAGCAATTTCTGAGTAAAAAAAACCCGTTTAGTAACTATATAAAATTTCTACTCCAGAATTAGAAAAAGAATATAAATGCGTTTGGTAAAAAACAGTTTCTCTTTTGTATTTATTCGTTTTTTATTCTTGCTCACGGATTGTTGCCAAATGCTGCTGCTGCGGTGACGTCCGACTATCGACGACGGCGGCGGCGGCGGCGGCGGGTGGCGCGGAAGAGATAAAAATAAAAGAAAAATAAAAAAGAAATTTCACTTATTTCTAAAAATTGTTCGAGAACAAAAAGTAATTTTTTTTTTACTTCTCATTTCTGTTCCAAGACCATTCCCGGGTTAACTTTCTATTCTCGGAAACAAAAAATAACTTGGCATTATCAAATGGATTTCTGTTCTTTTTTTGTTCCGGAGATCAAAAGAATAGAAATTCCTAGGAATAGGAATGTTACTATGCGCAGCCATAAGGCATTGCGTCAGGCTGCCGAGAGCCTTTTTGTAGGATTGACTTTTTTGTGCCCGATTGCAGAAAACATTTGCAATATCAAAAGTGGGAAAAATAAAAGAGATTTCCTAGCAATTTGTTTAACCCTTTAACATTGATTGATTTCACCGCGCTCAGGTCGATTTTGTTGGACACTGGCAAAATGCCATTACCAATGACGATTGATGTGCGAACAATTAAGACTTTAAAACTTCAATCAACTTTGCCGATTACTTGTTACAGAATTCCGTATGTTATATACGAATTATACTTCCATTTCATCAATTCCAATTTACGATACGTGAGGTGGGAAATAAAAGCTCTAACGGTGTGCGGTCGAGTTCTGCATGGGCAATTAAGGGCGCGCATGAAAACCATTATGTTCAACAAATAGTTTATAGAATAGAAATATATTTTTCTATTTCTATTTTTAGAAGAGTTTCTAAGCAAAAATAACCGTTTGATAACGACACAAAATTTCTTTCTTTTGGACGGCGGTGGCGAGCGGCGACCGGCGAGAGACCGGCGGCAGTGGCGGCGGCGACGGCGGTCGGCGATCGACGGCGGCGATGAACTACAAGAAATAAAAAGAAAATTTTTATTTCTCATTTCTGTTCAAGAAATAGAAAAGTAGAAAATTTTTACTTTTGATTTATACTCCAAACCTATTTCTGGAACAAGAATCTATTTCAGAAATAGAAAAGTGAAATAATTTTATAAACGGATTTCTATTCCGAATTGTTTGGAATAGAAAAATTATTTCTAGAACATAAATTTTTTTTTATTATGCAGCCCCTAAGTCTGAGTTTTGATGTCGGTATCGAATGATTGAGTCCTTCCTGTACCACCAACTTGCGTCTATTCTATTTGTAGTAGTAGGACCGTGTTAGAAGTGACATCTAGAAATAAAATCTTTTACCATGGTGCTCTGATTTGCATAAGATTTTGTGATAGGGACATATCCATGCCGTGTGATGTGAAGGCAATTGCCCCCGCTTGTTGTTCGATGGCCCACTATTGAAATTTAAAACTCCAATCATTTCGCTATGATTTGTCCAACAGTACGAAAAGTAATTTAAGCAGGAACATACCTAGAAGGCACCGCATTAGCAGGATTTGGCTGCATCTGAACCGAATCGCCCAACGATCCCCGCCAGTGGATGATTTCATGGAAGGTGTTGACAATCATTGGTTTGATCATGTCCACGAGCTACTTCATCATGTAATTAGTCGTTTCATTATAGTGTTTATCGAGAATCCTTCTTGTTAGATATATTTAAATTATTTATGATTTATGGAAATTTTTTAATATTTTGGATATTTTTGTGATTGATTGTAATTGATGTTTAATATTTTGTTTTGGTGTATAGTCATCCTATAAAGTCTATAAATAGGTTCTTATACTTCTTATTATTAAATATTTTGCAATGCACAGAAAATTCTCCAAGTGCATCTCTTCCGCATCATTCTTGACTTGGTATCAAAACCTCTTTCCTGATAAATACAATCAACTATGCTTTGCAATGCCAACTTCATAGACAGTGTAGTCGACACTGCTTTGCAACGCCAACAGCATAGGCCGCATCGCTCCACCATGATCATCTTGATGTCAGCTGTATAGGCCGTGTCGCTCTCGTTTTTCCACCAACCCCGCAACACCAGTTGTTGCTAAAGGCTTTTTCGTTGCTTGTCTTGAAAAACTGCCGTTATCACCATACTCGTCACCGGATGTCAACACACGCACCACCACATGCTGTAGTCTCAGACTCAATGAATCCGTCAATTGTAAGTCAATTTTAGACCCATTGAGCTGGTTATTTTTACTATTACAAGACCACAAACAGATTCAACATCACTCTTAACGAGTCCGACTAGCCAAACCTTGCCACCAAGGAGCCTGCATGTGAGATCCACATGCTCACATGCATTTCACATGGTTAGAAGTCCGGCCGTGTATTGCTTATGTCACTATTAAGTCATCCTGTTGTCATCTGCTATGTGATTCGTCACGTCATCTGCCTCTCACCACTAACGGTTGACTGTTAACTGTTGATCGTTGACCCAAAGTTGACCGATCGATTTCCGAGGCATTTAGGGCGCGCATGATTGCCCACAATTTCTGTTCTAGAAATTGTTTTTCTATTCCAGAAACGATTCTGAAATAGAAATCCGTTTGGTAAAATTATTCAATTTTTCTATTTCTGAAATAGATTCTTGTTCCAGAAATAGATATGGACTAGAAATCAGAAATAGAAAATATCTATTTTTCTATTTTTGAAACAGAAATGAGAAATAAAAAAAATTTTCATCGTTCGTCGCCGCCGTAGACGCCGGTCGCCTCTAGTCACCGGCCGCCAATTGCGCCGCCGCCCCCAGATGCTGGCCGTCGGCCGCTGGACGACGCCGCCGCCGGTCACCGGCCGTCGGACACCGCCGCTGCTGCCGGACGTTGCTGTTGTTGCCGCCGGCCACCAGACGCCATCGTTGCCACCGATCACTGACCGTTGGACACCGCTGCCGCTGCCGTTGCCGCTGCCGCCGCCGCCGTCGGGCCGCCGAACGCCATCGTCGCCGCTGGTCGCTGGACACCGCCGCCGCCACCGGTCGCGGACACCACCGCCGGTCGCCGCCGATCGCCATCGGTCGCCGGCCGCCGCCGGCCGCCGATGCCCGTCGCCGGATGCCGGCCGCCACACGCCCGCCGCCGCCGCACGCCAAACGCCCGCCGCCGGTGACCGGACGCCGCCGTCGGCCGCCGCCGCCATTCGAAAGAAAGAAATTTTGTGTCGTTATCAAACGAATTTCTATTTTTAGGTAGAAATTTTGTGTCGTTATGAAACGGTTATTTTTGCTTAGAAACTCATCCAGAACTAGAAATAGAAAAATCTATTTATGTTCCAAAAACTATTTTGGAACAGAAATGATATCATGCGCACCCTTAATGTGCTGATTTCATTTTTGGCATTATTATCTCCATGTTTTTATTTCCAGTACGTTTCTTGGTATTTATTATATAAATTTTAAATTAATAAAATGGACGTGCCAATACTCATTCAAACTATCTTGAAGGGGTAGAATCATCTTTTATGGGTCGAAGAAATGTCAAGTTTTTTTGAGAGGATGCAAATTTTGGCATTATGTTACTGGTGAAATTGGCGCGCTTACGAGGAATGCTGAAGAAATTCGAAAAAACTTATTGAGCATTTGGAGGGATGGGACGGTAAGAACCATTAGATTTTAACAAGGTTTTGAACCATTAGATTTTAACAAGGTTTTGAACCATTAGATTTTAACATGGTTTTGAAATACTTCAATTCCTTCCATTAGTCTTCACTTTGGTCACCTCAAAACAGAAAAAGAGGCATGGGATTTGCTTTCCGGCTAATATTTCACCTCGGATATTGCTCACCAGTATCAGCTATTAAAAATTTCATCGCATGCCTCAAGAGACAAGTTAGTCTATTAATGATTTTTTGTCCTATACGCATTCTATTTGGGATCAATTGGCTTACTCTAAGCCACAATGGAAAGTTGATGTCGATGCTCACAAGTTCGCTAAATATTATGATCGTATGCCTGTTATGTAATTTCTAATGTCACTTGATGATGAGTTGAACCTATGTGAGCTTCACTTCAATTCTGAGATTTGTCACCTCCTCTTGAGGTGGTTGTTTCAACATCATTGACTAAAGAGATTTGGCTTGCTACTTTGAAGGCGCCCCGCCCCGCCCTATTTTGTCTACTCTTACAAGTGCAGTGCTTACCACCCACGCCTCTTCTTCATCATGAACACCATATTGCACATATTGTCATTGAACTGATCATCTTGCATCCATTTGCTATTGATGACAGCCTAGGCAACCTATAGGGACAAGTAACCAATTATGATACAAAGGTCCAGCTACACGCTTATCAATCACTGCTGTTACTATTGAGGGTTAGCAGCTCGTCTGTTACTTTATCTTTAGACGATCTTTGTGACATTCTTCAAGAATTTGGTAATTCTAGCTCCTATGTCCCAAAGCACTTCTACTTTGTTTGTGACTCCAGGTACTCTTGATTCATGGTTTTTTGATTTTGCCCATTACAATCACATGACTTTGAACATCAATTTGTTTAAGTCAAAGTCCCTACTTTCACAAACACCTACTAGTCATAAAGCTGTTAACTCACAGATGTTAGTTAGCCATATAGAAATTGGGATAAGCCATAAACTTGGACGCCTATTCGAGCTTATCTTAAGATTCTAAATGCTCTTAGTGACTGTGCTGCCATGGTATCCTTTGAAACTTGACATTCTTGTTTAAGCCACGCTTTATTATTATTATTATTTTTTTTTTCTAGATTGGTCATCTGATTTCTACTGGTCATCTAAGCTCTATTGACAATAAGCATTTTGATTGTTTACCATGTAAGTTGGGAAATCATCACATTTCACCTTTTCATCTTGGTGAATTTATCTCTCATGTTCCTTTTGATTTAATTAAATTTGATAGTTGGGGCCATCTCCTACACCCACTATGGGAGTGTCCCGCTACTTTGTGTTTTTTTGACATGATCATTCTCGTTATAAGTGGCTCTATTCGATGTAGCATTGATTTGAATTGGCTTGTATTTATTGTGATTTTATTGTCATGATCAAAACACAGTTTTCTCAAAACATCAAGATCATCTATTTTGATAAATCATGGAATATAGTGACATATATTATCTTTGAATTACTTCTCAAAATGGTATTGCCATTCATCATTTTTGTCCGAAAACTTCTCAATAAAAAGGTAGAGCAGAGCAAAAACATTGACCCATCTTAGATATTGTTTGCACTCTTCTCATTTCATCCTCTTGTGCTGAACAATTTTAAGAAGCACCTGTATATCCTGTTCTTGATCACTGGGCGGATCCCAAGGCATTAGATTGACCTGGATTATTTAAGAATGTAATAATTTGTTCCGACAACTACTTTGTAACATTTTCCCACTCACAACTCGGGACAATTGTTGGAGGGTCTGACAATTATTGCGGTTTTTCATGCAAGGTACTACGATAAAGCACGTGGCTGACTCAGGATCAGTCAAGTGCACGGCATTAGACTGAGGTATGCCTAAAAAAAAAGAAGAGAGGCCCAATGATCTACATTAACTACCTCAATCACATTAGTGAGAAAGTTGCCGCTAGGAAAACAAGTTTTTGCCTACCAATAAATTTGGTAAGATTAAGTGCACAAACACAATAAAATAAAAAGTAAATATCGACAAACACAATGAAATATAGAATAGAGACAAGAAAGAGAAATCAAGACACACGATTTATCCCTATTCACCCCTATATTAGAGTTATATTTAGCAAAGTATCTCACTATATAGTACCTCACACCTATTTGTTGCAGCTTTTACTCATAAGATAAACATACTATATATACTAAATAGTTATTTATTGGCTCAAAATAAAATTATCAATAAAAATGGATTCAAATTATAAAAGCGCTCTGATTTTATGGGGAGCTGCCTCCTATAACCCCACCTGAGGTGCCCCGGAACCCCGCTCAATGTCATATTATTGATAGGGGGTATGAACTACACCCCAACAAAATTTACATATTTGCATACCATATCATTATATTTGATGAGGATGAGTGGTGAAGTCACCGAGACTTGACTGGAACTCGAGCGTCAAATCTCCTACCCGGCCTCCCAAATCTGAGGTTGACGGGCCAGAAGGAGATATGTGGAGGGGAGTTAATCTATGTTTATTATTCCCAAATGACAAGACACTTAGGCTCTGTTTGTTTTGTGGAAAATAACTTTTAGGAAAATATTTTTCGGATTATACGGTGTTTGTTTTACGGAAAATGACAGGGAAAACATTTTCCATCAATAGAAAAAATTCTTTTTAAATAGGGGAAATATTTTTTGCTTTTCTAGTAAGGGAAAACATTTTCTTTACTTGTTTTCTCTTATCTCATACTCGACTAGCCTCTCTTCTTTATTTTTTTCCTTTTTTTTTTTAAATTCGAATTTTTAATTGTTATTGTTATTGTTTTTTCTCCTTTTCTTTCATGCGGAGAAGAAGAAGTGGAAAAAAAAAAAAGGAAAATGTCACAAATGATCTAGGAACTTTCATCTAATGTTCAATTTCATCTCCGAGCTTTCGATTTATTCAATTTGGTCCATGAACTTTTATATAATATTCAATTTCATCCCCGAGCTTTCGATTTGCTCAATTTGGTCCCTGAACTTTTATCTAATGTTTAATTTCATCCATGACCTTTTGATTTGCTCAAGTTGGTCCCTGAACTATTAACAAATGTTTCATCTAGTCTTTCTATTTGTTCAAACCATTAAGTGATGACATGAAGCATTAATTGATGACGTGGAACTAAGTTGGATTATTAGAATTATGAGTCAATATATATCTTTAAAAAGGAAAACAAATTAGGGGTTAGCTAGAATGAGAGCACCGATCACAAAAATAGAGAGAATAAGTGGTTCTATATCTCTTTTTTGGATGGTGACCATAATTTGACTTGTTTTAAAGGTAATTTCCATGTGGATATTCCACGTGTCCTTTTTTATTTTATATTTAAGAGACTAAAAGCCATGTAAGTCAATTCCGTTAACTTTAACTAACGGAAGGATGAAATTGGTTAATTTTCAAATAGTCATGGATGAAATTGAACATTAGATGAAAATTTAGGACAAAATTGAGCAAATTGAAAGCTCAGGGAGGAAATTGAATATTAGATAAAAGTTCATGGATCAAATTGAGCAAATCAAAAGCTCATGGATGAAATTGAACATTAGATGAATGTTTATGGACCATTTGTAATATTTTCCCAAAATAAAAAGAAAAAAGTATAAAGAAAAATTAAAAATTCGATTCTTTAAAAAATAAAACAAATATATAAAAAAATAAAATATAAAAAGAAGTGCATAGAGGAAAATCAAATCGAATTTTTTTATACTGAATGATGGAAAATGTTTTCTAGTTTATTTTCAAATTTCAACCGAGCATTGGAAAATAAGATTTTTTGTTTTTTTGGAAATTGGCTTTCTGGAAAATATTTTCCAAAAATGTCACATTTTCTGTGAAACGAATGGAGCGTTAATTTAAGTCTAGAAATAAGTATAGACAAAAAGCAAATTGAACCACATGCTCAAGCAAAGAATTAAGGACAGAAATAATGCAAAGTTAGATGATCGTATGCGGCTATTGGCCGATAAATTTCCTATGCATCCGTCCGAAAGTCCATTTCCTTGAATTCCATATCTACCTCTCTCTCTCTCAAAGAATTAAGGACAGAAATAATGCAAAGTTAGATGATCGTATGCAGCTATTGGCCGATAAATTTACTATGCATTTAACCGAAAGTCCCCTTCTTTGAATTCCATATCTACCTCTCTCTCTCTCTCTCTCACACACACACACCAACCCACTGGCCTTCACGTCATGCACAGCTGATTCTTGTCTCCTCCATATGTTTGGCAAATCTTATTCTCCTCGAGAGCTTTATGGTGAAGAGGACACATGGGGAGGGAGAGCCCAGAAGAAGATGGGTTGCCGACGATCTCTCTGCTTCTCAAAGACGTCCCTGGCGATGGCAACCGCGGCAGCTCCTCGTCTTCAAGTGATCCCTCGGTCACGCCTCTCGTCGTTCTTAGCACGCTCGTTGCCCTTTGCGGGTCTTTTGTATCTGGGTGTGCTGTGAGTAACATTCATCGAACTTTTCGTGAATTGCTTGCATGCTGTTCGGTCACCAAGAACCCGGCTCTGTTTTCCGTTTTCCATTTTCTGCTTTCCTTTCTTGCGTTTCTGTTACAGGTTCTTTCCAATTCGAGTGAATGCTTCGTTAGAGAAAGAAAGAGGACGAAACAAATTGCTCCATCAATGTTTGCCTTTTTGCTTGTATTGCGGAAAGTAAGCGATCAAACAATAAAATTGACGGAACAAGAAAATAGATTGGACACCAAACTTACATGATTCGATCGTAGTGACTTAAATTCATGGGACGAGTACTAACGAATTCCACTCGACTCATTCAAATGCTCTTAGTATTTTACAAGCCCCAATTACACTGATTAACTCATGTAGTGTTTAGCCTATTAAGCACGGACATGTTTTAAGAGCTTTCATGTTGTGTTGGACATTCTGACACGTGTCTGATAAACTCGGACCTGCTTGGACATGTGATCAACTCTTTTTGATATGCTTCGATGCATGTGTCCGGAATTGCAAGAGACATGATGATTTCTGGGGCATTTTTGTTAAAATTAGAAATATATTCCCAAACATGAGTACGCATTAACTATGAATATGTCTTTCAAATTTCGTATGAATAGATTTATTAATATTATTAATATAAATTCATTATAAGCTATTATTTATTTATTTATTTGTTTGTAAATTTGAATCAAAATAATTAAAAAATATTCATTTAATATATAACATATCTCAACGAGCTAGAGTTTTTTATTTTTGAAAAATAATGTGTTGACGTGTCATGTTGCATGTTCGTGCCACATGTTGGTGTTACTTAAGTGTTTAGCCCCACAACTCCTCCTGACATGATTTCTTAATCTTATGAAGGAATTATACACTAATTATTAACACAAGAATTTAATCAGCTTCAACACACTTAGATAATTTCAGGGTTTAAGTCACAAGCAAAAGCTCCTCTTTGAAAATCTTCACAAAGAACATCCACTTCTTATATATAGACAAGAATTGGATCTAAAATATGAAACCTCTTTTAAGAAACCTTCTCTAGCTAGGAAACATATTCAAAATAGGAAACTTATTTGAATTAAGAAACTTTCCTCTCTTTTTTTTTTTTTTTTTTTTTTTTTTTTTTTTTCTGGCTCAAATTTGAGACATATATTTTATCAGCTCTTGTGATTGGTCAAACTTTCATTTTCATTCAAGATGGTGGCTTTTTTTTTGGCATTCGTATGATGTTGCAACGAGCTAGATCTATACCTGCAAGGGTGTAGAGTGGAAGTTAATTAGTGATGTTGCAGAAGCACCTGCCGGCATTATGTGGATTACATGGCTTAATAGGCCCAAGATACTAGGCTGACCTGGATTGTCTATGAATAAAATGTCACAACTGAAGTTGCTCCTTTATGATCAGTTACTTTTCTTATGGAATCTCAATTTGGCAAAGAGACATGAAATTATCACATTTCACTACTTGTATTGCATTTCTCAGAAAAGATACTTCTGAAAAGCCAGTTTTCGGGTAATCTTTTATTTTTTATTTTTCGTTTTGCCTTTGTAATGTGATCTCCCAGGCTACTGCTCTGTTCAGTTTGGTTTCTTATGAGATTACTCTACCAAGTAGAGGTTACCATAACTGGTGGTGTATTTCTATAATGCAGTCTGGTTATTCATCACCGGCCGAGTCAGGCATAATGGAGGACTTGGGGCTCTCTACGGCAGCGGTGAGTCCTATCAAGCATACATGCTGCATGGCTGCCATCTTATAATCTCTCAGCCCCATATATTTCTGTTATTCAAGGCGAAATACCGGGAATTGGGCATCTTAAAATAAAATTTACTATCAGGAACTGAGACTTAAGATGTCCTCAAAGTCCGATTAATTCTGGTCAGTTTCAGCCAATTCCTTGTTCAGTATATCCTGTGCAGAACCTCTGATATTATCATCACGAATTGCATTTGAACTTTTCCCTAATTGCATGGTTGATGCCAAGTAAAACACGACCTAAGCTGGCTAATAATGACTTCTTTATCTGTGAGACTATTGGAATTAGGGAATTTTTCAGTCACGATCCGGGTTCTCTAATATTAATATTCTTGCTTCCTCATGTTACAGTATTCGCTTTTTGGTTCTATATTAACAATAGGAGGGTTATTAGCAGCTTTGGTAAATGGGCAGATGACAGATATGATGGGTCGCAGACGTGTAAGTTTCTCTAGCCTTTCCAGCTATACGTGAATTTGAAAATCATGCATGTTCAGTGAAGAACCTGAAAAAATCTTACAGAATTCTTAATTGATGTAAGGTGATGCAGACAATGTGGATTTCACAAATATTTGCCACTGCAGGATGGCTTTCTATAGCATTTGCCAAGGTTTGTGCTCTGTCTATTTTTCCGCTTCAGAATTTTGCTTCATAGATTTTCAATGACTTGATCCACAAAACTTCAATCATATTCTACTTTTCTGAGTTGTCTATTCTCCAAAAAGGCTGAGAAGCAGTTAATGGCATATTTCATCTTACCTTGCAGAATGCTTGGTGGCTCGATATCGGAAGACTGTTTACTGGACTTGGCATGGGGATTGTATGTTACGTGGTAAAGGCAGAAACATTCAGATTTCTTATCATAATTAATTTCTTGAAATTGTTGGTCATGATATTGTTGCCAAACAGGTACCTGTGTACATTGCCGAAATAACACCCAAAAGTATCCGGGGAGCATTCACAGCTTCAAATCAGGTAAAAATTTTAGGCCACCGTAAGATGTTGATGGTGTCAACTCAATACATTGCCTATCGACCTTTGCTGGATCTGGTTGCAGTTTTTGATATGCTGTGGCATTTCGTTGATCTACTTTCTTGGAACTGTTGTTTCCTGGCGTATTCTGGCTGTGACAGGTACTGTCTCAGTTCTCTCCTGCTTTGTTTTATTAGATTTATCATGGGAAACAGGATAAGGTCACTGTCCATGATTTTATCTTCAGGTTGTATCCCCTGCGTGCTTCAAATTTTCGGTTTATTTTTTATCCCGGAGTCTCCTAGATGGCTGGTAAGTTGTTTATGGGATGTACGAGGTACTCATGAGGAGCCACGTAATATGGTGATTTATGTCGTTCTTATCTGAAACTTCAATTTCGAGTGTGGTCATCACTTTTCTCTATGTAGCTTCACGGTGTTATGTCCAAATTTGGCTTTTAATGGTGACGATTTCATGGTTGAGTAACCATAACATTATGGAACTTGGATAATTGGGGGCTGTCTAAATAGCACAAGTAGCATGCTGCATGCCATGTGGAGTATTTTGATCGCAAGGCATGGAAATCATTTTTAACATTCTCGTGCGCAAACACATTACTTTGTTAAAAATCATAGGCTGATAGTGGGAAGAGTGGTAATGAAGTCAATATTTTACCAAAGAAAAATTTTACTCATGGCTGAAATTGAAGTCTTAGTGGTAATTGAGATGACCAGAGGTATAGTCATTGCAATTTCCATGTCAAGACAATCCACGTGATCAGTTTTTGTGAGAGTTCATTAATTATCTATAAATCTGAAATCATAAGATGAAATGAAGTTAATGTTGTAGGAATATTAGAGTGAGCACTCTGCATTTTCCATTGCAAGGAAGATGATTAGTGTAGTTATTGACTAACAGGTAAAAGTCGGTCAAGAAAAGGAGTTTCAAGCGACATTGCAAAGACTCCGTGGCAAAAGTGTTGACATTTCCCAAGAAGCAATATATATTAGAGTAATTTCTCCATTTCACATATCAATAGGAGAAAGTTTTCCCTTTTCCTTAAACTTTTTAATGTTTCGATTCATATTGTCTTACAGGACTATACAGAAAGCTTTGAACAGGATTCCCAATCTAGAATTTTCGATTTGTTTCAAAGAAGATATGCTCATTCCCTCATAGTAAGCCTTGTCGCCAAAATATTTAAATTTCTTACCATTTTTTGCACCGTTTTTTCTTCCGATTTCCTAATTTTTTCAAAATTTAGATTGGAGTTGGATTGATGATCCTTCAACAATTTGGAGGCGCGAGTACATTTGTCTTCTATGCGAGCTCTATATTTGAATCAGCTGGTAAAAATCACGCTATAAATTCGTTAGTTAATCATAAAGAACAAAGACTTGGTAATCTTTACTAATTGTCCTGACAGGCTTTTCAAGCAGCTTTGGTAGCCGAAGCATGGCTATTGTCCAGGTAATAGACTCTGGAGAATTAAGCTGGAAGAGGAATTTTATTTATCACATTTTCAAGATTTTCTCACCTGTTTTGCAGATCCCTACAACAGCTCTTAGTGTAATTTTGACGGATAAAGCTGGAAGAAGACCGCTTTTAATGGTGAGGAAACCAATACATATCGATGCATTCTCCTAAAGTAAGTTGGTCATAAGCATTCCCAAATCTGACATCCATTTGTAGATTTCTTCAGCTGGAATGTGCTTGAGTTGCTTTGGTTTAGGATTCTCGTTCTTCATGCAGGTATGAACAGTGACTAAGCCTACCCATTCTTCTTGATCTCATGAAATGGACTGATTTTTATTTATTTACCTTCATGTGGAGCCAGGACCTGCAGTACTGGACGGAAGTCACTCCCATTTTGGTGTACGTATGCATTATGGTAAGTTTGTGTAACAATTATTTTCCTGCTTTCTTGTTTTTCAACTCGTATATGGCTATCTCTTATAGTTGAGGTCGTATCGAGTTGCTGCTCAATCCTACTTTACCAGGCAATAATACATTGGAGAGCAAGCGTCGACCAAAGAAACCTTCATTATAATATCGCCGCTTCTAAGTCCTCAACCGTCTTTCCAGGACTTGTTGTACTGAAGTTGCTGACAGATGATTATTGCAATCAGGTGTATTCCGTAGCTTACACTTTTGGCATGGCGGGTTTACCATGGGTCATAATGTCCGAGGTAAGTAGGTACCTTCTGTCTAACATTGTACTCTATGGTCTCTACTTCAAGACCATATATAGGATTAGAAGTCATACTGGTGCACATCTTTTCGATAGGTATTCCCAGTAAATGTTAAAGGGTCGGCTGGAAGCCTGGTGACCTTCTCCAATTGGTCCTGTTCTTGGATCGTCAGCTACAGTTTTAACTTCATGTTTGAATGGAGTGCACCCGGTAATTAATCCTCCTTTTTTTTTTTTCCATTCTTGTTCTCTAGTTTTCACCGGGCATGCTTCTCTGGAGTCTAAATCCAGGAACTGCATGAGTTCCTTTGTCTGTTTTATGTACTAATAGATCTATGTGTTGACTATGCTGCTTTCAGGAACCTTCTTTATCTTCGCATGCATTTGTGGTTTAACTATCTTATTCACTGCGAAGATAGTGCCAGAGACCAAGGGGCGAGAATTGGAAGAATTGCAAGCATCACTTACCCATTTTCTGCAATGATTTGTACTTTGCTCGGATCCGAATTGGTAGCGAAATATGTTTCGCAAAAAAGGGTCCTTCCCAAATGAATCCTATATTAAACAATGGGTGAAGTGGCTCCTTAATCTCAAATAAGGGTTTAAGCAAGCATGTGCATTTTACATGCTACTTTCCAAAGGCATGATGAGGGCATTTTTGAGTTCTTTTGTTTTCTTTCTTTTGTTCTTTTAGGTTTTTCTCTTTCATCTTCCTCGTTGTTGTTCCTCCTTCCGCACAAGCATAGAACCACCTCCGGTGCTTGATCTCACTCGACATCATGAAGTCACTGTTGAGGCTTTACATTGACATCATCGACGACGGCTCGTTTATCCATCGTTGGATGGGTGTTGTTGCCATTCTCTCTCCTCACTTGCGGTAATGGCCCATGGCCGATCAGAAGGACAACAGGTTCATGGGTGACTTCATGATGTCAACAAAACGAGACAATTCAAAAAAATAACTGCAATCTCCAGTTCAATTGAACTAAATTATGTTACAATCGTCATTCATTGACATCAAGTTCTCCCCAATTACAAATGATCATTCATTGCCGCTGGAATCGGGCCCTAGGAGACGGTTTAAGCTGCACCACACCAAGAACAGCCGCCTTTTTTCCGTCGTGGAAGCCACTCCGGCCTTCGCCGCCATTCGCCGGTCATCGCTACCACCATTGGAGGGCTCGTCTTTGCCACTGCCTGGCTTTGTACCCCTGCTAAAATCTTGAATTCCATTCGGTTATTTGCAAGATTTGGATAGAACACCAAAGAGAACACCGAACCCGGCCAAAGTGGATTTTGAAGTAGACACATTCGGCAAATTAAAAAAAAAATAAAAGAAAGAAAGAAAGAAAGAAAGATAAGAGATAAGAGGATGGGATTTTGAACATAAAGGATAAAAATGTGCAAGGAGTTGTTATAATGCGTCTTGAGTGTAAGCCCGACGAAATCAGATTTGAGATAAATAATAAGGAAGCCCAATTGATTAAAGGAAAGTGCGGAAGTTGTAATATTGTGAACATTCAGTTATGTGTTTATGGAAATTAAGATTTCCGATTCGGTGTTACGAGTCCAATTTGCAGAAGGATTATTGTTTTTGTGTTATACATAATTGGCGGGGTCAAGAATTACAAGGAAGTCAACCGCCTTCGACACATTCAATTTGGACTCCCTGAGGCGGTGGGAATATATGTACAAATTAATCATCGATATCTTTCCTTGTTTAAGTCGGCCAAGGTCTAGAGGATTATTATATTTCCCCGGTTCATGCGTTGGTTCGATGGTCGTGATTGAACTTAGGAGGTCTTGAAGTGCGGTTTTCAACCAAGCGCTTGGTGTAGATTTTTCTCCGTGAAATTACATCAATAATTTCATTATTGAAGTCGATTAAATTCTTATAGTAAGAAATTATGTATAATTCATTTGTGAAATTGAGAGAATATTTAGTAAAGAATTTGTGGGGTTAAACGTTGCATGAGTTATTATGCATAATTAAGGCTTGGAAAATACTAAGAGTGTTTGAGTGACTTGAGTGCGATTATGGTTTTCATTGTATCACTTCATGTATAAAGAAACTCATTACTGCTCTCCATCTGGACGTAAATCAGTATAACTAGATCTGTTGTTCGATTTATTTTCTTGTCTTGTTTATTTTATTGTTCGATTGTCTACTTTCATAACAGGAGCTAACTAATTTGTTCAGATGGAGTTTGAATTTTCAAGATCTCACTTGAAGTGAAAAGAACCACCTCTGCATAAATATGGGGCATAAGCTAAAGAGAGGAGGCTGTCATGCTCCTTGACGTTGCCTAGTTTCGAATCCCCGCTGCCTGACTTTGGAGTTGCCAATGTCGGCACGTCCCTCGAGGTGCTTGCCGCTAGCCACCGTCCAAGCTCAAGCCATCGTCATCGATTAGCTCGTGTGAATGGTGAAGAAAAGGTTGCGTTCGACAAAGAAGAAAGTGAACTAGGGCGTTGGCCGGACGAATAAAGAGGAGGAAGAAGATGAACATAGAAATTAAAGAAAGAAAAAGAAAATAACCTGTTCGGGATGAGAATGCATGTGAAATGCATGCGCCCGCTTATTTAAGAGTAAATTACCCACTTCACGTCTTTATTTGAAATAATGTTTACTATGAACTTTTATTTTTATTTTTATTTTTATGAAATAGCTTTAATTCAGACTCTTATTTGAAATTTTTTTGAAAAGAAATTAGAGGTGGGCTTGTAAGAGTCTTTTTGTAAGATTGACTTTTTTGTGCTTGATTGCGGCAAAAATATACAATATCAAAAGGGGGGAAAGAAAAGAGAGATTTCCTTGCAATTTGTTTGACATTTTACAATGATTGATTTCATTATGCTCAAGTCAACTTTGTTGGATACCGGCATATTGGTATGATGATTGATGTAAAAAATTAAGGCTCTAAAACTTAGTTGAGTTCGCCCATTACTTATTTTTGATTAAGCATGTTATAAGTGAATTATAATTCCATTTCATCAATTCCAAATCACGAAATGTGAGTAGGAAATAAAGTTTCTATGGAATGCACTTGAGTTTCAAATGTGCAATTAAATCCAAATTTGAATGTGCCACGTCGGGTCTATATGATTTATGTAGCGGTAGGACCATGCTGGACGTGACATTTAGGGGGAAAAAGCATCATTTTTCACGATACTTTGATTTGCTTAAGCTTTTGTGATGTAAAGGCAGATCCCCCAGTCACTGTTTGGCGGCCTACTACCGTACCTTTAAGTTTTGCTATATTTTTCAAATTTGCTCCTTCGAGAGTTTCTAAAGCAAGCTACAAGAGAAGCTATTTTCCCTACATTTCCTTAATTTTTGCCCCTTAATTAGGAACTTTATAGATAATTTATGGAGTTACCAAAAAATAATTAATTAATCACTAAGGTTTGTACCAGTGGCCATTCTTCCAGTATGAAAGGGGGAGGTGGAGAGTTCGAATCCTCATATTTTCAGGGGCGTTGGGGTGTGGACAATGTAATTTTAAGAGTGGATTTTGACTCCTATACCTTGTAAGGAGGTAAGACAAAAGTTTGAGAGTGAGTGTTAAAGTGAGAATAAAGTAGGATTGACAAAAAAGAAGAAGAAGAAATAATTAGTTCATAGACCAATTCTATAACCCATTATTCTAAAGACCATAAGTTCGACAATATGAACTTAGATTCTGTTTATTTCTTAGGAAATAAATGATATGGAAAAACATTTTGGTTTTTCAGAGATGATTGCTTGTATAGCATGAAGTAATTAGTTTGTAAAAAATGTTTTCATCATTCACAATTAGTGGATGATGAAAATGTTTTTTCGAGCGATTACTTTGTGAAAATATTTTTCAAATAATTCATTTTCAATGAAATAAACGAAGATTAGTTCCGTTTGTTTTGCGGAAAATATGATATTTTCAGAAAATATTTTTTAAGAAGCCATTTTTCAAGAAAATAACCATATTTTCCGATATTCGGTTGAAATTTGAAGATGAAATAGAAAATAATTTTCGCTATTCGGTAAAGTAAATCCTTTTCTATCCACGCTCATTTTCCATAAATTTTTTGTTTAATTATATTTAAATCATTTTTTAATTTTAATTTTTTTCTTTGCCTTTTCAATTTCTTCCTTAGCCTTTGCCCATAAAACTCGGGAAAAGGTGATGCGACGGGAGGGGGTCTCTGTTTTCTTTTGGCCTGAGAGAGAGAGAGAGGGAGGGGCGGTTGGATCGGGTAATGACTTAAGTAACGGTAGGACAACGTTGGACATGACATTTAGGAAAAAAAAAAAAAAAAATCCTTTTTCACGATACTTCGATTTGCTTAAGCTTTTGTGGTAGGAACGGATTTATCCTATATGTGATGTGGAGGCACGTCCTCCACCCACTGTTCGACGGCCTTCTACCGCACCTTAAGTTTTGCTATATTTTTCAAATTTGCTCCTTCGAGAGTTTCCGAAAGAAAGCTGCAAGAGAAGCTATTGTCCCTACATTTCCTTAATTTTTGCCCCTTAATTAGGAACCGTTTATAGACGAATTGTGTAGTTATCAAGAAATAATTAGTTCACAGACAGATTCTGTTATCATACGTACATAACCCATTTTTCTAAATATCATAAATTTGACAATATTAACTTAGATTCCGCTAATTTAGTAAGAAATAAATAATTTGAGAAAGCATTTTGGTTTCTTCAGAGATGATCTACTTCTTCCGAGTTTAACCCTCACTTATTATAAAAGTCGATTGCATGTCAAGGTTAAAAAGGTGAACTTCCCAATGGCTATCTCCACACCATTGTTGGTCGCAATAATCAAACCAAAAATCGATTGGTTTCAAGTTTACCGTACATTTACATCATGCATATTGCACAATATGCAATAATTTGTCGATGGTTGTTATATATATATATTAATTCTATAAAAAAAATGTGTTTCTAAGAAATCACTATATTAATTGATTATGTGATAATCAAACGATTAAAAAAAGAATTAAAGAATGGATTATCGATTTATTTTCTTATTTGAAGAGTTCTAGTCTATGAGAGCAGCGCTTAAGTCTTGCTTGGAATAATTTTTGTGCCAACAAAAAAAGGGTAGGATTTAATATCTAAGATTGACCCGATTGGATTATTGGTTCATTAATAAAAAGGACGAATAGGTCGATGTCACACACTTCGAATTGGCGATGGAGTGGGAGAGGCTTGAATTGGCCCATGGCCAGTTGGCTAAGGCCAAGGAAGAAGATGAAAATGAAAGAAAGAAAAGAAAAAAAAGAAAAAAAAATTAAAAACTTGATTTTTAAAAAAGAAAAAAGAAAACAGAAAAAAATGTGTTTAGTGAAACAAAGTATGGTCGAAGAAGTCATGAAAAGTGTTTTTACTTTTAAAAAGTAAGACACATTTTCCCCACTTTTGAAGATTTTTTTTTTTTTTTTTCTGACAACGAAAAACGTTATTCTTAATTAACTCATTTTTCATAAAATAAACGCTGAAAATTTCAGAAAAACGTTTTTTTGAAAGTTACGTTCAATAAAATTAATGGAGCCTTATAGATTATTAACATCTAAGAGAAAATATCATCAACTGTTAAGCTCGGCCCCCTAAAAAATGAGTTCTACATCCGTCTTGAATTCAGAACAGAGGCTCCGCCCTACCGCGTACCGGTTTCTCTGTTCGTCAATTTCAACAGGCTATCGGTCCGGTTTGCACGTCAGCGGAGGTGTTAAGAGTATTCTCCGTGGCCCCGCCGTCTTTTTAAATCTTCGGCATCCATATTTTTTAATCAAACCAATCCCTCCACGCCATCTCCACTATTTCTCCATAGCAGGGAGTAGGTAGCACCACCGGGTTGGTGAAGTTCACATCGACCACAGATGAATGGATTGCCGCTATAGCTACTCCGGGTTTTGAGCACACTGCAAACGTGACCCAATCAAAAGAATAAAGAACGTAGAAAAAGATCATGAAATAGTGAGGAGTCTTTGGAGGGAAGGACCCTACTCATGCAACAGACAGTCCGTTGCTCTGAGAGCTCCCCTGCTGCTGCCTCTCTGACTCTGACTCACCAAACCATCTCGCTCGATTCTCCGCAATCACTCGCGACTCATTCTCGCGGAATCCTCATTTCTTGGAAACTTACCCCGAAGAGCTTTTGAACGACGGGATATGGAGAGAGAGAGCTTAGGAGAAGATGGACTGCCCACGAGTGCTCTGCTTCCCACGGGAGTCTCTGTCCATGGCAGCCATGGCGGTCCCGTCGTGCCTTCGAGTGACCCTGCAGTCACGCCGCTCGTCGTTTTTAGCACTTTCATTGCCGTCGGCGGGTCTTTCATGACCGGGTGTGCTGTGAGTATTGTATCAAGTTTTAAGATTCACCATCAAGAAGCCAGCTCTGTTTTCTTTTGAAGGTTATTAATTTTCACGTCCCCTTGCCCGCATCTCTGTTGAAGCAGAGGTGAATTTTGCAGTCTTGATGCCTTCTGTGACGATTCTGATGATTGCCAAGTAGACGGTTTGACAATTTCTTACGGAGGTCTACTGAAAATTTTCTGTTAGGAATAGATAAGAGGAAAGAAGCAGATTACTTGGTCAACGTTTCCTCTGTTTTCTTGTATGATTGGTCAACATTGTGTTTTTAGAAGAAAAGTCTGGGTCTTCAGTTTGGCCTTTTGTGTATGGATAAAGCATCCAAGATCTGTGCCTACAACTGAGGCTAAATGTGTGTCTACTTCTGCTTTTGGTGCCTGAAAGCATAAGTAAATTCTTTTCCAGAGGCATCTGTGTACTATGTTCTTGATCACTAGGCTGATACCACATTAGGTTGACCTGGGTTATTTAAGAATGTGACAATTTGTTCCGACAACTCCTTTGTAACATTTTCCCACTCACTACCCGGGAGTCTGATGCTTGTTTCCATGTTTTCATGTAAGAATGTCAACTCGAACCACGATAAAGCAAGTAGCTGATTTGGATCACTCGAGTCCACGGCATGAAACTCATACATGCAAAAAAGAAGTCAAATGATCTTCATTAATTACTTCAATCACAATTTTGAGAAAAGGGCCATTCAAAAACTAACTTTTAGCCTGCATCTTTAGTTTTGCATCCTTTGCAGAATTTGCTTGGCAAACGTGTTGCTCGCTGCATTTCATGACAAGTTTGGTATTATCAAGTAGAAGGTACCATTAACTGGCGGCATTTTGTACAATGCAGACTGGTTATTCTTCACCAGCCGAGTCTGGCATAATGGAGGATTTGGGCCTCTCCACAGCAGCGGCAAGTCCTACCAAGCTTTCATACTATATTTCTAGAGTTGTTCATCTGTTAGCCGCTATACAAATTGGGTTCTAAAACAAGATTTGTTGGAGTAAAATAAAACCCACGAGCCTTAGTGGACTAGCTAAAAATGACATCTCTATCAGTGACGCCAAACGGATAAATGGGAAATAAATCACAAGTTGTATTGACATCCTCCCCAATTCTTTTGTGTTATAGTATTCGCTTTTCGGTTCATTAATAACAGTTGGAGGCCTAATAGCATCTCTGGTAAATGGGAGGGTAACGGATTTGATTGGGCGTAAACGAGTAAGAAATCCTCTCCCTTTCATTCTCAAAATCTCAATGAACTACAGATCTTACAGGAATCTTAAAAGATACATCTTTTGATGCAGGCAATGTGGCTTTCTCAAATATTTGGTGCTGCAGGATGGCTTTCTATAGCATTTGCCAAGGTTCCTGCCCTTCCTCTCGCCACTTCAGAGTTTTTCTTCACCTTCGATGACTCAATAAACAGGCTTAATAACATAAATTGCATTTTCCACCTTTGCACTTACCATATGGATAAGTTCATTCAGATATTGGTCTTGTAGGCCATTTTTGTAAATTTTTCACTGCATTTGTGATATTTGCACTTCAAACTATCTGTCCAGCTGGTTAGGGGATCGCCGTCCAGAAAAAAAGATACAATTGATTCTCTACCTGCTAAGATGCAAGGAAATTTTTTACATCATCCTATTTTTGTGAATGATTAGGTCATGGTTTAGGCTGTGAGATAGAGCGTAAGCACTTAATGGTATATTCTATCTACTCTGCAGAATGCTTGGTGGCTGGATATCGGAAGACTGCTAAGTGGGCTTGGCATTGGGATCATATGTTATGTGGTATATGCAGGAAGATTCTGGACTTACTGTCCTGATAAATTTACAGAAGTTGAAATGCCAATTTACGGAAGTTGAAATGCCAACGTACTGTTAATCATTATCTTCGTTTCCAAACAGGTACCTGTGTACATTGCTGAGATAACACCTACAAATGTCCGGGGAGCATTTACGGCATTCAATCAGGTCAAAATGTTTGGACAGCAAGGAAATTGAAATTGAGTTGAGACAATTCATTTGCTTATTAACACAGAGTTGGCTTCTGTTGCAGTTCATGATATGCTGTGGCTTTTCATTGATTTACTTTCTTGGAACCATTGTCTCCTGGCGCATCTTGGCTCTGATCGGTAGTGTCTCAGTTCCCTCTTTTTATGTTATGTGGTGAATGAGTTGGAAAATATCAAAAAGTCATTCTTGGTGATTTCATCTTCAGGTTGCATTCCCTGTGTCATACAAATTTTGGGTCTGTTCTTTGTTCCTGAGTCCCCTAGATGGCTGGTAAGTTGTTAGTGGAGTAGAGGCATAGGCATTAACATTTCAGTGGCAATCTACTTTGACACACAATCCAAGTGGTGCAGATCACCATTCTAAGTATATGCTAGATGTGTAGAATCATAGAACTAGATGACGAAGCCAAGATTATGAACTTTTCATTGTAAGAATAGCAGAAAGTCATTTACAGGTAAAAGTCCACCGAGAGAAGGAGTTTGAAGTCACATTACAGAGACTCAGAGGCAAAAGTGTCAATATTACTCAGGAAGCAGACGATATTAGAGTAATATCTCAATCTCGCTTGTCTTTCAGATAATTTGGAAGCATCTGATTTTTGCTACTGAGGTTTCTCATTTCACTTGTCTTATAGGACTATACAGAGACCTTTGAACAGCAGTCTCAGTCTAGAATTCTGGATCTGTTCCAAAGACGCTATGCTCATCCACTTATAGTGAGAATGCCCTCAAAATTGTTCAAATTGCTTGCAATTTTCATACCTTTTTCTTATATTCCTAATCTTGTTGAAGCAATAGATAGCAGTTGGGCTGATGGTGCTTCAACAATTTGCTGGGAGTAATGCATTTGCCTACTACGCAGGCTCCATATTTGAATCTGCTGGTAAAAATCAACAGATAAATACATTAGTAATGAATGAATAATGAAAGCTTAGTTCAGGTGCCGCAAATTAGTGCTTGAAGCCCCATCGTGGGTCATCTTATTCTGTTATCTTGGCAGGCTTCTCAAGCAGCTTTGGTACCAGAAGCGTGGCTGTTGTCCAGGTACTGGGCTATGTAGAATTGCAGTGAAAGACGAATTTGCTCGCCTCATCGCATTTTCTAAGGAATCTTGACATGTTTCACAGATCCCAGCAACTGCTCTGAGTGTAATCTTGACTGATAAAGCCGGAAGACGACCACTTATGATGGTTAGTAAACTGATAAATTTGCTATACTCCCCTTAAGGAGATCACTTTTCAAGATACTGAGCCTGAACCCAACTTTTATTTGCAGATTTCTTCAGCTGGAATGTCCTTTTGTTGCATTCTTCTAGCATTGTCATTCTTCATGCAGGTTTCGTGAACAATTACTATGCCTACTCCTGTTTCTTGATGTTTTGAAGTGACCTTATTTTCTCCCACTATTTTTGCTGTTGCTGAAACAGGAACATAATCATTGGAAGGCGGTGACCCCAATTTTGGTGTATGTAGCCGTTATTGTAAGTCTCTATAAGAGTGCCTTTCTTCCTCATCTCTTTCATCCCGAACCGTTGCTCAATAGCTCGTTGAAGAAGTTTGCTGACAGACGACTATTTCATTTAGGTGTATTCCATAGCTTACTCACTGGGCATTGCAGGATTACCGTGGGTTATCATGTCCGAGGTACATGCCTTCAGTTTTTAAGTTTGTACTCTGCAGTCTCTATCTCAAGACCAATCTCGGTGAATATGTTCTCTGTAGATATTCCCTGTAAACATTAAAGGGTCGGCTGGAAGCCTGGTGACATTCATCAACTGGTCCTGTTCTTGGATTGTGGCCTACACTTTCAACTTCATGTTCGAATGGAGTGAACCCGGTACTCTCTCTCTCTCTCTCTCTCTCTCTCTCTATATTGTGTTTATGCTTAATCTGGACTGTGTTACTTTCAGGGACATTTTTGATATTCGCATGCATTGGCGGTCTCACAGTCTTATTCATCGTGAAGGTAGTGCCAGAGACCAAGGGGCGAGCATTAGAAGAACTGCAAGCATCACTTGCTAATTTTCTTCAGTGATTTGGCATGAGCCGAACACAGGCAGCACTGGCAGCAAGACTGACGGAAGGCTTTTTTGTTGCGAAGAATTAATAAAATGTGAACCGTGGAGGGAATAAAAAAGACAGAGAAGTTCCATTGTAGTACATGTCATTGATGTCGGTAAATTACACAGACCAAATTGTATATTGTAAATCTCAATTTTAATTCTATTTGAATAACTGCATACCAATGATACAGCAAAAAATTGGCAGACATCAGTACAAGTCGAATGAAAGTGGTAATTTTCGATTAACTAGATATTAGTAAATTGGCAGACATAAATTTTTTGTCGGTACCTTGCTTATACATTATTATATAAATAGTTACACCAGCCGCCTCATTTTTACCAATGTTTTGATAAGTTACCGTTATAAATATATATTTTTTTACTGACCATGGACAATCAGTCTGTAACTTCTTATATGGATCATCAAAATTGTGCTATAGAATTGCCCTTGAAATGTCATGTTGCTTTTACATGTCAATAGATTTTTACAATCAATCCTAATAGTACTCTTCTAGATGTTTATAGCTATAAGTACTAATATACTGTTTTACTTTGTTTCTTTTTCCTCCTTTTCTGAATTCTGAGATGAGAATCAAACTTGCAACCTAGCTATCACACTAAATAGCACGGATACGCGACACGACATGACACGCCGACACGTTATTTTTCAAAAATAAGACATGTTGAGATATGTTATTATTAAATAAATATTTTTATTTTTAATTAATCTGATTTAAATTCATAAATAAATAAATAAATGTAAAGAGTTCACAATGAATTTACACTAATAATATTAATAAATCTATTCATAGAAAATTTGAAAGATATATTCATAATTATTACGTATCCATATTTGAGAACATGTTTTTAACTTTAACAAAAATTATGAATAAAACTAATGACTAACAAAAAAAAAAATAGAATCAACTTTATTTAAATAAATCTATGACATTCTATAATCATCAAAATTTATTATCATTTAACATTCAATATTTTTATTTTTCTAAATCACTTTTTAACTCATTTATTTATTTTTATAACAAAAATAATTTGCCCCTCAAAATTATTCTCCCTTTTCAGCTCCCAAAAATTATTTCTCTCTCTTTTCTCTCTAAACTCTCATCCTAAAAAAATCATTTCCCTCTCCCATTTCTCTCTCCCCACACGCCACCCCAAAATCTTCCCCGCGATTTCTTCTCTACCCTTACCCTCCCCCTCCCTATACGACAGCACCTGCTCCCCACGCTACCCCAAAATCTCCCCATCGATTTCTTCCCTGCCTCTCTCTCTCTCCCCCTCCCCCAGCGACAGCAAGAGAGATGCCCAGTAACCAGTAGCCAAATGCGTAGTGGTTCAAAAGTAGTCTTAAATTGCTGTCACTCAGACGAAGGGATTGTTTTGACCGACAGTTATACACACACTGGGACAAAAGAAACAATGAATCTGCTATTCTTTACAAATCTTCCGAACATATAGCAGGTTGATTCAGTTCAATATACTAGAGAGACAAATCCATAAAGTCTATCGCTTTGGCTTTAAACTATTAGGCGCTCAAAAGTTTATTTATTTGACTACGAAACTTTCGGATGTGAAGTCTCGATCATAATATCACACACCCAATAGTCCATTCCTTTGATTCCTTTATATCAATCGAAGAGTCATTCTTGTCTCCTTCAATTCTGTCAATTCTTATTCATGTAAAGATAGAGAGACATGGTGAGAGAGAGTCTAGAAGAGGATGGGCTCTCAACAGGCTCTCTGCTTCTCAAAGAAGTCTCAAATTGTGGCAGTCACGGCAACTCTATATCTTTCAGTGATTCTTCTGTTACAGTTCTTCTCGGATTTAGCTCGCTGGTCGCTGTTTGCGGGTCTTTTGTGACAGGATGCGCTGTGAGTGTGCTGCACCAACCATGCAATGCATTCCAATAGCTATTTATGAGCCATCACTTGTCTTTATGAAGTCTTTGTTTTGTCTGTTACGTTTCATCTGTTCAACGTCACAAAGATGCTTTCTGTTGGACTACAGTAAAAAAGGTTCTTTCCAATTCATGAATATCTCTTGGCAAGAAGATAAATACAACTTGTTTAGCTTGTTCTTCATCATATGGCCTATAGCCAGAAAAAGAAAACCATTCACAGTTATATTAATTTGGAATTTGGTGCTCTTGCAATAACCTTTTCGCGTGGATTGGGACTATTACAACTATTGGGGAAGTATCAGGAAAAAAGGGAACAAGGAAAAGAAAGCATGAAATTAGGAGCCGGTGTTTGGGCTGCCTTTCCATTTGACTCCACAACCTTTCTGACCATATTGTGCTACCTCAATTTAGGCTGTATTTCCTTGCAAGGTTACTCGCAGTCACAAAGGCACCTTGACAATGGCAAGCAATTACTGTGCAGGTGGGTTATTCATCACCAGCTATGTCAGGTATAATGGAAGATCTGGGACTTTCGGTAGCAGCAGTAAGTCTACTTTCCTCCTCATGAATGAAGAATCTGTTGGGTTGGACGTATGTAGCTTATTGCCGAAATGGGATCAGGATGGCATGATTGCTGCAAAGTTTTACTTGATTTAACTATCATCTATATTCTAATCTTCTAATTGTTATCCTAATTTTTTTTGCATTTTGTTCCTGAACATACCTTATAATGTTGATCCTGTATCTTAATCGATAAGCCTTAAAAGCATATTTTGTACTAAGGACCGTTGAGGGAAAAGTGCAGTCAGTGTCAATTCAGGTTTCTGTGCAAACCTTTTCCCTATCTTTCTTATGCTGCAGTATTCACTTTTCGGTTCGATGCTGACAATTGGAGGACTAGTCGCAGCTTTAATAAATGGAACCATGACAGATGTGCTTGGTCGAAAGCGCGTAAGTATTCCATGAGCTATTAACTTCCTAAAATATCACAATTGCACTGGAGCAAGAAAATTGCTATTGTTGTATCTTGTGATGCAGACAATGTGGCTTTCTCAAGTAGTTTGCACAGCTGGATGGCTTTCTATAGCACTCACCAAGGTTCCTTCCCTTTATCTTGCCTCTCCAAATCCTCCTCATAGATGTCCAAACACGTGTATTGTATTTCACTTATAGCAAAGGGAATGGGAAATGCCTTAAAGAGAATTTACTGGTAACTTCCCTGGTTCTGTATGGTCAGGGAAGATAATGATTTCCACGTCTGTTGTTCGGTTACATGATTGTGTTCTCGTATGTTATAGAAGTACGTCTATTTGGTCAGTGATAAGAAAAATTTGAAGTTTCTTGACGGCCCTTTCGCAGGTGCCATTTTTTTTAAAAAAATATTTGTATAAATACTCCAAATAAAAATAGTGCAGATCAAGGCCAACGCCCAGTCTGAGTCACCAAGGATAAAGCTCTGTGCTTATCCAATACAACTTGAGTTTCTAATTCAGAAGGAATACATTTGAAGGTAAAGGTACCGTAGGATGCCATCAATCCCATCTTTGCTAGCATGTCCGCACAACGATTTGCTTCCCTGAATGCATCCTTAATTCTCACCAGCTGCACATTCAGCTAAAACTTGCCCGCATTCATTCAAAATTGTCTTCAAGTCAGGGATGTCAATACTAGTATTTTGTGAAGCATGTTTCGCTTTGCTGGCATCAGATTCAATCTCTAGACATGTCACATCTATTCCTAAACAAGTACAGCCCTTCACTGATTTCCCTTCATCATCCCTTGTTATGCCACCAATTTCAGCAACTCCTGTAAACTCCACTGCTCCGTCAGAATTCAATTTGAACCAGTCAGCTTGTGGAATTTCCCATTTCGATCCTGGTCTGGACTTCTTTCACGGAACTGAGAAGGAGATGAAGAATCATATGCTTCCGGAAGAAATCATAGAATTTGTTGGGAATCCGAGAAGACCCATTCTTTCTTTTTACTCAAACAGATGGTCAGAACTTCAGTTGAATTCAAATTCTCCTGAAAGGTCCGTTAGAGATCAGATGTTGTTGAAGGAAAAACAAGTTGTTTCTTTTGTCCCTTCTAGGCAATTGGAAAAGACAGAAATTGTTAACATATTCAAGATAATTATGTATTCACAAAATACTGTCTCAATTTATCTTATTTCATCAAATCCTGGATGTGATATGGTTCTGAAAGATGAACTGAATATGGACAGTTCCCATAAGATTTTATTCTTGAACAAAAATATGAATTTTTGATTTGTTTCATTTGTTTTATGACTGGAACAAGAGGGGATACACATTACACCACCATTTTGAATCACAAGAACTTTCAAGAAATGAAAGATTTATTCACTCTTATCAATATTGGATCTAGTGTATCATGAGGGATTTGCCTTTTCTGCGGCAGATGTGCCCTGCTTTATCTAAACAAAAGAGGCCAAGTGAGTTAGTTTAGAATTATGATTGAAAGCAACAGCATTCCTATATATCCAAAGACTTCAGAATACAATTAAGAAAACAGTACTCTAAGAGATACTAGGCCTATTGTACCAAAATTTAGTTCTTATATCTGTAATCCAATCTCTTAAGGACTTATTGTAGTTCCCAACCACAGAAAGAGGTCATTTCCATTTCATCCCATAATTTTTGAGCGAAAGGACAATCTCTTAGCAAATAAAATATTCTCTCCACCTTGAATAACACATAAGGGACACACATCTTGCACATTCCTGCCTTTGTGTGCAAGCAGATGCCTTGTGGCAATACTGTTATGAAGAGCCAACCAAATAAAAAATTTGATGCTTTGGGTTACATCAGATTTCAGCGCCCAATTACAGTTCTCTCATTGCCGTCTCTTAGGTCTAAATTCCTTGCAATCTGGTAGGCAGAATGCAGGCAGCACTCGCCAGGGTCGGAGAAGTTCCATCAGAATTTGACCAGCTGCGACATATTTCACCATCACTTAATTGTACACTACATGTTGCCTTGCAGAATGTTTGGTGGCTGGATGCTGGAAGAGCATTAATAGGATTTGGCGTTGGGGTCACAAGCTATGTGGTAATACGCACTTTGGACTTCCTGGTACACTTATGTGAATCTAGATGATCATAACCTCTCTTTTGCCAATCAGGTACCTGTATACATCGCAGAAATAACACCTAAAAATGTTCGGGGAGCATTTGCTTCACTCAGTCACGTAAGAATAAACTTGGACCATTATTTGCTTGCTTTATACTGCCAATACATTACCTTTTAGCCTATTTTTCTTGAGATGCAGTGCATGAACGCCTGTGGCTTTTCATTGACATACTTTGTTGGAACTATTGTTTCCTGGCGCACCTTGGCTCTGATCGGTAGTGTCTGAGATTCTCTATTAACAATTATTCCTGATAAAAAATTGAGAAAATAAAAGAAAAAGGTCGCCTTTTGTATTTTGTTTTTCAGGTGGAATTCCTTGTGTGATACAAATTTTCAGTTTATGCTTCATACCAGAGTCTCCTAGGTGGTTGGTGAGTTCCTTCAGGGTTTTGCACTAGTTTTGTACAAGTGGCAATCTGATACGTGAGGAAATCAAATTTATAGTTATACCGCAAAGCTTTCAAGAGCTACATATTATGTGAATGAATTTACAGGTAAAAGTGGGTCGAAAACCAGAGTTTGAAGCTGCCTTACAGAGACTCAGAGGCAAAAGTGCTGATATTTCCCAGGAAGCAGCTGACATCATGGTAAATTCTCAATCCCTTCACAGTCCTCTAGGGAAAAGCTGATATTTCCCCTCAGGGACTGATGAGTTCTGGGGCCTCACATTCTCAACTTCTATGAATCTCACAGGTCTACACAGAAGCCTTTGAAAGGCAATCTCACTCAAGATTTCTAGATGTGTTTCAAAGAAGATATGCTCGTTCACTCACAGTGAGCTCTCCTTCAACTACATATAAACATTTATTTGCACATCTATATGCAATACTGTCTAGTGAGGACTTACATTTTCCAATCATTTCCAAGCTTAGATTGGACTTGGACTGATGATGCTTCAACAGTTTGGTGGAGCCAGTGCTTTCTCGTACTATGCAAGCTCCATTTTTGAATCAGCTGGTAAAGGCTTCTCTACTACTTCAGGAAGTGTGAAGAGATAATCACAACAAACTTTTGTCCATGACAGATTTTTCAAGTAGCATTGGCACCAGAAGCGTGGCTATTGTCTTGGTCAGCTGTTTTTCTGTCTTTGCGAGAATTTCCTAGATACTCAACTATGAACCTGAAATATGAATTCCCCACGTTGCTTTTCCAAATAGTTTGACATGTTTTGTAGATTCCAGCAAATGCAATTACTGTAATCTTGACTGATAAAGCTGGACGATGGCCACTTTTGATGGTCAGGAAAAGAAACTCAACTCTTTTTTTGGGTTTGAAAAGGAATCAATCACCGCAAAGTTGAAATTGAGCTTGATCTTGATTTGCAGGTTTCTACCGCTGGAATGTGCTTGAGCTGTTTAATACTAGGATTGTCATTTTACATGCAGGTAAATCTGCTACTACTACCCTTGGGGTTCTTGATGACTTCGACTCGCTTTTTGTTCTTTCATTTTGTTATCCCTTCTCTACAGGATCTGCACAATTGCAAGGATGTCACTCCAATTTTGGTTTTCCTGGCTCTATTGGTAAATCACCACACCGGAGCTTATTGAATCCTAGTCTATAACTGTGTAGTGAGTTTCGCTGAAGTTGCTGATTGACCAATAATGCAACCAGGCATATTTTGTATTTCTCTCAGTCGGCATGTCGGGACTGCCATGGGTTCTAATGTCCCAGGTGTGATTTCTAAATTTTTTAATTGAATTTTATGATGATTAATACTAAAAGCAATAGACTATTGATTGCTTTTTATTCCACATTATGAAGATATTTCCAGTAAATGTAAGAGGGAGAGCAGGAAGCATTGTGACGTTCGCCCACTGGTCCTCTTCCTGGATCACGAGCTACACTTTCAACGTCATGTTTGAATGGAGCGCGGCCGGTCTGCTCTCTGTCTCTGTTGACTTCGTTTATGTAGTATGATACTGAGAATTTGGAGCATAAGCGCATGTGACTGCACCTTGATAAATTAGATGCATTATCTGATTTTCATTTTGCATCTGCACTTTGCTTCCGGCAGGAACATTTTTCATATTGACAGGCATTTGCGGTTTAGCGATCCTGTTTACTGCGAAGTTAGTGCCAGAGACCAAAGGGCAAACACTGGAAGAAGTGCAAGCATCGCTTGTTCATATCTCTGCGGTGAGTTAAAGTAATGCGATCTCCTGTAAGTCTTAACAACATTGCAATTGCGCCTATTGGGATGTCAAAAGACTTCTGTAGTATCGATATTTTGTTCCTGATTGCAAACTGTTAATGCCAACAAGTAAAGGAAGAGCAAGAGCATTGTGATCTCCTTTTCCTTTTGCTGAGTGATTGATTTTACCGAGCTACTACTAGTCAAGCTTTTATTTCTATTTAACTGTCGGATGGTGTCCGGGCCAGGTTTCGCCGACCTGGACAAATCCACCTTCTCGGGCGAATCTAATCACATACTCGGCCACGTCCCCTTATGCATTCTGGATATTACACATGAAGTATGTAAAATATGAGTTTTGACCCAGTCAAAAAGAAAAGAAAAATGTAGAAGCAGTAGAGAGAGAGAGAGAAGTCGAGAGTTTTCGGGAGAGGGAAAAGAGAAGAGAGAGAGAGAGAGAGAGAGAGAGAGGAAGAAAAGACAGAAAGTAAAAAAAAGGAAAAAGAAAAGAAAAATGAGGAGATAAAAGGGAAAGCGAGAAGGAAAGAAGGGGAGAGAGAGGGACCGCAGGGGGCTCGAACAGAGAGAAGAAAAGAGAGAAGAAGAAGAAGAAGAAGAAGAAGAAGGGGCTTCGCGCGTTCTCACCATGGGAGCCTCGCCAAGTCGAGTTAACTACGTAACGCAACGTTCAGTAAGCACTCGTGCTCTCCCTTCGTTCAATCTGAAGTAATTTCGGACCTAGAGCTTGAAATTCGGAATTTTGGGAAAATCGAGCGGCGAAGCCCGATTTTTGAGTCGTTGAGCTGCGTATTTTTGTAGAAATGATAGTTTGGGATGTTATGGAGCTGTGGGATTTTACGGATCGTGATTTGAGCTTGCGGTTTGTCCAGAACAAAATTTTGAAGTTGGAGGCGCGTTCTGGTACTGTAGCGAACAGCAGCTTCGGGTCTTTTTTTTGTTGTTTTCGGTACTGTTTTGGGGCGGCTGAGTTGGGGTTGTTGTTGTACGTTAAGAGAGCTTTCTAAAGACTATAAGATGGCTTGAAACGGATTTTTGTGGAGATAGTTATGGCGTGTCAAAGTTGGCGCATGGGTTGCGTGTAGCGGAAAACAAGGGGATTATGCTAAATGTGAGCTTTCGTTGCGCATAGGTGTCGTTTTATCGACAAATAGGCCTAGTATAGGCGAGTCGTTATAAGAATTTCCCCTTTTACTCGGCCTTTTGATATTGTTTTTCCGTTAATTGTTAGGGATCCGAGTGCGTTGGTTCGAGTGAGCATCGTAGTTGATTTTCGACTTTCCCAGGTGAGTGGTGCTATCTCTTCTAAGAATTTATAAGCTCATGTTTTTAAAATGATAAATGATTGATATTTTATGAGTTATGAATAAGCATATTTGTTGCATAAAATTTAGATCGGGCATTTACTGCGTTTTGGTATTTAAGAATAGAGTGAGAATTTTTAGTGGAAATATATGTTCTATTTGTTGAACGAAGTTGAGAAATATTACATATTTTGAGTTTGTGAAACCTCTTTACGAAGATCTCGGCTTTAAGATGGGTTGTGGAAGGCTATGTGAACATCGATTTGTGACGAGCTTTTTGAAATGTATTTGATTTGGGATGAGCTTTTTGAAATGTATTTGATTGAAATTGATTTATAAGACGAGCCTTGAAAATTATTTGAGAATATTTTATGAAAGGTATTTTTGGCGGATGAGTTGAGTTGCAAAACCTTTTGAGAATATATGAAATGATTTATGGATTTGGTTTGAGAATTATGGATGGTGTTATTTGGATTGATGTGAATGCTCAATATCGCTGTAACCCCGCCGAGGGCTTGTGGGTATGCGTATACTATTCTAGGATATCCTTGGGCCGAGCCACCGGCTAATAATAGGTGGAGACCTTGCCAAGGGGGAATCTTGGTCGCCTCGTCACCAGGCGTAGTATCGTGACCATGGTTTGATATTGAGCAATGGATTGGTCAATGGAGTAGACCATCGACATGTGATATGAGTTGGGTCGATAGAATGGACCATCGACGTGTGATTTGAGATTAGTCGATGGAATGGACCATCGACGTGTGATTTGAGATTAGTCCTTCCATCGACGTGTGATTTGAGATTAGTCGTTGGAATGGACCATCGACGTGTAATTTCATTTGATTATCAATGTGTGGTTTGATGAGATTGATCAATGGAATAGACCATTGATGCATGTTTTATGAGATTGACCAATGGGTTAGACCATTGGGATTTGCCTATCATCATCTTGAATATTTTTGCTTTGAACATATTGTGTTAAAGTAAGAAAAGTTATATTTTGGCCTTGAAGGTTTGTTAAATTTCTGGATTTGGTGTGATATGAGATTAACCAATGGAATGAACCATTGGCGTTGTAAATTAATGAGATTGATCAGTGGATTAGACCATTGATGTTTATTTCGATGTTATTATGAAATGATTATTTTTGTTATAAATATAGCTATATTGAAGCGTGTGTAACTTATTCTTTTTACTGTATGTTTGTTATATCCTATAATTGAGTTAAAAGAGTTGTGGTTTGGTTTTGTAAATATGCATAATGGGTGCTCGATCCGCTTAGAAGAGATGCACTACTCACTGAGCCGTGGTTGCTCATCCCTTTATTTTCCAATCTTTTTCAGGTTTCTCAACTAACAATGAGTAGGTACGAGAGCGAAATGGATGTGGGGACTTTTAAGAGTTGGATTTTTGGAGCTCTGAGGCTGCGTCCTTTGAGTGGAAGGACGGCCGTGTCATCCCCCATTCTTGATGGTTTTGGGGTGTGACAAAGTATGCTCCCAAAGTTAACCTCGTGAGAAATCTTCCTTTGGAGTTCTGCAGACCAAAGTTGCATAAAGTCGCTGGAAAACCCCAGTCCGTAGACTCCGTACCATGGTTCGAGGACGAATGACACCCATGCATAAAAGGATGAAGCCCTAAAACAATTCAACTTAATAGTACAATGGTTTTTTAATATAAATCTTATTGCAAATTTATAATCGATATCATGAATAACTAAAAGGCAAAATGCACTACCAAAAACAATTTCAAAGTTCCTGCCATTGTTATAAAAAAATTTAACAATCCTCATCTTCGCAAACAATCCCCGCATAGGTTTAACTCCGCGCTTGGCAAAGAGGTAAAGAAAAAGTCGAGAAAGAGAGGAGAGTTAGAGATAGGATTATTGTGTTTGTGTTATATGTAATTTTTTTTTTTTTTCTGGTGTGTTATATGTAATTGGCGGGGTCAAGAATTACACCGAAGTCAACTGCCTTCAACACATTCAATTTGGACTCCTTGAGGCGGTACAAAATAATCATCGATGTCTTTCCTTGTTTAAGTCGGCCAAGGTCTAGAGGGTTATTATATCTCCTCGGCTCATGCATTGGTTCGATGGTCGCGATTGAACTTAGGAGGTCTTGAAGTGCGGTTTTCAACCAAGCGCTTGGTGTAGATTTTTCTCTGTGAAATTACATCTATAATTTTATTGTTGAAGTTGATTAAATTCTTATAGTAAGAAATTATATATAATTCATTTGTGGGATTGAGAGATTATTTTGTAAAGAATTTGTGGGGCTAAACGTTGCATGAGTTATTAGGTGTAATTAGCATTTGAAAAATATTAAGAATGTTTGAGTGATTTGAGTACGGTTATGATTTTTATTATATCACTTATCTATAGTGAAATTAATTGCTGCTCTCCATCTGAACGTAAATCAATATGATTAAACCACAAAGATCCGTTGTTTGATTTATTTTATTATCTTATCTATTTTATTATTTGATTGTCCACTTTCATAATAAGAGTAAAAATGATTCGTTTAGATGGAATTTGAATTTTCAAGATCTCACTTGAATTGAAAAGAAGAGCCACCTCTGTATAAATATGGGGCATAAGCTAAAGAAAGGAGGCCGCCATGCTCATTGACGCTGTCTAGTTTTGAATCCCCGCTGCCTGATTTTGGAGTTGCCAATGTTGGCACGTCCTCCAGGTGCTTGCCGCTAGCCACCGTCCAAGCTCAAGCCGTCGCCATCGATTAGCTCATGCGAATGATGAAGGAAAAGTTGCGTTCGACAAAGAAGAAAGTGAACTAGGGCGTTGGCCGGACGAATAAAGAGGAGGAAGAAGATGAACATAGAAATTAAAGAAAGAAAAAGATAAAAACCTGTTCGGGATGAGAATGCCCTTGAAAAAATAGCATGTGGAATGTATGTGCTCGCTTAAGCCCTTATTTAAGACTAAATTAGTCACTTTACACCCTTATTTGAGATAATATCTACTCTGAACTTTTTTTTTTTTTTTTTGATGAAATAGCTCTAATTGAACTAGGTTTCCAAGAGCCTTTTGTAAGATTGACTTTTTTGTGCCTGATTGCAGCAAAAATATACAATATCAAAAGGGGGAAAGAAAAGAGAGATTTCCTTCAATTTGTTTAACCTTTTACAGTGATTGATTTTACCATGCTCAAGTCAACTTTGTTGGATACTAGCATATTGGTATTATGATTGATGTACAAAATATTAAGGCTCTGAAACTTAGTTGAGTTCGCCCATTACTTGTTTCTAATTAAGCATGTTATAAATAAATTATACTTCCATTTCATCAATTCCAAATCACGACATATGAGTGGGAAATAAAGTTTCAATGGAATGCATTTGAGTTTCAATCGTGCAATTAAATCCAAATTTGAATGTGGATATTGAATGATTAGGTCCCCCTGCACCACCATGTCGGGTCTATTTGATTTATGTAGCGGTAGGACCCTGATGGACGTGACATTTAGGGGGGGAAAACATCGTTTTTCATGATACTTTGATTTACTTAAGCTTTTGTGATAGGGACGGATCCATGCTATATGTGATGTGGAGGCACATCCCCAACTCACTGTTGGGCGGCGTACTACTGTTCCTTAAGTTCTGCTATATTTTTCAAATTTGCTCCTTCAAGAGTTTCCAAAAGAAAGCTGCAAGAGAAGCTATTGCCCCTCCATTTCCTTAATTTTTGCCCTTAAATAGGAACCCTTTATAGGCAAATTGTGCAGTTATCAAGAAATAATTAGTTCATTGACCAATTCTGTTATCATACATACATAACCCATTATTCTAAATACCATAAGTTTGACAATATTAACTTAGATTCTGCTTATTTCACAGGAAATAAATTATTTGAAAAAACGTTTTGGTTTTTTTAGAGATGACCGCTTGTATAGCATTAAGTAATTAGTTTGTGAAAAATGTTTTCATCATTGATAATTAGTGGACAATGAAAATATTTTTTTGAAAATCATATTTATAAAAATAATTTTCAAATAATTCATTTTCAATGAAATAAATAAAGATTAGCTCCATTTGTTTTGCGGAAAAATATGATATTTTCAGAAAATATTTTTAAAAAATCATTTTTCATGAAAATAATAATATTTTTCGATATTTGGTTGAAATTTGAAGATAAATTAGAAAATATTTTCCTCCTTTTGATAAGAAATATCCTTTTCTATCCACACCCATTTTCCGTAAATTTTTATTTAATTATTTTAAAATTATTTTTTTAATTTTAATTTCCTTCTTTTCTTTTCTTCTTTATCTTTTTATCTTCTTCGTTGGCCTTAGCCATAAAACTCAGGAAAAGGTGATGGGACGGGAGTGGGTCTCTGTTTTCTTTCGGCCTGAGAGAGAGAGGGGAAGTGGGGGTTAGATCGGGTATTGACTTTTGTAACGGTAGGACCATGTTGGAGGTGACATTTAGGGGGAAAAAAATGCTTTTTCTTGGTACTTTGATTTGCTTAAGCTTTTGTGATAGGGACGGATTTATGCTATATGTGATGTGGAGGCACGTCCCCTACTCACTGTTTGATGGCCTACTACCGTACCTTAAGTTTTGCTATATTTTTCAAATTTGCCCCTTCGAGAGTTTCCGAAAGAAAGCTGCAAGAGAAGCTATTGTCCCTGCATTTCCTTAATTTTTGCCCCTTAATTAGGAGCTGTTTATAGACAAATTGTGCAGTTTTCAATAAATAATTAGTTCACAGACAAATTCTATTATCATACTTACATAATCCATTATTCTAAATACCATAAATTCGACGACATTAACTTATATTTTACTTATTTCGTAGGAAATAAATGATTCGAAAAAACGTTTTGATTTTTTCAGAGATAATCTACTTCTTCCAAATTTAACCCTCACATATTAGGAAAGTCAATAACACGTTAGGGTTAAAAAGGTGAACTTCCCAACGGTTATCTCCACACCATTGTTGGTTGCAATAATCAAACCAAAAATTGATTGGTTTCACTTTTAATGTACATACATTATGTGTATTGCACAATATGCAATAATCCATCTTAAATACTCTTTCATACCTTCACAACCATTGGTACTTTTCAAAGGAATTCTTCCAATCTACCTATTGGACAGAATCAATTAAGGTGATCTCGAGTCATGAGATGATTGTGATGAATGTTCGTCAATTCTTTTTGGCCATACAATTAGAATCTTTAGTTTCCATAAGTAGAAACTTCCAAGTTTGCTCATCTTTCAAAAGATCTTCATATCAGAGTAGATTCTAATAAGAATAATTAATCATATAGATGCTATATCCAGTCATAAGGTTATCTAAAAACCATATGAATCGAATCCTAGAAGATAATCTGGCATTTGGATAAGTCTTCATTCTTCATCTTGGAAACTATCGGTGAGAGCAAACTTTGAATCTTAAGTCTGGCGATTTTTAGACTTTGACGGTAAAGTCTAGAGTTCTTCAGAACATAACACTTGAGTTTGGAAGTCTTAAGATTATACTTTGAAAACGTTTTGTCAACTTCAAAACAATAAAAAAGTTTTCTCCAACAGAGTTGAGACAATTCATTTGCTTATTAACATAGAGTTGGCTTCTGTTGCAGTTCAAGATATGCCGTGGCTTTTCGTTGATTTACTTTCTTGGAATCATTGTCTCCTGGCACATCTTGGCTTTGATCAGTAGTGGCTCAGTTCCCTCTTTTTATGTTATGTGGTGAATGAGTTGGAAAATATCAAAAAGTCATTCTTGGTGATTTCATCTTCAGGTTGCATTCCCTGTGTCATACAAATTTTGGGTATGTTCTTTGTTCTAGAGTCCCCTAGATGGCTGGTAAGTTGTTAGTGGAGTAGAGGCATAGACATTAACATTTCAGTGGCAATCTACTTTGACACACAATCCAAGAGGTGCAGATTGCCATTCTAAGTATATACTAGTTGTGTAGAATCATAGAACTAGATGACGAAGCCAAGATTATGAACTTTTCATTGTAAGAATAGCAGAAAGTCATTTACAGGTAAAAGTCCACCGGGAGGAGTTTGAAGTCACATTATAGAGACTCAGAGGCAAAAGCGTCAATATTACTCAGGAAGCAGCCGATATTAGAGTAATATCTCAATCTCACTTGTCTTTCATATAATTTGGAAGCATCTAATTTTTGCTACTGAGGTTTCTCGTTTCACTTGTCTTATAGGACTATACAAAGACCTTTGAACAGCAGACTTGTCTAGAATTCTGGATCTGTTCCAAAGACGCTATGCTCGTCCACTTATAGTGAGAATGCCCTCAAAATTGTTCAAATTGCTTGCAATTTTCGTACCCTTTTCTTATATTCCTAATCTTGTCGAAGCATTAGATAGCAGTTGGGCTGATGGTGCTTCAACAATTTGCTGGGAGTAATGCATTTGCCTACTATGCAGGCTCCATATTTGAATCCGCTGGTAAAAATCACAGATAAATACATTAGTAATGAATGAATAACGAAAGCTTAGTTCAGGTGCCACAAGTTAGCGCTTGAAGCCCCATTGTGGGTCATCTTAATCTGTTATCTTGGCAGGCTTCTCAAGCAGCTTTGGTACCAGAAGCATAGCTGTTGTCCAGGTACTGGGCGATGTAGAATTGCAGTGAAAGACGAATTTGCTTGCCTCATCGCATTTCCTAAAGATTCTCGACATGTTTCACAGATCCCAGCGACTGCTCTGAGGGTAATCTTGACCGATAAAGCTGGAAGACGACCACTTCTGATGGTTAGGAAACTGATAAATTTGCTATACTCCCCTTAAGGAGACCACTTTTCAAGATACTGAGCCTGAACCCAACTTTTATTTGCAGATTTCTTCAGCTGGAATGTCCTTTTGTTGCCTTCTTCTAGTATTGTCATTCTTCATGCAGGTTTCGTGAACAATTACTACGCCTACTCCTGTTTCTTGATGTTTGAAGTGACCTTATTTTCTCCCACTATTTTTCCTGTTGCTGAAACAGGAACATAATCATTGGAAGGCCATGATAACTCTATAAAACTAAAGTTATTTTATCTATTTTAGGTAACAATTAATGAACTATCTATGAGAAAATATTTGGATTTCCTTCCGATTATTTTAATTTTCCTTGTTTATACAAAATAATGAGATATGGAGAAGATAAAGAAAAAAATGGTAAATATCAGGAATTCAAATAAGAAAGGCAAGTGGAAGATAGATATCAAATCAGAATCATTTGATTTACTTCCTGATTTTATACGTAATTGCTTGGAGCTTGGATATATTCTTAAAAAGAGGAGAATATTGAAAAAAGGAAGAAAAGTTAAGTTTTTGTTAGATCGTTTTTTCACTCTTCTGAGAGTTTTTCAAGTATTTTGAAGAGAAGACTAAATTGGTGATAGAATTTCTTATTTTTTGATTTAAGATGCTGGGTTTGATTTATATTTTTATTTCTTATTCTACCATGTTCTAATTTTCTTTAGTTAGGGCTACGATGTAGCTTAACCATAATGATGTGAATTTTATGATTTTTATGTTTTACAATTGATTTTATTCATGTGAGTTATATATTATTATGCATAATGATTTTGAGTGACTGGCCACCACTTGGATGATCTGATGTGCATGTTTGAGACTGAGAAGTGATAATATGTAATTGCTCATTATAATATATAACTATGAATTAAACGTGGATAGAAATATATCACGTTATTTATGTAGCTTTCGGTGAGAAGGTGATTTAAAAGACTCATTGTAAACCGGATATACTAATAATTTTTAATGCACTCATGTTTATTTTAATTCACATAGGGATATAGTGTATTAATAAGCTAAGTATGTTTGCTATACCTGGAAATAGGATAGTAAATATGTTAGGAAATTCTGCTATCACATGTTTGATATTATTCTTGTATTCACAACAATCTGAAATTCATATCTAATGGTTATGGTGAAATCGGATGTTCTAACATATTTATCTGATCGATTTACTGCATTTAGTCTACAAATTTCGTTTTTAATTTATTCTCAATTATATTTTAATCTGTTAGATAAATTTTAGAATTAGTTTATTTTAGTATTTAATTGGTTTATTAATCATCGATCTCCATGGAACGATACTTTTTCTCATTATTATATTACTTGTTCGATAGGAGCACTTGCGTTTAGAATTTTACGAACAGGTCGTGACCCCAATTTTGGTGTATGTAGCAATTATTGTAAGTCTTTATAAGAGTGCCTTTCTTCCTCATCTCTTTCATCTTGAACCGTTGCTCAATAACTCGTTGAAGAAGTTTGCTGACAGACGACTATTTTTTTTAGGTGTATTCCATATCTCAGTCACTGGGCATTGCAGGATTACTGTGGGTTATCATGTTCAAGGTACATGCCTTCAGTTTTTAAGTTTGCACTCTGCAGTCTCTATCTCAAGACCAATCTCAGTGAACATGTTCTCTGTAGATATTCCCTGTAAACATTAAAGGGTCGGCCGGAAGCCTGGTGACATTCATCAACTGGTCCTGTTCTTGGATTGTGACCTACACTTTCAACTTCATGTTCGAATGGAGTGCACCGGGTACTCTCTCTCTCTCTCTCTCTCTCTCTCTCTCTCTCTCTCTATGTATTGTGTTTATGCCTAATCTGGACTGTGTTACTTTCAGGGACATTTTTGATATTCACATGCATTTGAGGTCTCACAGTCTTATTCATCACGAAGGTAGTGCCAGAGACCAAGGGGCGAGCATTAGAAGAACTGCAAGCATCACTTGCTAATTTTCTTAAATGATTTGGTATGAGCCAAACACAGGCAGCACTGACAGCAAGACTGACAGAAGGCTTTTTGTTGCAAAGAATTAATAAAATGTGAAACGGGGAGGAAATAAAAAAGAGAGAGAGGTGTTCCATTGTAGTACATGTCACTAATGTCGCCAAATTACACAGACCAAATTGTATATTGTAAGTCTCAATTTTAATTCTATTTGAATAACTGCATACCAATAATAAAGCAAAAAATTGGCAGACATTAGTACAAGTTGAATGAAAGTGGTAATTTCGATTAACTAGATATTAGTAAATTTATTTTTTGTCAGTACCTTATTGATATATTATTAGGTAAACAGTTACACCAGCCGCCTAATCTTTACCACTGCTTTTATAAGTTACCGTTATAAATATATATATTTTTACCGACCATGGACAATCAGTCTGTAACTTCTTATACGGATCATCAAAATTGTGCTATAGAATTGCCCCTGAAATGTCATGTTGCTTTTACACGTGAATAGATTCTTACAATCAATCCAAGTAGTAGTTCTCTTGTAGATGTTTATAGCTGTAAGTACTGATGTACTCGTTTTGCTTTGTTCTTTTTCCCCCTTTTCCCGAATTCTGAGATGAGAATCGAGCCTGCAACCTGGCTCTCACACATCAAGAGAGATGCCCAGTAACCAGTAACCAGTAGCCAAAGGCGTAGTGGTTCAAAAGTAGTCTTAAATTGCTGTCACTCAGACGAAGGGATTGTTTTGACCGATGATTGTCCTATCTTTTTATGAACAGTTATACACACACTAGGACAAAAGAAACAATGAATCTGCTATTCTTTACAAATCTTCCGAAAATGTAGCAGGTTGATTCAGTTCAATATCCTAGAGAGACAAATCCATAAACATATTGCGACTAGTATTTGGAAATAATTCAAAGTAATCATTATGTTTTTCAGCAAAGAACAAACTTATAAATGGAACATTCAATAACCACGAGGCCATAAGCCAGAAAATTCTTGATGCAATGTCTCCGTCATATTATTACACGCCCAGAAGTCTATTTCTTTAGCTTTAAGTCATACTATTACACGCTCAAAAGTCTATTTATTTGACTACAAAACTTTCTGATGCAAAGTCTCTATCATAATTTCACACACCGAATAGTCCATTTCTTTGATTCCTTTACATCCATCGAAGATTCATTATTGTCTCCTTCAATTCTGGCAATTCTTATTCATGAAAAATTAGAGAGACACGGTGAGAGAGAGTATAGAAAAGGGTGGGCTCTCAAAAGTCTCTCTGCTTCTCAAAGAAGTCTCAAATTGTGGCAGTCACGGTGACTCTATATCTTCCAGTGATTCTTCTGTTACGGTTATTCTCGGATTTAGCACACTGGTCACTGTTTGCGGGCCTTTTGTGACAGCATGCGCTGTGAGTGTGCTGCGCCGACCATGCAATGCATTCCAATAGCAATTTATGAGCCATCACTTGTCTTTATGAAGTCTTTGTTTTCTCCGTTATGTTCCATCTGTGCAACGTCACAAAGATGCTTTCTGTTGGACTACAGTAAAAGTACAGGTCATATTAATAGGTTATTTCCAGTTCATGAATATCTCTTTGCAAGAAGATAAATACAACTTGTTTAGCTTGTTCTTCATCATATGGCCTATCCCCGGAAAAAGAAAACCATTCACAGTTATATTAATTGGGAACTTGGTGTCTTGCAATAACCTGTTCGTGTGGGATTGGGACTATTACAACTGCTGGGGAAGTTTTAGGAAAAAAGGGAACAAGGAAAAGAAAGCATGAAATTAGGAGCCGTTGTTTGGGCTGCCTTTCCATTTGACTCCACAATCTTTCTAACGATGAGGCCATAAGCCAGAAAATTCCTGATGCAATGTCTCCGTCATACTATTACACGCCCAGAAATTTCTTTGGCTTTAAGTAATACTATTACACGCTCAAAAGTCTATTTATTTGACTACAAAACTTTCCGATGTGAGGTCTCTATCATAATATCACACACCCAATAGTCCATTTCTTTGATTCCTTTACATCCATCGAAGATTCATTCTTGTCCCCTTCAATTCTGGCAATTCTTATTCATGAAAAATTAGAGACATGGTGAGAGAGAGTCTAGAAGAGGATGGGCTCTCAACAGGCTCTCTGCTTCTCAAAGAAGTCTCAAATTGTGGCAGTCACGGTGACTCTATATCTTCCAGTGATTCTTCTGTTACAATTCTTCTCGGATTTAGCACACTGGTTGCTGTTTGTGGGCCTTTTGTGACAGGGTGCGCTGTGAGTGTGCTGCACTGACCATGCAATGCTTTCCAATAGCAATTTATGAGCCATCACTTGTCTTTATGAAGTCTTTGTTTTCTCTGTTATGTTTCATCTGTGCAACTCACAAAGATGCTTTCTGTTGGACTACAGTAAAAGTACAGGTCATATTAATAGGTTATTTCCAGTTTATGAATATATCTTGGCAAGAAGATACTTACAACTTGTTTAGCTTGTTCTTCATCATATGGCCTATCCCCGGAAAAAGAAAACCACTCACAGTTATATTAATTGGGAATTTGGTGTCTTGCAATAACCTGTTCGTGTGGGATTGGGACTATTACAACTGCTGGGGAAGTTTCAGGAAAAAAGGGAACAAGGAAAAGAAAGCATGAAATTAGGAGCCGTTGTTTGGGCTGCCTCTCCATTTGACTCCACAATCTTTCTAACGATGAGGCCATAAGCCAGAAAATTCCTGATGCAATGTCTCCGTCATACTATTACACGCCCAGAAATTTCTTTGGCTTTAAGTAATACTGTTACACGCTCAAAAGTCTATTTATTTGACTACAAAACTTTCCAATGTGAAGTCTCTATCATAATATCACACACCCAATAGTCCATTTCTTTGATTCCTTTACATCCATCGAAGATTCATTCTTGTCTCCTTCAATTCTGGCAATTCTTATTCATGAAAAATTAGAGAGACATGGTGAGAGAGAGTCTAGAAGAGGATGGGCTCTCAACAGGCTCTCTGCTTCTCAAAGAAGTCTCAAATTGTGACAGTCACGGCGACTCTATATCTTCCAGTGATTCTTCTGTTACAATTCTTCTCGGATTTAGCACACTGGTCGCTGTTTGCGGGCCTTTTGTGACAGGATGTGCTGTGAGTGTGCTGCACCGACCATGCAATGCTTTCCAATAGCAATTTATGAGCCATCACTTGTCTTTATGAAGTCTTTGTTTTCTCTGTTATGTTTCATCTGTGTAACGTCACAAAGATGCTTTCTGTTGGACTACAGTAAAAGTACAGGTCATATTAATAGGTTATTTCCAATTCATGAATATCTCTTGGCAAGAAGATAAATACAACTTGTTCTTCATCATATGTCCTATCCCTGGAAAAAGAAAACCATTCACAGTTATATTAATTGGGAATTTGGTGCTGTTGCAATAACCTGTTCGTGTGGGATTGGGACTATTACAATTACTGGGGAAGTTTCAGGAAAAAAGGGAACAAGGAAAAGAAAGCATGAAATTAGGAGCCGTTGTTTGGACTGCCTCTCCATTTGACTCCACAATCTTTCTGACCATATTGTGCTACCTCAATTTATGCTGTATTTCCTTGCAAGGTTACTTGCACTCACAAAGGCACCTTGACAATGGCAAGCAATTTACTGCGCAGGTGGGTTATTCATCACCAGCTATGTCAGGTATAATGGAAGATCTGGGACTTTCAGTAGCAGCAGTAAGTCTACTTTCCTCCTCATGAATGAGGAATCTGTTGGGTTGGACATATGTAGCATTTTGCCGAAATAGGTTCAGGATGGCATGATTGCTGCAAAGTTTTACTTGATTTAACTATCATCTATAATCTAATCTTCTAATTGTTACCCTAATTCTTTTTTGTATTTTGTTCCTGAACATACCTTATAATGTTAATCCTGTATCTTAATCGATAAGCTTTAAAAGCATATCTTGTACTAAGGACTGTTGAGGGATAAGTGCAGTCAGCGTCAGTTCAGGTTCTCTGCACAAATCATTTCCCTATCTTTCTTATGCTGCAGTATTCACTTTTTGGTTCCATGCTGACAATTGGAGGACTAGTCGCAGCTTTACTAAGTGGAACTGTAACAGATGTGATTGGTCGAAAGCGCGTAAGTATTCCATGAGCTGGATGGAACTTTCTAAAATATCACAATTGCACTGGAGCAAGAAAATTGCTATTGTTGTATCTTGTGATGCAGACGATGTGGCTTTCTCAAGTACTTTGCACAGCTGGATGGCTTTCTATAGCACTCGCCAAGGTTCCTTCGCTTTATCTTGCCTCTCCAAATCCTCCTCAGAGGTGTCCAAACACATGTGTATTGTATTTCATTTATAGCAAATGGAATAGGAAATGCCTTAAAAGAGAATTTACTGGTAACTTCCCAAGTTCAGTGTGGTCAGGGAAGATAGTGATTTCTGCGTCTGTTGTTCAGTTACATGATTGTGTTCTCGTATGTTATAGAAGTATGTCTATTTGGTTAGTGATAGGAAAAAGTTGAAGTTCTTGATGCCCCTTTCATCTTGATGCCCCTTTCACGGGTGCAATTTTTCTAAAACATGCTTGTATAAATACTCCAAATAAGAAATTGCAGATCAAGGCCAACACCCAGTCTGAGTCACCAAGGATAAAGCTCTGTGCTTATCCAATACAACTTGACTTTCTAATTCAGAAGGAATACAGTTGAAGGTAAATGTACCGTAGGATGCCATCAATCCCATCTTTGCTAGCATGTCGGCACAACGATTTGCTTCCCTGAATGTGTGCTTAATTCTCACCAGCTGCATATTCAGCCAAAACGTATCTGCATTCATTCAAAATTGAGTTCATGTTAGGGATGTCAACACTAGTATTTCACAAAGCATGTTTTGCATTACTGGCATCAGAGTCAATCTCTAGACATGTCACATCTATTCCTAAACAACAAGTACAGCCCTTCACCGATTTCCCTTCATCATCCCTTGTTACGCCACCAATTTCGGCAACTCCAGTACACTCCACTGCTCTGTCAGAATTCAATTTGAACCAGTCAGCTTGTGGAATTTCCCATTTCGATCCTGGTCCGGACTTCTTTCACGGAACTGAGAAGGAGATGAAGAATCATATGCTTCCCGAAGAAATCATAGAATTTCTTGGGAATCTGAGAAGACCCATTCTTTCTTTTTTCTCTAACAGATGGTCAGAACTTCATTTGAATTCAAATTCTACTGAGAGGCCTGCTAGAGATTAGATATTGTTGAAGGAAAAACAAGATGTTTCTTTTGTCCCTTCTAGGCAATTGGAAAATACTAAAATTGTTAACATATTCAAGATAATTATGTATTTACAAAATACTCTCATTTTATCTTATTTCATCAAGTTCTGGATGTGATATGGTTCTGAAAATTGAACTGAATATGGACAGTTCCCATAAGATTTCATTCTTGAACAAAAATATGAATTTTTTTATTTATTTTACTTGTTTTATGACTGGAACAAGAGGGAATACACATTACACCACGGATTTGAACCATGAGAACTTTCAAGAAATGAAAGATTTATTCACTCTATCAATATTGGATCTAGTGTATCATAAGGGATTTGCCTTTTCTGCAGAAGATGTGCCCTGTTTCATCTAAACAAAAGAGGCCAAGTGAGTTAGTTTAGAATTATGATTGAAAGCAAAAGCATCCCTATATATCCAAAGACCCCAGAATACAATTAAGAAACCAGTACTCTAAGAGAAACTAGGCCTGTTGTACCAAATTTTAATTCTTATATCCGTAATCCAATCTCTTAAGGACTTATTGTAGTTCCCAACCATAGAAAGAGGTCATTCCAATTTCATCACATAATTTCTGAGCGAAAGGACAATCTCAAAGCGAATAAAATAGTCTCCACCTTGAGTAACACATAAGGGACACACATCTTGCACATTCCTGCCCTTGTGAGCAAGCAGATACCTTGTGGCAATACTGTTATGAAGAACCAACCAAATAAAAAATTTGATGCTTTGGGGTTACATCAGATTTCAGTGCCCAATTACAGTTCTCTCATTGCCGTCTCTTGGGTCTAAATTCATCGCGATCTGGTAGGCAGAATGCAGGCAGCACTTGCCAGGGTCGGAGAAATTCCATCAGAATTTGACTGGCTGCGACATATTTCACCATCACTTAATTGTACACTACATGTCGCCTTGCAGAATGTTTGGTGGCTGGATGCCGGAAGAGCATTAATAGGATTTGGCGTTGGGGTCACAACCTATGTGGTAATGTGCACTTTGGACTTCCTGGTACATTTATGTGAACCTAGATGATCATCACCTCTCTTTTGCCAATCAGGTACCTGTATACATCGCAGAAATAACACCTCAAACTGTTCGGGGAGCATTTGCTTCATTCATTCACGTAAGAATAAACTTGGAACATTATTTGCTTGCTTTATACTGCCAATACATCACCTTTTAGCCTATTTTTCTTGAGATGCAGTGCGTGAGCGCCTGTGGCTTTTCATTGGCATACTTTGTTGGAACTATTGTTTCCTGGCGCACCTTGGCTCTGATTGGTAGTGTCTGAGATTCTCTATTAACAATTATTCCTGATAAAAAAATTTGAGAAAATAAAAGAAAAAGGTCGCCTTTTGCATTTTGTTTTTCAGGTGGAATTCCTTGCGTAATACAAATTTTCAGTTTATACTTCATACCAGAGTCTCCTAGATGGTTGGTGAGTTCCTTCAGGGTTTTGCACTAGTTTTGTACAAGTGGCAATCTGATACGTGAGGAAATTAAATATAAAGTTGTACCGCGATGCTTTCAAAAGCTACGTATTATGTGAATGAATTTACAGGTAAAAGTGGGTCGAGAACAGGAGTTTGAAGCTGCCTTACAGAGACTCAGAGGCAAAAGCACTAATATTTCCCAGGAAGTAGCTGACATCACTGTAAATTCTCAATCCCTTCACAGTCCTCTAGGGAAAAGCTGATATTTCCCCTCAGGGAAAGATGAGTTCTAGGGCCTCATATTCTCAACCTCTATGAATCTCACAGGAGTACACAGAAACCTTTGAAAGGCAATCTCACTCAAGATTTCTAGATGTGTTTCAAAGAAGATATGCTCGTTCACTCACAGTGAGCTCTCCTTCAACTACATATAAACATTTATTCACACATCTATATGCAATGCTGTCTAGTGAGGACTTACATTTTCCAATCATTTCAAAGCTTAGATTGGACTTGGACTGATGATGCTTCAACAGTTTGGTGGAGCTAGTGCTTTCTCGTACTATGCAAGCTCCATTTTTGAATCAGCTGGTAAAGGCTTCTTTACTACTTCAGGAAGTGTGAAGAGATAATCACAACAAACTTTTGTCCATGACAGATTTTTCAAGTAGCATTGGCACCAGGAGCGTGGCTATTGTTGTGGTCAGCCGTTTTTCTGTCTTTGCGAGAATTTCCTAGATACTCAACTATGAAATATTATCCTGAAATATGAATTCCCTGCGTTGCTTTTACAAATAGTTTGATATGTTTTGTAGATTCCAGCATTTGCAATTACTGTAGTCTTGACTGATAAAGCTGGACGACGGCCACTTTTGATGGTCAGGAAAAGAAACTCACTCTTTTTTTGGGTTCGAAAAGGAATCAATCACCTCAAAGTTGAAATTGAGCTTGATCTTGATTTTGCAGGTTTCTACTGCTGGAATGTGCTTGAGCTGTTTAATACTAGGATTGTCATTTTACATGCAGGTAAATCTGCTATTAGTACCCTTGGGGTTCTTGATGACTTCGACTCACTTTTTGTTCTTTCATTTTGTTATCCCTTCTCTACAGGATCTGCACAATTGCAAGGATGCCACTCCAATTTTAATTTTCCTGGCTGTATTGGTAAATCATTACACCAGAGCTTAGTGAATCCTAGTCTATAACTGTGTGGTGAGTTTCGCTGACAGTGCTGATCGACCAATAATGCAACCAGGCATATTTTGTATTTCTCTCAGTCGGCATGTCAGGACTGCCATGGGTTCTAATGTCCGAGGTGTGATTTCTAAATTTTTTAATTGAATTTTATGATGACCAATACTAAAAGCAATAGACCATTGATTGCTTTGTATTCCACATTATGAAGATATTCCCAGTAAATGTAAGAGGGAGAGCAGGAAGCATTGTGACGTTCGCCCACTGGTCCTGTTCCTGGATCATGAGCTACACTTTCAACTTCATGTTTGAATGGAGCGCAGCCGGTCTGCTCTCTGTCTCTGTTGACTTCGTTTATGTAGTATGATACTGAGAATTTGGAGCTTAAGCGCATGTGACTGCACCTTGATAAATTAGATGCATTATCTGATTGTCGTTTTGCATCTGGACTTTGCTTTCGGCAGGAACATTTTTCATATTCACGGGTATTTGTGGTTTAGCGATCCTGTTTACTGTGAAGTTAGTGCCAGAGACCAAAGGGCGAGCACTGGAAGAAGTGCAAGCATCGCTTGTTCATATTTCTGCAGTGAGTTAAAGTAATGCGATCTCCTGTAAGTCTTAACAACATTGCAATTGCACCTATTGCGATGCCAAAAGACTTCTGTAGTATCAATATTCTGTTCCTGATTGCAAACTGTGAATGCCAACAAGTAAAAGGGAGAGCAAAAGCATTGTGATCTCCTTTTCCTTTTGCTGAGTGATTGGTTTTACCGAGCTACTACTAGTCAAGCTTTTATTTCTATTTAACCATCGGCTAGTGTCCGGGCCAGGCTTCGCCGACCTGGACAAATCCACCTTCCCGGGCGAACCTAATCACATATTCGACCATGTCCCCTTATGTATTCTGGATATTACACATGAAGTATGCTCCCAAAGTTAACCTCGTGTGAAATCTTCCTCTGGAGTTCTGCAGACCAAAGTTGCATAAAGTCGCTGTAAAACCCCAGTCCGTAGACTCCGTACTATGGTTCGAGGACGGAGAAATGACACCCATGCATAAAAAGGATGAAGCTCTAAAACAATTCAACTAATAGTATAATAGTTTTTAAATATAAATCTTATTGCAAAATTATAATCAATATCATGAATACCTAAAAGGCAAAATGCACTACCAAAACAATTTCAAAGTTCCTGACATTGTTATAAAAAAAATTAACAATCCTCATCTTCGCAAACAATCCCCGCGTAGGTTTAACTCTGCACTTTGCAAAGAGATAAAAGGAAAAGTCTGAGAAAGATAGAGGAGAGTTAGAGATAGGATAGAAAAAAAAAAAATTGGTGTTAGTCGCACTTTGCCAGGTGACAAGACCCCGAAAACCACGTCGGCTATGATTATGCCCTTCATAAAATCATCTCACGTAGATTGACGACGAGCATAAATCAAGCAAGGCAAATTCTCAATACTAAGCACACAAATATCACCATGATGAGACATCTTCATATCCAGTTCCGGGCCAGGCTTGTCGCCAAACTTGCAACGTTCGTTCTCTCTCGATACAAGACCAAATTGGGTGATCTAGGCGTCTACAGAAAGAGCACGCCCCATACTTCGAAGCGTAACCAGTTCCAACCACAAAACTGATCAAAGAGGTTGAGAAATCGCGTTGAATATGCACGCTCCCGAGTTAGGACAGAAAGTTCGGAAGGTCGGTCCTCCCAAACCGGCCGTCGGGTCCGCGTCCTGTCAAAGGCGAGAGTGTTGAGTCAGTCGGGAGAGTGCTGCCGAGTGCCCCGCTTCGGCAAGGAAGCGCTCGGAGTTTTTGCTGCCACGGAAATGAGGGAGACTTACGAGAGTATCGCCACCGAAACGTGGATGCTCGAAGCTCGAGGAAAAGCGGGAAAGACGAATGTTACGTAGACCGGCGACGCAGTTCTCCGGTCGCCGGCGAGCGTTTTGGAAGCACTCCCATCCCCTTCCCCGATCTTCCTCTCCTGTCTTGTGGTTTGTCTCTCTCCCGATTGACTTCGAACACTTTGAAGAGCAAGCAAGTCCTCACGGCAAACTTCGATGTTAGCGGCACAACCTTGAATTTCACTTCTCTCAGCCTTTTGTTTTCATTGTATGTTTAAGAAAATGTTGATCTGTCGCACTCGCAAAAGATATGAAATTTTTTATGATTGAGAAAATTAGGCTAGAAATTCTTATGATTTTGTGTAAAATGCAATCCAGCCTTAAACATTTTAATGGTGAAAATGAAGTCTCAAGCGTATTGAAACTTATGCAATAAAGTCATAATTTCGCTAGTGTAGCATTTTTTTTTTTTTTATCAGTCTTACCCTATTCTTATTCTAACTCTCAGAATTTTGCCATGCTTTCTTACAGGACGTAGGAATCGAAACCCTACCTGAAACTAATTCGTCCCCAACCCAATCCCCGAGAAGATGGGGATTCGAACCCTGTACCTTCTCCTTTCATGTTGAAAGGATGGCTACTAGGGATTGCCAGTGTAGCATTATCTTGTTAGAACTTGAACTATTTTGATTTTTCACCGAATTAAGTATCATTTGGACTATACTTAAATGGATAAAACAGGCAAATTTTATCGATCGTGGAGTATATGGATTGATTGTGACTATCAATTGGAATTAAAACCCAAATTTGACTCAAAGTCAATTAAAAATTCAATTAAAACTAAAAAACCAAAGACAGGATCTTCAATTTCAATTTGAACAATGAAAGGCTAATCAAAGATTAATTAATTATTGGAATAAATGCATTAGAAGTCCCAGGACTTATTACAAAATTACAATTGAGTCCTAAAATTTAAAAAAAATGTAATTAAATCCTAGAATTTATTACAAAGTGCAATCCATAAATTTTCAAAAAGTACAATTAAGTCCTAAAACTTGTCAAATTGGTTCAATCAAGTCATTCCGTTGATTTCACTTTTTGAAAGTTTTAGAACTCGATTTCATTTTCGTGATAAATTTTAGGACTTCTAGTACGCTTATCTTAATCATTCATGTACTAAAATTCAATAGAGTAACAAGATCCATGCGTTTAATTTTAAATTCGAAAGAATGTTTTGCTAGAGAAAGAACAAGGAAGAAACGAAGTGCTCCGCCAATGTTTGCCTCTTTGGTCGTGTGATTGATCAACCTTTCATTTTTTTATTTTTCATTCGCGTGATGTCGGGGATCACATGGATTAATAGGCCCCACGGAGTAAGTTGACCTGGATTGTTTAAGAATAAGGATGTCATGATTCAGACGATATGAAAAGACTCAAGTTGCTCCTCTGGGATCAATCACGTGTGCCATGGGAACTCAATTTGGCAAAGAGATGTCAAATTCTGACTGTTCACTACTTCTAATTGCATTTTGGAGAAAAAAAAATTACTTACGACAAAAACACTTTCTAGTGACGTAATCTCTTATTTTTGATGATCTCCTGGGCAGCTGATCTGTTTGGGCTGGAGCTTCTAATGAGGTAATTCTCCACCAAGTAGAAGTTACCATAACTGGAGGCGCATCTGTATAATGCCGTCTGATTATTCATCACCCGCCGAGCCGGGCATAATGGAGGATTCACTCTCTACAGCAGCATTAAGTCCTATCGAGCATACGATGTTACATGGCTACCATCTTATCATCTCTCAGACTTGTATAGCTCTGTTATTTAAGGGAAAATACTGGGAATAGTGCAATTTGCGGCGAAATTTGCAAGTGGGAGGAAGTAATAAAGTATCCCAGCATGCTTGTTATCTAAGTTTTTGATTTCAAACTCTTTAAGAGTACCCTGTGTGCTATCTCTTGTCTCTAGTTATGCTCCCAAATTTTTTTGGATAGGTAGCACTAGCAGTTTGGTGTAGTTTCCATCGACCATGAATGAGTGAATCGCCGCTGTAACTACTACAGATTTGAGCAACTACTCGCTTGATCACTAAATAAAACTTAGCGAACATAGAATAATGAGGAAGCTTTGGAGTGAGTGAAGAAACCTTCTAATGCAACAGAGTCCTTTTCTTTGAACTCTATATCTCTGCCTCTCTTCGCACTCAATTCTCACATTCACTCACGACTCATTCTTGCCAATTTCCATGTCTTGAAAACTCGAAGAGCTTTTAAGCAAAAGATATGGAGAGAGGAAGGCTAGGAGAAGATGGATCGCCAACAAGTGCTCTGCTTCCCGAAGAAGTCTCCGCCCATGGCAGTCATGGCAGCTCCATCACGTCTGCAAGTGATCCTGCAGTCACGCCTCTTGTCATTTTTAGCACTCTCGTCGCCGTGAGCGGCTCTTTCGTTACTGGGTGTGCTGTGAGTACTGTATCATCTTTTAGACTGATCACCAGACACCAGCTCTATTTCTTTTATTGATTCTTGATGCTCTATCTTTCCCACATCTGTATTGAATTAGAGGTGAATTTTGCAGTCAGGGCGCCTTTTTTGAGGTACCAGATGATCGAAAAGTAGGGTGGTGTCTTGATTTCTTTCAAGTTCAACGGAAATATTTTGTTAGGAAAAGATTAGAGGAAAGAAGCACATAACCTGGTCAAAGGTTTTCTGTTCTCTCGTATTTTTGGTCAACATTGTGTTTTTATGAAAAATATGAGTTTCTGTGTTAGCCTTGGTGTAAGTAAGATGCAGCAACCAAGATCTGCGTCTGCAACTCCGGTTGAAATGTGTTTGCTACTGTGGTGCCTAAAATTGTGTTTATTTCATGAAAAATAAATAATTTAAAAAACTTTTTATTAAAAATGATCACTTGTATCACTTACAAAATTGAATAAACGAAAAATATTTTTATCGTCCATTAAAATGTTTAGACTTGAGTTATTGTTGATAATGAAAATATTTTTTGTTGACTGATCATCTCAAGTAATACAAATGATCATTTAAAAAAAAATATTATCTAAATCATTCATTTTTAATGAAATAAAGGGAGCCTAAAAGTTGGTAAATTATTTTCCAGGAGCACCTGTATGTTGTGTTCTTGATCACCTGGCTGATACCAAGTAGATTATTTTCCAGAAATGTGCTTTTTGCTGCATTTCTTGACAAGATTTGTAGCTGCCAAGTAGAAGGTACCATTAACTGGTGGCGTGTTCTTGCAATGCAGAGCGGTTATTCTTCACCATCTGAGTCAGGCATAATGGAGGATCTAGGCCTCTCCACAGCAGCGGCAAGTCCTATTAAGCATTCATGCTTACATTTCTAGGATTGTTCATCTATTGGCTGCTATACTAATTTATTTCATCGATATACTGTCAAATGAGATTTGTTGTGGTGAAATAAAACGCACGAGACTTAGTAGACTAACTGGAAGTGACATCTGTATCAGTGACACCAAACGGAGAAATGGAAAGTGGAACACATCTTGTATTCATATTCTCCCCCATTTTATGTTGCAGTATTCGCTTTTCAGTTCAATATTAACAGTTGGAAGCCTCATAGCAGCTCTGGTAAATGGGAGGATAACAGATTTGATTGGGCGTAGACGAGTAAGTGAACCTCTACCTCTCCCTTTCATCCTTAAAAGCTCATTGAAAAGCCCAACAGATCTTCAGTGAGGCTCATATCTTTTTGATGCAGGCAATGTGGCTTTCTCAAATAGTTTGCGCTGCGGGATGGCTTTCTATAGCATGTGCCAAGGTTCCTACCCTTCCTCTCGCTTCTTCAGAATTTTTTTCTTCATCATTGATGACTTGATGAATTCGTTCAGATACAAGTCCAGTAGGATTTTTTTTTTTCACTGCAATTGTGGAACTTTGCACTTCAAACTATCTGCCTAGCTGGTTAAAGGGATCACGTTCATGCAATTGATTTTCTTCCAGCTAAGACACAAGGAAAATTTTTGTGACATCCTATTTTTGTGAATGATCAAGTCATGGTTTAGGCAGTGAGATAGAGCAGAAGCACTTAATGATATATCCATTGAATCTGCAGAATGCTTGGTGGCTGGATATTGGGAGATTGCTAAACGGGCTTGGCATTGGTATTATATGCTATGCGGTAAATGCAGGAAGATTCGGACTTATTGTCCTAAAAAATTTCTAGAAGTTGATGTGGCCAATGTGCTGCTGATTATTTTCTTTATTTCCAAACAGGTACCTGTGTACATTGCAGAGATAACACCCAGAACCGTCCGGGGAGCATTCACGACCTTCAATCAGGTCAAAAAGTTTGGACGATGTAGAAATTGAATATGAGTTGAGACAATTCAGTTGCTCACTGACACACACTTGGCCTCTGTTGCAGTTCATGTTATGCTGTGGCTTTTCGTTGATATACTTTGTGGGAACCATTGTCTCCTGGCGCATCTTGGCTCTAATCAGTAGTCTTTCTGCTCCCTTCTTTTATGTTATGTGGTGAATAAGTTGGGAAAATATCGGAGGGTCATTCTTGGTGATTCCATCTTCAGGTGTTATTCCCTGTGTTATACAAATTGTGGGTTTGTTCTTTGTTCCAGAGTCTCCTAGATGGTTGGTAAGTTGTTAATGGAGTTAAGGCATAGAATTAACATTTTAATGGCAGCTCTGGAAAACAATCCAATTAATGTACTGTTGGTTACCCTTGTAAGAACTGGCTGATTGTGTAAAATCATAGAACTGGATGACAAAGCCAAAACCATGCATTTTTGTTGTAAGGAAGATTACTAGCACATAGTCACTTGCAGGTAAGAGTCCACCAAGAGGAGGGGTTTGAAGTCACATTACAGAGACTCAGAGGCAAAGGTGTCAATATTACTCAGGAAGCAGCCGATATCAGAGTAATACCTGAATCTGGCATTTGTTTCTTATAATTTGGAAGCATCTGATATTTTGGCAATGTTGTGCTCTCATTTCACTTTTTCTTATAGGACTACACAGAGACCTTTGAACGGCAGTCCCAGTCTAGAATTCTTGATTTGTTCCAAAGACGATATGCTCGTCCACTTATGGTGAGAATGCCCTCCAAATTATTCAAGTTGCTTGCGATTCTTTTCCTAATCTTGTAACTGACAGATAGCAGTCGGGCTGATGATGCTTCAACAATTTGGTGGGAGTAACGCATTTGCCTCCTATGCAGGCTCCATATTTGAATCAGCTGGTAAAATCAAACACTAAATACATTTAGTAACTTATGAATAATGAAGGCATGGTCATCTTTATCTTTTATCTTGGCAGGCTTCTCAAGTACCTTTGGTACCAGAAGCATAGCAATTATCCAGGTACAAGACATCAAGAATTGCAGTGAAACACGAATTTTGTTATTTCATCACATTTTCTAAAGATTCTACACGTGTTTTGCAGATCCCAGCAACAGCTCTTAGTGTAATATTGACTGATAAAGCCGGAAGACGACCACTTCTGATGGTTAGGACAATGATAAATTTTCTATAATCGCCTCAATGAGACCACTTCTTAAGATATTGAGCCTGAATCTAACTTTTTATTGGCAGATTTCTTCGGCAGGGATGTCCTTAAGTTGCATTCTTCTAGGATTGTCATTCTTCATTCAGGTTTCATGAACAACAACTATTCCTACCCAAGGTTCTCGATGTTTTTAAGCGACCTTATTGTTTCCTCCTATTTTTTCTGTTACTGGACCAGGACCTTAATCTTTGGAAGGCAGTGACCCCAGTTTTGGTGTATGTAGCAATAACTGTAAGTCTCTATAATAGTGCCTTTTTTCCTCGTCTCTTTTCATCTTAAACCATTGCTCAATGGCTCGTTCAGACGAAGGTTGCTGACAGATGACTATTTCCTTTAGGCGTATTCCATAGCTTACTCACTTGGCATGGGGGGATTACCATGGGTTATCATGTCTGAGGTACATGGCTTCAGTCTAAATTTGCACTAGGCAATCTTTATCACAAGAAAATTCTCAGTGAACAAGTTCTCTGTAGATATTCCCAATAAACATTAAAGGGTCAGCCGGGAGCCTGGTGACGTTTGTGAATTGGTCCTGTGCCTGGATTGTGACTTACACTTTTAACTTCATGTTCGAAGGGAGTGCACCCGGTACTCTCTCTCTCTCTCTCTCTCTCTCTCTCTCTCTCTCTCTCCCCCTCCTCCCCCCTCCCCCGCCCTCTCTCCTGTCCGTTTGTGTATGCTTAAACGTGGATTGTTCTACTTTCAGGGACATTCTTCATATTCGCGTGCGTATGCGGTCTTACAGTCTTATTCACCATGAAGGTAGTGCCGGAGACCAAGGGGCGAGCATTGGAAGAACTGCAAGCATCACTTGCCCATTTTCTTTGATGATTATCAGCCGCAGGCTGTTGGAATTAGAATTGGTATGAGCTGAACATAAGCAGCATCGATAGGAAGGCTGACAGGAGGCTATTTGTTGCGAAGTATTAATGCCATGTGAAATGGGGAGGAAAGAAAAAGGAGAAGGTCCATAGTAATGCATTCCAATAATGACAATAAATTACACAGACCGAATTGTATATCGATAATTTCAATTTTAAGCACCTAAATTTGTATAGCATACTGATTGTGCAGAGGCAGAGTAGAGAAAGAGAGGAGTTAAAGATAGGATAGATCCAAAAAAAGAAAAAAGAAAAAATCCCTGCGTGCTCTCATTTGCAATGTAACAATCACAAACTGTTAGCCACGAAATCTGGAGAAGGTAAATAGGCAGTGAGCAAAACCATACTTTAGCAAGTAGCTAATACCACTTCTATAATGCAATTTTAAGAAATAGTAGCATTCGAATCAAACAAGTGTCTAATAATGCAATGCTGCATAAATATCCATATATATACCAACATAAATCAATAGTGGTCCGCATAAGCTGAAGCTCAATTGCCAATGTCATGAACCCTACAATCACACTTCGCTGGGTGGCAAGTCTCAAAAACCATGTTGGCTATGGTTATACCCCGAAAATCACACTAGCTATGATAACCTCGAAAATTGGGTCGGCCGTGATTAAGCCCCAAAACAAGATTGAACTATGCACGTATACATATCTCAGGTCTTATCTCATACAATCATCTCACAATGATGAGCATAAATCAAATAATCCAATTCCTCAATATTAGCACATGAATATTTCCATGATGAAATATTTCATATGCATATCTTTATAATACATCTCCACAGCACTAAAATTATTAAGAATATCCAACGCCTGATCCAGTTCCTAAATATCATGTCCTAAAACCTCCCTTTTTATATCCGGTTTCGGGCCAGACTTGACGCCAATCTTGCAACGTTTGTTCTCTCTCGATACAAGACCAAATGGGGTGATCTAGGCGTCTACGGAAACAGCATGCCACGTACTTCGAAGGCGTAACCAGTCTCAATCACAAAACTAATAAATCAGGTTGAAAATGGCGTCGAATTTATGATCCCTAGTTAAGACAGAAAGTTTGGAATGTCAGTCCTCTCAAAATGGCCATCGGGTTTGCATCTTGTCAAACCCAAGTGATGGAATAGAGTGGAAAAATAAATTTCTGTATATTGCAGTGTGTATGTACTGATAATACAAGAGTCTATTTATAGGCTGTTCTAGGCAACTAATAGCAACTATTTAAAGTAATGAAATATTACAATATCATAATAAAATCAATTATAATTGATATGAAATCAATTAAAATCAATCAAGAAAATAAATATATTTAACTTCCTAAGATAAATATCTCTAACATCGAGCGTGTTGATATTAAATGTACGTCTCGAGTTTAAGCCATTTATAAAACCCAACTCAGTTGAATAAATATCTGAGTTCTAATTCGCCCAAAGAAGAACAAGAAGTTCTTTAGCCACTAAGGCCCTGTTTGGTAACCATCCAAACATTGCCTAATTATGATTCTTTGTTTTCGAGAGTAGTTTGGGAACAGAATCGCGTTTGATAAAATTTTTGTCCCTGGGAACAAAAATCTATTTTTTTGTTCCTAGAAGTAGATTTAGAATAGAATCAAGAATAAAAGAAAAGTTGATTCTTGTTTGGGGAACAAATCTAAGAATCAAAACTAACTCTTCCTCTTCCATTTTCTCTTATTCTTCTTCTCTTTTCTTCTTTTTCATCGACCGTCGTTCGTCGTCGCGGTTTGCCACCATCTGCTGCCGTCCGCCGTCGTCATCCGCCAATCACTGGCAACCAGTCCGGCGAGGCTGGGCACGGGGCCGGCCAGCGACCAGCCAGAAAAAGAAGAAGAAGAATAGGAGAAATAGGAAAAAAAGAAAAGAAAAAAAGTAAAAAAATTATTTAAAAATTAAAAGAAATTGATTTGGAATATAATTAATAAGTACGGTATTAAATGCAATTCTATTCTAGAATCAGAAATTTTGGATAATTATTAAACGGCTTAAAATGCTTATAAATTATTCCCGAAAACAGAATAAAAAATAATCATTTCTAATCAAAATTTATTTCTGAGAATAAAATTATTACCAAACGCGTCCTACAAAAAGGGACATCCTTGTTTTTGCCTCGTGGTTGTGCCAAAAAACAAAGAAAGGCAAGTGGAGCCAAGTGAATTGAAAGAAAGAGACAAGAAAACCATAGGTTTGCCTTTGGCTATAACCTTCCTATTTGTAGCCGCACGGTGACAGATTAAATGGTGGGCTCCTTCAGCGGGGCACTAGCCTAGGCTGTCCTTGTTTTCTCCTCAAGTCCGGCCGCAGGTGCCAAAAAACAAAGAAAGGCAAGTGGAGCCAAGTGAAATGAAAGAAAGAGACAAGAAATTGCCTTGCCTATAACCTTCCTATATGTAGCCGCATGGTGACAGATTAATTAGAGGGCTCCTTCAGCGAGGCACTAGCCTAGGTTGTCCTTGTTTTCTCTTCAAGTCCGGCCGCAGGTGGATAGAAGCCGCACAATGGGACGGGACTCCGTCGGAGAGAAGTTTAGCCGCTAGTGGCTTTGTCGAAAGAAGCCGCACGCACAACGAAGGGAAACGGAGCTGCTGTACAATGAACTCCCCAGCCGTGAGTTGAGTTTTTCTATCTTTTGCTTGGTCGTGGGCAGAACTAAAAATACCTGGTAATTGTGCTATGAATTTGCATTTATTTATAAATATTCTAGATTTAGGTATAATTTAGGTGTGTAATTATTCGAGCATATGAGCTATTATAATTTTAATTATTTGATTATTAATAAATTATTTACTTCTGACTCTTTTCATGGATATAGATACCGACATTTGGATTGAACCAAATTAATCTTTAGTGATCTTTATTGTTTCTTGTTTATTTTTTTCAATAATTTCGTATTGACTTATTTTACAAGATCTCAGTTAACTTATGCATTAATATATTAAAAAATTGATACTGAAACTTGAAGGATAGGATTTTCTAGAATTTGATTTGGGGCTCTTGTTTGTCTGATTATCATCTGAATTTTTTTATTACAATTATGTCTAAAGCGAAAGTAGAAGTTGAAAAATTTAACGAAAGGAACAACTTTGGATTATGGTGCATTAAAATTGAGGCGCTATTAATAATTCAAAGTTTGGTGAAGCATTGAAAAGCAATGGTAAGTTGCCTAAAACAATGAAAAATGACGAAAAGGCTATTGAGGAAGGCAAGGAATATAATCCCGTTGAACCTATTGGTGAAAGTGCTAGTATGAACACCTAGAGGGAGTGAATAGGTGTTTAAAATAAATCTTGGCAAATATATGCGGAATAAAATAAACTTCGAGCAAAATAAAGGAGTTAAGGAAAAGAATAAGAACGCGGGGTTTATAGTGATTCGACTTAGATCAAGCCTATGTCCACTCTCCCAGCTAATAGCTTTCTGCTGGATTCCACCATGCAATCAACAAGAGATTATAATTTTGAATGCAAACACTTAGTAGTAGATCACACTATCTCACTAAGTCACTTTTTGGATATTTCTCTCACGATCATAAACTTTTAAGCTCACGAGAGATAAGTATATGATCGAAGGTTGCTCAAGCTTTGGAATTATAAATTCTACACTCCGTCTCTTACTTGCTCATCGGTCCTTAATCTCCTTAAATATTCATCTACTTCCAAACTAGCCGTTGAACAGTATCTTGAGAATCATTTTCCAATCAACCCATTGGATAGATCTGTACCTAGAAAATTTGGTAGCCGTTGAGTGACAAAAATAGAATCCCAAATTGATTCTGATCGCACATACAAACAGAATCTTGGTTTCCATAAGTAGAGCTTTTTCGTAAGAAAGTTCTTGTCTTCAAGATCCAATTATCAAACAATTAGATTGAGTCAATCAAATCTATCTTGATGTAAAATCCAAATCAAATCACTAGCCGTTATACATCCTGTAATAAACCAAGGCTTTGAAGAATTGAAGATAAACTTGAATCTGTCTTCCTCTTCATTCTTCATTGCGTTTAGTCTGGAATTCGTCAGCATGGGCAGACTTTGAATCTAAAGTCTGGCGGTCTTCATACGGTGATAGTAGAGTCTAAAAGTCTTCAAACTAGATTTTACAATTTGAACAGATTTAATTTTAAGGTCTGGATGTAGTCTGAATAAGTTCAGCTTCATTATAAAGTCTGTCTTCTGGTTCTTCCAAGCATAGACTTTGATAATATTATTTACATGTTCTATCATCTGCATAGTCTATTACTCAACAATTAAACACGTTAGTAGCCTTTGATTTATTTTGTCATCTTCAAAACATCATAAGGGATTTCCCTAACAATTGGATGAGGTGTTAATAGAGGTAGTCGAAGAGAAGGACACCACAATGTTGTTGGCAAAATCTCAGGTACTCCATGTAACAAAGGGTTTGAACAATCGCTTGTACATATTGAACAGATGTTTCAATTTAAAAATACTGAATGCACATCTATCAAATCCCACCTAAATGACTTTAACAAACTCATGATGAAGAGCAAAGCATGATGTTATTAGCTTCTTAACCAAAGTCATGTGACCATTTTATTTATTCATTACTATAGGGGCACATAAAGATTTTTTTTTGAAAGCAGTAAAATCCACCGTGTTCTCTAAGAAATGATAGAGAAAGTTACAAGATGACAATTTAATGCAGGATTAGTGTGAAGGACTAGTGATTCGAGGTAAATATCAACATTGAGGGTCCAATAGCAGCAGAGGTAAAAGAAGGTTGAAGTGACACCACTAATAGTTTAGGGACGCATGAAATGCTTTAAGTATCACGAGAATGAGCATGTCAAAAGAGATTTTCTGAAGTGGAGAAACTAAGAGGATAGGCAGAATGCCATAAGTAGTGTGACGAACATTGTTGAGATGAGCACTAGTGATTCACAGGCTATTTTTTATGTGACTATTGATTGGTCAAGAGACAAATGGATGTTAGAATTGGGGTGTTCTTATCATATGATGCTTCATAGGAACTAATTTACTACTTACTAGACTACAGATGGTGATAGAGTTCTATCGAGTAATAATGTAGCCTACAAGGTTGTTGGGATATGAACAGTTTGAATTCAGTACAATGAGGTGGTACACACACTAACAACCGTGAGACATGTACTAGAGCTCAAAAAGAATCTTGTTTCTCCTAGGATACTTAATGACATTGGGTGTTAGTATACTGTTGTAGGTGGAGTATTAAAGATCTCTCGAAGAGTCATGATAGTAATAAAAGGGAAGAAAGTTAATACTCTCCATTCTCTACTAGGATATACGACCAAAGTTACTGCAGTTTGATCAAGTAGGTCACTCTCTAGCTTGACTCAATTATGGCATATGTGGTTAGGGCGCATAAGTAGGGTAAGTATGACGATGTTGAGTGGGGCGGGGGTTGTTGAAGGGTCAAAAGACAAGGAAGTTGGTATTGTGTAAGCACTGCATTTTTGGGAAATAGGGTTGGATTAAATTTATTATAGCTATTCATTTGACCAAGCAACAGGTTGAGCACATTCATTCAAACGTAAGGTCCATCTCCGATTCATTCAAAAGGAGATGTCCAATATATGCTAACATTTATCGATGACTATTCGAGGAAGGTATGTACATACTTTCTGAAGCACAAATCCGATGTGTTCAATCAATTTAAGAAATTTAAAGCATTGATTGAGAAATAATTAGATAAATAAATCAAGAGCTTTAGAACTGATAATGGTATAGAGTTACATGGTAAAGATTTTACCGAGTTCCGTGAGAGAGATGGGATTATGAGCATAGACCCGGGAAACCATAGTAGAATGTCATAATAGAACGGAAAAATAGATTTTCACTTAAGTGAGCTCAATACATGCTTTGGCATATAGGACTAGGTAAGGAATTATGGGCTGAAGCACTAAACAAGACATTTTACCTGGTTAATCAATCGCCATCATCTACTACCGTGTGGAAAAATCCTCAAGAAGTATGGTCAAGTAAACCTATTGATTACTCTAGATTATGAGGATGCTCATGTGAGTGATGGTAAGTTTGAGCCAAGGCTAAAAATGTATAATTCTGGGTTATGCATATGGGTTGAAATGCTACCAACTATGGCGCATTGATCCTAGGTCACTTGGTTTTTTTAATCAACAGAGTCGTGATCTTTGATGAGACTACAATGCTTCAATAAAGTAGTCTTGTGACATAATTAACAGAGTAGATAGATCATGGGGTCAGTAGTGAGGTGGAATTTTAGGTAGACCTCGAATATCTCAGAGGTAACACGGGTAGAAACTACAGACGAGTCTGTAGTTCTTGAAATTGGTGATACTAGACAACCACCAATACTATCACAGCACATTATAGTCGCTAGGAGACACAGAAGTCAAATAAGACTACCGGTGTATTATGGTTATACACATATTACTTATGCATTTACTATAGGTGACGAGATGGAGACAAATGAGCTTTCGTTTTACTTTGAGGCAATGCTAGTTGAAAGTTGTCCTAGTGGCTAGGGGTTATGACCCAAGAGATGGAATCACAACATCAAAATCAACCATAGGAACTAATCAAAGTACTTAAAAGCTAGAAGATTGTTGGAAGCAAGCGGGTTTACAAATGGAAAGAGGGCATTGTATCGAGATATAAGGTGAGACTTATTGCAAAGGAGTATATATAACGGGAGGGCATTAACTACAATGAGATGTTTGCTTTTGTGGCAAGATAACTTATATTCATATTTTACTTTCCTTAATTGTTGCACAAGATCTAGAGCTGGAGTAGATATATGTGAAATGGCATTTCTTTACAGTAAATTGGAGGAGCAGATTTACATGAGACAGTTTGAGAGATTTGCTATTTCAGGTAAAAAAGACCATGTTTGCTTATTAAAAAAGATTTTTGTATGGGCTAAAACAATCTACTAGGCAATGGTATGAATAATTTTGATGACTTTAATGGCTAGTCATAACTATTTGAAAAGTTAGATGGATAGCTATATTTATCTTAAGAGATTGGAGGATAAGTCTTTGATTTATCTATTATTATGTGTTGATGATATGTTAATAGTAGTTAAGAATATGTTTGATATTGATGTTCTGAAGAGATAAATGAGTACTAAGTTTGAGATGAAAGATTTATGTGCTGCAAAGAAAATATTGGGTATGGAGATTTGGCATGGCAGAACAACAAAAGTTTTACGCCTATCTCAAACGAAATATATTGAGAAGATTATGACACGTTTTAAGATGAAGTTAGTGAAATTTGTGAGTACATCTTTAGTGAAGACTTTAAACTTCTAAATAAATTATCACCGCAAACCGAGGATGAGGATGAGCATATGTCCTGTGTTCTCTATTCTAGTGTAGTGAGTAGTATTATGTATGCTATGGTTGCACTAGGCCTAATATTATAGTTAGCTGTTGCAAGACATGTCTTTGTAAAACTCACTGGAAAGTTGTAAAGTGGATAAAAAATTTGAAGGGGACAAAAGACATTAGTATAATGTACCGGAGAGACAAGAATGGTAGTGAGACCATTGGTCATGTAGATTCGAATCAGTGACTTGAATTAATGCAAGTTTTTAGCAGGATATGTGTTTACATTGTGTTAGAAGGTATCCTTACAAGACCATGCTGCATTATCTTTGATTGAGGCAGAGTACATGGCACTGGGCATGAGCATGGTTTGGGTGGGCAATTCCCATCTTGGAACTGGGAACCATCTACCAAGGATTGGTTTGAAAAATTGGAATTAGGAATCGTCTGTTGGTTCCATGGATTAACAGAGGAACTAGATTGCCGGTCTTGTTTGCTCTCCAAGTGAGTCCATAGAATCGGTCTTGTCTAATTGCATTTATCAATCAATATCATAATGAACCTAGTTTCTATATAGAACACCGAAGCTTGTTCGGTCTTAAATTTGGGTTGAATTATGAGTTATAAATTTTGATAAGGATTGAAAACTGAAGGGTTGGACGAATAGACAATGTTCATTAGTTAGGAATTTAAATTTTTCAAAGGTCATGGTATGGTCTTCCTAGAGTTTCTTGACACCGGGAACATGTGGAGAATTAAACTTTATGTTAGAAGTTCCAACCTCCATAGAAGTTAAAAACATTGATCACTTGATCCATTTTTTTCAACGTTAACCAAATTTAATCACGGAGATGGATAAGGAGAGACCTAATTATACTATTAAAACGTGCCATTGGCTCTTAATTCAGTATTATGACGACAAGCGCCACAATATTTATGGACATCTCCAATTGGTCTTCTCATTCTTTGTTTATATTTTATATTTTGGCTGAGAAAGCAAGAAAATGATTTATTCTATAAACAAAAAATAGGGGCTTAATCCTATTACAAATTCAAGAGACAAAATTAGTCAATAATGTCCGATAACTAGAAATATATACGTACATATATGTTGGTTAAAAAACTATAAAATAATTAAGTAATTTTTTTTTTAAAGAATATATATAAATATATATATTTGGTTCAGATAGGCGTGGGTAGTTTCATGCCTGAAACCAAGAATCGTCCCAATCCCCATGGGAACTGTTGGTTTGGTCCAATTCCTAGTGGGTATAGCATTTCCTGATGTTGAAAAAACTCCTAATAGATTTTGAAGCTAACAAAACTGTCCATGAGACTTTAGCAAGTCTGATGATTGTTTTGAAGCGTGTTGATCTAGGAAAATAATCTTGGAATGAAGTTATCTTGATCTAGCTCAAATTCATGCACAATATGTAAAGTCTACTTCAGATGGAGTAGACTTAAATTTATACTTTATACGGAAGACAAAGACTAAATAAATAACTCTCATTCCCATCCCGATGCAAGTACGGATAGAATGTGACAAGTTCACAATGAAGCAATTTTAGAACGTAGCAAGTCTAAAAGGTGACGGTTTTTGAACGATATCGATCTAGAATGAATAATGGCTAGTGATATGGTTTTGTACGGATGACTAGAATCAAGTGGAGATTTAGCTTTTGTCACTCAACAGCTACCCAATCTTCATGATATAGATTTGTCCAACAGGTTAATTAGAAGATGATTCTTTGAAGATTGTCCAGTGGTTATTTTGGAAGTGGAGGGGCATTTAAAAAGACCAATGTACCAAGGAGCAAATAGAGACAAGGCCTATAATCTATAATTTCAAAGTCTGAGCAAACTTTGACAATACACTTTTTCTTGTGAGCTTCAATTTTGTGACTGTGAGAGAAGCACAAAAAGGGCGAATGAGTGAGATTGTGTGATTTTATCACTAAGTGCTATTACTCAATATTGTAATCTCTTGTTGATCATCTAGTGGAATCCAACTAATAAGTTGTCAGTGTGGAAGAGTTGATGTATGCTTAATCTAAGACGAATCACTATAAATTTTATATGCAATTTTTCCTATCCCTAGAATATTAGTGTTTATCGTTATAGTATATTGCACAGTTGCAAGGTGCTTTTAAAGTCTGTTCTACTACACAAATGATTCTGAACCTTATTTCGAAATCCAAACCTTGTTCAAACTTTGATCTTGATTATTTCTATTCCAATTTAATTTGTTAAGATTTTATAGAATCACCTACTCACCCTCCTTTATGTGGTACTTGCTAGCTACATCACCTAGTTCCTTTGCACACCCATACAGGGCATCGATCTTTATAGCGAAGGAGACACTATGATTAAAAGGTTTGCTCTCAGACTTTGGGTTTGATAATCAAAGTGTAATATATTTAGTATATATTCCGATATATCGTGAGCGAATGGAATATACTGATATTAGATACCGTTTCATTCAAGATATCTAGTATCGTTTCATCTAAGATATCTTTTAGCGAATAGAAAAGCGTTGTCATGAAGAAGTTAACGGCAGAGGAGAACCCGCCTTACATGATGATTAAGCGTGTTCTTTTGATGAAGCTGAAGTTTTGGTTGAGCACAATTGAAGGTCTATAGAGAGTTAGTGCCTATTGGAGTGCCTGGAGAGCAGCATGAACGATGAGCTATCCGACTCGGCTTTAAATGTCAAGTTAAGTGAAGAAATGTTAAAATTTATATTTCAAGTTTGAGCTGTATTACAAAATCGTTTAGATGAATGTCTTTAAGTTTTAATCGCACAGAGGAGAAGGACAAGTTCTTAGCCACTGAAAAAAAACAAAAAAAGGGGCACACACTAGTTTTCACACTCTGGCCATGCGAAAATAAGAAGGCTAGTGGAGCCAAGTGAATTCAAAGAGACAGACAAGGAAGACCTAGGTTTGCTTATGGCTACAGCCTTCCTATATGTAGCCGCACGGTGAATGATTAAATGGGGGTCTCCTTCAGCGACAGCACTAGCCTAGGCTGACAGCCTAGGTTGTCGGCGTTGGTTGTCCTTGTTTTCTCTTCAAGTCCAGCTGCAAGTGAGAAGTGAATAAACGGACGGCAGGGGAAACGGGGCGGGGCGAACTCGAGCCCTTCAGAAAAACGGTACAACGAGGGAGGGCAAGCCGGCGTCCGGCGAGGGCCGCCCGGGCGGCCGCACGAGGGCGGCCCTCGCCCGAACTCCTCGAGCCTAAGCTACCTGATAATTTGTGCTGAGTTTTTCGTACGGAACAAACTTTGGGGTTTTTCAGTAAATTTTATCTATTTATAAATATTCTGAGTTTTAGTATATTTTAGATATGAGAAACATTTGAACCTACGAATGATTTTAATTTTGATTTTCCGATTATTCGTGGATTGTATTAATGGCATTTCTCATATATGTAGGAAACGACATCGGATAATTACTGAATTTTTAGTGCCATTTATTGTTTCTCCTTTATTTATGCAGTGATTCTCATTAATTTAGATTATAATATTGGTTGGCAAGAAGAGCATTTCCAAGTGGTTAGCTTTGGCGAGAAAGCGCTTGGAGTTCTCTGCCATGGAAATGATGAAGACTTAAGTGAATATCGCCATCGAAACTTAAATGCTCAAAGCTCAGAGAAAAGTGGAAAAATGAAATTTAATATTACCGGCACAATTTAAATTTCACTTTTCTCAGTTATTTATTTATTTTTAAAAATGCCTTTCACTTGCAAAAGATATGATAAATTTTGTGATAGAGAAAATTATATTGGAAATCTTAATGTTTAGGAAACTCTAATTAAAGATTAATTAATCATTCATGTACCCAAATTCAATAAGGTAACAATATCCATGAGTTTAATTTCGAATTCAAGTGAGCGTTTCATTAGAGAGGGGATGAGGAAGAAACAAATCGCTCCGTGAATGGTTGGCTTTTTGCACATTTCACTACTTGGAATTGCATTTTTGAGAAGACATGCTTCTGAAAAACCAAATTTTCAGGCCGTGCAATTTTTTTTTTTTTTTTTCGGTGATCTCCTAAGCAACTGCTGTGTTTAGCTTGTGGTTGCTTATGAGGTTATCCTCCTCCAAGAAGAAATTACCATAACTATTGGCCTATTTCTACAATACATTTTGGTCAATCATCACCTGCTCAGTCGGGCATAATGGAGGATTCGAGGCTTCCTACGGCAGTGGTGAGTCCTATTAAGCATACGAAGCTACATGGCTCCCATTTCATAATATCTAAGGCCTATATAGTTCTGTTATTTAAGGGAAAAAACCAGGAATTGTGCATTCTACGGTGAATTCATTTTCCTTACTTCATGATAAAATAAAATACTTTCTTGGAAATCACTTTTAGGATAATATTTTCCCCTTCTCATGTTAAATAATTCATTTTCCTAACTTTTTTTTTAGCAAAATTTTCCTAACTTGAAGCATGCCTATTTTTCTTTGGTTGTAAATCATTTTACGTTGACCAATTACTTATATCGAGCCAAACAAGTGAAAGACTAGAAAACTAATTTGCGAAAAATCTTTTTGCCCAAATAAACATACCCTAAATAAAAGTTCTAGATCCATTCTGAGTATCAGCACTAGATTCCAACCTAGATTTATTTCGTAGCTCGAACAACATATCAAAATCGCAATTGTCATATGGCCCAAAGTTCCAAATAGCAATGAAATCGTGATCATGGCTTTGCATTAGCACTGAGGAATTGATGCCCAACAATGAAGGCCTGTGACATATCTTATTTGTCAAGTCTACGTGTTATCAGTTTGGTTTGCATGTGAGGCAAAATCTTAAAATATCTCACAATGCTTGTTATTTAAGTTTTTGATTTCAAACTCTTTAAGCTACGTTTAGATAAAATTCATGATAGGATTAAATTTATCACATCCTGCATTTGATGCCTACTCAAGATATGATGAAGTCGGATATAAGAGGGACATTGCTCGGATAAAACTATTCCATATGAGAGGTGCGATAAAGGTGAAATGATTTTTAATATTTATACTAGAAAAGTTTTTCTTGAATAACAAACTTCTTAAATTAATAAAATTAAAATTATATTTCAATATGAATAATATTTGAATTCTAGTATAAAAAAATTCAAAATAACAAAAAATAACAATTTATTTTTTAATTTGGTATTATTTTTTATCTATATATTGAATTTAATTCTATCTTAACATAAAATTTGATATATATTTATATTATTATGTATTTTAGGTATATTAGAACAATTTATTATTTAATAAATTTTTTTATTAGAGAGTATGGAAGGGAAAAAAGAAATAAAAAGGAAAATAATTAAAAAACAAGAGGAAAAATAAAAAGAAAAGGGAAATGAAAATAAAGTAGGCAAGAGTATTGTGAGATTTTTACCATTTGCATTAGTGAGCTTTTACATTCATTATATCGTTTATATTAAATAATGTATATAATATGAATATATTCGATTTTATTATTGCGATTTACTAAATAGTGGATAGGATATAGCAAAATCCCTGGATTTCATATACTATCAAGTCCTGTCTTGATTACAAATCCAAACGACCAAACATGAAGAGTATCCCTTCACTACGTTTTATCTCAAATAATACTCCAAAATATTGTGGGATAGGTAGCACTAGCAGGTTGGTGTAGCTCCCATCGACTAGAAATGAATGGATTGCTGCTATAACTACCATTAATTTGAGCAACCACTCAAATGATCAAACAAAGAACAAAAAATCTTGGAAAACGGACATAAAGAGTGAAGAAACCTTCTCATGCAACAGAGTCCGCTATTTGGAGCTATCTCTCCCTCTCTGACTCACCACCATCTCACTCAATTCTCACGTTAACTCACGACTCGTTCTTGCCAATTTTCATTCCTTAAAGACTTACCACGAAGAGCTTTTAAATGAAAGATTTGGAGAGGGAAACGTTAGGAGAAGATGGATTGCCAACAGGTCCTCTGCTTCTCAAAGAAGTCCCTACCCAAGGCAGTCATGGCAGCTCCATCATGTCTTCCAGTGATCCTGCAGTCACGCCACTTGTCATTTTAAGCACTCTCGTCGCCGTCAGTGGCTCTTTCATTGCTGGGTGTGCTGTGAGTACTGTATCAACTTTTAGATTCATCACCAAGAAACCGACTCTATTTTATTTTTTTCTCATAATTTCCCACATCTGTATAGAATTGGAGCTGACTTTTGCAATCGGAGTGCTTTTGTTTTTTTCAAAAATGATTCTGATGATTGCCAACTAGGCAGTGTCACGGTCTCTTTCAAGTCCACTGAAATTTTTTGTTAGGAAATGATAAGAGGAAAGCTGCACATAGCTTGGTCAAAAGTTCTCTGTTTTCTTATATCGTTGGCCAACATTGTCTTTTGAAGAAAAATCTGAGTTTTCATTTTGGCCTTGGTGTGAGTAAGATGAAGCAACCAAGATCTGTGTCGGCTACTCGGTCTGAATGTGTGTCTACTACTGTTTTTGGTGCCTAATAGTTGGTTAATTATTTTTCAGAAGCAGCTGTATGTCATGTTCTTGATCACTTGGCTGATACCAACACGTTAGACGACCTGGATTATTTTAGACCATAATAATATGTTCCAACGACTGCTTTGTAACATTTTCTTCTTACAACCCAGGACAGAGGAGGTGTGTCAAACAGACTGATACTTGTTACCGTGCTTTCATATAATAATATCGACTCAAACCATGATAACGCAATTAGCAGATTCAGGATCACTTTATGCCAAAAAGATGTCAAATAGTTTTCGTTAATTACTTCAATCACATTTGTGAGAAAGATGCCCTCTGAAACTGACGGTTGGCCTGACTAATTTTTTTCATCCATGGTGGAATTTTCTCGGCAATTGTGCTTTTCGCTGCATTTCTTGACATGATTAGCAGCCGCCAAGTAAACCGTACCATAAATTGGTGGCATGTTTTTGCAATGCAGAGTGGTTATTCTTCACCAGCTGAGTCAGGCATAATGGAGGATTTAGGCCTCTCCACAGCGGCGGCAAGTCCTCTCAGGCATTCATGCGATATTTCTAGGATTGTTCATCTAGCAGCCGCTATACTAATTGATTTCCATCAATATAATATCAAATAAGATTTGTTGTACGCACGAGATTTAGTAGACTAACTGAACGTGACATCTGTATTAGTGATACTAAACGGAGAAATGGAGAGTGGATCAAAACTCGTATTCACATTCTCCCAATTTTTTTGTGTTACAGTATTCGCTTTTCAGTTCAATGTTAACAGTTGGAGGCCTAATAGCAGCTCTGGTAAATGGGAGGGTAACAGATTTGATTGGGCGTAGACGAGTAAGTGATCCTCTACCTCTCCCTTTCATTCTTAAAAGCTCAATGAAGAACCCGACAGATATTATGGGAATTCTCGTCTCTTTTTTATGCAGGCAATGTGGCTTTCTCAAATATTTTTTGCCGTGGGATGGCTTTCTATAGCATATGCCAAGGTTCCTGCCCTTCCTCTCGCCTCTTCAGGAATTTTTCTTGGTCGTTGATGATTCAATAAAAAGGCTTAATAATTTTAAATGCATTTAACACCTTTCATGCTCATCATATGGATGAGTTCATTCAGATGCCGGTCCTGCAGGTTGTTTTTGTGATTTTTCACTGCATTTGTGAAATTTTACACTTACAAACTATCTGCCTAGCTGAATAAGGGATCACCGTTTACTTAATAAATTTTTTCCAGCTAAGAGGCAAGGAAATTTTTTACGACATCCTATTTTTGTGAATGATCAAGTCGTGGTTAAGGCTGTGAGAAAGAGAGTAAGAACCTAATGGTATATCCATTGAATCTGCAGAATGCTTGGTGGCTGGATATAGGGAGACTGCTAAACGGGCTTGGCTATGGGATTATATGTTATGTGGTATCTGCAGGAAGATTTGGACTAATTGTCCTAATTAATTTTAGAAGTTGACGTGCCAATGTGCTGTTGATCATTATCTTGGTTTCCAAACAGGTACCAGTGTACATTGCAGAAATAACACCAACAAGTGTCCGGGGAGCATTCACAGCATTCAATCAGGTCAAAAAGTTTGGACAATGTAGAAATTGAATAAGTTGAGACAATTCATTTGCTCACCAACACACAATTGGCTTCTGTTGCAGTTCATGTTATGCTGTGGCTTTTCATTGATTTACTTTCTTGGAACCATTGTCCCCTGGCACATCTTGGCTCTGATCGGTAGACTCTCTGCTCCCATTTTTTATGTTATCTGGTGAATAAGTTGGGAAAATATCATAGGGTCATTCTTGGTGACTTCGTCTTCAGGTGGCATTCCCTGTGTCATGCAAATTTTGGGTTTGTTCTTTGCTCCAGAGTCTCCTAGATGGCTGGTAAGTTGTCTGTGGAGTTGAGGCATAGGTACTAATATATCAAGGGCAATTAAACTCTGAGACATAATCCAACTGGTGTTGACCACCCTTGTAAGAATTTGCTAGTTGTGTAGAATCATAGAACTGGTTATCGAAGCAAAGACCCTGCATTTTTTGTCACAAGAAAGATTACAAACAGATAGTCACTTGCAGGTATTAGTCCACCAAGAGGAGTTTGAAGTCACATTACAGAGACTCAGAGGCGAAGGTGTCGATATAACTCAGGAAGCAGCCGATATCAGAGTAAAATCTCAATCTCGCATGTCTTTCTTATAATTTGGAAGCATCTGATATTTTGGCGATGATGTGCTCTCATTTCACTTTTTCTTATAGGACTACACAGAGACCTTTGAACGGCAGTCTCAGTCTAGAATTCTGGATCTCTTCCAAAGACGATATGCACATCCGCTTATGGTTAGAATGCCCTCCAAATTATTCAAGTTTCTTGCGATTCTTTTCCTAATCTTGTCAAAGTGTTAGATAGCAGTTGGGCTGATGATGCTTCAACAATTTGGTGGGGCTAGTGCATTTGCGTCCTATGCAGGCTCCATATTTGAATCAGCTGGTAAAAATCAAAAAATAAATACATTAGTAGCTTGATGAATAATGAAGGCTTGGTCATCTTAACGTTTTATTTTGGCAGGCTTCTCAGATAGCTTTGGTACCAGAAGCATAGCTATTATCACGGTACTAGACATTTAGAATTGCGGTGAAAGATGGATTTTGTTATTTCATCGTATTTTCTGAAGATTCTACACTTAATTCTGCAGATCCCAGCAACCGCTCTTAGTGTAATCTTGACTGATAAAGCTGGAAGACGACCACTTCTGATGGTTAGGGAAAATGATACATTTGCTATGATCGCCTAACAAGGGCCAATTTTTGAGATACTGAGCCCGTACCCAACTTTTATTTGCAGATTTCTTCAGCTGGAATGTCCTTAAGTTGCTTTCTTCTAGGATTGTCCTTCTTCATTCAGGTTTTGAGAACAATAACTATTCCTACTCGTGGTACTCCATGTTTTTAAGTGACCTTATCTTTTTTTCCTTTTTTTTTTTTTTTTTTTTTTTTTTGGTTGCTGAACCAGGACCTTAATCATTGGAAAGCAGTGACCCCAATTTTGGCATATGTAGCAATAATGGTACGTCTCTATAAGAGTGCCTTTTTTCCTTGTCTCTTTTCATCTTGAACCGTTGCTCAATGACTTGTTCTGATGAAGTTTGCTGACACATAACTATTTCATTTAGGTGTATTGCATAGCTTACTCAATTGGCATGGGCGCATTGCCATGGGTTATCATGTCCGAGGTATATGGCTTCAGTCTAAATTTGCACTTGGCAATCTCTATCTCAAGACCATTCTCAATGAATATGTTCTCTGTAGATATTCCCTGTGAACATTAAAGGGTCAGCCGGGAGTCTGGTGACATTTGCAAACTGGTCCTGTTCCTGGATTGTGACTTACACTTTCAACTTCATGTTTGAATGGAGCGCACCCGGTTCTTTCTCTCTCTCTCTCTCTCTCTCTCTCTCTCCTTCTCCTGTGTGAGGTAATATATTCAGTATCCATGCTTAATCTGAATTGTGCTACTTTCAGGGACATTTTTCATGTTTGCGTGCATGTGCGGTCTCACAGTCTTATTCACCATGAAGGTAGTGCCAGAGACCAGGGGGCGAGCATTGGAAGAACTGCAAGCATCACTTGCCCATTTTCTTTGATGATTATCAGCCGCAGCTTGTTGGAATTTGAATTGGTATGAGCTGAACACAATCGCAGTGATAGGAAGGCTGACAGGAGGCTGTTGCAAAGTACTAATGCAATGTGAAAAGGGGAGGAAAGAAAAAGGAGACGTTTCATAGTAATACATTCCATTAACGACGCTAGATTACAGACTGAATTGTATACCAGTAATTTCAGGTTTAAGCACCTAACTTCGTCTTACTGTGTACCGATCATACAGCAGAAATTTGGTTGCCACCAGTGCAAGTCAAATGAAAGTGGTAATTTTGTGATCAACCACATATTAGTCAATTCAATTTTGTCGGTAACTTACTTATACATTACTAGATAACAGATCACCAGTCACCTTATTTTTACAACTGCTGTTATAAACTACACTAAAGTACCTGTTCGTTACTGACCACGGACAGTCTATAATTTCTTGTATATTGTGCTACAGAATCGGCCCTAAGGTGTCATGTTGCTTCAATTCTAAGAGTTGTTTTCTTCTCAAATTCTGATATGAGAATCGAAACCCCAACTTGGCTCTCGCACAACAAGAGAGATGCACAGTTGCCACTACAGCAAAGGCGTAGTGGTTCAAGAGTAGTGTTAAATTGCTACCACCCAAACGGAGAGATTGTTTTAGCTAATGATTTCAACTCAATCATTGAACTTGTCCTATCTGTTTAAGAATATTTGCACACACTAAGATATAAGTAATAATCAATCTTCTATTTCTTTCCAATATATATGCCGGACTGCTAGCAGGTTTGATTTAGTTTGATTTTCAAAGAGCAACAAATCCGTAAATGATTTGCGGCTACAACTACGGCAGATTTTGGAATCATTAGAAGCCATCATTCTTGTGATCCAGCAAAGAACATGTTGTGATATTAACGCGAAAACAGTTATGATTTTGTAATTAAATCAATGTGAAATTATCAGAAAAATAAACGAGAAAATTTCACCAGAAATTTACATAATTTGATTCTTTTAGTGTGGCAGCTTGCTACTAAAAGAACCCTCTGTTCGGCTCCTACAGGAAAGGAAACCCAAAAGAAGCAAAAGCCTAGCTTTTATCTCATTTCCTTTTCTCTAACCACTTCCTGACCCGCGTGCTTTCTCTTGTACGGCCAAAAAAGGAAGTCTTATGTAGACAATTAGAGTCCACAGAAGGTTTGACTGTACAAATCCAGCACAATTTGGTAGGCAGAATGCTGGCAGCACTACTCGTTAGTGTTGGAGTTCTATCAGAATTTAACAGGGTGCAATATTATTCATTATCACTTAACTGTACACTACATGTCAACTGGCAGAGTGCATGGTGGCTGGATGCCAGAAGAGCATTAATAGGATTTGGCGATGGGGTCTCAAGCTATGTGGTAATACACACTTTGGACTTCCTTGTACACTTATGTGAACGTAGATGATCATCACCTCGCTTTTGCCCATCAGGTATCTGTATACATCACAGAAATAACAACTAAAAATGTTCAGGGAGCATTTGCTTCATTCAATCAGGTAAAAATAAACTTAAAACATTATTTGCTTGCTTTATGCTGCCAATACATCACCTTTTGGTCTATTTTTCTTGAATTGCAGTCCATGCAAGCCTGTGGCTTTTCATTGACATACTTTGTTGGAACCATTGTTTCCTGGCACGCCTTGGCTCTGAACGGTGGTGTCTGGGATCCCCTATTAACAGGTATTCCTGATAAAAAAGTAGAGAAAATAAAAGGGCTGCCTTTTGCATTTTGCTTTTCAGGTGGAATTCCTGTTGTGATACAAATTTTCAGTTTGTACTTGATACCAGGGTCTCCTAGATGGCTGGTGAATTCCTTCAGGGTTTTGCACTAGTTTTGTAAAAGCGGCACTCTGATACCTGAGAAAATTAAATTTAAAGCTGGACTGCAATGCTTTCAAGAGCTATGCACTATGGGAATGAATTTACAGGTAAAAGTGGGTTGAGAACAGAATTTCGAAGCTGCCTTACAGAGACTCAGAGGCAAAAGAGCTGATATTTCCCAGGAAGCAGCTGACATCACAGTAAATTCTCAATTTCTCACAATCCTCTAGGAAAAAGCTGATTTTCCTCTCAAGGACTGATGAGTTATAGGGCCTCACATTCTCTTCTATTAATCTCACAGGTCTACACTGAAACCATTGAAAGGCAATCTCGCTCGAGATTTCTAGATGTGTTTCAATGAAGATATGCTCGTTCACTCAAAGTGAGCTTTCCTTCAACAACATATAAGCATTTATTCACCCATCTATATGCAATGCTGTCTAGTGAGGACTTACGTTTTACAATCATTACAAAGCTTAGATAGGACTTGGACCAATGATGCTTCAACAATTTGGTGGAGCTGGTGCTTCCTCGTACCATGCTAGCTCCATTTTTGAATCAGCTGGTAAAGGCTTCTCTACTACTTCAGGAAGTGTGACGAAGTAATCACAACAAACTTTCGTCCATGACAGATTTTTCAAGTAGCATTGGCACCAGGAGCGTGGCCATTGTCATGGTAAACTGTTTCTCTGTCTTTGGGAGAATTTCCTAAACACTCAAATATGAAACATTATCCTAAAATATGAATTCCCCACGTTGCTTTTCCAAATAGTTTGACATGTTTTGTAGATCCCAGCATTTGCAATTACCATTATCTTCACTGACAAAGCTGGACGACGACCACTTCTGTTGCTCAGGAAAAGAAAAGAAACTTTGTTTTTAGGTTTGAAAAGGAATCAATCACTGAAAGTTGAAATTGAGCTTGATCTCGATTTGCAGGTTTCTACTGCTGGAATGTGCTTAAGCTGTTTAATACTAGGATTGTCATTTTACATGCGGGTAAATCTGCTACTAATACCCTTGGGTTCTTGATGAATTCAACTCGCTTTTGTTCTTTCATTTTGTTACCCCTTCTCTACAGGATCTGCACAATTGCAAGGATGTCACTCCAATTTTGGTTTTCCTAGCTATATTGGTAAATCATTACACCAGAGCTTAGTGAATCTTAGTCTATAACTGCGTGGTGAGTTTCGCTGAAGTCGCTGATCGACCAATAGTGCAACCAGGCATATTTTGTATTTCTCTCAGTCGGCATGGCAGGACTGCCATGGGTTCTAATATCCAAGGTGTGATTCCTAAACTTTTAATTGAATTTTATGATGATTAATACTAAAAGCAATAGACCATTGGTTGCTTTGATTCCACATTATGAAGATATTCCCAGTAAATGTAAGAGCGAAAGCAGGAAGCATGGTGACGTTCGCCCACTGGTTCTGTTCCTGGATCATGAGCTACACTTTCAACTTCTTGTTTGAATGGAGCGCGCCTGGTCTGCTCTCTATCTTTGTCGACTTCATTTATGTAGTATGATCTCAGAAGTTGGAGCATAAGCGAATGTGACTGCACTTGGATAAATTTGATGCATTATCTGATAGTCATTTTGCATCTTGACTATGCTTTTTCCAGGAACATTCTACATATTCGCAGGCATTTGTGGTTTAGCGATCCTGTTTACTGCAAAGTTAGTGCCGGAGACCAAAGGGCAAGCCCTCGAAGAAGTGCAAGAATTGCTAGTCCATATTTCTGCAGAGAGTTAAAGTAAAGTGAATTTCTGTAAGTCCTAACAACATTGCAATTGCGCATATTGGGATGTCGAAAGACTTTTGCAGGATCAACATTTTGTTCCTATTCGCAAACAATGAATGCCAACATGAAATGGAAGAGCAAAAGCAACGTGATCTCCTTTTCCTTTTGCTGAGTGCTTGGTTTTACTGCGCTACTAGTCGAGTTTATATTTCTATTTAATTGTTAGATAGCGTCCAGGCCAGGTTTCACCGGCCTGGACAAATCTAGCTTCCCGGGCAAACCTAATCACGTACTCGCTCACATCCCCTGGTCTATTCCGGATTTACACATGAAATGTGCTCCCAACAAGGTTTAAACCAAGAGTCATTTGTCATCTGTCAACACCTTATATGAAATCTTCCTATGGAGTTTTGCAGACCAAAGCTGTATAAGATTGCTATTACACCCCAGTCCGTACTATGGTTCAAAGGAAATGACACTACCACCCTTTAATAAATAAAGGGCAAAGCCCTAAGACAATTCAACTTAATAGTACAATAGTTCTTGAATATAACTCTCATTGCAGAATCATAAGACCCGTTGTATTTCCACCCTTTATTAGCTCACGACATTCTTTATCACATTAGATTGATTACACTAATCTTTGTGGATCCCACTTTTAATTTAAGATGATTTCTAACCATTTTTTTCTTCATTATCGAGATAGAGGGGTAAGCTAATAAGGGAATGGAACTAGCACAAGCCAATTATAATCACTATCATGAATATTTAAAAGGCAAAATTCACAAACAAAACAATTTCCAAGTTCCTAACATTGTTCTAAAAAATTAACAAAACTCATCTTCACAAACAATCCCCACATAGGTTTGATTTTGCACTTTGCAAAGAGGTAAAGTAAAAGTTCAAGAAAGAGAGGAGAGTTAAAGATAGGATGGACCCAAAAAAAAAAAACAAAAGAAGAAGAAAAAAGTACCTGCATACTCTCAATTGCAATGTATAACAATCACTAGTTGTTATCCTCGAAATCTGTAAAAGGTAAATAGGGGGTGAGCAAAACCATAGTCCAGCAAGTAGCTAATACCACTTCAATAATGCAATTTGAAGAAATATTTGCATTCACATCAAACAAGTAGTCCGAACATAATGCGGCATAAATATCAATATATATAATACTGACACAAGTCAATAGTAATCAACATAAGCTAAAACTCAATCGCGAATGTCACGAACCCTCCAGTCACGCTTCGCCCGGTGACAAGACCCCAAAAGCCATGTCGGCTATGGCTATGACCCGAAAATCACACCGGCTGTGATTACCTGGAAACCACGTCGACCATGATTAAGCCCCAAAATAAGAATCAAACTACGCATGTACGTGGATTGACGGCAAGCGGATAAATCAAACAACGCGACTCCTCAATGCTAACACATAAATATCATCATGATAAAATATTTCATATGCATATCTTTATAATACATTTCCACAATGCTCAGATTATTGAGAATATCCAACGCCGGATCCAGTTCTGAAATATGCATGCTCCCAAAGTTAAGACAGAAAGTTTGGAAGGCCGGTCCTCCAAACCGGCCGTCGGGTTCGCGTCCCGTCAAAGCCTCAAGTGTTTTTAGTCCAACAGGAGAGCGCTTCCGAGTGCCCCGCTCCGGCAAGCAAGCGATCGGAGTTTGCTGCCACGGAAATGATGGAGACTTACGAGAATAGACGAATGTTATGTGGACCAACGACGGAGTTCTCCGGTCGCGGGCGAGCGTTTGGGAGCAGCCGCAGCCCCTTCTCCGATCTTCCTCTCCCGTCTTGTGGTTTCTCTCTCTCCCGATTGACTTTGAACACTTAAAAGAGCAAGCGAGTCCTCACAACAAGCTACGATATTAACGGCACAACCTTAAATTTCAATTCTCTCAGCCTTTTGTTTTCATTATGTATGTAAGAAAATGTCGAGCTGTTGCACTCGCAAAAGATATGACATTTTTTATGATCGAGAAAATTAGACCAAAAATCCTTACGATTTTGTGTGGAATGCAATTGAGCCTTAGGAACGTTTGAATGGCGAAAATCAAGACTTAAAATGCATTAAAACTTACACAATAAAGTCATAATTTCACCAGCGTAGCGTCCACTTGTCAGTATTCGGACTATTTGGATTTCTTACAAAATTAAGTATCATTTGGACCATATTTATATTGATAAACAATAAAAAATTTTCGACCATGGAGTATATGGATGGATTGTGACTATCAATTGGAATTGAAACTCAAATGTGATTCAAAATCAATTGAAAATCCAATTTGAACTAAAAACCCAAAGACAGGATCTTCAATTTCAATTTGAACCATGAAAGGCTAATCAAATATTAATTAATTATTAGAATAAGTGCATTAAAAGTCCTAAAACTTCTTATCAAAGTGTAATTGAGTCCTAAAATTTTCAAAAAGTGCTATCAAGTACTAAAACCTATCACCAAGTGCTATTGAGTCTATAAATTTTCAAAAAGTGCAATCAAGTCCCAAAACTTGTTAAATTGATTCAATTAAGTTCTTCTGTTGATTTTACTTTTTGAAAGTTTTAGAATTCGATTGTACTTTCATGATAAATTTTAGGACTTCTAGTGCACTTATCTTAATCATTCATGTACCGAATTCAAACGAGTAACAAGATCCATAAGTTTAATTTCGAATTCAAAAGAATGTTTCGGTAGAGAAAGAACAAGGAAGAAACAGAGTGCTCCGTCAATGCTTGTCTCTTTGCTTGTGTGATTGATCAAACTTTCATTTTTTTTTTTTTTCATTAGTGTGATGTCGTGAATCACATGGGCTAATAGACCCCACAGAGTAGGTTGACCTGGCTTGTTTAAGAATGAGGATGTCATGATCAGACAATATGAAAAGACTCAAGTTGCTCCTCTAGGATCAATTATGTTTGCCATGGAAGCTCAATTTGGCAATGAGACGTAAAATTCTCACTTTTCACTACTTGTAATTGCATTTTGGAAGAAAAAAAATTACTTCGGACAAAAACACTTTCTAGTGACGTAATATCTTAATTTTGGTGATCTCCTAGGCAAGTTCTCTATTTAGGCTGGAGCTTCTAATGAGGTAATTCTCCATCAAGTAGAAGTTACCATAACTGGTGGCGTATCTCTACAATGCCAGACGATTATTAATAACCCACCGAGCTCGGCATAGTACTCTCTATGGCCGCGTTGAGTCCTATCGAGCATACAATGTTACGTGGCTACCATCTCATAATCTCTCAGACCTGCATGGTTCTGTTATTCAAAGGAAAATACTGGAAATTGTGCAATTTACGGTGAAAGTCGCATGTGAGAGGAAGTATTAAAGTATCCCACCATGCTTGTTGTCTAAGTTTTTGATTTCAAAATCTTTAAGAGTATCCCGCCGTGCTATCTCTCGTCTCTAATTATTCTTCAAAATATTTTGGATAGGTAGCACTGGTGGTTTGGTGTAGTTTCTATCGACCAGAAATGAGTGAATTGCCGCTGTAACCACTACAAATTTGAGCAACTATCGCATGATCACTCAAAGAGCAAAAAACTAGGAAAGCGAACATAAAATAATAAGGAAGCTTTGGAGTGAAGAAACCTTCTCATGAGCGTTTCATTAGAGAACGAAGGAGGAAGAAAATCGCTCCATCAATGCTTGTCTTTTTGCACATTTCACTACTTGGAACTGCATTTTTGAGAAGAGATGCTTCTGGAAAACCATTTTTCAGGCCACGCAATCTTTTGTTTTTTGTGAACTGCTCTGTTTAGGCTGTAGTTTCTCGAGAGGTTACTTTCCACAAAAGAAGTTACCATAACTACTGACCTATTTCTATAATGAATTCTGGTTATTCATCACCCGCTGAGTTGGGCAGAATCGAGGATTCAGGGTTTCCTACGGTAGCAGGGAGTCCTATCAAGCATAGGAAGCTATATGGCTACCATCTTATAATCTCTCACACCTATATAGTTATGTTATTTAAGTGAAAATACTGGGAATTGTGCATTCTACATTAAATTCATTTTGCTAACTTCTAGCATGCCTATTTTCTTTGACCGTAAATGATTTTCCATTGACCAATCACCTACAGCGAGCCAAACACCTGAAAGTCCATAAAACTAATTCGCGCAAAATGCTTTAACTCAAATAAACACACTCTGAAGAAGATCCATTCCGGGTTTTAGAACTAGATTACGACCTAGACTTATATTTCGCAGCTTGACTAGAGGATCGAAATTGCGATTGTCATATGGCCCAAAGTTTCCTAATGGCAACCAAGTCGCGATTGCGGCTTTGCATCAGCATTGAGGAATTGATGGCCAACAACGAAGGCAAGAGAGGTTTCCTATTTGTCATTGTCAATTCTATGTGGTATCAGTTTGTTTTGCATGTGAGAGGAAGTATTAAAGTATCCCACAATGCTTGTTATCTGAGATTTTCATTTCGAACTCTTTAAGAGTATCCCTCCATGCTCTCTCTCATGTCAAATTTTACTCCAAGATATTTCGGATAAGTAGCCTAGCAGTTTGGTGTAAGCTTCCATCGACCAGAAATAGAATGAATAGCCGCTGCAACTACTACAATTCTGAGCAACTACCCACGTGATAAATGAAAAGGACAAAAAATAAGAAATAAAAAAACAACAACTTGGAAAACGGACATAAAGTAACGAGGAAGCTTTAGAGTGAAGAAAACTTCTCATGCAATGGAGACCGGTATTTGGAGCTCTCTATCTCTGCCTCACTAACTCACCACTATCTCACTCAATTCTCACACTCACTCACGACTCGTTCTTGCCGATTTTCGTTCCTTGAAGACTTACCACGAAGAGCTTTTAAATGAAAGATTTGGAGAGAGAGGTTAGGAGAAGATGGATTGCAAACAGACCCTCTGCTTCCCCAAGAAGCCTCTGCCCTTGGCAGTCATGGCAGCTCCTTCACGTCTTCAAGTGATCCTGCAGTCACGCCACTTGTCATTTTTAGCACTCTCATTGCCGTTAGCGGCTCTTTCGTTACTGGGTGTGCCGTGAGTACTGTATCAACTGTTAGATTCATCACCGATGAACCAGCTCTATGTTCTTTTATTGATTCTTGATTCTCATTTTCTCCCACATCTGTATTGAATTGGAGGTGTATTTGGCTTGCAAGAAGGCAGTGTCGTGATTTCTTTCAAGCTTTATAGAAATATTTTGTTGGGAAAAGATAAGAGGAAAGAAGCAGATTACTTGGTCAAAGTTTTTCTGTTTTCTTATATTATTGGTCAACATTGTGTTTTCATGAAAAATCTGGGTTTTTATTTTGTCCTCGGTGGAAGTAAGATGAAGCAACCAAGATCTGTGTCTGCAACTCCAGTTGAAAGTGTGTCTACTACTGTTCTTGGTGCTTAAAGTTGGTAAATTATTTTCCAGAAGCACCTGAATGTCATGTTCTTGGTCACTTGGCTGATACCATATTAGGTGACTTGATTATTTTAGAATGTAATAATTTGTTCTGACAACTACTTTGTAATATTTTCCTCTCATTAACCGGGACGAAGGAGGATAGGATCTGTCGGAGAATCTGATACTTGTTACCATGTTTTCATATAATAATATCAGCTCGAACCACAATAAAGCATGTAGCTGATTTAGGATCACTCCAGTGATGCAAAAAAGATGTCAAATGATATTTATTATTACTTCAATCACATTTGTGAGAAAGATGCCATTTGGATTTGGACTTTTGGTCTGCCTCCTTATTTTGCATCCATGGTAGAATTTTCTCGACAATTGTGCTTTTTGCCGCATTTCTTGACAAGATTAGTAGCCGCAAAGTACAAGGTACCATTAACTGACGGCTTGTTTTTGTAACGCAGGATGGTTATTCTTCACCAGCCGAGTCAGGCATAATGGAGGATTTAGGCCTCTCCACAGCAGCGGCAAGTCCTATCAAGCATCCATGCTATATTTCTAGGATTGTTCATCTATCAGCCGCTACAAAAATTCCATCAATATACTGTCAAATGAGATTTGCTGGAGTAAAATAAAACGCATGAGACTTAGTAGACTACCTGAAAGTGACTTCTGTATTAGTGACACCAAACGTAGAAATGGAAAGTGAGAACACAACTTGGATTCATATTCTCCCCCTTTTTTGTGTTGCAGTATTCACTTTTCAGTTCAATGTTAACTGTTGGAGGCCTAATAGCAGCTCTGGTAAATGGAATGGTAACTGATTTGATTGGGCGTAGACGAGTAAGTGATCCTCTACCTCTCCATTTTATTCTTGAAAGCTCGATGAAAGACCCATCAGATCTCAGGGGAGGCTCATATCTTTTCGATGCAGGCAATGTGGCTTTCTCAAATATTTTGCGCTGCAGGATGGCTTTCTATAGCATATGCCAAGGTTCCTGCCCTTCCTCTCACGTCTTCAGAATTTTTCTTCATCGCTGATGACTCGAAAAACAGGCTTAATAATTTAAATTGCATTTTCCATCTTTCATGCTTATCATATGGATGAGTTTATTCAGATATCAGTCCTGTAGGATGTTTTTTGTGATTTTTCACTGCAATTGTAAAATTTTGCACTTCAAACTATCTGCCTAGCTGGTTAAGGGATCACATTCATGTAATTGATTTTCTTCCAGCTAAGATGCAAGGAATATTTTTACTACATCTTATTTTTGTGAATGATCAAGTCATGGTTTAGTCAGTGAGATAGAGCGTAAGCACTTAATGGTATATCCATTGAATCTGCAGAATGCTTGGTGGCTGGATATTGGGAGACTGCTAAATGGGCTTGGCATTGGGATTACATGTTACGTGGTATATGCAGGAAGATTCGGGCTTATTGTCCTAATAAATTTTATAGAAGTTGACGCTTGCCAACATGCTGTTGATTATTTTCTTTGTTTCCAAACAGGTACCTGTGTACATTGCAGAGATAACACCTAGAAGTGTCCGGGGAGCATTCACAACATTGAATCAGGTCAAAAAGTTTGGACAACATAGAAATTGAATTTGAGTCGAGACAATTCATTTGCTTACCAACACACTTGGCCTCTGTTGCAGTTCATGTTATGCTGTGGCTTTTCCATGATTTACTTTCTTGGAACCATTGTTTCCTGGCGCATCTTGGCTCTGATCAGTAGTCTCTCTGTTCCCTTCTTTTATGTTAAGCGGTGAATAAGTTGGGAAAATATCGGAGGGTCATTCTTGGTGATTTCATCTTCAGGTGTTATTCCTTGTGTCATACAAATTGCGGGTTTGTTCTTTGTTCCAGAGTCTCCTAGATGGCTGGTAAGTTGTTAGTGGAGTTGAGGCATAGAATTAGCATTCTAATGGTAGCTATGGAAAGCAATCCAATTGGTGTTGATTACCCTAGTAAGAACTTGCTAATTGCATAAAATTATAAAAATGGATGACTTTTTTTGTACGGAAGATTCCAAGCTCATAGTCACTTGCAGGTAAGAGTCCACCGAGAGGAGGATTTTGAAGTCACATTACAGAGACTCAGAGGCAAAGGTGTCAATATTACTCAGGAAGCAGCCGATATCAAAGTAATACCTCAATCTGGCAGTGTCTTTCTTATAATTTGGAAGCATCTGATATTTTGGCAATGATGTGCTCTCATTTCACTTATTCTCATAGGACTACACAGAGACCTTTGAACGGCAGTCCCAATCTAGAATTCTTGATTTGTTCCAAAGACGATATGCTCGTCCACTTATGGTGAGAATGCCCTCCAAATTATTTAAGTTGCTTGCGATTCTTTTCTTAATCTTGTAACTGTCAGATAGCAGTTGGGTTGATGATGCTTCAACAATTTAGTGGGAGCAATGCATTTGCCTACTATACAGGCTCCATATTTGAATCAGCTGGTAATATCAAACACTAAATACATTAGTAAATTACAAATAATGAAGGCTCGGTCATCTTTATCTTTTTTTTCTATCTTGGCAGGCATCTCAAGTAGTTTTGGTACCAGAAGCATAGCAATTATCGAGGTACTAGACATCCAGAATTGTGGTGAAAGATGAATTTTGTTTTTTCATCGTATGTTCTAGAAATTTTACACTTGTTTTGCAGATCCCAGCAACTGCTGTTAGTGTAATCTTAACTGATAAAGCCGGAAGACGACCACTTCTGATGGTTAGGAAAATGACAAATTTTCTATAATCGCCTTAACGATATCACTTTTCGAGATACTGAGCCTGAACCCAACTTTTATTTGCAGATTTCTTCAGCCGTAATGTCGTCAAGTTGCATTCTTCTAGGATTGTCATTCGTTATTCAGGTTTCTAGAACGATAACTATTCCTATTTGCGGTTTTTGATGTGTTTTTAAGTGACCTTATTTTTTCCGGCTATTTTTTCTGTTGTTGAACCAGGAACTTGATCAGTGGAAGGCAGTGACCCCAATTCTGGCGTATGTAGCACTAATCGTAAGTTTCTATAGGAGTGCCTTTTTTCCTTGTCTCTTTTCATCTTAAACCATTGTGCAATGACTCGTTCTCTTGAAGTTTGCTGACAGACGACTATTTCGTTTAGGGGTATTGCGTAGGCTACTCGCTTGGCATGGGAGGGTTACCATGGGTTATCATGTCTGAGGTACTTGGCTTCAGTCCAAATTTGCACTCGGCAATTCTTTCATATCACAAGACCGTTCTCAGTGATATGTTCTCTGTAGATATTCCCTGTGAACATTAAAGGGTCAGCCGGGAGCCTGGTGACATTTGTGAATTGGTCCTGTTCCTGGATTGTGACTTACACTTTCAACTTCATGTTTGAATGGAGCGCACCCGGTACTCTCTCTCTCTCTCTCTCTCTCTCCCCTGTGTGTGTGTGTGTGTGATATATTCAGTATCTATCCTTAATCTGGCTTGTGCTCCTTTCAGGGACATTCTTCATATTCGCGTGCATATGCGGTCTCGCGGTCTTATTCACCATGAAGCTAGTGCCAGAGACCAAGGGACGAGCACTGGAAGAACTGCAAGCATCACTTGCCCATTTTCTTTGATGAGTATGAGCCGCAGGTTGTTAAAACTTGAATTGTTGTGAGAGCCAAACAGAAGAAGCATTGACAGGAAGTTCCGTAGTAGGACATTCCATTAATGACGTTAGACTCCACAGACCGAATTGTACATGGGGTAATTTCAAGTTTAAGCAACTAAATTTCTATAATTCCGTACTGATAGTACAACATAAATTTGGTAGCCACTAGTACAAGTCAAATGAATAACTAGATTTCAGTAAATTCAATTTTGTCTGTCACTTAAAAATGATGTTGGCTAATGGTATCACCTAGAGAGGGTGAATTTGTGATTTTAAGAAACTTGACAAAATATTGGGGAATTGAAGAGGTCAAGTTTGATATAAGCATAATATCAAATATGAGCACTAAGTTTGATATGCACAGGAATGGGTTTTATCAAGTGGTGCAAAGGGCTTCTATCATGTAGTAATCAAAATAATTAGAGAGATAGAGAATGATGCACTCATAACTTTATAGTGATTTGGCTTAGTGTAAGCCTATATCCACTTTCCCAAACTAATCACCTACCAACTCGATTCCACTAGTAGTTTATGAGTAATTACAATAGAATGTTCTACTTATACCCAAGTGCTTCTTTTTTAGGTTCGGTCTCACTGTTTCACCACTAAGCACAAATTATAATACTGTCAACACTTCTCAAGAGCTTACAATTTTAGTATGCTCATAAAGACAAAGTAGGAAGTAAAGCTTTCTCTTAAATTTGGATTTTTGCACTTCGAATCTCTTGTATACCCTTCTTGGCGTCTTGTTGATCTCCTTTTAAATTCCTCAGTATCCAATCTTCTCATTGTACAATCTTCATGAGGATCAATCTCCAAGTAGACCATCAAAAAATTAATTAGTAGATCAATGTAGCATTTGGAGTCAATCAATCTTGATTTCCCATAGATTTGGTCGCCCATACAATCATATCTTTGGTTTCTAAAAACAAAGTAGCTTGTCTATGAGTATATTGTCTTTGGAATGATTGTTAATCAACCTAGATATCGCGCATAATTGTTATTTTCCATGTAGATAATCTTCGAGATTGATAATTAACACTTTCTTCTATATTAGGAAGCTATACTAGATAACTAGCTATCATATAATAAGAAGAAATAATTCGTCTTGAGCCATTATCCTCAAATTTTGTGATAAGGTTGTTTAAGGTAGTGTAGTTGCTCCACTTATATCAGCTATCCCCTGTTATATCCAACTTCTAGGTGATGTTAGACTTATGCTTATACCAAGCTTTTGGTGATATAGATTTTGGTTATATCATACTTCCCTATTATATCCAAGTGCTTCTCACTGGTCACTTCAAGTACAATGGCGATGTAGATTCTTATTCACCATGAAGGTAGTGCTGAAGACTAGAGGTGGCAAATGGGTGGGTCGGGTCGGGTTGAAAATGGGTCGACCCATATTCGACCCATTTAACCCGTTTTGACCCATATTCTTGTAGTGTAAATTTAATGACTCATACCCAACCCGACCCGACCCATATCTGACCCATACCCGACCCGACCCATATTGCTAAAATCTATTTATTGTGAAAACATTTTTATGTAAAACAAATTTTTAATGAAAAATTTTTATAATTCTTTTTAAAATATTTTTCAAAAATCAAATTTTTTATTTTTCAATATATTTTAAAATATTTTATTTATTTTTAAAATACAATTTTTAATTATTTTTATTTTAAAAATATATATTTTTTTATTAATTATTTTTTAATTTTTTTTTTTTTTTTTTTTTTTTTTTTTTCTTCTCCTTCGGCCGGTCGCCGGCCACGATGACGGCCGGCGACCGGCCACGGGCGAGATCGAGCTCGGCGGCGTCGGGCGGGCTCGATCTCGCCGATCCGGCAAGGCCGAGCCTCCGCCTAACACTAGCGAGCTCGAGCCTCGCCGGATCCGGCGAGTTTGAGCATCGCTAGTCGTCGACAAGGTCGAGCCTAGCCGGATCCGGCGAGATTAAGCCTTGCCCGACGTCGGCGAGATTGAGCCTCGCTCGACGCCGGCGAGCTCGAGCCTCGCCGGATCCGGCGAGGCTCGGCCTCAGATCATCGGCGAGGCTCGAGACTCGCCGGATCCGGCGAGGCTCGAGCTCGCCGACGTCGGGCGAGGCTCGATCTTGCCAAATCGGCGAGGCCGAGGCCCCGCCCCACGCCGACGAGCTCGAGCCTCGCCAAATTCGGCGAGGCACTAGCAAGGCCTATCGTCGGCCATCGGTGAGGAATGAAGAAAAAGAAAAAAAAAAAATTGAAATGTGAAAAATAATTATAATTTAGATTTCTTATTAAAAAACATTTTTATAAATTAAAAAAGGTCAAGGGTTTAAACTTTAAAATGGGTTTCCTCATAACTCATTTAGACTATTTTTTTTGTGTTTTACATTCATTGACTCATTTTTGACCCATATTTAACTTTCACTTGACCCATTTCCGACCCATATTCAACTTTCACTTGATCCATTTCTGACCCATATTCAACTTTCACTTGACCCATATATGACCCATTTTACTAAAAATGGGTCATAATATGGGTTTTTAACCCATATTGCCACCTCTACTAAGACCAAGGGGCGCGAGCATTGGAAGAACTGCAAGCTCACTTGCCCATTTTCTTTGATGATTAGGAGTCGCAAGTTGTTGGAATTTGAGTTGTTTTGAACTAAAAGTGATTGATTTCATATCCGATCCTATTTAAAAACTGGGAATTGAATGAAAGGAACAGTTCCCAATTTTTGAAACCGAGGACCGAGTCAATTTAGTCCACTAGAACCAACTACTTAGCAAGAAAAATAAAAAATAAATAAATAAAATACCATAGTTGTTATTATTTTAGGGTTTATTACTACTTTAAAGAAATTAAATATTTGAAAAAAAAAAAGTGCTAGTCTAGTTCCCCCTTGGAACCGGGAACTCGACTAAAAATTACTGATTCCATTTTTATGAATTCGTAAATCAGACTGATACTCTTAAGAACTGAACCAAATCGGCCGGTCCGAGTTGGCTCAGGCGGCTCTTGGTTTGATCGGTCCGATATGGCCAAACACAAGCAGTAGTGATAAGAAGGTTGACAGGAGGCTTTTTCTTGCTAAATATTAATGCAACGTGAAACGGGGAGGAAAGGAAAAAGAAGTTTCATAGTAATACCTTCCATAAACAACGATAGATTACGCAGACCGAATTGTATATCGGAGAAATTTGGTAGCCACTAGAGCGAGTCAAATGGAATTGGTAATTTTCTGATTAGCTGGAGATATTAGTTAATTTCATCTGATAACTTAGGTATGTATTACTAGATAAATAGGTCACCAGTCAACTCATTTTTACTGATGCTGTTATGAATTACACTAACGTAGTTGTTCGTTGCTAAACGCGAACAATCAATCTGTGATTTCTTGCATGGATCGTCAAGATTGTGCTATAAGATCAGCCCCAAAAGCGTCGTTTTGCTTGTCCCCGCTATCAGATTTTTTAAATCGATCCTAACAGTTATTTGCTGCTCAAGTTCTAAGATGTAGACGCAGCTTGGAACAGAGAAACCCAGAGGGGTTCGGTGGCTGGCCTGTGCAGAGACGCCTCCGGCTGCCTCGTCGCTGGCTTTGTCGAGCCCGTCGCTGCTCCGTCTGCCCTTGTTGCAGAAGCCCTAGCTGTACGACACGGCCTTGAGTGGCTTCGGGAGAACAGAACTCCCTCTATCCCATGATCTGCAAAAGCTGAAGTCTTCCCCTCTTTAGATCTGCCCTAGCGTGTATCAACTGATAACCTTGCACTTGCTGAGTTCCTCTTGGGCCGTGCAGCAGCTCCTTGGCAGGCCCATCTCCAGGTGGACGACTGCAAGACAATCGCAGCCCAAATGGAAGCCATCAGCTTCGAGTACTCACCCCGGGAGTCAAACGCAGCAGCTGATTGGGTAGCGCGGACACATCTCACGAACAAACTCCCTTCTCAATGGGTTAATTATCCTCCTATGTCTTTAATTTCCCTACTTTGTTTAGACTTTTCACCTTATGGCACTTTTGTTACGGGCTAATCAATGAATATCACCTTTTCATCGTCAAAAAAAAAAAAAAAAAAAAAGTTCTGAGATGAAAATCGAACCTCCGCCCTGGCTAGTAGCGTTTCGAAACTGATGTTGGGTTGCTGCCACTCAAAGGAAAGAGATGGTTTTAAATGAATTTCAACTCAATCATTGAACTTGTCCTCTTTCTTTATACCCACTGGAACACGAGTAACAATCAATCTGCTATTCCTTTCCAATATAGGGCAGCAGGTTTGGTACGGTTCAATTTTCAAAGAGAAACAAATCCATAAATTAATCGCGGCCACAGCCACTGCAGATTTTAGAATCATGAGAAGCAATCATTCACGTGATCCAACTGAGAACGTGCAGTGAAAGTGTCGTGGAAATGGACAGGATTTTACAATTAATTAACATGAAATTATTAAAGAAATAAATGAGAAATTTTCATTAAAGTAAAGCCCACCATTTGCCTATAACAGGAAAGGAAACCCAACAGAAGCAAAACCCTTACTTTTATTTCATTTCCTTTTCTCTCATCACTTTAGGTGGGTATGATGATCATTCTATTTCTCTATTTTTTATTTTTCTATTCCTAAAAACAGATTTAGAACATAAATTCCTTCAATAACAAAATTTTGTTTTTCTATTTATAAAATAATTTTTTACTCCAAAAATAAATTCGATAAAAATCAAAAATAATCTTTTATCTTTTTTTATTTCTAGAATAAAAGTAAGAAATAAAAATTTTATTATCACTCACTATCATCATCGCCTATTGGTCACCACCAGTCCCCATCGCTCGTCGTTGATCACCCACGCCCACTTGCCGATCACCCACTTGTCGGTTTGTCTCCTGTCGCCACTCGAGAACGAGGAATTTTGTGTTGCTATTAAATAAATTTATATTCTAGGAGATGAAATGTTATATCATTTTTAAACATATTTCTACTTAAAAATTCATTTGTAGAATAAAAATAGAAAAATTAATTTTTCAAACAAAAGAGTTATCATTTGCACCCGAAGACTTACTCGTCACGTGTAGGCAAGTCTACGGAAGATTTGAATGTATATACATATATATAAATATAAGGTAGTCTCTCTATATATGTCATTCAAAAAAAAATTATTTAAATCTTTTTCTCATGCAATCAGGGCGAGTTCCTATTTAAATTTGAGGTATAATTTAATAGGAAAAACTTAAAAAACTAATAAGTTGAACGTGCAGTAATCATGTCCTTGAACCAGAAACTTTCTGGTGATCCTCCATCATAGTTTCACACACCCGAAAGTCCATTTGTGTGAATCCTTTATATGCATAGAAGATTCGATCTTGTCACCACCATTCCTTGCAATTCTTGCTCATCAGAAATAAAGAGACATGGAGAGAGAGAGCCCAGAAGAAGATGGGCTCTCAACATGCTCTCTGCTTCTCAAAGAAGAAATCTCTAATTGTGGCAATCACGGCGACTCCGCATCTTCCAGTGATTCTTCTGTCACGGCTCTTCTCGTTTTTAGCACACTAGTCGCTGTTTGTGGGGCTCTTACAACTGGCTGCGCTGTAAGTATTGGTGCTGCACCAACAACACTATGCATTCTAAAGCAATTTATGAGCCATCCACTTTGTCATTATGGAGTCTTTGTTTTGTTTCTTCTGTTCACCGTTAACAAGATGCTTTCTGTTGGACTACAGTTTAAGGACAGGTCATACTCACAGGTTCTTTCCAATTCATGAATATCTAGTAGCCTCAAGAAGATACAATTAACTTGGTTAGCAGGTTCTACATCATAGGGTCTGTCCCTGAAAAAATAGCATCCGCAGGAATTATTAATAGGTATTTTGTGTTCTTGTAATAACCTGTTTGCATAAGATTGGGACTGTAACAACCAGTGGGAAGTAATCAAGTATTCGAGCTCCGTTGCATTATCAGGAGAAAAGAGAAAGAGAGAAGAAAGCATGAAATTAGGAGCCAGTGTTTGGGCTGACCATATTGTGCTGCCTCTATTGAGGCTGTTTTTCCTCACGAGGTTACTTGCAGTCACTAAGGCACTTTGACAATGGCGAGCAATTTACTGCGCAGATGGGTTATTCGTCACCGGCTATGTCGGGCATAAAGGAAGATCTGGGACTTTCTGTAGCAGCGGTTAGTCTACCTTACTCCTCACAAATGAAGAATCTGTCGAATGGGTCTGACGTATTCAGCTAATTGCTGGAATAGGATCAGGATGGGATGATTGCTGCACAGTTTTAATTGATTTGACTATCATCTAAAATCTGATCTTCCAATAATAATCCTGATTTTCTACGTACATTGTTCCTTAACATATAATATAGCATTTAACCCTTTATCTTAATTGATAAGCGCTAAAAACATATCTTGTATTAAGGACTGCTGACATAAGTGGTCAGTTACGGTTCAGCTTCTCTGTAACAATCATTCCCCTATTATGCTGCAGTATTCACTTTTTGGATCAATGCTGACAATTGGAGGACTAACAGCATCTTTACTGAGTGGAATTATTACAGATATCATTGGTCGAAAGCATGTAAGTACTTCATGAGCTATAGACTTTCTAAAATTTCACAATCGCATTGGACCAAATTGCTCTTGTTGTATCTTGTGACGCAGACAATGTGGCTCTCTCAAATACTTTGCACAGCTGGATGGCTTTCTATAGCACTTACCAAGGTTCCTTCCCTTTCTCTCACTTCTTCAAGTTCTCCTCATAAGTGGCCAGCACATGCGAAATTTAAACTTAGCAAACGGAATAGGAAATGCTCTAAAGAGAATTTACTGGTAACTTCCAGTTCGGTGTGGTCAGGGAAGATATTGATTTCCATCTGTTGATCGTTTACATGATCGTGTTCTCATATTACTATGCAAAAATGTTTAAGTTGGCTAGACACATTACAAATTTTAAGTTTCTTGACATCACTTTCGATGGGTGCTTTTTTTTTTTTTTTTTTTTTTTTTTTTTTTTTTTTTTTTTTTTTAATTTCAGTGGAAACATGCTTATATAAATGCTCCAAATACAAAAGTACAAATCCAGGCGAACTTCTAGTCTGAGTCTCCGAGCATATTGCTCTTTGCTTATCCAATACAACCAAAGTTTCTCATTCAGAAGGAATACAATTGAAAGTAAATATATCGTAAGATGCCATTGATCCCATCTTTGCTAGCTTGTCTGCACACTGATTTGGTTCCCTGATTTCATGCTTAATCCTCACCTGCTGCAATTCACCTAACACGTCCCTGCATTCATTCAAAATTGAGTTCAAGTTATGGACGTCAACGCTAGTATTTTGCAAGGCATATATCAGATGAAAGGCATCGGATTCAATCTCTAGACATATTATATTTGAATCTAAGGCAATAGTTTCTCCCCCCTAATAGCCCACACTTCCACAGCAAATGCAGAAGTCTTTCCCAAACAATGGCTATAACCCTTCACCCATTCTCCTTGATCTTCTGTTATTATGCCCCCAATTCCAGCAACTCCTGTACTCTCCACCACCGCTCCATCAAAATTCAATTTGAGCCAGCTTCTGAAATTTCCCATTTTGATCCTGATCTGGACTTCTTTCAGCATTGTTTAATCTTTGTAAATGCAGCAGATGTTCCCTGCTTTATCTAAACAAAAAGATGCCAAGTTTGTTTAGAATAGTGATTGAAAAAGCAACAGCAATCCTACATGCAAAGAACCCACAATCCTATTAAGAGAAAGCACAACAACAGATCCTAGGCCTATGGTACCAAGTTTTAGTCGTCACATCCCTAATCCACTCCCTTAAGGACTTTTGTAGCTTCCAACCATAGAAGGAGGAAGTCCAATGTCATCCCAAAGTTTCTGAACAAAAATGGAAAATCTCTTAGCAAATGAATTATAGTCTCGCCTTGAGTATCACATAAGGGACACACTCGTCATTCACGCCTCTGTGAACAAGCAGATGCCTTGTGGCAGTACTGTTATGAAGAAGCAACCAAATAATTTGATTCTAGAGGTCACATCACATTTCCACACCCAATTATAGTTCTCCCCTTTACCATCTCGTGGGTCCAAATCCTCTGCAGTCTGGTAGGCAGAATGCAAGCAGCGCTACTTGCTAGTGTTGGAGAAGTTCCATCAGAATTTAACTGGCTGCAATATTTTTCATCATCTCTTAACCGTACATTTGCAGAATGCTTGGTGGCTGGATGCTGGAAGAGCATTAATAGGATTTGGCATTGGAGTCACAGGCTATGCGGTAATATGCACTTTGGCCTTTCTGGTACACTTATGGGAACCACAATGATCATTACCTCTCTTCTCCCATCAGGTACATGTATACATCGCAGAAATAACACCTAAAAATGTTCGGGGAGCATTTGCTTCATTCAATTCGGTAAGAATAAAATTGGAACATTATGATCTTGCTTTATGTTGCAAATACATCACCTTTTGGTTTATTATTCTTGAGTTGCAGTTCGTGCTAGCCTGTGGCTTTTCAATGACCTACTTTGTTGGAACTATTGTTTCCTGGCGCGCCTTGGCTTTGATTGGTAGTCTCTGAGACTCTCTATTTACAGTTATTCCTGAAAAAAAGAGTTGAGAAAATAAAAGAAAAGGTTGCCTCTTGCATTTTATTTTTCAGGTGGAATTCCTGGCGTAATACAAATTTTCAGTTTATACTTCATACCAGAGTCTCCTAGATGGTTGGTAAGTTCCTTCAGGATTTTCCATTAGTTGTGTACAAGTGACAATTTGATATGTGAGAAAATTAAGTTCAAAGTTGTACTACTAAGCTTCCAAGAACTATGCAATCTTATGTGAATGATTTTACAGGCAAACTATGCAATCTTATGTGAATGATTTTACAGGCAAAAGTGGGTCGAAAACAGGAGTTTGAAGCTGCGTTACAGAGACTCAGAGGCAAAAGCACTGACATTTCCCAGGAAGCGGCCGACATCAGCGTAAAATTCTCATTCCCTTCACAATTTTCTAAGGAAAAGCTGATATTTTACCCTCAAGGACCGATGAATTCTAGGACTTCACATTCTCAGCTTCTATGATACCCACAGGTCTACACAGAAACCTTTGAAAGGCAATCTCACTCAAGATTTTTAGATGTGTTTCAACAAAGATATGCTCATGCACTCACAGTGAGCTTCCCTTCAACTACATAAAAACATTTATGCACACATCTATATGCCATGCTGTCTAGTGAGGACTTCATTTTTGAATCATTCGAAATCTTAGGTAGGACTTGGACTGATGCTGCTTCAGCAGTTTGGTGGAGCTAGTGCTTTCTCGTACTATGCAAGCACCATTTTTGAATCAGCTGGTAAAATAAAATGCTACTCTACTACTTCAGGAAGTGTAAAGAAATAATTATGACAAAATTTTGTCCATGACAGATTTTTCAACTAGCATTGGCACCAGAAGCGTGGCTATTGTCACGGTAAGCCGTTTTTCTGTATACAGGAGAGTTTTTTAGATACTCATTTATGGAATATTGTCATGAAATTTGACTTCTGCATGTTGCTTTTAACAAATAGTTTGACATGATCTGTAGATACCAGCACTTGCAATTACTGTATTCTTGACTGATAAAGCTGGACGGCGACCGCTTTTGATGGTTAGGAAAAGAAACTCGTTCCCTTTTGGTTCCTAAAAGAATCAGTCATCAGAAAGCTGAAATTGAGCTTGAGGTTGTTCTGGATTTGCAGGTTTCTTCTGCTGGAATGTGCTTAAGCTGTTTAATCCTAGGATTTTCATTTTACATGCAGGTTAGCTATACTATAACTAAATCAACCACTAGCACACTTGGGGCTCTTTAAGAATTTGACCTGCTTTTTCTTCTTTCATGTCCTTGCCCCTTGTCTACGGGATCTGCACAATTTCAAGGATGTCATTCCAATTTTGGTTTTCCTAGCTATATTGGTAAATCATTATACCAGAGCTTAGCGAAGCTAGTCTATAACTGTGTGGTGAGTTTTGCTGAAGTTGCTGATAGACTAGTAATGCAATCAGGCTTTTTTTATATCTCTGGCAGTCGGCATGCAAGGACTGCCATGGATTCTAATGTCTGAGGTGCGAATCCATAATAACTTTTATTGAATTTTATGATGACTAAGACTAAAATTAAAGGCCAGTGATTGCTGTGGTTCCACCTTACGTAGATATTCCCAGTAAATGTAAGAGGGAGAGCAGGAAGCATGGTGATCTTCACCTACTGGTCCTGTTCCTGGATTGTGACCTACAGTTTCAACTTCATGTTTGAATGGAGCGCACCCGGTATGCTTGCTGTCTCCGTTGACTTCCTTTACACAGTATGATCTCAGTATTTTGGAGCTTAAGCGCATGTGACTCTGCGCTTGGATATATTACGAGCGTTATCCAATAGTCATTTTCTTTTGCATCTTGGCTGTGCTTTTTCCAGGAACATTTTTCATATTCGCTGGCTTTTGTGGTTTAGCGATCCTGTTTACGGTGAAGTTAGTGCCGGAGACCAAAGGGCGAGCCCTGGAAGAACTGCAAGCATCGCTTGCTCATTTTTCTGCAGTGACTTAAATTCACGGATCTTCTTTTAGTATTATGCCTGCTGGGACGTCAAAAGACCGTCGTGGGATCAACAATTTGTTCCTGATCGTTGCAAAGAGTGAGCTGCAACGTGAAATGGAAGAGCAAAAGCATTGTGAATTCTTGTCCTTTGCTGGGTGATGATTTTTACAGAGCACTAGTCAAGTTTTTATTTATATTTAACAGTCAGATGGTGCCGGCCAACTTTGACTGGTCTGGACAAGTCCACCTTCTTAGGCGGTCCTGAACCGCGCACTCTCCCATATCGACTTAGTGCATTCGGGATTTTACTTATATAGTACGCTCCCTCCCAATAAGGCTTAAACCCAAGACCACAAAAGAGAAGTGGAATTTGTTATCATCTAAATCAAGGTGTTGATTTAGTCCGTAGAGTCTTGTAGAGTACCTGTCCTTATGCGTTCTTTTACCACAAACCAAAGTTCTTAAACTCTTTGTCACACTCCAGTTCGTACTAGACTCGAGGGAATCATAAAGCTGCCCTTCAATAAATAAAGGAGGAAGCCATAAAGAATTCAACTTAATCGTATAAAAATAAAAATAAATCTTAAATTAAAATTATAGTTGATGTGAATATCAAAGCATCATAAATATTATGCGGCATTTCGGGATAAATACATTATAGGTGTCAAAATTTTCGTACGACACTCACTTGAATTACATAAATTTTAATTAATCATTTGAGTATCAAAATTTTTTAAAAACATTTACACAAGTGCTGGAAATTGGACATGGTACTAGCGGTCAACATTGTTGAGAATTTTTTATATTGAAGTAATTGATTGAAAAATTATGACACTCAATTAATTAAAAAATAATAATTATGGTACTCAAGTGAGCGCAGAAAAAAAAAAGTAAAGGTAATCACTTGAGTAACGTTATAGCACTTAAGTAATAAAAAAATAAAGTTAAGATATTCAAGTGAGCATTATACGAAGATTATGACACTAATAGTGTCCATTTTCCTAGTAGTCTCCATTCTCATAATAGTACCAATTCAATTCTGACATTGTGATTAAAGATTTTACTTGAGTGGCCACATTTCTCACCAAATAAAGTTAAAAAGATAAAAAATGGAATAGAGGCAACAATACCATATCTTTTGTGTAATTTCTCAAGAGTCTGTAGTCCATGCCAAATCAAACATGTTTGGAAAACTTCTATCATTGACTTTTACCTTTTAATTTTCCTTCCAAAATTTGTGAAAGAAGCAAAGTTATTTAAATTTCAAGAAATTATGGAAAACATTGCATATCCTTTTAATTATTTGACGATATTTGTATGTCGTGCACATCGATACTCATTAGTATAAAATTAATCAAAAATAGTAAAAATCACACGATTAGTACGTTTATGATCATGTGGTCTAGGTGGACAATGTCCTATAAAAGAATTCGTCGGCGCTGACATCAGAGCAGACATAGAAAACGACGAACTGCTTGCACGACAGGCTTCCCACCTCGCGGTTGCCTTGAGTCACTAGGCCCGGTTTCGCAGGAAGTCCTCACTCTTTTGTCCGTGTCTTCATTACTCTGCTCCGCACACACTCTCTTCTCCGAGAGATTTCAGTGGTCACCCTCGCCTTCAGTCTCATCACTCCCAGTTCTTGGTCTTTCAAGAAGGGAAGAACAGAATGAACAGAGAGAGTTCAGAGTCAAGAGCAGCAGAGGCATCAAGAACTCCTCTGCTTGAGAAGAGAACCATCATCGGTCCCGATGAAGGGGATGGTGGTTCTTCTTCTTCATCTTCTTCTTCAGCCACGCCTGTTCTTGTTCTCACCACTTTGGTCGCTGTCTGCGGTTCATATGTTTTCGGTTCTGCCGTGAGTATTTGCAAAAACAATCTTTTCATTAGCTGGGTCTGACTTGTTTAATTTGAGTTCTTGATCATATGGCTGCCTTCTCGGGTTTATATCATTGCAAGCTCTTCTTTCAGATTTTGTTGTACCGTGTGTATTCCAAACATGGTTTTGGCGGTTTATATAATAAAAGTTGTTTACCACACGATGGTTTTGATAGAAATGGCTTTATCCTAGAATTTTTCTGATGTAATTCCAAGTCGTGTTGCATTTTGCTTAAGCTTTACATGTAGATTCAGGGGAGAAAAGGATAGTCTTGCACGATTCTCATTCTGCTTCCAGGTATTCTTTTCAGTGATGAGCATCATATTCTCTGGGATTTAGCTTTTTATCAATCCATGTGCATTTTGGCTCATGAATTTAATCTGTTTTTATGTTAGGACCTTCAAGTGTGGAAGGCTTTCACTCCGATCCTGGCTCTTGTCGGCGTGCTGGTACTGCAGATTAACTATGCTTGATATATTTATCACAAGAGTGCTAACATTTGAATATTACTTGTGAAATTGGATACTTTAGATTTACCTGAGTCTTGTGGAAAATTGTATGTTTCAAGTTACATCCAGCACAGATTTCGGTTGTGAAACAACAGAGTAATTACGGCTTTGACTTCCCTATCATTCTCTCTAGGCATGGGAGGAATTCCGTGGGTTATAATGTCGGAGGTAGCTTCATTTTCTAACATCTGCATCAAGTTGTTACTACCAGGGAATGAAAAAGAACAGCAGCAAGTAATATCTTGACTGAGAAATGTCTTTTGCTTTTAGATATTTCCTATAAACATGAAAGGTTCGGCTGGCAGCCTCGTGACGGTGGTGAGCTGGTTAGGTTCTTGGATTATCTCATATGCCTTCAACTTCATGATGGATTGGAGTTCAGCGGGTAAACTTTTCCTCTCTCTCTCTCTCTCTCTCTCTCTCTCTCTCACACACACACACACACACATTGCTTAACTTTTGACAGTAGATATTCTATGCTCCAGTCTTGAAGAGACACTGCCTTGTCCAATGTTCTTGGTTTAGATTTTCCATGGTATTTTTCTAGCTCATGAAGAATAATCTTGCGTTCACTTCTTCATCATGTTGTCAAGTTGCATTCTTCTAGGATTGTCATTCGTTATTCAGGTTTCGTGAATGATAACTATTCCTATTTGTGGTTTTTGATGTTTTTAAGCGACCTTATTTTTTCTGGCTATTTTTTCTATTGTTGAACCATGAACTTAATCATTGGAAGGCAGTGACCCCAATTCTGGCGTATGTAGCACTAATCGTAAGTTTCTATAGGAGTGCCTTTTTTCCTTGTCTCTTGTCATCTTAAACCACTATGCAATGACTCGTTCTCTTGAAGTTTGCTGACAGACGACTATTTTGTTTAGGGGTATTGCGTAGGCTACTCGCTTGGCATGGGAGGGGTTACCATGGGTTATCATGTCTGAGGTACTTGGCTTCAGTCCAAATTTGCACTTGGCAAACTTTTGCTGATGTTGTCTTGCATTCCACAAAATTTAATCGGGAAATCTGGGAAGGTTTGAAGATTGCAGGCTATTTGTTTCCAAATATATTTCCTAGATTTGGACCAATCTATAAGAGATTTTCATGGAAAATAGTCTCGATTCAATGTAACTAGGATATATCATGATATCTCTAATATATAGGGGATAATCACTGAATATTTATCAGTTAGTTTAGGAAAGTGGGAATCTGAATATATATTTATTTCAGCATTATACCTTGTACTTGAGCGATATGCTCATATAAGAAATCATCTCTCTCTCTCTCTCCCATGGACGTTGGTGGATTCTTTCGCCGAACCACGTAAATCTCTGTGTTCTTGATTATTCTTGTTTACTTTTCTCATTTAGTTAGAGTGTTCTTCCGCACAACAACTTTCATATCACAAGACCGTTCTCAGTGATATCTTCTCTGTAGATATTCCCTGTGAACACCAAAGGGTCAACTGGGAGCCTGGTGACATTTGTGAATTGGTCCTGTTCCTGGATTGTGACTTACACTTTCAACTTCATGTTTGAATGGAGCGCACCTCTCTCTCTCTCTCTCTCTCTCTCTCTCTCTCTCTCTCTCTATGTGTGTGTGTGTGTGTGTGTGTGATATATTCAGTATCTATGTTTACTTGTGCTCCTTTCAGGGACATTCTTCATATTCGCGTGCATATGCGGTCTCACAGTCTTATTCACCATGAAGCTAGTGCCGGAGACTAAGGGACGAGCATTGGAAGAACTGCAAGCATCCCTTGCCCATTTTCTTTGGTGAGTATGAGCCGCAGATTGTTAGAACTTGAATTGTTGTGAGAGCCAAACAGAAGCAGAATTGACAGGAAGTTCCGTAGTAGGACATTCCATTAATGACGTTAGACTCCACAGACCGAATTGTACATGGGGTAATTTCAAGTTTAAGCAACTAAATTTCTATAATTCCATACCCGATAGTACAACATAAATTTGGTAGCCACTAGTACAAGTCAAATGAAATGAGTAACTTTCTGATTAACTAGATTTTAGTAAATTCAATTTTGTCTGTTACTTAAATATGATGTTGGCTAATAGTATCACCTAGAGAGGGTGAATAAGTGATTTTAAGGAATTTAACAAAATATTGGGGAATTAAAGAGGTCAACTTTGATATAAGCGTAATATCGAATGTGAGCAGTAATTTTGATATGCATAGGAACAAGTTTTATCAAGTGGTGCAATGGAGAACGATGCAATCATTGTAGGCTGTCGAAACGGCTTCCCAAGATCGACATAGCTAGAAACTCGAACATTCTAAGGTAGAAGACAAGGATTTGTGTACTTGATTTTGAATTCATAGTTCTTGGAGCAAAACAACATCAATCCAAGTCTTTAATGCTGAAGATCTTCACTTCTACGACCCTCGGTTCCTAGCTCGATGAGACCGCCACCCATAACTTGCCTTATGTGAGTTGAGAGAGAATTTTGGAAAAAGTGAGGGCTAGAGGAGGGACCTTAGCCCTATTTATAGAGTTTTGGACAGGCCCTCTCATCACGGGTTTGGCCCAACTTGGCCCACACAAGCTAGGCCCATATTCAATCATTAAGAAAACCTGATGCCTTACCTTATTAGACCAACTCCGTATACAATCTCAATTAATATAGCCCACAAAAGGAAAACTCTTACATTCTCCCATTTGTGCTATATTAATTGAGACTGTACTTTATGTGCACACTTTTATGTTGGTCTAGTGGCAATTCTTAATAGTCAATTCTATCTCATAAAATCTCCAAACACCGAATCATGACGATAACTGCATGTGTTCACACAAAGCCTTCCATGGTCACAAATGCTTTCAACTTTATTAATATGAATTCAATATGGTTGTTTGGCAAACGGATAACACCTTATAAAGAGCAATACCTTATGTGTTATCTCCCTTGTCGGTCACTATTCTCTTACCTTTAAGTGTCACACAAAATCGAATGTGACACTAGAGAAATTTTTATGATTCTAATGAACCTACATATATCTTATCTTTATAGTTAACATTTCTTTATGCGTAACTAAGACATATGTATAAGACTAATAATTGGATTCCCCTAGCCTTTACTTAAGATTTACACAGGACTTTGAGATTTTCCTTAAATATATGTACACAACTCAATAAGAACTTATACAAAAGGAGTTGACATATATCGAAATGTTACAAAAAGTAATAAAGTACAGACGTAAACTTTATTAGAGCAAATCTGAAATACCTCCCACTAAACGATAGTATCCACCGATTCTCCTAAGCCCATGTTCATGATATGTCGCTCAAATATATAAGGGCGTAGGCTTTTAGCCAGTGGATCTGCCAACATATCGTCTGTGGGAATATGCTCTACTATAATGTCATCATTCTGTACCATTTCCTTTATGATCAAAAACTTGACCTCCATATGCTTAGAGCCTTTGAGACTTCTGTTATTATTGACAAACAACACAGTAGAATTATTATCACAATATAATTATATGGGTCTATTCACAAAATCAAATACGATCAATTCCTTAATGAGGTTTTAAAGCCAAACAGCTTGACTAGCAGCTGAAAAATATGCTATAAATTCTGCTTGCATGATAGATGAAGATATAGATTTATGTTTCTCACTTTTCCACGATACTGCACCTCCTACTAACATGAAAATATATCCTGTTGTTGACTTCCTATCATCCTCACAACCAACAAAGTCTACATTTGAATATGCCAGCAATCGCAAATCATGGACATATCTATACATCAACATATAATCTTTTATTCTTTTTAAGTATCTCAAGACCTTTTTGGCAGTAACCTAATAATCATGTCCTGGATTCGACTGATATCTGCCTAAAAGCCTTATATAAAGGCAATGTCTGGTCTAGTGCAAACTTGAGCATACATAATACTTCCAAGTGCATTAGCATAAGGTATGTCCTTCATTTGGTCTTTTTCAAAATCTGATTAAGGACATTGTAAGAGACTCAACTTGTCACCCTTAACGACAGGAACAATTCCTGGTTTGCAATCCTACATGTTGAATCTCTCTAAAATACAATCAACATATGCCTTTTGAGATAAACCTAACATACGACGAGAATGATCCCTATGGATTTCAATACCAAGAACGAAAGATGCTTCACCCAGGTCTCTCATATCAAAATTCTTCGACAACATTTGTTTTGTTTCATGCAGCAATCCAATATCGCTACTTACAAGCAAAATGTCATCCACACAAAGTATAAGAAAAATAAATTTCCTCCCACTGACCTTATAGTATATGCACTAATCTACTTTATTCTCAACAAACCCAAATGATGTAACAACATTGTGAAACTTCAAGTATCATTGTTCGAAAGCTTGTTTGAGACAATAAATAGCCTTCTTCAGTTTACATGCACCTGAATCATTTGTTGCAAAACCTTCAAGTTGCACCATATAAACCTCCTCATCAAGGTCTCCATTTAGAAAAGTAGTTTTAACATCCATCTGGCGTAATTCCATATCAAAATGAGCAACTAACGCCATGATCACTCTAAAGGAGTCTTTATAAGAAACTGGAGAAAATGTTGCTTCATAGTCTATCCCTTCTTTTTGAGTGAAGCCCTTGGCCACAAGTCTGGCTTTAAATTTCTCAATCTTTCCTTTTGAATCTCTTTTAGTCTTATAAATCCACTTGCAACCCATGCGCTTACATCCTTCCAATAGTTCAACAAGCTCCCAAATGCCATTATATTTCATAGATTGTATCTCATCTCTCGTTGCATCCAGCCACAAACTTGATTAAGGACAGGAAATGGCATCTATATAAGTCACTGGATCTATAATGCCACCTATATCATAATCATGTTCTCCTAAATAGACCATATAGTCCGGTGGGGTAGTTGAACGCATTTCCCTAGTAGATCTCCTAAGTGGAGTCACTATGAGCTCATTTTGAGTCTGAGGAACTTGAAGGACTTCATCTGTGGCCGTTTCATTAATAGGATTCTCAGTGTTAATAGGTTCAGTTTGTGGCCCAATAGGCTCTATCATTGTCTGCATAGGTAAGGAGAAAGACATAACAGGTCTCATCATGTTGTCATGTTCACTAATTTGTGAGCAATCATGCTCTTCGGCTACATCAAATTCTAGAAACCTGGCCATTTGTGATTCTATAATCCTTGTTCCTTCACTTGGATTATAAAATCAATATCCCTTCGAATGTTCAGAGTAAGATACAAAGTAGCATCAAGTGATTTTAGCCTCCAACTTACCTAATGTTGGATTATACAATCTTACTTTCACAGAACATCCCCAGACCTTAAAATGATTCAAACTTGTTTTGCGTCCAATCCATAACTCAAAAGGAGTCGATGTAATAACTTTGGTAAGAACACGATTCAATACATAAAGGGTTGTTTTTAAAGCATCACCCCATAAAAAAGTCAAGCAAATTGGTCCTACTCATCATACATCTCACCATATCCATTATAAAGTACGATTGCGCCTTTTAGCCATACCATTCTATTCAGGACTTTCAGGCGTAATGAACTAAGCTACTATCCTAGAATCCTCTAAGTATTTAGCAAATGGTCCTTTAATTTGCCCAACATTGCCATGTCTATCATAATATTCTCCACCTCAATAAGATCTAACCACCTTTATTACCTTTCCTAACTGTTTCTCAACTTCAGTCCAATAGATCTTGAATTTGTCAAGAGATTCAAAATTTTCCTTAATTAGGAATAGGTAACCATACCGAGAATAATCATCGATAAACATGATGAAATAAAAAATTTTACACAAAGTTGCAGTATAGGGTCCATTGATATCAGTGTGAATGACTTCTAATAAGTCAGAACTTCGAACTGCGGTTTTTTTCTTTATCTTAGTTATCTTTCCTCTACAGCAGTCTATATAAGTCTTTAGGTCACCTTTAAGAGTAGGCAGGATGTGTGTCTTTATCAACCTTTCTACTATTTCTTTGGATATGTGACCTAGTCGTTTATGCCATAACGCATAAGATTGTTCCTTAGGTAGAGATCTATTGGGAACAAAATTTTCAACTGTATTAACGACGTATATATCATTGGGAGATAAACACAATCTGTACAATCCATTGAACGTGTTGCAGCGCCCAACCTTATTTGAACTAAATAACATAGATATAATATTGTTTTTTTTATTTCAATAGAGTAACCACACATGTCCAAACATGATACGGAAACTAAGTTCTGTCTAAAAGAATGTACATAAAAAGTGTTTCTTATTATCATATTAAAACCAGTATCTAGAATCAAAGTGACATCTCCCACGAACTCAACATCGATTTTGTCGTTGTTTCCCACAGTGAGCTTTGATTCATCCTGATTTGGCGTCCATATGTTTGTGAATCCATGTATGGTAAATGCAACCTGATTAGTCGCACCACTATCTAACCACCAAGAACTGGATGGGGCTTCAGATAAGTTGGATTCACAGACAAATGCCAAAAATTATTATCTTTATGCTCATTTTTAGACAACTAAGCTTTATAGTTATCGCAGTATTTCTTTATGTTGTCCCCTCTTCTTACAAAAGTAGCAAATGATACCCTCCCTTTTAAAATGTGTCTTTCTTGGAGCCATAGAGGTGGAGGGGCCAGCAACTTCGGGATTTCCTCTCTTAGGAGCTATATAGTTAGGAGCCCCTATAGCTTTAGGATTTCCTCTATGATGTGCAATCCATTTACCCTTTTTGCTGGCAAAACTAGAGGCATACGAGGCAAGATGGCATCTTTCTTTTTTCAGTTTCTCTTCCTCTGCCACCACTCTAACTATAAGGTCATTTATTGACCAAGTCTCATTTTGTGAATTATAGTTCGTCTTGATAATTCCAGAGTCAGGAGGAAGAGTATTTAATGCCTGATGCATAATGCAAGCTTCAGGGATATCAACCTGAAGATCTACTATCCTAAGCACATAATCTCTAACTCCAGTCAAACCATTATACTTCATATTAAAGAGTGATTGTATTAGTGTACCTATCTCAGCATTGGTAGAAACACGATACATAGCCTCCAAAGCTTCCATCATTTCTTTAACAATACAATTAGTTGACAAGCCACTCATCAAATGTTCCTGAATTAACTGTTTCATAATGAGCAAGCAAATTCTGTTACTCTTTTCCCATGCAGCAAAATGTACTTTCTAGGTTTCTATACTGGCATCAGTAAGGTCTGGCGGTCTATCATCAGTAAGAGCAATATGAACATCTACTAATTTCATCCCAAACAAAAAAATCTTCTTTCCATTTCTTGAAGTTTGACCCCATAAGAACCTCAATCGCAATGGAATTGCCGTTTACAGATAATGTGACTGATTTTACAAGCAATACATATAATTAGCATCATGTGAGTGCTAAAATATATATCTCAAGAGCTACATACATCATCATATAAACACTTTTGGGTAGAATACATAATATGCAATTGTATACTCTTCACATGACAGTGGTCCATGAAAATGTATTCTAACATTTCGTGAATTCACCACCTTTGGGTGTATGTACCACTAGAGTTAGTCACTTTTCAACCATATGTTGTACATGTATCCCTCCACAAACTAACGCATAATTACCTCCTTTGGGAGTATAAACATGCATCAAAATAGGAGACATCCCATTACAACATGAGATCGATATTTCTCAAATCCAATCAAGTGTGTTACTTTGGCGGTCACAACCCAACTGAATCATCGAAATTCTCTCATATCAGGGATATAACTTTATGACTCATATTCACCTTTCACATGTGATTTTAGACTTGATGACAGGGGTTATTTGTCACTAAAATCACAAGTCATGTTATTTGCATTGCTCCATCCATTAATACATACTACTGATAAATCAACACTACACATATTCCTCAAGTGATGATATAATCATAAGCATGCAATTGTATTTCCAAAATCGTAGAGAAATACATGAAAATACGCCAAAAATACCCCAACATCACATACCTTAGGGTTTTACATGCATTTTCACATCCTTAAAGGCATCAAAAAATGCAAATAAGCACACCATAAGGTAGGAAATTCAAATACGAACACGACCATATAAACCACGCGCAGAATGGACTCCGCACGTGCCCTCATGCACCGCTAGAGTGTGCGGCACGTGAGCTGCACGCGCTGGCATCCTTAACGGTCAGAAAGCTGATTTAATCAATCCAACTGGTCAACGGTCGAATCGGTCAGCGGTCGGACCGGTCAACGGTCAACCGCGAGTGAGTCAACCCGATCAAACTCGGGTCGGGTCAACAGTCAACTGGATCAGATCGACTGGTCAATCTAGGTCGGGTCCTTGGTGACGTCATCGATGATGTCACATGCCACGTGGCGGTTGCACGTAAGGCGGCTTACGTGACATCATCATGGTGGTGGCGAAGTCGGCAAGATGATGTCACCACCACGTGGCGGTCCACGCATCAACGAGCATGCGGGCGAGCGCGCGCGTGAGCCACATGGCGGTCCACGCGTCGGTGCACATGCGCGGGTGTGCGGGCACGTGAGGCCGCTCGGCGATGCGTGTCAGCGCGTGAGGCCGTTTCCGGCATCGTCTGACAACGATCTACCCACCATTTTGCTCATATGGAAGAGTAAAAGCTATTTATGCAATAAAAATTCACTTTCATTGAACCAAAATCATGAAAAGCAAGCAAAAACACTTCGAGCTTGAGTCATGAACGAAATAAATATAGGCAGAGGCATGCTTTGCACAAAAACAGTCGGCTCAACCAAATGAATGTTGATTTATAGTCAAAATCAAGTTTCAACAAATAAATTCTTCAATATGTTCGAGTTCTAGGTTATACTAGCTCTGATACCAAATGTAGGCCGTCGAAACGGCTTCCTAAGATCGACATAGCTAGAAACTCAAACATTCTAAGGTAGAAGACAAGATTTGTGTACCTGATTTTGAATCCATAGTTCTTGGAGCAAAACGACAGCAATCCAAGCCTTTAATGCTGAAGATCTTCACCTCTATGATCCTCGGTTCCTGGCTCGATGAGACCGCCACTCATGACTTGCCTTATGTGAGTTGAGAGAAAATTTTGGAAAAAGTGAGGGCTAAAGGAGGGACCTTAGCACTATTTATAGGGTTTTGGACAGACCCTCTCATCACGGGCTAGGCCCAACTCGGCCCACACAAGCCAGGCCTATATTCAACAATTAAGAAAACCTTATGCCTTATCTTATTAGACCAACTCTGTACAATGGTAATTACGATTTCAATTACAATCATAACTTTATAGTAATTTGGCTTAGTGTAAGCCTATATCCACTTTCCCAAACTAATCACCTACCGACTCAATTCCACTAGTAGTCTATGAGTAATTACAATAGAATGTGCTACTTATACCCAAGTGCTTCTTTTTTAAGTTTGGTCTCACCGTTTCACCACTAAGCACAGATTATAATACTGTCAACACTTCTCAAGAGCTTACAATTTTAGTATGCTCAAAAAGACAAAGTAGGAAGTAAAGCTTTCCCTTAAATTTGGATTTTTACACTTCGAATTTCTTGTATACTCTACTTGGTGTCTTGTTGATCTCCTTTTTATACTCCTTAGCATCCAATCTTCTCATTGTACAATCTTCACAAGGATCAAACTCCAAGTAGACCATCAAACAATTATATAGTGAATCAATGCAGCATTTGGAGTCAATCAATCTTGATTTCCCATAAATTTGGTTGCCCATACAATCATATCTTTGGTTTCCAAAAACAAAGTAGCTTGTCTATGAGTATATTGTCTTTGGAATGATTGTTAATCAAACTGGATGTCACACGTAATTGGTATTTTTCATTTAGATAATCTTTGAGATTGATAATTAACACTTTCTTCTATATTAGGAAGCTATACTAGATAACAAGTTATCATATATAAGAAGAAATAATTCTTCGTGAGATATTATCCTCAAATTTTGTGATAAGGTTGTTTAAGGGAGTGTAGTTGTTCCACCTATATCAGCAATCCCCTGTTATACCCAACTTCTAGATGATATTAGATTTATGCTTATATCAAGCTTTTGGTGATATAGATTTTGGTTATATCATGCTTCCTATTATATCCAAGTGCTTCTCACCGGTAGTGTTGAAGACCAAGGGGCGCAAGCATTGGAAGAACTGCAAGCTCAGTTGCCCATTTTCTATGATGATTTCATATACGGTCCTACTTAGAAACTGGGAATCGGATCGGAAGGACCGAATCTCAATTTTTGAAACTGAGGACTCGGTCGATTTGGTCCACTAGAACCAATTACTTAGCAAAAAAAAATTAAAAAAATACTGGAGTTGTTATTATTTTAGGGTTTATTACTATTTTAAGAAATTAAATATTTTTAAAGAAAAGAGTCAGTCCGGTTCTCCCTCGGAACCAAGAACCCGACTGAAAATCACCAATTCCATTTTTATGGAACTAGTAACCGGACTGATACTCTTAAAAAGGCCAATCACAAGCAGCAGTCATAGGAAGGCCAACTGGAGGCTTTTTCTTACTAAGTGTTAATGCAACATGAAACGGGGAGGAAAGAAAAAAGGAGAAGTTTCATAGTAATACCTTCCATGCACAACGATAGATTGCACAGACCGAATTGTAAATCGCAGAAATTTGGTAGCCACTAGTGCGAGTCAAATGGAAGTGGTAATTTTTTGATTAGCTAGAGATATTAGTAAATTTCGTCCATAACTTACGAATGTATTACTAGATAAACAGGTCACCAATCAACTCATTTTTACTGATGCTGTTATGAATTACACAGTGTTGTTCGTTGCTAAATGCGAACAATCAATCTGTGATTTCTTGCATGGATCGTCAAGATTGTGCTATAAGATCAGCCCCAAAAGCTGAGTTGCTGCTCAAGTTCTGAGGTGAGAATCGAACCTCCGCCCTGGATAGTAACGGTTCAAAATTGGTGTTGAGTTGCTGCCACCCAAACGAAAGGGATGGTTTTAAATGTATTTCAACTCAATCATTGAACTTGTCCTATTTATTTATACACACTGGAACAAGTAATGATCAATCTTCTATTTCTTTCCAATATATGGCAACAGGTTAGGTACGGCTCAATTTTCAAAGAGAAACAAATCAATAAATTAATCGCGGCCACAACTACTGCAGATTTTAGAATCATGAGAAGAAATCATTCACGTGATCCAACTGAGAACGTGCAGTGAAAGTGACGTGGAAATGGACAGGATTTTACAATTAAATTAACATAAAATTATTAGAGAAATAAATGAGAAATATTCATTAAGGTAAAGCCCACCATCTGCCTCCAACAGGAAAGGAAACCCAACAGAAGCAAAACCCTTATTTTTATTTCATTTCCTTTTCTCTAATCACTTTAAATGGGTATGATAATCATTTTGTTTCTTTATTTTGTATTTTTCTATTCTTAAAAATAGATTTAGAACATAAATCCCTTTGGTAACAAAATTTTATTTTTCTATTTATAAAATAATTTTTTACTCCAAAAATAGGTTTGATATAGAAATTAGAAATAATTTATTTTATTTCTAGAATAAAAGTAAAAATAAAAACTTTTATTATCGCTCCCTATCATCATCGCCTGTCGACCGCCATGAGTCCCCATCACTCGCCGTCGGTCACCCTCTGCACACTTGCCGATCACCCACTCGTTGGCTATCTCCCGTCGCCACTCGAGAGCAAGGAACTTTGTGTTGCTATTAAATAAATTTATATTGTAGGAGATGAAATTTTATATTATTATTAAACATATATTTTTATTTAAAAATTCATCTGTAGAATAAAAATAAAAAAATTAATTTTTTAAACAAAAGAGTTATCATTTGGATCCGAAAACTTACACGTCACGTGAAGGCAAGTCCACGGAAGATTTGAATGTATAAATATATAAATATAAGTTAGTCTCTCTATATACGTCATTAAAAAAAACTATTTAAATCTTTTTCACAGGCAATCGGGTCGAGTTTTTATTTAAATTTGAGATATAATTTAACAGGAAAAATTTTAAAAACTAATAAGTTGAACGTGCAGTAATCATATGTCCTCGAACCAGAAACTTTCTGGTGAGTCTCCGACATAGTTTCACACACCCGAAAGTCCATCTGTTTGATTCATTTATGTGCATATAAGATTCGTTCTCGTCACCTCCATTCCTTGCAATTCTTGCTCATCAAAAATAAAGAGACATGGAGAGAGAGAGCCCAGAAGAAGATGGGCTCTCAACAAGCTCTCTGCTTCCCAAAGAAGAAGTCTCTAATTGTGGCAATCACGGCGACTCCGCATCTTCCAGTGATTCTTCTGTCACGGCTCTTCTCGTTTTTAGCACACTGGTCGCTGTTTGCGGGGCTCTTGCAACTGGCTGCGCTGTAAGTATTGGTGCTGCACCAACCACGCTATGCATTCCAAAGCAATTTATGAGCCATCCACTTTGTCTTTATGGAGTCTTTGTTTTCTCTGTGATGTTTCTTCTGTTCATCGCTACCAAGATGCTTTCTGTTGGACTACAGTTTAAGGACAGGTCATACTCACCAGTTCTTTCCAATTCATAAATATCCAGTAGCCTCAAGAAGATACAATTAACTTGGTTGGCAGGTTCGGTATCATATGGCCTGTCCCTGAAAAAATAGCATCCGCAGGAATTATTAATAGGTTTTTTGTGTTCTTGTAATAACCTGTCCGCATAAGATTGGGACTGTTACATCCACTGGGGAAGTAATCAAGTATTCGAGCTCCGTTGCATTATCAGGAGAAAAGGGAAAGAGAGAAAAGAAAGCATGAAATTAGGAGCCAGTGTTTGGGCTGACCATATTGTGCTGCCTCAATTGAAGCTGTTTTTCCTCACGAGGTTACTATCAGTCACAAAGGCCCCTTGACAATGGCGAGCAATTTACTGCGCAGGTGGGTTATTCATCACCAGCTATGTCGGGCATAAAGGAAGATCTGGGACTTTCTGTAGCAGCGGTTAGTCTACCTTACTCCTCACAAATGAAGAATCTGTCAAATGGGTCTTACGCATTCCGCTAATTGCTGGAATGGGATCAGGATGGGATGATTGCAGCACAGTTTTAATTGATTTAACTCTATCATCTAAATTCTAATCTTCCAATTATAATCCTGATTTTCTACATACACTGTTCCTTAACATATAATATAGCATTTAACTCTTTATCTTAATTGATAAGCGCTAAAAACATATCTTGTATGAAGGACTGCTGACAGATAAGTGGTCAGTTACGGTTCAGGTTCTCTCTGTATCAATCATTCCCCTATTATGCTGCAGTATTCACTTTTTGGTTCGATGCTGACAATTGGAGGACTAACAGCATCTTTACTGAATGGAACTATTACGGATATGATTGGTCGAAAGCGTGTGAGTACTTCACGAGCTATAGACTTTCTAAAATTTCACAATTGCGTTCAACCAAATTACTCTTGTTGTATCTTGTGATGCAGACAATGTGGCTCTCTCAAATACTTTGCACAGCTGGATGGCTTTCTATAGCACTTACCAAGGTTCCTTCCCTTTCTCTCGCCTCTCCAAGTTCTCCTCATAAGTGGCCAGCACTTGCGTAATTTGAACTTAGCGAACAGAATAGGAAATGCTCTAAAGAGAATTTACTGGTAACTTCCAGTTCGGTGTGGTCAGGGAAGATATTGATTTCCGTCTGTTGTTCCTTTACATGATCATGTTCTCATATTACTATGGAAGAATGTTTAAGTTGGCTAGACATATTACAAATTTTAAGTTTCTTGACATCACTTTCAATGGGTGCTTCTTCTTTTTTTTTCAGTGGAAACATGCTTATATAAGTACTCCAAATACAAAAGTACAAATCAAGGCGAACTTCTAATCTGAGTCTCTGAGCATATTGCTCTTTGCTTATCGGATACAACCAAAGTTTCTCATTCAGAAGGAATACAATTGAAAGTAAATATATCTTAAGATGCCATTGATCCCATCTTTGCTAGCTTGTCTGCACACTGATTTGATTCCCTGACTTCATGCTTAATCCTCACCTGCTGCAATTCACCTAACACGTCCCTGCATTCATTCAAAATTGAGTTCAAGTTATGGATGTCAACACTAGTATTTTGTGAGGCATATATCAGATGACTGGCATCAGATTCAATCTCTGCACATATTATATTTGAATCTAAAGCAATAGTTTCTCCCCCTTGATAGCCCACACTTCCACAGCAAATGCAGAAGTCTTCCCCAAACAATGGCTATAACCCTTCACCCATTCTCCTTGATCTTCTGTTATTATGCCCCCAATTCCAGCAACTCCTGTAATCTCCACCACCGCTCCATCAAAATTCAATTTGAGCCAGCTTCAGAAATTTCCCATTTTGATCCTGATCTGGACTTCTTTCAGCGTTGTTTAATCTTTGTGAATGCAGCAGGTGTTCCCTGCTTTATCTAAACAAAAAGATGCCAAGTTAGTTAGTTTAGAATAGTGATTGAAAAAGCAACAGCATTCCTATATGCAAAGAACCCACAATCCTATTAAGAGAAAGCACAACAACAGATCCTAGACCTATGGTACCAAGTTTTAGTTGTCACATCCCTAATCCACTCCCTTAAGGATTTTTGTAGCTTCCAACCATAGAAGGAGGAAGTCCAATGTCATCCCAAAGTTTCTGAACAAAAATGGAAAATCTCTTAGCAAATGAATTATAGTCTCGCCTTGAGTATCACATAAGGGACACACTCGTCATTCATGCCTCTGTGAACAAGCAGATGTCTTGTGGCAGTACTGTTATGAAGAAGCAACCAAATAATTTGATTCTAGAGGTCACATCACATTTCCACACCCAATTCTAGTTCTCCCCTTACCATCTCGTGGGTCCAAATCCTCTGCAGTCTGGTAGGCAGAATGCAAGCAGTGCTACTTGCTAGTGTTGGAGAAGTTCCATCAGAATTTAACTGGCTGCAATATTTTTCATTATCTCTTAACTGTACACTTGCAGAATGCTTGGTGGCTGGATGCTGGAAGAGCATTAATAGGATTTGGCATTGGAGTCACAGGCTATGTGGTAATATGCACTTTGGACTTTCTGGTACACTTATCGGAACCAGGATGATCATCACCTCTCTTCTCCCATCAGGTACATGTATACATCGCAGAAATAACACCTAAAAATGTTCGGGGAGCATTTGCTTCATTCAATTCGGTAAGAATAAAATTGGAACATTATGATATTGCTTTATGTTGCAAATACATCACCTTTTGGTCTATTCTTCTTGAGTTGCAGTTCATGCAAGCCTGTGGCTTTTCAATGACATACTTTGTTGGAACTATTGTTTCCTGGCGCGCCTTGGCTTTGATTGGTAGTGTCTGGGACTCTCTATTTACAGTTATTCCTGAAAAAAAGAGTTGAGAAAATAAAATAAAAGGTTGCCTCTTGCATTTTATTTTTCAGGTGGAATTCCTGGCGTAATACAAATTTTCAGTTTATACTTCATACCAGAGTCTCCTAGATGGTTGGTAAGTTCCTTCAGGAATTTCCATTAGTTGTGTACAAGTGACAATTTGATATGTGAGATAATTAAATTTAAAGTTGTACTGCTAAGCTTCCAAGAACTATGCAATCTTATGTGAATGATTTTACAGGCAAAGGTGGGTCGAAAACAGGAGTTTGAAGCTGCCTTACAGAGACTCAGAGGCAAAAGCACTGACATTTCCCAGGAAGCGGCTGACATCAGAGTAAAATTCTCATTCCCTTCCAATTTTCTAAGGAAAAGCTGATTTTTTCCCCTCAAGGATCGATGAATTTTAGGACTTCACATTCTCAGCTTCTATGAATCCCACAGGTCTACACAGAAACCTTTGAAAGGCAATCTCACTCAAGATTTCTAGATGTGTTTCAACAAAGATATGCTCATGCACTGACAGTGAGCTTCTCTTCAACTACATAAAAACATTTATGCACACATCTATATGCTATGCTGTCTAGTGAGGACTTCATCTTCGAATCATTCTAAATCTTAGATAGGACTTGGAGTGATGCTGCTTCAGCAGTTTGGTGGAGCTAGCGCTTTCTCGTACTATGCAAGCACCATTTTTGAATCAGCTGGTAAAATAAAATGCTTCTCTACTACTTCGGGAAGTGTGAAGAAATAATTACGACAAAATTTTGTCCATGACAGATTTTTCAACTAGCATTGGCACCAGGAGCGTGGCTATTGTCACGGTAAGCTGTTTTTCTGTCTTCAGGAGAGTTTTTTAGATACTCAATTATGGAATATTGTCATGAAATTTGACTTCTGCATGTTGCTTTTAACAAATAGTTTGACATGATCTGTAGATACCAGCACTTGCAATTACTGTATTCTTGACTGATAAAGCTGGATGGCGACCGCTTTTGATGGTTAGGAAAAGAAACTGGTTCTCTTTTGGTTCCTAAAAGAATCAGTCATCAGAAAGCTGAAATTGAGCTTGAGCTTGAGGTTGTTCTGGATTTGCAGGTTTCTTCTGCTGGAATGTGCTTAAGCTGTTTAATCCTAGGATTTTCATTTTACATGCAGGTTAGCTATACTATAACTAAATCAACAACTAGCACACTTGGGGTTCTGTAAGAATTTGACCCGCTTTTGTTCTTTCATGTCCTTGCCCCTTGTCTACAGGATCTGCACAATTTCAAGGATGTCACTCCAATTTTGGTTTTCCTAGCTATATTGGTAAATCATTATACCAGAGCTTAGCGAAGCTAGTCTATAAGTTTGTGGTGAGTTTTGCTGAAGTTGCTGATAGACTAGTGATGCAATCAGGCATATTTTATATCCCTGTCAGTCGGCATGCAAGGACTGCCATGGGTTCTAATGTCTGAGGTGCGAATCCATAATAACTTTAATTGAATTTTATGATGACTAAGACTAAGATCAAAGGCCAGTGATTGCTGTGATTCCACCTTACGTAGATATTCCCAGTAAATATAAGAGGGAGAGCAGGAAGCATGGTGATCTTCACCCACTGGTCCTGTTCCTGGATTGTGAGCTACAGTTTCAACTTCATGTTTGAATGGAGCGCACCTGGTATGCTTGCTGTCTCCATTGACTTCCTTTACTACGCAGTATGATCTCAGTATTTTGGAGCTTAAGCGCATGCGACTGTGCGCTTGGATATATTAGGAGCGTTATCCAATAGTCATTTTTTCTGCATCTTGGCTGTGCTTCTTCCAGGAACATTTTTCATATTCGCCGGCATTTGTGGTTTAGCGATCCTGTTTACCATGAAGTTAGTGCCGGAGACCAAAGGGCGAGCCCTGGAAGAACTGCAAGCATCGCTTGCTCATTTTTCTGCGGTGACTTAAATTCACGGATCTTCTATTAGCATTATGCCTGATGGGATGTCAAAAGACCATTTTGGAATCAACATTTTGTTCCTGATCGTTGCAAAGAGTGAGCTGCAACGTGAAATGGAAGAGCAAAAGCATTGTGAATTCTTGTCCTTTGCTGGTTGATGATTTTTACAGAGCACTAGTCGAGTTTTTATTTATAATAACGGTCAGATGGTGCCGGCCAACTTTGACTGGTCTGGACAAGTCCACCTTCTTAGGCGGTCCAAACCACGCACTCTCCCATATTGGCTTAGTGCATTCGGGATTTTACTCATAAAGTATGCTCCCTCCCAATAAGGCTTAAACCCGAGACCACAAAAGAGAAGTGGAATTTGTTATCAACTAAATCAAGGTGTTGATTTAGTCGGTAGAGTTTTGTAGAGTACCTGTCCTTATGCGTTCTTTTACCACAAACCAAAGTTCTTAAACCCTGTCACACTCCAGTTCGTACTGGACTCTAGGGAATCATAAAGCTGCCCTTCAATAAATAAAGGAGGAAGCCATAAAGAATTCAACTTAATCGTATAAAAATAACAATAAATCTTATCACAAAATTATAGTTGATGTGAATACCAAAGTATCATAAATATTATGCAGTATTTTCGGGACAAATACATTATAGGTGTCAAAATTTTCGTAAGACACTCATTTGAATTACATAAATTTTAATTGATCATTTGAGTATCAAAATTTTTTAAAAACATTTACCCCAATGCTGGAAATTGGACATGGCATGATGCTAATGGTCAACATTTCAAGAATTTTTTACATTGAAGTAATTGATTGAAAAATTATATGACGCTCAATTAATTGAAAAAAATAATTATGGTACTCAAGTGGGAGCAGAAAAAATGTAAAGGTAATCACTTGAGTAACGTTATAGCACTTAGGTAATAAAAAAAAAAAGTTAATATATTCAAATGAGCATTATACAAAAATTATGATACTAATGGTGTCCATTTTCCTAACAGTCTCCATTCTCATGGTAGTACCAATTCAATTCTGACATCGTGATTGAAAATTACTTGCGTGGCCACATTTCTCATCAAATAAAGTTAAAAAGATCGAAAATGGAATAGAGGCAACAATACCATATCTTTTGTGTAATTTCTCAAAAGTTTGTAGCCCATGTCAAATCAAACCTGTTTGGAAAACTTCTATTATTGTGAAAGAAGCAAAATTATTTAAATTTCAAGAAATCATGGAAAACATTGTATATCCTTTTAATTATTTGACAATATTTGTATGTCATGCACATCGTTATTCATCAGTATAAAATTACTCAAAAATAGTAAAAATCACACGATTAATACGCTTGTGATCATGTGGTCTAGGTGGACAATGTCCTATAAAAGAATTCATCGGCGCTGACATTAGAGCAGACATGGAAAACGACAAACTGCTTGCACGACAGGCTTCCCACCTTGCGATTGCCTTGAGTCACTTGGCCCGGTTTCGCAGGAAGTCCTCCCTCTTTTGTCCGTGTCTTCATTACTTCGCTCCACACACTCTCTCTCCTCTGAGAGATTTCAGTGGTCACCCTCGCCTTCAGTCTCATCACTCCCAGTTCTTGGTCTTTCAAGAAAGGAAGAACAGAATGAACAGAGAGAGTTCAGAGTCAAGAGCAGCAGAGGCATCAAGAACTCCTCTGCTTGAGAAGAGAACCATCATCGGTCCTGATGAAGGGGATGGTGGTTCTTCTTCTTCATCTTCTTCTTCAGCCACGCCTGTTCTTGTTCTCACCACTTTGGTCGCTGTCTGCGGTTCATATGTGTTCGGTTCTGCCGTGAGTATTTGCAAAAACAATCTTTTTATTACCTTAGTCTGACTTGTTTAATTTGAGTTCTTGATCATATCGCTGCTTCCTCGGGTTTATATCATTGCAAGCTCTTCTTTCAGATTTTGTTGCACCATGTGTATTCCAACTATGGTTTTGGTGGTTTATATAATAAAAGTTGTTTACCACACGATGGTTTCGATTGATATGGCTTTATCCTAGAATTTTTGTGATGTAAGTCAAAGTCGTGTTGCATTTTGCTTAAGCTTTACATGTTGATTCAGGAGAGAAAAGGATAGTCTTGCACGATCCACGAGAGGGATCTGTCTATGTTACTGTCAAACTGACATGAGGAAGGACTATTCAGAGATTTGACAATTCGAATTACTCTTACATAATTTTTTATGCACTAGGATTTGGGAGAACTTGGAGACACTGTTTGAGTGTGATTCACAATTAGATCACTTGGTTCACAAGAACTGATGCTTTTGATTCTGCTTGAAGGTGGGATACTCATCACCTGCTCAGTCTGGAATCATGGATGATCTGGGCCTTACTTCTGCAGAGGTAGTAGGACGTTGCAGCGCGCTGTTCATCACTTGTCTTTGTTCTTCTTCTAGTAAAGCAATTGCCATTCATTTTACCATTATATCACATGCAAATAAATGCACATCTAATGGTTGGATACCTGCCTTGCATTATGTTATTGTTCATGCCCCACATTTTACAATTTGGCGTATCTACGCCATGGTGGTCATCTAGCGTATAAATTTCATCATTAGGTAGACAACTTAGAAGGTCGGAGGAATTGAAATTGATTTATGTGGGAAAATGCTTTTCAACTTAATTAATAAAATTGTGATATGAGAAAATATGTTTTGGTTCAAATATTTGGTGTCCGCAATCTGCATTGTCTTCTGAATATATATTTCTCTCTGGCCGTCACTCTGCAGTACTCGCTTTTTGGCTCAATATTGACAATTGGAGCTATGATGGGAGCAGCAATCAGCAGGAGAATCGCAGATTGCATAGGTCGAAGAGGTGTAAGTAGCTCCCCCGTCCCATATGGTTTTGTTGTATGACATCGTCTTTTTCTGTGAAATATCAGTTTCCCTCAACTTCTTAGTTTTGGTGAAGCAGACTATGGGACTTTCAGAGATATTATGCATAACAGGTTGGATAGCTATAGCATTATCGAAGGTTCGTTCATCTTATTTCCATTTCAAGTATACTCAGATTCACTTACTTTTGAGCTCTCTATCTTTGAAATTTACCTCATCTAATCAGCTTTTATGCAAAAAGCACATCAGTTTGCCTGCAAATTGTACATGTTGCACATTTGAACTTTTTTTTTTTTGTTAAAATTTTGTGGATGTGCTTTGCTTATCATAAGTTCAAATGCCTGCACCGAGAAAATGAAGTTTGCGAGTGAGTACCATTTTTCATTTTTGAATTTGCTTCATGATTATTAGGGAATCTACTGATGTTTTAATGCCAATTACTAAGTAGAGATGCATCTTTTGTGCCAAAAATCACCTTAAAAAAGCAAGTGCATTTTCGTTTTTCTTATGACTTTATACTAATTTGCTCAATTATTCTTGAAAGATTTCTTTGTGGCTTGATGTTGGGAGGTGGCTGGTGGGATGTGGAATGGGGCTCCTCTCATACGTGGTAAGTGTTGTTGAAAGTTAAAATTCATCAGAACTTCTTTTCTTATTGTAATTGTTAATCTCTCTCACTTGATTAAACAGGTCCCCGTATATATAGCAGAAATTACACCGAAAGACCTTCGTGGAGGATTTACAACAGTACATCAGGTAATGCAAAATCACTTAATAAATATAACTACATCTTTTCACTCTCATCGCTCCTGTACCTAACTCATCCGTGACCATCTCAATTTCAACAGTTAATGATCTGTTGTGGTGTGTCAATGACTTACCTTATCGGAGCATTCGTTTCTTGGCAAGCATTGGCTCTCATAGGTGATTTTGTAACTTGGTGATGCTGTATTAATCTCATCTGAATAGTGTAACAATTTGCTATTGATTTCATTTCAGGCATTATTCCATGTCTTGTACAGGTCATCGGTCTGGCTTTCATTCCGGAATCTCCTCGATGGCTGGTGAGTCGTGCTGAAAGATTTTCTCTTCAATGGCCTTCCTTCTAGAAGACCCACAGGAAATTAAAAAAAAAAAACTTTTCAGATTTGTCAATGATTAAGGAGATGAATTCAACACCAATTAAAGTGTCCCAAAAAAAATCAAAATTTAACACATTGATGTTGTTCAGGCAAAGACAGGTCGGAGTAAAGAGTGTGAAGCCACCTTGCTTCACTTGAGGGGGAAGAATGCCGATATCTCTCAGGAAGCAGCTGAGATTTGGGTAGCTCTTTTACTTTCCTGTTGAACATCTCTCTGGCATGGAATCCTTGTACATTTTGTCTTGCAGGTAATAGATGCTGATGTGGGTTGTACTATATTGCAGGAATACACAGAAACCCTCCAACGGCTTTCAGAAGCCAGGATATTAGATTTGTTTCAGAGGAAATATGCCTACTCGCTTATTGTCGGTATTCTACATTAGCTTAAATCTTGCGGCTCCACTATTTTTAGAGGGACGAGTGTGAAAATTGATAATAAATTTGAGATGTAGGTTGGAGTAGGGTTAATGGTACTGCAGCAATTTGGAGGGGTGAATGGAATTGCTTTCTATGCTAGCTTCATATTCATATCAGCTGGTACATCTGATTTTTTATTTTGCAAAGCTATCTTTGATTTGACAAACAAAAGCAAGAAATGGATTTGTTTATTCACTGATTATGGTCCTTTGATAGGCTTCTCTGGTAGTGTCGGGACTATAGCGATGGTTGTCGTTCAGGTTCCTCTTTCTTGCTTCTCTCTGTCCTGTTTTGGCCGTTGACTCGGCAATTTCTTTTCCTTTTAGAGGGTGGAGATTAATTTCACATGTGCAGATTCCAATGACGGCATTGGGTGTGCTCTTGATGGATAAATCTGGCCGAAGGCCACTTTTGTTGGTAAGCACTGAAGCGCCTTTTACCCTACCATTTCGTCAAGTCAAAGTGTTGATCCTGAGGTTGACCAACTTTGACAGGTTTCGGCAGCAGGAACATGCCTCGGTTGCTTGATGACAGGATTCTCATTCTACTTCCAGGTATTCTTTTCAGTGATAAGCATCATATTGTCTGGGATTTAGCTTTTTATCAATCCATGTGCATTTTGGCTCATGAATTTTATCTGTCTTTATGTTAGGACCTTCAACTGTGGAAGGCTTTCACTCCAATCCTGGCTCTTGTCGGAGTGCTGGTACTGCAGATTAACTATGCTTGATATATTTATCATAAGAGTGCTAACATTTGAATATTACTTGTGAAATTGGATGCTTTAGATTTACCTGAGTCTTGTTGTTAATTGTATGTTTCTAGTTACATCCAGCACAGATTTCGGTTGTGAAACAACAGAGTAATTACGGCTTTGACTTCCCTACAGGTTTATACAGGATCATTCTCTCTAGGCATGGGAGGAATTCCGTGGGTTATTATGTCGGAGGTAGCTTCGTTTTCTAACATCTGCATCAAGTTGTTACTACTGGGAAATGAAAAAGATCAGCAGCAAGTAATATCTTGACTGAGAAATGTCTTTTGCTTTTAGATATTTCCTATAAACATGAAAGGTTCGGCTGGTAGCCTCGTGACGGTGGTGAGCTGGTTAGGTTCTTGGATTATCTCATATGCCTTCAACTTCATGATGGATTGGAGTTCAGCAGGTTAATTTTTCCTCTCTCTCTCTCTCTCTCTCTCTCTCTCTCACGCACGCACGCACACATACACACTCTTGAAAATAGATATTCTATGCTCCAATCCTGGAGAGACACTGCCTTGTCCAATGATCTTGGTTTAGATTTTCCGTGGTATTTTTCTAGCTCATGAAGAATAATCTTGCGTTCACTTCTTCATTATGTTGTAGAATGATGTGCTGCATCAAAATGTTCAACACTTCGCACCATTTGCGAAGTCAAAGACATCACAACCCATGAAGTGTCAAGTAATTATCTCTAAAGAGAAGTAAATAAGAAAATGAGTCAGTCTGCAACTTCGTTGTACAAAACTACTTCTTTTATGCACATTGTAACACGCACATTATCTCTCATGCTTGTACACATTATATCTACAACAAATGTTCACTGACCTGTCTTCTTTTATTTCAGGAACGTTCTTCATATTCTCGATCATATGCGGATTCACTGTTCTATTTGTAGCAAAGTTGGTGCCGGAAACTAAAGGGCGTACACTGGAAGAAATACAGGCTTCCATGAATCCATTTTAAGTAGGAAAGTGAAGCCGGAATTTCCCTTGCAGATGCATCGCCAATTATGCAGTACCCAGTCTCTCGACATGGCTGGGCCAAGAGGAGAAAGTACATTCGGCACGATCTTGTTTCCATGGTTATGATGTAGGAGGTCGATGAGACGATGTGACGGTGGAACTGTCAACTTGGTCTCGACATCTAATAATCAGTGTCCATTTCGCTTGAGTACATTCGAAGATGGCTCTTTAGCTTACGTTAACCTTTTTCGTTGTCGATTTCTCCTGATCTCATGGGAGACATGAACAACCTACTTGTCCTGCAATATTTTTGATCCCCTCGGGGTTGATTCTCGTATCGCAAGCCTGCTCTTGTGCCTTGTGTAACCTCAATCACCACGATTTGGCATCAACTCGATAATTGATTGGAATAATATCACTGTGCTTCAAACGTCGATACATCTACACAACAATCAGGCCGTCCCATTGTACACGTACGTGCATTTGTTGTTATGGCTAAAACTATCACCTAGAGGGAGTGAATAGTTGATTTTGCAGAAATGAAAGAATTTAAAGTGAGCGAGACAACTTTTTAATGAAGTAGTTAGATTTTATCGGTGTACAATACTCCCACAATAAATAAAAAGAGTAAGGACAAAGAATTGCACACTAAAGGTTCTGGTGATTTGGCTTTTTACAAGCTATATCTATTCTCTCACGCTACAATCTATTGGCTGGAATCCATCAATAAGAACCGGTTGAGCTAACGACACTTTAAGTTCATGTGAATAACTTCTCAGATACTCTCGAACTCTAAAATGTTACGCAAGATTGCTGACAAAGACAAATGTAAAAGATCACAAAATAATTTTCAGACTTTGAAATTAAAAACTTCAATTTTCCTGAACACGAAAGATAAATCCTTTAGCTTTGAGACCTCCTCTTATACTCCTCCTAATCCAAGCGGTCCACTGGACATATTTGTCTAGCCAATCACTCATTGGCTTAGATCTGATTGAGAAGATCTGATTGCTTCAAAATTACTGAGGGTGAAGCTTCTCATATGTTTTATCGCCCATATAGTAGTTTGGGTTTGCAAAAGTCAATTGCTTCATATTAGAAATAATGTTTCGCCTCAAATAAGTTGTCCCCTTGGTTATAGGACAACTTTCCTTTTGGAACTCTTTATCAATATGATAGGAAATCCAATCAATAGCCACTAGCCGTTGTACGAGTATTTGACTCATTCCTAACTGTTTGATAGAATATGTAAGAAAGGAAAAATAGGCCACGACTCTGGTTCAGATTGATATCATTTGATCATATCCCATTAGACTTTTCAATTGAATATACTTGTTACCAGAATCAAATGCTCTAAGTTTTGTTAATTATGAAAACCACTTAGGGAATGTTTTCTCAACATTTGTACATGGTCCTGGGAGTTCTGTTTGATGGCATGGAAGGCAGATGACACGGTTTAGAAGCTCAACCTGCAGAGAACGTTTACTGTTCTTTTCTTGAATTCTGTATCTGTAAACAGAACGTTTTGTTTTTTGTTTCTTTTCTTATATATGTCCGGAAATGTATTTGTTGTTTTAAATAGAGGCAAAGCTGCACTTTCGATGTCGAACCATGAGTTTATTTCTTTTGAACTTTTCACAATCGTTAATTTGATTACAATAGATGTTGGTAGGGGTGTGTAAAAGAATCGGGATCTGACCGGATCGCCCGGAACCTAACTGAAACCACCCGGAACCGACGATTCTTGAGGAAACTGGTCCGGTTATCGGTTCCAATTTATGGGAACCAGTGGGTATCGATTCGATTCCCGGTTCCATGGGCAAATTCACCCACCTACCCACTCGGATCGGACCAATTAATTTTTAATATTAAAAAAAATTACTAAAACAAATCTTAGATCTCATCTCACTTATTAATTTGTTGTGTCTTTATAAAGTGTAAACTTGTCTAATTTACTCTACTTGATGAGTTTGTTCCACGTACTTAAATTTGGTTTTTCTTTCTTTGACTTGTTTTGATGTTATGTAGTCATTCTATGTTGAAAATCAAAATTGTTTCACGTCAAGATCAGTTCCATAGATCCATGGTCCGGTTCTGTTCCCGAGTGGATCCATGCAACAAACGGGTGGATCCCGGTTCCGATTTTTTGGAACCGGTCCTTAACAGACGATTTTCGGTTCTAGGTCGGGAACCCCCTGCCCGGACCATACACACCCCTAGGTGTTGGGCAAGCAATATAATCAGTCGGCGTCGTGATTTGAAAAATAAATGGTTAGATGTGAATTAGGGACATGAATGATTTCTTTAAAAAGTTGCAATATATTTCCCTACAAGTTTTCTGAAGTCTAAGTTCGTTAAAATAAAGATTAACCTTCAAAGATAAGACCATGCGTTACTTACATGCCTCTACTCAGGAAAGTTATCTTGTGGATTGTCGAGAGTTGATTCCCATTATAAGCATGTATATAGTATGGGGAAATCAATTTGTAATCGACTATATTTTGTCCAAAATCTTTTTAGTAGTTTCCCACAAATCTAATTTCATTTGAGTTGATTTGCTGGGGGGTAACGAGATAATGGAGAGTGAAAAATGAGGTGATGTTACTTTGTTCTTTTTTACCCTTCTTCTATCCACGCTAACAAGTAACAAGATATCGATGCTAATTTATGTAGCAAATTTTAGATGAACCAGCTTATACAAACCGGATTTTATACATATCGAGATGAGGATCTCGCGAGATTTATAAGGTTTAGGGGCTCACATGCATCGAGCTCAAATTAGTTAGGCACCCACATGACTAGATGCAATTTGTAGAACCTATTTAAGTATAAAGGGGATTCCACAAGATGGAGTGAACTGAGCTGAAAAACTATATACAAGGGCAAAGTCATAATTTTGAGTTCCTTTTGCTTTGATTTTTTTTTTTTTAATTCGAAACATGACTCTTATTTTATACAAACACCATAAATTCTTATTTAATATATTGCATAATAATGCTCTACATCCTTTCAAAAATAAATTTGTAATAAAATGTCACGATAAGAGCATTGAAGGTCCTAAAAAAATTACAATTCCATCATAAAACTTATCACAAAAGTGCAATTCAGTATTAGAGCTTTTAAAAAGTACAATTAAATCTTAAAATTAATCATATTGGTCTAATCAACTCATTAGTTTTAGACTCGATTACACTTTTACAATAAGTTAAAATTTGATTATATTTTTTGAAAATTTTAAAATTTAATTATTTTTTTAGGATGGGACTTAGAAGTCAAAAAAATTTTAGGACCGTAGACATTTGTCATTTTTTCTTCTCCAAGTAACAGGAAGACCTGTCGGAGAGCATTTTTCGGTCCTGCTGTGCTGTTACATCGCCATTGATCCATACGTCTTTCTCATCCATGGCGGCCATGACTGTGGTCTGTCAAAGGATCAATCTTTTCACCTCCTCGCAACTCAAGTTCATTCCTTTATTTTCAACACCAACCATAGCAAATCTCGTCTGCATCGTCAAACCAAGAACAAAGGACGTCACAGCCGAACACCCCTGACTCACCCACGAGCGTGTAAGCACCGTTCAAAGGCGACTCGTGGGTCTGCAACCGACCAGTTCATCGGCTCTTCAAGCCCGCCACGACGAACGTGGGAGGTGCGATGCATTTTCAAGAGTATCGTCAGTTTTAGAACGCGTTGACCAGCAGCTGCACTTGTGGGTCGTTGGTGACTAAATTTACTTCGCTGACAAAACTAAATGATCCTCACGGGTCCTCTGCTTTTTTGGGAAAACAGAGACATGGATAGACAAGAAGGTGCGGAACAGGGGCTCTTGACGGCAGCTTCGTCAGGGGGCCAGGGCGGCGGCGGCGGCTCTGCCACGGGGGTGTTGCTGCTTAGCACGCAGGTGGCCGTGTGCGGTTCCTTGGAGTTTGGGGCAGCCGTGAGTGACCCTCTTGACACTTAGAGACCAATCTAAAGATGATATCTTTGTTTCACTGTGGTGGGGTGGTTTGTGCTTGGATCACTGAATTTCCTGGATTCACTGACCTTTGAAATCATGAGTGCTCATGTGGGGACTGAGCTTTAGACAGTGTAAATGTATATTGTGTACTCGATTCCTTGGAAATAAACAGGGTAATGAATGACGATATGCGACGAGAATTCTGCTTCACTCATTTCCAATGCCTCAGAAAGTATCTTGCTGTTACATTTAGCAAAGCATGATGCAAATTGACACTGGCCATGTGTTTAATCCTGTTATTATGGGATGCATTTTTTCAAGTGATTGCACGTTATTTGTTGATTTGTCCCTGTTAACAGAATGCAAGACAGACCTTTCGATAAAACGTTTGGAGCATCTTTGAGTTGCGACTTGGGGATTATTGATCCTTTTCATGCGCAATTCTAAAAAAGCTTTCATCTAATTTCAGAAATGAATAAGGAGTTGCATAGACATTGCTTTGAATGCTTTTACCAGTGTCATGTTGATAGTAGCAGTCAACCGTAAGGGCATGTGTTTGAATGCTTTAATTATAAAGAAGGCATATGAAATGGCCATGTCCATATGTCAATTGGCTGGTTCTGACCCATGTTGCACGACCAGATGTTTATATATATGTTAAATCAGTTGAATGACGGTAGTTTCTGCTTTGTCATAATTGCAGATAGGATATTCGTCACCTGCTGAATCTGGAATCGTGGATGACTTAGGTCTCTCTGTGGCTGAGGTATGCAAACATGGTGGATATTGTGGGGATATGTTGAGTCTCAAATCAATGGGAAATCTAATTGTGGACACCACTGGGAAGAGATTTGTGGGATAGACACGTAGATTTTTTTAATCTATATGATTTTGTATCTCTTTGCTGAATTTTGCAGCTCCATGACATTTTTTACCGGCCAAAACCCCAGTTAGTAAGAGGGTACTTTCACCTTTAATACATCATCTTATAGACTTAATATCAGTAAATCCATCCAGTGGAATTCTCCTATTTACACTGACTCATTGAGTCTGTGATACTTAAGCACATGTTATAGTGGCTGAAGGATGACCAATTCCTTGTCTGTTGGACCAGCAATTCAAGCACATGTTATCATGTCAAAGGGTGATTTGAAAACACCGGTAACCAAGTGGTACAGAGAATGCTGACCCAAAAGAAAAGTGGTTAAGAGACCAAGGTTTATGACTCTTAAATGATATTTCCTAGTGCATATTACTGGCTCTTTAATTTGGACCATATTGTTCAGAAATAAGTATTTTCATAGTTCTTAGAATTTGCTGTATGGTCTTTTGAACATGTAATTCTAGGGCTCTGTCTCAGTGAAGCAGCTGTTCAATTTTTGTGCTTATTAGTTGTAGTCTAGAACTCTTGGGCATTTCTATTTTCTTGTTTTTTGACTCAATCTCGTGCTTATGTATGGAGCCTTTTGTTCAAGCAGTACTCTCTTTTTGGCTCAATTATGACAATTGGAGCAATATTAGGTGCCATAATGAGCGGAAAGTTAGCAGATCTAGTTGGACGCAGAGGTGTAAGTCTTTTTCTCATGCATCCTTGAGCCTAGATAATTAATGAACTCTTCTTTATTTAGCTATTCACCCACGGTCTCAGCTAGGGTCGTGGCCTCATTTTTGGTTCTCATTATTATTTAAGTTCAACTTGTGTCCCAAGTATTGTTATCTAAGGGGCTGAAAGAGGCGAAACATTTGATTGTTACTGTGTGCATGTGATCTGCAAATACCGACAGGCAATGGGGATTTCTGACATACTCTGTCTCTCTGGATGGATTGCAATAATATTCTCAGAGGTATCTGCATACTCACATTTTTCCTTTGATTGCATGCGCATAAGTTGAGAGGAATTACTAGATGTATAGTGGAGTAAAGGAATCGATAAGGTACTTGGTGTTAACGCCACTAACTAGTTTTTTCGCTGATGCTAGTAGGGTGCTTGGGCGCTCGACATTGGAAGGCTGTTGGTAGGATGTGGAGTTGGGCTTATTTCCTATGTGGTAAATGTGCTATTTCAATGTGAAGTTGGGACTTGCTTGCTGGTGCTGATTCAGTTTAGTTATATTATAGTATTTTCCATCATGAAGTAGGTTCCGGTGTATATCTCAGAAATAACGCCTAAAAATCTTCGTGGGGGATTTGGAACAGCTCATCAGGTAACTGTGAGAGCTTGAATATGTGTTTGGGTATTTTGATGATGCTTGATGTGTGATTGATTCCATTTGACAGTTCATGCTCTCTCTTGGCTCAGCACTTATATATTTCATCGGAACTGTTGTCAACTGGCGTATTTTAGCTCTGATAGGTAATTTCATTACAGTTTCATATCTAAGATGATTATAATTCTGACAACAAATCATTTTTTACGTGATATCATCTGCAGGTGCTGGTCCATGCATGCTTCAAATTGTAGGTCTATTTTTCATCCCGGAGTCACCAAGATGGCTGGTGAGTCAAAGTTCACGCACCCAATCGAAGAACATATATAAGCACCAAACAATTGACCTAAGCATAGTTTGGTTGCTTTTTTAGTATTTTGGAACTTTGGAAACTGAAAGAAGTGGAACAAGTATTGAAATGTGCAGAGTTCGCTGGATTCTTTCAAGATTTTGATGTCCTATGGAAAATATTTTTGAGTTTACTGATCTAAATGCAGGCAAAAGTTGGTAGTGACAGAAAGTACGAAGCAGCTCTTCGATACCTGAGAGGGAAAAATTCAGATATTTCAGAGGAATCAACTGAGATCAAAGTAATTCTGCTTAATCATTCTTATTACACAAATAGTTTGTGATAAATTTACGTCATATCCCAAGCAAGCTAACTATCTGGTCCGCAGGAGTACACGCTGACTCTTCAACAAATCTCGGAGGGTAGAATTTTGGACTTATTTCAGAAGACATATGCTCGCTCTCTCCTTGTGAGACGTTAACACATCTCCTAGTGGTGTTATTTCTCACCTGTCAATTAACTTCTATTTCAGCCTAACTGAGACACTGCAGGTTGGAGTCGGGCTGATGGCTCTGCAACAATTTGGTGGTTCTAATGCCATTGCCTTTTATGCGAGCTCTATTTTTGAATCTGCAGGTAAATGATTATTTTTTAAGGATCATGTCTTGGGAAGATACTATGGAAGCCGACGACTTACAAAATCTTCTTGTGATTGTAGGTTTTTCTGCCGATGTAGGAACCATAACAATGGCTGTCGTTCAGGTCTTTGGCTCGTTCGAAAATAAAATAGAATAACTTGGCTGGAAAAGAGGTCATTATTTTTAATTCTCTCCTGCAGGTTCCTATGACAATTGTTGGTGTGCTCTTGATGGATAAGTCGGGAAGACGACCATTGCTTCTGGTACAGTTATCCCAAGAAGCTGATGTTAAGCTTGCTACATATGATAGAAGTGAAAGTAATGACTTGAGGTCAATTGATTTTTGACAGATATCTGCAAGCGGAACATGCTTAGGTTGCCTTCTTGTTGGACTGTCATTTCTGCTGGAGGTTTGATCTGTAATCAAGTGACCCTGAAAAATTTTCTGTAAGAGTTGTCCGTTGAATCTACTTGGACTCACTTAAGCTTTGCCATTGACAGGATTTTCACCGGTGGACACAAGTTGCTCCCACTTTGGTTTTTGTGGGCATACTGGTAAGACGAGCATCCAAAGATACTTTTCGACTACTGTATACATATCTGTACTCATTCAATCGAGTTATGTACTGATGTCTTCACTTTAAAAATCAGGTGTATAATGCGTCATTCGGATTGGGCCTTGCCGGAATACCATGGCTTATAATGTCCGAGGTGAGTAAATCTCAGCAACTGCAGTTTTGATTACAAAACCAAGTGAATTCTTGTGAGGCTTATTTTGATTGGTGCCTGCTGCTCCAGATATTTCCCATAAATATGAAGGGTTCAGCTGGAAGCTTAGTGTCTTTGGTCAACTGGTTCGCTTCCTGGATCGTGACATACATCTTTAATTTCTTGATGGAACTCAGTACAGCAGGTTTGCTTGCTCGCTCAATTTCCCTCTCAATGTGCAAAAGTTTTAGCCAACTTTGTGGACTCTCATACTCTTCTTCTCTTCCAGGAACGTTTTTCATATTTTCAGCCATAGCCGGCTTGACTATACTGTTTGTGGCAAAGCTGGTGCCTGAAACCAAAGGTCGAACTTTGGAAGAAATACAGGCGGCCATGAACCCACTCACGGCATGAAGACACTACTGTCGAGCTAGTGATGACTTTGAGAGTCTCTAGTTGCTCTCTCATTTCCTGTCTTGTCGCATGCAGACCATGTCTAAAAGCATGTAATCAGTGTGAAGTTCAAGATTAGTTCCTCTCAGGTAAGCCGGGGTCAAGAGATCGAGATCAGTGTACATGAGAGATATTTTTGTTGCATCCATGTCTTTCTTCATGGTCTTATCATAATTGCTTAGATTCTACACGCTCAATCAAATAAAGACTTGTCATGTTGATTGCCACTCGGGTTCTAAAATGGTTGAGAGAGAGAGAGAGAGAGAGAGAGCCCGGCCGACCTCCAACGAGGTGTTGCATGGAACACGCTCATGAGGCGAGGGCTCGCAGGCTCTTTTTCACCTATCAAAACGGAAAGGAATGAAGAAAACAATAAATTAACGTGACAAATCAAGAAGAGGTGTCTTCCATCAGAGAAGAAAGGAAAAGGAGAGAAGCTTCACTTATTTACTGACGATTCTCTTAAGATTGCTTCTGGGATGCTCTCATATAACGTGATACAGGAGAAGGAATACATGCACAGCTGGTCAGCCACCCGAATCTTCAGATGGTGTAGGACTGAATTATAATTAGAAGGGTACAAATGGGAATGATATTGCATGTGTACCTCATAGTTGCACGTCATGGATACATTCTGTCAATTTGTGATGCTTTGCTTTTACTGCTGCATAAGGCTAGTGAAATATTCAAGTCTTGGCACTTTTCAAGCTCGAACTCTGCCCATCTCCATAAATTCTCCGACCTGTTCGAACTCGACCTGTGACCAGAAGGAATTGAGCTTGTTAGTCGAGCACAACTCAAGCGGCGCGTCTCTTCGATTGCGTTAGTTCGTTAGTCGAGCTCGAGTCGAGCAGTATGTTGCTCATTGCTTACGTTGGTCAATTTACTCATGTGGCATTGGAAAAATATCAAAAAAGTCAAACTTATTAAATTAGTGCCAATTTACTCACAAACATTTCAATTTGATCAATTTAATCTAAAACTTTTTGTATTTGTATCAGTTAAGTCCATTTGATTAATTTTCGGATATTATTCACATGAATATCGATTGTCTTATGTGACACGAATGACACCGACGTTGACAAATTTTTAATATTTTTCTTTTCTTTATTCTTGTTTTATTTTCAATTTTTTCATTGTGGCCAGCGAGGGTTGCAGCTTTTACCAAGTCATGTTAGCAACTTTCGGCGAAAATTAACAGGAATGAAGACATTAGAATTTTGCACAAAAGTTTATGACTAAATTAGCAAAATTAAAAAATTTTGGACTAATCGACATATATGCAATAAATTTACGATTGATTGATTGGATAATTTTCTTTTGGTTTATGTTCAGTAAAATAGTTCAGTAGCTTTTCAATTGTGCAAATTGTGGGGTGGATTTTGAACATTGCTGAAATCATAAAAATTGGGTTGAGGAAGCCTCGTCTGATTGATCTGAACTGTTGATTTTCTTACCCAAATTGATAACAAATTCGGTGGAAATTAAAGAATTGCTGAGTAATATAACTGAGTCTAGTAATTGTGCATGTGAAATATGGAAGTCCACGCTATTCCACACAATGATTATTGCTATGTAGTATAAAAGATTTTTTTTAATATAGGCATGCAACTGAAAACATTAGCATGTTTAAAAAAAATTGCCTGTATTAAGTGCCTAAGCATGTAAAAAGTCAATGCTCGCATTTCTCTAATTTAATGCATGTTCTACGCCTATGCACTTTAATCGTCCCCAAGTCCTTTCAAATTGTTTTATAAAAACCTTCCTTTGCTTGACTATACCTAGGAATATCAACTTAGTTTTAAACTTACCGTACATATGTTAATTTAATCATAAATTTTTCAATTTTGCCAACATCTTATAAATCTTTGCACAAATTTCCAGTCATGGCCCATCATCTTGCATGCCAGGCTAATGAGGACGACTTGGGCTTTGCCACCATGTCAAGCATTTTTTGGTATCAATTAACTAGAAGGATTATATCGTAATTTTGCCCAACGATTTAAAATTATATTTAATTGAAAATTTTAAGATTGAATTGACATATATAAGTATATGATTGAATTTTCCATTATATATATTATCACTATACTTCTTTTTTCTCTCTAGGAACACAGAGATAACCTAAGTTTATTGCGGTATAACTTGCTAGGGGGTCTCCGTCCCTGTGTATTTGTTAATCACACGGTGCAAAGTACTTTCGCACCAATCCATTGGAAAAAAAAAAAAAGGCATAGATGACTCCATCATGTCTAACATACATATGCACCTATCTTTTTATCAACGGGTAATGCTATGGATAGTCCCAAAAAAATTTCTTGACGCTCAATGCCGTCCTTAATTTTTTAATTTTTTTTCTCAATGTATCTCCGAATTTCGCTAATTGTAATCCTTTCGTCAGGAAAACTATAGGCAATAGCTAAGGGACACTAACATTACTAACCTGCCGTTGGCATCGTCTCCTCTCACTCAAATATCAAAATAAACGAAAATGTACATCAGCAATAGCACCACCGTTGCCGCAAAGTCACCACCACCGACTCTTAGAAGTCACCACCACCACTGACTCGCCCGCTACCTACTGGTCTAACCCTCCTCAGCCTCACCACCAGCACCACCAACAAGACAAACTTAGCCACCACCTATATGCCCACCGCCAACCGAACCGCCACCAGCAAATTCCAAACACGGCACTCATCTCAAACAGATCGACCCAACAAGGCCTAATACTAAGGCCAGCGTGGATCTCCATGGCTGTTAAGGCCCATGGGCCACAGAGCCAAAAACTAGGCTCCACCAGATTGGGCCACAGTGGGCCGTTTAAGGCACATATGGATGCCCATCTAAGGCCCATAAACCGGTTAATTTGGACCTTGTTTGGCCCACTCGGGCCACAAACCTCGACCTGCGCATCTGTTTAGCTTAGATGGACCTTGGCCCAGTAGAAGACCCAACGTTATTGTCTTTGACTCGGCACATGAAGCCTTAAAGTGCACCCATCAGACCGCTAGAAACATTTCCCAGGGCCTGCCATCCTTAGCCAAGGGCCTAGTCACGAGCGAATCCTCTGTTCTCTAGGGCGTTTAAAGTCGAAAGATATGCCGACATTTAATAGCTGGGCAGACAAAATAGATCTTTGCTCTTTATCGGTAGAATGCCTTAGTTTACATAATCCTTTCTTTTCCTCTCGCTGTCCTTCCATTTCTACCTAGGGTCTGTCGTCAGGGGTATCATGCGTGAACTGAAGGAAAAGTTAGAATACATTGAGAAACCAAATTTGAAAACAGAAATGGAGGCCCGTATTTTCTCCACATCAGGTCGAGCATCACATAAAATTATGGAGACAATCTGAATTCAATGTAAGTCATTCTTAAAATTCCCGTCCATGTCTCGGAATTGCTTCCATTCATTTAGCCATCGTATATAATCCACTGTACCTGCAGATTGAAGAGTTTACAGCAATTAGAGAGCTATCGAAAGCAGTTGGTGTATAGTGATATCAATCTGAAATTAGAAAGCGGAATCATAACGTGAGAAGATAGACTCACGCTCATCACAAATCCAAGAAATTCTCAATGTTTATCGAAACGAAAGAGCATGGATCTGTAATGTCAAAGTTCTTCAACACCTAAAACAAATGCAACGAAGTCAGTGATAAACTTCATACACCACTGACAAATCTCGGCTCTATTGATATCCGAAATCCAAGAAAAATTGAATAATGTAATTCTCTCTCCAAAAGGACTCAGCAGAAAGAGGATAAGATACCTCAGGGTGGACAATGCCAAAATTTCCAATCTGTTTGCCTTTAAAAATGATGCTTGCTTGCCTCCCCGCAAGAAACTCCGGCTCCTTTATTATGAAAAGGGTTAACAGAACAGCCTACTACAGAGGCAGCAAAAAACGAGAAGGGAAGAAGAAACTCACATCAGATCTTTCAATATAATAGCCTGTATTGTCACCAGCAGGAACAAAAGGAACTCCAATCACTTCCATAAGTCTGTCCACCAGGCCATGAATCAACTGCAGCATAGAAGTCGAAACTCAAGAATATGAAAATTATCACATCAGAAGTAAATAATAAACAATGAAGAAGGCACCCAACCATGACGTTTAGATGTTCAAATGGAATAATCATGCAAAACACTGAAGTTAAGTGTCTCAAAACTGTAATTTGATATTGTAGTACCTCAAATCCAGAGTTAGCACCACAATATAATGCTGCCAAAACACGACGGTTTCCTGCACCCACATCTTTTCCCGCATCCAGCAGTGCTATGTCACCCACTTCATAAATCTAAAATTAACAAGATGGGGAAAACATTATAGATACAAATGCAGAACCTAGAGAATATTTTCAGACATAATTGAAGGACTGTTTTTCCATGTGTACGTTCTAATAAAAGACAATTAATAACGCTGCATGTTGTTTCAATATGCAACCAATTCAGCCAGAAAGAAAAGACACCACAACAATATAGTGTTGTTCTTTGCACAAATGAAAGATAAGAAATAGCAGAGAGGCTTGTATAAGCACGTTGTGCCTATATGATAGGCAAATTGAAAGAGGATTGATATGCCTATCGTTCATACTTCATTACAATGTTGAATTGAGTAATCCCACATGCAAATACATATGTTTAATGTGTTGCTCCACCTAAGGTATGCCAGAATTTCTAGTGAAGAACTTTGGCAGTTACCATAATACATTCCAGGGTATAAAACAGGCCAACTCAAAATTGGATACCTTAATAGGTTTTGGATGATCTTTGTTGTGTCCAATTGTTTTCAGTATGCCAGGCATAAGACTTGTCCGAACTACCTGTGGAAAAGGAGAAGGAACTTTAAATAAATAGAGAGGGATCAGGGCTTAGATAGAGAGTTTCCTCGCGCAGCTCGCAAATTTCCTCAGAGAACAAACTAAAGCCAATACTTGGAACAACCAAACATGATAATTCTATATATATATATAAGAATAATAAAAAGGTATAACACTAAATTTGCTAATTACAAGTAGTCTGGATAAGTTGTCCCCTGTCAAAGATATAACACAGGCAGCAAAACTGAAGCAAAAAATTAAAGCAAATTCTAGAAAGAGAAACCAGACCATCATTTTCTAATCAAGGCAACTATTTTAAAGAAAAATATTGATTCGTGGTGAAAAAGATTATTGGTCATAATTTAAGGAAACTGCTGTCAACTAACCAAGAAATAGTATTGTCAATAACATAAATTTGAGAGCCAAACTGCACAATATTTTACAAGGATCTTTTGATTCATCAACGATGAAATCAAGTGTACAAACCTCAAAATCAGCGGATCGAGGATTTGCAATTATTACTGCTGATCCATCATCATTCCGGTTCAACATAGCAAAATTCTCTTTGTAGGAGCATAATATCCATGTCAAGACCTCCGTAAACCCATTCATGGCAATCTAAAAAGAAATGAAAAGACAAAAGTAAAGATATGTTATGCATATGAGAAAAAGAAATACTGATCATATACAGCAAATAATAAAAATACCAAATTAGCCTACCTCCAATCTAATAAGATCAGTGAGCTGGTTCAAGGGCAGAGGCTTCAAAGATGCGGGCTTTCTTTTTGGAATGTTATTATATCCATAAGCAATTGCCACATCCTTAATCCAAATAGAAAGACCAGTGTATACATATTTAAAGAGCGACAAATTGTAGCTGCAACTGTGATAGAGATATACAAATACAATACCTCCATAACATCACATGGATGTAGAACATCACTTCTGGTAGGAGGTACTGAGACAGTGATCTTGCATTGTCCCTCATTTGGCACATTGTGTTTGGCACTTAATTGCATCCGGTTCAACAAGCTAGTAACCTGAGCTTAAGAAGGTCCATTCACATAGTTCAGCTAAATATGAATTTTCTTTTAAACTATTGATACATAAAGCTACAGTACAATGCGACTTCCAACATCATCATAAAGTGTTCAGAAAGGCAACCTCAGGTCAAACATGGTTGAATGCAATTAATTGGGAGGGAGACCTATTGTGTTTATAAAAAGGTTCCTGCCAAGAAGTATCTGCACCAATTAATTGTTCCAAGGCCCCACTTAGAAAACCTCCACTAACCCATCAATTGCCATGTACAGCAAATATAGTCTATTGACCCTTCCCATTCCCTCCCATCTTCAAGACATTATTGCCAAAACAAACCCCATCACTGCATCAGTCAACATGCAAATGTCAAAGAGAAAAGGCCTCAAAATAGGAAAAAAGAAAAGAACAAGGCCTATCATATGCTCCATCAGCTCTATTGCCACACACTATATAGCCTGTGACATCAGAGATTGACTCAAGTTAAAAGGGAGGCATCTCTGCCTTTTTTCCATTGAAATGCTCTCCATGGCAGATACTTGCATCAGTCACTGGATTGAAACAGGTCTTGTCAAATTAGTTCCTAGATGTTTTCAAACCGCATCAACCAGTCTAAAAGACAAATTCTTGTTCCATATTAACTCATTCATCAACATAATTCAGTGCAGTGCCTATCCACTTCCACCAAACAGCAATTCCAGATATAGCACACAACACTTCAATGATGGCAAAATGACCCTAAGCTCGGCAAGTCCAAAGACATGGCAGAGAAGCTCGTGTTGGCAATTGAGACTAGATCTTTCAACAAAATGTCCATGAAATCATAGAAATGGCTTCTCAGAAGCCTTCCGACACAAATTTAACTGGTTGGAGTCATCATGACCTTATGTGCTTCAGGAAGGAAACTAGCTTTAGCATTATAATCAGATAGTCACAGGCTAAAATTAGGCACAATAGCACATGGCGAACCAAAAGTTTTAACTCAACTGATGAGAGAATAAGGCAAAAAAAAAAAAAAAAAAAAACTGATGAAGAATAATATAACCAATTAACTCTAATATAAGCTCACATCCACCTAATGCAAACATTTAAACTCCAGCTTGAAATGAATATTCACAATACCTCTTCAGCTTTCAAGGTGACTCCAATTGAATCATTGACATAAGATAAGGACACTTCCATATTGTATAGGGACAAATCAGGATAAACGAATGACTCCCCATTAGAGTATATCACTTCAACTGGTTCAACTTCATACTTCTTCTCACAGTATGCTGAGAAGGTTGTCACCTGAAGGAAAACACTTGCCCACATTAGTCCTCTATACAGAAGGATGGGTGTAGAGAAAAGGACAAACAATTGAGTATGCTCACCATTGCATTTAAAACTATCTTAGCCTTGGTTAAGTCTGTTGCAGTACATTCAATGAGAACATTTTTTGTCTTTAAAGTTATTGCCGAATGTGCACTATTGATAATTGGTGGCAGAGACAGGACAGTTCTGCATGGAGTAAACAATTAGCCTTTTCAGTGATAAGAAGCTTAGTCAACTGTATCATTTCAGTTAATGTAGATGCTCGCTAATCAATCAGACTATACATCACAAATATCTATCAAATTTGTTGATTGCAAGACACTCAAAAAGTGGATGAAGCATCACATTGCCCACACTGTTTGGTTATGACAGCTAAATAGTCACTACAATTTGTTCGCATTGAGCATATTCAATGGGAACCGAAATTGTGAAGCCAATGGCAACAGTGTAATATATCCACAACTGGAGTAGCCAAATATCATCGAACCTGAATGAGCTAGAGCATACACTAGATTAGAACCCATGTGCAAAAAAAATTCTAAACCAATCCTTTTAAAAAGCTGACCCCCGTTCAAACAGGATAAACAGCTTAATGGTCAACCATAATTGGTTGTTGCCTAATTAATACATTACCAACAAACATCAGTCCACAGCTAATCAAGAATTTATGAAGCAGTCAACTGTATCATTTCTAATTATTCAGGATGTCAGAAAAGAAAATATCATCCACTGTTGTTAAAAAAGCCTAAGCGAGGCCCTGGCCTAAAATAAGGGACATGTTATGTTAAAAGTTTGGGATAAATCCTTTAGCAAGAATTTTTTTTTTTTTTAACTTTTCTTTAAATGAACCCAAAGAATGTATCAGCAAGGTAGATCTCAAGTCATGAAATGATATTCCGGAAAAAATTAATTTTTGTACTACAATATAGCATCTTTCTTATTGACATTAGGCACTTGCTTTCCCAAATCAAATTTTGTGTCACTACATGCAAAAGTTCTCCCTGCTATGGTACCTTGCAACCGGTGGAGAGAGAGCTGAAATAAGGAGGATGGACTGCTAAGTTCAGTGTATACGTGTAAATAAGAAAGACAATGTTCAAAGAAAAGCAAAAATGTATAGAAGACTACACATTTTCATCTTTTTCCCTGGCTCTCTTAAAAGTAATGTTAGGCATAAGACTAGGCTCTGGACATCTCCAACTGTGCTAATGCAGAGTCAACAGCTGCTTTTTTAAGTACTTTGCCCTTTTACTAAAATAATATACCTCCTTTCTCAGTTTTATTTAGAGAAAGGAACAAAAAGGGTCAAAAAACATGACCTAATTTCATCTTTTTCCTTGAGGGAATGCCTCAGAGAATGACCAGCCTTACTTGAGGTGCTTTTGAAATCGCTGCCATGGGTGCCTGCCCAGGCAACTCCAGTGCTTTTGAGAACACTAATGACACCTAAACAGAACAGTTGATCTCACTTCAACTCATAAACAAGACCAAGCACTTAGTGGCTTAATGTGGCAGAAGATGCTTGAAGGCCTTGATTATTTTCTCTTTGCAAATTGAACCCAATGCATAAACCAACCCCCAAATAACTAAAGGTTGCGATATTAATGACTTAAGTGGCAATGGTTGAATCAAAACTAAGTAAAATGTCATTACATTTAAGTGGTTATTTATCATTTCCCCTTAACATCAATATACACACTTCATATTGATACATGGAACTCACATTACAAACAAGAGTGTATGAAGAAACCAAGATACCTCTTTGAATCATAGATGACAGGGAACACAGGCGAGTTCTCTATTATGTGCAAGAACTTCTTCAATTTCAAATCTGACTGCAACAAAGTAGCAAAAAAGGTAAAACATGGCAAAAATGAGGACCCGCTACATAATTCTTCATTTACATGAAGTTATTAACTAGCACACCGAATAAGCAAGTTGCAAGCACAAGATATATATAACAAAACAAATACGACGGTTATAAAAAGACCATGAAAAAGCAGCAGCTATTGAGGACCCACCTTATAAAATTCCATTAGTTCATCAGCTCTGAAGTTCTTCACCTAATATCAGAACAGAAACTAAGGCGCGATCAGCCAACACATCAATCACAGTTGGTAAAGAAAACAAAACAAATATAAAATCGATAGCAATCTCATGAAGCTCAAAAGTGGCATCAACATGTTAAGCATACTCAATTTAGAATAATTCACTTTGCAAAATAGTAATTATAAATAACACGGTAGCATTGGAAACTACAAAATTTCCTTTTTAGTTACTCAGTAAGTCTCCTTAGAGCACTGTTTACAAAAGGGCACTTGTTAAGCATACTTATTTAATATGATTCACTTTCCAAAGAAAAAATTACAAATACCACAAGAACAATCTGTGCATCCAATTGAAAACCATAAAAATTTCTTAATCAACTACTTAAGAATTGCCCCTAGAGAACAGTTAACAAAATCAGTACAAATACATGGCACAGATCTTCACTACAGATCAGACTCATGGCACATGCATGAACGGCAAAATACACCTTTATCATGAAACTACCTGCTTCAAGGGGACGAAACTTATACTGGAAGGCGGCAAAGCCTGAGACCAAAAGAAAAGGAACATGAGTCAGTGATATGCTGCACTTCTCGTAACACCTTATCATACTTAGCTCTAAGAAACATTTAGCCGTAGCAAATATGTAACTTATACATATTAGGAAGAAACATTTAGCTGTAGCAAATATATAACTCATACATATTAAGCTAAACCAAATGTGCAATTCCTTGTCATGTCTGTTTTCATCTATGCTTTATCTAGTAAATGAGCACTCCTGATAGCGAAACATAATACTATGAATTTTTGGGATCAAAATAGAGTATCTTGGATGTATATATCAATGCCATCCTCTGGGACAAGCTCAGAGGATGACAAAACTTGAACTAGTCAAAGCCTGCCTAGCTAGCTGCAACTCCTCGAAAACATGTAATAGATGGTGAGGCGAAGTGTGGGGTAGAAAGAAGCTTCAAGGGGGGATCCTTTAGGCATTTAAATAAATAGAGAGAAAAAAAGGAAAGAATAGGTGAGCACAAGCTTCCAGCCCGGATAACACTCTATCATGACAAGATCCATTATGTTAGCAATCTGAAAATCTTCCATTTATGTTCTAGCTGGGCCTAAGCTTCAAGCGAGGATAGTAGGACCCATGCACAGAATTCTTCATTTTAGATTCTAGTTTAGGTGATTAGTTCAAACACACACCTCATAGCTGAAGGGGCCTTCTAGCGTATCCAGGTCATGAGTCCCAATTGCAACCAGTGTTCTTCGCCTAAAATATCGAGAAAATCCAAGCATGTCAATCCAAACAGAACATTCTGAGGATCTAGCATAAGCACAAGCATCTGATGTCCTAAGTGGAGGGATTGGGGAGCTGGGCATCTATTACATGCAAATAAAATATCAAATTGAATATAGATCTCGAGAATGAAAGCTAGCCCAAGCAACACAATTATCATCACCACTTCACCAAATTATTCAAAACAACTCAGCGGAGTCCTGTCTTCACATCCAGGTATTTCTCACAATTTATAGCCCTCCTAAGGGTAATAATATTTATGGCACCTACTGAGCACATAAAGCATAAGCAACAGTGAAGCCATGACTTATTTAAATAAAGAAAAAAGGAAAAAAAGAAAATCATGCTTCCCTCACATCTTTAATTTATAAAGTAACATTATTGTATCACACTAAAATGCATGCTTGCAAAGACAATTGGCTGCATGCCGGAAATTTTTTAAAACCATTGCTCTGGACAAGCCATATAGGAAGTTGCATCTCAATGTAAGATCACGGTCTCTCTTCTTTACATTTAAGGTTCAAATGAACACAGGAAAAGCTTCCCAAAAATGTGTTGTCCTCCAGCCACTCCCTCTCAAACCTAAAGTCTTGAAATTAAGAAGGAAAACAGGTATTATGCTGCATGTTAAAGATCCAAAAAATTAATACCGGCAAATATTCTGATGGAGCTTGTCTTGAAGATCAATGAAGCTGTTATAGCTGGCTTCATCAAATGTTATCCCTCTTAAGACAGCAGAAACAACGTATGGACGGATTTGTGAGGTCTGCAACACATAAATGGTCACTCAGGTAATAAATGATTCCAGCGTAGATCAATCTAGACAGATCAATCCCACTTTACTAAAAAAAAATCTAGAAAATCAATCCTCACATATCAGTACCTCTGGTTTCACGTGCATCTTAAGCATTGATCCCCTGCTGATGTTACGAAGACCGTATTGAGGTGTCTCCTCCTGCTTATTGAATACACGTAGGGCCTGAGCAAGCCCTTCGAGGCAAAGCAAGTCGTATCTGTGCATTTCCCAGAGGATACCTTATTATTATAATAGTATAGTTATTTCTATAGTACATGCACGAATTTATCAAGAAGAATAATCATTAATTACCAATACAGACTAAAATGATGATAAACCCGTCATTTCTTTGAAAAACTTGACTTATAACTAAATAATGAAGTTTCCAGATGACATGATTCAAAATAAAGCCAATAGCATTAAGGAGTCAACATCGCAACCTGCTGACCAAATCTAAAAAGGCTTGTTACATTTCTTGCCAATGATAATACCTATGAAATTTGGGAATTGACCCTTCTAGCATGACAAAATGTTGAACATAAACTAAATTCAAGATCGACGCCTTTCAAAACCATTATCATGAACCAGGAATCCGAATATTCAGAATATCACCCGCTTCCCCATACAACTAGAATTCTTCACAAAGTGGTGAAAAAAATGTCCTAACTTGTACCAATCTTTCGAGACTATTAGAAGAAACTATTTACACATAAGTAAGAAAAGCCTCGATGCACACTATAAATGCTACATCACATGGACTACTCAAAAGCTGAGCCTTTTTCAGGTGGTAATGTGTTTATGAAGTCTCTAATTACATGCAATTGGTCTTTCACATCGATCGACCAAAAAGATAACAGAAAAAAAACCTTCGGCAACATCATAACATCAAAGAAAAGATTGAACCACACGGCATCTCGATAGCCATTACAAGCAACACGGTCCACGCAAGACTTTAACCCATCTGAGGACGGACACTAGCATCTTAAACCCCCGAACCAACATTCAACCGCAACCCACGAAACAGCTCCAAACCCATGCGAAACACACAACATCTAACCGAATGCCGAATCCGCTTCGCAGTCACCTGTTCGCCGGAACTTCGATTTTGTAGATGACTTCCTCGTCCTCATCAGTCTCCTCTTCCAGGTGCTTCTCCTTTCTGATGATCGCCTTCTCCGTCGTCTGGCCACCACAAACAAAGAACCCCAACCTCTTCAGCCTTAATCAAAAAAGAAAAAAACCCAGGCAAAACCACGGACGACGAATTCCGCTCACCACATCGTCGAGCTCGATTCCGAAGCTGAAGCACAGATCCTCGAACTCCTCCTGCGCTGCCATTTCCCAAAAAAATGAGACGATCCAGAGAAAAAAAAAAAACGACTTGGCCCCCATAATCGGGCAAGAAGAGAGAGGCGGAGAGGAGTCGGGAGCGCTCACTGTAAGTTCTTCCCAGCGCCGCGAACAGGCGGTCCCGGCCCACGCTCACGGTCGGCATCCCTTCGGCGGCTCCGGCGGCGGCGGCGGCGGCGGCGGAGGAGACGAGAGGATGCGAGTCCTGGTGAGGAAGGAGGAGAGGGAGATTGCGCTACTCGTGGAGGTTAAAACCCTAAGGGAAAGGACCCAAGGATTCTGGCGTCGCGCGGAAGCGCTAAATTAGGCAGTAATCTTGAGCTTTACGGCACAGCAGAACCCCGTTTTTTAACTCTCCAATGTAAAGTTATGATGCAAATAAGAAGAAAATAAAAGGAGTAATTACTTATGGAGGGTGCTATTTCCACCCCTCGATGATTCGATGGTAATTTAAAGTGGTAGTCCTAAATTTTTTTTTTTTTTTGATTGAGGAACCGTCGAAATCACTCTTCGAGGTCACACAACTCTCCAGTACTCAATGACACCCTCGAGCCTCGCCGCACGCCGCTATTTACATGTAAGCTCGGGGGAGGTTAGCCCACGACCCCAACGTCAGGACCTCCACTTCAGACAAATTAGCAACGAGAGAATTTGAACCCTCGACCTCTGTGATGAAAGAGAGAATCTTAAATTTATTTTATTTCCTTCTTTATTAGTTTTTCTATTTTTACGTAAGATATAGCGCCACGTGTTTTGATTTTGTTTGTTGGGGATGCTATGTTTTCTTTTTGATAGAGTTTACTTCTATAGGAGCTAGTTTTGTCGAGAAGAAAAATTTTGAAAAAGTCTGATTTCTTAATGGATCAACTCTCATGTAGAAGCTTGATGAATTTCGACATATAATTATGTCAAACGCGATCAATTATTTATGAACTTTCGCTTTTATTGTGCATATCACTTTCAAATATTTTCTTATTAGTTGTCTTTTATATGTATATACATAATGGGATGATAGGATGAAATACAAAAAAAAAAAAAAAATCTCTTTGTTAGGTTATGTAAAAATTTAAAAGGTGAAAATTAATTAAATTAAAATGCTGCCTATAATAAGATTTTCTTTTTAAATGACAGTGAAATCTCATCATTTTGGATGGACAAAAGTTAATATATCTATGAAATATTTTGGAAAAAACAGGAAGATGTTTGATTACGCAAAACTTTTCGCATCAATTGTTCCAATGTATTCCTCGATGGTTTTATAACGTCATGCTCCATGTAAAAATATTTGGTAATAATAACAAAGAAAACAAATTATTTGACGTAGTAAATTAAGAGAGTCGATACATATTTTTTTGGGAATTTCTCTTTTTGACGAAACTTATTACTACGAAAGTAAAATCTAAAAATAAAAAAGAAAACGTAGTGCATTTTTTTTTTTTTTGTATGAGAAACATAATGGGGTACTCACAATATGCAAAAGTAATAATGTGAAATGCTTAATTCTGACAATAAATTAATTAAATTAATTTTTATAGTTAAAAAAAAAAAAAGACAAAAAAATGGAGACAACATTCAATAAGGGACTCCATAACCCTTGTCATTGGCTCCCTCCCCAATTGCCGAAAAGGGCTGGCAATAGTGGGGGACCTAGGATCGTCAGGCCTTGCCCAATGATAAATGACCCTAACAAACTGTAAGCGAGGGTAGGGGGTGAGGGGTCGAGGCCCTCCCCTTGATTTGACAAAGGCTAGCGACCCCACCATAGCTAGTGGTGGCCTTTGGCCCCTCTATGCGAGGGTTGGTAGCCTTCAACAGATCTAGGGGATGGTTGCCACCCTTGCCTAGATTCTGGGTGAGGGCTTGCAAGCCCTCACCTATGGTTGTAAGGGTTGCCGGCCATTGGCCGAGGCTCGGCAACCCCAACCAACCCCCCATTGTCACCGACCATTTTTTATGATGGTGGGGCAACGGCAGCAAAAGCTATGGAGGTCTCTACTGAATGCCACCTCTTTTTTTATTTTATTTTTAATTCAGTTCAAAAAAAGAAAAAAGAATTCTTGCGTGAGGAAAGCTTTGGGAGGCTAAAAGTTGACCTTAAAAAAATGCATGCATGCCATTTTTATCTAGAAAATGAATGTTTGCGATCTATCTATTGATTTGCCCTATTCACATTTGAATTATGCATAAATCACACCTCTTCAAACGGCATGTTAACACCTAAAATTGATCCGACTCTCACGTGCTTGTCACTAAAGAAAAATATAACATTTGGATAGAAATGGTTTTCCAATAAAAGACAATTTAAATTACTTAGGGTGTCTAGACGGTAAGCACTAAGGATGCACATTGTGAAAAAGTGGTTACTATTGGAAGACTCAATCATGGGATGACCATCAATAACTGTACAACCCCCAAAACATAACCAAGGCAGTTGTATGAGGCATGTGCGGAGTGATCTATGAGAAAAATGGAACATGGACAAATGATGCGGTTGTGAGATTGGCAAGGGTTGTTTTGAGTGATTATTGAAGATGGGTGAGTATATGGGGGTTGAATGTTGATGGGTAATTACAAAATGAGGGATGGTATACAATCGAAACCAAGGTGTACAAGGCGTGCCACTAGCCAAGGATCAAGATTGGGATAGACAAAGCTCACTATCAAGGCCTACATAAATCACTATTCTAGGATACGGGACTCTGCGATTAAAGAAGCTTATCACCAAAGCCCATAGGAAAACCATCGACCAAGGGACTCTGTGATTAAAGAAGCTTATCACCAAAGCCCATAGGAAAACCATCGACCAAGGATACGGTGTTTCTTTGGCTCACCACTGAAGAAGAATCCACCTTCCAAAGATATAGAAACTGGAAGTAATCCACGCTCTAAAGATATTTGCTCGTAAAGAGGAAAATCTCGAATATTCATTTGCTCAAAATTCACTATTTACATTTGAGAATTCGCCTCATTATATAGAGGGATTATTACCTAGGAAATAGACTAAATATTGAAGACACAGAAACTACCCAACATTAATGTCGTGGAAACTAGAAACATAATAAAAACCTAAAAACTAGAAAATGCATTAAAACATCTAGATACTTGAATTTTGACTCTTTGAAACCTACAACACACTTAAGACTTATTAATGACATTTAAATAGATGCAAAGTAATTACTCTAAATTCTTTTGTCTCCTTGGACAGCCCAATAGTTATCTTTGAAGTTTGCCAAACAATGTTGGAAATTGTCCAAAATAGCCTTAAGTTGTTAGATGGTCTTTTAATAGTCTTGGATCGATAAGAAACTTAAGTATCGATGTCTGGGTAGTCAATCAGTAACCATGAAATCGACACCGAATCAACGACTCTCTTGCATAATTGATATCTTCATCTTGAATCAATTGATAAAACCCAATGCTCCCACATCAACAAAACTAAGGGTAATTACTAGATAAAACAAAACTGCTGAATGATTATCAAATTTTCACTATAAATACCTCCGGTCATCCAACAAGAGGGACCCCCAATAAATCAATTAATATGTTTTCTTTTTAACTTTGCTTTTCATTTACTACACTTTAATTTCCTTAGTTATAATTTATAGACTCCTATCATCGATTTGATTTGGTGTGTTTCTCTATGTTTGTGCATTGTCATTGATTGAATTTTGGTGTTGTATCTTACTATCTCAGTACGGTGTTGTTGATTAATTCCAATGTTGTATTTTACTATCCTTGATTTGTGTTGTTGATTGAATTTTGGCATGGTTCGAGGCTAGTCTTGTAACTTATGAGTTGCATGGCACGTTCGGTGGTATCGCTTTACCTCCTTCAATGTTTGAGTGGATTGATAAATCTAACGTGTACGATTTCAAGAACGGCCGCTTTGTTGAAGGAATGGGCTACACCATTAACTATGGAGATTATGCTACCCATTTATGATTTTAGGGATAAACACATTACAAGTGTCACAATTTTCATACGACACTCATTGAATGCCATAATCTTTTTCTCGACCACTTATGTCACACTTATGCATTTGAGTGCCATAAAGAGGGGTGATAAAATGAGTTATGAAAGGTTATATGTATTGATTTATGAACTTGATTTATGAACGCGGGATGAGTTAGTGGTTTGATGCTCGCAAGTACTATAATGTAACCGTAATGAGAAACAACATCAGGTATAATAAAATCGTGTTTAGATATACTTATGAGGGCTCTATTGAGTGCTCATTATTCAAAATCACTAACATCTCATCCAAAGAGAGAAATTGATTATACAATTATCCCATCTTACAAGGTGTTCGTAAGAATATAATGCGAAACAGGGAAATATGGTATTTCTTTATATTTCATGTTACAATAATGAAAAATGCATCCATCAATTTCTTGGCTTAGATAACAATTTTTAGATAAAAATCAATCAAACGAAGATATATCCAAAATCTTGAAAGATATGGAGAATCAATCAAAATGTTCTAATTACTCTAAAACAGGAAAATATCTTAGAAATATCTTTAATTATCCAAATAATAGGATTAACTTTAACAAATTGATGGTTAATGCTAATAAGGTATGGTGTGTTTAAAATATAAAGTCAAGTGTTTTAAATGTAATGAAGAAACATATAACGCAATCGCACATCAATGTATATGGAAAGACAAGATTTGGCATCCTCTTTTGATTAGCCAGTTGATACAAATTAACTTCTCTGATTCCAACATTAGTGGCTTGAAATATATATACTCTAATATTACATGCATAGTTGAATAAATAGATCACAAAAGCCTGCCTCCAAACCAAAATCACTTCCATTATCCCTGCAAAAGCCCTTTTGACTTAAGAGCAATGTTGAAACCATCATCCACATCCATTATTCTGCTTATGTTTGTGCTAATTGCCATTGGTAATCTCTCTCTTTCTGTGTGTGCGCACGTTCATAGATAAGGAAGATGTTGACAATGGATTGATGTGATTTGCCATGGTTACAAGTGAACGTGGAAGCAAAAACATGCCTTACAGAAGACGATTGCGGCCCACCAGGTTGTTGTTATTGTTACACATTGACCTGTTGGTGCCACTGCCAACAAGGAGAGAGTTTCATAGGAGACCTTGAAGAAAAAGGAGATGGTGCAAGAAGTTCCTTGAAGAGAAATGAAAATCCATAAGTCTCTTATGATATCTAAATATGTTTCAATTTGAAGAATAATTATAAGTGATCTATCCTTTCCTCCCTCACCTCTTTGTGTGTGCCTGAAAGAAACTCTTTATTTACACAGTAGTGATATTTTTTGTTTCTCTCTTCATCTTTGGATTCCTATCTAATGTTCCAGGACGTAATCCTGGACGTGAAGAATAAAAAGGCCTTTCTTTTTACTTGCTTAATTTTTCAATGTTCTTACTTAGGATTTTATCTATTGTACATTCTTATTTATTATATGAAATAAGAAAAAACAAAGGAAAGGTTTTGCAAAAAATAAATAAATAAAATAACAAGTCATCAATGGAAATGGAAAGAGAGGGATTCGAACCCTCGGTACGAAAAACTCGTACAACGGATTAGCAATCCGACGCTTTAGTCCACTCAGCCATCTCTCCCAATTGAAAAAGGATAATTACTATCTTACATTACACAAAAAGTAAGGCTTGAAAAAAAGCCTTTCTTTTCTTTATCTCTCTTTATTTTTTTTTACTCTATTAATATATACAACTTTAATATATACAACTTTTATAAGCAATCCCATTTAGATAAAGAAAAGGTTCTAAAGAGATATTTCGAATAAAAAAAAAAAAAGAAAAAAAGCAAGAATACCTCTTCTTCCAAGAGTTGAAAGGTGGCGTGAATTGATCGAAAAAGCAAGTCAGGACCTAAATAGCATCAATTCTGACATGCGATATGTGATATGACACGACACAATAAGCCATGATACCACAAAATACGCCGACATATTGTTATCAAAAAATAGAAAATTCCAATATGTTAGGACATATTATATATTAAATGTATGTTTTTATATGTACATAATAAATTATCATTTTTATAATTATTTCAATCAAATTAATGTGATTCAAATTTACAAATAAATAAATAATAATAAAAGTCTAGAATGAATTTACACTAAAAACATTAACCCATCATTTATTAATATTATTAATTATTTCAATTCCACAAATTTAACTCAATTTCAATAATAAATAAAACTTGGAGAAAAAATAAGCAATTCACATTTTAGACTCGTGTGTCGACATGTTGGAAAAGAAGAGAAGATTTTAGGGGGTAAATCATATATCATTGGAAGTGAGAGGTTTTTTTTTTTTTTTTTTTTTTTTTTTGTCAATTGGGAAGTGAGAGTTAAAAAGAAGAGAAGACTAGATTTTTCTTTTTCCCATTATTATTATTATTATTATTATTATTATTATTTTCATATATATATTTTTACCTTTCATTTATTGAAAATTTTTAAAATTGACTTCACGTGTTGAAACTCACATGTTAAAATTCTGACTCAAGTGTCAATCAAGAAAATTGACTAGGTATTGGATTTTTTTACACATGTTAACCAAGGAGTGTTGGATGGTGGCGGACACCCGTCGAATGTTCGACACAACACGAAGGCTCTCGAAGAGTATGGGTGCTTCCTAAATCAAGACTAATGGCCAAACTTGACTATATAAATCATTTTCACAAATTAAAAGAGATCCTCAAATGATTTTTTTTTTTTTTTATAAAATTTTAGGAATCTAGCTCCATTGTTTTTTTCCTCTCTAGCTGATAACTATTCAATTCACAACTGGGCCTTCTGGGAGGAAGATACTTTTCGTCATAAAAGGTAAGTTTTATCAAGAAAGAAAATATATAAGTAAAAAAGTCTACCTACAATATCTATATATATTATAATCCAAGTCGATTGGGTAATCATTAAAATAATCAATCCCCTAACAATATGATGACATCGCGCATTAAAAACTTCGTACATTGGCAAAGATGATTACCATCACAAATGAAAGTAAATTTCACCATAGTTTACATATGGAACTGAAAATAAAAATGATAAATGCATGATGAACTTTTTTAGGCCAAATTTTTTCATGCAATGTGCTCATTAAAACTTTTTAGCAATATTTCCTTTTAATCAAAACAAAATCACTGAAAATTCGTGGCCCATTTTTTTGCATGTGCAACTTAGTAAAATTAACTATTAGGCATATATAATCTTTTATTTAGTGAGTGGCTCACCACAGACATTTTGGGAAGGAATGGGGCTGCTGGATGAAATGGAGTTTGTCCATTGGGAAGTCCAGGCAGGCCTGATGGGGAACGACAAACTTGCCATGTTCTTTTGACAGCTCCCATGGCTTTGTCCAATCGCACCCTCTAAACCTCCTTCAACAAATTCAGTTGAATGGATATACGACTCAAGTGTATATGGTCTTTCAGAATGATAGTTATGTTGCAAAATGGCATATGGGCTGTACAATACAGAGGTCGTTGAGGTTATTGTTGGGGATAACAAGCATCTAACAATGAAAAATGCATTGGATCAATTCAATAAGCATTTAAAAAAAGCTCGATAAAATGAATTGGATCGGGAATTAACTACCCTTTTGGTTATATGAAATGACTTATTAAAGCATCTCTCAAAATGACCTGTGAGTTGATCATTTGTGAAATCATTTAAGAAAAGCTATATGAAATGAATTATGCTCGATGAAATGAATTGTGAAAGGCTACATGTATTGGTTTAGGAACTTGATTTACGAATGGAGGATGAGTTAGTGGTCCAATGATGTAGCCCAGTTGAAAAGAAAAACATTTTTAAATAAAATTAAATTTAGATATACTAATGTGGAATCAAATGAGATATCTTCATTCATCAAAATCACTAATGTCTCATTTGAAAGAGAGAAATTGACATACAATTATCCCAACTTACAAGGTGTTCGTAAGAAATATTATGCAAAAAGAGAATTATGGAATTTCTATATATTTCATGTTACACTAATGAAAAATATGTCTGTATATTTATATGCTTTATTAAATAACTATTATAAGGTAACATCTTAATTAAGATATGCATAGGAGACAGAGATATATGCACAATCTTAAAAGATATGGAGAATCAATACAAATATCCTAATTATCTCTAACATAAGAAAATATTGTAGAGAAATCCCTGATTATCTCTAAAAGCCACGTTGATGGATTAAATATTGCTTGATTAGCATTAACTTAAATAACTTGTTGGTTTATACTATGTTTACAATGTAAAGTCAAGTTTTTTTAGGTGTAATATAGAAACATATAGGGCGATTGCACATTAATATATACGCATAGACAAGATACAATTTCAATAATTTGACATCCTCTTTTGGTTAGCCAGATGATTCACATTAACTTTTCTAATTCCGTCATCCGTGGCTTGACATATATATACTCTGATATTAGGTGCATAGTGGGACAAACGGATCGCAAAAGCATATTTCCAAAGCAAAATCATAAACCTATCGTCCCTGCAAAAACCCTTTTGACTTGGGATCAATGTTGAAACCATCATCTCCATCCATTATGTTGCTCATGATTTTGCTAATTACCATCGGTGATCTCTCTCTCTCTACGCCCGCGTGAGAATAAGAAAGATGTTTACAATGTATTGATGTGATTTGGCAGATATGCAAGTAAAGCGATGTATGATGAAACTTTGCTGTTGTCAATCTCGTTCTTTGGCCCCGCTGTCCACGAAGGCAGAAGGCAAAAATACACGTGACTTCTAACAGTGGCTGCGACTACATAGGCCGCAGCCAATGCCGAGGTTGAGGCCCGACCTCAGGTGACCCCGGATCTAAGGTTCCTTGAGGCTTAGTAACCTCAGATGTGAGGTTGCAAGCCTCAAATTCGAGATCTACAATGTCAGGCCACATCAATCCTTATGGATCTAGAGAGAGAGAGAGAGAGAGAGAGAGAGAGAGTGAGTGAAGGGAGGAAGGGAGAGACTGCGATGGAATGGGGTTGGTCGGCGAAGGTGCAGTGGCTCGTGCTAGGCTCGCAATGTCGACTGGGCAGGGTTGTGATGTCGAACGACAGTGGAGCTCGCCCGCAAAAGTCTTAATCATGCAAAGCGATCTGTGACCACCCCCATTTCATCGTTCTCTCTCCTAAAATCTGTTGGAAGATAAGCGGCGTGGCTTGTGATACTTGATAGATGATTTGATCCGATCATTTGATCCAATTACAATTTTGTACAAATCAAGTAAAGATTAAATCTAGATTAGATTGATTCATAGAATCTCTAACTTCCATTCATTACATACATCTTGTATTATAACTATTAGAAGTTGTACATCGGATTATTCATTGAAGACAATATACACAAAAATTCTCAAAAGGTCTTACGTCTTCAGTCTCAATATTTTCTATTCCTTTATTCTCTTTATTTCTTTCAAAATCCTCTCCCATTTGTCTTGGACATTTAAGCTTGTATTTTTATTTATTGCTGCAACCAAGTCATTTTGTTGACTCTATCCAATTTAGCTGATGGTTAATACTAAAGTGGTTTTCTTAATTGTTTTCTCTCTCTTGCGTGGCAATGACATGGCTAAACATGAAACGTTAGGCTAAAACAACACTGTTTTGGCCAAAATATGATTATTTTTAATTAAATACTACTTAAATTAGATTAAAAAAATAAATTAAAAAAAAAAACAAGGGAGGAAAAACAGCAAGGGCCTTGCAGGCGCTTGCCACTATGGCCTTCCTCCCATCACCAGGTCGGCAATAGTAGGGGATGCCTGACCAACACTCAGCAGGATTGCCGAATCCTGACCAAAGGCCAACAACCCTCACCGACTACAAGTGAAGGCCTATAAGCCCTCTCCCAAATTTGCGCAAGGGTCACAACGGTAGTGGTCCTTGGCCAAACATAGGTGAGGGCCGGCCTCTACTAGTAACAATAGGATAGTCGGCGTTAATGTCATCAACTTTCTACTAAGATTGGTCAAGATTATTAAATTGGTAAATTGTCAAAACGTTTAGGACTCAATTGACATAATTAAAAGGTTTAAGATTGAATTAACCTGGATATAATAGGTTTAGAAATTTTTTGGGTAATTTCCCTAGTAAGAATAATATCAGTGGGTCCCTTGCGTCACATGTGATGAGATATTTTCATTACCTTCAAAACTTTAGCAAATATAAAGAGTAAGAAATCTTGTGTAGGACCTTCCAATTCTATGTGGAATAGATAGGATTTGAAATAATAAGCAGTTTAGGTGACACCCCGTGGATGGCTTAAATATTATTGCTTGATTGAATTTAACTTTAATAACTTGCTAGTTGATGCTAATAACATTGGCAAATATATGTGATGAGATTTATTCATTACCTTCAAAACTTTAGCAAATATAAAGAGTAAGAAATCTTGTGTAGGACCTTCCAATTCTATGTGGAATAGATAGGATTTGAAATAATAAGTAGTTTAGGTGACACTCCGTGGATGGCTTAAATATTATTGCTTGATTGAATTTAACTTTAATAACTTGCTAGTTGATGCTAATAACATTGGCAAATATATGTGATGAGAAATTTTCATTACCTTCAAAACTTTAGCAAATATAAAGAGTAAGAAATCTTGTGTAAGACCTTCCAATTCTATGTGGAATAGATAGGATTTGAAATAATAAGCAGTTTAGGTGACACCCCGTGGATGGCTTAAATATTATTGCTTGATTGAATTTAACTTTAATAACTTGCTAGTTGATGCTAATAACATTGGCAAATATATGTGATGAGAAATTTTCATTACCTTCAAAACTTTAGCAAATATAAAGAGTAAGAAATCTCGTGTAAGACCTTCCAATTCTATGTGGAATAGATAGGATTTGAAATAATAAGCAGTTTAGGGGCACCCGTGGATGGCTTAAATATTATTGCTTGATTGAATTTAACTTTAATAACTTGCTAGTTGATGCTAATAACATTGGGTATGTTTAAAATGTAAAGTGAATGTCTTTTAGGTAATGAAGCAAAAAATAGGGCAACTGCCCATTAAAAAGACAAGATATGATTTTTAATTAGTTGTCATCATCTTTTGATTTATCAAATGAGACACATTATCATCTATGATATCATTACGAGTGGCTTGACTTATATACGTACACGAGTAGTGGAACAAACAAATCACAAAAGCATATCTCCAAAGCAAAACCGCTAACCTATTCTCCCTGCAGATACCCTTTCAACTTGGGAGCAATGGTGAAGTCTCTATCCATTGTGCCGCTCATATTTTTGCTGATTGCCATCGGTGACCTCTCTCCCTCTTCCTCCCTCCCTCCCTCCCTCCCTCTCTCTCTCTGGATGAGAAAAATAAATCTGTTGACAATGGATTGATGACATTTGGCAGGTTTGCAAGTAAGCGTGGAAGCAGGTCTTATTAAATGCGTTCGAAACAGTGATTGCGGGCCAGCAAAGTGTTGCAATTGTCTATTCTTCATATGTGAATGCACATGCCGATGAGCAGTGGATTTTGTAGGATACCCCGAGGAAAAAGGAAATGGCGCAAGAAGTTCCTTGAAAAGAAATGGAAATCCATGAGTCTCTTATGATATTTAAATATATATTTTTCTATGTTGCATTTGAAGAATAAAAAAAAAGCTAAGATTTCTCTCTTTCTCTCCCCCTCCCCCACCCCGACCCCGGTGTGCATGCTAGGGTTGATCAATTTCCAATCCAACCTGATCTCATCCCAGAACTAGAAATCAAACTAGGGGGACCGGTTCCAAGTTTTTTCCAATTCCAAATTTTTGGAACTAGACCGATCGGTCGGGAAAAGTACCAAAAAAGTTCTAAACCTATTGCATTGGTACCAATTTAGTCCTAAACTTTTCAATTGGACCAATGCAATCCTAAACCTTTTAATATTAGTACCAATTCAGTCCATCTAGCCAATTTTGGCCGGCCGGCATTGACGTGGACGTCGGCCGGTGACTGGATGCTGACGTGGCAATTTTAATGATTTTTTTGAATTTTTTATTAATTTTTATTGATTTTTTATTAATTTTTTTCTTTTTTCTTTTCTGCCTTCTTCTTCCTAGGGTGGCCTCCGGTGAGGCTTGCAGGCCACTAGGCGAGGGCAGTGAAGCCCTCGCCTACTGCAGGCGAGGGTCGTGGCCCTCGCTCGGCCTCTCCCAGGACACCGGCGAGGTGGCTTCGCGGAAACGGGCGAGGGTAGCCTCGCCGCGCCGGCGAGGCCAAGGTAGAGGCGAGGGCCGCGAAGCCCTCGCCGGCCACGGGCGAGGTCAAGGCCCTCGCTCGACCTCAACCGGGGCACGGGCGGCGGCTTAGCCCGGATCTAGGCAAGGCCGGTCTCGCCCGCTACCTTGGTCGAGGCCGAGCGAGGGCCGCGACCCTCGTCAACGGCTGGCAAGGCTGATCTCTCCCAGATTCGGGCGGAGCCTGATCTCTCATTCGGGCGGAGCCGCCTCGCCTAGTGGCCAGCGAGCCTCACTGGAGGCTCGCCGGCCACCCCAAGAAGAAGAAGGCAGAAAAGAAAAAAAAATTAATAAAAAATCAATAAAAATTAATAAAAAATCATAAAAATTGCCACGTCAGCGTCCGGTCACCAACCGACGTCCACATCAGCGTCCGGTCACCGGCCGGCCAAAATTGGCCGGATAGACTCAATTGGTACTAATATTAAAAGGTTTATGACTGAATTGATCCAATTGAAAAGTTTAGAACTGAATTGGTACCAATGCAATAGGTTTAGGACTTTTTTGGTACTTTTCCCCCGGTCGGTCCTCCAGTTCATGGACGATCCCATAGAATCGATTGAATTTAAAAGACAACATGTCTTGAACTCTATGAGAGGTAAAGGAGATCCAAAGAGAAGAAAATGTCAAAAGAGGAGAGTCGGTGTGAGCGTCAAAGGGTAAAAGGGAAAGATCCCGATAGAGGAGAGAAGATGTGCATGAGACATTCAAAAAATAATTAAAAAAGTAAAAAAGATCAGTCTAGGCAGTCCAAATCAATTTAGTTCCCCCTTGAAACTGGGAATAGTACCACCCTAACACCGATTCCATTTTAGGAATCAGGAATTGAACTAGCACTCTTGAAAATTGGACCAACCGACCGGTTCAGTTCGGTCAAAGTAACCCTAATTTAATTAGTTTGTCTTGCTCACTCCTAGTGCATCCATGTGAAAAGGAGAGTAAAATATAACCCCTATTGATCGAAAAAGAACCAAGTAGGGACTGGTGGCCCAACATGACTCGTTTCCACAAATTGAAAGAGATACTCAAAATTGACTGTTTTTTCTTGCAAAATTTTATAGGAAACTAGCTTCATTGTTAATTTTCTTGTCCTCTACCTAAGACCTATTCAACTCAGAACAATAATAGGGGACTGTTGGAAGGAAAATAAATTTCATCGTGAAAAGAAAGTTTGATGAAGAAAGATAATATATACACAAAATCTCCATATAATCAATCCTCTACGATACAATGATGTCACACCATATAAACAATGTACATTGGCATAGATGGTTACTACCATCCCATCTACGAAAGTAAATTTCACCATATTAGACATATGTAACATTGAAAAAAATGTTAACAAATGTTAAATTTGGCGGTTAAATTTCACCATATTATGTTGCACCATGTAAAAAATGTTAAATTTCACCATACACGCACAATGGAACTTTTTGATGTCCTGCAATGCGCACCTTTATACTTTTTTAACAATATTTCTTTTCAATCAAAGCAAAATGGCTCGATATTGGCGGCTGATTTTGTGCGAAGACACGACTTATGAAAGTTAGCTACTAGCCCAAAGAATTATTTTTGTATTTACACAATGAAGCACAACATACATTTTGGATCAGTACGATTTGCACCAAGCCATAACAAGCCACATTCTTTCGACTGTCCCAATGGCTTTATGTAGATCCTACCCTTATATAACCTTTAACAAATACAGTTGCATGGGTAGATGAATCGCATGTACATAATATCTACATATGATAATTACAAAATGGCATATTGGCAATACGATTAACTACAAAGCTCCTGGAGATTATTGTAAGGAATAACAATCACTTAATAAGAAAAGCTTGTTAGGATTAATTCGATAAGCAAAGTTATTGATTAGTGAAAAATCCTTATTAAATTTCATTTTCCTTCTGCCCGCTTGCCCTCTGACTCTCTGGCTGAAGGTAGGTCAAATTTCTATTGCAACCTTCAATTGAACTCCAAAGCACAATATCACTAGATTGCTTGGTTTCAACGATTGGCCTAAGCTTTTCCCTACAGAACATATTTTTCCCATACTGAGAAGAAAAAGGTTGCTGCTGTAACTGCAATGTCGTCGTTTCATCTATGCTTCTTGTAGCATACAATTAAGACAGCTCGGAGGAGTCCCTGGCATATTCATTTTGTAGCAATAAAGCTCATGGGATCACTTGGTCAACATGCCCTTGCCTAACTGAATTCCAATCCCATATCCACAAATGGCTCTTGATTTGATGTATGATACTATAAAATGTTTCACCCAACCCCGTGCACGTACCTCATGCAAATTGCCAACCCATCTCTCTCTCTCTCTCTCTCTCTCTCTCCCTCTCCAATGGCTGAGCCATCTCTTCCATCCCCAAACGATGAAGACCAATTAGCAACACAAACACCTGCAAAATCTTTTCCTAGGGCTAGCTCACAGCATGCCCTGCACAAAACCCTAGCAAGTGCTTCTAACCTTGCCAATCTTTTCCCACCTGCACAGTCCTAACTTTCCAAGCATTCCTACCTTTATTCTCCAACAATGGCTCATGCTGCCTTTATAACAAGTACCAAGCTAGCTCCTTAATTGGGCTGTGTGCTGTCGTCTGTTACCTTTCTTCATTCACGGACAGCTTTAGAGGCAAAGACGGGAAGTTATATTACGGCATTGCCACATTCAGAGGATTTTACTTATTCAATTATCATGATTTTGAAGGAGATTTCATCAGTGATACAGAGATGAAGAAGCTGAGGATTAGTTTCATAGACGTGGTCCATGCCTTTTGTGTCGCTCTGTCTTCTTGATCTTTGCCATTAGCAACCCGAATGTGTGGTCTTGTTTCTTTGATGAAGCACTAACCACGGAAAATGAACTGGTGATGAATCTGCCTTTTGGAGCTGGAATTGTCTCCACCTTCTTGTTCATCAATTTTCCAACTAGAAGGAGAGGGATTAGCTACACAGATCTTCCCCACAAACTAACAGGCAAAGTGTTCTCTGAACTGATTATGTTGAACTCAAGTATGCTTACATATGGAGCTAATCATGGCACGTAAGTACTGCTCACCCATTATTTGAAGACAAATCCAGTATCAACATATAAACAAGAGCATTTATACAGACATAGACTCGACGTGTTAGAAAAGCTCAACTGATAAATGTTAGCCTGTCAACTAGGAATCACCGTGAAGAACCAAACGGAGAATTGTAGACTTTGCTTGCATTTGTACTGGTAATTATGAAGCTGCAGCTAACATTTCCCATATGATTGTGAGCTTGAGAAAAAACAGAGAGAACACAAAATCTAAGGACCAGTTCTTAATACCTATCCATGTTTGATCAGGTCGATTGCATTGTTAAGCATATCAAGTTGCTGGCATAGTTTAGCACTACAAGATTTACAGAAGCTCTCATCACTTACCAGCTTCAAGACTTGTTCAGCAGGCAATGCTCAAAAGGACAGCAACCTTCTCTAAATAAGATAGAAGCTATCCATGAATGGGGAATTTCAGACCAAGCTTCCTAATAGACTTGCATTTTTTTTACTTGCCTTCAGATCTTGTGCCAAAGCAATGGATGTTGTGGTACATCCAGCCTTAACTATCTCGCCAACATTCACTCACATTTGGTGTACTCAAGCAGCATATGTGGTGACCGATAGATTTTCACTAGTGTCCAGTAAAGGACCTCTTCAACCTCAAGTTCACCTTCTGCTCTTGCAGCATATATATCCTCGCATATTGCAAGTAACCTGCATCGACAAAATTGGCTGAATGAAGAAGTTGAGGGGACAAAAATGATTTTGCAAGGTGTTAAGTCATTTCCCACAATGTATGAGTTTCGTCTGGTGAAAGATTTAAGGGATATACAATTTATCAGCCCTTGCCCTAATCCGAGTATTTATTGTCCTTCTCCTTATGACTCGTGCCACCAAGAAGCGAAGGAGCTTTCGCTGCCACAAGAAACCCTTACACAATATTTGGTAGAAATAAGAGTGAAAATGCAGCATATACTGGTTTTGGAAGACAAATTGGATGACAGATCATATCCAGGAAAGTATACAACAACTCCGGGTACTAAACAATGGTAACAAAATGGATCAAGGATATTTAAAAGTCAGAAACTTATGCTAGATTTGTACCTGTCACATGAAGGAAGATTTTCATATGGGATCCTCATTCTCAAGTCAGCACATTGGAGCCTAATAAAGCGACCAACTGCCAGCACAAAAGTAATGTAGAGGCCCCATATGCTGAACTTGCTAAGTGTCTCACCAAGAATCCCCTCTACACAAATTCAATTAACTTTGTCAGAAGTGAATTATCGAAAGAAACAGCACACAAATCCCCACTCATGATAAATATTCAGAACTTACGTGGTGTTTCTTCAGAAACGACTACTGCCATGGGTCCTGCCAAAGTCCCACATTCCCTGATATTGGGGGCATCAGTATCATGAAATGACCACCATCCAGGATGGCCACGATTTAGAACAAGATCTCCACTAACTGAGGCAACCTGCATGATCAATGTCTTTTTCTTATTTGATATTTAGACTCAAGAATTGATGAAATCAAATCCTAGTTCCATTAGAAAATTTTACTAGCATGTATTATGTATATCAAAGAATGGCATACCACTGGCTCAAGAAGCCGCACATCACCAGAACCTGTGACACGGAAGAATCTAGGATAGACGTCATAAATTCTAAAACTGCTGGCTGTACCATTCAGAACTTCCATAACTTCTGATGATCTTGGAAGATTAATATCGTCAACATCTAATTCGTATTTCACTACTTCTTTCCCTTTTGGCCTATCTCTTGTCAATTGCCAAGAAAAGGTGATTTTATGCTCCATCTAAGAGAATTGATAAACCTGGCCTGGACCACTGGAGGAACAAGCCATGAGGTACTTGCATCAGCTTGGCAGCAGATTACTTGAACATCCTTCACATTGTATGCACTCAAATAACCTAGAGGATCCAAGTTGTGATATGAATCAAGCTTATCCCATGATAGCTTCTCACACAAAGTGGTCTCAAACAAAGTAAGTTTTCCACTTTCTGTCTCTATTTTGACTCGAGCACTTGCATCTTTAATAGGGTTTGCTATATTTGTGGGGTTGCCACTACTGTACATCTGTCCAACACATGAAGCATTCATAATCAGGTAGATCAACTGCTGAATTTACAAGAAATGGCATCAAAGAGGAATAACACAACTCCCTTCTCTCTCGAAACAGAGAGCCAAACCCCAGACAACACAAAGGAGTGGTTAGTCGTTGTGACTTGCGAGACCATATATACACTTCAGTACTTAAACTCAGTCAAATAACTCATATCGGAAGAACTAAATTCTAACAGAATTTAGTAAGAATTTATTCTGATGTTGAATTAAGAGTGAGGAGCCTCTTAACTCAGAGTACCATGGGCAGTCCACAGTCCTAAATGGTAATCTACATGTTTCTCACATCATGAAGCAGATTCACTGTGCAGAAAAATAATAGCAACATATCATGTGACATAGAACCAATGTTAATGTCAAAGGAGCAATGTACTAATAAGATGCCAGTAATTTTACTAAGTTAAGCCATTCATATACGGTGCTTTGCCTTACCAGCATAGGTGCCCAGATAACACATAGTAAGACAAAAAATAGGCATATTCCACCACAGAATTTTGTCATTTTAGTTTGTTTTTGTCCATGTTGGTGTCCGGCTCTGTTCAAATCCGCATCGCATTTGACAAGAAACAAGCTGGCATGAACGTCCTCCAACTGGGAAAAAAATGATATCAGATTCATCTAAATAAATTCCTCAGCATATAACAACCAAAAACTAAAATTTGAAAAAAGTTCCTCAGGATGTATGTGTGCTCCCTGTGTGTGTACATGTGCTTATGCTCTGTGTGCCTGCTTGCTTGCTGCAAGTTTATTCTGGAAAAATGTTCTCATGCTTTAGAAGTTTCATTCGATGTTCCATCCACCCCGATTATGAAGCAACACTTATACTAGGAACTTATCGTCACTTTAGAAGAAAATGAAACAGCCCGTAGCAGTTATCACCTTGTTAAACCATGCATATGAGAGAGAGAGAGAGAGAGAGAGAGAGAGAGAGAGAGAGAGAACATGACGAGCCAGTTCTATGAACTATGTTGGTAAGTATCACTCATTAAATGCTGGTGAGCACACAAGAGGGAAAGAGAAGCAGAAGTTATCACTCATATATATATTGATGGCTTATAGAAGCACACAAAATGGAAACTGAGAGAGAGGGGGAGAATGCAGCACTAGTACCTTTAACCAGTCATACATGGTCAAAGATGTAGATGTGCAGGACCAATCAAGCACACATCGCAGTTCATAGAGGAACGGAAGTGCTCGATACAGCCGGAAACCCCAAAAATTTAGTTTTGAAACGCTACTGGTCAAAAATTGCCTATATAATGTGCTTTCATGAGGAATCCCAAAGCGGATTTGGACAGCCTGCAGAGCCAGAGAAACTGCCTTGGTGAGAAAGATGGCACGAAGTGCAAACCTCCCAGTACGCTTATTTGGCAGTGCTGTATACCAAGCATACTTTGTGATTGAGTAGGTGAAAAGGCCAAGTGAGAAAAGATAGAAAATGACTTTTCCAGTGGTAAAGGAGCAAAGGTATATAACCCGATCGAGTACAATCAGGAAAAAGACCACCTGCAAAGGGGAAAGCACCAAATACATTTCAGAAGAATTGACACGGAATCATACACTACTATGTCAACATACTATAAGTTCTGGGGTTACATATCCTCTTCTGGATTCATTAATTATAAGTTCTAGATTAGAGGACAAATGTAACAAAGATTCAGGACAGAATTGTAAACATTTTTGCCAAAAAGTACTACTCCCTTTTATGGAAACTGCAGTGACAAAAATGACACTAGACCTTGAACTTTTCTGCACATCTAAACATAATCAGGCAAATTGGAACAAGTATGTGACTTAATAACTGTGTGAAAGTATTAATTTTTCCAGAAAGAGTTCAAGCAAGACTCTCAAGCACACATTGTAATGCAATGGATTTAGCATCCAATAGAAGAACAAAAAATTTACCATCAGGATAAAGACAAATTCTTTTGGAAACTGATCTTCAAGCTGATAAACTTCAAGGAACTCACTTTTGTTCTTTATGATCGACTGGTAAAAAATGGCAACGAGGAAAAAAACAGCCAAATCTGCACAAAAAATGTAGGCGTACAAGTCTATCTCTCGCTTGCCTCCACCTATCACAGAAATTATTGGATAAGGAAATCCAACTTCTTCTAGAATACCAGCCCCTCGATTTATTAGAATCTCACGAGAAACATCAGCAGCTGGAGTTAGTGATTTATGCCACGCAGCTGGAGTGGATTCTGTTGAAGGAGATGCGTACAGGACCTCAAACACAGCCAGAGCAATATTAGGATTTTCAGTGCTTCTTTCGATACTCTGGATACGGATCCTGCTTGCCAGGGATATATTATCAGGTTTTTTGCATCTTCGATCATGGATAATTCTGAGTAACTCATTCATTCCTGACTCAATCCTCTCTGGTTGAATGCCATCTTCAGGCCACTGCTTAACTTCCAAGGAAACTTGGACGAAATAAGGAGGAGCTTCTGCTCCTTCTGTCAGAGACTTCCAGTACCTATAAAGGCCTCTAACAAATTGATTAATTGAATTTCCTGCAAATAAAATCAGCCTGCATATTCTTTCCTTGCAGCTATAATTAGTTAAAGCTTCGCCCTGTCTCTTGTTCCTCTTCCTTTGAATACTGAACTTTATGACTGTTTGCCAATCACCATCTCTTGCTGTAATGGAGGTCTGTAAGAGAGTGAAGATATAAACCAAAAAAAGAGGCAAGTTGCTGATCACAAAGAATGACACAATCTTGTGTGCAGGAAATCCAATTTTTTGAAGGAACTTGGTTTCGATGGACAAGTCACAGTGTTGGATGACGATTTGGTATACATACTGAAGTAGAATGCACACCTCGCTGTATATAAGCATGATGACCCAGAACATGTAACTTGGACCGGTATTTACACAAAGAGCATATAGAAACAGAGCTGTCAAGTAGACCATGGAGAGAAGACTAAAGTTCCATAGAAATATCAGGACAAAGCAGCAGTAGCAGACGACATCATTGTTTGACCGCATTTGAGCCCACACGTATCGGATGATCACTCCAAGTTGGAGGCATGAAGAACCAGAAGCTGTCAATTCATTCACAGATCTCATAACAAACGTTTGTTCCACTTGTTCACAGTCTGTGTTTTGACTCTCAATCTCATAATAAACCTCATCCTCAGAAGACTGGCCATCCATTTCTTGTTTTTCATTTTCTATGTTCAAAAGAGTGACAAGATTGGCAACTGCAAGATTCCCAAGAGATTGCACTTGAGAAACTCCATCACCAATCAGATGTACTGCAGAAATTAGCGGATTTTCGTTGTCTTGGAAGTTCGCTTTACTACTTCTCTCCAAATCCCATAACCCTGTGTCTAGATCTCTCTCCCCATGCTTTGATATTTCAGGGAGGGACTCCAACGAGAGTTTAGTTGGGTCCCTGGTTGGTGGACTTTTAGATTCATTCATTTCAAAGGCGGATACTAAATTAAAGCTCGGATCAGAACCCTGCTGCATGAACTTGTCTTCCCCCTTCCCAGGATAGCTATTAGGTTTGTAAGTCTTAATTGAGTTCCTCCTCTGAAGGCCATGGATTTTTGGAGATTTATTGTCACTATTTGCATGGGGAATCATGCTTTGGAGCTGAATTTGTAAGTTGAGCACCTCAGATTTCATCTTCTCTACTTGCAAGTTTCGCAGGTGCTTCAGCTCTTCAGACCGACGTATATGCTGCAACTGTGCAGTTTTCCAAGCAGCCCTCTTCTCCTGTTCACGCACTATGGCACCAATCTGTTCTGCTTCAAGATACTTCGATACATAGTCAAACTCCTGGGAGGAGAACATGAACGACTGAAGTGATACTAGCATAAATATGATTATCTCAACAAGTGCAGATCTTGAGGTAATTCTGAAACCATAGTCATACTTATAAAAGCCAATGACTTGACCTATGGAATCAACTTTTGTGAATTTCGCCTCAATATAATTCCCAATTAGAGGAGATTGGTAGGCAAGAGAAAGGACAATTAGGGAGAAATTGTAAATTCTTAGGAATTTGAAGATCCTATTCTTCTTCTTCAAAATATCAAGCCTCAATCTGAAAAAGATTAGAGCAAAGCCAAGGTAACCTAGGTGAAGCACATCATATTCAAGGGTTCCCGTGATCAATATCAAAGCGAGAACAAGATCCAGTAAATGGCAATAACTGTAGTGCCTCAAATAGTCAAGTAGTGTCCACAACTCTTTTGTTTCAAAAGAGAGATCACTCAACAGAGATGTGTTCTTGCATCGAGAAATGAGTTGTTGATACATCTGGGATCGTGGGAGATCCGACAAGTGATTAGCACGAAGCTTGAGGCACGAAAACATGAAAACCACGTAATAGCTGATAAGCATTCGGGGATCATCAACTATTACTCCTGCAAAAATTACATGGCAGCTCAAAATAAACTTTAGAACTGATTCCCAGAAAAATGGAGATGATTCTCTAGAATAGTCTCTGATATTTCTAACATACCATGGTTTCCAAAAATTGTAAACTAAAAATTATAGAAAATTACTTAAATTACTTTTTCATGGACAAAGGTTAAACAAGCATATTTGGCCAAAAGAAAAGCTAAACAAGCTTAAGAAAATCCCCAAAATGAGGATCAAGGCATATTTCTATAAATCTTAATCTTTCACTTGAAAAGCTGGAAAGAGACTTGTAAAAATGCCAGAAAAAAGTGATCCATGTGCTCCTCGTTAGTGTCAGAAATAGGAGGAGAATTGGAACCAAAAAACAATCGAGAGCATTTAAAATTGATGAACATACCAAGCCAACAGCTCTTGCAGAACTCAAAATGGTGATCAGAGAACCTCCAACAGTCATGACACCTCACTTGTGCTTTGCCTCCCTCATCTTGTTTCTTGGACATCAAGTTTGACCACAGGGCCAGGTATTCAAGAGTGACAATTGAAGCAAACAAAAAAACGAACATAGGCCACAGCTTTTGTAGAACATTTCGATGTAGAAGAACACAAGCAGCAAGTGATGCAACATATAACAAAGAAATAGAATTTAACACTGCAAAGCTGGCAAGAAGTAACGCAACCATATTAATCTCCAGCCCGAAAAGGCTAAACATGTTCTCTATATAAAGCTTCAAATATATTTCCAGTAACTTCTTTTGCTTGTGAAGTCTCTCCATTCTGAAGAAGAGAATCCTCTTTCTGTCCCACTTATTGCTTCCCTTGCAGCTTTCCCAGAAATAGGCATATAGGTACTCTTTGCTTTTTCCACCTTGAGGACCTCTATTTCCAGAGATTATTGGAGACACATTTCCAGATATACTGGAGCTAGAAGATGCCCAAGAGTGACTTGGCATGTGTCTCCCGTTATCTAGTAATGGGCTGAAGCTTGATGCGGTTTCTTTGGTAAGATTGCAGACTTCACTTAAAATTTCATCTGTCGTCCCAAACAAAGCGCATGCCTCATCCCATCTTCCTATGCTTCTTTCACGTGGCATTTTCTCCAGCCAGTGGAAGACGTTGTAGTGAAGCAAACATGCAAAAATAACTAAAACTTCCCCCCTCAACCCATATTCCAGCCCCCAGAAACCAGGTTTATAAATCTCCAAACCAAGAAAAAGAGAAAAATAGGAATTCTTTCGACCTGGGAACATCTCTGCCTCATCACCCCATATTTGGAAAAGATATTTAGTCATTGCACTACATCCTGAGTAAACTAAAAATAGTTTTGATGGGATCCGAGAGGACTTTGGTAGGGTTGAACAGAACACCAGGAAAAGAAGATACAGGAAACCAAACGCACTGATTGGGGACAAGGACGTGTATAGCACGGCAAGATATAGTATCTTCTCAACATGCAAGACGAGGAGCCGTTTCAAGAAAGTAATAGTCCTTTTAATTGTTGCATTGCTGTCAGTCGACATGGTATGTTTGCTCCATCTCCTCTCATAGCTAAACAGTTGAATGGCAACAAGCACAGCTAGAGACTGCCGCACATTCTCCAATGGTGAAGCCTCTGGATTATAGCCAAAGACCACATGAAGATCTATCAAGTTGGTAAAGCATGGCCGGATCTTGTCAAAGACGCTCAAACAATAAATGAACACAAAGATTGCAATTGCATATAGCTTTAGAGGAAGCCAGAGGTGTTTTGTTGTCTTTTCTAGAAGTTGCCTCCCAATGATCCAAAACAGAAGAAAGAATAAGTAACCAAATGAAGCATAGTTTGGAGTAACTAGGTATAGTGCAACAAGAATAGTCAAAAATGCAATGTAGCTTCCACATGACCGATATACTGAAAGAAACTTCTGACCAATAGCACCCAAATGTATCATTATCTTCCTCTCTGAAAAAAAGAGGAAAACAAGGTAAGGTCCTGGAATTGTTGATTTTCATGAATTTTGCAGACTGTTGTCATGTTCAGATATGCTCAAAATCTACAATCAAATCAATGACTGCTCATAGAGTAAGTTGACATGAAGACTGCAGGAAAAACTATCTGGCAAATTCTTCTCAAAAGAATAAGCAAACTCCATAAAGAAATTTCAGCCGAGATCTCTCCAGAAGTCACAAAGTAACTCAACTTACCAGGGCAGAGAGGCCTCACCTAAATTAGCTTAAATCTGGTAATTCAATTAAATTTACTGGATAGTATGATCTAAACGAGACACAACCTTGTGGCTAACTTGATTGCAGCAGCCGTGATCTCTCCTTGATGGGCAGCTGTAAGAAAATGAGATGTGTAGATGCTTTCTTGTCTCCTCTAGGATGAACTCCAGAGTTGAGTATGTTTTTTGACAGTTTAAACTTGACTTGTTATAGTTGCCATTGCCATCTATATATTGACCTCCGGGTCCCAAAAAAAAAAACCCGGAGGTCAATATATAGATGGCAATGGCAACTATAACAAGTCAAGTAATCACTTTTCTTGTGGGACATTGCTATTTCTATAATGTGAAACTAATGTACATTACCTTCCATTCGTGCAAATTTGGACCTCTTCTACACGAGAGCATCCTACTAAGCCTCTTTTTTTTTTTTTTTCATTTTCTTTTTTATTATGACAAAGAAATCCAGCTAGGTAAAACCTAGGCTCATGAAGCACTAACTGATCAGGTATGACACAAACCAAATCCAGGATCGGTGGCCCAAACTTGAATTTGTTTGCACTTGATGATGTGGGGAACCAAACTTATCCCTTGTGCCAAACTACATAGACAAGTCAACCCTTTACCATTAAACCAACCCATGGGTTTGATATTAAGCCTCTTTTCAATCAAACATATTAATTGACAGAAGAAGAAACAAAAGAAATTACTCAACTAGCAAAGATTATTCACTTCTAATAATTTCTTAATTTCCACAAATGCTGCATGTATTGATCATTCAACATTGAAGGTCCATTCCAACAACTAGAATGGTTGCAATGGCCATTGAGAGAAAGTTCAGTTTCGAAGAAGCTGTACCATTAGAAGAAAATTCATGTTGCCTCTCACAGGATCGTGAAGTGTACACAGAGAACAGAACTGATTTGATCAAGCCAGCTCTCAATATACTAAACCCAATGGGTGGGAAGGGTGTTTGCTGCACCACATTTGAAAATCTGAATAGAATTTCAATCCCATGATTGTGAAGGGCACAAAAGCATCCAAGCATCGCTATCTTCAACAAATGGCCATTCTGATCATATTTGTAAAGACCTGAAAAGGAAACTCATAAATTGCAGACAGAAAAAGGATCACTACGTAAACATGATATATCAAACTTCACATGCACACGTGCAACAAAGAATATATGTTTACAATTTCATCTGCCAGGAAAGGTGCACTGTCTTGGTACTTGAAAAAATGGGCACCTCAAATGTGATCACCTCACCTAGTTGTTTCAGAATTTCTCCAGCCAATGACCCTTTCTGATCCAAGACTTTCGAGATGAGATTAAGGTGAAGAATATATAGCAGAGCGAAATGCACCTCGCAAAGAAGTATCAGGTACTGGCATTTCTTTTTGCTGATGCTGTGGCTTAAAAGATACACCAGGAAAAATATCACTGGCATATAAAGCAAAATAGGCAGCAGTAAGCTCAAGGCAGGATAGTCCTGAAAAAATTGCAGATAAATGGACACAGAAGACTGCTTAAATGGGCTAAGATATCAGAAGCATCTGATGATATCATACAATTCTATGCAAAATGTGCTTCAGAGGCCACCGAAAAATAGCAAAAGTAGGTGAAATGAACCCAGAGGTCCATAAACTTACTGTATACAGCATGGAATAGGCCAGGTTTAACTGCAATGAGAAATATTAAACACAATGTGATTGTGCGGGAACATTTATGCAACCCCCATGCTATTGTAGCCACAATAAAAACTTTCATCTCTTCTTCACCTGAAATGAAGGCCGAAATTAGTGTTATTGGGCCACTGTATAGTATTACATGAAAGCAATGGCCAGTAACATTCTGGACGTGAAAAAAGAAAAGTGGTGTCTGTCAAAAATGCGATGGTATGGATCAGAGTGGCAGAAGAATTCTTAAGAGCTCAGATGATAACAGTTTAATTTTTACGTTAGAAGTTAAGAACATCGGACAAGTCTCACCTTTCTTGCTTGACAACAAAGGACCAGGACAAATTTTACCCCGCCGTACATCACAACAAGGTATGACTAGGACTGAATTACCCTCATCATATTCAGTTGAGGGAGATGAATTCCGGCATTACCTAATGTTAGACGTCTATTGGGGTGAAAAGCTGGTTTCTGACTGACTAATTTCCTGAATTTCATAATTCTTTTCTTTTTTTTTTTTCCAAAATATCCAAGAGTATATTCTCTTGGAACTTCCAAAGCATCCTCAAAGAAAATAGGAGATCGCAAGTCAAAGACTTGGATACTTGATGAAATTAAGACACGCAGGGTATTACTCATTGTCTATGTACAACCAAATGAATGAAGAGTAATTTTCTTCTTTCCATGAATTTATCTGTGTTTCTTTCCTCTAGTGAGAGGATGGCCGAATGGAAAAAGTAAGACCGTGCTCTTCTTGCTTGGCTAAGATGTGTCAAAAATGTTCTTTGATAGGATGAATGCTACCTTTCATCCCCCTACTTTTACGCATTTTCTAATCAAATACCTATACTTTTAATTTATCGAATCAAGTCCTTCTATGTTCACAGGTTCTCTAATCAAGTCTCTCAGACATCAAACCATGCCCAATTCAGCTGACATGTCCTTCAAAGTATGGCATGGATAAACTTTTCTCCAACATAAATATTCGTGGTTATCCACATTGGGTAAATCTTATTTGCATCATACTCCAACGTTATTCACATTGGCTAAATATTTCCACAGCAGTGTCCTTGTAGGTTTCTACATGACTAAAGTTTATCTGCATCATACTGTGGTGTTGTCGGATGGTTGCGTCAGCTGAATTTGGCGGAATTTGATGTTGAATGGGTTTCATTAGTGCTGAAGAGATATTTAGTGGTGCTATAGTCATTAGTAGTTGAGTCTTAATTAAGGTAATTAGGGTTTTTGGATTTCTCTTATGCTTTATAATTGCACTCATCTTATGTACTCTTTCATTAAGCTATTGAGTAAAGATGAAGCCTCTTAATTTGTTCTCTCTCCCTCTCTCCCGAAGATCCTAGAATATTTACATGGTATCAAAGTAACCAGGAGAGATGGACCCAAATCTAAAGCCCCAACTTTTGTTCCTTCCTGAAATTAGTAACAAAAAAGTCTATCCTTCCTCAATGTCACGCTCCTAGGCCCACCTTCCTCATTCAATGCCATCAACACTGTGCCTCCAATCTTGTGCTCTCAGAGGTGGATTCACTATCCACTACAACGTCCCTCGTCATCCTAGACTCTCGATCAAGTCACAATCAAACTCGCCACGCTCTTTCAGATATCATCTTTTCTGTCTGAGACGCAAATTATTGAAGAGAACTGTACCCATTAGTTGCAAGCTGGACGTACCAGCTTGAGGGGTACTGTTGCAATATATTTAGTGGCGTTAGTAATTAGTATTGGGTGAGTCTTAATTGAGGTAATTTGAACTTTTTGGTGTCTCATGCCCTTTGGATCCTCTCTCTGAAAGATCAAAAAGGAGTCACAAGCACGCAAGTCCAAATACAATAAAAAATCCTAGCAAACATCTCAACCTAGAGTTCCAGGAACTAGTTTAATTACCAACTGAACACCATTATTTTACCTTCTACAGAATGGTTGTCATTGCCAAGCTGTCTGTCGTGATTAGACAAAAAGAGGAAGATGGAGCTGTTCACAAGATTACCCAGAGCAACTAGAATTCCAAGGCAAAACTGTGCCAGCAGATAAAATCCGGGAATGGAATAATGCCACAAGCCAAAAGTTTCCCAAATCTCCATATCCTGCAATAATGGTTCGCAAGAAAAATAAATTGTGATGCTAAGCAAGCCACCGGAGCAAAAGATAGCTGAAAATACCTTCCGCAGTTTCATATTGAGGACAGCAAATGCCAAATTGAAGACATAAGTGCTAGCTGTCCAGAGGAGAATAAATACGAGAAGCAAGCCATTTAACCGATGGAATAGAAACACAGAAGGGAAGGCATACAAGACATAGCCAACGTAAGCAAGTAGTCCGAAAGAACATAAACTTGCAAAAAGGAAGCTCCAAAATGCCAGAGATAGCAATAAAACCTGCATATTCCAAAGCAAGCTTCAGTCGGTGATTCAGGTAATTTTCATTGCCCGTGCTATAAGAATTCATAATAATCGAAAGGGTTCAAAGACCTGCAGCTTATCTACACTATACAGATGAGGTCAACATAATAATCAACTGAAATGAATATCTTTTTTACCTGATATTTTTGAATCAGATATTGTAACTATAAGAGGATTTTAAAAGATTAATTGTTTAGAAGTAGCATGACATAGATGTTTCGCTTTTTCACATTTTTCCTCCGAATCAATAAAACCAACACTTTCTTGCCCTGATAACCATCTTTTCCATATGGCCTACACATGTGAAGCTACTTAAGGAAGTAACTCCAGCCCCCTGGCTCTAACAATTGGCTAGTCTTCTGGAGTGCGTACATTGGGCTCTCCATGATCTTTGCTTCTTATGCAAGCAATCAATCTAATGTTCCTCGCACAGAAGTAGTTTAACTTTTCCTTCTTCTTTTTTGGGCTATGGAGCACTCTTGAGTTTTGGTATGCAATCTAACTTTTTTTGGCACAGCAAAGTTCCATTTGCACTTTTGCAAAAAAACGAAAAGATTATGGATGGCTCGCAGAGGTCAAAGCAATTCAGACTCTTAGAGATGAGTCCTTTAGGTGATAATGAGATTCCAAAGAAACAGATGTGGAACTCATACCGGAAATCCATAAGTGAAAAAGTTGATGCTAAATGCCTGGAAAACGCTCCTCCCTGATAGGTTACTGTACCTTAACTTAGACCTGCAAATTCAAAAAATTATAGTGAAAAATCTGCATACAATAGTAGATACGTTATAACTCACTGTGAAACATTAGATGGTAGGTTATAAGCATGTCTACTGCAGATAGTCTCATGGTTCACTCAGTGAGATGACATGTTAGTAAGAAAAAGATTTACAAGATGCAAAAGAGGTATGTAACATCACTGCCAGTTCCAACTCTCTCACAACACAGGAACTGTAGGGTGGAGATGCAGACTTATTGCAGCAGTGGAGATGAATTGGGAAAAAAAAAGAACAGAAAAAAAGCATCATACTGCCATACTTAAGGTGTCTAATCAAGTAAAATGCCACCAAAAATCAATAGAAGCACAAGCCGAACCACTCTATGTAAGTAAATAAATCAGCGTGTCACTAATAACACCAAGTCATTCCCCTTTCTGCTGGATGTGTTGTACTTTTCCGAATAGTCCTAGACATCTTTGCCTTCAAAAGGTTGGCGAAACTTCTACTTTTGCCACCTGTCACAATGAAAAACACTTCCTGTGGTTCCTTGACCCCCAACAAACTTCCCATTATTCCTCATACCTCTCAGGGAGTAGAGATTGATCATTCTCCCAAAGAGCAACTTACACTTCCAAAACCTATGCAAAAAGTTATTGAGTAGCTGAACCTCTAATACAGACAAATGATCATAATTTACAAGAGGAACAAATATAGAGGAGGACAGAACTCTCAGAGCTCTTTTTGGTTCAAACGTCTACTTGACTAGTTCAGTTGTCTGTCATCAAATAATTGTAAATATAGCCACCAAGGTACATGCATAAATATTGATTTTTCCATTGAGCTTGTTATATATCATGTTTCAGTTTCCTAAAGAAAAATTGAAGTCCTACAATTTTCTTTTTCCACAAAATGACCTATCCATTAAAATACAAGAGAGTCCTTGGTTCTGAAAAGCACCTTGAACTTTCAAGTAATATGAACTTTACCTTGATCCGCTGATTAAAAAGGAATGGTTTGACGGAAGAAGCGGCTCCATCAAATCGCTTTCCCAAGTGGACGTTATGACATTCATGTCTTCAAGATAGTCACGAATTAATGATAGCTGAGAAGTGCAGTAATAAAGGTGACGATTAAGAACTTCATCAGGTTGGAAAGCAGATAATACTACTCAAGAAGAAACATATATGGACCAGTTCATGCATGACTTAGTAACATGTACGCTTATGCTATGATATCCTCTATATTAATCTATAGAGAATAAAAGAAATGTTCAACTTGATAGTCCATAAGGTGTTGGCAGTACAAGTTAACTTCTGTCTAAGCAGTGAGTTCTGCAACAGATGATTCTCTTATGATGAACTTTAATAAGATGAGTAGAGCTCCATGATATGCATGTCTTATTGGCAAGAAACCAGTTTCTCACACCCAAGACCCTAGATGTTTTTGTCTCAAACGTCTCATGTATAATTAGAGAGCCATTGACAGTTCCTCTCATATGCTAACCCAGAAGAACTAGAGGTTGTCGCATGAAAAGTGAAGTACTAGGCTGGGGGAATATTTGGCTGATCAGTAAAGTAGGTATTCTACCAGTAAACAATATTCCAGTACAGGGAAGAGCCACAACTTCAAAATTAATAAGCCTTTGCAGGCCAGTTGTGAATATATTCAAATTATGCATTCTCCATGGCTCCAATCATGAAGCTTATAATGATTTTGAAGATTTGTTTGAGATGTCCCCTGATGGAGGCCTCTCCTGTTATTTTCCTAATTTTTCGTTTTCGAATTTGTCATACGAGACATGAGTGATGGATCTATGGACGACACTATAGGCAAGAAGCTAGAGTCAAGAATGACAACTTAGTCAAGGAAGTCTCATTCTGAACAGGATCTGCTCACCAATATGTAGAAAGATAGGAGAGAGACACCACAACACAGTTGTGACCAGTCTGACTTAGCAGTTATTCTGTACAAGCCAACAAAGTCAGCGATCCTCACAAAAAGTTCAGAAAACTCGATTGGAAGTTGGTAGCTATACAACAGGAGAATGTTGAAACCTGCATAAAGCAAAAGAAACCTCCACCACCTTGAAATGGAATGTTGAGTGTAATCAGTAGATTTGAAAGTATAAAGTATGGAGAGTAGTCGCTGAAGCTAGAACTGCTGATCTGGGAAGGTGAAATGTGGACTACTTACCGAAAGAGCCCAAGAAAGTTGCTTGTTAAAGACCAATCCACAAGGCCAATGCAGCTACAAATAAAAAATGGGAAAGAAGTCCACGATGGGCTACTTATCCCCACGGCTAACTGTACAGCAGCTAACAACAGGCAGCATGACGTTCTGAGATGAGACCCTTTGAAAGAAATTATACCATAATCAGACAACCATCTACTCGATTATTTTTAATCAGTACTACTCAGTTGATTTAATATTCTATATGTTACATACAGATTTATGTGACATTTTCTTTTATAGAACTGTCTTGATCAATACCATGATTTATCCTTAGTGAAGAAGAAACTAAAATGCAATTGCATGGTAACCCAACAATACAAAGTTCCACATAACGAACTGAAACTTTATTGTGCATACTAAACTTAAACGTACCTATGTAGCCATGAGAAGAACAAAACCATTCCAAACAAGAATCTCCTCGCAAATCTTGTCCAAGCCTACCCCCTGATATTCTCCTTAGAGCAACAAAAGCTATGGATATTTGAATGACCAAAAAGTACAATTCAGAAGGCGGTGTCCACAAGTAAATTCTGCAAAACTCAAACTAAATTTTGTTATGACTGTGTATCACTGAAGCATTACCGATGATCTTTGCAATAATTTCAAGAAATTAATACTTATAAAGGTTACCTTTCAAATCCGGCTAGCTTTGCCCACTTAAAATTGATTGCAAACCATTGATCTCCCTCAATAGCCCATATGAAGTGGAATACAGCATGTAAAAAGACAGCCAGAAAGGAGAACATGCAAATAAAATATGATACCAAATGGTGCCTCTTGGATAGATAACCTGATAGCAGCACAGACCGACGTCATACTTAACATCATCAGAATAATTTCCTTCATGGCAAAGGAAAGAGAATTGGACCAACAATCCATTATCGTCAAAAGTTACGACAAGATAATTCTCCTGACAATCTTAAAAACCAACTGTGAAAAGAAAACACTTCCCCAGAAAAATACAAGTCCAAGGAAAATGGAGAGTATCACTTGCTACTTAATAAGAAGAAGAACATGCAAAGCAAAATTCAAGAACGGGAAACTGGTGTAGCCGAAGAAATGGCCGCTCTAACTGTGAGGGTCTGTTCGAACGAATAACTTGAACTAGCATAAAGCAAGTTGGAGACCCGCAAGAGGCAAGGCCTAAGGACATTAAAGGGTTAGAAAAATGGCAGCACATATAAGGTTCTAGAACTTCCGGCTAGTAAGCACAACCACCTTTGTGCATGCTGATATTTATCTTGATTATTTACTTTCATATCCTTCATTGAATGTCAAAAGTGCTTGTCGTGGCTCTTTTCCATGAAAGCAATATCTAACTTTTTCAATGGCTCAGGTAGAGGGGGGCGCAGATGGCACCAGTAAAAGAGACGTAGAAGCGGCATGGGCATACAACCCGTGCAAAAAAAGTACCACAGAGTGAAAGTGAAGTTTCACATTCAGTCAGGCAAGTAGCATCCCCGCTTCCAACAGAAGATAAGGATGATTAGAAAGTAAACTAAAAAACAACATTTCCTTTTGTGTTATTTCGAGGATAGAAAGCACTCTACAATAGACAAACGACAATAACATAAATATAAAACCTCCTAAGATAGTATTGATTAGGAGATGAATACATTGCGAAGAGAAATGGTAGCACAGCTTTTTACCTGCTTTTGAGCCATCGAACTGCATGATAAGAAAAGCCAACAAATCGACCAGAGATATCAGATTCCAACTGAGTAAAGCAGCTGGAGAGATCACGAAATGAAAATGAAGTTCCATTAGAATAGCCAAGTAAAGCATTACAAGAAAACCCGTGAGGAATCAAGCCATCATGACAAAGTAAAATGTTAGTGACTCGATTGACCGACGGACAAAACGTTCAGGACTCTTTTTTTTCTTATCCCTCCAATACCATGTCTTGACAGCCTAAAACAAGCGAGCGACACAAACAGAAGACCATCCATCATCCTCGAACACTATACCTATGCATATGCACACAACGATTAATAACTCATCCCTCGTATCACCTACCACAATCTCATTGAATCCCTGTTAGTGAACAAAACTACGTCACGGTAAGCCCGACCCCGTCATCCCAGAGCCACTATGCCCCAGCACCATCAAAATTCTCTGGTAAACTTCGACAAGTAAGACAGGTACCTGTTAAAAGAAGCATTTGCAACACAAATCCGCTCATGATATTCCCCATTGCCAGAACCCCAGTTGGCCTGCTGCCCCTCCAGCCGAAGAAGCCACCAAACGTGATGGACGAATCAATACCGCCCAGAGACCATCACACCACGCCGATCAGACGTCGCAATTGGTGTCGAACCTGAAGGGTGATCAGGATCTCTCCGCACGGAACCAGAGGTCCCACGACAGGCAAGATTTCACGACTAACGAACGTGCCGCATCAATGAGCTCTCAAACATAAACACACAAGAACTCAGAGAAGCGTTTCAGGAGTTGGAATGGAATGGGGATCGACGACAGGGGAATGAAAAATCTCAGGTTTTCCAAGGGGTGGCGGGACTCTCAGAGGTACGTCGGGTCGTCGAATGGCGGGGGGGCCAACGACGGTGGAGATCTTCGCAGATTCCGATGAAGGGATGGCACGGGAAGGATCGGTGCTGTCGTCGTCCGACGGAGCGAGCAGATGCTGCTGTGGTCTGGGCTCTCCCCTGCTTCTTCTCCCCACGTTCTGCCGCGGCAGAAGAACCGAAATGTAATGTCGTTATGTTCGTTAACGCGATGCATTGACGTGGGCTCCCGCCAAATACCTCTCCTTGCAGCTTAGGCCATGTTTGTTTTGTCTTTCATTGCATGAACTCATAAGTTTCTACTATTGCAAATTTTCCTAGGAATCAATTTTGAGAATCCTATCTAGAGCACGGGTAACAATTTCCGACACGACATTATAACACGGCTCGAATACAACATGAAGTTAGCGGGTTTGGGTAGAGACCGATCGTGTTCGGGTCAATTCCATGTCGACCTATGGAGCACGATTGATAATCATGTCGTGTTTGTTGTCGAACTCACCTGATAATTGGATAATTCATCTGTACTCCTTTACCATATGGTGTCGGTCAAACAAAGTGACGGTTTTAATATCATCAAAATCAAACAATGTAACATTTATTATAACTCCACTCCTCCACGCTCGCTATATGGCAACCAAACATCCAACAATTTAGAGATGTACCAGTTTGGTCCAATAAGTAATCCTATTTAATTGCTGTGTTGTTGAAAATTAAAATATATTTTTTAGGTTTGATAAACTTCTATTCTAAATTTTCTTATTTATCCTTTTCTTTTTGGTTTCCAAACAATGAAAAGTTATTGCGGTGGATTTTGAAAAACTAAATTGAATAATATGTATGATGATGAGAAATTGAAATTCATAAAGTATGCATGACATCATAAGATAATCATCCTGAGAATTTCAAATTACTATTTGTTTTCTTTTTGCATTATAATTACATTGTAATATTCTCATAATTCAATGGCCCGGATTTTACAAATATTCGAGCAAAATCTTATGGTTGATACCCTAATATATCCTTCTAACTTAGAGAGCGGTTATATTCTGGATGTGTCGAACACATCACTATCTCATTTTCGGTTAATTGCTTCATAAGAGATAAAGATAATCAACATAATTCTTTTTAGATTTTTTGTTTCTCTAAAACGTTCTTTAAAAGAAATTGTTTTGAAGAGATGAGAATAAATGATAAATATTGATAATTTTCCTAGAGGTCGTCGAACGGGGACGTAGCTCATATGGTAGAGCGCTCGCTTCGCATGCGAGAGGCACGGGGTTCGATTCCCCGCGTCTCCACTTTTTTAATTCCTCCGTCTTTTTATTTTTTTCTGGTTAAATTATGAACTTTTTCTTATGAGAACACAAATCTCATTGCAAACCAACCAGAAACTTGTACGTTGAAGTTAAACTTTTTTCTGGGTTAAATTATTAACTTTTTTCTTGTAAGAATATAAATCTCCTCGCAAACTAGAGACTTGTAAGTTGAAGTTGAACTTAACTTATAAATTTCCCAGAGACGTTAGTTTGTATTTGAATTAAATTGCACTTTAAAATGATTGTCTCGATTTTCATCAAATCAAATTCGCAAGTTATTTTATGTCGAAACTAATTACATATGATTTGACTCGATTTTTTTCTGGTTAAATTTTAGTAACTTTTTCTTATGAGAATGTAAATCTCATTGCAAACCAAAAACTTGTAAATTGAAGGTGAAATTAAATTATAAATTTCCCAGAGACATTAGTTTGTATTTGAATTTAACTACACTTTAAAATGACTGTCTCAGTTTCCATCAGATTAAATTCCTAGGATATTTCATGCGGAAACTAATTATATATGATACCACTTGTTGGATGTACACGAATGTCTTGTTCCAAAAATAAAATATGTATCATAAAAAATTAAAAAAATTAAAAAAATACAAAAGAGAGAAAAAAATGAAAAATTCCTAAAAGACCAACCATGGACATGGATTTCTCGACTTATCATGACCAACTTATCCGAAGGAAATTGATCTCACTAGTCACTAGAAAGAGTTTGGCTCATTTGATCTTCGCTTTATACAGTGTATTTTGACTGTTAAAAGTATAGTTATTGAGTCGACGCAATTTCATAACCATAAATTCAATCAACAAGTGAATGTTATATTATAACCATAAAAAGAGTATAGAAGATTAATGTATCCCAAATTCTCCTTCATATCAGATAACAATTAGAAACAGCCCAGCTTAATGCATATATGTGACCAGAATTATCGCAAATTCTTCATACGAAAAGAATCATTTGAATGACCCAATTGGATGGATCATGTGGCTTTCCTTACCCTAGAAGAAAAAAATATTTCATAAGTAGATGAAAAAATAAGGAGAGAAATGGATATATTGGGATCTGCTTCTAAGATGGTCACGCCTAACAGACGATCGAAATCGCTTCGTTGATATTTATCCTGCTTTTATTCCAATTAAGTTCTGTGTTTTTTCTCTCTAGGATTCCATATTTTTGATTGAATTCCTAACCTTTAAATTCAAAATTCTTCTGGGTCCTCTTGGCTTTCTCTCTTCTTTGCCTTCTCTTGCTCCTTTCGGCTTTTAGGTTTCTGTGCATGGCAAGGTGCTGGCATTACTTCTCCTCTAAGAAAGAGCGACAGGAGTCCTAGATTAAGGAGGCTAATCTCAGTTTGAGATTGCAAAAGTTTCCTTTTTTCGTTTGTGTTTCTTTGTTGATTTTCTTGGGGAGTTATGGTTTGGAGAAGAGTTCGTGCATACTGCAGTCAAAAGCTGCTCAAAGGAACCGTAGTTTTGTTGGGTGTTTCTCTAATTGTGTTTTTCCTGGCATCGTCAGTATTATACAACTACAAGCACTCAAATTACAGTTTGCGCACGCAAGCTTATTGTGGTTCTTGCTCTTGCATTTGCCCTGTGAAGAGACCGATATTTCCCCCGGCTTCAGGTAAGTCTCAACGGTAGAGATTGAGTTAGTGAGTCAGAGAGACTTCTCGGTTCATGATTGGAAGAACATGTTTTCATGATGGTCCGAGTCAGTTTTCTTTTTCTATGCTTTTTTTTTTCAGTAGAAGTATTGGAACTTTAGTGTTGAGTAAATCCAGGCAAACTGGCTGAATTTTCGTTTGTTAAGAACAATTAATGATGAACAAGTCTTTGATTGCATTGGCACCTCCGAGTGTCTGATGGCTTATAGGCAGGTTAATATGTTTGTATTTCATCCTAGTGGAGTGATGCTGGTAAGGCTTTGTATCTAGTCCCGGGTGATCTTGCGTCCGAAGTGGTCGATTCGTCAATCTCTGTCTCTTTTCCACACAGATTGCGGTGAAAATGATATGAAGCAGAGCAGATCGGATATGTTGAAGGAGCAACTGCGCTTACAAGAAAGAGTAGGGAAGGAAACTTTGGCACGGGCCAAGGCATTGACAGAGGATGCTAAGAAGACCTCGCTGAGATTCAGAGTCGAGGCCGAGAAGTGCAATGCCGGGGTGGCGGCTTGTGAGCTAAGCAGAGAAAGGGCTGAAGCACGGTTGGTTGAGGAGCGTAAGCTCGCGACGTTGTGGGAGAAACGAGCCCGTGAAAGAGGGTGGAAGGACAGCGATAAAGTACACTTGTACAGATAAAGCAAATGCAACCACAGAAACTAGGCTCTTGATTATGGGGCAATTTTATGGATGGATTCATGAAGCCTTATGTAAAGTGTCACACCTTTGAATAGTTTTGCTGGGTGAATATGAGTTGGAAAGAGGGTGCACTCTTCATAAGAGATTAGATTAATGTGAAGGTGCAGTTTTGTGCAGTCCTCACAACTATAAGTTATCTACTAGCTGTTCTCTTTTGAGGGCTGCGTATATGTTGAACTTGAATTGCTGATTCAAGACATACAGATTGTTCTGAGTTTTTGGTGCAATTTCTTCAGTGGCGATACTCTCATTTTAAGGAACAACTGCAGCATGCAATTTCTCCGCCAGGATTTTGCTCCATCATGTTGTCTTTGACACACTGTAAAGCTCTATAAGTAGTTACCCATCTGACCGAGGCCGGGACAAGAACCTAAAGCCACTTGGTTCAGGTTAATACGTTCAATCGACCATAAAAATATATAAATAGAGATTTTGGGGTGTCAATTACCAAATTAAAGTCAAGGCTCAAATGATAGACAGTAAAAGGTCTTGGAAGAAGCCGCTCCGAATGAAACCAAGAAAACCATGTGAAAGATCATGCGTTGGGGATGCAAAGAAAATTTCTCCTTTATTTCCCAGGTACAGAAGATTAACTTTGGACAACATTGCTGCAAAACCGCAGCTATCGTTGTTGATGTCATGAAAACAAGAAATTCACTCATAAGTATAAAATGACAACCCTATAAAAGGAAAATGCAAAGTCTAGATCTAGCCATCAAATATCAAAATGGGATCTTGCCATCAAATATTATAAATGGATCTCTCTACGAGTAAGTTTTTTCTCTGGGAGAAATATACCTAGCCTGAGAAGCTTCCAATAATTGGTGACCACGTCTTTTCAAATATCCCCTTGACCAGTTTCTAAATGATAATAGCATGGTTATAATACAATCTTCCCGCAAAGACGCCAGTAAGATCCCTTGTGGAAGAGAGATTTCTCGAATACCCAGATATCTCGCACAAGGACCTAGAAAAATGCAACAAGCACCATAAATTTCGTGACTCAAAATGGTCATTAAGCAAGTATAATGTCAAATTGAATAGTCATGAATGAATGGATGTCTGAGAATATTTTATAAACAATCTAAAATTACTAAATTAACAGAAAAGTTGAACAAAGCGTGATGCCTTTTTTTTTTTTTTTTTTTTTTTTTTTTTACGCAATTGATCGGATTATATAGATATCCCTTCAACACAACATAGGTCATCGAAAGGATCTCGGAGACCCACCAAAGCACGAAAGCCCCGGGGGGGGCTCTCAGGGGGTCTTCATGAACAAAGCAATTGTGCCTAATTCAATGCTCTTAAAAGATTTCAGAAAAGTGATCACTCAAGGAGAGCAGCCTCTCCATAGGAATAAGATGTAGTGCCTACCTCCTTATTTTTATCGCCTGCGACCACATTACCATTCGAATCATATGCTTCAAACTTCTGCAAAAAAAAATGTGCATGAATTGTAAGAATGAACTAAAAACTTCCCACTTAATCAATTTAATAAAAGTGCAAGATGGGATGAATAAGCAACTAAGCATCAACCCACATCTTCTTCCATTCACGTAGAATGCACTCGTAAATTTTTGTAGTAATAGAAAATCTGTCAGAGAAGGTCAGCAAGAGAAGAATCAGCAATTATAACTCTGTCCAACTCTCTTAGCTTTTGTAACTAAGTTTAGACCTGCCAAAATGAATCATACACCCATACTTAATGGCTAGGTTGTTTCATGAGTTAGTTATATTCAGTAAATAGGTCATAAATGGATTTTGAATGGTAAAGTCCCAAATAATATGGGTTTTAAATGAGTCCACAACTTACTTAGACCCAACCAACCTCTATGACTCTTCAATCTCTTGCGCTCACTCACTCCGTGTTCTTACCTTAGTTTGGGTATGAGCTTTCATAGATTGGGTTAAATATGGAAATGTATTAGCATATAGATCAAGTCGAGTATGCGTTGGGTCAAGAATTGGTTACTAGATTTGTATTACATGAAAAGGGTCAAAACGGGTAAAATGAGTCAATTTGGGTGGGACCATTTTCACCCAAACCCAAACTCGACCCCACCTACCCATTTGACAGATCTAACTAGGTTCCAAATTCCTCTCTGCTCTTCATTCTCTCACTTTATCCTACATCAATACTCGCATTTTACCAATTAAATAGTCAAATGAGTTACAGTCTTCCTCTTTGTAATTCACACTTAAAGCTCTTAGTTGAATGAGAAATGATTGGGATCATCACTACCATGTGAATACTAAGACACCAATGAACCCACATAAGGTACCAAAACCTTCTCAAAATTTTGCAATGGAGGACCCCAATATAAACCAGGTGGCTATGATGTAATAGTACAAACAGATGGACTGATGAAATTGCCAAACAAACAAGTAAAATTAGAAGCAAAGTTCCCAATCAGTGAACTGTACCTGCTTAGTAATGAACTCAAGAGTAAGCTGAATGAAAACTTTGTTGACATCCTTCCGGTCAACACCAATCTGAAAATAAAAGCACATGAGCTGACTTCAATTGCACTATGAGAATTCAAAACAAACAAATAGCTTGCACATAAAATAGCATAGCACTCTTTCAGGATACCGAAAATATCAATAAAATAAAGTAAAACAAAATAACCTGCCTTAAAGAGAAGGATGTGGACATCTACTAATTTCAGAGGCCACACGATCCAAACTTCATGGGCCAGAAGAAATCGAAATACAAGCATGAATTTCATTGGACCAGATGTTCATGAAAAAGGCCAATGATGTATAGTACTGATCTGACATACAAAACCCCATCATTTCTCTATGACTGACCAAAGAGAATGATGATATATACTGAAGAAGAGAAGACTATAAACAGTATTTAGTTCGCACTTGGGAGCGCTTTTCCTCAATTTTTATACTTGTTACTGGTTATTTTTTACTCAATTGATCAAGAAGAATTCAGCTAAACAGTCAAATAGTGCACGAATCATTCACCAGCTTCATGATGTTCATAAAAGTGGTTGGAACTTCACCAAGAGATCCAATAAATAACTTGCCAAGCAATGAGTAATCTATTGCCGCTTCTTTTTTCTTTTTTTTTTTTTTTTTTTTTTTTTTTTTTTTTTTTTTGGCAGAGCCAACTAGTGCTGATTCCTCCTCTGCTGCAACCATTTGCATGGACACTTCAGTCTCATTGAATAATGAAACAGCCAGTGGACCAGCTTTACCACACATATACCTCACAATTCATAATACGTCAACATTGTACTGGATTTATTTTTGAGTGCTTACATATATTCTCAATGTTCACAAGACTGCTCAGATACATACAGAAATAACAGTATCTTACAAATTTGAGCATAAGTAAGATTGAACTCAATAAGTGAATGCTGAATACTTGCCAGCCTAGCTCGCAAAGTTCGTATCTTCACAACTGGTTCAATCAATTCCCAATAAACCTTACTCCACATGGATTCCCTCATCTTAATGTCATTTTTCAGAGTCTGTCAAACAAAGATCAATGATGTTCCAGATAAGGCATTGTACTTCATAAAGACAGAATATCACAAGAAAAATAAAACTAAATGACAGAATCAGCATAGAGAGGGCATGGGGATTGGAGACCAGAAACATACAGAGTACATCTTCTCTGTAACTGGCTTCCTCAACGACTTTTTATCACCGTGGGCTAATAGAAAATTTATCTGGAGAAAAGGAAAGATAAGATTGCAAATCCTGGAAAAAAGTCAAATTTGCTACATAAAGTCTAGAAATTCTAACAAACGCACATTGGATTAGCAAATTAACTCGAGAACTTCATAACTGTTAGCATAATGACTGTCATATCTTGGTAGGCATAAACATTGACCAGCAATTGCGTATACCGGCCCATTTTCAACTTATAGGGACTTTAGTCAAAGTAATGAGCTGCAAAAATTTAGTTTTCAGACAAATTACAAAATTAAGAGAAGATACCTCCTTATATAACTTTATGGCCTCCTCGTAGAACTCCTTTTTTGAGTATCCGAACTTCCTTAGCTTAGCAATGGCATATGCACTTTTAAGCTTTAGGATGGAAAAACCAGAAAAACAAAATAAAATAAAATTTTGAACTGGGTCAGAGTGTATTAAATGAAAAGCAGTGAAAAGTATCTATGAGTGCCATACAAAATATCACCTCTAAGATGATATCCTCTTTGGTTCTCGTCCAACCACTCCGAGTGAACCATCTGAGAGACAATAAATCAAAATCTGCATAGAAAGGCAAAAGTATCTGCCAGACAACCGTAGCCATATGAAAGCAGCAAAAATATTATCTTTTATGTCCTTTTACCTAGTAACACCAACTAATCACCTGACAAAGCATTCTTGTTTAAAGCTTAAACATTTGAAATTATAATTTTAAAATACAAAGAGATTCAAAATGTGACACTCTTCCATAAATATGATTTACGGTACAGCTCAAAATGACCATCTGACCAAGATTCAATTTGCCCAGCCAAGTTCAACTAAAAAACAAGACCTTAAAAAAACCTACCTCTTCCAGAATGGAATCGGTTCTCGTGGGGCATATGGTTCATAGACAATCCCTGGACTCAACATGGTCACCTGAAAAGCACCCTGCATACCAGACAATGCAATAACAATTCATAATATGACACTTTTTCAGAGAAGCATGGAGTTCTACTGATTCCATTCAGAAAGTTGGATACGCTTCTCCTGACATAAGAACTCCTAATTGCTCATCAAGCTCTTTCCATGAGAAGTTTAATAAAAGTGATTTAATTATTTATTTTTTATGTGAAAGAGGGCTATTCCCATATTGTTTGTAGTATTGCCTTTCATTTAAATTTATCGTTTTGTAGGGTTTGGATACTAAGAAGAAATTCATTACAAGTTACATTAGGTTGTAAACCATGATTAAACATTTTACTAAGCAATTATATTTTGTGCTAACTGCTAAGCACGCAAAAGAAACGCTGTACTGCCAGAGTAGTGAAAAAGGCAAACATACCATCTGTCGAGCTTGTGGAGGAGCTTTTACTTGTGTTGTCATAAACCTTGCCCAATTCGAGAAAACTAAGAACTCGGCATTCTAAAGACAAGACAATAGATCTAGTGAATAACATCTCCATGTGAAAATATCAAACAAATCAGCTCCGAAAGGAATAAATCAGAACCAAAATAGTATCTGTGACCAATGGACCTATAAGCTTAGCTTCCAGGAGTTACCTTTTTTTCCTGAAGAGTCAAGGCACTTGCACGAGTCAAAACAAAAGTACTCTGTCCCTTATGTGAGAAAGACGAAATACCCCGGCAATTAAACTCAGGAACTAAAATTACAGAGGACAATCACTAGAGAATGTCAGCCAAAATACATTCTTAAAAAGGATTAAAGGAGGCAATCATTTTCATAACTAGAGGAGAAAAATTACAACCTGGACCTAACATACATACAACATAGATAAAAAAGCACTCAAAGTTGAAATGCAGCACACATACAGATGTACTCTAGACTAGAATTTATAAACACTGGCATTCCCTCTTTACAGTCTCATCAATTAACAATGCATCTAAAGATGAGTAATGTGCAACCTTCAGAACAATCTATTTTGAAAGACTCTTACATGCCCAACAGACTGGTTACAGGTTTCCTCTATCCGACACTACCATATCAACCCATTCTTCACATAATCAACCTAGTTTTGTTATTGAGCAATGTAAAAACCACAACATTAACAAAAAGAATAAAGAGAATAGATCACCAGAACAAATAGAAACTACCATTTGGAATCACGCGCGAATAGCACCTTGAGCTCCCGAGCCTGCAACAGGGAAAGCGTTAAGTTAACAACTAAAAACTTCAGGGCCAACTTCCACAATCGAGATAACGAATTACTTCAATACAATTGCCAATCCCCATTTCCAAACACCAGCTCACAACAGTCCTACTGCAGCCACAACAGGTGCCTCATTTCAGCTAAGACGCGTACTACGAAGGACGCCGTTCTCTCAGTAAATACAAAAATACTCGATTTTGCTCGTTCTCGAAGAAAACCGATTCTCGCGCATAGAAACCCAAATCAAACCATCCAATTCTTTCGCCAAAGGAAGACGATCCAGTTCAATAAACAGTCTTCCGCGTCGTTTCGTCGAGAATCAAGCGAAAAAGCGCGAGACAGATCGAGAAGAAGCGACTCACAGCTGCGAAAGTCCTCGGTTATGCGAGGACCCGAGGAGAGCGCGGAACACGTGCGGTGCTCGGTACGCCATTTTCGGGTCGTCTTCCTAGTTCGATCTCAGATCAGAGACATTGCTCGATCTTGAAGATGTCGCGTCGGAGGAGTTGCAGGGCTTTCGAAGGGTTTAAGGAGAGAAGTTCGTGTTACGGCAGTCCGTCGCACCGTGAAGTTTCGTGCATTTTCTCCTTTTTCAATTTCTGGCCCTTAACTTTTGGGACATGCATTGAATCGCGGCCCTGAATTTTAATTTTTTCGATTGGGTCCTTACACTTTTTTTTTTTCGGAATATGTTCAACAAAAGTATTAAAACTTACAAAAAATACAATCAAATCTTAAAACTTGTCAAGTTGATTCAATTAAGCTCTAAAGTTAACACCGTCAAATTTACTAATGGAATTTGCTAACGTAGTGTTGACGTCATATTTGAAATGAATTTTTATTTTTCAAATGGATTTTTTAAATTATTTTTTATTCAAAATTTTTAAAAATTAGATTAAAAACTAAAAATGAAAATCTAAATTTATTTTAAAAACTATAAAAATAATAATTTTTAAACAATAATTTTAAACAATTTTAAAAAAATAATTTTAAACAATTTTAAAAAAATTTTTAAAAATTTAAAAAAATTTTAAACAATTTAAAAAAATATATTTTTAATTTTTCTTTTTAGTTTTTGGTGAAAATAAGATAAAATGAATAAATCTAATTTTTTTTTTTTAAATCTATTTTTTTAAAAATAAGTAAATAATAATTTAAAAAATCCACATGGAAAATAAAAAAATTATTTAAAATGCCACATCAGTATTTTTAACGGAAAAGGCTAACGATATTAATTTTAGGACTCAATTGAATAAACTTGATAAGTTTTAGGACTTAATTACATTTTTGTAAGTTTTAGGACTCAATTGCACTTTCTTTATAAGTTTTAGTGACTTCTGCGAAAGATATCCATTTTTTTTCCATATTGGTCTTTCAGCTCATGCTGTGAGGAAAACCTATGACCGTTAAACTACCAACCCCCACAACATGAAATGAAATGAAAGTAAAAACCACATGAACAAAAAATCTTAAAATAAGATAAAACGAATCTAGTGAAGGAAGGAAATGGAACAAGAAAAACAGCACGAGAATGGAGCAAGGGGGAGGTTGCTTTGTTCCTTCGGCATTGGCCGCCATGGCGAGGGGCCAATTTCCCTGATCAAGCTTAGACGGATGCTGCTCACATCTTAATTGCTCAACACTACACCTTGAATCTCCAACATGCCCAACCCAACTTCATCCTTGGTCTTTTTTTTTTTTTTTTTTTTTTTTTTTGGAGTGGATTATGAAGTCTGTCATTGGAACGGCCCCACATTGTTAGGCGACAATGCTCACCTGCTCAAAAATCACACTAGTCACTAGATTCCTCCTTAACAATATCACTAAACACTTATATATATTGGATTGGGAGTGGCTTGCTGATGCGCCCAACCCAACTTCATCCTTGGTCTTTTTTTCATATCAGATCATGAAGTCTACCATTAGATCGACCTCATGTTGTTATGCAACAACACTCACCTGCTCAAAAATCATGTCAGTAATCAGATTCCTCCTTAAGATATCACCAAACACTTGTATATATTGGAAGTGGGTCACTGATCAACCATTGGTTCTGATATCATTTATTGAGAGTGCGTAGCAGAATATCTTTACTAGGGAGATCGTCAAGAGAGAATTCAAATCCAAGCCCGTCAATATCCGATTGGACTCATTTGCACTCAAAACTTAAGCTAATGAATTATGGACCAACTAGAATAAATTAACTGCTCAACACCACATTAATTCTCTAATATGAAACTTTTTGAATATAACTCATACATGTAAAGTGATGGCCTCTCTCTCTCTCTCTCTCTCTCTCTCTCTCTCTCTCTCTCTCTCTCTCTCTCTCTAGGATATACAAGTATTTCATGTATTTTGTGTTTTTAGTGTGTTAAAGAATTTTTTAAGTATATTCATATATTTCTACAACGTTTTACATATTTCGTGTAAAACCATTTTACCCATAGCAAGAAAAAAGACAAATTCTTTAATATAGTAAAGAAAAAAAAAAGCTTAAAAGTCTCTTTTTCCTCATTGCTCTTAAGTTTTCTATTCTTATCTTCTTCTTTTTTTTTTCTTTTTTTTTAACCTAAAATGCTAACTTTCTTGGTGGATTTTTATTTTTTATTTCATTAGCCTAAAATATATATTTACCGAATATATTAATCCTTGCTATAAGCGAGATATTTTTACACAAAACATGTAAGACATTATAAAAATATCTAAGAATATACTAAAATATTATGCACAATAAGATATCTCGATATCTTTTCATAAACACTTTATAGATGATGCTATTTTTGTCAATAAAAACTAATGAGATTTCTATGTTAGTTTTAGTTAAATTTTCTTGTTAAATTATAAAGTTAAAGCATTTTTTTGCAAAAATATTTTTGTGATTTTTTTTGTTATTTTATGCAATGATTTTTTTGCTAATTTAATTTCATCTTTAAAGTACCAGGTTTTTCATGGTCAAAAAAATAGTTTGGGGTAAATTTGTCACAAGTGTACCAGTTTGGGATTTTTCAAGGTATTAACCCTAAAAACTAATGAGATTTCATAAGCATTTTTTGCAAAAATATTGTTATTTTATGCAATGTTTTGCTAATTTAATTTCATCTTTAAAGTACCACACTGGAGAATGTAATTATGATTTTATTTTGAAAATCTTCAAAGGAATTTTTTTTATTCACCTGATCATCTCATTATATATATAAAAACACAAATAAGATGGGATTTGGTGGTGATATGCACAACAAAAGTGAAAATTTACAAATAAATGATCATGCTAAAAACTTGTCTATGTTAAAGTTTTTTTTTTTTTCTATGTTAAAGTTATTCCGAGATTCTACTCAACAATTTATCTATTAACTTGATGGACTACATAGAAAAGAACAAGGTTTTTAGGAAATTTCTCTTTTCGATGAAACTAATTTTTATGAAAGTAAAATCTAACAATTAAAAAATATAGTGCCTTTAAATATATATAGAATTTTTGTCTTTTTGATAACTAAATCCTACATAAAAGCAAAAAAAACCAAAAATAAAAGGGAAATATATAGTGAGGGAAATTTTGTCTTCTTGGTAAAAATGGAGTGGCTTTAGTCATATAAGAGATGGAAATCATATCACCCAACTAATTTTTATCAAAGTAAATCTAGTGCCTTTTAATATGTACATGGGGATTTTATCTTTTTGGTAACTAAATCCTATATAGAAGCAGAAAAAATAAAAAAAGTAAATTCAACGGAAATTTTATCTTTTTGTCAAAAATTGAGTGGATTTAGACTCAACTAATTTTTATGGAAGTAAAACCTAACAATTTAAAAAATATAGTGCCTTTAATATACATGAGAATGTTGTCTTTTTTTAAAAAAAATTGGGGCCTTAAGAGAAATAACCGAATTCTATGGAGAAGCTAAAAAAACTAAAAACAAAAGGAAAGTAGTAAATTAGGGGCCTTGAGAGAAATTTTGTCTTTTTAGTCAAAACCGGAGGGCATTTGATATAAGAAAAAGAAAAAGAAGAAGAAATTTCACTTTATCCTTCGATATTCATGTGAATGGTATATTCTACAAAAAAAAATGTTAAGTAGTGATTATAATCACAATAATGAAATAAATGATTAACTTATAGAGTAAAGTGTAACCTGGGAAGGTCAAGTAGAGTGTGACTTTTGAAATTTAAGTAATCTTTTAACTGTTAAGTAGAAGCACGACTCTGGAAATTTTCAATTTTAGTGGCATAAATGAAAAATGTTCTTATCTTTGCTTTTCCTTTCCTTTAAGGTCTGCTCGTTTCGCGGAAAATGGGCTATCTCCGGAAAATATTTTCCTAGAAGTCGTTTTTTAGGAAAATGATAATATTTTCTAGTGTTCGGCTAAAATCTAAAAGTGTTTCGGAAAATATTTTCCGGTGTTCAGTAAGGAAAATATTTTCCGCTCACCAATTTGACGAGCAAGAGTGCCAAGCTCGAGGCTCGCCGGATCGATGAGCGCGAGTTTAAGATTGATGAGTTTGAAGTTCACCCTGGTTCGACGACTAGCCAAGAAAAGAAGAAGATAGGAAACAAATAAAAGAAAAATAAAAAATAAAGAAAAGAAAAAAAGAAAAAGGAAACTAAAAATAATTCAAATTAAAAAAGAAAAAGAAAACTGAAAAATAATTCGAATAAAAAAAAAGAAAGAAGAAATGAGAGGAGAAATTGAAGATTTGTATAGGTGTGAGGTAAGAGAGATCAAGTAAAGAAAATATTTTCCACTTTTCAAAAGTGGAAAATATTTTCCCTCATATTAGAAGACTTTTTTCTTTGAATGAAAAATATTTTCCCCAAGAAATTTATTTTCTATGAAACGAACACCGAAAAATCCGAAAAATATTTTTTTAGAAATTATTTTTCACTAAACAAACGGATCCTAAGACACGAATTTTACCATAAATGGAATGCACTCCTACACGACAAAAGAACCGAAGACACAGGAGAGCAAAAGGCAATCAATCAATCAGCAGCAGCCTTCAGCCTCGTACAGTCAACGAGGCGTCCCCCGATCCCGATCGCACTGTCCTCTTGTCTGCCACCACCGTCACGCCCACCGTCGTCTTCTCTTCAACATCTCTCTCTCTCTCTCTCTCTCTCTATCTCTCTCTGTCATAATTCATACTCGCCATACACGCTCTTGCACTCGCAAAGGATCGATACCATCGTCGAGAAATGGAGCCCGTGGTGATCCATTCGTGGTCTGCTCCCAGGTCGCTCAGCACCAGCCTCATGTACTCCTTTGCTCAGGTGGGTCCTTCGTCTCTCCCTCTGTTTTTGCTCCTACCTTCGTAAAGCGCCGTGCTTTGTTGTTGTTGTTGTTGTTCGGGTCACTGTTGTCGGGTGGGTCACTCGTGCGCGAGCTGGAACGTTGTTGTTTTGGGCTGAGATGTTGATTACTCGTCGGTTGATCGATCGTTCGAACATTACACATCTCGCGTGGCGTCGGCAGTTGGCTGCGGAAACGGTGTGTGTGTCATTCCTTCGCGTGTTTGTTCGGCAACGGTTTTGCGTTTGATGCGGTCCTCTGTCTGTGTGGTCATTTCTGTGCTCTCAGAGCTGTAGCTATTTTCTTTTCTTTTAAATCTTTTGCTTTTAATTGCTTTTAATTCAATCGCCTGGTGTTTGAATGGCTGTAGGTAGCTATATTTTTGCATAGTTTTCTTTATAAACACATTTGAAGTACATTTTTCTAAAAGTGATGCTTTTATCACTCACAAAAAGGAACGAAAGGAAGATTATTTTCACCGTTTACGAAATATTTAGACATATATTAATTAAAACATTTTGCATTGACTAATTATTTCAGGCTATATAAGTGATATTCATTTTCTATGAAACAAATTGAGCCTTAGGTACAAAATGTAAGGTTTTTATGATGGATGATGAATCCGACATATAGCTTGAAGATTCAGTGGGACTGGCTCACAAATATGGGTAAACACTCACACGTGTGTTATATATTGCTGTATGTACAAGGTGTCGGTAGCTGTCGTGCTGGCAGTTGAGTTCATTGGAGGAGAGCCATTACACCATGAAAATCGATAATCAGGTTTAATAATTTTAAGAGAGTTGTCATAATAAAGAACAGAAGAAGGCTTGCATAGGACCTGCTTCTCAGTTTGTCTTCGAGCATTTGTTATTGACTGTGATACAGCAGTGTATCTCTTAAGTTGATGTGGGTACTTACATCTCAAGGGAGTGGTTCAGGTTTGAATGGTGTCCACTTAAAATTTAGGTCTGAATGTTGTCTTAGCAGTCATTTCTTTTGGCCTGATCTTTATTAAATTGATGAACATTGATGTTTTTCACTGAGGTTCTGGAAAGAGCAACATTCATTTTAGCCAGCATTAGCATTTTGATTAGTTCTTTTGCTGGAAGATATATGGACGCTATCATAATCAGAGTCAGGAGAAAAATATGCTTCCTAGTTTACTTCTTAAAGTAATTTCTAAGATGATTTTTCAGAAGATACAGCTGCAGCTTTTAGATGGAGGTTGACATTATAACTTGAAAATTACATATATTCGTTAGATGAATCTCCTGTGTATGTGATTGTTGTGTGGTAAAATAGTTTTTTGTTCATTCAGAGAAATGTGGTGGAGCAAAACTTTTATTCTAAGCACTTGTACATGAAAGGTCTTGCAATTTAAAGGAAAATAAATTAGAAGTTTTGGAGTGTCTTAGCTTTGGGTGTGATCTTCTGTTCCTGCTTTTCTGTTATTACAGAAGTGGAGAACAAATCCACTAAGGAAGAACCTATCCTGCTATGTATATGGTCATTATGGGTTGGAATGCTGTTGCCTAATTGCTTCTCCACTAACTTGCTTAAATACATGTGCTTGTTCTCAGAGGGATGACATGGAAGTGCTTGATGAACCTCTTTATGCAAATTTCCTTCGGGTGACAGGAGTAGATAGGCCTTACCGGGAGGATCTTTTGTCCAAAATGGTATGTTAAATGAAGTAGTATAACACTGGCACAGCTCTCAAGTGTTGCCATAGATATGTTACTGAAGCTTGATTTTATTCTCTACTTTTTCTTGGTGAATTCAACATAACTATCATGTTGATTGTGTCAAATAGCCTATGGATTATGTTGATCCTTTCTTTATCATGATGATATGTGCTGTTCTCATAATAAGCTAATGAAACCCATACTGGCTGGATGTTCTGCCTGCTACTGTTTCATTGAAATGATAATTCTCTGAAGAACTCTTCCTAGTTGACTAGATTGCCCTATCATGAGAGAGGGGTATTGGACTTTTAAGTACTTTAACTCATCTTATAGAGATCCATTTATGGTTTTGCTACTAACATCATGCTCTTCTGAAAATTTTCAACTTGCATGCTTTTTACTTGTGTGATATTGTTTTCATTACTCATGTTTTCAATTGACAATCTCAAGCATTTGAATTGAACAGGAGGCTGATGGCAACAAAGTTGTAAAAGATATTATATATGGTCCTGGGAACAAGAGATACCGTTACTGTAAGGTATAAGTTCACATGCCCAACAAGCAGGATAACTCATGTTTTCAATTTTTATGGTCTTCACTCTTTAGTACTTCGAGCTAATGCTATATGAACATAAACTTTTTTGAGATAGAATATTGGAAATGCAACATGTGATCTTGTTCATCGTTGCCTTACAAGATCCATAGTGCAGATTGTGCTTTTGCTTAGTGTTGTTCTTCTGGTTTGAGATTGATGTACTTTTTCCATCTCATTGTACTTCCTAATTTTGGTCTCTTACCTAATCATTTAAGAAAGGAAGATTGAGAAATAACTGATATGTTTTCAAGTTTTAATCAATAAAAGAAAAAGTCAAACATGTCATAATCATGGGAGCAATTCATTTAGATTTGGACCAATGTTTTGACTTTTCCTGTTTGTCATATTTCAACAGCATATTGCAAAGCAACGGGTGCCTGGTATTGGAAATGATCTGATGAAGAAAGGAAAGCATTTCATATTGATCCGTAATCCGATGGATATATTGGTAAAGTACCCATGAATATTCTTCTTGTGTCATGAGTACATGAAATGCAAGTCACACATACCTCCATGATGGAGTAAAATCTTTTTCAATTGGCGCAAGTCTCGTTTACAGAGCTTCAGGGAATAGTTGGGGCATGTGGAAAAAGCTCTATTCTAAGCCATAAATGAATAAGTTGTTATTAGCAAAACTAAAAAATATGGTATTTCTTCAATGGGACATGCTAGCTTGCAAGTGTTCCACTTGAAAAGTGCAGATCCAACTTTCTATTAACTTTGCCAAAGAAGATTTAGATCCTGCTAATATATTCTAATCCCTATCTTTTTCAGAGGAAAGGAAAGGGATAAAGACATGCTTGCAAGTACTATCTATGAAAAATTGCTACTTTTACAATCAACCTCGATCACCTGGTTCCTTGAAGAATAAGTTCAACAAAAACTATGGGGAACCACTTTCAGACACAATGTTTTGAATTTACGGGGAAAATTTTATGTTTTGTTTGAATATGCAAATAATAATCTCATAAGGTTTTGTCTCTTCTTCGTAAGGTTTCAAAAAACTTATGCTAGACCTTTTTGCTCTCAAACCTGTAAGATCGTGAATTCCTCCGTGCAGTATCTCTGCACACCAAAAAGGGCTAAAACGAAACACACATGCTTCAGCCTTTAGATTTTTTTTGCCAAAGAGAATGATTAATGGAAAGCTCAGCAAAAGAATCTTCCCCTCTCAAAATTTGTGCTAGAATGACATGTTTCTGCTATTTTGATTCTCACACATGCACACATATTATGTCATACTTTCTCGTCCTCATAAGAACCTCATCCCCTGGGCCTGTCTATTATTCTCTTTCTGGCTCACTCAGGTTCTTCTGAGGCTCCATTATCCACAATTATTGTCACTACTGTTTCCCAAAATAATTAGATTGACACATTGATGTAATTGACAATCTTTTTGACCTTGCTTCCCATCCCATCAGTCAAATGGCTATACTGGTTGATGATAATTGGTGTAGTTAATGCATGCGGTTGAAGGTATTAGAAATGCCTGTTTGCCTTTTCCACATGTTGATCTGTTTGCCATAACATTGTTTGATCTGAAACTTCATGTGGTGAAATTATTAGTTATGTCTGTTTATCTTTTCCACATGTTGCTTTGTCAACCATAACATTGTTTGGTTTGAAATATTGTGTCAGCCATCCTTTGAAAAGGTAGTCCCTCCATCATTTCTCGAGTTAGGCCTGGCAGAGTTAGTCTCCATATACAGTGAGCTCTGCGAGCTGGGGAATCCCCCAGCAATTATTGATGTAGCAGATCTGCAACAGGATCCTGAGGTAGTAGCTGTACTTTCTTATTGGATTGTGCTTGTGCAATCATAGACAATGAATTGCATTCCCTGCATGTTATGTATTTCCAGTGATTGGTAGATCACTCTAGTTCACAAAGTTATGGTCTCTTGCATGGGTGTGTGATGTTTTCTGTTGAGCTGAGCATATATGCCAATAAAGATCATCATTGTCTTGGCCATTGAAGCACTTTTTCATTGTTGGATCGATCCCATGTAGACATTCTTTTAAATAAAGCACGTAAAAGCAACAGCTTAGGAACCAAACTCATGATTTTAGACTGTACCTTTGGCCTTGTTCAGGTCTTAGGTCATAAACTTCGAGGATGTAAAATTTAAAGACATTGATATCCGTAATAATGAGTTATGGGCTTTCTTATGTAAAGGAAATTGGAAGTAAAGTGATTAGGTGTGTGATATAGAAGGTCAGGGTATTCATATTATGGTCTGGAGTTGAGATGACTCCTTGCAATGTGCGATTGATTCTGAGCACATTTTTTTCTGGGATCATCTAGATTTTTGCATTGCTTTTTATTAAATATATTACCCTCCAGTGTAATTTGCATGTTTCCTCTCATAATTCTGTAGCTCTTTTCCTCTTTCCCCTCTTAAATTCTAATAATTTGTTGGGCATCTGAATTTCTGTAGCCTATGTTACATAGCCCTTAATGGTCGTCTATTCATTTTGCAGGCTACTTTGGGTAGACTTTGTGAAGACCTAGATATTCCTTTTCAGGCTGCTATGCTCAAGTATGCTGATGCTGTAATTATATAGTATTTAGTTACCTTTTGTTCTTAATTAATCTTGAGTCTTACTTAAAATTCATTTTGAGGAAAATTCGTCATTTTCCATTTCCATTTTCTTTTGAAGAGATACTAACCTGAGAATTTTCAGATGGGAAGCTGGTCCAAAGGCTGTAGATGGCTTATGGGCTCCATGGTGGTACAAAAGTGTACACAAGTCTACATGCTTTGGTCCACCTAAAAAGTATCCCTCGGTATGCAATTGGGGGTTTTTAAATTTTCATTCCTTATGGTACCGGAAAACAGCTGCATCTCTCATATGATCACTTCAGGGATCAATAAACATAATCGCAGTTCCAACTTGTTTGGTCTGGCTTTTTATCCATATTTATTTAAATTCTCTAGAGTAAATATGTTTCATTTATTTCTCTTGTGCTTTACAATCTTGTGCTCAATTAACATACGAATTAAGGAACGTGACTGACAGCCCATGTAAACCTGCAGCATTCCATTCTTAAGGCAAAGCATTAAGTTTCATTAATCAGCCTCTGATCTCTTTCTTGAAGTATAGTGGCTTCCCGAACAAAATCTTTGGCTTGAACGGACAGCATATGTTGCTGTCCAGCATGAGACTAATTATCTTGCTGAAAGTGTACGGCCAAGTCTTTTCTCTTCTTTTGTAGTCAGAATCCTACAAAATATATGGTTTTCAACGAAAATCGCTATTACTTATGGTTGATGTGGCTCTCTTGGGCCCTTTTAGAAATTGGATGACAGAAATACTGTAGCCCAGTGATTCATATTTTATTTTCCATCTAGAAACACCTCTCCATCGTCTTTTTCATAGCTTGTTCATATTTAGTTGTACATGTTGCGACAGGTTGTACTAATAATACTTGCAATTATTTCAGCAATTCCCGATGTCCCTCTATTACTTGCTGGAGCAAAGTTTACCATTTTACAACCTGCTCAAATGCCAAGTGAGGCGAAGATCATCACAGCCCACCCCTGAGCTTCCAGTACCAGCCAATGAAAAGCTACTTGCTTGGGTTGGTGATGAGATCCTCCCCCGTGAAAGTGCAAAGGTTATATGGAATGTTAATTTGCTGTTAGTAAGCTAAAAATTTGTCTTGTTTAACAAAATTTTCTATGTTCTGATGCTTGCATTGTGAATATGTCAGGTTTCTGTCTTTGATTCAGTAGTCCAAGGAGGTGATTCAGTGTGGGAAGGTCTTCGAATTTACGATGGGAAGATTTTTAAACTTGAAGAACACTTGGATAGGTCTGTACAAGAATCCCTAGGAAATCATTTTTCCAATGCATACTCCTGCTGGTTAAGTTGTTTGCAATATAAAGTACATTTAAATAGTTATTAGACGAGTAGAGAAGGATGCTGTTCATAGTCTCTCACATTGCATTTTGTGAATACCAGACTTTAGTTATACTGTCTACAGGCTAATGAACGAGTTCCAAATATGAAAGGTGTGTCATGGACCCCTAATGTCTGTCAGCGCCGCCCCCTTTTTTTCTCTGTCTCTCCATTAATTTCTATGCGTGCCTGTCTTGCTCTCTGTCTTTGTAAATGTGAAATTAGAAATGTCAATTTGAGGGATAATGGTTTAATGTGTAACAGCTGCATTTATGTATTTACTTGCTCTTATATTAGGTTGTTTGACTCAGCCAAAGCTCTGGCTTTTAGCAATGTTCCGACACGTGAACAGGTAAGGATTTGAAGGACAAGCAAATTCTTTTATCATTTTGCTTGGAGGATTTTATTTGCTTACATAAGCCAGTTTACAAGCATTGACTGAGACAGGTCTATCTTTATTAATCAGCCTGCATTTTTCTAGTCTATTTATATGTTAACTGAATGCCTATTATAGGTTAAGGATGCAATCTTCAAGACTCTTATCACAAACGGGATGTTTGATAATGCACACATTCGTTTGTCTCTAACGCGTGGCAAGAAGGTTCGCTCTCTCTCTCTCTCTCTCTCTGTCTCTGTCTCTGTCTCTCTCTCTCTCTCTCTCTTTGTGTCACACGTGCACATGCACACACGCACTGCATGCATGAAGAAGTGCACTGACACTACAGTGTGGTTGTCATTGTTATTGTTTGGCTGATGAAATGGAGGTCTGAAACCCTTATTTGATGTAAATTTATATTGGGATGAACAAGTGTATGCATTCACATCCTAATATTCCTTGCTACTCATAATTGCATTCACTTGTCTATCTTGAATGTCATGAACCTTTTTTGTTGACTTTTCAGGGCATTGACTTTTTTAGATTATTCTGATTTTGTCAGGTTACTTCTGGCATGAGTCCTGCATTCAATCTTTATGGTTGTACGTTAATAGGTAACATCAACTGCTCATGCTTTTGCTCTAAGTTAAAGCGTAATTGCTGTTTTTCATTTGAAGTTGTTCCACACAAGCATGAACTGCTTATTGCTGGTTATGCTGTTTTCTCATTTCTTTGTGCATCTGTCTGTCCACATATCTTTAGCATAATCATTGGTCCACCTCTTTCTGTGGTTGCTTCCAAGTTTTCACAAGCTATTTTTGTTATCTTCACCATCAATTCACCATCGCTAAGTTGATTCTGGTTAAGGTGATTGCTTTAGCTGTTCTTAGTTCTCTGTTTTCTAATTGTGAGGCTGCTAAGTGGAAACTCTCACCTAGTCACGGGCAAACAAGCAAATTTTAGCCATACTAAGTTTGGTATTTGCAGCACATTTTGTTCTTTTGTACTAATCTAGTTTTCTTGTTTTCTGTTTATATTATTGCTTCCGGCCTGTATGCTAGTATAATACTGTGGCTTTTTTTTTTTTTAATTCCCAAGTTTGACTTGCTAAAGAGAGAGTGCAAGGTGAAAATGGTTTCAATACTGGTCACTGTGGCAAAACCCTAATGCCTTTTAAATTTCGCTTTCTTTTTCCTTTCTATTCTACTCTCTATACATTCTGATGCTGCGTTCCTGCTTTCTGATAATTCAGTGCTCCCTGAATGGAAACCCCCTGTATATGATAATACACATGGAATTACTCTGGTAACAGCCACAACACGACGCAACTCGCCCAACGTAAGATACATTAGTAAATGATATAGAATTATTTTGGATATTGAGGTTATTGTTTTCATCGATTGGAATTGGTAAAATATTATCACTTTGTTCCTGTTTAAGTCATTGGAGGGAGTGGAATGCCTGTATTTCCTTTTGGAGGGTAATATTAGATTTAGGAGATACCTGTATATCTAACATTCAGTAGGTTTAAAAAGTCTACTGATTCTTGTGCGGTACAGTTTTATATAAAATCTGAGTGTGGTATGAGATTTGAGGGCCTTGATCACGAATCATCTCCACAATTAGGGTGCTAATCATACACCTAGGTTATTTCTTATATGTTGACTTTCCAAGAAAGTGGAAATGACAAAAGAATTATGTTTTTTCTTCTATTGTCCATTTAAATTTAGTGAATGAGCCCTTGAAAGTTATTGGTAACAGAACTCCTTTTTCTTTTTCAACACTGGAGTTGGGTAAAACCTTATAAGAGTTTCAATTTTTATTAAGCCTTGTTTGTGAAGAGAGTATTGATAATCTGCCTCAAATGCTGTTTATCAGATCATTGTCCTGTCTTTATGTTCATAAGAGCATCAACTTTGTCTCTTCCCACAAAAGAAGTTTACGCGAATTTTGCAGCTTATTAATATTCATTTGCTAATTTAAAATGGTGACGAAAATGCATAGCATGAATATCTTTTTCCCCAGAAAACTATTATTAAAGAAGCGTGTCCAAACTTTTTTATTTTTATTTTTTGCAATGTCACGGAGAATTGTTCAATTGAAAGTGTCACATTTACTTAAAGGAAACACAGTTCTCATCATCCTAAGAAATCTACCCTTGGAAGGTGAGGTCGTTTTCTGAAACGTCAAGGCTTCTTCCTTTTAGATGATATTCTCCCTCCTCCTTACCCTCAACCAATGAAGAGTACCATCACAAATGCCTTCAATTTGTAAGCACTAAAACAGCTGCCGTTAATAGGAGTTTGCTTGCCACCTCCTGAAAATTTCTTTTTTTGGTAGAAATGACCATCACCCAAGCACAAACAGCTTCACTGCCATCATCATCATCATCCCTTGAGGGTGGTGCCACTCAGTGGACTATGCTCAGTCATACTGTGGTCATTATGCATTTAAGATGCTCTAATACATTTTCAGAAGCAATTTTTATGTGCACCAAGCATTGAAGACCGGTTCCCTTTACCTTTAATTCATGTTCAGGCTTCTTCCACTGAGAAACCTTTTGCAGGAAAGCAGTCTAATGAGATTGTGTTGTTATGATGCCATTTATTGCATTTAGATGCCTCATAAATGTTTTGTTGAATTCATAATAGTGATGTAGGGTAGGCTGTACATTTAGGAATTTCAGTTTGACTTGTGTGAGTTAACATGTTATATTTAACAAAAAGACGATAGCACATTCTTCACCTCTCATCCTTTCATCTTTGTCATTGATTTTGATTGGCTGTTTTTATTTCAGAACTTGGATTCCAAGATTCACCACAACAATCTTCTCAATAACATACTTGCGAAGGTAATGTTACTTTTCACAATATAAACTGGATTGTCATTACATGAGAACTTTTTACTGGAAGATGGCCTGGCGAACTTTTCTGTAGCATTAATAAAATTGATCTTCCTTGTCCCATGAACCAGAAGTCCATGCTTCACCCTATAACAGTTTCATCTTTGACAGTGAATATGTTGTTCACTAATATCATTGTTCTTGGGTGGTTTTTCTTTGGTGAGATCATATGGTCATCATTTCTTTCTGTTGACAATCTTTGCCCCATAGAGTGGGGATTGATGAGCATGTCAATCGTGCTCTATTCCCATAAAAGAACTCTGTGTAGCCCATGTTTCGCAAGCGGGTGCTAGTTCTTCTGATGGACATGTTGATACAATTTAAATAGTGAAAATGATGCAGGTAGAAGGAAACAATGCAAATGCAGATGACGCAATCATGCTCGACAAGGATGGTTATGTGTCAGAAACCAATGCTACTAACATTGTAAGCTTATTCGATTGCAAGGAAGTGGTGTTCAGGTTGCGACACTGAAGGCTTATTAGAATCATAAAAAATTTTATGGAGCTGCTTTCATTAGCAACGAAGGCAATGTCTCCAATTCTGCTTGTTTTATGCCATGAGTTACTGACTGGAAAGCCCTTTTCCTGTTGTAATGCAGTTTTTGGTTAAGAAAGGCCGTGTTTTGACGCCTCATGCTGATTATTGCCTTCCTGGCATTACTCGAGCAACTGTAAGTCTTAAGAACCTTTTTTTAGGTAAAAGTTCTGTAGAGTGGTCCAGAATTGTGGAAACTTAGAAAAAAAAAGTGTAAAAAAAAATTAAGTGCAGAAGTGAATAAATAAATCATCATCTTATTGTTGATAAGAGCTTCCGGGTAGACTTTTGCATAAGTATCTCAATACTTTTTCTGCTCAAGTTATATGCTGCATTAGGTATATTATAAGCAGACAGAGCCCTTATGATCTCTGCATCAACATGTAGCTCATTCCTGGTTAGCTTTAATTTCCTTTCTCTTTAACCCTCCTAAATTGACGAATAGATTGAACATATGACTCTGTTTCCTTGCATTCCTAAAGGACTGCTTTGTTTCTTGAAGCATTTTATACCAAGCCCTTTATTGATGTTGCAGGTCATGGACCTAGTTGTTAAGGAAAATCTGATCTTAGAGGAACGGAGAATTAGCTTATCAGAATTCCACACAGCTGATGAGGTTTGCATCTCTCTTTTTCAATTTTAATTGGACTTTATTGCATAAATAGTAAGGATGTGCTCCACCACTGTTAGGAGAAAATTTCTTGGGTTGTTAATATGCTGAGATACCTTGTCAACGATAATTTAGAACACCATAAGGTACATGACATGTTTGAATTCAAATATGTTAGATTTATCAGTCCATTTTTCTCCATTAGTTTTCTTTAGGATACTTTAGATGCCTGTTAAATTAGTGTTTGTCTCCTCTTGGAAACATGTTTGTGTAGTGTAAATGCCTGGGGAAGATGCCCTCCCTACTTGCGATTGATGAACCAGAAGATTTTAGAAGCTATGCATGGAATTTTGGAGCATGTGAAAACATATATCACTGCTTGAAATGTTAAGATTGAATCACTTAAATACCTGATGCCTTTGTGCCAAAGTTTTTAACTAATGTAATATGACGTTTACAACCCTCTTAATGATAGTCTTGGCTTCAGATCCCTGTTTCTTTCTTCTTCTTTTTTCTTTCCCCTTTTATTTTCTGAACAAATCAAGTTCCTGCATAGTTCTAGCTTGTGCTTTTCATCCCTACTCTTGCAACCAATTGCAGGTATGGACAACGGGAACCATGGGAGAACTTAGTCCAGTAAGTCCCCAATACCTCTGATAATCCTGTGGTTAATCATGACTAAAGTGCTGTTTGGATGTCTATAAAGTATGAACACTATGCCTTTCTGATGGTGCTTGGCACTGTTACTGTTACATTGTTCTGCCCTACGTTCATTTAATTGGTTTGGAAAATAGTTTTCTTATGAGCTGATCAACATGGGCAGCCTTCTACATGTAATTTGCACTTTATCCAGATGACATTTGAATCATGGGGATCAACTAGCAGAAGTCCCTCAATACGTCATTCTAGATATGTTGACTGTTTCATGGGTCTGGCCTGGTAGCACTTGTCCTCTATGCCATCTTTTAGTTTCTGCTTGTTGCATTCAATCTCCATTTGAGGAAATGACCTGAGTGCAATGAGCTTAGCATTCGTACTGTATGACTGGGCGATGAATTGGTTGGATATCATCGGTGAGCCAGTTTGAGTTGTGTTCATGTGAGTTGCGATGAGTTAGCCCTAGTGTTGACCCTTCCGAGTGAATTTGTCTGATTACTGAAGATGGCTCGGTTAAGCAACCTTGATAATGACAATCTAAAGTATAACAAGCAAAGTTCATAAGGGAGTGAATTTAGTCACTGCTACTGTTTTTATGCTGAAAAATATTTGTGGCAGTAAAGCTGTAAATAATCCATTTACAGTAATTATGCTTCATGGTGCGTTCTGTGATATTGCTTGTTTAAAGTTGTGATTCACTTGGTTAACGAGGATTTCATTTTTCGTCTTGAGGTACTGATCCTCCTAAAAGTTTGATGGCCAAGCATTGTTTCTGCTCAACATCTATAGTAATTCCTGTTTAATAATGCCTACCAGGTTGTCAAGATTGATGGACGGATAATTGGGGATGGAAAAGTAGGTCCGGTGACTCGAAGATTACAGGGTGTGTACAAAAATCTGACAGGAGAATCTGGAGTGCCTATACCAACTTCCAACGAGTTGTAATTGTCCCGTTATAGAAAGATACTGCACCATCACTGGAATAAACAGGTGCAAATCATATCTTTCTAGAATTGTACTGTTTGAGTTTACTAGGAATTTTCAACCTGACCTCTGTAAAATAGGTCAACAGAACTTCTCTGATTCTTATTTATTTCCTGCAGATGGTCCTTGCTGCTGTGTGTGTTGAGGGAATTGAATGGGAGGGACCTGGAAACTAGATGCGGAAGGCAATCAGGTCATGAGGAATGCCTATCCATGTGTATGACAGTAATGTGGAGTTTCAAGTTCTCCCGCCTAAAGACGATGTGCAATTATAATACTGATGTTATGGTCAGTGTGTGTTCAAACACAGATGTAAACCATCTGTAATTGCTACAAAGCTTTTGCTTCTTGAATAAAAAGAAGACACCCCTCATTGTGTTCCATTGAAATGTGTGGAAACCGAGCTAATTGATCATCTATTTTATCTTCAAGTCTGAGTACTTAGAAAGTTGTAAGCGGTTGGTTACTTGGGGCACAGGGTGTTGAAAAAAGGTGAATAATCAAGCCGGACTTAAAGATGATCTCTCTCTCTCTCTCTCTCTCTCTCTCTCTCTCTCTCTCTCTCTCTCTGCATGAAGATATTCACTTCCTGTTGTTTATCTGTGGAACATGTCTTGGATCAAACTATCCGCACGTTACATGCTCACTCCGAATGCAAATCGGGCAGAGGCAGACCCAACCATATGTGTCCTCCAGAGAATATTGTTAAGTTAGAAAAGCTAATTTGCCCAAAACTATGATCCTCATATTCATATTGATTGAAGGAGTTGATGTCGCCTGCTGTCTCTCAAATCTCACCACTCCCCGTTCTTCAAGGGAAATAGGGAAAGTCATCATTTAGTGAAGTGGTACTGTAGTTTCACCTGCTTTTAGGTAGAGAATGTCAGCTGTTCCAAAGAACAAGCCAAACATGAATATGCCATAGCAACATATCCTGTCTGTTGAAGATTCAAGATACTCCTTAAGATTGATGGTCTGGATGAACTTCAAAGGATTTTAGGATGGCAGATGTTGCTGGAGATTACGTTTTCATCGTAGAAGCGATTGATTAGTGTTGGTAATGATTGCAGGATAGCGTGATTTGCATTTCATAGGTCGAAAGACATCCATGTGAAGGGCAAGCGTCCTCTAAACGGCAACCAAGAGGAACCACTTCAAGAGACAACAGAAAATCGTGTGCAAATTCATATCAGTTGCCAGTTGCCAGTTGCTGCAACTTGGTACAGACCAAGATTCTAGAAGATCCGCATCTCATCTCAACATTCACTAAATATTGAATTGAGAGAGAGCGAGAGAGAGAGAGAGAGAGAGAGAGAGAGAGAGAGAGAGAGACACTAAAACATGAATCATCTTCAGGGTTCTGAGGATCAAAGAGAGAGCCTCACTCTTGAATGCTGCCTAGAATCTGATTCGCAGCTGCAGCAATTTCATCCCCTGAAGTCATCTTGCAACCATCTTCAACCTGCAAATTCAAGGTTCAAATTCACACCCCTCGAATTCTAAATCATGAATCTTCCAAAATCTCAAGAACCATGTTCCAGATCTGTCGTCTATTTACTGCTATTGTTCATCACTTCCCCTCTAACTTCCTTTCTCATCGAGTCCTCTAATGCTCAATGTATCTACAATTTTGCCTTTGCGCCACCTTGCCCGCTGTAACTAACACCGCTAAAATGTTCATACGGTTTTATCACCGTGACAAAATTTGGACAAGTTACCAATGGCATAGCACCGACTTGGCACCACATCAAGCAACACATGAAAGAACATCTGAAGGTAGAAAAACAAGGAGAAAAAATAATTGAAATCGTACCTTGAGAGTGAGACAATAGAGGACGAAGGGTTCAGCTGTGCTGACATTGAGGTGTAGCACAGTGAGTCCCACACTCTGCAACCCAGAAACCAACCTCAACAGCTGCTTGGGTCGTCTCTTTGACCTTACCTTGAGATTTGCATGGGTCTCCACCATGGTCACTTCAATGTCAGCGATTGCAGACTGAGTGAGGCTCGTCCACTCGTTCATGGGCACTGAGTCATTGCCTTGACCCGGGCTTGTCGAGTACTGTGGACAGGTGAAGAATTCAGAGAAAGGAGGGGAGGAGGTGTCATCTTCACATTTTGAACTTTGTCCTTCCATTTCTTTGTGAGCACCAAGCTGCTGCAAATGTTGCTCTAGCTCTTTAACGTAGTTGATGGCGCCGCCTATAATTGATGCTTGATCAACCTGATCAATTTTACAGTACCAATACTTCGAGTCGAATTAACGTAAAAGGAAATCGAATGCGAAAGAAGCATAAGAAAGTCACTTTCACCAACATGATGGTCTACTTGAATTTTGATTTTGAATATGCATCCTTTTAAGAAATATGCTCGTTTGACTTTACAAAATGTGGTAATAGTATTTCTACAGGTAAAGAGTAGAATGATGCTGGATTCAAAGAGTTATGCTGCCACTGCCAGTGAATTGTCCAAAAGCAATGTGCAATTTCCTCTTGAATTCACTTAAATGGGTGAACTTTATGTTAGTGATATTTCGTTCATGACTGTGCCACATGAAGTTTCCCTAGAAAGCACAGGCAAGCAAATGGAAGAGAGAGAGAGAGAGAGAGAGAGATTTTTTACCTTTGGGACATGAGAGTCAGGCATGAGAGAACGCAAAACAGAGAGGTGCTCATTCATCTGCTTTCTTCTATTCCTCTCAGTGGCAATGTGAGCCATCCTCTGACTCTCCATCTCTTTCTTGTTCTTCCTCCTCTTGTACCGACACCGCTTTGGCCGGTCGATCAAAGCCTTTGATGATACATTTGACTGATGATTCCACCCACTACATTCGTGGTCTTCTGTTCGGTTCTCTGGGGTACTAAGGAAGTGGCTGTTTTCACACTGCTCTTGATCACCAAAGTCAAAGCTCCAACTCTCTCCCAACAAGCTTTGGACTTCTTTGCAATTATAATAATTAAAGGGGTCATCTGGAGAGACCACAGCTTCAAGTGCCATTCCCTCCCTTTCTCTCTCTCTCTCTCTCTCTCCAAATCAAGGCAATGTCAAAAAGCTGATGGATTAGTTTAATGTGGGGGAGATCTAAAGAGAAAAGTGCCCTGCCCTTTTGCTTTTGGATGGGCAAGGTTTGAAGCTTTTTAAAGACCGCGTTAATGAGTTATCTTTTCATATTTTTTCTTCCATTTCTTGTACAGCGAATTGCACGTGAAATATAGACATGAGCTTACCCGAAAGATCAAAAATAAAGACAAAGGGTCGTAAGATTTTGTTTCTCCTACACACATTAGGAGGAGAAGGCACGGACAAGGTTTTTCAAGGAACATGTTCCAGGCCCTGTCAGAGTTAGGGGTCTCATAAACGACTCATTAGCTTAACATATGTTCAATTCTTTTGCCATGTTAAATAAAGAAAATGACAGCACAGAATAATTATATTAGTGTCACCATGAGCTCATAGCGGATGTTGAATAACACGTTTAAAATCATGTAACATGTTTCAATTTACTTATAATTATAATCATTCTTTGTGAAATTCTACCAAATCCTAATTTTTTTTCTTGTGAGACATCAATGCCTCAATTTTTTTTCCATCTCACCAATGCCCCAAATTTGTACCACCCACAAACACCTTCCGTCATAGTTTTGCCCATAATGGCCATTAAAAGTCCAACATGGCGACATGCATAGACAACACCATATAGGATTTATAACAATCATTATGGGTAGAAGTCGAAGGTATTTTTGGCTCATTGATAAAAGTTTGGGGATATTGGTGAGCCAAAAAAAAATATATAGTGAAGTGATGTTATTTTGATGAAAGGAAAACAATATTTGAAAGAATAAAATCTCCAAACAGCTGTCACATTGGTAGCCACATTATTGAAAGTGCATTCTTTTGCGGGGTTGTCAATGTGTACCTTGTTCAACAATTGCAACAATTCATTCAAACGATTCTTGGTAAAACATTATGCCTCTCTGTAAAGACCAAGAAATGTTCACTTATCCAAGAGTTGTTGTATGCGTACATAGGACAGAGACTTCACTATTCTAATTTTAAAAGCTAGAACAAGGGAAAAACGAAACGTCTGAATAAAGTATTACATCACGCTTTGATCTTCATTCGAAGACACCTTTCCCCTTTTGTGGGGTCTCAATCCCTTTATTTATATTTTATGTCTTCAATCTGAGGTAGGCTTATTCGCGTAATAAGGACAGGCAGTCGGATGGTTCCAATGAATCAAACCCTCTTATGTCCACTTCAGGAGCAATGAAATTCAGCCCTGGAAAGCAGAAAAAAGGTTCTCATTTAAGATGCGCAAGGACAAAAAGAGAGGCAGGATCATCCTCCCAAAAGCTAAATCCAACCGCTTTTTGTCTGTCACTAGCGAGGAAAACCTGCATTGGGGGTAAGACTATAGTTTTATAGTATTCCATCGATCTGATGATAAGGTGGTTTGTCCGGACCCATGATGTAGCTTTGCCCAAACAAGTATTTTTGCGCCACTTAGTCCCGTATTTGGCACTTGCCTACAGTTTGCATAGAAGCTGACCTTGATAATAAGTCAGGAAAGCTACAACCTTGGACGATTGAATCTCTCATCTAAACCCCCGAACTGTCAACTAAACAAAACCAAACCTCGAGTGCCCAGTAGACTCCAATAAGGAGGCCTAATGCAGCATTAATGCAGGCACGGCAATTGCTTGGTTAATCTAGCGGATCCAATGGCCATCGCCCTTTAGTTTTCGAGTCTCTCTCTAAATCTGTAATTCTTGCGAAAAAGGACGAAATCTTTAAGCCATGCATTGTGGTCTCTTGCAACGCACGTGCACAGCTGTGCAAGGAGATCAAAACATGAGGGGAGAGTATCCACTGTCCAGAATAGCATTCACCCATCATCACACGTACATGGAAAGAATTTTTTTTTTTTTTTCTAAATGAGTATAGATGCAACCAGTAACATGTTAAACGTGTATAATTTTCCAAACCTGTCTTTAGTAGAAATGAGTTATTTTGATGAATAAATTTATCTTTTCTCTTTCCTTCTTTTCTTTTGTCATCATCAGGCTAAACAAGGACGTGCAAGCTTTGCAAGATTCCCATCAAAGCCGAAACAGCGGCGCAACAAAAACCGCTTGCTTGAGAACAGCGGAGAGAGCACTGCGGAATCTTTGTGAGGCCAAAAAGATCTTTCCTTGGACCCTTTTTTTCGCTGTCCCACTTTTTCCTCTCTCTCTTTCTGAAGGGTGTTTTTTTTAGGGTTTGCATGAACGCGTGGCCCGGAATCCGCCACGTCGGATTACGGACTCTCCCAACGTGCGTGCTCGAGAAAGGTTTTGCGATCGTCTCGACTAGGAAATTGGAATGAGAAGCTGTTTTTGTTGTCCTTTTTCTTTTCTTGTCAAATAATTTTGGGAAAAATCTCTTTTGATTTGGTGGGACAAGTAGACCAAGGATTTTAGGTGAAACAGTAGAAAGATATGGTTGTTTTAGTTTGAACTGGGGTAATTGATTTCAGGTCGATTCTCGATCAATAACTAAAATCCTATCAAGTGGGGATCGTTTCGATTTTTTCGAAACCAAAAATCCAATCATACTCATAAGAGGAATAGGATTAGACCAGTATTGTCGAGTTTTTCCCTTGTCGGGATCATTGAAGTACTTCATATCTTATTGGGCCATCTAGAATCAACTCTCCTTTAGAACTTCTATTTATTTTTTCAAATAAGATGAAAATCGGATAAAAACCTAGTTATAATTCAAAATATTGACCTGAGAAACGAACCAATCTACGTCCAACCCATGCATCATTACTCATGAGCTTATTTGACTTAACTAAGAACCAACCTCAAAGCAACCAGTTTCATATTGCTTTGAGCCAATTCCCGAGTTGAATCGAGATCAACGATGCTCGCCCTACTTGCATAGGGTTCTCGAGATTTAATTTCGCTTGGCAAATGCATCGAATTTTTCTTTTACCTATAGTTTTTTCACTTTGCATGTCTAGTCCGTAGGATGCGTAGGTAGCCAAGTAGGATTCCGTGGGAAGAATGATCAAGGGGCAGCGGCTAACATGCGTGAATAGAAAGAAAAGCAGCCTTCTTGGGCATTTGGTGAACGCAATTAAAGCCTGATAATCAAACTGTTAATGGCTCGAAAGCACATTGGTCACTAATAAAAATTATTTGAAATAATTACACTTCAATTGAGTATTATCAATTTAACTCTAGATAATTGTCCAAAAAGCTTTAAACCTATTGTACAGCAGTTAATTTAATCATAAATCTTTTAATTGTACCAATTCAATTTGAAACATTTCAATTGTGCCAATTCAGTTCTAGATTTTTTAATAATTTAATGAGTTATCAATTTAGTCATTCTATCTAACTTCTAGATATCACTAACGTAGACAATTTAAAAAAAAAATCTGAATTTTTATTAATCTTTTATTGATTTTTTTTTGTCTCTTTTTTCCTCTTTTTCCACACAAGCCATCAGGCATTAACTAAGAATTGGCAACACCACTAGCCCCTAGGTGAGGGCCAATGACCCCCATCGGCCCCTGGGTGAGGGCTTTAGGGTTGCTATGGCCTACTCGCAACACCTTCATTGATCATAGCGAAGGCTTGCGAGCCCTCACACGCGGCCTATGAGGACTTCGTGGCCTTGGCTAGGGCTAGCAAGAGTCACCGGTCCTTACTCGACCCTATCTAAAAAGAGGGAAAAAAGAAAATAAAAAATCAATAAAGAAATATTTAAAGAAAAAGTTAAAAAGTTGTCTACGTCCACATCGCTTGTACTACGTAGGATGACCGACACTAAGTTGATTGCCGTGTTAGAGCTGAAGGGATTAAATTGGCAATTTATCAAAATCTATGATTATTTGGCAAATCGTTAAAAGGTACATAACTAAATTGGCATGATGAAAATGTTTAGAACCAAAATGACAATTTGTTAAAAGGTTTAGGACTGAAATGATCATTGTATAGTAAGTTTAGGATTTTTTAAAATAATTTTATGGAGGTTGAGAGTTCGATTCCTATCTTTGGGACTTGAGATTTGACAAAAAGCTCACAAAATTGAAAAACAAAAGTTATAGGAAATTGTGTTTGACAAATTACATTTATCACCCATATTATAATTACAAATTTCCAACTAACATAGTTAATTATCGATTTTATCCCTAGTTGCCTCCACGAGGCTTAGAGAGATTTATTTTATTTTATTTTATAATCACGTTCAAAGGTTCCAAGTTACTTTCCCAAGAAATTTTTGACATCTTTTTTTGTCTAATTTTACTGTAAATTTCAAAATGGGAGAGGGTCTATTCGTCCATGTAAACTGTACATTTGCTTGTTGGGTCAATGTAATAGAAGTCTTAGACATTTTGATTGAAAACATCACCAACAACGAACTCATGTCTGAACCTATCGTCATCTTTACGTGTGCTCCTTAACAAATCTCCTTCCTCGCATGTGAGCCACCTACATTAGAATCGCCCCACCTTCGTCCAAATATCCTTTTGCACTTATGTTATCTCAACTTGAGAATCTCCACCTCAATCCTCTTGACCTAACAAAGCTTGGGGAAGCTAGGAAATACCATATACCATCCCGATTAGGGAAATAAATTAGAATTTTCCTTTTTGAGAACCAATACAGACTCGTGAGTGGGCTGCTAATTAACTATCGCTTTCGCTATTGCTTGTTGTGTCGACAAAATGAAAACCCAATACCTTTATATGAGAAGATCACCAAGGAAGAATCGAGTCCAATCTCATTAGCATACTTAATTAGACTCATATTTATTTAAAAATTCAATCAATGTGTGATGAGTCGATTTAAATATATTAATTACTTCACTTTACATCACATTTTCAATTTGAATTTGTTTTGCCTAAGCCTTCACATATACACCCGGCATTTTTTACCAAGCATCAAACATCCAAATTGAAAATAAGAAAAGCACAATAAAATAAATGGGTCATTTCTTTTTGCTAGTAGAAATCAAATTTGAACCATAAGGAATATATTGATTGATTATTTTACTAAGAGATAAGTAAGTACAATTGAATTCCAAAATTTTCATGAAGTATAATTAAACTCTAAAATTTATCATGAAAATATGATCATTTCTTAAATATTTCAAAATGTGCAATTAAATTTTAAGACTTATTAAATTGATTCGATCAAGTCCTTTTATTGATTATATTTTTTAAAAATTTCTAAACACGATTGTACTTTCATAATAAATTTTTAAACTTTGAGTGCACTTATCCATTTTACTAACTTCGTAAAATCAATCATTATAGTTGAAAAAAAGAGAAGAAGCCAACCTAAAGAAGATCGTCGGCTAAAACAACACTATAAAAGAACTCTCAAGTCCCATCAAATGTTGATAACAATGATGTGCAAGTCGCGTCACACGTGAAGCTTTTAGCTGCAGTTCCCCCATCTAATTAATTAAGATTTCGGGGAGCAATTATGGGCCTTGGGCCCATCTCAGCTGGTATTGGAAAAACTCTCCGTTTCCATCCACAGGAATGGGTGATGATGATGGGACGCTCCTGCTGGTAAAAAGTGAAGGTTGGTGGGCAATAGAAATTGATAAAAACGTTCATCGATCGATTAACCGATCGCACAAAGTATGATAACGACATCGAATGGTGGTTGCTCTGAATCTAAACTAATTTCCAAATCGAACCCTAGTGAAAACTTGACGTCTTCCTGGGGATAGCATCGAGCGGTGAGGGTCTACAATGGATTAGCTGGTTGTAATTGTATATCTAGACATCATCTTATCTCTTTCGCATGAAGCGATTCAACAATTTGGTAGTGCCACTCTCTATCACGTTGTTAGGGCTAGAAATATCTTGGTACACGAGCAGTCCTTCGTGTGGGATTCTCGTGTCTTGTTGAGAGAACAAAAAGTCTCCGATGGATATGTCAGATTGTCCACATGGTAGTCACCATCTCATAATTTCATCAGCTAGGTAGGTGCCTGTCCTGACTATCACCGAGACAAAATCTTTTCGATCACTAGTGATGCTATGTTGACAATTACGTGAACTCATACCCTAATGTCGGATTAGCTTGTGGAGAGGTATCTGTCTAATCGTGGATCATAATGAACAGTTTCAGCTGGAACGTGTTCGCGGAGAAGTCAATGGACGGCTTGTCGACATAATGGGATTCTGCATAGCACCGATTCCTTAATCTTCACAGCATCTGAATTTTGTGAGGGCCATAGGCTCTTGAAGAGAGGGCCTGAAATCGTGGGCTGCTCGTCAAAAGTTCTGAACTCAACTCACAAGTCTCTGGCGAAACATTTATGGGGACGATGAAAATCTCAATTCGGCCCTCGACCTGGGATTTTCTGTATCCTAGGAGTCGACCAAAGCTGCTCCCAATTTGATGATGCGCTCTTCGAAATGTAACTCTTGTCATAATTAATATGTTGATTGTCCACTCGCTATTCCCTTGGGAATGTGCATGCAGTTGGGAGCTTTAATTGTGAGACAATTTCGGCATACTGGGGAAGAATTTGAAGTGATCCGGGTTAATCCAGAGGCTGAATTGACAGTAATTCGGATACCATGGCTGAGTCGGACCTTGTTTTCGTCCATTTTGGAGGGAACAATGACATTGTCTAATTAATAAGACGGCGGTGACTAGTAAAAACCTCCATGCCAAAGGATAAGATGTGCGTGCGTGTACGCGTGTTTTTTTTTTTTTTTTCCAGGGTAGGGTAAAAGGATATGTTGTGAATTAGTTTATGATTTATTGCACTTTTTTGAAACCCCAGTTCATCTTCCGGCGCAATCTAAGGAGTGTTGGAGCTGGAGTAAGATCAATCTATTTGATAATGAGATGTGCTAAGTGCATATGAGGCTAGATAGGATACAGGTGTGCTTATCAAAAGGTCCAGGCCCAAATAAGGCTTTCTCATATCTTAGTCTGGCCCAGTGTAATCGTGAAGTAAATCTATTGGCGAATTGGATTGTCAAAGCTTAAAAGCAAAATGTCCTTCCTCCAAATTGGGGTTCACACACCCATGCACGCGGAAGCCCTTTGGGCTCTTATATGTTCCGAAACTTCTATTATGTATACAACAACTTAACCACGTTGAACAAGAAATATCTTTGTGACAAAAAAATAAAATAATTTATGATTCTTGCATGCCGAAGGTTCTTGCTCCCACTATATTGAAATGAAGTAATACATAATTGACACGGTTGGTTGTGACATGAAAAGATTTCTAGTCTAAAATCTGAAGGTTACTTATTTAAATCTTACCAACTACGTGCAAACCGCTCTATATTAGGATTAATTGCAAAGACCTGGATTTAATCGGTTCATGGGGAAATTTGTAGGGTGTTCTGTGGGTCTTCAAGTAGAAAGGTCTCGACGCTCGTGTCTGTGAATTATCAAATAGAATTTTTTTTTTTGGTTGAAAACGGTTGATTTCTTTCATTTCTTCATACGATAATTACAAGACAAAGGTAAACATACTTCAGAACATAAAATATCCCTAAGAGGCTGGGGATGGTCAGACGCCCAATTGAGAGGGAGTTTTTTGGTCTAATATGCTTTTGCTATCCAATCGGTGGCTTGGTTTCCTTCTCGGGGGCAATGAGTTGTCTTTGCTTGGTTGAGTTGGGCTAGAATTCTTTTTCCTTCTTGGACTATGTTCCTCACGTCCCAAGGTGCTTCTTCCTAGCCCATTATGCTCTCCACTACCGTCAAGTTGTCACTTTCACAAACATAATCTATTTTTCCTTTCTGACTTCCCCACACATGAGCCTTTTGGATTTGCTTAAGAAAATTTAGACTTTTTACAAAAGCTAGGGTTTCAGCTTGAAGAGGGGCTTCAGCTTGAAGAGGGGTTGTAGCTCGGATCTCGCACGCGAAGCCTCCCTCCACCATTTCGTACGAATTTCTAAGGATCCCAGCGATCGAGCTCGGGATTTCGCTCCTCGCCTGAGACATGTCCACGTTCAGCTTTAGGTTTGATTTTGTTGGGGGCATCCATTTAGTGTCTTCCTTTCTAGATCTGGTTCTTGATATGCTATTCTATGGGTGCCATCTAAGGTAGGTGATGGCTTGAGCTCTCGCCTCTTCTAGTATGGCTGTGGGATTCGACTGAAGTCCTTGGAAGATCGCGTTGTTCCTCGCCTTCCACATAAACCAGAGGATTATTGCGACTTCCTCTGCTGCAGGTGGGGTTTCGATTACTGTCCTTGGAGTTTAGCTGCTGTCTTCGAAGAGATCCAGCAGCCACTTGTTTGCTCTGGAGACATTTTGTAGGTTGTTAAAACTCTTCAAAACTTGGTCCGACCATATTCCTCCTGTCCAGTCGCATGAGAAGAGCAAGTGTTCAATAGTCTCAGGGTATTTGGAGTAGAGCGGGCATATTGGGTCTAGTAAGACTCTTCTCTTGTAAAGTTTCCATGTGTTGGTAGGGCGTCTTGACATATATTCCATAGGAAGGTGTGTATTTTTTGGGGGGGGGGGGGGTGGTGGTTTGGATATTCCATAATTTCGTCCATAATTATCTCGATGGCTGGAATGAAGTTGAAGCTATGTTTGTAGTTGCATTGGAAGACTTGGATCGCTCGTTGTTGTAGCCGCTCTTGACTGTATAGCTTTCGGTTTTGTTTGCTGTCTAGTATAGGGTGTCCGCCTTGGGGGAGGGACTAATGCGGGTTGCTAATATCTCCTCAACAACTTTTTCTACATAGAGATTCTGCAAAGTTTGCTCTTTCCATTTCCTCGTGTTGGTATTTATCAGTTGGCCACTTTGTGTGGCTCATCCCTGTTTGCAGGATCGCCAATTATGCCAAAAGGGAACCACTTGTCCTCTCGGATTTTTATAGTTTTATCATCCCCTACTACCCATCTCAGTTTGGGCTCAATAACTTCTCTCCCAATTAAGATACTCTACCAATCCCAAGAAGGTCGAAATCCTCTTTTGGCTTTCCAGAATTCCCCATCTGGGAAGTATATACCTCTAAGAATTTGACTCCACAATGCTGAAGGATTACGATATAATCTCCAGGCTTGTTTACCCAACATGGCTCTATTCAAGGTTTGCAAATCTTTGAAGCCTAAGCCTCATTCATCTTTCCGGAGTTTCATCACTTCCTATTTTCTCCAATGCACGCCACTTCTGACATTGCTTTGTTTCCACCAAAAAGATGCAACTTTCCTCTCTATATCATTATAAATATAATTTGGTATCTTGAAAATCGACATGTCATGTTAGGAAATAGCTTGCACTATACTCTTTATCAATATTTCTTTACCTACTTTTGAGAGAAATTTTTCTTTCCATCCTTCCATCTTCATATTAATTCTAGCTAAAATCCAAGTGAACATGTCTTTCTTGGACTGATCCCAATCAGATGGTATTCCAAGGTACTTCCCAATCTTCTCTATAATCGGGACGCGTAGTTCTTGAACCATATTCCCCTTCAAATTCTGTGATAGCCACTACTGAAAGCGATTCCAGATTTATTTAAATCGACAGCTTGACCGGTTGCATAACAATAGTGGTTTAGAATTGCCGCCAAGCTTTGACATTCTCTAACCGTTCCATCCAGAAAGAAGATAGCATCGTCAACAAATAACAGGTGGAATAATGTGGCAGTACTTGTTTAGAGTGATTTTCCTGAGGCTTCCATCCGCTTGTGCTTTGTGCATCAACCATGATAACACATTTGCCACTAATATAAATAGGTAAGGTGATAGTGGGTCTCCTTGTCTAATGCCTCATGTGGGGGAAAAAACATGTGTGGGTTCTCCATTCACTTTCACACAAAATGATACCATTGTGACACACTTCATGATTAGATTGACCCATCATTCGCAAAAGCCCATTTTCAGCATACAAGCTCTCAAGAAGTCCCATTCAATCTTGTGGTATGCCTTCTGCATGTCTAGTTTAAGAATGGTTTGGAACTTCTTCCTTCTCTTTTTAATCCTCATTTGGTGTAGCACTTCTTTGACTATGAGGATGTTATCTTGAATTTGCCGGCCTTGCCCAAAGGCGCTTTGTTCTGTTGCTATTATCTCTTGGAGCCATGGTTTTAGCCTATTAGCCATCACTTTTGATATAATTTTGTAGCTAAAATTGCAGAGGCTTATAGGTCAAATTGGTTGATTTCCTCAAGGTTTTTAAACTTAGGAATTAGAGAAATATGAGTCATATTTAAGTTTGGGTCAAGGGTACCCATGTCAAAAAAGTTCTAGACGAGTTGAAGTATATCTTCCTTGATTTCATCCCAATAGGTCTTATAGAATTGTCCATTCATTCCATCAGGCCTTGCGGCTTTCCATGCTCCTAGCTGGAATACAACTGCTTTAACTTCCTCCATTGTGATGTTGGCCATCAAGTTTTCATTAACCTCTTCTCCAATTGGATCAAGCATTGATCAATGATAGGTTGGAAATTCCGGGGTCCTACTGATTCATATAAGTTTCGGTAGAATTCCATTATATGACTTTTAAGAGAATTTGGTCCTCTACACCAACTCCTTCCATCAGTCTTCAGCATTGTTATCCTGTTCTGATGTCTCCTCTGGATTGTTGTTGCGTGAAAATATTTGGTATTTTTGTCACCTCACTACAGCCACTCAATACGTGATCTCATCCTTTAGTACATTTCCTCTTGTTTCCATAGCTTTTCCAACCGTTCCATTATCTTCTGGTTTTCTTCTTTGCTGGTGGTTGCCCCTGGTTTGTTGTTTATCTCTGTCAATTTCCTTTTCAGCCCTTTGATCTGGTATGATGCGTTGGAGAACTTCCCCTGACTCCATAATGCTAGCTTCTTTGATACTTCTTGGATTTTCTTTGGGAAGCTTAGCAACTAAAACTGTTCCTCTTGCCATATGCTTCTTATGATTCCCCCCATATTCCTATTCTTCTAGCCAATAAGCTTCAAACTTGAAAGCCTTTTTTCTTTTGTTCTGTAGTGGATATAAGTAGAGCATAAGTGGACTGTGATCTAATCCCACAGCAGGTAGTGCTACCACTTTTGCATTCGGGAAGGCCACCCTCCACTTCATAGTGTATAATACTCTATCAAGCATTTTCCTTACTAGTGCATCACCTTCCCTCTTGTTTGTCCACGTATAGGCACATCCTTTACTCTCCATGTCCTTGAAGGAATAGCCGTTTGTGAACTCCCGAAAAGCCACAATTCTGTGATGATCAGCCTCTCTCATGCCTTCTTTCTCCCAATTATACAAAATTTCATTAAAATTCCCCATACATATCCACGGGAGTTGGTTCGTAGCATGAAAACTTCTTATTTGTTGCCAAAGTGCTAACCTCTCTCGAAAGTTCGTGGATGTATGGAGAAATGTGATTCTCATATATTTCCCACTTTCCGGTTCTTTGCACTCTAGATCAATGAGTTCTTTGGAGTTGAAATTCACTTTGATTTTTATCTCCTAAAGCCAAATAATAACCAAACCTCCTACGATTCCTTCCGATTGTACAAGATGAGAATGTGGGAACTTAAGCTGTCTTCTTACCCTTTCCACTAGCAGCTCTTTGTTTTTTGTTTCCATTAGAAAAACTAGATCGGGCCTTCCTTGAGCTACTAAGGCTCTTAGCTCTTGAACCGTCAAGGGATTGCCTAGCCCTTGACAGTTTCAGCTCAAAACCCTCATGTTGTTTTTGGTGGCTTATTTGGGTTAGCCACCAAAGCCCCCTCCTTTCCTTCTCTTATCACCTGAATTGGGGTATCTAACAGCTCCACCTCATCTACCAACGTTATGGCAAATTCTTGAATCTTCTTCTGTTTCTTTGTTCTTTTGAAAGTCTGGTTTTTCTTGACGCTTGGTACCTTGGTCTTGTTAACTTCAGCAAGGGGTGGTTTGAATATAGCTATTTTCTTGCCTTTGCTTACCTTTTCTCCTGCATTTTGAACTACACTTTTCTCATACTCATCTAGTAAAGGGATGTCAGATTGTTTTTTGCTTTTGGTTAAATCAGGCATTTGAGCTCCTTCCTCTCTGACAATAATTTCCATGCCCTCTTTCTAGAAAACATGGAAAAGTGTAAAAAAAGTCATAAACTTTTTACATTTGTAAAAATTTAGTCATAAACCTTTTGATTTGGTATCAATTTAGTCATTTTCAGCTAATTTTGGTGCAATCTTGTTGACTAGGTGTTGATTGGTTGACGTGGTACAATCGACACTTATGTAAACAAATTTTAATAATATTTTAATATTTCAATATTTTTTAGATTTTTTATTTGATTTTTTCTTTTCCTTTTTCATTTTTTCTTCTCCTCCCCTTTCCTCTGATTGATCGCCAAGGTTTGGCGACCAACCAAAGGCAACGCCCAGTGAGGCTTGAGCCCTCGCTAGAGGTCGTGGGTGTTGCTTGCCGACCATGGGCGAGGTTAGCTCAAGCCTGCGTAGGCCGTAAGGGCGGCCTCACTTTGCTAGCCATGGGCAAGGCCCAACCTCGCCAGATCCAGCGAGGTCGAGCCTTGCCTGGCCTTTGGCGAGGGCTCAAGCCCTCGCAAGCACGACCTCATGGCCTTTGTCGAGAGCTCGAGCCTCATTAATGGCCAGTGAGCCTTGCTAGAGGTTGGCAAGATGAAGGTCGCTAAGGCTTGATGATCAACTGGAGGAAGCAGGAGCAAAAGGAAAAAAGAAAAAGAAAAAGAAAAAGAAAAATTAAAAATTTCTCCAAAAAAATTATTGTTAAAAATTATCCATGTTAGCATTGCCTGTACCATGTCAGTCGACCGACACCCAATTAACAAAATCGGGTCAAAATTAATTGGAAGGATTGAATTGTCACTAAATTGAAAGGTTTATGACTAAATTGGCATCAATAAAAAGTTTGAGACTAAATTTGTAAAAATATAAAAGGTTTAGAACATTTTTGACACTTTTCCCATGGAAAACATATATTGTCTTTCTAATAATTTATTTTTTCCTTTTTAACCAATAATTAGTTAGCTTAGATGTCAAAGGAGTTTACCTTTCTTCTTACAAAACATGTTGAGAGCACTTTAAAAGTAAATCCTGAATCCACTAGGCCAGCACGTGGGAGTTCGCCTTAAGATCATTCATAGAGGTGGACCGAGAAACACAAAAATTAGGTGGACGTCATCTAACTGTTACCCAAATAATAAGGAGTTTTCAAGCCCTCTCATATTCTCTCTCTCTCTCTATATATGTATATATGCATAGTCAAGGTCAATAAACCGGTTTGAGATGTGGGCTTTGGGCGGAACCTGTTTTGACTTTCAAATTGAATGTCTCCACATAAATATTTTGAGCTTCCTTGGACTTCAAGCCTTTGGTAGGTGACCGAATTCAAGATGGCAACATGGGCATTCCTCTTTCCCTTTTTCCCCTTTTTTTAACTTATCGTATTCATCAAGTTCACGTAGTCAATGCGGATGTGGTAATGGGTGACCGCATGACTCGAGGAACGAGGGCATTTGTTATTCCGAGTGGTTTGTTGGGTACCCTTCGTGGAAACTGGCTCGGCCTTTTGCGTCAATGAGGAGAAAAGTTCATATTGACTATGATAATATATGTAGGATTGTGTTTTTGTCCCAAAAGTATGATATGTTAGGGAATGGTGAGTCACCATTGGTGATTAGATGACAAAATTATGAATCGTATAGTTGTTTCAAACCATGATATAACGAACTAACATAAAAAAAATTGAACTCAAGACCTTTTCTTGCAATGTTGTAATGACAATTGAGATACTAAAAGGGATGCTCACGAGAGCCTTCTGAAGTGTTGGTATCATGTTGGATTGAACGTGCTGCCATTTTTTTAACTACTTTAATCTGTTAGAGAATGATAGACATTATGCTTGATATCATAAAGTAAGGACTATCAAATGCAACATGGGCCATTGAGATTTGAAAGTTTGAACTTTGGCTGTTGGATTACATGATATTTCATAGAGAAGTTTTTGAGGGGAAAAAAAATGTATCTAAGATCCCCTCAAGTCATTGAAATTCAGGTTCCTCCACGTCAAGACTAATAATGAAAGGAATTTACCACTCTCTTTCACTTTCCTTTTTTCTTCTTTCGCTTTTCAGCAATGAACAATAAACCAAACTTTATATCGCGCACGAAGTTGATTTCGTCACTGCCTCCATCGCCACAGTTGCCACCACCTCACCAACCCTTTGCCTCTAGCCGCCATTAGTACAGCAGCTTTCATTTACTTAATCCAGGATTAACTAAGACAACTAAGATGAGGTTGAGATATCTGTCAAACTTGAGCTGTAGGAGGCATAATTGACTCACTTTTCTATACTTCGACATTATTGATAACATCTCATGACGATAACACATTCGATTGCAATGGAAGCCTACGCATGGCACCTTCAATTTTCATTTATACCTTGATTGTAGAAAACCACACCGTCTCTCCAGTAGTAGCAGTAGTAGACACTTCTTCGTTTCGATGCCATATAGGTTTCCTGTTTGTTTTCTTCAAAAGAAGTCGACCTCGAAGGAACTTATACTGACGTTGCCTATAAGACATTGAGTTGGAGGATTGCGATGTTGTTAAAGGCAAGACGAGAGTGAACCTTCGGCCGGATCGTGGCAGAGGAGTTACATACAATCTAGGTTGCACGGACACTCTCCGAAACCTCCCGTGTCGTGTCGGACACTCCGACACATGTCTAACATGCTTCAACACGCTTCGACATGCTCTGACACACGGTCAATTTCCTTCGACACGCTCCGATATGCAAGTCAAAAATTTCGACACGTGACTCCGACACGAACGGGGTTATTTTTACAAATTTCCAAAACTTATGGGGTCTAAATATAAATATATAAATATAATAAAATAATAAAATAATAAAAGCTAAAACAAATTTCCAATACTCGTTTGAAGATGTTAGGATGCTTGGAGTTGCAAATCTTTCACTTGATGAGTAGGAAATGGAGTTTTTTTTTTTTTTTTTTCTCAGAAGAAGAAGAAGAAGAAATGGATGATGTGGATGAATGAATTTTTATTATATTTGATGATAGACTATTGATTGTTTTTTTTTTTTCTTATTGTTAAATTTTAAATTTAATAATGAAACATGGATTACCTGTTTTTTCCTCCAAATTTTATAGATTATTACAATGAAATGTAATTAAATTTGTCAAATTAAAACAATGAATGACATTAACAAATATATGATTAATGTTTTTAGTATAAATTAATTCTAGGCTATTTTTATTATTATTATTTAATTATTTATGCATTTATATATTAAAATATTTATTTAATATATAACGTGTCGGAACGTGTCGGAATTCTCTACTTTTGAGAAATGACGTGTTAGCGTGTCGTGTCGTGTCGTGTCATGTCGCGTGTCCGTGTCGGTGTAACCTAACCTACAATCGCAGTCCCGTCGATGGAGGAGATCAACCTAGTGTCTTCGACCGGGTCATGTATCATTCCTCTCGCGGTCTTCTGCTATGCAATACATTATTCCCCACGCAATTGTAACGACTTTGTACAATCTTGGACTGGCTCCCTTCAATATAATAAATCCTTTTGTCCACCTAAATAATATTTTTGTACATCCAATGTTGAAAGTACATACTAAAATGGCCTACGGTGCTGACGATATGCTGGCTATTCATGTTTCAAAGAGAAAAAAAATAAGCGATAAGCACCCCTGAGAAGGAGCAAGGCATATATCATTCTTAAAATAAAGAATTTGAAAACACGAACCCGAATGACATAGGGCAAATCTGTAACACAGGTGCTATTGTAATGTTAGGAAGAAAGATGCTACGGCAATGAAAAGTCTCACTTGGCAACTATTAAAGGATCCTTTTTATCATTAGCAGACGGAATCTACATGGTCAATACTTTATTCATCTCTATGTAGTCAGATCTCTATGCTTGTGGCTTTAATTATAAATAAATAAATAAATAAATAAATAAATAATAAATATATATATATATATATATATATATATATATATATATGTTACATGGATATGGATCATATGATGATCATGAAAAGCATTCTAGGCAAAATACAAAGTCGGATTAACATGAACTTTCTTCTCTATTAATGATTTGAAATTTTTAGTGTAGTTATCCAAATAAAAACTGTATGCATGTCTTAACCCGGCCCAGAGTATAATAATTTACACCATCAATTTACTATAAAGAAGTTGTTAATCTTTTCGAATCTTTTCGAATCTTGCTATAAGGAAGTTGTTAATCTGATTCCAAATGTTTAACAGATGAAATTCTTCTTCGTAGTAATAGCGATAGATTTAAAGTACCAAAAAAATAAAATAAAATTGTCACTTCAGTTTTCTGTCTTCTTCTTTTTTTTTTTTTTTTTTTTTTTTTTTTTTTGGTTTTCTTTTTAAACTCTATGGCGTCCCCATTTCTCAGTAGTGAGTCATCGGCATATCGTGCGGAACGAATCCCTATTAGGTATTTTCTTTGGGAAGGAATTATCTATAAGAGTTAACCCACGAATCGTACTTTCCTTTTGGTTTCTTGCTATACTAGTACCATGGTCGTATGAGGCATCTACTACTTTATTTGCATTCAGACGCAGCTCTTAACATATATCTTTTGTATCGACGGTTTAATTCCAACCATCCAGAAGGTTGACCCAAGATTATTTGCATGTGAAGTCTTCCTAATTTTTCGACCACACCAACTTCCCAAAAGCAGAAAAGTTTGGGAGAGGACCATAGGAAAATTAGGTATCGCCATGTGGATGATTCCATCGATTAAAAAGGAGGAATCTACCCGGAAGAGACTGTAAATTAATGGGATGGTGGGAGGCTCAATCAGCCTATGCTTTACCATCGATCAAACATTGATTGTAGCACCTAGGCGGCAGACATTCAACCAATGCAGTTCATCAGCTGAAGTTCCAAAACACCACATACGCAAGCCAAATCAAGATCGCCCACCATAGGCGAAGGGCAGCTCAAGAAAACTCTTTCAAAGAGGAAGAAAACTGGGCCATCAAGAACAAGAAAGAGAGAGAGAGAGAATGTCGTTTTTAAGGTGAATTTGTCATCAATGAGCGACGGCCAAAATGAGGAGAAGAGGGGTGGGGGGCTCATCTAGCGGCCACGACGGCGAAGGTGGTCCATGGCAGCGACTACGACACGATGTTTTGAACGTGGTAAAGTCCAACGCCCTACATCGCCTCCGATGTTTCTAGTGATCCGTGGGGCGTCTACTTGTCGAATCGTGGTGGATGAGAGAATCCACCTACTTCTAGATGGTTTCCTCTCGTAGACTTTTTTTGATACTCCCGTATCCGCATAGTCAGCCATTATTGTTGACTAAAATTTCTTGGAGGGAAAGTATTCAATTTTTTTTTTTTTTTTTTTGTGCTTTATAAATGGCCTAGGGAGTTTTCAAATTCTTTCTTATCATGGGAAATGATTCCAAGATAGCTTTTGTTCTAATTAGAGAGAACGAAAGGTGATGACAGAAATATGCACAAAAATCTAATATTTAGAAGGATATATAATAGGACATGCAGTATCGAGTGATTATTTAATTCATGAACTTATTTAATTACTCGAAATTTAATAATTCCGGTTGTCGATACGTTGCACAAGACCCGGAGTCAGTATAGAAGTATTATATACAATGAAATTGCCAAATTTGACCGCAAGGAGGCCTGCCTTGTTGGCACAACTTTGCATTTCAAATGCACATAACTTTCAACTCTGATATCGACTACCATCTAATGAGAGGATTGCAAATTTGCAATTGCGCCACCAGGTCTTAAATTTTATGTGTACAAGATACAATCAAGCCCTAAATTTTTTAATAGATTAATCCTAAACACTTAATAAAAAAATGTAATTAAATCCTAAATTTGATATTGAAATATTTAATTTAAGGGCGAGGCAATTTTTAAGTGACACGTAAGCAATTTTAGGTGTTGTTGATCACAGGGTCTTGAGTGTGCTTTTAACAATCGGTGTAGAACTTAATTGATCCGCATATAAAGTTTGCGATTTTCGGAAAGGTAGATAATTTCCATGCAAGACAATGTAGGCATCCATTCCAAAATCATCCTCAACACAAAAACTAAGAGCTTCGTTCCGGCAATGTACGATCATTCATTTCTTTCTACAATCGGTATAGTTATAAGTCCAACAATGTTGTTTTAAAATACATTATTTCTCATGTTATAAAGTACAACTTGTTCCAACAAAAGAAAAAAAAGTATCAACTTGTTAGAAAAATCGCATGTGAACGGCTTATTATAAAATAAATTTTTAATGAAAAATCGCTTTTTTAAAATACATGCCGCGTATTGATTAGAAAATGACTATATGAAAAGACCCAATAATTTCGGAATATTCAAGCTAAAAGACTTTCTAGTGTCACGCAAATCCTGACCGTTGCACTGAGCGGAATATTTAAGCCACGAAAAATTCAAAAGATAATAATAAATAAATTAGAGAGGTAGCGGTGTTCACAAGTCTGAATAAGCACCGGATCCTCACTTTGAAAAAAACGACGAATTACTTAAAAAAAAAGGCCGCCCGCAAATTTCTCCATTCTTCGGAACCTTCGGCAGCTTCCTTCCCCGAACCCACGTGGCACATCATTACTGACCATCCCCTTTACATCATTCCATACGAAATTCAGACGAAGCTGTTCCCTTGGCCCCACCAACCCCCCAAAAATTTCCACACTCTCTCTCTTCCCCATCGTTCAACACGCCTCCCTCTCTCTCCTTTATATGCTCCCGCAAGACACTCGCACAGACCAATCCCAACTCTCTCTCTCTCTCTCCGCCGCGGAACGCCGCCGTAGACCGCCGTTCTCTCCGACCCGAGTTAGCACGCACTCCGACTGACCACCTACCTGCGCAAGAAACGACGCCGTCCGGTCACAAGATGAGCTCCTCCGGGAATCCGTCCCCCTCGCGGTCGTCGCTCGCGCTCCTGCTCCTGCTGTGGTCGTGCGCTTCTCCGGCGCCGTTCGCCGCCGCGCAGGGGGGCGGCAATACTCCGCCCGGCGACCAGAACCCGTACGACTACAGGCGCTTCAGCCCCTCCATGGCGGTGATCATCGTCGTCCTCATCGCCGCCCTCTTCTTCATGGCCTTCTTCTCCATCTACATCCGCCACTGCTCCGACGCCAACTCCGCCAGCATCCGCCCCGCCGGCGGGGCGGTCGGGACGGGCCGGTCGCGGCGCGGCGGCGCCTCCCGCGGCCTCGACCCGGCCGTCATCGCGACGTTCCCGACGCTCGTCTACTCCGACGTGAAGGGCCTCAAGATCGGGAAGGGGGCGCTGGAGTGCGCGGTGTGCCTGAACGAGTTCCAGGACGACGAGACGCTCCGGCTGATCCCGAAGTGCGACCACGTGTTCCACCCGGAGTGCATCGACGCGTGGCTGGCCTCGCACACGACCTGCCCGGTGTGCCGCTCGAACCTGGTGCCGCAGCCCGGCGAGGGTCCGTTCGAGCTACCTGCGTTGACTCGCCAGTCGGAGCTCGCCGGAGAAGACGAAGAGAATCAGAATCGGGACGGGGATCTGGAGCGAGCGATCGCAACGTTGGAGCGCGAAGACGACGACGAAGTCCAAGTCGAAGCCGCGGTGGACCGTCAAGCGGCGGAGCCGCCACCCGAGGCGGTGGATCCGAGCAAGACGCTGAACCGGAACCGTACGCGCGGGGGGTCGCGGTCCAGCAGGATGGCGTGGAGGCACCTCTTCCCGCTGTCTCACTCGACCGGGCACTCCCGGGTCCAACCGGGGGAAGACACGGAGCGGTTCACGCTGAGGTTGCCGGTCGAGGTGAGGAAGCAGATCGTGAACCGGCAGCTGAACCGGGCGATGAGCATGGTGGTGTTGCCCCGGGAAAGCAGCTCGCGGCGGGTCTACCGGGCCGGAGCCGGAGAAGGGAGCAGCAGGTTCGGCAGGTACTTCAGCTTCCGGCGGTTGGACCGGTCCGAGCCTGGAGCTAAGTCGGACCGGTGGTTCTTCGGGAGAGTCCCGCCGCTGTTCTCGAGGGCACCATCATTGAGGTCACCAAGGGTGGCGGCAGCCAGTGACGACGGAGGAAGCGTGGGTTCTCGGCGGAGCAGGATGGAGGCCACTGAATCAAGCGGTGCGCCGCCTCGCCCGCCGGTTTAATTGCCACTGAGCTCCATTCTTTTTCCCACGACCGGAGCCGCACCGGTGACGGCTTTGTCAACTTGTAAAATGCCGATTCTTTAGTTTTTTTTTTTTCCTTTTTTTTTCGCTTTTATATTTTCATTTTCTTTATTTTCCTTTTTTATGTTCTTTACATAGTGCCCGAGAGGTACGGCTAACTGCCAAGTTAATGAAAAGAAGACTAGGGTTCTCCCGTAAACATGTGACATTGACACAGTTGAGCTGAAGCTAAGCTTGAACTAGTCTAGTTTTCGAGTTACAACCTTTGTATGTTTGTTTATGACGAGAGTATGTTTGGTGTCGCATCAAGATACTTTGAAAATCATTGATTCGATAATGGTTTTGCATAGTTAATTGAACAATTATGGTGGACCGACGAAAGAAACTATTCTGGCTTCATTCTTGAAAGAATGTTGACGTTAACACGTTGCTAGCACATATTAAGGTCATATATGAACCTTATTTCCCTATGAAAAATTGTTCAAAGTATCATAAATATACCATATGATGTCTAATATAGTTCTGTATCCATTTGGATAATTTAATTTTAAATCTTTTGACGATTTGTTAATGTAGTCATTTTGATTAATTTTGATTGGAAATTATTGACATCATGATATATTCAGCATTCGTCATCCTATAAGGATGATTTTTATCATTGTTTTCTAAAATTCTTGATTATTTTTTAATCCTTTATTTGCTTTTGTTTCATATTTCCTTTTATCAATTGTTGGGCCTCGGCAATGGGTGGTTGGGGTTGTGAAGCCCCTAGAGTGTAGTCAGCAACCGACTTTGGTAATAGGAAAAAGAAAAATTAAAAAAGAAGAAGAAAAAACTCTGAAATTTTAAAAAATATTATCAAATATTGTTCATGTTAATGTTAGTAGTGTCATGTAAAAACGATTGACGTTTACGTTAATGATTTTTTGTTAGAATTGATCGGAATGATTAAAATACTAATCGTTAAAAGGTTTAAAATTAAGTTAACTAAATTGAAAAGTTTATAATTAAATTAATTATCATAGAACTTTTTGAACAATTATCCCTTCTCTCCTTGACCGTGCCACGTTATGTTTTTCGCAATAGTACTCACATAAAATTATGCTTTTTATTTGTGGCCATATATAGTGGGCATCCAGCTTCGTTTAGTCTCTTCAAAGGTTTTCCCAAATAGTTCAAAGAGAAACGGAGAAGATAGACTGAGTCTTGGCGCGTTGTTGAACGGGTCAAGAGGCATCAGTCGTTCGGACGACATGGAGATGACGGAGAGATCTTGACATCGTCTCCAACTCTGGACTATTCTCCGGATTCCTCTGCCTTTCTTCCACTGAAATTTCATGGATGCATTAATTTCATTATCTTCACATTCGTCGCGAGTAAAGTCAAACTTCTCCTGGTACGCTGTTCTTATTATATATCTCCATCGCAATGTCCATCATTTTATAATTGTCTTTCGGGCCGGGGTCGACATTCCTATGAGCTATCGTTTTGGGACCATTTGCAATTTATTGCAAAGATTCAACGAGGCGGCCAGACCAGGGTGTGCATTTAATGGAATTCGGCCATGATGTGACCAAAGGTACGTAGCTTTCAATTCTTTTGACTCTTTCATGCCTACTATTCATATGATGTCGAAGTTTCGTAGCGGCACCGAACGGCTTCTTGAGGGACAGCTATAAAGATTACCGCCGTGCCAATCTCTAGGATCAAAAGTGGAGAGGCGACCACAAGAAGGTTTGCTCGTTCTCTTTTTCCTAAGGAAATTTGCTTCCCGCATTTTGATAAGATTATAGAGACTCTATCTAGGGTTTCTAAGGTTATAGGGGTTTTGGTTTTCTATAAGGAGTTCGTAACATTTTGTGCAGTGTCCCTTTCTTTGCACAACCTGTTAAGTAACATTCAGGACCTACCATCGGTCTAAGACCGTTTTCCTCATTAAGAAATGATCGAATTAAAATTCAGAGCCTTCATGTGTATCGAAACATGTAGAGTTCTGTATTCACGTCGTTAATTGAGTTAAAATTTTGAAATCTGAAGTATTGTCCCATGACAAAAACATCATTGGGACCCTTTTGTGAGTAGAAGATAAATGTGATGGTGTGAAAAGAATCGGTACTCAATTTGCTGGGGCCGCTTCCATCTTACTTTCGATGGAGTTTTCACTGTTGTCACCATCATCACCTCCCAACTGCACTTGGACAAGTCTCCATTAACCTTCAAAAAAATTCACTCAGCTATCTTTCATTTTCTCTCTTCTTTAGTACCTTCACTATTAATTTAATGGAAAGGCAAGTTAACTCTCCATTTCCATCTTCTAATCCTTCCAAGTGAAAAGATGCCATTTTGAAAGTTTCTTCGTTGCATGACTTTTATGAGTTATAACATTGGAAGTACAAACAACTACTTCCACTCTATTTATTTGGTGAAAAATGAATGATGTAGAATATATTTTTATAAAATGATATATTGTACCACTTAAAATAATTAGACAACGAAAAATATTTTCATTATGATAATCATTTATACTCAAATAATTTAGTTGACAGCGGATTTATTTTTTGTTTATTTGTTTTTGTAAGTGTTATAAATGGCTATTTTTAAAGAAAATATATTTTAAATTATTCATTTTTACAAAACAAACAGTGTCATCTAAGTATATCTAAACAGCCAAGTTTTCCCTTCTAAGCTAAGAAAGTTTCAGTATAATTTGTTGACGGAAAATGCATGTGAAAAGTACATCCCGGATGAGGAAGTACTTTATGCATCTGCATAATCGTTGTTGCTAACGTGATATACAATTTTATGGGAACAAATTCACAGCTGTGCTGCTTTTTATGACCAACTAAATATTTCAAACGTGCCCTTTTTCATTTATTTATTCATTGATTTCCAGGGCTTTTCTCTTTTATCTTTTTGCACCCAACAGCAGTGGTGCTGAGAATATGATTCAAGTGCTTTCTTTTCTTGCTAGTTTGGACAAATGAACGAGTCCCATCACAATGATAATCCTCAAAACAAGTGTGGCCTAAATCTTTGTGTGGTCCGTATTGATTGTACGAGAGACCCTTTTATGAAAGATAAGGCGCCCACCATTCTTGACTTGAGGGGCACGCAATTTTGGATTTATTCATTGCCCTTTTTTTTTGTTTATTTATAAATTTGAGAAGTGCATTTTAAATTTGTCCTCAGTTGTGGAACAGCAATACTCAATTCAGTCTCCCCGCTTTGAAATTCATCTTGCTGAAATCGATTTTGGAGCTTACCTTAAAAGGCTCTGTTCTTGATTGTTCTACCATGAGATGGTCCCCTATCTGTTATTGCTTTTCTAGAACACATATCATGCACTTCATGTGAAGTAGGTGACTTCTTTTAAGTTTAGTCCGAATCCTCTGAGGTAGTTTCACATGTTAGCAATTTTTAGGTAGATCTTACATTTGTGGGTCGGACGAGAGAAACTCTTTGTAAAGTGAGGCTCTTATGTGATTTAACGGCTCACAAAATGTAACTTTTACTTTTTCTATTATACTAGACAAAAAAAAAAAAAAAAAAAGGTTTTTGTATGACAAGTACATAAAGTGACCGAACTACAACAGGTTTGATGGTTTGAGTTGGAACCATACATAAGAGTCATCTCATTTAGACATAAAAAGAAAAAAGAAAAGAAAAAGAGAGTCATCTTATTAGCATGCATGTAATGTTTTAGGGAAAATCGTCAAAAAGTCTTAAATATATTTTACCGAAACCAATTCAGCCAACTAACATTTTAATCATGCTAATTAGTCATAAACCTTTTGAGAATTTATCAATTTAATCCTAACCCTTTAAAGAAATTAACAATATAGTCATTTTCGACTGACTTAGAATGGATTACTAAAGTGACAGTTCAATTTATGCTAGCCATTCTACACGGTGCAACGGATATGGAATAGTTCGTGTTAACGTGAATAATTTTTTCAAAATATTTTTAATTTTTTACTAACTATTTTTTTTTGTCTTTTTACTTTTTTATCTTCACAGGGTCGGTGAGGTCACGGGCCACTAACCAAGACCATTAGGCAAGGGTTGGCAATCCTCACCGATCCTTGGGTGAGGACCACAAAGCCCTCACTAGTCACAGGCAAGTGTCACGGGCCGAAAGAGTGTCGACCCGAGAGGTTCCCTGCGCACGATCACGACTCGCCCGTGGACTTCCTGCTCTCGCTCGGATTTCCACCAAGTCTACTTCCCGAAGTTTCCAAGGGTGGGCGAAACCGTCATTCCACCTAATTCTAGAAACCTCTCATTTATGTCGATGGTTGGTTGCTTCCGTTATTTATGTCGGTAGACTGTAGTTGATATTTATGTCGGTTGTTGAGGCGGTGCGATCTCGCCCGTCGGATGAAAAGTAGATCAACGGTTGTAAGCCGAGGCCCTCAACTATAAAAGGGGGGTCCTCCCTCATTTGTGCTCATCCAACATTTCAAGAATCCAAGCTCACTTTCCTTCCGAGCTTCTCTCTCTAAACTTTCTCTCTCTAAAAGATCCCGGTTGTGCAAGCGAGTTGAGTGATTGATCGAGTAAGGCTTGGCTTGGGTGATCCAAAGTTGCCCAAGTCGCCGCACGGTTCGATCCCAAATCAATCGGCCCGTGACAAGTGGTATCAGAGCAAAGGAGAGTTCCGTTTGGAGAAGGAGCGCCAACTGTTCGAAGGAATGTCGAGCCAAGAAGCTGTTATGGATGGAGAGGCCGTGCAAGTCAAGGAGACCCGTGGCCGAGCAAAGAAAAGAGACACCTCGATGGAAGCTGTAGCTGCGTTCGATGAGAAGATCGCGAAGGTTCGGAGTGCCATGCTCGAACTCATGGAAGGTCTTGACGATGTGCGAGACCGGATCATGGAGGTTGAGACCTCGCTCCGTGAAGACTTCACGATCGGCCTCAACGAAGCTACCGCCCCGTTGCACGAAAAGGATGAAGCCCTTGAAGCATCGATCGATGTCTTGAAAGAGCGCGTCCAAGTGATCGAGGAAGAAGGTCTACGTAGGGACGAGGTTGAAGCCATGAAGGCGGAGATCCAAGAGCTCAAGACCGAGCTTGCCCTATGCAAAATGAGCATCGCCAATGGAGCGATGCCTACTCAAGCGGTGCCCAAAATCGATGTGCCAAAACCCAAAGAATTCAAAGGCGAACGATCCGCCAAAGAGGTGGACAACTTCGTCTGGAGCATGGAGCACTACTTTGGCGCTGCCAACATCCAAGACGAGGCGATCAAGGTACGAACCGCTTCCATGTTCCTTACTGATACGGCAATGCTTTGGTGGCGAAATAGGTGCGACGAGACTAGACGTGGTGTCAATCCCGTGGAAACATGGGATGATTTCGTAAAGGAGTTCCGCGACTATTTTTTCCCCGAGTTTGCTCAACAAGAAGCCCGTAGCAAGCTCCATCACCTCGAGCAAAGAGGTGCGATCCGAGAGTATGTGAAGGAGTTTACGGAGCTCAAACTCCAAATTCGCAACATAAGCGAAGAGGAGGCTCTCGAAGCGTTCATGGATGGGTTGAAGCCATGGGCACTTCTCGAGCTCAAGCGTCGGGGCGTGAGTAGTTTTGCGCGAGCGCTAAGTGTGGCCGAGTCGCTCGTCGACCTCACCAAGACCGAACCAAGGAGTCGATCGTGGAGGTCGGATCGATCCGAGGACGAAGGAAGAAACACTCCCCGAGGCGCGCACGATCAAGGTGGCCGAGCCAAAGCATGGGGAGAAGGGTCTTCCAAGTCATCCTTCCAAAGGGGACGACCGCAATCGGACGCACGACGAGTAAGTTCGATCAACCCCCGCCTTCTCCTTGCTTCATTTGTCAAGGTCCACATTGGACCCAAAAGTGCCCGAAGAAGGGTCGAATCAACGCCCTCCTTGCCATCGAGGAAGAAAAGGAGGAGCCCAAAGAGGATAAGCGGCAGATCCGGATTGGAGCTGTAAGGATGGTCAACTCGGTCCAAGCCCGATCGCCGTCGAAAGAAGAAGCTACACCAAACACGGACATGTTCTTCGTGGAAGTCGAAGTGGGCGGCCGAACGCTTTACGCCTTGGTCGACACCGGCGCATCGAACATGTTCATGTCAGCCAAAGCCTTGGGACTTCGCGTGGAACCATCTCGGGAAGTCGTACAAGCCCATCAATTCGGATGACTTCAATGGCATAGGAGCAACTCCCGACGTGGATGTCGAAATTGGCGGATGGAAAGGCAAGATGGCATTCGAGGTAATCCCTCTTGACGATTATGATCTCATCCTTGGTATGCAATTCTTTGAAAGCGTAGGAGCCATGATCGACATGAGGACCAAGTGTCTCATGATCCTCGACCAAAAATGCCCGTTGATGATCCCTATGGTCAAAGGGGTGGTTGACACCAAGACCATCGCGTCGATCCGACGCCTCGACAAGAGCTTGAAGGCCGTGATGCGCATCAACAAGCTGTCCGAGGTGAAGCCGAAGGTCAAGTTGGATCCTACTCCAACACACTCTTATGCCGATCCAAGTGCTCTTCCCCGAGGTCGAGTGCTTACCGCATGTCACGCCAAAGCCGAAGGTGGTGCCGCATGCCAAGCCCGAGCTGACCATAGATGGATGTGGCCCTTCGTTCGTGAGCATCCGAGCGAAGCGAAACAAGAACAAGAGAGCTCGTGCCAAAGCCCGTGCTCGCGCCAAGAAGGCCGACCAAGCTGAGAGCGACGAGGACGTCGCTCGATTGAGTGGGGAGAATGTCACGGGCCGAAAGAGTGTCGACTCGAGAGGTTCCCGCGCACGATCACGACTCGCCCTGTGGACTTCCCGCTCTCGCTCGGATTTCCACCAAGTCTACTTCCCGAAGTTTCCAAGGTTGGGCGAAACCGTCATTCCACCTAATTCTAGAAGCCCCTCATTTATGTCGATGGTTGGTTGCTTCCGTTATTTATGTCGGTAGACGGTAGTTGATATTTATGTCGGTTGTTGAGGCGGTGCGATCTCGCCCGTTGGATGAAAAGTAGATCAACGGTTGTAAGCCGAGGCCCTCAACTATAAAAGGGGGGGTCCTCCCTCATTTGTGCTCATCCAACATTTCAGCAATCCAAGCTCACTTTCCTTCCAGAGCTTCTCTCTCTAAACTTTCTCTCTCTAAAAGATCCCGGTTGTGCAAGTGAGTTGAGCGATTGATCGAGTAAGGCTTGGCTTGGGTGATCCAAAGTTGCCCAAGTCGCCGCACGGTTCGATCCCAAATCAATCGGCCCGTGACACAAGGAACTAGGCAAGGGTTTTGGACGCTCTCATTGGACATAGTTGCCAAATCTAACAAAAGCCACAACACAATGAAAGCAAGTGAGGGTCGTGATGCCCTTGATGTGGCCCACGAAGGTCGTGGTGCCTCAGCTAGTGGACATGTTGGTCCTGTGAATTAAAAAGGAGAAAGAAAATAGAAAAAAAATAATAAAAGGTAATAAAAATTCAATAAATAAATAAATAATGGTCCATGTAAGCAATATCTACATCGCTTGGGATGGCCAACATTGACTACCATATTAGCGATTTCTAATCAAAATTAGTTGGAAAGACTACATCGATAATTTATTAAAAGATTTAAAACTAAATTAACAAATTATACCACCGTCTGCGGTGGCAGCGATGGTTTGAGCTCTCTCCTCTTAATACAATGGGAGGAGTTCAAATCCCCTCACGGTTGCTAGGGATTCTTAAGTGTGGCGTCGGGGTGGTGGGTCCTCCGCTAGCGTCACTCTAGGGTTTCTTCTTGGTGTCGGCCGTGCGGGGGTTCCCTGGGTCACCAAAAAAAACAAAAAAAAAAAAAAAAAATTAACAAATTATCAAAATGTTTACGACTAAATTGGCACGTGATCATCAAATAATAGGTTTAAGATTAAACTAGCACTATTAAAAGGTTTATAACTGAATTGGTTAGTGAACAATAGACTTAGTTATTTTTGGACAATTTTCTCAATATTTTGGATGAGAGAGAATGTAGCAGTTTATAGGAATAAAATGTCTACGATTTTCTAGCCTGAGTTAAGTACAAGTTTAGTCTTTTAAGTTTTATTATTTGTACAATTCAATCCTCTAACTTTTATTTTGTGTAATCAAGTCGTCTATTTTTCTTGACTTTTGCGATTTCGCCATCTAACTTTTATGCATGCAACCAAGTAATGCAACTTCTTTTTTTTTTTTTTTTTTTTTTTTTTTTTTTGTGTATTTGTGCAATCAAGTGTTTCTCTTACACATCTTAATTAATACCGTCAAATTAGGGTTTCTTTCTTCTAATCTCCCAATTTCTTTTTTGCGGCTACGATGCTCATTTGGGGCCACATTAGCAACGGTTCCATGTTCCGCCACATCAACAATGCCTCCTCATTAATCACTTTGGTGAAAGTACAGCTTCCCTTTTATATGACTTATTAATTAGTAGTAGCCAACGCATCATGAATTATTATCCGCAGAAAGATTACCTATTGTAGGGGAGGAGGAAATTGTTGTCCGTAGGGCTGCTCCATAATTTGTGAAGAATGGCGTATGAGGATGAAGCAGCATCCTGGCCTTGCTTTGCTGTGATCCGCCGTGTAATAGGATGACCGCTCTCGTGGCGTGGTTGAGCCGAGAGGGATGGTGAGTTTTTCATCAGTAAATTGCTAGTCGAAATTTGCATGGAGGATGCCTTCATTCCACAAGTCCATAAGCCACATGTCCTCCCGAATTTCAACAGTAGATCCATTTGCAAATCTGCGCAGAATATGAGGAAGCTAACAAGTTTCTTCCCACCCAGGAGACTCCTTTATCCCCAAGAACGTTTGTTTGCCCAGTGCTGCTTGCTGTAAAACATAACTGGGGTGATGAACTTCTTTTAACAACTTGACTCCATGGAGAATTAGCATCGGTGAATAGCCTCCTCCAAGGCTGTTTAGCTAGCACGGCATCGTTGAAGGATACGAGTTGCCTACTCCACATCTAATAAGAACCTCTTTCCCTGCGCTGCTCAACATTTTCTCCTTCCAAATCCCTCCAGTTTTGAGCCGTCTATTGCAAGCACCCAAGAATACATTTCTATCTTTGATTGACCCCAACCATACAGACTCCCCGAGTGCTTTATTATGCTTTGCAGAGACAGTTTTAACTGTTCAGGGCATGTCTACTATGGAACAAAGATCCTTAGATTTATTGAAGTTGATAGCTTGACTTGATGCTTGGCAATATCGCAGATCACGGCGTTCCACAGTTGTTTCTTAAGGAAAAATATTGAATCATTGCCCCACTAGGGAGGAGGTGAGAGAGTGTAGGGTCATGGGATTGTTTTGATGCCCTTTAGATCATCACCATTAACAACCTCAGAAATCAAAATGAATAACATGCTTGTAATACAAGTGTCACGACGCATTGCATTACCCAACAGATCCATTTGTCATTAAAGCCCATTTGTTTTAAACATGTATCCAAAAAATCCCACTCCATTCTATCGTACTTGTGCATGTCAAGCTTGAGCATTCCTTTGAAATTTTTTTCCATCGTTTCTGCATCCTCAAGTAATAGAGCACTTCTCACACGAAAAAAAAAACTGTTGTCTTGAATTTCGCGGCCTTTAAGAAAGGCACCCTGCATCGAGGATACGATACTGTTTCGCTAGGGATTTCAATCGACTAGCCAAAATTTCAAAATAGATTTTATACAAAACTTGCTCATGCTAATGGGGCAAAGCTGGGAAAAGTTATCTGGGTTGGGAGCTTTGGGGACGTGTGTAATGTGCATACCAAAACACAACTTTTCTCTGATTGTCGATCAATTCTTTTGAAACAAAAAATAAACCATTCAAGTCGTCTAGCCAAGGGCTTTGGTACGCCCGAGCGCAAAAACTATAACTGGGACCTCATTTGGTTTTAGTGTCGTGCCAACACCTCAAATTACAAGTCCATTGAGCCTGCGACACGTATCGCAAGGGAGCACCAATGTTAGAGGAAATTTTGAATCTCACGGGCGACCTCCCTCTTATTCCAAATATATTCCAGATACTCTCTCTCTCCCCCTCCCTCCCTATGTGCTCTGCCCTTGCACACTCTCCCTCTCTTTGCGCTCGGCCCCTATTCTTTGCCCCCTCCTAACTCTGCCCTCTCTCTCTCTAACCTCTGACTCACAATCAAGCCCTCCTCTGACCGACAAACGGTGGAGGCAACCTTTCAAGGTGGAGGTGAAAACAGAGGCGGCAAGGTGGTTCATTGGACGAAGGCTCGGTCGCAGGTCAAGGAGGGAGGGAGGGAGAGAGGGAGGGAGGGCAGAGTTGGGGAGGGGGTAGTGATTCAGTGACAATGGAGGCAACAGATGAGCCAAAGCTGAAGCTGGAGCCATCGTGGTTTATCGGACAAGGGCTTGATCGTGATTCGGGGAGAGAGAGAGAGAGAGAGAGTCAGGAGGGGTCTGGAGTAGGAGAGAGGTCGCCCATGAGGTTCGATATTTCCTATGATGGTGAAGTCCACTCGCCATAAGTGTTGCAAGCTCAATGGATTCGAAATTTGATATGTTGGCACAACAGTGGTATCCGATCGCAAGCTCAGTGGACTAGAAACTTGATGCATTGACACAACAGTGGTACCCAATATTTTCTTGCGACGTGATCCATGTAAAGGGAGCTTGTCAACTGTTCACTCATCTAATCACTCACCAAGGCAGGGCACCTGCTGATAGTGGGTTTAAAATCTCTAACCGCATCAGAACTATGTAGATTTATCTTCCTCTTGATGATGGCTTGATCACCACAGCAGGTGTAAATCAGCAATTTGAGCAAGGAGATATGATCACGTTGTCGCCTTTGAGTAGTAGTTGTCCGAAAGAGCCGAGTGTTTTTGTCCCCTTTCTTCTTCGATCACTAAATCCTACAATGCACTCGTCAATACAACTCCTCTTGCCTCTGTAGTGCTTGAATTTGCTGCTTTACCATCTTTACCTTGTAACTTTGATACTGATCGTGACCAACACAGCTTTTAATTTGTCAATCCCAACACGTGCATGTCTGGACTTTTTCTTGCTCCATTTCGTCAGATTCTGGCTGCATTGTTCAGTTTGAAAGCTAAGGTTGTCGTATCTAATCTGCTTATGTCCCCAACCCTCGTTCACCAAAGGAGCACACTCTGGGGCTTTGGGCCCAAAAGTCTTCAAATCGAAATTGTTTTTCGTCATGGGCTCAAAGTATTGAAGAAGAGAAGAATTGGGCTATGATCCGACCCAGATGCAGGAACTTTAATCCTTCGATCAGACATGGCGGATCTAGAGCAAGAATGTTGGAGGCGTCGAATATTGTCAAATAATAAGTAATTGTTTTGTAGCATACGTATAATAGAGAATGCTGTTAGAAAATTGAAGTTCATCTTTTTTAATCATCAAATATTGTCAACTAATTGATAATATAATTTTTCTTTTGTAGCAAACGTGTAATAGAGAATTTTGTTAGAAAATTGAAGTTGATCCTTTTTATCATTAACATATATCATCTTAGAAAATTTTGTTTTTTCTTTTCTCATTTTAGAGAGATGATGTACTTCACAAAGTGAATAGCAAACGATATTTAACTTTTCTAATAGATTCGTGACCAACTTTGTTGGAAGATATGCATCGAGCCCGATCCTGGGGATCTCGATTGATCCTAATTATTTTTTTTTTTGGTAAAAATTGATCCTAATTATTTTGATTGATTCTAACTGTATAAATTAGTTAGGAATCTTAGATTGAGATTAGATTCGATCACACAATTTTTCTTTGCCTTTATTATTTCATTTCTATATTATAATCATAGAAGAATTGTACATCACTATACAGATCGAATATACAAAAATTCCAGATCACTCGTCTTCTTCCCATCTTGCTTGGGATAGTTCACCTTCTTTCAAACTCTATAATTCTTTAAATAAAACAATAGCCCTGGAATTTTTTTTCCACGAGAGTTCTTGACTTTTTAGATTATTAACACGTTCATTTCTTTCGTAAAGAGTATCTCATGATATATCAACAATGAGTATGTTTTCCGTGGATAATTGTTAGTACCAAAATGGAGATAGACGTAATACTGAAGTACAATCATTCCATACATAGCAAAGAAATATTTCTCAGCCATTTATACCAAAGCATTGTTACTCAAGTTTGGAAATAATTACTGATAATATCTCAAAATAAAAATATCAAAAATTTCATAACTTTCATATGATGTTTATCTAGTTTTATTTTTATTTTTTTGGTGAAGAGGTTGGCCGGGCCCAAGCGCCAAACCACCCCCCCTCTCTTCCTTTCAAATCCACTCATGCTGTCAGACATTTTGAACGTGGCCTTAGAAGAACTTAAAAACTCGGGTGACACATTTAGAGAGAGCAATAGGCGAATGCCTGGAGATTGAGAGAGAGATTATAAGTTCTATATAAAATTTTCTTATTTACGAATTTACAAATTTCACTGTCACTTCTACTTTTTTTTCTTTTGATCGATCACAGATACTTGGCACAAGATTTTATTAAAATTATTAATTAGCGGTGGATGAAGGTAGAGAAAAATTATATGCATCTGCTCTCAAATAGATGCTTGCATTGGACCACCAATCAAAGCATTATTGGAGTAAATACGAAAAAATTCTTAAATGATCCGAAAATATGTGAACCAAATACATTTGAACCCTTGATAATAGTGGGTTTTCACGTGAAACTCACATTATCTAAGAGTTATGATGTATTTGGCTCATATGCAGTCAAGAGTGCCTCTGGAACATAATCGGTATCATCATTTTAACTTCAGTTATTTTTATATATGAGCGATATCTTAACCTACTAATTAGAGAGACAACTGATAAACGGTGATTTTCCCCGGTTATTAAAGCGAGGATGTGCCTAGGAAGACTCGTTCATGAAGCACTTTGTCGTTTGGAATTAGTTCAGAAAGCATGTGCTCTCCACCCAGAAAGCATCCGCTCGCCATCCAGCCTTTTCATTTGTTTTATCTACGTCCTTTTTTACAGCAGAAAGGCGTGCCTCTCTTAATTAAACACTTGTGGTGTTCGTAATCATTCAGAAAACCTGTGCTCTGCATCGAAAGTGTAGCCTTGACTAAAGGGCACGCATCTAGAGATAAATTGAAAATCACCGTTTATCAGTTGAGCTTGAGCTTGAGCTTGAGCTGAAGCTGACTTTGACCTAGTCCAGCTTTAGCGTAATAACATTTTTGTATTGTTTGTCAACAAACTAGGTTAAATATCACATCGAAATAAATTGAAAATCACTAATTAGGCTATAGTTTGACTTAATTAATTGAACTATTCTACTAGGCCAATGAAAAAAACGACTTTAGCTTTACTCTTGAGAGAACATTAACATTGATTCATTGATAGCATATGATTAAGATCATTCGACACACAAGTTGTTTTATCTTTTAATAAAATTGAAATAAATAAAAAAAGAAGAAACAAGGATTGAAAAAAACTTAAATAAAGAGTAGGACCCACAATGAATAGTGTGGTCACAATTTGCATAGACACTATGCCTCCATCTTGAAGGAAAGGGAAAAATTATCACAAAAAAACATTAACCTATTATAATTTTTTCAATTTATATCGATCAAAATCCTTTCTTTTATTAAGAAGGTACAAAATAAATATTGCAGTTTTTCTATGGAACCAAATGATGTGATCCTCACTTGGCGCGAGGATAAGAAAGATTCGATTTGTTTTGCGGAAAGAGTGGTTGAAAAGAGTAATTTGGAAAGTGGGAGGCAACATCCTAACTTCCTAAGGGTAGGTACCGGGAACGTGAACCTCACCCCGTGGGCATTTCCTGCCACACTACCATTTTTTATTTTTATTTTTAGATACAAGTTGACGAAACTTTATATTGCGTGGAGAGAGAGGGAGAGAGCGCAGGGAGGAAGGCCTCAGGAAAGGCGATAAGGGGGAGAGAGAGAGAGAGAGGAGACCAACCAGTTGACGATAGTCCTTTACTTTACACGTCGTTTCTCCAATCAGTTGACGATCGTCCTTTACTTTACATGTCGTCTCTCTGTCTCTCTCTCTCTTCTCCCCACTTCCCCCCCACTTCCCTCCTCGCTCTCTCTTATATTCGGCCCCTCTCTTGCGGAACAATAGTCCTCACTCACTTTCTTTGATCTTTTCCCCCTTGAAAGTTCTTGTCGAGGGTTGTTTTGGCTTGTCTCTCGTATCTCGCGCTCCTCTTTACATCTCGGCTAGCAGGAGGTAATCTCTTTTTCATCTCTTATTAACATGTCGTTTCCATTGATTCCTTGCTTTGTTATTGGAATAATCGGCTGAGCTAGTGCGCTCCGGGCCCTTTTTGTCTATTGGGGATGTGGGTGGCTGCTGAATGGCTGAGGAGGTTTCTTTCCATCCCCTCTCTTTCGAATCGTTGCGACCTGTTAACGTGGTATGCTGCCGGCCTAGATTTGACTTCGGTAAAAATGGAAAGCCCTTTGTTAGATGTGCCTAATCTTATGGGCTCGCTGTCTGATTGTTGGTTGCATCTTAATTCATCCTTTAATTTGGGAATAATTGATATAATTTGACCTGTCACGAATTTAGCGGATAATCCAATTCTACTTCCATAATTTTGGGGGAAAAAGCTTTGCGACGATACTCTCAGGGTAGTTCCTCCAACAAAAATGGGCACATGCTCTCAACGCCATATCTTTCAAACCTCGGTCCTCTCTGAATTTTTCTCAGCAGCTTCCCTTTACTTTCTCCCTTCTCTTCTTCTCCTTCTTCCATCGAATCATCACCTAATCTCTAATCGTTCAGACTTCCATGGAGAAGGGGCAAGGTCTGAGCAAGCCAAACAAAGGGATGCACCTTTTCGTTTCTGGTCGTTCCCATGTGGTGCTGCGGTTCTTGTTGCGCCGATTCTTCTCTCTAGAAGAAAAATAATGCAGAAAAAGAGAGCACCATGGGAGCATTCGCTCCTCCAATTGGTGGCACTCAACAAATTATTGCTCTATTCCACCGCCAAGATATCAATCATTTTTTCTAAATTTGCAAGCTTGAGGAGAATAACTCGGTGATATCATATTGGTTTACAATAGATTCATTTTACGTGAAATTGTTGGCATGAGAGATAGCATGAAATAAATTAAAGAAATAATGACCAATTGTTTATCTTTACTTCACGTTTCCAACTTCATTTAGAATTTGACATTTTTAATAAATATAAAATATAAAATCGTATTCATAATCACTAGCTAGGTCCTTTCTTCACATCTTCCACATTTTTCTAATTCCGTTTCATCTCAATTATTAGTTTTTAAATTATTTATTAAATTCTAATTTTCAATTACCAAATGAAAACCGAACCTATGTTTTTTAAAAAAAATAAAAATGAATACAATATGCAGATATGGTTGTGCACAGATTCTGGTTTTCTATATCCCATTTAAGACATTAACGTACGTGTTATTCGTTTCGTTAGTGGAACAAGCCAACAATTTTGACTTAACTAGAGGGTCTGAGGGTCTGGCCCAAAAGAAGACAAGGATCAAAAGCATCTGCCCTGCTCCTAGTCAATCAATTACCAATTAATTACACGTTTCGTGTTTATATATATTTTATGGCTCGTTAAATAGATTTCGTTTTCATGCTTGTTCATAGAGACTTTTTATCAATCCTCTTACGCAGCAGAAAAGCACCTCTCGTTTCGTCTTCCTCCCGCAAATTGCCATGGACGAAGGGCAGAGTCAGATAACGAGAAAGAGTGCAGAAATAGAGAGCATTGAGGGAGCATCCGCTCCTTTATTATTCGCTCCAATATCCGCAGGAGGAGGTACCGATCGATATGACGTGTTCTTGAGCTTTAGAGGCTTTGATACCCGTAAGGGATTCACCGATCACCTCTACCATAGTTTGGTCAACGCAGGGATTGTAAGGATTTGCATGTTTAGGGATGAGAACAGCATCCCCATTGGTGAGGAATTTGGTTCACAAATTCTTAATGCCATCACAAGGTCTAAGATTTCGATCATTGTCATCTCCGAAAATTATGCTTCGAGCAAATGGTGTCTCCGTGAGCTCATTCATATCATGGACTGCAAGAAGAGCAAGTCACACATAGTGTTGCCTATCTTTTACAAAGTGGCCCCATCTGATGTGCGGCATCTAAAAGGAAATTTTGGGAAGGCCTTCGATTTGCTTCAAGAGCGTTTTGATAAGAAGGATATTGAGGAAGGACAACGAGCACTTAGAGAAGTGAGCAACTTAAATGGATGGGAATCTGAGAAAATCCGTAACGGGTATTTCACTTTCACCTAAAATTTATATCCACAATTCATCGCTTTTGTATGAAAGACAAAACTCACTTACATATACATACATACATACATACATACATACATACATATAATATAAATACATACATACATACATACATATATATATATATATATATACACACACACACACGTCCACAATTTGTCACTTTCGCATGAAAGTGATGAATTGTGAATGAACTTCTTTCCCTATAAGCTCAAAAAACGACGCCAAAATGTCCAATGAATGACCATAATGCCCCAAAGCATTAGTACTTAACTAGTAACTGCTAATACCAAAGAATTTCATAAGTACCATAACTTTCATATGACGGCCACTTAAATATCATAATTTTTTTTTCCGATCACTTAATTGCCATAACTTTTAAAAAAACAATCACTTGAATGCCAAAATTTTGAATCGATCACGTGAGTGCTAAAACTTTTAAATATGTTCATTCAAGTGCTGAAAATTCGACATAGCATAACACTTGTAGTAAATATTTTAAAAAAGTTATAGCACTTAACTAATCAATTGAAAAGTCATAGGCACTCAAGTAATCATAAAAAAAAGTTATGATACTCAAATGAGTGTTTTATATAAGATGTGACACTCAAGTGATCAAAACAAAAAATTTTAGCACTACCATACAAAAATTATGACATTTATAGTGTCATATCACAACAAGCCCCCAATCAATAGTATCTATCACTAAACAATATGCCTACAAACAACTCCAATGACCATGTCTACGTCCGCGATCTCTCATTGTTTCTTTTGTTTTACAGGCATGAGGGAGAATTGATAAAACTTGTGGTCGAAACTGTTCTAGGAGAGTTACGGAAAGATTTTCAGCTCCATGTTCCTAAGGAATTAGTTGGACTTGTTAGTCTCGTGGAGAAAATTATGAATTGGATAAACTGTCCTTCCATCAATGCCCGAATGATTGGAATTTATGGCATGGGCGGAATAGGCAAGACTACTCTTGTCAAGTATATCTTCAATCAACTCTTGAATAAATTTTCACATGTGAGCTTCCTTCAAAATATTCGAGAAACTACCCGACACCATAAGGGTACTCAAGATCTTCAGAATCAACTAATATTTGATATACTACAGTGCAGACTTGATGTGTCTAATGTTGATGATGGAATTAATATAATCAAATCTAGATTCCAAGGAAAAAAGGTTCTCGTTGTTCTTGATGATATAGATCACGATGATCAATTAACTGCTCTAGTTGGAGAACGTAATTGGTTTACTTCGGGAAGTATTATCATTGTTACAACTAGAAATCAAACCGTTCTCGATCAATCTAAGTTTGAGGTAGACTACAAGTATGAATTGAATGAACTAGATCAGGAGCATTCTTTGATTTTATTCAATAAGCATGCATTTCGTATGGACCATTCTTTGTGGGGCTTTGAGGATCTATCTCATCATATTGTATCCACTATGGGCGGACTTCCCTTGGCTCTTAAGGTTGTAGGTTCATACTTGTATGGAAAAACAAATCGAAATGTATGGCAAGATGTGTTAAAGAAATTAAGAAAAGAACCGGATAGAGATGTCCAAAAAATACTCAAGATAAGTTATGATGCATTAGATGATGGACATAAGGAGATTTTTCTCGATATTGCTTGTTTCTTTATTGGCAAAGAGATCAAATTTGCCATTTACATGTGGAACGATTGTGGATTTTATGCCAGTCAAGGAATTGAAGAATTGAAGTTGAGGTGCTTAATTAAAATTGGACATGATGGTAAGATAAAGATGCATGATCAATTGAGAGATCTTGGAAGGAGTATTATCTGTCAAGGACAACCGCTCGAGAAACGTAGTAGACTGTGGGTCCCTGAGGAAGCCTCCAAAGTACTAATGGGCAAAAAGGTAACATACGACACTTCTTTTTCTTTCCTTCTTCCTTATCTTTTCATGTATTGCATCTGATCTATTCTAAATAAATGTTCCTACTACTTGAATCTATTTAAACATCCATTCCTATCCATTGTAGATTAATTGTGACAATTAATCGAATTATATATATTCCAATGGTGAAAATGTTATTAATTTTGTCAAATTCATTGATAGAGATTGCATCGGTCAAAAATTTAATTTTCAATAAATTTAAGATGCCTTAACTAAGATTCCACCCTAAAAATCTCGTTTTCTAAAGGCATGTAATTTTCATATCTAGTTGAAAATATTGATCATCTATAGACCCTCCAAATGTGTGAGTCAGGTCATAAATGGTCCAACTTTAATTGACCAATTTAACTTGTTTTGACATATTTCATACCGTACAAATCTAGGCGACTCATACCAATCCATATTACTAAAAACTTTTATATCTAATCCAATATAAGAAAACTCATATCCAAACTGAGATAAAAACAAGAAGTGAGCAAGTGTGAAATCAGTGAGAGTGAGAAAGTCATAAAAATGGATTGTGCGCAAGTTGTGGGAGAAATTATCCAAAAAGTCTTAAATCTATAGTCTAAAACTTTTTAATTTTGTCAATTCAATCCTAAATCATTTCACTTTTTGTCAATTGAGTCTATTCGGCCAATTTCGACAGGAAATTATTAACATGGATGCTGGCGGTGTCACATAGAACGACTAGCTTTAATGTGAATAATTTTTAATAATATTTTGATTTTTTTGAATTTCTTATTTTTTTTCTTTCGTTCTTTTTTGCTTTCTTCTTCCTTTTGCTGGTTGTCGGTAGCTAGGGCCGACTAGCTCACAACTTACACATAGTTCACAAACGACGTGGCCAAGGTCTGTTGGTTCACAAAATTTTTAGGGTTAATACCTTAAAAAATCTCAAACTAGTACACTTGTGACAAATTTACTCCAAACTATTTTTTTGATCATAAAAACCTCAAACTGGTACATCTCGTGACAAATTTACCCCGACTAATTATAAAAATCCTAAATTGGTACATTTATAACAAATTTACCCCAAACTAATTTATTTTATCACAAAAAACCCCAAACTGATAAATTTGTGACTAATATACCCCCCGCTAAATTAGATTAATACCACAAAAAAATCACAAAAATTGTAAACTGTGACAAATAGAGTGTAAAATCCCAAATTGGTATACCGGTTAATTGTTACGTGTCATTTAACTTTATAATTTAATAAGAAAATTTAACTAAAACTAACATAGGGTAAATTTATTACGAGTGTACCAGTTTAGGGTAAATTTGTTAAAGGTATACAAGTTTGGGGTTTTTGGTGGTCAAAAAAATAGTTTGGGGTAGATTTGTTACAGGTGTACCAGTTTGGGGTTTTTCAGGGTATTAACCCAAATTTTTAATAATATTTTAATTTATTTTTATTTTTCTTTCTTTCCTTCCTTTTTTGCTTCCTTCTTCCTTTTTCCATAAATTGTGAACTATGTATAGGTAAGTTATGAACCCTTTTAACACCCATATCATTTTGAGTTTTACCTAAACCTTTTGAATGACCCATTTACTGAATTTAATACCCGTATAATAACTCGATCCATCAGCTGTGGCCCATAGCCTATGGGTCAAAAAATAGGTTTATAATCCATTTTGATAGGTCTATTCATCTATAAGGCTGCAATGGTAAATAATAGTGAAAATAAATATCATAGATCAAATAAAAGAAGATTTCTTAAATCATGAAACAATAGATAATAACACTTCAATTAGAATAATTAATAAAAAGGCAAAACAGTAACATTGAAAAATAAAGTCCATGCTTACGCATGTGTTTGATTTCTGGTAGGCCCCAATATATTGTGGTGATTATATGATTTAGGAAACCAACCTTTGATATGTTTTTTCTTCATTAATATTTTGAAGATACCCATTTCTTTACTGGTTATATCGATCTCTTTTCATTCTTCTTTCCTTTTAATATATACTATGGAAAATTTCCCCTTAAGAATTATATTAAGAGAATCTTACTATTTTTTTAAGGTTGGATCATGTTGACCTTGTTCATGTGGTGGATTGGATAAGGTGTACGATAAAGAATTTTTCTTTCATTGCCGTTGTCTTCTCCTTTTCACTTCTTTTAATAAACATTTCAGGCGTGAATGATAATGATTCTGGCTAGAAATTAATTTCTGGAAGAGAAATAAATTTTTCTATTTCTATTTCTAGATGATTTTCTGAGCAAAAATGCCAGCTTGATAACGACATAAAATTTCTACTTCAAAGATAGAAATTTATTTGATAATGACACAAAAAAATTATTCATTTTGAACGGCGGCGAACCGACAACCGGCAAGGGCGACGGATCGGCGACTGGTGGCGGTGGGACCGGCGACCGGCGGCGGCGGCTAGCAACCGGCGGCGGCGACGAACGACGAGAAATTTTTTTTTTCTCATTTCTATTCCGGAAATAGAAAAGTAGAAAATTTTTATTTCGATTTCTATTCCAAACCTATTTCGGAACAAGAATCTATTTTAAATAAAAAAATGGAATAATTTTATAAAACGGATTTTTATTCCGTAAGTGTCCGGAATAGAAAAATTGTTTTCGGGAACAGTAAATAACCAGTTACCATGCACCCCCTTTTTCCTCATAGGCCCTTACCTAGTAGCCGGGCCTCGGCTGGTGGACTGTGGCCCCTGCTAGCCCTTAAAAGTAAAAGAAAATAAAGAAAAGAAAAGAATATAATATAATATAAAAATTCAAAAAGATTCAAAAATATTAAAATATCATTTAAAATTATTCACCACAATACCAATTGTGCCACATCAAATAGCTAGCATTCACGTCATTGAGTTTAAGCTAAAATTGGCTTAACTGAGTTAATTAGCAAAATGTGAAAAATGTTTATCAAAATGTGAAAAATGTTTATAACTCAATTGACAGTATTATGATTTTTTGGAAAATTTTCTCAAAATTCAAAAGACGTGAAACAAAACTCCATAAACCAAAAGTGTGACAAAACGAGAATTACAAGGTAGACTTTGTTGCCTTGGGCATCTGATTTTGCCTCTAAATACCCGTTTATAATAATGACTCTTGTCGAACATATGGGTTCTTGGAAAGCTGCCCATGGAAGGCTTGCTTCCCTTTAGAGAACTCCAATTTGGTTGGCCTCATGCTTCACTCTGTCCCGTTTCGAGACTATCCGGCTACTTTTGGTAATTAGGACAACATTTATAATAGGATAAAATTTATTATATTCTATGCTTGGTTCACATGATAGAGTTAGATATAAAAGGAATATAACTCAAACAAAATAATTCCATGGGAGAGGAAGATAAAAGTGGATAGCGATTCTTATATCTATAATCTAAAAGTTATTTTTTTAATAACAAATTTCTTAAATTGACAAAATTAAAATATTATTTGAATTCTAATATAAGAATTCAAAATATCAACAATTTTTTATTTACTCATTTTTATATATTTAAATCTATTTATCTCTTATAATATAAATTTAATATATTTCAATAATGTTTGGTATTTATATTTATTACATATTTGAGGTATTTCACGATATTTATATATTTTGCTATTTAATAATTTTTTATTAGAGAAAGATGGGAAGGGAAAAAAAGAAATAAAAAAGAGAGTGAAAAAAATAAACAAATAAAAAATGAAGTATACAAAAATGTCGTAAGATTTTTACAATCTCCATTGCAATTTTTGGGTTCATTTGTACTGATATGTTGTTCATATCAAACAATAGACATAATGGAATGTGAAAATATTCAGTTTTATTATTAAGATTCATCAAAGAATAAATAAGATATAGCAAAATTGATAAATTTTCATATCTTATCATATCAAATACTATCATAATTAGAAATTCATATGACTAAACGTATATTGTGTTTATGTTCCACATGCATCGTTTATCTCCTATGTTACTTGCCACATACATCCTATGACACTTGTAAGGGAGATATGTCTCTATCGGCCTGTTAAGTTACTCCAAAATCAAGTCCATAATAGATTATATATATTTTTAATGAATGCTTGGAGTGATTTCGTCATTTAGCTCTAAAAAAGTGAAAACACCATTGATCACCACTTCCTATCGCCTACATATAGCGAATGGTTTGCTTCGTTTTAAAAGGAAATTGTTCATCATTTGAAATTATAAATGGGGTGTCACCTGCCCTATCCAATAGAAATGGTGAGTGGAGCGCGCATTACTTTTGGTCTATATCTAATCTATTTAATATTATTATCTAGAAAAGTGATAATGATCTGCTTCCTTCGTCCTGCATTTCTGCGTCCCAGCAATTTTTCTGTGGCCTCCTCATTCGTTCTCCATCTTAATTTAATTGCACGAAAATAGGAAAAGAAAAATTGTTAGTGTGTTCTCTTTTTTTGGAAAAAGAAAAAAAAATTCATCTAGTAAAGATTGTCGACACTACCTCTGTTCACCGTGTAGCCGTACTCAATTTATAGGAGTTCCCATATCCATGTAGTATGAACCTGAAGAAAAGAACTTCCTAACCGTCGTACTTATATTCTATTTTGCTTCGACCAAGGACAAAATTGGCATTCCAAGATGTGATGTCTGAGTCATGTTGATGTCCCGGTTAATGCACAGCTTTTGCCTCCGCGTTCAAAATCTTGTTTCTAGTTACAATATTATATACTTCTTCCAACTCCCGTCAAAATATAAAATAAAATATTTTAAATTTCTAGAAAGTGAATAACTAACTAGTGTCACCACGTCACTTTTTATTTTACAAGAAAAATATCTTCGAAGCAGTGATTTAACACTTCAAAAGAGTTGTTAATGAATGAAAGCCGGCTGCCTCCATGGCTACTTAACAAGCGACTTGTGAGCACTCTCCGACAAGTTCTTTTAAAAACTATGAAATTTTTTTATGAAAATCTACAAGTCAACACTTCCATGTTTTAAAGGTTTCTGTATATTGCTTTGGATAAAAAGTCAAAGGGCATGAGCCATAAATTTTTTTAAAAGAAAAAGGTATAATGCATTTGTGCTAGGTTTTTCAAAGCAAGAGATACTTTTCTTTTTTTTATTTTAATGTAAAAAAAATAAAAATTTACATAATCTTAAATTTCATAAGATTTTCAAAATATTAAATGTGAGTTTATGTGTCAACATTTATATAAGGCAACGGTAGAAAGTTGACTGTATGCGAGTCTAGAATTTGAAAAGCAAAACCAAACTTAAAAGCTGATTCAGTTACTCCTTGGTTGATTTGATATGCAGGGAACTAAAAGGATCCAAGTAATTTGTCTCAACAATTACCATGACCGAACATACACAAATAAACAGTTTAAAAGCTTACAAAGCTTAAGGTTCCTTCAATTAGGAGGGGCAACTTTAAGAGGAGACTTTGACAATCTATTTTCTGAATTGAGATGGCTTCGATGGTCTCTCATTAAACCCGAACTGTCTTTTTTGGCAACTAATTTGCGTGCACCAAAACTAGTGGTGCTGGATTTGTCATTCAACAATATCAAAGAGGATTGGAGAGGATGGAGTTTAATTATGGTAAGATAGGAAAAGGACATTCTTTGTGAGTTTTTATTGATTTTGTTTTGTCAATCAACTAATTTTTTAACAGGTTATTCTCCTTTGTATAGGCGGCAGAGCATGTGCAAGTTCTCAATCTTGCAAGTTGCATTTATTTAAGATGTACTCCCGATTTCTCAGCTTTGACAAAGTTGGAGATTCTCATCTTGAAATGCTGTCTCAGACTAGAGCAAGTCCACCCTTCAATTGGCAAAGTCAAGAGTCTTGTTTCCTTGGACTTGAGTAAATGTGGCAATCTCAAGAAATTGCCAGAGGAAGTGGGCAAATTAGAAGAACTAAAAGAACTTCTTTTAGATGAAACTGGTATTACAAAGATTCCTACATCAGTCGGTTCTTTGAGTAAGCTAGAGAAGTTGAGTGCGCTTCATTGTCGATCATTGAGAGAAATCCCTAACTCAATTGGGAATCTTTCTTCTCTCCAACATCTTAATCTCCAGGAGTGTGGGTCATTAGGAGAAATCCCTAGCTCAATTGGGAATCTTTCTTCTCTTCAATACCTTAACCTCCAGGAATGCGAGTCATTAAGAGAAATCCCTTGCTCAATTGGGGATTTACAAAATTTACAACATCTGGACATGAGTGATTCTGCAATTGAAAAGATCCCCAATGCTATTGGAAAATTGAAAAAACTACGATGGCTAAGTTTCGCACGATGCAGTAGTTTGACGGGGATAATTCCAAATGAATGTAGTGACTTGTCTTCGCTCGAGATTATCAAAATCAATGAAAAACCGGCATTTGACCTGCCAGTGAGCATCAATAATCTTCCTTCTCTCCGGCTTTCTAACCTCATGTGCCTAGAAGAACTCATTCTTTATCAGTGCAATCTACTTGAATGCTTCCTGGATCTTCCCTCAGGACTCTGGAAACTTCGGGTTGGTCCATGTCATAAGTTGATGTTGCCTGAGCTTGGCGGATTTAAGTACTTGGAAGAGTTGTCAATAAGAGGTTGAAGTTGCTTTAAAAGATTGGATCTATCACCATTAAATCGTCTGAAACGTTTACATGCATGGGATTGCAATAATCTAGTTGAAATCCAAGCCCATCATAAGTTGGAGTTCTTGGAGGGCATAGTTATATGTGATTGCAGGTCCCTTGAAAGGCTGATCCTTCCAGAATTGAAGTGTTTGAAACAATTAGAGGCTACCCATTGCTACAACCTAGTCGATATTCAAGGTCTTGATTGGGCGGAGTTCTTAGAGGCATTGGATATCTCTGATTGTCGGTCCATTGAGAGATTACCTGACTTAACATGCTTCACGACTCTGAAAGAGCTTAACATTAATGGTTGTCACAATTTACGTGATGTTGAAAGTCTCGAGAGATTCTTGTCTTGCCGAAATATATATATAACGGGGTGTCAATCCCTAGAAAAACTTCCAAATCTATCGAAGTTAAAAAATTTAGAGACTTTCACATTGATAGATTCTTTTGGTGTTACAAAGATTCATGGGATTGAAGAATCAAGATCTCTAAAACATATAAATATTACAGGATGTAAATCAATTGAGACTTTGCCAGATTTGTCAGGATGTGAGAAGTTACAATCTCTAGTAGTAGAAGACTGCAAGAAACTTACTCAGTTTCAGGGACTTGAAAAGTTGGATTCAATTAGTTTGGTTATTTCTGGGTGCGACTTATTGGGAAGCGTCTCTAGAATTTATGTAGCATGGCCATCTGGACTGGTTGGTCATAAAATTATGCTGCGATAATAATGATGTGATAATTTTCATATTCATGTTACAACAATGAGATGAGTAATGTCTTGTTAATAGAGGTAAGTAAGTAGGTCATTTTTTTCTGATATTCATAGCCTACTTTTCATCACTATCTTCTTTTAACTAGAAGGTTTTCCTTGACAGGGTCTGTAATTTCCTCAATTCCAAGTCTTACATAATTGCAAGAGCACAGGAGTTGGTCGTAGAAGTTGGCATGGTGCTTCAGCCAAGTTCAAAATGTAGATCCAAATGTGGTTCTACGTGCATTAGAAGGCATTCGTCATTTGGTAAGATTCTTCATCCTTAAATAACTAGCATGGACGAATAGAGTAAATGCTTTTCTCGAGGATTTATCTTTTAAAAATTATTTGCTCAACACTAGGTATCTATTGGATCTAGACATGCCTGAAGGTACTTGCTGTTGATTGCATTATAGCAATGTTTTTTCAGTTATCCTTCCAATGGTAGCTTTTGCAGACAGATTAGCCGCTTGTGAGGTAACGATGAAAAAAATCGACACAGGTGAACAAGAATTACCTAGTGATTTGCAGTTTTTTTCTCAGCAAACTCAGAATTCAACTTTTTCATCTAGGGGCTGATAATCTACTTCCACTCAATATTGTAGAGGGCGCCCAGATCAATTGCTTGCTACGTCGCAAATTACTATTTTCCTTCAAAAAAATCCTTGGCCATTTTGAATTCCTTTTGTGAGCTCTTTTACGTGTCAAATTTGACTATTGCTAGGTATCTCGTTTAGAACAAACACCTTTTAGTATTCTGTGATAATAGGAAACCCTGTCTAAATTTCCTATTATTCCCTCAAGCGTAATCCAAATAAGTATGAGAAATTGAGCTAAACTATAACCAGTACTCAGACTGTCAAGATTATCAAGCAAGGTAACCTCGTGCTGCTTTTGTGACGAGTCTGGTAGGTCTATGTAATAATCAAGGCTTTCTGCTGGACTTCAATTCACCGGGTAGTATCGATGACCTTTTGCATAATTTGGACAATTTTTTGCCCATTCTGTGAAACAAGCTGGGGCGAGGAGCTCAAGAATTCACTAATTAGCTTGTTTTGCGTTTGATCCTATTCTAGTAATGGAATCATTTGATCACATGACTGATCTGGGTCTGGCTGACTTGGCTGAGAAACTTCAAATTCCATACCAAAGATCGATCAAAAATGAAGAAGAGGGATTTTGCAGAGGAAGCACCAGCAACAGCTGGGGAGTGTCTGGAGGAAGTTTTAATGCTTGTGAAGCCAACAATTGATTTGATTTCAACAGCACATACCTGAATGATTTTGAATGTAATTTTCCATTTGAATCTGCTTTTTGTATGCTCGTTAAGTTCTACCTCTCTGTTGGTAAAAAAAACGTACCTGCTGTTTTTTCTCTGCGCTACCTTGATGCAAAGTAGCTTGATATGGATGCGTTCTAATGATGTCACTCTCAAACTCAGTGAGGCTCTACAGAGAGAGGCATGCACTGCCACTCATACCATATTTATGAGAGAATAACTTGTGTGATTATACTATATGAGCCGTGGAATTTCTCCGAAATCATTATACAAGGATGCATGATGATTCTCTCCTCCATTTTGTTTCAGTTTACTGTGATAATATTCTTTGTATTTTGTGATATAGAATTCTGAGTTGATAAGCTCAGTTCTTATGTATGCGGTGTTAGATTTGCAAAGTTGAAATTTGTCTCCTAGCAAACTATCCTGCGTTGCTGATTTAACCAATTGGATTTTGCGCAGAAACGAGTAACAAGTATATTTTCCTGTTTTGGAATTTAGGCACTTCCCATTTTCAGCGTTATCTTCGTGACATCAGCTTTGTTCCTAAACACAAACAAAGGAATTGTTGCCTATTGATTAGTTCTCCCAGGTCTTTTGTTTTCCCTGTTCATCGGCTAGCTAATGAAGTCTCTGTCGATTGCGGTCCATGTGCGAACTATCCCGAGGCACCTGGAATGTGTGGCAAGATATGTCCCCAGAATTTGGGGTTGGCGCAAATGATGGTCATGCATCTGTACCTTTTCCTAGGGTAAATTATGACGCTATGATCTCAAATATCTTCATTTTTTGATAATTGGTTAATCCTATCTTTCATGTGTAGGTCCATGCTGCAGTTCATGAAATTTGCAGAAAGTCCCCAAACGACCACGACGGAGATAGAGGCAGGAATGAGCTATTTAACCAGACATTATGGGAAGGCATCCCAAAGTTCTTGGCCGTTGGTTTTTTATCATGTGATTTGTGTCGATGTAATTGACCTCTTCTCATGTTTATAGGAGTAAAACGTCTATGATTTTCTAGCCTGAGTTAAGTACAAATTTAGTCTTTTAAGTTTTATTAGTTGTATGATTCAATCCTCTTACTTTTATTTTCTGTAATCAAGTCATCTATTTCTATTTTTCTTGATTTGTGCGATTTGGCCATCTAACTTTTATGCACGCAACCAAGTAATGTAAACTTTTTTTTTTGTTTATCTGTGCAGTCAAGTGTTCCACTTACACATCTTAATTAATACTGTCAAATTAGGGTTTCTTTCTTCTAATCTCCCCATTTCTTCTTTGTTGCTACGATGCTCATTTGGTGCCACATTAGTAACGGTTCCATGTTCCACCACATCAACAATGCCTCCTCATTGATCACTTTGGTGAAAGTACAGCTTCCCCTTTATATGACTAATCAATTAGTGGTAGCCAACGCATCATGAATTAATATCCACAGAAAGATTACCTATTGTAGGGGAGGAGGGAATTGTTGTCCGTAGGGCTGCTCCATAATTTGTGAAGAATGGCGTATGAGGATGAAGCAGCATCCTGGCCTTGCTCTGCTGTGATCTGCCGTATAATAGGATGACTGCTCTCGTTGCGTGGTTGAGCCGAGAGGGATGGTGAGTTTTTCATCAATAATCTGCTAGTGGAAATTTGCATCGAGGATGCCTTCATTCTGCAAGTCCATAAGCCAAATGTCCTCCCAAATTTCAACAGTAGATCCATTTGCAAGTCTGCGCAGAATATGAGGAAGCTAACAAGTTTCTTCCCACCCAGGGGACTCCTTTATCCCCAGGAACGTCTGTTTGCCCAGTGCTGCTGCTGTAAAACTAACTGGGGTGATGAACTGCTTTTAACAACTTGACTCCATGGAGAATTAGCATGGGTGTATAGCCTCCTCCAAGGCTGTTTAGCTAGCATGGCATCGTTGAAGGATCGAGTTGCCTACTCCACATCTAATGAGAACCTCTTTCCCTGCTCTGCTCGACATTTTTTCCCTCCAACCCTCAATCGAGCCGTCCCTTGCAAGCAGCCAAGAATACATTTCTCTCTTTGATTGACCTTAACAATACAGACTTCCCCAAGCGCTTTCTTATGCTTTGCAAAGATAGTTCTAACTGTTCAGGGCATGTCTAAGGAACAAAGATCCTTGGATTTATTCATGTTGGTAGCTTGACTCGATGCTTGGCAGTGTCCCAGATCATGACGTTCTGTGGTTGCTCCTTAAGAAAAAAGATCGATTGGTTGGCCATTGGCGAGGAGGTGAGAGAGTGTAAGGTTGTCTTGGGATAGTTTCGGTGCCCTTTAGATCATCACCATTGACAGCCTTAGAAATCAAAATGGCTAACATGTTTGAAATGAGAGCATCTCGACGCATTGCATTACCCAACAGATCCATTTACCATTAAAGCCCGTCCGTTTTAAACACGCCTCCAGAAATTCTCACTCCATTCTGTTGTATTTGCGCACGTCAAGCTTGAGCATTCCTTAAAAAATATTTCTTACTTTCCGCTTCCTCGAGTAAGGGAACACTGCTTGCGCAACAAAACTTCTTGAATTTCACGGCCCTTAAGAAAAGCACTCCGCATCGAGGAAATGATGCTTATTCGCTAGGGATTTCAATCGATTAGCCAAAATTTCAAAATAGATTTTATGCATAAACTCGCGCATGCTAATGGGGCGAAGTTGGGAAAAGTTTTCTGGGTTGGGAGTTTTGGGGACGTGTGTTATGTGCGTATAATGAAGGACAGGGACAAGAGAACCAAATAGAAGCAGCTGTTATATCACCAAAACACGACTTCTCCAATTGGCGATCAATTCTATAGAAAAATAAATATATAAACCATTCAAGCCATCCAGCCAAGGGCTTTGATACTCCTGCAAAAGCTACAACTTTGACCTTGGAGAAAATACTGGGCGCCCATATTGTGCCAATGCATGAAATTACGAGTCCATTGAGCTTATAGCACGTGCGGCAAGTGGGATCCACTGTTAAGAGGAAATTTTGAACCTCGCGGGTGACCTCTCTCCTGTTCCGGATATACTCATGCTCTCTCTGTCTTCGCACTCTATCCCCGCTCTCTACTTCCTCTTGACTCTGCCCTCTCTCTCTCTCCATCTAACTCACGACTGAGCCCTCATTCAACGACCGGCGGCGGCAACCTTTCGAGGTGGAGGTGGTCCCTGTAAAGGGGGCTTGTCAACCATTCACTCATCTACTCACCGAGACAGGGTACCTGCTATGGTGGGCTCGAAATTTGTAACCCCATCTGAGGTATGGAGATTTAGCTTCCTTTTGATAACTGCTTGATCATGACACCGGTTGTAAATCAGCAATTTGAGCAAAGGAGATACGATCAGGTTGTCGTCTTTGACTAGTAGTTGCACCGAGTGTTTTTGTTCCCTTTCTTTGATCGCTTAATCCTAGAAAGCACCTCGATACAAGTCCTCTTGCCTCCATAGAGAGCTTAAATTTCCCGCTTTAACATCTCTATCTCGTGACTTTTCATACTGATCGTGACCAACACGAGGAAGAACAACCAGCCCGGATTTTGATTTGTCGATACGCACACGTGAGGTCTGGACTTTTTCTTGCTCCATTTCGTTAGATTCTGGCTGCATTATTCAGTTTGAAGGTTAAGGTGTCGTCTAATCTGCTTATTTTCCCAACCCCACAGTAGCGCATTCTGGGTCTTTGGCCCAAAAGTCATCAAATTGAAATAGTTTTATTCATCATGGGCTCAAAGGGCTACGAGCTTAATCCTTCGATCAAAATTAGTTATGACTTGGTCAATTCTTTCTTAAGTTTTTGTCTCGCCATCCCGATATTTGACCAAGTGAATTTACAACCCTTCTACTCAATATCCATTTATGCACAATTCCTTGAAGGAGTGAATTCGGTAATGTTCCACGAATGTTCTACCGGCCTTTTCGAATGGATGAATAATTTCGTTGAAGTTCCCAATACTAACCTACGGTAAAGACTTCCCACTGCAAATGTGTCTAATCTGGTCCTATAAGCCAACTCAGTTGTGGTGTCCTGGTGAAGTATAGATGAAAGTAATCCTAATCAAACCTTTCCAGCCATTGTCATAGATGACGGCATCAATTAAATTATCCGAAGATAGCTGAACAAACACATACATCCAAAACATCACCCCCTAAAAGAGCTAAACAACTAGGATCTCTAATCACCTAGTTTTTGAAGTTCAAGCACCTGTAAATACTAATCACTTTGTTACAAAGGTCGTTTTGTCTCCATGAAAAACATTGTGTTGGGTCTTTTTCAAACCGAAAAATACCTAAACTCTTGAACTGTTGAGTGTTGACTTAAAAGATTCATGGCGTCCGTGGTGGATGATTAAGGTTAGTTGCTTGAGCTTGATTAGGGATTTCAGCTTGCGCTGGAACAGAAGCATCTAAGAGGGCAGATTCATCTAAGCTATAAGCTTTGAAGTTGAGAAACTATAAGGTTAATAATGCTTCTTCTTCCCATTACCATTTTTAAGCCGGGTCTCCAGAGGTTCTCCCTCCGGGCTAATTTTGAGTGGCCCCTTCTTGTCCAGAATTGGGCTTGAACAGGGGTTCAACCACAAATTGGACTCAACTTGGGCTTTCAAAATGGATTTCTCTTAATTAGAGTTCAAGACCTTACCGCGATCCAAGTAGACGGGAGTTTGTCTGAATCTGTGAATATTTCTCTGCCAATGGATCAAGCTGAGTTGTCCTGACCCAGGTCGCAGCATCCAGGGGGTCGCTTAGGACTGATGCGAACGTCCCTCACCATCTGTCCCCTTCTCCTTCCTCAGGACACTCTCCCCTCAAGTCCTCCCCCGGGTAAGGTGACGCTTGAACATTCAATCGATAGGGAACAATTTGCATATCATTGGTTTCCAAAGCGATTTCAGCCTCTTCTTCGACTAGAGCAGCTTCACCGTAAGAAACATCCGGGTTGGACAACTTTTTCAGCCCTCATCCAACGTCCAAACCCATGACAATCGTCAGGGTCGAAATTCTAAGGGGACTATTCGCACAATACTCAAGGTAACGACCAATCTTCCCGCTATTATAATAAATATACGGGAGTCATTCGTACTTCACGTTAATCCATACGTAGCAATCGTCATGGCTCGTGAAGAGTCCTGAGAAAAGAGGTTAGTTCAACTTCAAATTGACCTTAATGCGGGAAAACTCAGACACACCAATTGTTTGGTGGTCCCAGTCGGTATCAAGAACTTCTCCCACATTCTGTCGTGTGGATTGCATCCTTTTGAGAACCGTTCATAAGGATACCATGAAGATGACACTAAAAATTGGGGAAGAAAACATACCAACGAGGAGGCCTTTTGGCCCCTTTGGGTTCTCCCATTCGAATTCGAAAGGCTAAGATGTTATGCATCGAGTTGCAAAACGTCCGTCTCCTCTACTTTTCAGGCTTTGTTCATTGTGATTTCAAAAAGCAAAAGGTTTGATGTGAGGGTTGTTAAACATTTGCCAATAAGCGTATCTTTGCCTTCTTCAATCTTGGAATCAGGAATTAACATCATCCATCTTCGGGACAGGTCGATGGCCCCCAAGATACCCATTTTCTCGCAGAGGCTAGCCAAACGATGCTGCAAACGAGTATGCGAGACAAGAACGAGTCTAGAGGAAGAATGAAAACGTCAACCAATAAAAAAGCTTCTTAATTGAATTCCAATTCTTCTTATTTATTAACATATATCCTGTTGGATTATTTTTTCCTCATTTTAGAAGTATGATACATTTTGCAAAATAAATAGAAGCATATTTAAATTTATAGATAGATTTATGACTAACTTAGTAACTTTCGAAATTGGACAGTAACTTTCGAAATTGGACAGTAGCTTTCGACAGTTTTTCCCTACATTGTGAGTCCTTGACTTTGCAGATTATTAACACATTTGAAATTCTTTCATGAAAAAGTCTTTCATAATATGTCGATAGTGTGCATGCTATCCGGATTTACCAAAAAGAGGTAGACTAATAGTAGAGTTCAATCATTCCATCTATACCAAAGAGAATTTTAGCGAGATTGGTCAGGAAGGCTACCATTGTTGGACTGTCACTGACGTAGAGCGAGTTGGTGAACACGCTTGGATAGAGAAAGAGTTATCTTTTCGTCTCTTTATGTTTCTAATTTTAAAAGGAGAATTTCTTATTTATCAACTCACAAATTTAATTATCGTTTCTTCTTAACTTTTTTCTAGTTTTGATTGAATGCAGAGATTAGTTATTACATTTTATGAGTACCAATAATCAATGCTCGATGATAGCAGAAACGAAGTAAATGCTCACGTTGACTACTGATTGGAGGCATGGTTGGTACACATATGGAAATATTTTAAGATAATTTGGGTGCATGTGAGCTCAATTTACATGAACTCTTGATTTTGGTAGCTCTACGTGAAACTCTTATTATCTAAGGATTGAGATGTATTGAGCGCTGTGCATTCAAGAATGTCTCGCAAAAGATAAGCATCACACATTTTAACTTCAGCTACATTATCTATGTTTATCATTTATAACTCACCAATCAAAAACAAGTTTGATTGAAGTTTCTTCCAACAAGAAAAGATCACACATCTAGAGGGCGAGGTCGACGGGATAAAGAAGGTGTGCATTGGAGTGCATCAAGTCAATAACTTTGAATATTGTATCAAACCTGTTGTATTCGTAGTCGTTAAGAAAGCGTGTGCACTCCACCCAGAGAGTGTGTGCTCTCCATCGTTCCTTTTCATCTGTTTATCTACATCTTTTTATGCAGCAGGTAGGCATCCTCTCCACTTTCGGGGAAGGGGCAAAGTCCGAGTTAAAGAAAAAGAAAGAGATAAAGAGGCAGAAAAAGAGAGCACTCAGGGAGAAAGAGAAAAAAGAGTGTAAAATAAAGGAGAGAGGGGGGGCACTGGGGAAGCGTCGACTCCTCCTTTGGTGTCCTCTTAACAAATTAAAGTAGATAACAGCAATGCCGCTCCAGTCTCCCACTAATAAAATTCTTCTTCCACAAATCAATTTTAAAGATTAATTTAAAATGCTCAGACAGTTTTACCATGAGATGATCCCCAATGTATCTTTGCTTTTCTAAAACACATCATGAACTTCGTGTGAAGTAGGCGACTTCTTTAGTCTAAATCCTCTAAAGTTGTTTAATGTGCAGACAAATTCTAGGAAGACCTCATCTTTGTGAATTAGGTTAGAGAAACTCGTCGCAAAGTGCGGTGTCCATGACATTTGACGGCTTACAACAAAGACATGACTTGTATATGTATAGTATAACTTGCATATATATAGTGTTGAAAGTTGCTGACCTAAGATAGATTTGGCAATGAAATTTATGCAAACAAATTGCCCTTCAAATAATAAATGAAAGAATTTAATGAGAACATCTTAAGTAGGGACCTAAAGTACCATGTTTTTTTAAAAAAGGACCTATAGTGGAGTCTGTCTCAAATAAGAACAAAAAATAGTCATTTAGTCTCAAAGAAAGGCCTAACTCGCCGACTGACAAACAGATACATCTCCGATGTGTATTCTAGTGGCTTGGTTAGGGTATTTTTGTCCAAAAAAATATTCTTTTTTCATTTTTCATTTCCCCTATTCATCTTCTCCATATCTGAGTAAACCTCTGGTATCTTGCCAATGAAGTAATTGCTAGTGAGGTCTAGCCACTTCAGCTTCTTCAGCCCCGCCACCTCTAGCGACAACGGCTTGGTGAATTTGTTGTTGCCCAAGTCGAGTTCTTTGAGCTGGGTGATTACCTAGAGGACTCTGCCGAGGAAGACCCCGAAGAGGAGGTTGATAGAGAGGTTGAGGAACTATAGGGAGGTGAGGTTGCTAAGCTCCGGCGAAAGGGTCTTGGTGAGGTTGTTGATGGTGAGCGTGAAGTTGGTGAAGTCACAGAGAAGGTTGATTTTAGGTGGGATGTAGTCTGAGAGGAGACGAAGGTGATGTTGAGAGAGACGACCTGCAAGCCGGCATCGCACGTGACTTTGGTGAATGAGCAATGTAGAAAGGGTAGCGACAAGGTGGAGGAGGAAGAGGAGGAGTTGACCCAATCACCGAGAGCAATGGAGGGAGGCTTGACCATGGCAATTTTAAGCTTTGGGAGCACGGCCAGGTCGCTTTGTGTGAGGGAAGCTGAGATGAAGAGGAGGAGGAGGAAGAAGAAGATGCCATTGCATGGTGGTTTCGTCTTTAGTGAGGTCAGTGAGGCCACCCTCGCCAGATTTGGCAAGGGTGGCCTCGTCTGCAGCTAACAAGGACTCACTAACCTTGTCGGCCATTGGTAAGGGCAAGCAAGGGCTTGCAAGCTCTTACCTATCGCAAGTGAGACCACCCTCATCAGATTTGCTGAGGGTCAGCCTACCAGCCCTCGCTTGGAGCCAACGAGGGCTTGACGGCCCTCGCCTGTTGCCAACAATGGGCATCAAGCCGTCGCCAACCCTTAATAACGATCGACAAGGGTTGCGAGGCCCCTGGTTGGCCTGTTCCCAATTTCGGTGTTCTTGATCTAGGCAATGCCTATCTTCAACATTGACAAAGAAGATGATGAACAAGGACAACCATGGGAGATCAAGAAGAAGATGAACCGAGGAAAAATAAATCGAAAATCTTTATGTCTTTTCGATGAAAATACCTCAAACCAAACCACCAAAATGCCCATTGGAGATACATCTATTCGCTGGTTGGCGAGTTAGTTCTTCTTTGAGATTAAATGACTATTTTTGTCTTTATTTGAGACGAACTTCAATTCAGGTTATTTTTGTAAAATTATTGTGGCCCACATGATATGATTTTTATTATATGGTTTAATAAATTATTGAAATGCTATAAAATAAATAAATAATCATTGGCTACGAGAAGTTGTGACTCTAATTAAATGAAATGGTATATTGCTTTGATGGAAGACGCCTTTTCAACGGAAGTATAAAAGGGTCCGGTCCTCTCTCCACCCATACAATGAACATATTTTCTTCTCCATCGATTAAATATAGAAAGAAATAGTGGGTTAAGGGAGAGAAATCGGATTTCTTCACTTTGGATCGAATTCAACGGCAACGCTATGGACAAAGGTATGTTTTTCATATATTTGTGAAAATCATGAAGATCAAAGATCTTCGTTTTATTATGAATTTCCGCATTAAGAATTATAAGAAATCTAACAGTTGGTATCGGAGCGTGGTTTATGATCTCATGATTTTCTGTTTGTAAATCTAATATGATTTATGTATGATGTTTCGATCCTGTTTGTACTTTTATTGGATAAAGTTGAGAAAGAGGGTTTGTACTTTTATTGGAAAAAGATGAGAAACAGGGTTCTGCCGTAGAAAACCCCAAATGGGGCGTTTTATTAAAAAAAAAAAAATCCGAATGATGGAATGTTTTTATGGAGAAAGGATGAAAATGGAGGAGTTTGGAATTTTAAGGGCAAAAATGAAGGAATTCGGAATTTTGAGGGTAAGATTGAAACTCACCGATTCCGGGCAAAATCCGGCCACCCACCGCTTGATTTTAGACCCATATGGTCGCCTCGTCATGAGGAACGTTGGGCTTGAGTTTTTCCGGCATATCGGTGTTCGTCGGAGTCGAATCGGGTGGAGGAAGTCGCGGTGGTTAGGGTTTTGTGTTCTGATAAATTTTGGCTTGATTTGGGGCTAATTCTTCGTCATTTTCTCCGAAACTTGGATCCATGTGGTCATGGTTGCATGCTCTTCAAAAACCATAATTTTTTCTGTGTCTGGGATGGCTGCCGGAGACGAAACGGTGGAGAAATCGCGGTTGGAAACGGCGGAAACCGGCGAAAAATTGCATCAGTGTGCGAGGAAGAAGGCGCGTGGGCTCCACGCGCGCGCGGCGGTTGCAGGCGCGTGGAACCCACGCGCCACGCGCCCTCATGCACGCGGAGCCCGCCTCGCGCGTGGGATCCACGCGCGCGGAGTTTCCGCGTGGCTGCGGCGCGTGCAACGCACGCGCTGCGCGCCGGGACTCGCGCGCGTGCGAGGCACGTGCCGTCGAGCTGCGAGGCACGTGCGGAGCACGTGCGACACCCCGAGCTGTTTCTTTTACGTTTTTGCCCCTATGCCAATTTTAAAATTCCCATTTTGTCCTTCTCGCAATTTATTTATTGTTCTACCCCTGTTTAATTTATAATTACAATTCTACCATTGCTGATTATTTACCATTTTGCCCCTGGATATTAAATTTATGGTTCTGCCCTTATGGAATTATGATTTTACGATTCTGCCCTTATGCTTTAATTACAATTTTATCCTTGTGTGCAATTTTGGTAAATATTTATATTTTTCAATTATTAAAAAATTCATATTATGAATGGTTTGTTAGTCACCAAAGTGGCCGAACCTTGAAGTCTTTTGAATTTTTAATATTGTAAATTATTTTATTCAATTACCCTTGATTAATTGATGCTATATATTTATATCTTTATTGGTGTTATGGGTATATTGAAGTTCATTTATTATAAGAATTTAGGGATTAACCGAAAGGTTAATTATTTTCTTATAATTCATGAACATGATGGTTGATAATTAATATGACTTGTTAAATTTGTTTGTATATCCAAAGATAGCAAATAAATTTTAATAAGGTATATTTACAATTATCAAATAAAGGTTATTGGCATCATTATGGTTTATATATTTGTATATCATAGGATCACCCAAAGGAGAACTGTGATGTACATGTATAGTTAGATTGAATCTGATTATGTGATATTCTCAAAGCATTAATTTGTGAGTACTTCTTGTATATTTGTAGTATCTGTACCTATTTCACTGCATTCACATGCTTCGTTTGTTCCCTTATTCAATGGGATAAATTTCCCTGATTAGAGTGAACAAATCCAGTTTTACTTAGGTGTCCTGGATCTTGATTTAGCTCTTCAAATTGAGAAACCAGCTGCTATTACTGATAAAAGTAGCGATGAGGAAAAGTCTTTCCATAAAGCTTGGGAAAGATCGAACATCGAGCCTAATGTTCATGCGAATGACAGGTTGCAAACAACTTAAAGACTTCTCTTCCCAAGACCGACAATGCTAAGGAATTTATGAAATTTGTGGAAGAGCGTTCTCAAAGCTGGCGATAAATCACTTGCTGGTACATTGATGAGCACACCGACCACCATGAAATATGATGGTTCGCGTACCATGCATGAGCATATACTTGAGATGACGAATTTGGCAGCAAAGTTAAGGACTTTGGGAATGAATGTGGATGAGTACTTTTTAGTACAATTTATACTTAACTCCTTGCCTCATGAGCAATATGGGCCATTTCAAATGAATTATAACACTATAAAGGATAAGTGGAATGTGAATGAATTGGCCAGTATGCTAGTTCAAGAGGAAACAAGAATAAAGAATCAAAAGACTCATTCTGTTCATCTCTCAAGTCATCAAGAAGCTCGAAAGAATTTCAAAAGGAAGGGTGGAAGGAGCAAGAAGAAAGGATTACACGTCCTGAATGACTCTTCAAAGGCTTCTCAAATCCACAAGAAGGAGCGCAATCTTATTAAGTGTCATTTTTGCAACAAAATTGGACACTTGAAGAAAGATTGTCTGAAATGTAAGGCTTGGTTCGAAAAGAAAGGTAAGCCTTGTGCTTTAGTATGTTTTGAATCAAACTTTACTGAAGTTCCTCATAATTCTTGGTGGATTGATTCTGGTGCCACCACTCATGTGTCAAATACGATGCGGGGATTCCTTACGATCCAAACTACAAAGCCAAATGAAAGTTATGTGATTACGGGAACAGAAACAAAGCTCCGGTTGAGGCATTGGCACTTATCGTTTGATCTTAGATACTGGGCATTATTTGGATTTGTTTCGAACCCTTTATGTACCTACATTTTCTCGCAATTTAGTTTCTTTGCCAAGACTTGATGTGGCGGGCTTTTATTGTAAGTTTGGTTCTGAATCTTTCAGTTTATTTAAGTGTGATACTCTTATTGGAACTGGAATTTTATGTGATGGTCTCTACAAATTTAGACTTGATAATACTTTTGTTGAGACATTAATGACCTTGCATCATAATGTTGGTATTAAACGAAGTTTGGTGAATGAAAATTCTGCTTACTTGTGGCATAAACGTTTGGGTCATATATCCAAGGAAAGAATGCAAAGATTAGTGAAGAATGTAATTCTTCCAAATTTGGATTTTACTGACCTTGGAGTATGTATTGATTGTATTAAAGGTAAATAAACAAAACACACTAAGAAAGGTGCCACAAGAAGCATAGAGCTCCTTGAAATTATACATACTGACATATGTGGTCCTTTTGATGTTCCATCTTTTGGTAAGGAAAGCTATTTCATCACTTTTATTGATGATTTTTCACGTTATTGTTATATTTATCTTTTGCATGAGAAGTCTCAATCAGTGAATGCACTTGAAGTGTATATTAAAGAGGTTGAGAGGCAATTAGATAAAAAGGTGAAAATAGTAAGGTCGGATAGAGGTGGTGAATATTATGGAAAGTATGATGAATCGGGACAATGTCTAGGTCCATTTGCTAAATTCCTTGAAAGACATGGCATTTGTGCTCAATATACAATACCGGGTACACCACAACAAAATGGTGTAGCAGAAAGGCGTAATCGTACTTTAATGGAAATGGTTAGGAGTATGATGAGTCACTCATCTCTACCCTTGTCTTTATGGATGAATGCTTTAAAGACTTCTATGTATTTATTAAATAGGGTTCCTACTAAGGCAGTTCCAAAGACTCCCTTTGAACTTTGGACGGGTAGGAAACCTAGTTTACAACACCTGCATGTTTGGGGTTGTCCAGCAAAAGTAAGAATTTACAATCCACATGAAAGGAAATTGGATTCAAGAATGACCAGTGGTTATTTCATTGGTTATGCAGAGAAATCCAAAGGGTATAAATGTTTAACTTTATAGATACATTTATGACTAACTTCGTAACCTTTGAAATTGGACAGTAGCTTTCGACAGTTTTTCCCTACATTGTGAATCCTTGACTTTGTAGATTATTAACACATTTTAAATTCTCTCATGAAGTCTTTCATAATATGTCGATAGTGTGCATGCTATCCGGATAGTTATTACCAAAAAGAGGTAGACTAACAGTAGAGTTCAATCATTCCATCTATACCAAAGAGAATTTTAGCGAGATCGGTTCAGGAAGGCTACCATTGTTAGACTGTCATTGAGGCAGAGCGAGTTAGCGAACACGCTTAGAGAGAGAGAGAGAGAGAGAGAGAGAGAGAGAGAGAGAGAGACTTTAATTGTCGTTTCTTTTTAACTTCTTTCTAGTTTTGATTGAACACGGAGATTAGTTCTTACATTTTATGAGTATCGATAATTAATGCTCGATGATAGCAGAAATGGAGTAAATGCTCACATTGACCAAAGATTGGAGGCGTGGTTAGTACAAATACGGAAATATTTTAAGATAACTTGGGTGCATGTGAGCTCAATTTACATGAACTCTTGATTTTGGTAGCCCTATGTGAAACTCTTATTATCTAAGGATTGAGATGTATTCAGCGCTATGCATTCAAGAATGTCTCGCTAAAGATAAGCATCACAAAATTTAACTTCAGCTACATTATCGATGTTTATCATTTATAACTCACCAATCAAAAACCAGTTTGATTGAAGTTTCTTCCAATAAGAAAAGATCACTCATCTAGAGGGCGAGGTCGACGGGATAAAGAAGATGTGCATTGGAGTGCATCAAGTCAATAACTTTGAATATTGTATCAAACCTGTTGGATTCGTAGTCGTTAAGAAAGCGTGTGCACTCCACCCAGATAGTATGTTCTCTCCATCGTTCCTTTTCATCTGTTTATCTACATCTTTTTATGCAGCAGGTAGGCATCCTCTCCACTTTCGGGGAAGGGGCAAAGTCCGAGTTAAAGAAAAAGAAAGAGATAAAGAGCGCAGAAAAAGAGAGCACTCGGGGAGAAAGAGAAAAAAGAGTGTAAAATAAAGGGGAGAGAGAGGGCACTGGGGAAGCGTCGACTCCTCCTTTGGTGTCCTCTTAGCAAATTAAAGTAGATAACAGCAATGCCGCTCCAGTTTCCCACTAATAAAATTCTTCTTCCACAAATCAATTTTAAAGATTAATTTAATATGCTCAGACAGTTTTACCATGAGATGATCCCCAATGTATTTTTGCTTTTCTAAAACACATCATGAACTTCGTGTGAAGTAGGTGACTTCTTTAGTCTAAATCCTCTAAAGTAGTTTGATGTGCGGACAAATTCTAGGAAGACCTCATCTTTGTGGATTGGGTTAGAGAAACTCGTCACAAAGTGGGGTGTCCATGTCATTTGACGGCTTACAACAAAGACATGTCTTGTATATGTATAGTGTTACTTGCATGTATATAGTGTTGAAAGTTGCTGACCTAAGATAGATTTGGCATTGAGACTTATGCAAACAAATTGCCCTTCAAATAATAAATGATAGAATTCATTGAGAACATCTCAAATAGGGACCCGAGTACCCTCATTTTCTCAAAAAATGACCTATAGTGAAATCCGTCTCAAATAAAAACAAAAAATAGTCATTTAGTTTCAAAGAAAGGCCTAACTCACCGACCGACAAACAGATACATCTCCGATGTGTATTCCAATGGCCTGGTTAGGGGTATTTTTGTCCAAAAAAAATATTCTTTTTTCATTTTTCGTTTCCCCTATTCATCTTCTCCATCTCTGAGTAAACCTCCGGTATCTCGCCAATGAAGTAATTGCTAGTGAGGTCTAGCCACTTCAGTTTCTTCAACCCTGCCACCTCTAGCGACAATGGCCCGGTGAACTTGTTGTTGCCCGAGTCAAGTTCTTTGAGCTCGGTCATTACCTAGAGGACTCTGCCAAGGGAGACCCCGAAGAGGAGGTTGATAGAGAGGTTGAGGAATCGTAAGGAGTGAGGTTGCTAAGCTCTGGCGGGAGGGTCCTAGTGAGGTTGTCGATGGTGAGCGTGAAGTTGGCGAAGTCACGGAGAAGGCTGATTTTTAGGTGGGATGTAGCCCGAGAGGAGACGGAGGTGATGTTGAGAGAGACGACCTGCGAGCCGGCATCGCACGTAACTCTGGTGAAGGAGCAATGTAGAAAGGGCAGCGACAAGGTGAAGGAGGAAGAGGAGGAGTCGGCCCAATCACCAAGAGCAATGAAGGGAGGCCTGACCAAGGCAGTTTTAAGCTTTGGGAGCACGTCCAGGTCGCTTTGTGGGAGGGAAGCCGAGATGAAGAGGAGGAAGAAGAAAAAGAAGATGCCATTGCAGGGTGGTTTCATCTTTAGTGAGGTCGGTGAGGCTACCCTTGCTAGATTTGGCAAGGGTGGTCTCGTCTGTAGCCAACAAGGGCTCACCAACCTTGCCGACCACTAGTAAGGGTGGGCAAGGGCCTGCCAGCCCACACCTATCGCAAGCTAGACCACCCTCGATAGATCTGCTAAGTGTCAGCCTGCCAGCCCTTGCTTAGAGCCAACGAGGGCTTCACGACCCTCGCTTGCTGCCAACGATGGGCGTCAAGTTGTCGCCAACCCTTACTAACAGTCGACGAGGGTTGCGAGGCCCTCGCTGGCCTGCTCCCAATTTCGGTGTTCTTGATCTAGGCGATGCCTATCTTCAACATTAATGAAGAAGATGATGAACAAGGACAATCATGGGAGATCAAGAAGAAGATGAATCGAGGAAAAATAAATTAAAAAAATGAATATTTTTGGATGAAAATACCCCAAACCAAACCACCAGAATACCCATCGAAAATGCATCTATTCGCTGGTTGGCGAGTCGGTTCTTCTTTGAGACTAAATGACTACTTTAGGTCCTTATTTGAGACATACTCCACTTCAAGTCTCTTTTTAATAAAAGGAGGGCACTTTGAGTCCCTATTTAAAATTTTCCCAAATTCAATTGCTGCCAATCAACAATATAAATTCGGCCTCTCTCTTTTTCTGAGAACAATTTGTGCCCGCTGTCTACTGATTGGTGCTCACTCGCTCTCTTTGATCTTTTCGCCCTTGAAAGTTCTCACCCAGGCTTGTTTAGGTTTTTTGTTCTCTGATCTCGCACCTCTCTTCGTATCTCTGCTCGCTGAAGGTAATTGCTTTTTCATCTCTCGTTGCCATGTCGTCACTATTATTTCTTTACTTTATTATTAGAATAATCAACTGAATTGGTGTGTGTTGGGATCTTTTTGTCTATTGAGGATGTGGGTGGCTACTGAAGGGCTAATATCATCAAAATCCCCAAATGATACATTGGTGCCATAGTTATCTTAAACTAATTTTTATGTCACAAAAAGTCTTAAATTGCTATGGCCGTATCACATTATCTCAAATTAATTTTTTGTTACAAATATTTCAAATTAGTATACCCATGTCATATTTATCCCAAAACTAAATTTCCGATCACAAAGATCTGAAAATACCAAAGTCCTAGATCAGAAAATCTGCTAATTTTACCATAAGGGCTCCCTCAATTTAAAAAAAAAAAATTGTTAAAATCATTAACTTTTTGTGAAACGAAAATTAGTTGAGGCTAAACATGGCATGTGCATATCGGTATGAGAAATTTTAAGATATAAAAATTAGTTTTGGATCAATATATTATAATTGTACTAATTTGGAATTTTTTATGGTTCTAATTTTTTTTTTTGGTAAGAGTAAGTAATATATTAGAGGGGTCAAACTGTACAACCAACACGGCTCCAAAAACTTACACTCAAAATGAACACGCTCATTGAGAGTGGAAGGAAGCCGCGGAAAGCAAAAAACAACCAACAGAAGCCAACGGCAAACAAGCCTGGCAAAAACACCTAAGCAACCACCGAAAGCCTAAGTCAGACTACGATCAGAGGAAGCGAAGATAATAGGGTCGACACCCCACGAGCGTTGCATCCGCCTGTTCCTAGTAGAGTCCTCAACATTCTTAAAAGTAAGGGCCTTATCCTTGACGACCTTGAGGAGATGCTCCTTCATGGCCGAAATAGATACTGGCTCTCCCCTGAAAAGAATATTGCTCCTGTTCCTCCAAATGATGTGACATAGTGCCCCAAAGGAGAACCGGGCAACACACTTATAAAAATCCTTGCTGACGAGCAAGGTAATGGCCCAACTGAGAGTCTCCTCCCAAGTCCTGCTAGTCCAGGGGAGATTGAATCTAGTAGCCCAGAAGAAGGCAATACTCAAGGTAATGCGACAACCAAAAAAGAGATGATTGATAGAATCAGGCACCTCGTTGCAAAAAGGGCAGGAAGCAGCATCAATCCTACCATAAGACATAAGAAGAGACCGTGTAGGCAACCTCCTCTTGGTGATAAGCCACAAGTTCAGTTGGTATCTAGGCAAGATGGCATTACTCCAAATGAAACAATGCCAATTGACTCTAGCCTTCTTCCGCCTTATGGCCTCCCAAGCCGAGGCCACTGAGAACAAGCCTGTTAAGTCCTCCCTCCAACAAAAACGATCTTGGGTTCCAAACAAGGGAGGAAACAGCGAACCCCAAGACTCAATCTCAGACCTGATAGCTCGTCCATCCTCAGAGAAGAGGTCGGCAACCAAAGCCTGCCTAGAGAGACTGGAGTTATAGATTTGGGGATCCGTGAAATATAAATTCAAAGGACCCCTAGGATGCCAATTATCGAACCAAAGCGACGTTGATAAGCCATCGCCTAATTTCCAGTGGAAGTGAAGCCGGCAATCTGTCCTGAGTTGTAGAATTTTTTTCCATGCCCAAGAGCAGTAGGTTGGCTTCTTAACTACCCAGAAGTTCTTGGTTTTTAAGAAGGTCGAGTGGACCCACTTACACCATAACGACTCCTTGTCTGAAAATAAATTCCATATATGTTTGAGCATAGCCGCCTTATTGCACTCACGCAATCTCCGGATACCAAGACCTCCCTCCACTTTAGGAAGGCAAACATCTTCCCATGAGACTTTGGCACCCCCCTGCCCAACTCAGGTCCCTTCCAAAGGAATTGTCTGAGAATACGCTCTATCTGGTCCAGCACAGCTGCAGGAAGAATAAAGACACTTGCCCAGAAAGCCTGAATGGCATGTAGGACTGACTTGATTAGCTGAAGTCGGCCAGCAAAAGAAAGAAACCGATGAGTCCAAGACTGTACCCTGGAGGTGATGCACCTCACAAGCTCAACGCAATCCATCTTCCGGAGCCTCGATGTGATGATTGGGACCCCAAGATATCGGATTGGAAGGTTACCCTCAACAAAGTCAAGCTCTAGGAGGATTTGATTTCTTAAGGCCGGTTGGCCTCCCGAGAGGAACACCTCGCTTTTCCTCGGGTTTGGGAGAAGTCCGCTCCAAGAAGAAAACAAATGGAGACCATCCTTGAAAAGCTTCACGGATGGCAAGTGGCCTTCACAAAATAGGAAAACATCATCCACGAAGAACAAGTGCGATAAGCAAGTAGACCTACATCTCTAGTAGAACTTGAATTTCGGATTTTATGGTTCTAATTTGGTTGCCAAATAATTAAAAAATGGAGAAATGGCAAACTCTGAGCAAAGCAAATAAAGGGACACACTGATTCGTTTCTGATTGTTTCTTTATGGTGCTTGATGGGTGGATTCTTCTTTGTATGCTTGCATTCTATCATCTCAAGAAGAAGGAAAAAGAGTGCGGAAAAAGAGTGCATTGAGGGAGCATCGGTTCTTTCCTCTGGCGTTGTCCAACAAATTATAGTTCTATATATCAATCCAATTGTTTGAAATTGGAGGTTTAAAAAGAATATGTACGTGATATCTAACAATTTAAAGTAAATTATTTTACATGAAATTATTAGCATGTGGAGCCATCGTGGAATAAACACAATTTGGCCTCGCCAGATTAGCAAGCTTGCCCCTTGCTAGTCGTTAGTAATTGGTTGCCACTATGGCTGGCGATGAGTTAAGGAAGAAGCAAAAGGAAAAAAAGGTAAGTCAAAAAAAAAAAATCAAAATCTTAAAAAATGAATATCAATTAAAATTAAAATTTCTTAAATTTTTTTTTTTATAAGAATGTACGTTTCATCAACCAAGAACCTAAGCCCAAATGCTAAAGGCCTGTGCATGACTTTTATGGACTTGGGCTCAAGTGTCGAGGCATCGAGCATGGACACCAAGCATTTGGGCTTGGCCTCAATGGATCTAGACCCAAGCATCAGAGACTTGGTCATAAGAACCAACATTAAGGTTCCTACTTCAAAGGAATTAGGTTAGTAGAGTGCGCCCAATGTAAGGAAATCTAATCCTTGAAATGTCTCTTTCGTTTTGGTGTCCTCAAGCGATGGTGCAATTCTTGGATAATAAAGATATTATCTTGAATTTTTTTTTTGGTCATAAATCTTCTTGAATTTCACGGTCATTGAGAAAAGCACTCTAAATTGGGGAAATGATGTTGTCCAATAGGTCTTTCAATAAATTAGATAGACGAAAATCGGAAAAATTTGGGGGGATGGGAGTTTTGGGGACAAGCGTTATGGGCGTCTAATTGAGGACTGGGTTGAGAGCATCACAGAAGTTGTTGTTGTATCTCCTCAAAGATGACTTCTCTGATTGTCGATTTATTCTTTTGGAAAACACGAATCTTTCAAGCCGTCCGGCCTAGGGTTTTCCGTGTTTCCAAGCGCAAAAACCGTGACCTTTCCATTGTAAGAGGGCTTGCCGGCAGCTAAACTGTTCACTCATCTCATCTATCACCAAGACAGGGTACTTACAATTAGTGGGTTCAAAATCTGCATCCCCTTCTGAGGTACGGATTCGTAGCTTCTCTCTTGACGACTGCTTCATCGCGGCACCAGATGTCATCAGCAGTTCGGAGCAAGGAGACACGACTGCATTGTCGCCCTTTGAATGCTAGTTGCATCAAACCCAGTGTTCTCTGTTAGAGTTTTCCTTTAATGTGGACTAAATTAATTGACATTGTTATTTACCGTTTAACATTTATCGTTTTACGGGGTTCGGTCTAAGGTGAGATAGAAGGTTTCTTAATTAGTCTAATATGGGGTTGGCTAGTGTGGGCCGAGTTGAACCTGGCCCATAATGAGGGGGACTGGCTGGAAACTCTATAAATAGTGCTCAAGTCTCTCCTCTAACCCTAATCTCACATATCCTCACCTAAGGGGCGTTATTCTAACGCTAATCGTGGGGGGCCGCCTCATTGAGCCAGTGACTCGGAGGGCAATAGAGGAGAAGGATTTGATGCGTGGATAAACCCCTTGAGTGTGGTCAATCCCTTTCCGCTTCCGCTTTCAAGAACGAGATCCTAAAATAGGTGCGTTAATCTTCTACTCTTTGGATGTGTGTTCTTGTTCTGGTTATAGAGATCTTAGGGTTATGCAATTTGCGTCCTACATGTGGTATCAGAGCCTCCATAACCCTAGAACTTGAACCCTAATTGATTTTGCCCTAAATTGTATGGATTAGCCCTAATTAGTACGGATCTTGCCCTAATTTGTGATTTTCGAAATTTTTTATTCATTAAAAAATAAAATAAAATACAAATTTGGACTGGGCAAGATGAGATGAGGGTGATTTGTGTAGTTGCATGTGCGTGCCAGGGGCATGCTTGCGCGTCTGTGTGTGCGGGCATAAGCTTTGTGTGCAAGCTCAAGCTTATTAGATTCGATATGCTGCAGTGATTATTGATTTTGCTTCTTGGATCTTCAATTGATGTCAATTGATTGCATCAGAGGAACCTCATTAGGGAGTCATCAGTTTTTGATTTTGTGGATATGTTACGAACGTTTGAAATCAAGCAAAGAAGTCTAAAGACCAAATCCTCAAAATTTGAATCTGCGTTGGAGAGTCTGACAGCTAAAATAGGAAAGTCCAACTTTCACTAGGACTTGGATTTTGTTTAAAATATATCAAGATATGTTTTGGATAAAATCGTTTAAGATAGGAAACGAAATCCTATGAGAAGCTGGCTTAATGAGATAATTAAAAAAAAAAAAAAAACTTTTGTTGCTCATGTATATTCCTTTTAACCTTTGAATGATGGATGTCTTAAGAAACTGTGACCAAATTGATTGTACTAATTTACACATCTGCCGAATGTGGATAATGCATGTCAGTTAAGTCATTGTGCATTGTACTATAGAAAATCATCTGGTCACTAGTTAATATCCATCAAATTGAATATTTTTATGGTTAAGGAGTATGGCAATATTTATGCGAGCAATAATATCTACTTTGTTATAGTTTAAATATTTGGTTACGTGGTATGACTCAATTTAAAGGCCACTGGTTGAAGTAATGATTTTTGTTACTTAAAATTGGCTAATTAATTAGTTGTTGGCCTTGGAGTCATGTTTTGCCTTATGAAACTCATGAGTTATAATGGATCAGCTGTTAGACTTCTCGATCTGGTGTACCATGTATTACTATTGATGTTGATTGGTGATAGATTCTCTAGATCAACATTAAATAGAATCATTGGAATATGTAATTTTGGTGCGCAAGAGAAGTTTCCTCTGTTGCTGTGATTGGTGATCTCATTGGAATCTATCTTTTAGATTATATATATATTTATATATATGTATTATTAATGAATAAGGCAATGTAATTAGCATGATATGTGATTTGAGTGATATGTGCCCCTATCACTGAAGTTCGAATCACATGTATAGGTGTATGTGAGATGTAAATATATCCCTGGTATGAGAGAGTTTTAATGATTCAATTGAGTTGTGACCGCCAAAGTGGTACGCTTGATTGGGTTTGAGAAATTTCGATCTCGTATGTTGGTTGGGATGTCTCCTGGTCTAATGCTTGGTCATACTCTCAAAGGAGGTGATTGTGCACTAGTTCATGGAGGGATACATGATGGTATGGTGGAGGAGTGATTAGTCCTAGTGGTTCATCTGCCCAAAGGTGATGAATTCACGAAGATTGGAACATATTCTCATGACCGCTATCATGTGGGGAGTGTATAACTGCATGTTATGTATTCTGCCCAAAGGTGATTATATGATTATGCGTGTAACTCTCTGGATGTGTACTTGGACATCAAGTCACGGTGTTCACATGATGCTAATTATATACATTGCTTGTTTTTTCAATCACCTTTCTGTAATTAATAACTCCACTATTATTGAGGTTTTTACTGCTTCAAATTTTAAGTTGTGGACATATGATTTATTGCTTGTGAAAAGAGCAATAGAATGTGCTTACTGTCTATTAAGCGTTCCATTCTGGAACCCTTGAAAAGTGGTTTGCTTACTAACTGCACTGCTAAGAGATGATAGAAGCCTCAGTGGCTTGTAATTATGTCTTGTGTAATACCGAAATTAGGACACATCTGCAAAAATTACGTTTAAGTCCTAATGACATATACATCTGGTATATGGTTAAAAGGTTGTTAGGCTTAATAGTGGCCATGAGTATTTTGGCAAGTATGACAATGCGAAATAGCTTAAAAGGTTATTTGTCAAATACTTGATAGATTCTGGGGTGGTAATTTAATTACTATACCTGTAAATCCTGACAAAAGATTGGGCCGAAAGGCATAATTGCACCGTAATTGACGAGGATAGCTACTCTCAAACTATTAAGGATAATAGTACAATGGAAAATCACCGTGTCTTTATTTTTGTCTAAACAGACAATTGTGGAATCTCCTGTACCATAGACTAAACTTGATGAGGTTCAAAGTACTATTCTTGATATAGTTTATGATGAAATTTTCCTCTCAAGTATAGAATGAAGTGGTTGTAGATTTACTCCGGAGATTTGTTAGGGAAGGACGATCAGTTATTCCATTAAACTATATAGTATATTTGTGAGAGTATGACCACAATATCCATTACATGGTTGATTTAACGACATAAATAAATGTTGTTTTTTATCCTCAATTGAGTGTGTGATTAGATGCCATAAAAGGCAATATGCAATCTATGAAACATGTTTGGAAACTTACTGACTTGTCTAAAGATCACAAGTTCTTTAGTTGCAAATTGGCATATAAAACTAAAAGGATTAAAAAAAAAGAAGAAGATTGTGGAGTTTAAAGTTAAACTTGTAGTTAAAGTTTTCACTTTGAAAGAGGGGTGGATAGTTAATAGTGAATAAATAATTATTTATTTAAAAGATTCTTTCAGAGTGCATGTAACATTATTTATTTAGTTACGCCAAATAGATACAAAATCTATATTATACAGCTGGAGGATTTTGCAGCAAATTTAAGTAAACTTGTGTGTAAATTGAAAAGTCTTATTAATAATTTTATGCAAGTTTCCAGACAATATTAATAAAGTTTCATAGTGTTGTTATTTTGTTCAATTGAGAACAAAGTAATTCAATATACTGCAAAGTCAGTGGGAGGAAATTTATTTTTCCTCATACTTTATGTACATGATACTTTGTTTACAAGTAGTGACCTTGAGACATTTTTTTGTCCTTTGCACTAAGGTTCGTAAGGATTGTTCTTGTCACATATATTGGATTTTATTAGATTTTCTCAGAGGACATTTGCTTATCATATTTTGGAAATATTCAATATACGTCATTGCAAGTCAGGAATTACTCCTGTTGTTAAGGGTGATGGAGCTAATCCATTATATTGTCCTTATTCAGATATTGAGAAAATCTAGATAAATTGTGTACCTTATGTTAGTGCACTTGAAAGTATAATATATGCTTGATTTTGCACTAGATTAAATATCGTCTTTGCGACGGGACTTCTAGACAGATATAAATTGAATCTAGGACGCGATCACTAGGTTGTTGCAAAACAAGAGATTATATGTTAATCTACAGACAAGTTTAATTCTTGCAGTTAGTAAGGTATTCAGATGTTAACTTTGCTGGCTGTTAAGATGATATAATATCAATAACATGATATTATGGAGGATTTGATTGCTAGTTGTTGGTGTTGGATTTGTCTTATAGGCTTCAACCCTCATCTCGTCTGCATGTGGATTTGCAAGAACAATTGCTAATGCATTTGTTTCAACTTGCTCTGCTCTCAGGGGTTCCTCAGTAGCCATTAAGGGAGTTTCGGGCACAACCTCTTCCTCCACTGGAAGACCCTTTACGAGAAAATTGAACTCATAGCAATGGAGGAAGAGGTTGTGCCCGAAACTCCCTTAATGGCTACTGAGGAACCCCTAAGAATAGAGCAAGTTGAAACAAATGCATTAGCAATTGTTCTTGCAAATCCACATGTAGACGAGATGAGGGTTAAAGCCTATAAGACAAATCCAGCACCAACAACCAGTAGCAAAAGATCACAACAAAACCAGAATTTATCAATATCTTCTGTAGAGAATGATGATCTTCAAATGAAGGTAAAGAAAGGTAAGGTAGTGTATAAAGCTCCTATGGTTAAAAAGCAGAAGCGAGTCAATCATGAGAAGAAGACATCACAGAATCTCTTAATGGATGAAGAACAACTCATGGATGCCCCAATTCAGTCATGGGAAGGGGCAAATGCATGGGTTTTGGTGGCTGGCCCTAATAAGCCACTAAAAAATAGATGAAGTTATTAAGCTGGAACTGTCAGGGGCTGGGCACACCCTTGATAGTTCAGCACCTTAGAGCCTTAGTGGCTCAAGAAAAGCCCGATATGGTTTTCCTCATGGAAACCAAGAATAAGTCTAATGTTGTAGAAAGAGTGAAGGCAAGGATTCAGCTCCAACATTCTATGGTTATTGAGCCGGTTGGTACAGCGGGAGGCCTAGTGCTACTGTGGAATGAAGAGGTTAAGGTGGAAGTGGAGGGAAGTTCCAATGAGATTATTAACATCCAATGTCAAGACTTAGGGTGCGATTGGTTCAGCATTTGCAAGGGGCTTTGAGTCCAATGCAAATGCTGAAAGCCCAAAGCTGCATGGAGGAAATGTAAAGACTGTTTGGTAAATTTTACTTTGAAAAGCAACTTTGAGAGAAATGTTGTTTGGTAGAAAAAACATTTGCAAAGCCCCTTTGGTGATTAATTTAAATATTTTAATTTTAATTTGTTTAAAATTTAAAATTTCTTATTTTGCTAAAAAACATCAAATGGAAAAAATTTACGTGCTCTCTTTCTCAATTACATGAAGAATACTTTCATTACAATAAAAACATGATAATATATGATTTGAGGAAAGAAGCGCATTATCCTTAAAAATTACAAATATCCTTAATTATTTCCTAAATTCATAGCTATTTGATCACGTAAATGTGCCATATCAGATGCTACATCATCATTTGAAGCATTACTCTCCTCACTCACATCATTAGAATCCGTTGTATATAAATTGGGATCCAAATCCACTCTAGCAAAATGTGCATCATTCAGGGCATTTCTTCGTATATAATTGTGCAAAGTCATTGTTGCTATCACAATCTTCACTTGCTTTATATATGGATAACTTGGCATACTCTTTAAAATTTTCCACTTCTTTTTCAATACGCCAAAAGCTCGCTCAATTTCTGATCATAGTGAAGAGTGAGCGCGGTTGAATACTTCTTTATAACCCGTCGGTTGAGGACCTCGTTGAAACTCAGGTAAATGATATCTGACTTCTTTATATGGCCCCATATAACCCGTGGGATTTGGATATCCAACATCAACCAAATAATATTTACCTACACAAAAAAGTTGTAAATTTAATCAACATATAACACGTACATATATTAATGCTTAAAAACCATTAATTAACGAACCTTTTGGGGGATGAGGAAATTGTAAATCATGTCTCCTAATAGCTTCATAAAAGATACGAGTATCATGAGCTGTTCCCTCCCAACTGGCCCAAACATAAATAAATTCCACGTTAAAATTACAGACGGCCATCACATTTTGTGTCGATGTTCCTTTTCGACCAATAAAACGAAGCTGCTCACTCACAGGTACCATCGCTGAAATATGAGTACCATCTATTGCTCCAATGCAATCCTAAAACAAGAACAAAAATATTATTTGATTTATATTTAATTCATTTTTTTAGTGTATAATCGCAATGTACCTTAAAATGTGGATAGAATCTTGTATTATTCCTTATCTTCTTTGGAACTTCATTGAATTGCCGATTGGATGGTTGGATCAAATCTGCTCCCATTTCACATATTTTATCCAAAACTAAGCTAAGTAGCCTGGATATGGTTTCCCCAGAATGCTGAAAGCGCTCTTGCGCTAACCTATTACCTATATTATGTCATAAGATATGAAGAAACAATCCTAACATTTCTGCAATATCAATATTTCTAGTTTCTTACAAACCATATCGTGTCATTAAATCATTCATTAAATTCCTAAACACAGTTCTATCCATTCTAAACATTCGATAAAACCTTTTAGGATTAGTATCAACGTCCATCAATTCTCTTAACCATGCATTTCCCGTATATGATGAGGTCATACACGGTATTTTGTGACCGTATAAGGCCTGATAAACACCGTAGGTATGTGCAGCTGCACAAAGTTGCCAATATTCTTCTTCCTCTTGTTCATAGTTTTCCCTTTCAGGAGATTCATCCATAACTGATTAAAGTAATAAAATAGAATTAGAATAAGAGATATAACAAATTATTTAAATCATTCATCAACAAAAAAACACTCATTATATATATGCAAACTCCACTCAATAAAAAGAACACCAATTGGAAACAAGTCTGACAATATAGCATAAATATATCTCACCAACTAATACAAATAAGTAGTGCAAATATGTTTGACATTACAACAACATTACACATGAAAAAAATAAATAACAAATATCCTAGTGACGATTACATTGTGCGAACTTATACTTGAGCCATGTCACTTTTTCTTCATCACCATCCAAGTTCATGAAGATTTGCCTATTATCTTTTTTTTTTTTCTAAAAATAATCTAGTGCAAAAAAATATAACTCTTGGTCTTGCTTAATCTCGGGTATAGTTTTCAACGTCTCCATGAGTTCCTTGTAAGGATCAAACTCTTTGGCAAAACTTCTACTTTCAATAGCTGAACAAATTCTCTCCATTTGCGTTGCTAGCTTATCACCCGTACTCTTCTTTTGTTTTTTTTTCCTTGAGATTGCCTCACCGAACTCTGCGACGTTCTTTTATCACTTTGATGTTGTTCACTAGTCTTATCACCCGCATTGCCCTCTATATTATCATCAGTAAATCCTGTCGGACCACCAATGTCAAATTGTGTGGGCACAGCATCCTCATCAACACATAAGCTTTGTGCAGGATTCCATGTGATGCTTCCGGTGGCAACAGTATCTCCAAACATTCTATCCAACAAAACTTGAAGATCGAATGTATGCCTTTCGTTCTAAAAGCTCTAACCTTAGGATTTTCCTGTTATAATAAATATTTTCGTGAGTTGTATAGAAAAAAATGAACTAAAAAAAATTAACAAAAGAAGGGAAAAAACCTGAATTTTCCTCTCCCACCATTCATCACTTGCATCAATGGTATTCTTTTTTGGATCCCATCCTAATCCAGTTTCCTTAAGGACCAATGTCCTCCATCTTTTCCAATCTTCCTTAAGATTATCCCACTTACTTGTCATTTGACCTTTATCAAATTTTTTGCCCCTTAGTTTCTCAAACTTCTTATAATCGTCCATCCATCCCTTTTGTTGTTTGCAGGACGATTGCCATTGTCAATTTGTTCAACGCACAACTTACAAAAGGTTTCAACATCTTCAGGGCTCCAATATGCCTTTTCCTTTGATGAACTTGCCATCTACTAATAAATGCAATATAACCAAATGCAGGTTAGACATGGTGTGGACTTCATACTTAGTTCACCAGTTAAGATAGCTTTCTCTCACTAATACCAACAGTCCATGAAGGTCTACGGTGTCAATGAAAAGCAAATGGTCTAGTTCAATCACCAAATAGCAAGTAAAACCAACACTAACATCAAGGAACATAAATGCGTAAAGTAGATATTGATCATGTGTAGACATGAAAACAAAAAAAAAAAAAGAAAAAAAAGAAACAGACTTCATGAACAAGTGCATTTGAAAATAGCTAAACATCATTCATTGATGCCACTTTTCAACTATAACAGATTGCTGTTCAAAACCCTATAGAAATCCCAGAAGAAAAAGATCGAATTGGGACTAACCTTTTTGGCTCTAGAAGAAGAGATTGCTGTTCAAAACCCGGGATGAGCTTATCTCCACCTCTTGAGTAGTTATCTATTTTTTTTGGAAAGTATGCAATTGAGTTCAAATTACAAGTATCCAGGCCAGCAATAACTACATAAAAGTAATAAAGGTGATAAGTATCCATGGGAAGAAGAATATAAATATCGAAAAGAAGAATGTGAAAGGGAGGCAAGTCTTGCTCTGTTCAAGATTACGCTGAATAAATTTAGTTTTGAAGACACTTATGATTACTAATCAAGGTTGTCCACTTTTAGTGCTCAAGCTTCACTTAGAGACATTTACCATACTTAAAACTCCATAAATAATGCAGTTGTAGGACAATCGCCCAATTTTTTGCCAAACACATGATAAGGGCATGGGTCAATAGTGGTTTGCCTTCAGGATAAACAATAGGCAACAGAAACCATTTTTCTGCATAATCTCTGAGAAAATCAGAGTCCAAGTTGGATTCCGCTAGCTGAATTTCTCTCTCACAGCCTAAATTCAAACACTCCTCCCATTCAAGATAACTTTAGATAGAGATTCGGCTACTATACACTTCAGTTTGGTAAACAACTGTGCATTGTGTGATTTTGATTTTTTTTTTTTTTCGTCACGAACTCTGAAGATTGTCCTACATCCAACAACTTATAAAAATTTAAGGATCATAGATACTATCAAGTAAAATTCAATCACCGAAAAGGACCCTCAAAAGTCAGTTCGTAAGGATATTTAACCACCACATTTCTATGTCAGCACACTCTCAAAGGCCATGTGGTTATATGGTGTTTTCTATCTGCCAGTCATTCATGTCAAAACGCATCAATGTGAAAGCACAAATAGAAGTTCCTAGCAATTTCTAAAACATATTTTCTTTGGTAAGTTGTAACATTATAAAAATAGAAAATAACATTTCATCTGTACTCTGACATATTTTCTTTGGTAAGTTGTAACATTATAAAGATAGAAAATAACATTTCATCTGTACTCTAAAAACATTTGTCTACTCTCCAGGACCACTAAAAACATTAGTACCTCTCAAATCTCAATAGTCAATATCTTCAGCTATAAACAGATATTCAGAATGGAAATACTTGTAAAGCAATGAGAAAAAGAAATCCCTAAGATTCTCACATGCTTTTCACAGTTTGAAAGGTAAGAAATATGAGGCGGTTTGATGTGGGAAAATTTCAAGTTTTGTAAATTACAAATCTTGTTCTTAATGTTTATCTTTTAGGTACAAGAAGGACATTTTCATATACAAAACTGACATTTGGTAAAAAAAGAAATTAGGTGAGAATGATGTGATGGTGTCAAATAACTTCAGCATGCGCCCTCTCTTCCTAGTGCCATCTGCCATTTTGACTAACTGGTTTTTCTTGCTGATTAAGGAAAAATCTCTGTTCATAATAGAATAGGCATTCATAATTAGATGGCAGTAAGTTAAAAAAAGAGTATCATATCAATAACAGGTGTATCTCATCAAAAACGGGCACACTTCCTCCAACAACACCAGTTTTCCCACCTTGAGGAACAACAGCCAAGCATCTGAAGTTACAATATTTGAGAATTTGAGAAACCTGGGACAGAAAATTTTCACAAGCATTCAATGAGTGAACTATATGACAACATGAACAAAGCAGAAGACTGAATAAGAGAAATATTCAAGGCAGAATGGACATTGCACGTGTTCAAATTTACAGCAAATCTATCAAGAATTGAAGACTGTTATAGTGTGCCTACATGTGTGCGGGTGAACAAGCGGGACACCGGACGCGCATGCCCGAACCCCGAGAGAGAGAGAGAGAGAGAGAGAGAGAGAGAGAGAGAGAGAGAGAGAGAGAGAGAGAGCTGTCTTATACTTGATACTTGAGAGTCATATGAACCAATATAACCAAGCACAAGGTAAATGCAACTTTCAAAATCTTCAGAGGAAAAGAGAGTAACTGTCTCATACTTGAGACTTGAGAGTCATATGAATCAAAGTAACCGATGGTCTCCAAGATCAGAACACATTCCACAATTTCCTAGATTCAAGTGCCTCAAGTCTACCGTGCAAACCACCACATCGGTGAATTAATATTCCCCTAAGCAGATGAGAGGCCTCCCATACCATTAATGCAACATTAACATAATCACACCATCAAGCCACAACAAAGAACATATCAGCATCCACATCTGCAGACTACAAGATAAATAAAAAGTATGACCAACATAAACCAACCCAATCAAAGACATCATCCAAACAAAACCCCCTAAGACCTTCTGATGAACTGGACCTGCGACAGGCAGTAGATGTAAACTCGTGAAAGAACCATAAGGTGACAGTTTGCTACTCAGGAATTACATCGAACTACCAAAAAAAAAAAAAAATCAATGTAACCGAGCACAAGAGGGTTGCTATGAACTGGTGTTTACCTTGCTTCAGGCAATAGCGCACAAGGGGGGTTGCTATGAATTGGTGTAAACAACTGTTCATTACCTCCAATTGCTCTGCTACAAGCATAAAATAAAAGGCAATCAGCACAGACGACAATCACGACTCTTCACCTCCACCTCCACCTCCATGTTTACCACCAGAATACCGACTACGGCCACAATCATGACCACAATCATGATTGCGATCACCATCTCAGTCTCTACCTGAACCTCAAGAAATAGGGCACGGATGAAGGGCTTACCGATTTGGCCGGCTCGATGGTGCCGATTGGAAGGAGTCGTCGATGGAGCTGGCGTGCGGGCGAGGTGTCGACTCAAGCTCTGCCGCTCTAGCTCGCTGCTTTCCCTTGGACTCCGCTCGAGCAAGAACTAGTATCACGAGGGAGGAGAGAGCGACGGAAGGGGAGAAGGGAGGATAGAGTGATGGAGCGACGGGAAGGGGAGAAGGGAAAAAGGGGAGGAGAGAGCGACGGAAGGGGAGAAGGGACGGGAGCGAATCGACGAGAGAGCAAAGCGACGGGAGCGAATCGACGAGAGAGCGAAGCGATGGGAAGGGAAGGAGAGAGGAGTGCGGCTAGGGTTTTTTTTTTGTTTTCAAAATGGACAAAAGTGGGTTTTCAGGAGATTTTTGAGGGCAAAATCGACAACTCAATTTTTTCATTAATTCAAGTCTCCAGCATTTCGAAAATGCTCAAAGCTGAAGGCTGGTCTCCACTAGCCTTCAGCTTTCAGCATTCCCAAGTGCTGGCCTTCAGTTAAAAGCCCCTTGAGAATTGGTTGCCAAACACCCATATTTGGGCTGAAGGGGCTTTGGGGGCTGGATGGGCTTTCTAAATGCCCATCCAAACGCACCCTTAAACATGGGCTACTTAATGCGAATATCCTTTCTACATGCATCAACAAATTTTCAAAATAGGGTAAGGCTATGGAGTTCTTTGAAAGATAGCAACTATAACAGCCCATTCCCATGGTTATGCATAGGAGATTTCAATGAGGTATTTTATCACTGGGAGAAGTTCAGGAGGTGAGAGGCGGACCGCTATAGAATTGCAGCTTTTCGGGACTTTTTAGGCGCCTGCTCATTGATGGATATTGAAAGTAAGGGCTGCGCTTTTACCTGGTCATTTAACAGGGAAGGTGATGCTCTAGTAAAAAAGAGATTGGATAGAGCGACTTGCAATATGGAGTGGAGAGTTCTTTATCCAAATGCGGAGGCTTTTGCTTTCCTGGCAATAGGTTCCAACCATAGCCCAATTCTACTATCTTTAAATCCAACAGGGTTGAGAAGAAAGAAACTTTTCAGATTTGAGACATATTAGCTAGAACATTCGGAGGGCGAGGAGGTGGTAAAGAAAGCTTGGCATGCAAAAAGTGAAGATCAACTTACTTTGGCAGGGAAAACAAGAAGGGTAGTTGTTGCATTAAGTAATTGGAGCAGAAGAAATTTTAAAAATGCTCAAAAACAGATCATTCCACTCAAATATAGGCTCCAAGAATTGACCAACAGAACTGATGAAGAGCAAACTAGAGAGGAAGCCAGCAATATTGTAAGGAAAATTGAAGATTTATGGTGACAAGAAGAGATGTTTTGGTGTATTAGGTCGAGAATTCAATGGTTGAAATGGGGAGATCAAAACACAAAGTTCTTTCATGCTACAACAGTTCAAAGGAGACAACAAAACAAAATAACCATGCTAAGGCTCGATGACCAAACCTGGTGCAGGGATCCCTCTACCCTTAAACAACACATCAGCATTTTCTATCAATCCCTATTCAACTCAGTGGGAGAAAGGAACTACCAACCGGTATTAGATCAATGTTCGGTGGTGGTGACTGAGGAAATGAATGATGATTTGATCAAACCAGTCACAAGAGAGGAAGTTAAAGATGCTGTTTTTCAGCTAGGTGCCACAAAAGCACCGGGACTAGATGGACTAAATGGAGTATTCTATCAAAGGCACTGGCCAATTATACAAGAAGACATTTTCAGCATGGTTCATTCCTTCTTCAGCCAAGGTACCTTTGATCCAGAGCTTAATAAAACGCATATCTCCCTCATTCCTAAAGTCACAAATCCAGAAGATATCACCCACTTCAGGCCTATAAGTCTATGCAATTTTATTATAAGATTATAGCGAAGGTGTTGGCTAATAGAATGAAACTATGGCTTCCAAAACTTATTTCTGAGGAGCAAAGTGCTTTTTTGAAAGATCGTCAGATACAAGACAATATTTTTATAGTTCAAGAGGTGATTCACCAACTAAGGGTGAGAAGGAGAAGGCGTCATTTTCAAGCCATTCTTAAATTAGACATGAAGAAAGCTTATGACAGGGTCGAATGGGATTTCTTATGCGATTATATGCTGAGATTGGGGTTTAATGAGAAATGGGTGACATGGATAAAGCATTGCATCTCCTTAGTGTCTTTTAGCATCCTATTTAATGGAGAACCTTCAGCTATTTTTAGGCCAACCCGAGGAATTCGACAAGGTGATCCTCTCTTCCCTTATCTATTCATAATCATGGCCAACGTCCTATCTACCCTTATGGGCAAAGCAGTAACAGATGGAAGTATTAGAGGTATCCGCCTAAACTCCACATGCCCAACTCTCTCACATCTTCTCTTCGCTGATGATGCAATATTCTTCTTAAATGGAACAATTAGAGAAGCTCAGAATGTGGTAAATGTGCTAAACCAATATTGCATGTTTTGGGACAAGCCATAAATCTTAATAAATCAGGGCTTTTCACTAGGAGAGATTGCCCACAGAGTCTTAAATAGAATCTAGCTGCTGAATTGAGAGTTCCGATCATAGAGAAAACACGTAAATACTTGGGAATTCCATCTGATTGGGGTCAAACCAAAAAGCAAATGTTTGCGTGGATCCTTGCTAAAGTTGAACGAAAACTTGAAGGATGGAAAGAGAGATTGATGTCAAAGGCAGGGAAGGAAGTTCTAATGAAGACAGTTATTCAAGCCCTACCCCAATATGCTATGTCTATCTTCAAAATACCAATATCCATTTGGTGGGGCCGAGATTTATGGGGTGAATACGTGAATTTTTTTAATATAATCGGGCCTTACCATAATTTCGGGAAATTGGGTAGCTGGGGCCCCCTTCGACCTCCCTCTAAATCCACACATTTGGCTAGACACTTGGGATGGGCGGGAGAAGAACTACAAAGGGAGAAAAGCTAGAAGGGGATGGGAGAATGTAAGAGAAGAAGAAAAATAGAGAGAACCATCGGTAATTGGGGCCAAGCCACCTCTCGGTCTCGTTGAGAGTCAATTGGCAAACATATTGGAGAAGGTATACCTTCTCATCTACAATTTAAAGGTCTTTTCTATTATTTATTTTTCATTTTTAACTGATCATGTATCTTTAGTACTAGGTCTTATGAATGTTATTAATCGACACTAGATGAATGCAAAGATAAAGTATACACATGTGATTTCAGATAGATGCTTTACTGATTGTATGATGAGAGCAAATGTACAAAAATTCTAAGATGATCCGGATGTATGTGAGTTCAGTGTGTCTGAATCCTTGAGATTGGTTGGTCCCATGTGAAATACACATAATTTTAGGGTTATGATGCATTAAAATCATATGCACTCAAGAGTGTCTTATAAAATATGGGCATCATCCATACATGAACAACGTCTACAAAATGACCAATCAATCAAAAACATGGTTCATGGTAATTTGCTTCAATCACATCTAGAGGTGGAGGTCCGTTTGAAAGAGAAGATGTGCATTGCACTGCTCCTAGTCAATAACTTAATATATTGGATTGATCAATAGATACCCGCCTAAGAAGACTTGTCCAGTAAACATTTGTATTGGGAATCGTTCAGAAAGCATGTGCTCTCCGTCCAACCTTTTCCTTTCTTTATCCACATCTTTTTGTGCAGTAAGAAGGCATATCTTCTCTTCATCAAACATTTTGGTATTCGTAATCGTTTAGAAAGCACGTGCTCTCCACCCATGAAATTGTCAAGAAAACTCTTATTAAAGTTTTGAAATTAACAAAATTTTCTGATTGTTACTTTTATATCAAGAACAGATTGCATTTAAAGTTGCTTTTGATGTAGGCCAGAACGAGGAAGAAAACAGATTCAAACTTATTGATTTTGCACATGGATTCAGGATAAACTTATTAGGAATTTATTCTATAATGTCTAGTTTTCTAGTGAAAGATTTCACTTACCTTTGATAAATTCGTCGATGGAATTAATCACAAATTGATGAAATCAAAATTGAAAACAAGTTTTATCTTTGGGAAGCATCTACTTATGGAAATCAAGATTCTAATTGTATGGGTGACCAGAATCAAGTGAAAATTTTATTCCTAACTTCAATGGCCACAAGATTCCTTTAATTGATTCTATCCAATGGCTAAATTGGAAGAAAATTCATCCGAAGATTGCCACTGGCTAGTATAGCATGGAATAGTATATAAAGGAGTTCATTCGGCCTAGAAGAGTGTGGGAACGTGAATTTGATATTCCAAAGTTTGAGGCTATTCACATTGTGCTAGTCTTCTTCTGAGAGCTTTACAAAGTGTGATCTAGAGAGAAAACACAAAATAGTATCTTAGTGAGTTTGAGAGTTGTACCACTAAGTGGAGTTTGGGACACTTGGAGTGCCATAACTTGGCACGGGGGGACACTTAAGTTCCATAACTTCAAAATGGTACACTTAAGTGCCAATATCGGAGTTAAATGGAACACTTAAGTGCCACTCCGGCAAAAATCCGGCCAAACGGCTGACGTGGCAATTTTCCGATGATGGAGGTCCAAAACGGTGTTGTTTTGCATGCTAACGTGGCGAAAAAAAATGCAAAAATGACGCCGTTTCGTGTCCGACGTGTAAAAATAATAAAAAATTAATTAAATTAAATTAAAAATTAATTTTAATTAAAATATTCTAAAAATTAAAAAAATTAAAAAAGGCCCCCAAAGGGGGCGGGCGGTTGAGGGCTGAGCCCTCGCCCGCGCGCGCCGCCTCCCCACCGTAGCGGGGAAGGGCCGGCGACGGAGGGGGAGGGTCGGCTGGGGTAGCCGGCCCTCGGCCGACCGGCGGCGAGGACCCCGAGCCCTCGTCGGATCGCGGCGAGGGCCCGCGAGCCCTCGCCCCCTCCGTCACCGGCCCTTCCGGCGACGGCGGGAGGCGGCAGCGGCGGGGCTTAGCCCTCAACCGCCCGCCCCTTCGGCCCCCTTTTATTATTATTATTATTATTATTATTATTATTATTTTATTATTATTATTATTATTATTATTATTATTATTATTATTTAAAATTTTTAAATTTTTTTAATTTTTACAATATTTTAATTAAAATTAATTTTTAATTTAATTTTTTTATTATGCGACGACGTCGTTTCTGGTGAGTTAGGGCCGACTCAACTCTCCGGTGAGCCACGCAAGTAATAGAAAATAATAAGTAGTGCCACGTAGGATTTTTGGCAAGGGTCGCCGGAGGTGGCACTTAAGTGTCCCATTAGAAAAAAAGTGGCACTTAAGTGTACCATTTTGAAGTTATGGCACTTAAGTGTCCTCCCGTGCCAAGTTATGGCACTCCAGGTGTTCTTTCCTCCCACTAAGTGTGTGCTCTCCAAGTTGTAATCTCTTATTTGATCATATAGTGGAATCCAGCTAGTAGACTATCAGTGTGGGAGAGTGGACGTAGGCTTAATCTAAGCTAAACCACTATAAAAGTCATATGTACAATTCTCTCTCTCTCTCTCTCTCTCTCTCTCTCTCTCTCTCTCTCTCTCTCTCTCTCTCTATCTCCTTCATTTAAAGTTTGTTACACACTTTCTGTATTTAGTAGGAGCCTAGAATCTCGTGGTTATGATCTTCATCCAGATTTTTGAAGCAATTTATTTCGATCAATTCTTATTTGTTGAGATTTCTTCGAATCACCTATTCACCCCCTCCAGTGTTAGTTCTAGCTTTCCAATTGGTATTAGAGCTTGGGTGCTCGTTTTACTAAGGTGTTTTTTTTTTTTTTTTTTTTTTTTGAGCTAAAGATCTTCTATGGCCAGGATCTTGGCATCAGGTCTTATGGAAAGACAGAGCAACACAAGGCCACTATATTTTGATGTAAATGAATACAATGTGTAGAAAAACAAGATGAAAACGTTTCTTATATCTAGAGATCCTCTAGAGTGGGATGTCGTAGAAAAAATGGATTGATAGAAAGATTGGTTTGATTATAGAAAAAGGCAAATGAGTCATAGACAATGACACTAAAGAATTTGAACAAGCAGAAATTATCAAGAGACAGGCTCTTGATGCTAAACTATTTATTCCATGTATTGTGCTTTGTCTCCAACTGAGAATAATAGAATCTCTTCATGTGAAATAGTTAGAGAAGTCTACGATAGACTCTATGTTAGTTATGAAGGGATTGACCATGTAAAAGAGACCAAGGTGAACATTATGCTTGATTAATATGAATCATTCAATATGAAGTTAGGAGAGACAAATAAAGATAGACAAATAAAGATATGTTCAATCGCTTTACAAAGATAGTGAATGGTTTGACATATCAAGGACAACCAATTTTGGGTCCAATGAAGGTCAATAAACTTTTACGAAGACTATCAAAGGATTAAAATCATATCAAAATCTCAATTCGAGAGACGTAGAGAATTATGCCTCTATTAGTTGATGAACTCATTGGCACCCTTCAATCTTATGAAGTGGAATAAATCAATGATGAAGACTTAGAGGATGATCTAGACGACGAAGAACTTGCTTTCCTAATCAAGAAATTCAGAAAGCAGAATAAGAAGGGAAAGATGTTTAGCTGGAAGAAACTGAACAAACAAAATTCTTAGAAAGGCCAATGGAAGAAGATGAATCCAGTAAGGATGTGATATGCTTTGAGTGCAAGAAAAAGGGCATATCAAGCCAAACTGTCAATTGCTAAAAAAGAAGAAAGGGAAATACGAAATGTACAAGAAGGCACTAAAAGTAGAAACCTAGAGCAAGGCAGAATGTGAGGAAAGTAACGAGGAATATACAAATATTTGTCTAATAAGTAAATCCACTTTAGACTCAAAATTAGAATCTGATTCAGACTCTTACTCTGAATCGGACAAGGAGATTAAGGTAAGTCAATCTAATATTCCAATTGAAGTTTCTAAACACCTTGATGAGCTTTGTTTTAACCTTAAATCTTTTCTTAAAAGAATCTTCAAATTAAAGAGGAAGAATTCTAGCGTTAGTGCCCCCCCGGTTTACTTCGCCGGCTGCTAACTATACGGCGGTTTCTAAGTCATAAAAAAAAAAATTCTTGGAAAGAGAAGTTTGGAGATTTAAAAAACAATTTTGATGATTTGAAGGAAGATTGTGATTCATTTACTAAAGAAAATGAATCTTTAAAAAATGGATGTTAAAAAATTTCTACAAAATTTTCAAAAGGTTCAAAAACTTTATATTACATTCTTTCTATTCAAATTTCTTATTACAATAAATCCGATTTGGATTTTAATAAAAAAAGTAATGTTTTAATTGATTTCCCAAAAGTCAAGAATAGATTTAGACAAAGACCTTCCAGACTTGTTTACAAAAATCATTTCCAAATGTTCTTAAATGTTCTAAGTGTGAAGACTCAGAGCACTTTAAGAATGAATGTTCTAAAGTCTAGAGGTGTATTAAAAAGGATTGGGCAAATAGTGTTTATTGCTAACTCCTTAGGACCCAAGAAAATTTAGATATCAAAGAAAGTTTGAGATCTTCTTTTGATTGTAAGTTACCATTAAGAGGAAGAACAAATGGTATTTAGATAGTGGGTGTTCTAGGCATATGACGTGAGACTCTAATAGCTCTGTCAAATTGGAAAAACAAAAAGGATGAAGTGTTTTCTTTGGTGGAAATAGCAAGAGAAAAATTATTGGACAAGAAACTATGAAAATTGGCAACTTGATTATCAACAACGTTTCCTTGGTAAGAGGTCTCAATTATAGCCTTCTGAGTATTAGTCAACTATGTGATACAGGTTTGAAATTAACTTTCAAGAGAATGTTTGTTCTAGAGTGAGTCAAGACTTCTCTTAGACTTTCACTAGATGAAGTTATGGCAACACATACCTTTTTGACATAAATCTAGAAAATTCTCAATGCTTTATTTTAATTCAAGATGAGGCAAATCTGTGGCATCGTAAGCTTGAGCATGTGAGCATGAAGCAAATTACTGAATTATCTACTAAGAAGTTGGTTCATGGCATTCCAAGAATGGTTTACCATAAGTTTAAACTTTGCACCGCATGCATTTTAGGAAAATAGGTAAGAAGTTCATTTAAATCTATAAACCATGTCTCTACTAATTGTACATCGCATCTTCTTCACACAGATTTTTTTGGACCAACAAGAACCTTAAGTATTAGAGGTAAGAAATACTGTCTGGTAATCATAGATGATTACTCAAGGTTTACTAGGGTATTCTTTTTGACAAATAAAGCGGAAACCTTCTCTTATTTTACAAAATTTGCTAAAAAGATTCAAAATAAATAAGGTTATGCTATTTCTAGCATCAAAATAGACCATGGGAGAGACTTTGAAAATTAAGATTTTACAAGTTGTTGCGATGAAAATGGTTTTCAACATATTTTCTCCTCTCCCTTACACTCCAAAACAAAATGGAGTTGTAAAAAAGAAAAATCGATCTTTGTAGGAAATTGCCAGAACTCTATTAATCAAAAGTAGAGTCTGTTCTCGCTTCTAGATAAAAGTAGTCTCCACTGCTTGCTATATAATTAATAGAGTGTTTCTGAGACCTATCATAGAGAAAATCCCTTATGAAATTTATAATGGTAGAAAACCAAATATTTCCTATTTTCATGTGTTTAGTTGCAAGTTTTTTATTTTAAAAAACGACGATGATCATCTTGGTAAGTTTGATGACAAGTCAGACAAATGAATTTTTCTTGGTTATTCCGCAACAAAGAAGGCATATAGAGTCTTCAACAAAAGTACCAAAACCGTGGAAGAATCAATGAACGTCAAATTTCAAGAAGTCAACCATTATCAACAATATCAAACTCAACTTAAAGAATTTGAATTGGTCTCAGACTTAACTAAGTCCGAACCTCCTAAACAAAATTGGCCTCTTGATGAACTTGTCCAAGTCGAAGAAAAGTCAGAGGAAACTCTGAACTAAAAAGTCTAGATAGAAATGAAAAATTCAACAAATGTTGAAAATAGAAGTCAAGCCATCCTTAAGATCTCATTATTGGAAATATAGAAGAAGGAGTCTGTACTAGATCCAAGAGGAAAGAAAATTCAGAAGCATTGACACTTCTTTTAGAAGTAGAACTGGCGGGAGTAGAAGAGGCTTTATCTAATGAAAGTTGGATAGAGGCTATGGAAGAAGAACTTCAGCAATTTGAAATTAATGATGTTTGGAAGTTATCTCCCAAACCAAAAGGAAAAATCAGTGATTGGAACTAAGTGGGTGTTCAGAAATAAGATGGATGAAAAAGGCAAGGTAACCGGAAATAAAGCAAAGCTCGTGGCAAAAGGTTACACGCAAGAAGAAATGATAGATTATGATGAGACATATGTACCAATAGCCAGGTTGTAAGCTATAAGGCTATTGCTTGCTTATGCGTGCTCTTATAACTTTGAGCTTTTTCAAATGGACTTCAAAAGTGCTTTCATCAATGGATTCATCCAAGAAGAAGTCTATGTTGAACAACCACAAGGTTTTTAATACCTTAGAAAATCAAACTTTTTCTACAGATTGAAGAAAACCTTTTATGATTTGAAGTAAGCATCATGTGCTTGGTATGAGAGATTAAGTAAATTTCTGGTAAGTAATGATTTCAAGAAAGGTATGATTGACCCCTCGTTGTTTATCAAGAAAAAAGGAAAAGATTTCTTACTCATTCAAATATATGTAGATGATATTATCTTTGGTTCTTCTAAGGAGCTTCTGTGCAATAAATTTTCTAAGTTTATGTAGGAAGAGTTTGAGATGAACATGATGGGTAAAGTGCCATTCTTTCTGGGAAGTCAGACAATCTAAAGAAAGAACCTTCATCTATCAAGAAAAATATGTCAAAGATATCATTAAGAAGTTTGTAATGGTGAACTATAAGAAAAGTGTAACCCCCATGTCAAGTTCCTCCAAACTTGATAAGAATGAAGGTGGCAAGAAAGTGGACCAAAAGACCTACAAAAGCATGATTGACTCTCTTTCATATCTTACTACTTCTCATCTTGACATCTTATTCAATGTGTACATGTGTGCTAGGTTCCAAGCTGATCTTAGAGAATCACGCCTTAATGCTGTTAAACGCATTATCAAGTATGATGCTACTAATCTAAAGTTAAGTCTGTAACATCCGAGAGGTGGAAACTTTACTCTACTGGAATACTCGGATTCTGAACTGGTTGGTTGAAAAGTTGATAGGAAAAGTATTTTTGGAACTTGTCAACTTCTAAAAGATAGATTAGTATCCCGATTCTCCAAGAAGTAGAACACTGTGGCTCTTTCTATCGCAAAAGCAGAATATGTTGCTCTCAGCTATTCTCAAATTCTATGGATTAGACAACAACTAAGGGATTTCGGAATAGAAGAATCTTGCACTAAAATCAAATGTGACAACACAAGCGCTATCAACCTCACTAAAAACCCCATTCTTCATTCAAGAATAAATCATATTGAAATCCGACACCATTTCATTAGAGATCATGTGCAAAGTGGTGAGATTAACATTTGGTTTGTTGATTCAAAGAATCAATTTGCTGATATTTTCATTAAGCCTCTGGAGAAATGTACTTTTGAATTTATTCATGATAAATTGTAGGAGTGAGCATCGGTCTAGGGTCAACCCTAAACCCACCTTAGACTGGCCTAACCTGTCAATCTTGGTTTGGTTCCTAGGGAGATTGGGTTGGTCGTTGGTCCTTGGATTTTTGGACCAGCATTATACGGGTTAGTTCTTGGTCTTGGAAGTTAAGGGCCAGTCTAACCCAGACCAACCTTGATAGTATATATATTATATATCTAATATATTATTTATAATTTTTTATATATGGAAAACCTTAAAACAAATTGCGTCAACAACATTAAACAATTCCTTAGTGAGAAGTCCAAGTAATTTTATACTATTTTCTAATAAATTGGATTTTTAATGTCTTTTACAGCGTCAACAACATTACAAAGGAAGAATATGTTTTTGTGATGAGTCATCACGGCATTCAGAAAGGTATAAACAACTCATTACGGCATCCTCCTCTAGTACTAATTCTCTTTTGTCTTATTCGTCCTCTTAGTTTTCAATTTGCTAAAATCAAAAGAAATAATTTCTCTGCTTGCCACGCGACACTTGCCTTGTTTGTTTTTGGTCATTCATGCCGCTTGCCACTCAATGTTCGCCCTGCTTGTTGCTCACTGCTCGCCTTGCTTGATGCTCACCCCATGCTTGACGCTCACCACTCGCCTCTCTTCGCTGACCTCACTCGTCATTGAATCTATTGGGTTAGTTCGATCCTTAGTTGCCTTTTTCAGGAAGTACAAAAAATGAAATAGAAAAATTATCGGTTGGTCTCGATTTGACCTTAGAACCGAACCGAATCCATTAAATCAGTCTGATCTTCGATCCTAAACTCAATATGATCAGTTCTCGATCTAAACTGTGCAGGTTGGTCTTAGAGATAGGGGGTAGATCGACCAAACTCGGACCATGCCCACACCTAATAAATTGCATATAACTCACATTTTTTTATTAAAATCTATGCAAGATAGGTTCTCAAAAGGCAACCCTCTGGAAGTGGTGTTATTCTGGAATTTTATTTAGACCTATGTAGTTATTTTTCAAATTTTGGCGTGTATGCTTTCTTTCTTTCTAAACAGCTACAATCACTTTACACCTATTTGAATATTTATTTGTCTTTTATACTTTTTGGAAATAATTCTTTTTCATTATTTCATTATTTCCTCTATATCAAAAATATCATCAAGTTCCCAAATTTTCTTGGAAATTTTCTCAAATCTTTTTCCATCTTTCAAAAAAGGCAGTTATTTCCTTTCACAACTCTTCACTTGTCTCCGTTAGTTTTTTTAAAAACAAAAAACCTTTCTTTCTCATGAACACTTCTCTGTGAAAACCCTAATCTCCAAAATCCATCTCTCTTCTATTTCTCATTCACAAGATTTTCTCTGCAAACTCTAATCTCGTCCTCTTTTCATCATGTCTTCAAAATCTTCTAGGTTAGTCTTGGTCTCTTCACAGCGCAAGTCATCACGCATCACCAATCAAGGGCATCGAGTTGTGAAGGATACGCATACTTACTTTGATCTTACTAGAGACAAATCCCCGCAAAGCACCAATCGACCATCCATGAAGCAGGAAGTTACTCAGGAAGCAACCCCTCTTTCGATAAGGAAACCTGAAATTCTTCTTAAGCACTATGAGTTTTGAAGAAAGGAGGAAGTCCTATGGATTTTATTACTACATTCCTGAGAGAAAAATGGGTATGGTAACGAAATATCGTTCTTGAAAGCCATGGAAAATTTAGGATTGGTAAAATTTGGCACAGTGGAGGAGGAATTTATCGTATTTCTTATTGATCCTCATTTTGGAACGAAAAGTTTGACTGAAGGAAAAAAGGAAGATGATGATGAAAGGATGTTTAAGAATTTCCAACCTAAAATGAGTGTTGCTGTTGAGATTGCTAGGTCTAAAGGAAAGTGGTTTAGGTCTAAATAGCACAAAAAGGCTTATGCTCAATTTATGAATAGGGGCGTGATTAATCCCCATACTATGGATTTTGATTTTCTGGGGACTATCCACATAAATCCAAGAGAACAGTTCGCCAAACTTTAGATGGAAAATTTTTGTTTGGAAATGTCCGATGCTTATATAGACTCAATACTTATTTCTATTCTAATTTATTTGTTTTGGCTCCTATACATATTCAATTTACTATGTGTGAAAAGTGATATTGGCTAGTGAATCCACCTAGAGGGGGGGTGAATAGGTGATTGCGGAATTTTCTTTCGAATCTTTAATCAAAGGACAATTTAATATAACTAATGCAACAAAATAGATAGATCATGCAATTATAAAATAAATGAGATAGGGTAAGAGAGAATTGACATGAGGTTTATAATGGTTCGGTTAATTCCAAGCCTACGTCCACTCTTCACGCTGGTAGCCAATTGGCTGTAATCATTATGTAGCAATTTGAGAGTTGTTACAGTTCACGAACTAGACTTCTTCAATAGATAGTCTCTCCTACAGCTTCCTGCTGTTTTTGCACTATATCTCACTCTCTTTGATACACAGTATGAACATGAAGGATTTTAGAGATCAAGTGATTTCAGATATTCTAACATCGAGATTTTTCTACGCAGTCTCTCTCTTTTCCGAGCAACACCGATCCACCTTAAATAGCTTCCGTGCCTCCATACCCGTTGGCACTTACCAAGAATTCATCCTATCAACCCGTTGGACTGAATCAATTTAAGTGATCTCCTTGTCACCGAAAATGTAAGTAGACAACAGCTCGTCAATCCTGTTCGCCCATACAATCAGGATCTTGAGTTCCCAAAATTGGATTCTTCCAAAAATAAACTTGATCTTCGACGGATAAAATCCGAAGAATAAATCTTCCAAGTTCACGATCACAGCTAGAGATACTCCATGGTTAAGATTAGGAAATATAAAATCCAAATCTCACTTTCCTTAGTCATAAGAGTAACTGTTTTGACTGTCAAAATCGCAAGTTTGTCTTCGAGACTTTGATTTGGGTCTTAAAGGTCTTGAGACGGAAGCTGGGTCTTGATAGTCTTGAACGAAAAAACTTCAGACCGAACTTTGGATCTTGGTATGTCGGACGGAAAACCTTTGAGACTTGAAATCTTCGGACTTAACCGCGAGTCTTGGATTCTTCGGACTTTTACTCTCGAGACTGTTTTGTCAACTTCAAAACTCCAAGGGATTTTTCTTCAACAATCTCCCCCTTTTTGATGGTGACAAAACCCTCAGTAGATTTGCCAATTTTAAGAACCTGCAAGAAAAACTCATATATACTTTTGAGGATTATTTCTGCAAAATAGAGTGTTAATTCAATAACAATTATCCTCACAAATATAATGATCCTGCAATGTAAATCCACAAGTCTAGATCCAAACATCAAATTAGCATAAAGTCATAGAAGTTTAAATAAACAACCCAACAAAAATCCAAAACAGTCTAAGCAATAAAATAAACTTCAAATAAAAGAAACTTAAAGCTTAAAAAAAAACTTCAAATCTTCAAAATCTGCAGTCAAACTGCAATCAAATCCGTAACTCTCTCCCTTTTTGTCCCATCAAAGAGGTAGAGTGAAAGTAGGAAGATTTTGAAAAGATTTAGGGGCCTGCGGGAAACGAACAAGGTGAAACTTGCTTTGAGCTCTGGACTGTCTTCTCAAGTTTTGCAAGATTTTCCTTCATTGAAGCTAACTCTGCACTGGTCTGATTCGATTCAACTTGAGCTCTCAGTGCATTGATCTGATCTTGCATGTTTATTGAAGTACTCAGCAGCGCCTTTTTCAAATCCCTCGGCTCGAAGTCCATCCCAAAAACCGGCTTTTCGGGTCCAACATGATATCCAACAGTTTGTGTAAAGGCTGCCGAATTTGCATTACTTCCACTTGGACCAGCAAATTGAGTTTGGAAACTAGGAGCTTCTTTCTCAGCCCTTTCCTTCTCGATAGGTGAGGATTCCTCATGTTCTGGGGAAATGTGATGCATAAACCTCCTCAGGGTCAGCACTAGACCTACTCACATCACTAAAATGTAGTGGCGATATAGTCCCCTGTTCTGCAGCAACTTCCCCTGTATTGATGGCAGTGGGTGGAGTAGAATATTCATCGCCAACATCCATATTAGCACTTGGATGTTTCTCAGTCTCTTCCCTAGCAAATGATGGCTCTAATCCTGCAGCCATATCCTCCTGCAATTTGCTTTCTTCCTCATCCTTCTTTCTTCTTTCTTCTTCTTCTTTTCTCAATTCTTCCTCTTCTTCTTTCCTTCTTTCTTCTTCTTCTTCTTCAGCTTTCCTCTGTCTCTCTTCTTCTTCTCTCCTCCTCTTCTGCTTTTCTTTTCTCTTCCTCTGCTTTTCTTTTCCTTTCTTCCTCTCCTCTTCCTTTCTTCTTCTCTCTTCCTCTGTTTCTCAACTTCCCTCTCTTCTGCTTCTTTCCTTGTTCTCTCTCCAGCCTCTATTCTCAAACTAACAGGGCTCCTCAATCTTGAGAGAGCGGATAGAGTCATGGCATCATCCTCATCCTCTTCATATTGCAGGATGATTTTTCTTCGTTTCTTCTCCGCCATGGGCTCTTTGCCCTTTCTTTTTATGAAGCGGTAGGGATCTCCTTCGCACTATCTCCTCCCTCGGCCTTTCCAGTGCAACATTCAACTCTGGAAGCTTCATCTTCATCACCATCTTCTGCCCAATGAGCATCAGACTTAATTTGGTCAGGCATAAAGGTGTAGGAATTTGTATACCGAAGTGCCTAAACAATTTTGTGATGATTGATGAATAAGGCAAAAGACCCTTATTCTTAACCACTGTCCTGTACATGTGGAAAATAATAACATGTGGGAGAGAAAAAGGGTCTGCCTTTGTTGATGGCGAACATCAGCTTGGCTTCTGTTTTGGAGACATCGGTCTTCGAAGTCGTCTTTGACCGGATACAGTTGATGACTATTTTATGCAATAACACATTTGTGGCATTCATCCTAGTATAGGATATCTTGCCTTCAACAATCCTGTCTCGTACAATCTCCAGAGTTGCATAGGCTGTAGAAACTCTGATTGGTTGGAAACTCCTCCTTTCCACACCAATAATGTCAGCCAGCAAGTCAACATTAACTATATAGTCCTTGTCCATGAAAGAAAAGGACAACCGATTTGCATTCAAAAAAGACAAATTCGAGTAAAAGTAAGCCGTGAGTTCAGAGTGGGCCTCTGTCATATCCGTGCAGAAATTCTCCAATTGTAGCCTAGCAAACTTCCCTTTTAAATTAATTTTCAACGAATCTAGGAAGTCAAAATTCACACTTCTCGGATTGACCACACCCCTCTTTAACAGCTTCACATATACTCGCTCATGCTCCTTCGACCAAAACAGACTTCCCGAAGGACAAACAATATTAGCAGCCACACCAAATCGCGGCTCAAATTGAGAGAAAAGTCTTTCATCATCATCTAGGGTCTCAGCAGGAGTATTCTTAAGTGGATTACTCAAAATATTCTCCAGCGCCTTTTGTGCTGTTCCTCTCACAACGACATTCAACCTCTCCATCTCCATCAAAAACAAATACTCGCTTTTAAACCCTCCCTCCTTCAAATATTCCTCAATTGTCTTTAGGCTTACCCTTCCATCCTTAAGCCTTTTGTAAAGATCATAAGCAACATCCGGTTTGAGTGTTCTTACCGGTTACGCACGTAATCTCTTCCTCAAGGTGTTGGCTTTCTGCTTCTCGTTGAGGAGAATCTTCTTCCGTTAGGTCCACCCTTGTAGGACCCTCTAGTTGTCTTTATGGTCCCCTGCTGGCGATTCTAGGAAACTTGCGAGATGACATACTTGGAGAGCAAGCAAAGATTCAACTTGTTCGCGAAGAAAAATGGAATCTTTGTGACGAGAAAGGGATGAAACAGGAATGGTAAATGGAACCTTTTTAGGGTTTTGAAAGCGAAAGAGTATGAGGATGGATTGCAAAAGAGTAGATGCAGATGAAAAGTGACGATTCGAGAGTATAAATAGTAAGAGAGAATAACACGGGAATATGAATCGTCGCCAAAAAGTAAAGGGAAAAACTGCTAAAAATAAACCGTAATTTCGAAAAAGAAAACTGCATTTTTGAAAATATAAACTGCCATAATTGCGTGTCGAACAATGAGTAAGAAAGAGATTTCGAAAATTCAAAAAGTAATTACCAAAAATAAAATAAAATAGAGAATATGAGGAAATTAAAATACGTAAAAAGACTAAAAAAAAAAAGTCTGATAGTTGTTCAGACTTTACCTCTGAGTCTGAACTCTTTTCAGACTTTACCTTGAGTCTGAGTGCCATCAGACTTTATGTTGAGTCTGAAACGTCTTCAGATCTTTCGTTGAGTCCGAAACACCTTCAGACCTTGCATTGAGTCTGAACTGCCTTCAGACCTAGCGTTATGTCTGAACCTTTCAAGACTTTAATTTTAAGTCTGTACCTCGACAAATCTTACAATATTCAGTCTTGAGCGAATTGATTCGAAGTGAGTCTTTTCCAGAGGCTTTGTAAATATATCTGCTAATTGATTCTTTGAGTCTACATGCTGAATTACCACATCTCCACTTTGAACATGATCTCGAGATCTCGAATGAAATGATGTTTGATTTCAATGTGCTTTGCTCTTGAGTGAAGTATTGGATTCTTTGTGAGGTTAATTGCACTTGTGTTGTCACATTTGATTTCTGTACTTGTTTCCTCTACTCCAAAGTCTCTCAATTGTTGTTGCATCCATAGGATTTGAGAGCAGTAACTTCCAAGAGCTATGTACTCTGCTTCAGCGGTTGAAAGAGCCACGGTACTTTATTTTCTTGAGAACCAAGACACCATCCTGTTTCCCAATAGTTGACATGTACCTGTAGTGCTTTTTCAATCCACTCTACAACCAGCAAGGTCAGCATCAGAATATCCAAGGAGAGTAAAATCTCCTTGTTTGGAATACTAGAGATCTAGCTTAGATGTAGTTGCAACATATTTAATAATGCGCTTAGCAGCTGTCATATGAGATTCTTTAGGATCAGATTGAAATCTAGCACATATGCAAACACTAAACAAAATATCAGGTCTAGAAGCTGTAAGGTAAAGAAGTGACCCGATTATACTCCTGTATAGTTTTTGGTCTACACTCTTTCCTTGTTCGTCTTTATCCAGCTTTAATGAGCTTGACATAGGAGTTTCTGTTTTCTTGCAATTCTCCATTCCAAACTTCTTGATAAAATCTTTTGCATACTTCTCTTGATGGATAAAAGTTCCTTCACTTGATTGGTTGACTTGAAGTCCCAAAAAGAAGTTTAATTCTCCCATCATGCTCATCTCAAATTTATTCTGCATACACTTTGAAAAATTCTTGCAAAGCTTTTCATTAGAAGAACCAAAAATAATATCATCAACATAAATTTGAACAAGTATGAAATCCTCGCCTTCTCTTTTTATAAATAAAGTAGTATCTACTTTACCTTTAGAGAAGCCATTTTGAATTAAGAAGTTGCTTAACCTTTCATACCATGCTCGAGGTGCCTGTTTTAGTCCATATAAAGCTTTCTTCAATTTGAAAACATGGTTTGGACTTCTAGGATCTTCAAATCCTAGTGGTTGTTCCACATAGACTTCTTCTTGGATAATTCCATTTAGGAATGCACTTTTCATGTCCATTTAGAATAACCTGAAATTCTTAAAACAAGCAAAAGCAAGAAGTAATCTTATAGCTTCTAACCTTGCCATCGGAGCATAGGTTTCATCATAGTCGATGCCTTCTTCTTGTGTGTAACCTTTTGCTACAAGTCTTGCTTTGTTCCTTACCACTTTTCCTTGTTGATCAAGCTTGTTCCTGAAAACTCATTTGGTACCAATAATTAATTTACTTTTTGGTTTAGGAACTAGCTCCCAAACATTGTTGATTTTGAATTGATTCAGTTCCTCTTGCATTGTTTCAATCCAGCTTTCATCTTTCAATGCATCTTCTAAATTTTTAGGTTCGATCTCAGAAATGATCTGCTTCCAATTTGTAGTTGGTTTGTTAGTTTGATGAAGCTCTTCTTCAGTTGAGACTTCTGAATTGGTTTGTGGCTGAGTGTCTGAGGCTTGATTTTCTTCAAGAGAATTTGTGGACACTTGACCAGACTCAAGATCTTCAGGTTGAGTCCGATTTTGTACTGAGTCTTCAAACTTCACATTCATGGATTCTTCCATAGTTTGAGTTCGTTTATTGAAGACTCTGAAAGCTTTGCTTGTCATAGAATAGCCAAGGAAGATTCCTTCATCTGATTTTTCTTCAAACTTACCAATTCGATCACTCGAATTCTTTAGGATAAAACATTTACAACCAAATACATGAAAATATGAAACAATTGGTTTCTTACCTTTGAGCAGTTCATAGGGTGTCTTTTCTGATATAGGTCTTAGAAAAATTCTATTTATGATATAGCAAGCAGTAGAAATAGCTTCAGCCCAAAAAATGAGGTGAAATATTACTTTCGATCAAAAGAGTTCTTGCCATTTCTTGCAAAGAACGATTTTTCCTCTCTACAACTCCATTTTGTTGTGGAGTGTATGAGGATGAAAAATTATGTTGAATACCATAGTCATCACAGTATTTAACAAAATCATGATTTTCAAGTTCTCCACCATGGTCAGTTCTAATACTTGAAATCGCATAACCTTTTTCAATTTGAATTTTCTTTGCAAACTTAGTAAAATAAGTCAATGCATCAGATTTATTTGCAAGAAAGAATACCCAAGTAAAACGAGAATAATCATCAACTATAACCAAACAATATATTTTACCTCCAATACTTTGAATTCTTGTTGGCCTGAATAAATCCATGTGTAATAGCTACAAAACACGATTAGTGGATACTTGATTTATAGACTTATAGAAATTTCTAACCTGTTTTCCAAGTACACAAGGAGTGCATAATTCATGCTTTTGATACTTGAGTTTGGAAGTCCTCGAACAAGCTTTTTGGATGACACTTTTGCGATTTGCTTCAGGTTGACATGTCAAAGCTTCCTATGCCAAAGGTTGGCTTCATCTTGAATTGATATCAAGCATTGTGGACTGTCAGACTTTACATCTAGCAGATAAATGTTTCCATGTCTTCTTCTAGTAAATGATTGTGAGAGATCTTTGCTTGTTCCAGAACATGTGTCTTCTTGAAAGTTGATTTTGTATCCAGTATCGCATAGTTGACTAATACTCAATAGATTGTAGTTCAACCCTTCGACAAGAGAGATATTGTTGATTGTGAGATTTCCTATTCTCACAGTTCCTTGACCAACAATTCTTCCTTTGTTGTTGCCACCAAAAGAAACATTTCCTCCTTTTACATGAGAGAGTTTTGTAAAACAATTTGAGTCTCCCGTCATGTGTCTTGAACATCCACTATCCAAATACCACTTGATTTTCTTCTTAAAGGTGACCTGCATTTAAAAGAAAGACTCAAGTCTTCTTTGGTACCCAAACCTTCTTGGGTCCATCATTGTTAGTAGCATAAACAGTCTTTGCCCAGCTCTTCTTAACAGGTCTCCAAACTTTGGAACATTCTTTTTCAAAATGTTTTCTACTTTTGCATTTTGAACATGTAAGAGCATTTCTACCAACAGGCTTTACAAAAACCTTTTGGAAATGATTTTTATAAAAAGTTTTTGTTGGCCTATTCCTAATTCTTTCCTTTACCTTTGGGAAATCAATCAAAGGAACGGTTTCATGTGTCATTCCTAGACCAGATTTATTAAAGTAAGGTCTTTGAATAGAAAGAATTTTATCCAACTTTTCAGAACCCATTGAAAATTTCTTTGAGACTTTCAATAAATCTTCTTTCAAGCAAGCATTTACTTTTGAAAGTTCATTCTCATTTTCTTTCGAAACAGCAAGAAATTTGTCTAGACTTTCAACTTTCTCACTTAAAATCTTTTCTTGTTGTTTCAGTTTGGAATTCTCCCTTTTTAGTTCAGAAATCCTTTTAAGAGAGCCTTTAAGACGAGACAAAGTTCATCAATGTATTTTGATACTTTGGTAGGAATTTTTAAATTTCTAACCTTGATACCATTGTTTGAGTCTCGAGTCTGAATTTGAGTCTAAGTTTGAGTCTCGAGATCGAGTCCGAGTCCGAGTTTGCCATAAGACATATGTTTGCATACTCTTCATCACTCTCCTCACATTCAGTGTCACTCCATGTTTCAGCTTTGAGTGCTTTCTTGAACTTTTCAGGTTTCCCTTTCTTTTTCTTCAATAAGGGATAGTTGGGTCTAATGTGTCCCTTCTTCTTGCATTCAAAGCAAACAACTTCTTTGCTGGTATCTTCTTCTTCATTTGATCTCTTTTGAAATCTTTGATTGTTTTGTCTCTTTCCATTGAACCTTCTTCCTTTTCTATTTAACCTTCTAAATTTTCTAATCAGAAGTGCCAATTCTTTATCATCCAAGTCTTCTTCTAAATCTGTAACATCAGAATCATCATTAGATTTTAAAGCAATTGACTTCTTACGTTTTGTGTCAAATTCCTCATTGAATTGCTTGACTTCATAAGATTGAAGTGTGCCGACCAATTCATCTACTGAAAGAGGCATGATCCTTTGTGTTTCTCTTATAGATGTCTTGACGTGATTCCAATCTTTGGAAAGCCCTCTTAACAGTTTATTGACCTTCATAGGTCCTGAGATTGGCTGTTTCACAAGATGAAATTCTATTATATTCAGTAGGAGATAATGCACAATATAGAGAGTAGATAGCCTTTGCATCAAGGGCTTGTCTCTTTGAGATATCGGTGTGCGTCGTTCCCACTCCATTAGGTAATTCTTTCCCTGTGATAGATACAGCTTTAGGAGTAATTCCATTCTCCACTACATCCCACTCCATAGGATCTTTGGATCTTAGGAATGCCTTCATCTTGTTTTTCCATACGTTGTACTCTTTTCCATCGAAGTAGGGTGGTCTGGTATTGCTTTGACCTTCAATTAAACCTGGAGCCAAAACACTAGCCATAGATCTTTTGCTTTAGAAATAATAAACACTTCTAATAAATAAGCAACCGAGCTTTGATACCAATTGATATTGGCTAGTGAATCCACCTAGAGGGGGGGTGAATAGGTGATTGTGGAATTTTCTTTCGAATCTTTAATCAAAGGACAATTTAATATAACTAATGCAACACAATAGATAGATCATGCAATTATAAAATAAATGAGATATGGTAAGAGAGAATTGACACGAGGTTTATAGTGGTTCGGCTTATTCCAAGCCTACGTCCACTCTTCACGCTGGCAGCCAACTGGCTGTAATCACTATGTAGCAATTTGAGAGTTGTTACAGTTCACGAACTAGACTTCTTCAATAGACAGTCTCTCCTACAGCTTCCTGCTGTTTTTGCACTATATCTCACTCTCTTTGATACACAGTATGAACATGAAGGATTTTAGAGATCAAGTGATTTCAGAGATTTTAACATTGAGATTTTTCTACGCAGTCTCTCTCTTTTCCGAGCAACACCGATCCACCTTAAATAGCTTTCGTGCCTCCATACATGTTGGCACTTACCAAGAATTCATCCAATCAACCCGTTGGACTGAATCAATTTAAGTGATCTCCTTGTCGCCGAAAATGTAAGTAGACAGCAGCTCATCAATCTTGTTCGCCCATACAATCAGGATCTTGAGTTCCCAAAATTGGATTCTTCCAAAAATAAACTTGATCTTCGACGGATAAAATCCGAAGAATAAATCTTCCAAGTTCACGATCACAGCTAGAGATACTCCATGGTTAAGATTAGGAAATATAAAATCCAAATCTCACTTTCCTTAGCCATAAGAGTAACCTGTTGCCAGCCTGTCAAAATCGTAAGCTGTCTTCAGACTTTGATTTGGGCCTTAAAGGTCTTCAGACGAAAACTGGGTCTTGATAGTCTTCGAACGGAAAAACTTCAGACCGAACTTTGGGTCTTGACTATCTGTTAGACGGAAAACCTTTGAGACTTGAAATCTTCAGACTTAACCGACTTAGTCTTGGATTCTTCAGACTTTTACTCTCGAGGCTGTTTTGTCAACTTCAAAACTCCAAGGGATTTTTCTTCAACAAAAAGATCTTTGATGGGGCAATTAATTTGTTGGTTGAGATTCTTGGAGTTGAAAGATGTGATATGCTTATCAATGTCTCAAATGAGCAAGTGATTATGTTTTTAGTGAAAGATAAAATTCCAAGGGATAGCATAACCTACTCTCGATGTCTATTTTCAACGTTTTGCTTCACAAAATCATCCTAAATTGCATTAGACTTAAGGCCGCATCTAAGACTGATGTCTCTAAGTTTAAGGCCAAAATGACGTAGGCCATTTGCAATGGAGTAGCATTTTCTTTGTCACACACTATTCTGTTGCATTTGTATAGAATTGTGATGACGAAAAAACGTCAACTTCCATATGGCGCCTTAGTGACCAGACTCTTTAAGCATTTCCAAATTCCACTTCATTCTAACTTTTGCTCTAGAAATCTGCCTTCCATGCAAATTGGTTTTAAGATGATTTCTAAGATGAGATTAAAGGGCATTTATGAAGTTTGGGTGCACGTGAAGAAAGGATCTGTAAGTTTGACTAAGATCGGGTTTGCTGTCGAGAAGAAAAGAAAAGGCAAGACCGTAGTCATTAGAATTCCTAAGCGAAAAAGACTTACTTTGCTGTTGCAAGATGAGGATGAAGAGGAAGATGAAGAAGAGACTCTCTAATATTGTTGCAAACATTGGTATGAGAGATACCGTCACCAATGTCACAGAATCTAACGATTATGAAGAATAAAGTGAAAAGGATCAAGAAGATGAAAGTGATGAAGAAAAAAAATGCAAGAAAGATGAAGCGGAGGAAGACCAAGAGGAAGACGACAACAATAGAGATCAAGATAAGGAAGACTCTGACAAGGATGAAAATCATGTGGAGGATAATGCTGAAAATGTTGCTCATAAGGCACAGACTCCACAACAAGATATCGAAGAATAGCACCAGCAGGGATCTGAAAAGGATCGTGGTCCAGCAAGGGGCAATTCGATTGCTCCGACTGATGGCACAAAAACGGGGGGAGCTGTTGAGAAAACTCATCAGGAAAGGCATGAACCGACTTTCAATGATGGCATTAGTCATTCTCCTCCAAACACTGAAGATATTTATGCCTCTCCTTAAGAATTCTTTTGGCAACAAGGAACAATGGGTTGATGTTCAGGGAGAGGACAATACTTTTAAGGTACACAATGATTTGCCTTCAAGTTTGGATGTTCCTCCAGTTCACTTTGCAGAAGCTAGTGCTCAGACCAAACTAGATCCAAATTACCCTCGCATAGTTGAACTTTTCATGGAGATTAAAGCACAGTAGTATAGTACGGAGGTTGAACTTCAAAGGCTGAATGCTTCTCTTACTACAACAACTCAATCCTTGAGTGGACAAGTTCAATATCTTGCGGACGATATTGAAAACAACAAACAACAAATTGTTCAGGATTTTGCTAAGATTGAAGTAGCCTTTGGTCAATGCATAACCAAGCTTGAGGAGACTGTGTAGAACTTGGAAGGTTTCCGTCTTATCCAAATTCCCAGAAACATTTGATTTTTGAAACCTACCTTGATTATGTTTGTTTTGAGTATTTTTCGTTGGCTTGAACTACTATCTCAATTTGCAAACTTTTTAAATCCTTTTGTTGTTGACAAAAAGGGAGGGACTTTATGCTAATGATTTAATTATTTTGGTGTGCTGAATGAACTATTTTGATGTGCTAAATTGTTTGTGTGTTTTTGCAGGCTTTCAAACTTTAAAGTGGTTAATTTTTAAGAAATATTATTGATGCAATAATATCTTTCACGATTAAAGGGATTCCTTTGAGCATAAATTCCAAAAGCATATTATTGATGTATTTTGCAAAAGGAAAGCATATATTTCTATAACGTGCCAAATCAAGTAATAAAATGTGCAATGTCTTATGTTTATGACAAGAGATATTTGTAATAAAAAAGATAAGCAATCATAAAAAAAAAAAAATCACGATAAATAGGTCTAGAAATTTGCAAGGCAAGATGATAAATAAATAAATAAAAATTATTCTCTTATCCAAGGTATATGTTTGAAAAATACCAATGATTTAAATATGATCATTGCCAATCTTCGCATGAAATACTTTTCTAATTGCATAATGATATGCGTAGATTTGCAATCATTATTTGTAGAGTTTCTTGCAGTGAACTCATTTTCTTTTTGATATCCATGAATTTGGATCATTCCTTTATGTTAGAGCAAAATATACCGTCTTAATAAATAATCAAATATTCATTCTAAACTCATTATAATTGACTATTTAAGGGGGAATTTCTTGCATAATAAATTAATATCTCATAACATATATTTTCACTTTGCAAAATATGACAAAATTAGAGAGCAAATAATTTGAATTATTTCTAAGGAAGATATCAAAGCAATCACATGTATTGGATAAAATCCCAACTCATCATAACACATTATTTAAAAACATAATGCACAATAATATATTGAAAAAGAAATTCTCACTTAGGCAAAGCATAATAAAATCAAAGATAACAAAATCCTTGAGTTTTTATCAAATCAATCAAATTATTTCTAAATTGAAAGCAAGATATCAATCAATCATATTTATTCAAACAAATTCAATCTTACAAATAACCAAAAATATATCACACGATTCTTCCTTCAATATAATCTATTATAGAATAAGGTCATTATAAGGTTTGAATCAACCGAGGCACAAAGAGGATATATCAAATATCAAGTATAATGAGAATTCAAAAAAATAAATAAATAAATTATGTATCCAAACCAAATTGAGAATTTAAACATATACATTTCTTACCAAATTCTCTTTATTCTTTCCTTTATTCTCTACAAGAAAAATAACTTATCTTTTCTTTGGTATCCAGATCTACTTAGGTCTATAAGAGTTAGTAGAATATACTATTTTTATCCAAACTCTCTTAATTGGTCTCCCGACTTTAGAACATTTATTGTCATGGTGTTTTGGATCTCCACAATTAGAGCACTTGAGAGCACTTAGGCCACTAGATTTTACCAATTTTCTTTTGAAATTTTTGTTTATAAAAAAAGTTTAGGAGGTTTTTGTTTGAGTTTCTCTTTAACTTTAGAAAAGTCTATTAGAGAATCACTTTTTTTTTTTAATTGAAACTAAGTCCCGACTTGTTATAATAAGATACTTGTGTGGAAAGGATATGCTCTAATGTTTTTCAACTCTTTGAAAATTTTCTCGAAATGTTTGAAATTTTTTTTAAAAGAATCATTTTCTTTGACAAGTAAATCTTGACTTTCTTTTGTTTGAAGAAAATCTTTTTGCAAAATTTCAAACTTTTCTTTTTGAGAAAGATCATGATGCCTAAGCTATGAATTCTTCTTTTTTAGTTTGGAGATCCTTTTAAGAGTAGACTTGAGATTCAAGCACAATCCATTAATATACTTAGATACTTTATCAAGGTAATTTACATCAAGTTCTATTTCTAATTCTAATTCTAAATTTGAGTCTGAGTCTGAATGTGCCATTAATCATAAATTTTCTTACTCATCATCTTCTTCCATTGTTCTTTTCTACCCATTATACTTGTATTGTTGCTTCCATTGAACCTCATTCTTTTTCTATCCAACTTTCTGAATTTCTTGGTTATAAAAGCAAGTGGTTCGTTGTCCATGACATTTTTTTAAGTTTGTATTATCAGAATCAGTGTTATATTTAAGTGTAATGGACTTCTTACCTTTTGAGTCATCTTCATTGTTGATTATTCCACTTCATAGGATTAAAGAATGCCAATCAATTCATCAATAAAACAATGGCATAAATATTTTGTGTCTCTTGGATTGATGTCTTGACATAGTTCCAATCTTTTGAGAGACCTCACAGAAATTTGTTGACCTTCATAATAGCAGAAATTGGTTGTCCTTAATATGCTAAACCATTTACAATTTATGTAAAACGACTGAACATTTCTCTGATGGATTTTCTAGATTTCATCTTGAAAGACTCATATTGGCCAAGTAGAATATTCACCTTTGTCTCTTTTACACGATTTGTACCTTAATAAGTAACATAAAGTCTATCCTAGACTTCTTTAGTTTTTTTACATGAAGAGATTCTGTTAGACTCAGTTGGAGACAATGCACAATAAAGATAGTAAATAGCTTTTGCATCTAGTGCTTTTCTTTTGGATATCTCCGTCCGAGACATAGGAGTGGGGGGTTTAATTTCTTTGTTTTTGCCATTCTTTTTTTATGTAGACGCAACAGTAAGATTGATTCCATTTTCCACAACATCTCATTCCAAAGGATTTCTAAATTTTAGGAATGCCTTTATTCTGTTCTTCCAAAGATTGTATTCTTTTCCACCGAAATAAAGTAGTATGGTGTTGCTTTGACCCTCTACAAGTCCTAATGCCAAGATGCTAGTCATAGAAGATCTTTAACTCATAAGTAAAGACACTTCAATGAAATGAGCACTTGGATCTAATACCAATTGATAAAACTAGTACTAACACCTAGAGGGGGTGAATAGGTGATTAAAAAAATCTTTATAAATAAATTACGGAATAAAATAAGTTGTTAGCAAAGTATGAATGAGGGTTAGAAGTAGTTTCACAAAACACGAGACTTCTGCCAAAATATGTAAACATGCAACAAAGTCAAATAAAGAGAGTTAAGGGAAGAGAATATTGCATATGAATTTTATAGTGGTTCGGCTTAGATCAAACCAACATCCACTCTCCCATGCTGACAACTTACTGGCTGGATTTCATTGTATGATCAACAAGAGACTATAAATTTAAGAGCATATAATCAGTTTTAGATCACATGACCTCACATGCACCCAAGAATGCCTTAAAAAATTATTGACATCACCATTTTAACTTTATTTATTTTTACATATAAGCAATATCTTAACCTGCTAAGAAGAGACACGATTGATGATCGGTGATTTCCTCTAGTTAGGAAGGTGAGGATGTGCAGGACATGGTCCGAGTTGACAACTTTTAGTATCTGTGGATTAATTAGTAGACCTCTACTTGGGAAGAATCATTCAAGAAGCACTTCGTCATTTGGAATAGTTCCAAAAGCATATGCTCTCCACCATAGAGCATTTGCTTGCCGTCCAGCCTTTTCATATGTTTTATCTATGTCATTTTTTGTAGCAAGAAGGCATGCTCTCTTAATTAAAATTGTGTCATTCGTAATCATTTAGAAAGCATGCGCTCTCTATTGAAGAAACCTTGACTAGAGGGCGTACATCTAGAGATGGCAAAGTCTACAACTGGAGGTACAAGGGCTGGCAATCGGTTGTAGACTTTGCTGTAAAGCAGCCAATCTTGTAGCCGCATTTTCACCTGCCCTTACTCATCCCAAGCGCGGGTGGTTACTATATCAGTCTATCTGATGGTAACCAGAGTCAAAACCTTGACATGGTGTTTACCTTCAATCGTGGGGGTCTCTAATTCCTGGCAAAGGCTAGTAAATACACCTAGAGGGGGTGAATAGGTGTATTATAAAATTCTTTTCAAACTTTAACCCAAATCCCTCGGCTTGAAATAAAAATCAAAGATAATTAAATCACGCAGCAATAAAATAAAGAGAGTAGGGTAAGAGAATTTTGACACTGAAGGTTATAGTGGTTCGGCTTATTGTAAGCCTACGTCCACTCTCCACACTGATAGCCAACTAGTTGTATTCACTATGTAGCAAAAGAGAATTTTTACAGCTTTCGATCTAGACTTCTTTAGTAGAAAGTCTTTGCTACAGCTCTCGCAAATTCACACTATAAGTATTTCTCCTTTGTACACAAATAGAGTTCAAGAGATTTTGAAAACGAGGAGTTTCAGAGGTTCGAACTTTGAATTTTTCTATCGGCTCGCTCTTACTCGAACAACTATGACTCCACCTTAAATACTCCTTTGTGCCTTCATAGCCGTTAGCACTTTCCAAAAGAGTTCATCCAATCTACCCATTGGAATGAATCAATTAAGGTGATCTTCACGTTGTCGAATATAAGCGAAAGATAGCTTGTCAATCCTGCTCGCCCATACAATAAGGATCTTGAGTTTTCAAAAGTGAAACTTTCCAAATCTTGCTTGTTCTTCAATGGATTAAATCCAAAAATTTTCGAGCTTAGTTTCAGGCAGAGATCTTCCATGGATTACAATAGATTAAGGAAGATAATATACAATTTTTAAATTCCTAAACCGTTGGAATAAACCGCTATCAGCTTGGGCAAAATTGCAAAACTGAGTCTAATTGACTTCAGACTTTAATAGAGTCCGGATGTGACATCCGAATTTTTGGGTTCAATTTTCGACTGGATAAATAGGGCCGTTTTCGTTCAGTTGAAGCCAGGAATTAAAATTGAATGCAAAATTGAGGTGCAAGGTGGGTTATCAGATGAGGAAAAATAGCAATTGAGGCATTGGAGCATCGATTGATTTTATGAGATCCGATTGAGAATAAATTAAGGGATAATTGATGTGCAATTGAAGACCAGAAGAAATTAAAAAGAGAAAAGGAATTGGATTACTTTTTATTTCCTTTTTCTCTCCCTTTCTTTTTCTCTCTCTTTTCTCTCCTCTCCCCTCCCCCTCGTGCGAGAAACCCCTCTGCCGTTTCCCACTTTGCCTTCTCTCTCTCTTTTTCTTTTTGACTAGTCAAAACCCCTTCTTCTTATCCCTTCTTTCTCTCTTCTTCTCTCTCCTCTCTCTTCTCCCCCATTTCCCACGTGACCGAACCAGCTCCATTCTTCTTCCCCCCTGTTCGTGAAAGACCAGAAACCGAAGAAGAAAAACAGCAGCTCGTCGTCGCCGTTGCACGCCGCCGGGCCACCGTCTGCACCACCCGCGCGACGCCGCACGTTCAGACGCTCGCCCGTGTGCGTCGCGCACTCCACCACCGTCCCTTCGCGCCTCGCCGTCCCTGCCGTGCGCCGCCCAGCCTTGTTTTGCCCCTATCCAGCCACCTTTGGCCACCTCCGACTGTCGTTTGACCTCGCGGACCTCTATCGGCCTTCCCCCGCACCTTGCCGCCCTTGCTGCTTTGATTTGTGGCTGTTTTGTGTCTTTTTACAGCCATTGCAGCCACCCCATCGAATGGTATCCAGCTGGTTCGGGCTCGCTTTTGGGCCGTTTCCGGGCCCCGAACCCTAGCCGTGCTTTGGAGTTTATTGTTCCTCACGTCATCTTCGTCAGATTGATACATTTTCTGTGCGATTCCGGTGAGTAACCTCACTAATCCTTGCTTAGTGGGCTAATTATACTTAATGGTTGTTTATTTTTAGTTAATTAGGTTTAGTTGGTTAGATTAGTATAGATTAGTGTTTATTAATCAATTGTGATGCGAATTATGTAATTTGATGGTGCAATTAGCACGTAGATTGGTCTACTATTTATTGAAAGCATCTCGGGGTTTTCCCAACCCTTAGCGGGCTTCAATTAGGCTTTTCGGGCCTAAATTGGATTTTTAGTAATTAATTATTAATTTTCGAAATTAATTAATTAATTAATTATTTATTTATTTATTTACTTCCCGGAAATTCAACTTAGATGACTAGCGACCAGGATTTTATGCTGATGACCGTGGTGAAGTCCGTTTATTTAATCGGGCTTTATTTTGAGTTAAATTGAATTTTAATATTAATTATTTAATTTTCGAAATTAATTAATTAATTATTTATTTTTTGGAAATTAAGGTTGAGATGACCGACGACCGAAATCTCGTGCTGATTGTCGTGGCGCAATCTTTTATTTATTTGAGCTTTAATTCGTGTCGAATTGATTTAATGGTGCATTTTAAAGTTATATTCCTAAATAAAGGAATTTTGGTTATGTGTTTGAGAATTGATTGGATATCAGTTGTCAGTATTGAAAGTGAGTTGGTAAATCACCTAGAGGATGCATGTGGCCCGGTGAATTGGAGTGTCACCTGGGAAGGACACGTGGCTCAGTGATTGGATATGTTACCTTGGCGAAAAGGTAGCTTTAGAGAATGCACGTGGCTCGGAGACTCGGTATGTTTTCTTGGAGAATGCATGTGGCTCGGTGACAGAGCTTTGAATATTGAAAGGGTCGGGTGGGACCGTAAAGCCACTAAGTCTTGAAAGGGTCGGGTGGGACCGTAAAGCCACTAAGTGTTGAAAGTGGTCAAGTGGGATCGTAAAGCCATTGAATACTTGAAAGTGGTCGAGTGAGACCGTAAAGCCATTGTATAGTTGAAAGTTACTGGGTGGAGCCGTGATTACCACCTTTACTTAAGTTGCGTCCTAAGGACCGCGACTCATATTTGCAAATTGATTGATTGATCGGGAATGACCATGAGTGGTTTTGTTGGCATATGATCGACTAAGTCGATTTAATCGATGCTTCAATCTGTGATGTGATTGCTTGGGTGCCTATTTGATATGTGCTAACATGCAGGTGGAATCTGAGGCCCAGGTAAGTCCTCTGACTCATGTTGTGCTTAGGCAGCCCTAAGGTGTATTAGTTTACTAATCGGGTCTTAGGGGGGTAAAACTTGCTGAGACATAGTCTCATCCCGATTGTGGGATTACATTTCAGGTCCCTAGATGACAGTCATAAAGGACCGAGAGCCCTGGAGTTTGGAAAGGTGGAAATTGAAGATTTAGCAACGAGTCTGATTAGTGGGTTATAAAACCATTACCTTTTTGTGGAATCGATAGATTTTGTAAACAGTCGACTGTTGTAAATAAACAAGTTTGTTTATAAAAAGGTTTGAGTTAGTTTGAAAGTTTGTGGTCCTGCTACTCTATCCCATTGCTTTATTGTCTAGGGATTTATAACTGCTTCTGCATGCGCATATAAATAAAAGAAAGGGTCAACAATACATAGTCCTGGGATATCGCATTTTAAAATTGACCAAAGGTAAGGGATGTGCGCGTGCTTGAGGACCGGGGTGTGACACTGGAGGTCTTCAGATCGAAACTTTTGGGTCTGGAAACCTTCAGACGGAAACACTTGGGTCTTGAACTCTTCAGACTTAAGTGACTGAGCCTTGGATTCTTCAGACTTAACTAACAAGGATGTTTTGTTAGCTTCAAAACAATTAAGGGATTTTTCTTCAACAATCTCTCCCTTTTTGATGGTGACAAAACACCTCGGCAGATTTGTAAAACTCTTAACCTGCAAAGAAAACTCATACAAAATTTTGAGGAATACTTCATATTACTTCTGCAACCACAGAAAGGTGTTAGTCCAGAAACATAAATATCCTCACAAGTATAAATAATCCTACAAGTTCACAAATCCACAAATCTGGTCATAAAACTAGTGCATAAGTCATAAGTTCAAACATTCAAACACCCAAATGTCTAAATTCATAAACAAAACATAAATTGTCCAAAAACAAACGAAAAAAGATCATAGCAAATCTGCATAACTCTCTCCCTTTTTGTCCCATCAAAAGGAGGTAGAGGAATCAAGAATAAGGTTAATGAAAATCAGGACTGCTTAGGGATGCGAACAAGCTGATATTCACTAAGCGAGTTCACCGTCTTCTCAAGGTTGGATAGAGCTTCTTTTACTGATTCCAATTCAATACCCTTCGCATTGGATTCCACTTGACGTTTGAGGGTAGTGATTTGGTCTTACATTGTGAAGGAAGTAGCCAGCATTGCTTGTTTCAAGTCTCTCAGCTCGTAGTCCATCCCATAAACCTGCTTCTTGAGGTCCAACATGATATCCAAAAGTTTGGAAAATTCTGTTGAATTAACATTACTTGAACTTGGACCTACAGACTCTGTTCTTTGAGTTTGAAAGCTAGGTGGTTCTTTCTCAGCTCTTTGTCCTTCAGTTGGAGAGGATTCTTCAAGTTCCGGAAAGTGTGATACATAGATGTCTTCCGTATCAGCACCTGACCTACTAACGTCACTGGTATGAAGTGGCGATAATGTACCTTGTTCAGTAGCAGCTCCCCCTATCTTGTTGCCAGTAGGTGGAGTTGAGTATTCTTCGCCAATTTCCATCTCTTCTCTAGCAGAGTGATGTAGTTCAGTCTCTTTTCCAGGATGTGCTTGAGCAGAGGATGGCTCAAATGCTTCTGCAAAGTCTTCTTGAGCCTTGCTCTCCTCTTCATCTCTCCTTAACCTTTCTTCCTCTTCTTTCCTGATCTCCTTTTCTTCTCTTCTTCGTTCTTCTTCTTCTCTTCTCTGTCTCTCCTCTGCTTCTTCTCTTCTCTTTCTTTCTTCTTCTTCTCTTTTCCTTTGTTCTTCTTCTCTTCTCAATCTCTCTTCTTCTTTCGCTTCTGCTTCTCTTCTCATCCTCTCTGTCTCTTTCTCTCTTCTTGCTCTCTCTTGACTGTCATCTCTCAAACTGACAGTGCTCCTCAATCTTGTAAGAACTGAAAAAGTCATGGCATCATCTATTTCTTCTTCATTCTCATCTTGTAGGATGAATTTCCTTCTTCTTTTCTCAGGTTCAGCCATGGGCTCTTTGCCCTTTCTTTTTGTAGCAGCAATAGCCAAATCTTTTGAAGGGGTCTTCTCCTTCAAGCCTTCTAGAGCTTTGTTCAACTCCTGAAGTTTCATCTTCATCACCATCTTGTATCTCACAAGTATAAGAATTAAGTTGGTCAGGCATAGGGGGCATGAATTTGGATTTTGAAATGCCTAAACAACCTGGTGACAATAGATGAATAAGGCAACTGTCCTTTATCCTTTATCGCTGTCCTGTACATGTGGACGAAGATAATGTGGGGAAGTGAAAAGCTTCTGCCTTCATTCAGAGTGAACATGAGTTTGGCTTCAGTCTTCGAAACGTCAGTCTTTGAGGTCGCTTTTGGTCTGAGACAGTTTATGACAATTTTGTGGAGCAGAATATTCGAGGTATTCATCCTGGTATAGGATATCTTCCCCTCCAAGCTTCTGTCTCGCACAATCTCCAGTGTGGCATGTGCTATGGATACTCTAATCGGTTGGAAACACCCTCTTTCCACCCCTATTAAGTTAGCAAGCGTATCAACATCCACAACATATTCCTTGTCCATAAAAGTGAAAGACAACCTGTTTGCATCTAAGAAAGACAAGTTCGAATAAAAATAGGCTGTAAACTCTGGATGTCCACTTGTTGCATTGGTACAGAACTTTTCAAGCTGCAACCGTGAGAATTTCTCCCTCAAGTTTATCTTGATCGAGTCAAGAAAATCGAAATCCACACTCTTGGGATTCATCACTCCTCTCTTTAGCAGTTTTGTATAAATTCGCTCTTGTTCTTTTGAGCGAAACAAACTCCCTTTAGGATAGATGGTGTTCACCGCAACATCCATCCATGGTTGAAACTGAGAAAACAGCCTTTCATCATCATCCATAGGCTGATTAGCAGTTCCAAACCGCGGGTCACTCGATATATTTTCGAACGTGCTTTTCGCAAGTCCTCCACCAACAATTCCCATTTCTTCCATTTCTCGCAAGCATATGATTTCATTTCGATATCCTCTCTCTTTCGGGAACCCATCAATCAGGTTTAAATCTGTGCCTCCATCTTTAAACATTTTATACAGCGAGTAAGCAAGTTTGGGTCTTAAAGTTCTTACCAGTTTAGCCTCGGTAATAACTTCTTCTTCAAAGTGTTGTTGACTTGGAGTTTCCCTTTGTGGAGAATCTTTTTTGCCCGTAAGGTCCACTTTGGTAGGACCCTTGTGTCTCCTTTGTGGTCCCTTTCCAGCGAGTCTCGAAGACTTTCTTGAAGACATGCTTGATCCGAGAGCGAATATGCAACTTGTTTGCAAAAAGGTCGGATTTTTATTGAGTAAACAAATCGAACAGGGACGCTAGTGGAGAATTCTTTAAGCTTTTAGGGTTTCAAGGAGAAGTAAACGAAGCAATTTTAAAAGTTGTGAAGGATGAAGACGACGATTCGGGAGTATAAATAGCAAGAATAAAAAAGAGATATTAAACCGTCGCAAGAAAAGAAAAAAGAAAAAACTACCATATAAAAATAATCAACTGCCAATTTTGAAAATGAAAACCGCCATAATTATGTCATAAATTGTATAAAAGGCATATTTCAAAATTTCAAAAGCAATTGTAAATCTAATACGTCATAAAGTAAATAAAAAATAAAGTAGCACGCATTCAGACTTTATGTCAGAGTCTGAGAATTTCCAGACTTTACCTCAGAGTCTGAATACTTTCAGACCATACCTTTGAGTCTGAACATTTCGAGACTTTACCTTTGACTCTGAACCTTTTCAAACCTTACGATATTCAATCTTGAGCGAATTGATTCAAAGCGAGCTTACTCTAGGGGCTTTGTGAATATATCTGCCAATTGGTTCTTTGAATCAACGAACCGAATCACCACTTCACCATTTTGAACATGGTCTCTAATGAAATTATGCTTGATTTCGATGTGCTTTGCTCTTGAGTGAAGTATTAGATTCTTTGTAAGGTTGATGGCGCTAGTGTTGTCACATTTGATTTCTGTGCAAGATTCTTCAACTCCAAAATCTTTCAATTGTTGTTGCATCCATAAGATTTGAGAGCAGTAACTCCCAAGAGCTATATACTCTGCTTCGGCTATTGAAAGAGCTACGGTACCTTGTTTTCTTGAGAACCAAGATACTAACCTGTTTCCCAATAATTGACACGTACCTGTAATACTTTTCTTATCCACTTTACAGCCAGCCAATTCAGCATCAGAATATCCAAGGAGAGTGAAGTCTCATTCTTTGGAATACCAAAGACCTAGCTTAGATATAGTTGCAACATATTTGATAATACCCTTCACAACAGTCATGTGAGATTCTTTAGGATCAGATTGAAATCTAGCACAAATAGAAACACTAAACAAAATATCAGGTCTAGATGCAATAAGGTAAAGAAGTGAACCAATTATGCTCCTGTATAGTTTCTGGTTTACACTCTTCCCTTCTTCATCTTTGTCCAGCTTTAATGAATTTGACATAGAAGTTTTTGTCTTCTTGCAATTCTCCATTCCAAACTTCTTGATAAGATCTCTTGCATATTTTTCTTGGTGAATAAAAGTTCCTTCATTTGATTGTTTGACTTGAAGTCCCAAAAAGAAGTTCAATTCACCCATCATGCTCATTTCAAATTCATCCTGCATACATCTAGAGAATTTCTTGCAAAGATTTTCATTAGAAGAACTAAATATTATGTCATCAACGTAAATTTGAACAAGTATGAAATCATTTCCTTCTCTTTTGATAAATAAAGTAGTGTCTACCTTACCTTTAGCAAAACCATTTTGAATTAAGAAGTTACTTAACCTTTCATACCATGCTCGGGATGCTTGTTTTAAACCATACAATGCTTTCTTAAGCTTGGAGACAAGATTTGGTTTTCTTGGATCTTCAAATCCTGGTGGTTGTTCTACATAGACTTCTTCTTGGATAATTCCATTTAGAAATGCACTCTTCACGTCCATTTGGAATAACTTGAAATTTTTAAAGCAAGCAAAAGCAAGAAGTAATCTTATTGCTTCTAACCTTGCCACTGGAGCATAGGTTTCATCATAGTTGATTCCTTATTCTTGTGTGTAACCTTTTACCACGAGTCTTGCTTTGTTTCTCACCACCTTCCCTTGTTGATCCAGCTTGTTCCTGAAAACCCATTTAGTTCCAATAATTAACTTACCTTTTGGTTTAGGAACAAGTTCCCAAACATTGTTGATTCTGAATTGATTCAATTCTTTTTGCATAGCTTCAATCCAGCTTTCATCAGTTAAGGCTTCTTCTATTGACTTGGGCTCAACTTCAGAAACAAGTGCAAGTGCACTAGACTCTTCATGCCTTTTGGATCTTGTACGAATCCCTTCATCAATGTTATCAATAATGAGATTTGCAGGGTGATTAGATTTATGCCTCCAATTTGTAATTGGTTTGTCATTTTGCTAAGTCTCTGTTTCAGTTGGAGCCACTGATTTGATTTGCGGTTGAACATATGAGATTTCTTTTTCTTTAGGGGAATTTGTAGACACTTGGACAAATTCATAATCTTCAGGTTGAGTCTGATTGGCATGATTTTGAACAGAGTCTTCAAACTTCACATTCATGGATTCTTCCACAGTCTAAGTCTTTTTGTTGAAAACTCTGAAAGCTTTACTTGACATTGAGTAGCCAAGGAAAATTCCTTCATCTGATTTTTCTTCAAACTTACCAATTTGATCACTTTAATTATTTAAAATAAAGTATTTACAACCAAATACATGAAAATAAGAGATAATAGGTTTCTTTCCTTTAAATAATTCATAAGGGGTTTTCTCCAAAATATGTCTTAGAAAAACTCTGTTAATTATATAACAAGCAGTTGAAGTTGCTTCAGCCTAAAACCGATGAGAAATATTGCTTTCAATCAAAAGAGTTCTTGACATTTCTTGCAAAGAACGATTTTTCCTTTCTACAACTCCATTTTGTTGTGAAGTGTATGGGGATAAAAAATTATGTTGAATGCCAGAATCATCACAGAAATTAGCAAAATCTTGATTTTCAAATTCTCCTCCATGATCAGTTTGAATGCTTGAAATAATAAAACATTTCTCAATTTGAATTTTCTTAGCAGACTTAGTAAAATAAGATAATACTTTAGATTTAGTTGAAAGAAAGAATACCCAAGTAAAATGAGAGTAGTCATCGACTATTACCAAACAATATCTTTTACCTCCAATGCTTTGTGTTCTTGTTGGTCCAAAAAAATCCATGTGCAACAGCTGTAAAACACATTTAGTAGATACTTGATTTATTGATTTGTAAGAATTTCTAACCTGTTTTCCAAGTACGCAAGGTGTGCATAATTCATGTTTTTGATACTTTAGGTTAGGAAGTCCTCGGACTAGCTTCTTGGATGAAACTTTTGCAATTTGCTTCAAGTTGATATGTCGAAGCTTTCTGTACTAGAGAACAGCTTCATCTTGAATAGATATCAAGCATTGAGAACTGTCAGACTTTATATCCAGCAAATAGATGTTCCCATGTCTTTGTTGAAGAAAAATCCCTTGTGAGTTTTGAAGTTGACAAAACTTCCTCGTCAGTTATGTCTGAAGAATCCAAGACTCAGTCGCTTAAGTCTGAAGAGTGCAAGACCCAAGCGTTTCCATCTGAAGGTCACCAGACCCAGAAGTTACGGTCTGATGAACTCCAGACCCTATCAAAGTCTGGAGACAGTCAGACTCAGTTTTGCAATTTTACCAAGCTGTCAGCAATTTATTTTACGGTTAAGGAAATCAAGATTTAGATATTATTTTCCTTAATTTATCCGTGAAAGATTTCTGGCTGTGATTCTGAGCTCGAAAGATTTTCTAGATTTTATCCGTTGAATATCAAGCAAGTTTTGGAAGGATTTACTTTTGGAAACTCAAGATCCTGATTGTATGGGTGAGCAGGATTGACGAGCTATTTTCTACTTATATATTCGACAACATGAAGATCATCTAAATTAATTCATTCCAACGGATAGATTGGATGAATTCTTGGAAAGTGCTAACAGCTATGGAGGCACGAAGGGATATTTAAGGTGTGTCGAAGTTGTTCGAAAATATGAGTGAGCCAATAGAAAAATCTCGAAGTTCGATTCTCTGAAACCTCTTGTTCTCAAAATCTCTTGTGCTCAAATTATGTACTAAGGAGAGACACTTACAGTGTGAAATTGCGAGAAGCTGTAGAATAGACTCTCATCAAAAGAAGTCTAGTTCGTGAACTGTAAAAGCTCTCAATTGCTACATAGTGATTACAGCCAGTTGGCTGCTAGCGTAGAGAGTGGATGTAGGCTTACAACAAGCCGAACCACTATAATCTTTGTGTCAAAAATTCTCTTACCCTACTCTATTTATTTTTATAGCTGTGTAATTCATTTATCTCTGATTTTATTTTCATACCAAAGGATTTTTGTTAAAGATTTGAAAAGAATTTCTTGAACACCTATTCACCCCCCTCTAGGTGTATTTACTAGCCTTTATCAATTGGTATCAGAGTAAGTTGCTTATTTATTGGAAGTGTTTATACTTTCTAAAGCTAAAGATCTATGGCTAGTATTTTGGCTCCAGGCTCGATTGAAGGGCAAAGCAACACCCGACCTCCTTAATTCGATGGAAAGGAATACAATGTATGGAAAAACAAGATGAAGGCATTTCTAAGATCCAAAGATCCTCAGGAAAGGGATGTAGTAGAGAAAAGAATTGTTTCTAAAGTTGCATCAACTACAGGGAAAGAAAGAAATAGCTGATGGAGTGGGATTGTCACAAGCTGAATATTCAAAGAGACAAGCCCTTGATGCAAAAGCTATCTATTCTCTATATTGTGCTTTATCTCCTACTGAGTATAACAGAATTTCATCTTGTGAAACAGTTAAAGAAGTTTGGGACAGACTGCACGTCACTTATGAAGGAACAGATCGAGTCAAAGAAACTAAGATCAATATCCTTCTTGAACAATATGAAGCCTTCAAAATGAAGCCTTCAAAATGAAGCCAAGAGAATCCATTACGGATATGTGTAGCCGGTTTACAGAAATTGTAAATGGCTTAGCATACCAAGGACAGTCAATCTCAGGACCAATGAAGGTCAATAAGCTGTTGAGAGGACTCTCCAAAGATTGGAATCACGTAAAGACTTCCATAAGAGAAACACAAAAAATCATGCCTCTTTCTGTAGATGAGTTGGTTGGCACACTTCAGTCATATGAAGTCGAGCAATTCAATGAGGACTTTGACACCAAAGGTAAGAAGTCAATTGCTTTAAAATCTAATGATAATTATGATGTTACAAATTCAGAAGAAGACTTGGATGACGAAGAGTTGGCACTTCTGATTAGAAAATTCCAAAAGTTAAATAGAAAAGGAAGAAGGTTCAATGGAAAGAGACAAAACAATTAAAGATTTCAAAAGAAGTCAAATAAAGAAGACGATATCAACAAGGATGTTATTTGCTTTGAATGCAAGAAAAAGGGGCACATCAGACCCAATTGTCCCTTATTGAAGAAGAAGAAAGGAAAACCAGACAAGTTCAAGAAAGCACTCAGAGCTGAAACATGGAGTGACACAGAATGTGAAGAGAGTGATGAAGAGTATGCCAATATCTATCTTATGGCAGACTCAGACTCAGATTTAGACTCAAATAGCGATGTTAAGGTTAGAAATTTAAAAATTCATACCAAAGTGTCGAATTATATTGATAAATTTTGTCTCAGTCTTAAAGGCTCTCTTAAAAGGATTTCTGAACTAAAAAGGGAGAATTTCAAATTAAAACAACAAGAAAAAATTTTGGTTGAAAAAGTTGAGAATCTAGATAAATGTCTTGCTATTTCAAAAGAAAATGAAATTGTTCTTTCAAAAGAAAATGACTGCTTGAAAGAAGATCTTTTGAAAGTCACAAAGAAATTTTCAATGGGATCTCAAAAATTGGACAAAATTCTTTCAATTCAAAGACCCTATTTCAATAAGTCTGGTTTAAGAATGACATATGAAACCATTCCTTTGATTGATTTTCCGAAGGTAAAAGAAAGAATCAAGAATAGGCCTACAAAATCTTTTTACAAAAATCATTTTCAAAAGGTGTTTATAAAGCCTGTTGGAAGAAATGCTCTTAAATGTTCAAAGTGTAAAAGCTTAGCACATGTTGAGAAGGATTGTCCCAAAGTATGGAAGCCTATTAAGAAAAGTTGGGCAAAGACTATTTATGGTAATAACAATGATGGACCCAAGAAAGTTTGGGTACCAAAGAAAATTTGAGTTCTTCTTTTAAATGCAGGTCACTATCAAGAAGAAAATCAAGTGGTATTTGGATAGTGGCTGCTCAAGATACATGACGGGAGATTCAACTTGCTTCACAAAACTCTCTCAACTGAAAGGAGGAAATGTTTCCTTTAGTGGTAATAACAAAGGAAAAATTGTTGGTCGAGGAACCGTGAAGATAGGAAACCTCACAATCAACAATGTTTCTCTAGTTGAAGGGTTGAACTATAACCTTCTGAGTATTAGTCAGCTGTGCGACACTGGATACAAGATTGACTTTCAAGAAGATACTTGTTCTGGAAAAAGCAAAGATCTCTCACAATCTTTCACTGGACGAAGACATGGAAATATCTATTTGCTAGATATAAAGTCTGATAGCTCTTAATGTTTGATATCAATTCAAGACGAAGCCATTCTCAGGCATAGAAAGCTTGCACATGTCAACCTAAAGCAAATTGCAAAAGTCTCATCCAAAAAACTTGTCCGATGACTTTTTAACCTGAAGTATCAAAAACATGAATTGTGCACACATTGCGTACTTGGTAAACAGGTTAGAAATTCTTATAAATCAATAAATCAGGTATCCACTAAACGTGTTCTGCAGTTATTACACCTGGATTTGTTCAATCGAACAAGAACTCAAAGCATTGGAGGTAAAAGATATTGTTTGGTGATAGTAGATGATTATTCTCATTTTACTTGGGTATTTATTCTCTCAAATAAATCTAAAGCTTTATCTTATTTTATTAAGTTTGCAAAGAAAGTTCAATTTGAGAAAGGGTATATAATTTCAAGTATTCGAACTGATCATGGTGGTGAATTTGAAAATCAAGAGTTTGCTAAATTTTGTGATGATTCTGGCATTCAGCATAATTTTTCATCTCCATATACTCCACAACAAAATGGAGTTGTAGAGAGGAAAAATCGCTCTTTGCAAAAAATGACAATAACTCTTTTAATTGAAAGTAATATTTCTCCTCATTTTTGGGCTGAAGCAACTTCAACTACTTGCTACATTATAAACAGAATTTTTCTAAGACCTATTTTAGAGAAAACACCTTATGAATTGTTCAAAGGTAAGAAACCTATTGTCTCTTATTTTCATATATTTGGTTGTAAATGCTTTATCTTAAAGAATTCTAGTGATCAAATTGGTAAGTTTGAAGAAAAATCAAATGAAGGAATTTTCCTTGGTTATTCAATGACAAGTAAAGCCTTCAAAGTTTTCAACAAAAAGACTCAGACTGTGGAAGAGTCCATGAATGTGGAGTTCGAAGACTCAGTTCAAAATCAGACCCAACCTGAAGATTATGAATCTGGCCAAGCATCTATGAATTCTCTTGAAGAAAATCAAATCTCAGACGTTCAACCGCAAATCAAATCAATGGCTCCAACTGAAACAGAGTCTCATCAAAGTGACAAACCAATCACAAATTGAAAGTATAAATCCAGTCACCCTGCAGATCTCATCATTGGCAACATTGATGAAGGAGTTTGAAGAAGATCCAAAAGGCATGAAGAATATAGTGCTCTAGCACTTGTTTCTGAGATTGAACCCAAGACTGTAGAAGATGTATTGAACATGAAAGCTGGATTGAAGCTATGCAAGAGGAATTGAATCAATTCAAAATCAACAATGTTTGGAACTCATTCCTAAGCCAAAAGGTAAGTCAATTATTGGAACCAAATGGGTTTTCAGGAACAAGCTGGATCAACAAGGAAATGTGGTGAGGAATAAAGCAAGACTTGTGGCAAAAGGTTACACACAAGAAGAAGGAATTGACTATAATGAAACCTATACTCTCGTAGCAAGGTTAGAAGCTATAAGATTACTTCTTGCTTTTGCTTGCTTTAAGAATTTCAAGTTATTCCAAATGGATGTGAAAAGTGTATTTCTAAATGGAATTATCCAAGAAGAAGTCTATGTGAAACAACCGCCAGGATTTGAAGATCCAAGAAAACCAAATCTTGTCTTCAAGCTGAAGAAAGTTTTGTATGGTTTAAAACAGGCACCTCGAGCTTGGTATGAAAGGTTAAGTAATTTTCTAATTCAAAGTGGTTTTTCTAAAGGTAAAGTAGATACTACTTTATTTATCAAAAGAGAAGGGAAGGATTTCATACTTGTTCAAGTTTATATTGATGATATAATATTTGGTTCTTCTAATGAAAATCTTTGCAAGAATTTTTCGAGATGTATGCAGAATGAATTTGAAATGAGCATGATGGGTGAATTGAACTTCTTTTTAGGACTTCAAGTCAAGCAATCAAAAGAAGGAACCTTTATCCATCGAGAAAAGTATGCAAAAGACCTCATCAAGAAGTTTGGAATGGAGAATTGCAAGAAGACAGAAACTCCTATGTCAAATTCTTTGAAGCTGGACAAAGATGAAGAAGGAAAGAGTGTAGACCAGAAACTATACAGGAGTATAATTGGTTCACTTCTTTACCTTACTACATCTAGACTTAATACTTTATTTAGCGTTTGTATTTATGCTAGATTTCAATCTAATCCTAAAGAATCTCACATGACTGCTGTGAAGCGTATTATCAAATATGTTGCAACCACATCTAAGCTAGGTCTTTGGTATTCCAAAGAAGAAAATTTTACTCTCCTTGGATATTCTGATGCTGACTTGGCTGGCTGCAAAGTGGATAGGAAAAGCACTATAGGTACATGTCAACTATTGAGAAACAGGTTAGTATCTTGGTTCTCAAGAAAACAGGGTATCGTGGCTCTTTCAACCGTTAAAACAGAATACATAGCTCTTGGGAGTTGCTGTTCTCAAATACTATGGATGCAACAACAATTGAAAGATTTTGGAATTGAAGAATCTTGCACAGAAATCAAGTGTGACAACACCAACGCAATCAACCTTACAAAGAATCCAATACTTCATTCAAGAGCAAAGCATATTGAAATCAAGCATCATTTCATTAGAGACCGTGTTCAAAATGGTGAAGTGGTTATTCAGTTCATTGATTCAAAAAACCAATTGGCAGACATATTCACAAAACCCCTAGAGAAAGCTCACTTTGAATCAATTCGCTCAAGACTGAATATCGTAAGATTTGAAGAAGTTCAGACTCAAAACTAGAGTCTTAAAAAGTTCAGACTCAAGGTAAGGTCTGAAGGTGTTCAGACTCAAGGTAAGGTCTGAAAGAGTTCAGACTCTGAGGTAAAGTCTGGAAACTCTCAGACTCTGATGTAAAGTCTGAATGCATGTTTTGTTATTCTTTATTTTAATTTTTTTTGAAATATTGAAATCTATTTTTTATTCGATTTCTGACATAATTATGGCAGTTTTTCTTTTTCACAATCTGCAGTTTACTTTTTCGAAATTGGCAGTTTTCCTTTTTTCTTGCGACAGTTCAATATCTCTTATATATATCTTTTCTTGCTATTTATACACCCGAATCGTCGTCTTCATCCGCCACAACATTCAAAAGTCATCTCGTTTTCTTCTCAAAACCCTAAAAGCCTAAAAAATTCTCCACTTGCATCCCTGTTTGATTTCTTTACTTAGCAAAAATCCAACCTTTTTTTGCGAACAAGTTGAATATTCGCTCACGATTCAAGCATGTCTTCGAGAAAGTCATCAAGACTTGCTGGCAAGGGCCACAGAGGCGACAAGAGGGTCCTACCAAGGTGGACATCACAGGTGAAGAAGATTCTCCACAAGAGGAGATTTCGAGTCAACATCAGTTTGAAGAGGAAGAAATTACCGAGGCAGCACCGGTAAGAACCTTGAGACCCAAGCTTGCGTATTCTTTGTACAAAAAGTTGAAAGATGGGGGTACAGAGTTAAGGTTGATCGATGAATTTCTGAAGGAGAGAGGATATAAAAATGAATATATTTTCTTGCGAGAGATAGAAGATTTAGGTATTGTTGAAAAATGGCTCACAAAGAGCACTTATGAGAATATACCTAGTGACCCGCGGTTTGGAACCGCCAATTAGCCCTTGGATGATGATGAGAGGCTGTTCTCTTAATTCCAACCATGAATGGATGTAGCTGTAAACACCGTTTGTCCCCAAGGAAGTTTATTTCGATCAAGAGAACATGAGCGGATCTATACTAAGTTGCTGAAGAGAGGAGTTATGAATCCTAGAAGTGTGGATTTTGATTTCCTTGACTCAATCAAGGTAAATCTTAGGGAAAAATTCTGTAGGCTGCAACTTGAGAAGTTCTGTACAGACGTGACAAGTGCTTATCTTGAATTGACAGCATACTTTTACTACAACTTGTTGTTTTTGGATGCAAACAGGTTATCCTTCACTTTTATGGACAAAGAATTTGTTGTGGATGTTGACACTCTTGCTAATATAATTGGGGTGGAAAGAGGGAGTTTCCAACCAATTAAAGTGTCCACAGCTTATGCTACTCTTGAAATTGTGCGAGATAGAAGTTTAGAAGGCAAAATATCATACACTAGGATGAATGCTTCTAATATTCTGCTACACAAAATTATCATCAATTGTCTTAGACCGAAGGCGACCTCCAAAACTGACGTCTCAAAAACAGAAGCAAAACTCATGTTCGCTATCAATGAAGGCAGGCCCTTTTCACTTCCATATGTTATCCTATTCTACATGTATAGGACAGTGGTTAAGGATAAAGGCCAATTGCCTTACTCATCTCTTATCACCAAGTTATTTAGGCACTTCAAGATTCAAATCCCTGCACCTTTATGCCTGACCAACCTAAGCTTGATGCTTGTGGGATATAAAATGGTGATGAAGATGAAGTTTCAAGAGTTAAACACTGCACTGGAAGGACTGAAGGAGAAGACTCCCTCCAAAGAGATTGCTACTGCTGCTACCAAAAGAAAAGGCAAAGGGCCCATGGCTGTCACCGAGAAAAAGAGAAGGAAAGTCATCCTACAAGATGAGGATGATGAAGAAGAGTTTGACGATGCCATGACTCTTTCTGCTCTTACAAGGTTAAGGAGCACAGTCAGTTTGAGAGCTGACATTCAAGATAGAGCAAGGAGAGAAGTAGAAGCAAAAGAAGAAGCTGAGAGAATGAGAAGAGATGAAGAGCAGAGAAAGAGAGAAGAGGAAAGGAAGAGAAAAGAAGAAGAAGAAGTGAGACAAAGGAGAGAAGAGGAAGAACAGAGAAGAAAAGAGGAAGAACATAGAAGAGAAGAGGAGAGACATAGAAGAAGAGGAAGAACGAAGAAGACAAGAAGAAGAAGTCAGAAGAGAAGAGGAAGAAAGAAAAAGGAGAGATGAAGAGGAAAGCAAAGCTCAAGAGGATTTTGCTGAAGATATTGAGCCATCCCTTGCTCAAGAACACTCTGGAAAGGAGGCTGAACTGCATCACACTGCTGATGAAATGGATTTTGGCGAAGAATTTTCGACTCCACCCACTGACAATAGAACATAGGGAGCTGCTGCAGATCAAGGTACTTTATCGCCAATTCATACAAGTGATGTAAGTAGGTCAGGTGCTGATGCAGAAGACATTTACGCATCACACTTTCCTAAGATCGAAGAATCCTCTCCATCTAACGGGTTTAGGGCTGAAAAAGAAGCACCTAGCTTTCAGACTCCAAGAATAGAGTCTGCTGGTCCTAGTTCAGGTAATGCAAATTCAATAGATTTTTCTCTACTGTTGGATATTATGCTGGACCTTAAAAAGCAAGTTTTTGGGATGGATTATGAGTTGAGAGACCTCAAGAAGGCAATGCTGGTTACTTCCTCGTTGATGCAAGACCAAATCAATGCCCTCAAACTTCAAGTTGAATCAAATGTGAAGGGTACTGAGTTGGATTTAGTAAAGGAAGCTCTCACCAGTCTTGAGAAGACAATTCAATCACTCAGTAAATACCATCTTGTTCGCATTCCAAAGGAGCCCTGAATTTTATCAACCCAATTCTTGATCCCTCTACCTCCTTTTGATGGGATAAAAATGGGGAGAGCATTGCCGATTTGAACTTTTATTTCATTTGAACTTTTATTTCGTTTTTAGACTGTTTTTGTTTATGACTTATGTTTTGTTTATGACTTTAAACTTTTGGGTTGTTTAATATTTGAACTTATGACTTTATGCACTGTTTGATAATTGGATATGTAGATTTGTGAACTTGCAGGATCGTTATATTTGTGAGGACATTTGTTATTGGACTAACATCTTTCTGTGCTTGCAGAAGTATTCCTCAAAATATGTATAAGTTATCTTTGCAGGTTTTGAGCTTACAAATTTGCCGAGGTGTTTTGTCACCATCAAAAAGGGGGAGATTGTTGAAGAAAAATTCCTTGTGAGTTTTGAAGTTGACAAAACTTCCTCGTCAGTTAAGTCTGAAGAATCCAAGACTCAGTCTCTTAAGTCTGAAGAGTTCAAGACCCAAACATTTCCGTCTGAAGATCACCAGACCCAGAAGTTACGGTCTGATGAACTCCAGACCCTATCAAAGTCTGAAGACAGTCAGACTCAGTTTTGCGATTTTGCTAAGCTATTAGCAGTTTATTCTTACGGTTAAGGAAATCAAGATTTGTATATTATTTTCCTTAATTTATCCGTGAAAGATTTCTGGCTATGATTCTAAGCTCGAAAGATTTTCTGGATTTTATCCGTTGAAGATCAAGCAAGTTTTGGAAGGATCTACTTTTGGAAACTCAAGATCCTAATTGTATGGGCGAGCAAGATTGACAAGCTATTTTCCACTTATATATTCGACAACATAAAGATCACCTAGATTAATTCATTCCAACGGTTAGATTGGATGAATTCTTGGAAAGTGCTAACAGCTATGGAGGCATGAAGGGATATTTAAGGTGTGTCGAAGTTATTCGAAAATATGAGTGAGCCGATAGAAAAATTTTGAAGTTCGATTCTTTGAAACCTTTTGTTCTCAAAATCTCTTGTGCTCAAATTATGTACTAAGGAGAGACACTTACAGTGTGAAATTGCGAGAAGCTGTAGAATAGACTCTCATCAAAAGAAGTCTAGTTCGTGAACTGTAAAAGCTCTTAATTGCTACATAGTGATTACAGCCAATTGGCTGCTAGCGTGGAGAGTGGACGTAGGCTTACAACAAGCCGAACCACTATAATCTTTGTGTCAAAAATTCTCTTACCTTACTCTATTTATTTTTATAGCTGCGTGATTCATTTATCTCTTATTTTATTTTCATACTAAAGGATTTTTGTTAAAGATTTGAAAAGAATTTCTTGAACACCTATTCACCCCCCTCTAGGTGTATTTACTAGCCTTTATCAGTCTTCGTCCAGTGAATGATTGTGAGAGATCTTTACTTGTTCTAGAACAAGTGTCTTCTTGAAAGTTGATCTTGTATCTAGTGTCGCATAGCTGACTGATATTAATAAGATTATAATTTAAACCTTCAACTAAAGAAACATTATTGATTGTGAGATTTCCTATTTTCACGGTTCCACAACCAACAATCTTTCCTTTGTTGTTACCACCAAATGAAACACTTCCTCCTTTCACTTGAAAGAGTTTTGTGAAGCAAGTTGAATCTCCTGTCATGTGTCTTGAGCAGCCGCTATCCAAATACCACTTGATTTTCTTCTTGATAGTGACCTGCATTTAAATGAAGAACTCAAGCTTTCTTTGGTACCCAGATTTTCTTGGGTCCAACATTGTTAGCACCATAAACAATCTTTACCCAACTTCTCTTAACAGGTTTCCAAACTTTGGGACAATCCTTCTCAAAATGCTCTAAGCTTTTGCACTTTGAGCATTTAAGAGCACCTCTTCCAACAGGCTTTACAAAAATCTTTTGAAAATGATTCTTGTAAAAAGATTTTGTGGGCCTATTCTTGATTCTTTCCTTTACCTTTGGAAAGTCAATCAAGGAAATAGTTTCAGATGTCATTCCTAGACCAGATTTATTAAAATAAGGTCTTTGAATTGAAAGAATTTTGTCCAACTTTTCAGATCCCATTGAAAATTTTTTTGTTACTTTCAAAAGGTCTTCTTTCAAACAAGCATTCTCTTTTGAAAGAACAATTTCATTTTCTTTTGAAACAGCAAGACATTTATCTAAATTTTCAACTTTTTTAACCAAAGTCTTTTCTTGTTGTTTCAATTTGGAATTCTCCTTTTCAGTTCAGAAATCCCTTTAAGAGAAGTTTTAAGACTAAGACAAAGTTCATCAATGTAATTCAACACTTTGGTAGGAATTTTTAAATTTCTAACCTTGACATCACTGTCTGAGTCTGAATCTGATTCTGAGTCTGAGTCTGAATTTGAGTCTGAATCTGACTCCGTCATGAGATAGATATTTGCATACTTTTCATCACTCTCTTCACATTCTGTGTCGCTCCATGTTTCATCTTTGAGTGCCTTCTTGAACATTTCTGGTTTCCCTTTCTTTTTCTTCAATAAGGGACAGTTGGGTCTGATGTGTCCCTTTTTCTTACATTCAAAGCAAACAACATCCTTGTTAGTATCGTCTTCTTCATTTGATTTCTTTTAAAATCTTTGATTGTTTTGTCTCTTCCCATTGAACCTTCTTCCTTTTCTATTTAATTTTCTGAACTTTCTAATCAGAAGTGCTAACTCTTCATCATCCAAGTCTTCTTCTGAATCTGTAACATCATAATCATCATTAGATTTTAAAGCAATTGACTTCTTACCTTGGTGTCAAAGTCCTCATTGAATTACTCGACTTCATATGATTGGAGTGTTCCAACTAATTCATCTACCGAAAGGGGCATAATCCTATGTGTTTCTCTAATGGAAGTCTTTATGTGATTCCAATCTTTGGAGAGTCCTCTCAACAGCTTATTGACCTTTATTGATCTAGAGATTGGCTATCCTTGGTATGCTAAGCCATTTATAATTTCTGTAAACCGACTGAACATATCAGTGATGGATTCTCTTGGCTTCATCTTGAAGGCTTCATATTGTCCAAGAAAAATATTGATCTTGGTTTCTTTAACTCAATCTATTCCTTCATAGGTAATGTGCAATCTATCCCAAACCTCTTTATCCGTTTCACAAGATGAAATTCCGTTATACTCAATAGGAGATAAAGCACAATACAAAGAATAGATAGCTTTAGCATCAAGGGCTTGTCTCTTTGAAATTTTGGCTTGTGACAGTCCTGCTCCATTAGCTATTTCCTTTCCTGTGGTTGATGTAGCTTTAGGAACAATTCTTTTATCTACTACATCCCATTCCTGAGGATCTTTTGATTTTAGGAATTGTCTTCATCTTGTTCTTCCATATGTTATATTCCTTTCCATCGAAATAAGGTGGTCTGGTGTTGCTTTGGCCTTCAATCAAACCTGGAGCCAAAATACTAGCCATAAACCTTTAGCTTGGAAAGTATAAACACTTCCAATAAATAAGTAACCTGCTCTAATACCAATTGATAAAGACTAGTAAATACACCTAGAAAGGGTGAATAGGTGTATTATAAAATTCTTTTCAAACTTTAACCCAAATCCCTCGGCTTGAAATAAAAATCAGAGATAATTAAATCACGTAGCAATAAAATAAAGAGAGTAAGGTAAGAGAATTTTGACACCGAAGTTTATAGTGGTTTGGCTTATTGTAAGCCTACGTCCACTCTCCACGTTGACAACCAACTGGCTGTATTCACTATGTAGTAAAAGAGAATTTTTACAGCTTTCGATCTAGACTTCTTTAGTAGAAAGTCTTTGCTACAGCTCTCGCAAATTCACACTGTAAGTATCTCTCCTTTGTACACAAATAGAGCTCAAGAGATTTTGAGAACGGGGAGTTTCAGAGGTTCGAACTTTGGATTTTTCTATTGGCTCGCTCTTACTTGAACAACTATAACTCCACCTTAAATACTCCTTCATGCCTCTATAGCCATTAACACTTTCCAAAAGAGTTCATCCAATCTACCCGTTGGAATGAATCAATTAAGGTGATCTTCACGTTGTCGAATATAAACGGAAGATAACTCGTCAATCCTGCTCGCCCATACAATCAGGATCTTGAGTTTCCAAAAGTGAAACCTTTCAAATCTTGCTTGTTCTTCAACGGATTAAATCCAAAAATCTTTGAGCTTAGTTTCAGCCAGAGATCTTCCATGGATTACAACAGATTAAGGAAGATAATATCCAATTCTTGAATTCCTAAACCGTTGGAATAAACCGCTGTCAACTTGGGCAAAATCGCAAAATTGAGTCTGACTGACTTCAGATTTTGATAGAGTCTAGAGGTCTTCAGACCGAAACTTCTAGGTCTGGAAACCTTCAGACGGAAACACTTGGATCTTGAACTCTTCAAACTTAAGTGATTGAGTCTTGGATTCTTCAGACTTAACTAACGAGGATGTTTTGTTAGCTTCAAAACACTTAAAGGATTTTTCTTTAACAATTTCAATTTCTAATTTTTTTTTCTTCTTGGGGAGGAGGGAATAAGATGTGACATTGTGGGATCTCCCACCCTGGAGCAGTTCTCTTGCTTGTTTCTTTCCTATGAGCCTTTTAGGACACGTTTGGTAACGATTATGTTGCCGGAAATAATTTTTGATTATAAAAATAGTTTTTGTTGATTCTATTCCCATGAACAATTTCTAAATAAAAGAATGCGCTTGGTAACTATCCAAAATTTTTATTCCTAGGATAGAAATGCATTTGGTAGGATTTTTAAATTCTTTTGTTTCTTTTAATTTTTTAATACTTTTATTATATTTTTCTCTTTTCTCTTTTTTCCTTTTCTCTTCTTCCTCCTCCTTCTTTGTAGCCGGTCGTCGCTCGACATCAGCCACCGCCATGGCTAGCAATCAGCTAGGCGAGGTTTGCCGAGCTCACCAGAAGCTTGCTTGGCCTAGGCGAGCTGCAACCTCGCTAGATTTGGGCAAGGCTCGACCTTGCTCAGGTTGCAGGACGTCAACTTCACCCTGGCTTGGCGAGGCCGAGCTTGCCTAGTCATAGCGAGGCTCAGACTAACAAGCCTCGCCATGGCTTGACATCCTCAGGGGCCGGCGATGCTTCGGCAAGGTTATCAACCAAAAGAAAGAAGAAGAAAGGGGAAAAAGAAGATAAAAGAGAAGAAAAGTGGAGAAAAGAAAAAAACAGGAACTGATTTAAGAATTGTTCTCAAGAACAATAAGTAACTTTTTTCTACTTCTTGATACTGTTCTAAATCTATTCCCTGGAACAAAAAAATATATGTTTATTCCCGGGAATAAAATTTTTACCAAACGGATTGTTGTTCTTTTTTTGTTTTGGAGAAACAAAGAACAAAAATAGTTACTCCTCGAAAGGTTACCAAACAGGACCTTAAGGACCTACCGAGGTCCATGATAAGAAGAAAATGGCTTCTTCCAATCTCTAGATGCGTTAGACCAAAAAAAAACAAAATTGTTTTATCTATGTCACTTTCGCAACAAGAAGGCATGCTCATTTAGTTAAACATTGTGGCATTCGTAATCATTCAGAAATCACGCGCTCTCTCTTGAAAGATGAACCTTGACTAGAGGGCACGCATCTAGAGATTTTTTTTTTTTTTTCCTTTTTTGGGTCTAAGGCATCTAGAGATTTAGATAAGCCATTTTCTTCTTGTCCGTGAGCGGGCGCAACCCCGTGATGTATTCTTGATTGGAGGACAAGGTCCTTTGGAAAGAGATGATGTGCATGGGATTGCTCCATGTAATCGAACACTCATTCATTTAGCATTTTGTATATGGAATAAATACAATACGTATAAAGTCCATTTGATCATCTCTATCTCACGTTTCCAACTCTAGTTAGAACATGACTAAAAACATTTGCAACTACTCCTAGTCGATCAATTACTAATTAATTAAATCCCATCACAAAGAAAAACGTTAGATTGTGTGATTACGTCATTGCATGCGACACATTTAGAAAAAGGTAAGGTACCAACCATTCCTGACAAGAGTTGCACGCAATTTCGGGCATATGCATTGCCTTTTTGATTATTCATTATATATTTGACAACTGCAAGTGAAATCTGTCATTCTTTGTGTATGACAGCAATGTCCATCTAGTCTCCCACTTCTTTAACAATTGTTGTGCACAAATCAATTTTGAAGACTAAATTAAAATGCTCTAACGTAGATTGTTGTTTCATGCGATGGTCCCCGGTGTACTATTTCTTTTCTAGAACATCATAAACTTCATGTGAAGGGGGCGACATCTTTAATTTTAGTCCAAATCCTCTGAAGTAGTTTAACATGCAGGCAAATTCTAGGAAGACATAGGGATTGGATCGGACAAGCTCGTCATAAAATCTGGTTTTTATGTGATTTAAGGGCTTACAGTAAAGACATGTCGAAAGTTGCTTACCTAAGCGAATTTGACGTTGTGATTTATGCGAACAAATTGCCCCTCCAAATAATAAATAAAAGAATCCAATTGCCGCCGGTCAATCAGCAATATAATTGCCCCGCCCCCACCTCCCTCCGGGAACCTTCATTTCTCACTCTCCCTGGCTCTGACATTCAACCGCTCTTGCAGAACAATTTGAGACTTACTGATTAGTCCTCACTTGCTTTCTCTGATCTTTTCCCTCTTGAAAGTTCTCGCCCAAGGTTGTTTGGGGTCTTCTCTCTCCCCTCTCACGCTGCTCTTCACATCTTCGCTCACGGATGGTAATAGCTTTTTCATCTCTTGATAGCGCGTCGTTTCTATTGATTCATGTTTTTATTATTGGAATAATCAGCTCATCTAGTGTGTCCTGGGCCCTTTTTGTCTATTGAGGATGTGGCTGGCTGCTGAATAGCCGAGGAGGTTTTTTTCCTCCTTCCTTTTATCCCTTTCAAATCGTTGTTACCTTATAGGTTGGTTATTGGTTCCAAGGTGGATTAGTTTGGTTCTCAACTTCAAAAATTGGGAATTGACTCTGACAAGATAAGTTATAGATTCTTAATTTGGAACCTACTCATCCAAAAGGTGAAGCTGATTACCCTAAAAGTAAGTTTTCTCTTGACAAGATTTCATTCAACAATTTTTCCTCCCTATAGAACATTTCAATCAAGTAATATTTCTGTTTTTCTCAAATTATTGGACTAGATAATCCTAAAAAGTATATTATATTTCACCTCAAACTCATTATCTCCCTTCAGAATTTTAAAAATTGACAGTCATTAAAATACAGTGAAGGTTTGAGCAATTTTAATTGTTTGTTATCTTTTACCTGATTTCAACTCATGATAGATTCAATCATCACAATATGAAACGTACCAAAATTCATAGTATCATACTTCTTAATATCTTTACATGATTTCTTGTAGTATGAAAAATAAATTAGGTCTTTTAATATATGCACATGAAAATGGTTAAACAAATTAAACCATATGCATATTACGAGATTCACCTAGCTTTACATCCCTCATATCTTACACCTTTTTTGTTACAAACTATAAATCTTGTTTAACATGTGATTAATCCATCTAGTCTGACTTATCACGAATTTAGCCAATAATACTATTCTACTTCCAATTAATTGGAGAAAAAAAAAATACTTGCAACGACAGACTCACGCCTCACGGTGGGCCCTCCAACAAAAGATGGGGACACGCACTCGAGGCCATATTTTTTAAACCTGGGTCATCTCTGAATTTTCCTCAGCAGCTTCTCTTTATTTTCTTTCTTCTCTTCTTCTCTTCTTCCATTAAATCATTATCCATTGCCTAATTTCAGATCGTTCAGACTTCCCTAGAGAAAGGGCAAAGTCAAAGCAAGGATAACAAAGGAATGCAACGTTTCGTTTCGGGTCGTTCCTATGTGGTGCTTATTGCGCCGATTCTTCTTTCTATGATTTTATTCAATCATCTCAAGAAGAAGAAAAAGAGCGTAGACAAAGAGAGCACCGAGGGAGTATCTGCTCCTTTGTCCATCCCTCCGATACCCATAGGAGTAGGTAGTGATCAATATGATGTGTTCTTGAACTTCAGAGGCTCAGACACCCGCAAAGGATTCACGGATCACCTTTACCGTAGTCTGGTCAATGCAGGGACTCTACCGATTTCTGTGTTTAGGGACGATAATAGTCTCAAAATTGGCGAGGATTTTGATTCAAAGATTCTCAATGCCATCACGCAATCTAAGATTTCGCTCCCCATCATTTCCAAAAATTACGCTTCGAGCAAATGGTGCCTCCACGAGCTAGTCCGAATCATGGATTGCAATAAGAGCATGTCACACACGGTCATGCCCATTTTTTACAAAGTGGACCCATCAGATGTGCGATATCTAAAGGGAAATTTTGGGAAAGCCTTTCGTTTGCATGAGAAGCATTTTGATAAGAAGGATGTCCAAGAATGGAAACAAGCCCTTACAGAAGTGAGTCACTTAAATGGATGGGAATCTGAGAAATTTGCTAACGGGTATTTATCTTCCACCTATACTTTTTTTTCTTAACTCTCCCTATTAAGCAAAACCAATGTAATATGGATGAACTGCCATTGAAATTTATATTTTGGCAACCCGTTTAATCTTCATTAATTATATTGAAAATTATGATTATTTTTTTACCTCCTAACCAAAAAATAATTTTCTCAAATTACATGAGCATATAGATTTTAGGAGCATTTGCACTGATAGCAATAGAATTTAGTAAAAGTCTAAAAAATATATATTATTATTAATTATTTATAAAAACGGAGTGGGGCCGGGCCAGGGCTCAGCCTACCAAGCCCCCTTATTTCCTTTCCTTTTTCTGTTCCACCCGGGCTTGGCCCAACCCTTCCTCTTCCTTTTCTTAACTTGATCGGTTGGAAAATTTAACTGGCTAGCAGCCGACGAGGTTAGAACCTTATTTGAAATAACCAAAGCCACTTCAGACCCTTATTTGAACTAACCAATGCCACTTCAGGTCCTTATTTGAAACGAAGTCCACTTCGGATCCTTATTTGAGAAAATAAGGACACTTCCAATCCTTTTTTGAAATTTTCTCTTAACTTTTTGTAATAAAAATAATCGACCTCCTATCCTTCAACTAGCGGTGACCAAAACCCTTATAACAAAAATTTACTTCTAAAGAATCTTGATTTGCTAAGTGCACCACCTCATCTTCTTTCAACAAAATCTATTTATTGGCTAGAAAAGAAAGGAAGAATGAAATGACTGCTACACCATCATCCTCCATTGTTATTCGCAAAACCAAAACATTTTGCATGTTAATTGGTTTCATCCATCATTCACACATATGTGGGTGTATTTTGATGAGATTACATAAAAGCATGAAGTTATAATAAGTTTTGTTTTTTGATAGGCATGAAGGAGAATTAGTGGAAGAAGTTATCAAAACTATTTTGAGCAAGTTGAGACATAATTTTCAGCTTGATATTCCTGAGCACTTAGTTGGAGTTGACGATCATGTGAACATAATTAGGAATTGGGTAGGTAATCCTACTAGTCATGCTCGGATGATTGGAATATACGGTATGGGTGGGATTGGTAAAACAACTCTTGCCAAGGTCATCTACAATGAGTTGTCGAATCAGTTTGTGCATTGTAGCTTTCTTCCGAATATTCGAGAAACAGCTTACCGCAATGGTATTCCTTATCTACAAAATCTTCTAATTAATGAAATACTGCCAAATGAAGATCAAGTTCATAAAGTTGATGATGGAATTAGTGTGATCAAATCTAGATTTAAAGGAAAAAAGGTTCTCATCCTTCTAGATGATGTTGATCACCAAGATCAACTAAATGCTCTAGCTAGAGAACGTGATTGGTTTAAGACAGGAAGTATCATCATTGTTACAACTAGAAATAAAGCTGTTCTTGATCAGTCTAAATTCCAGGTAGACTATGAGTGTGAATTGAATGGATTAGATGAGGTGCATTCTCTGATTTTATTCAAAAGACACGCATTTCACATGGGCCATTGTTCGAAGGATTTTGAGCCCATCTCTCTTGGTATTTTATCCACAATGGGGGGACTTCCCCTAGCAATCAAGGTCATAGGTTCATACTTGTATGGAAAAACTGATAAAAAAAGTTTGGCAAGATATGTTGAAGAAATTAAGAAACCAACCGGATAAAGATGTCCAAAAAATATTGAAGATAAGTTATGATGCATTGGAACCGAGACATTAGGAGATTTTTCTCGATATTGCTTGCTTCTTTATCGGCAACAACAACAAATATGCCATTTACATGTGGGAGGACTGTGAGTTTTATCCAAATCAAGGAATTGAAGAGTTGAAGTTGAGGTGCTTAATAAAAATTGAAGCTAATGGTGAGTTTGGGATGCATGATCAACTGAGAGATCTTGGAAGGAGCATCGTTTGTCAAGGACAACCGCTTGAGAGACGTAGCAGATTATGGGATGGTGATGAAGCTTTCAAAGTACTAATGGAAGAAAAGGTAACGTATAGCACTCAATTTTCTTACATCTCCTTTATTGCTTCATATATTAGATTTGTAATCTTTTATCTAGCATGAACAGATGCACTATGTTTCTAGAAAAAAAAAAAAAAATCTATTTAAACATCCATTCATGTTCATTGTAGATTAATTGTGACGGATATTTGGATTCTAAATGTTCCAAGGATGAAAAGGCTATATTATTTAGTTTGAATTCACTAACACAAATTTGTCTAGCCAAAAATTTAATCTAAAATTAGTTTAAGATTCTTTGGCTAAGATTCTACACTAAGGCTCCATTTATTTTGCAAAAATATATATATATATATATATTTGAAAAATATTTTCATAAAAGTGATTGATTATATCTCTTACAAAAATGAATAAGTGAAAAATAATTTCATTGTCTACGAAAATATCTGTACATAAATTATTGGCAATAATAAAATATTTTCCATGGACTAATTGTTTTAAGCAATACAAGCGATTATTTTTAAGGAGAAAAATGTTTTCCAAATCATTCAATTACTGCAAAATGAACATAACCTGAAAATCTCGTTTACGAACATAACCTGAAAATCTCGTTTACTTAAAGCAAGCAATTTCCATATTTAGTTGAATATATTGGTAATATGAAACACTCCAACAATAAAAAGACGAAATAAAGCCATCATGAATCAAATGAATGAACATTCTTGGTTTAAAAAATGTTAAGAGTATATGTGCTAATTATGATAGCTAGTAATAAGCAAAAGAGTGAACTTGAGTAGGTCCTTAAAAGGCTCAAGGAGAAGAAATAGGTGGAGAACCACCCTAGGTTAAGAGATCTTGCGATGTCACCCATGTATTCCCTCTCTGACGGGAAGATAAAAATAAACAGAGAATTAAGAGGCTTTACTGTAGTAAAGGTAAACATCATATCATGACTTCGATTTTGATTATCGTCGGGTAGGCAGGTATAATAGCCTCCCATGCCTGGAGTAAGTGAGAGTAGCCTCCCACGCCTGGAGTAAGTGAGAGTGGGTGAAAGGCCCATTACCAAACAAGCATGCCTTATAGCATCGTCATTGAACCAACAGGCTTGTTTAGTACCCCTGATTCAATGATAGTGCCATGAAAAAACTAAAAAAGGTGCCAATTTCACGCTAAGCACGTGTGCTTGCTTTCTAGTATGGCCAAATATATCGATGTGGTCCTATCATTTTTTTTTTTTTTTTTTGGGGGGTCCAATGGCGCTCCTATGACTAAAGAAGCCTATGTTTGACATGTTTTGTCTCCATTTTGATTATGAAAATACCCGTCCCCTCTACTCGTTATATTTATCCCTTTTCATTCTTCTTTCCTCCAATTAGATACAATAGGAAAAATTGCCTTAAGCACTGTATTACGAAAATGTTACTATTTGTTCAAGGCTACGTCCCGTTGACCTTGTTCAGTTTGTGGAAGGGGTATGATAAAGAGTAGATTTTCTTATCTTTCTTTCTTTATTTCTTTTATTGCCGTTGTCTTTTTCTTTTTAACTAAGTTCATCTTTTACTTAGACTGTCGATGTTAATGTCATTTCATTGTTTAATATTTTCTCCATTTGGGGAATCATAGGTTAATAACTGATCAATTGTGAGGAATTAGCCCTCGCAATTAACCAAGAGATGTTGGGCAAAGGAAAGAAGCTTTATATTCTTGATTTAATTTGTATTAGCTCGTTCACATGACTCAATATCACACTTTTTTGTCAATTCAATAACTACTCTTAACATTAGCAGAAAGAGCACAGCATATGGGCGTTTAAAAAAATATTAAAAAAGTCAAATATATTGAGCAGAGAAATGTTGAAAGATGTTAATCAGTTTAGGAAAATATTTAAATGATAGTAAAATGTGGGAAATTTTAATTTTATTTTGGAAATTGAAACATTTATGGGACTAATTTCCATTTATCTTGACTATTTAAATTATGATTTTGTCTATTTTGTTTTGTCCTATTTCTACTCTTCGTTTGGGTAAAATATATGCACATTATGTCGAGAGTGAAAGTTCGAGAATTGAAATCCTCTTTTCAATAAAGCGGAGATTTTGTTTTTAGGTAACATTCAGTAGAGATTAATTTAAAAGTAACAATTATACCCACCGCAGGCTTTTCACTAGTTAATATATAAATTACAGATAACCACAAACGAGGCAAACTATCAAATTGTAAGAAGAGTATCATTAAAAACCACTGGGATTCGCCCTAGTGGCCACCCTTCCAACATGGAAGGGGGAGGTGAGGGGTTCAAACCCCCACCTTCTCAGGAAGGGATGGGGTGGGGACGCGCAAGTTTCAGAAGTGGGTCGCCCACGCCCTGCAAGAGGCAGGGCAAAAGTCTTAGAGTGAATGTAGAATAGGTATAGAGTAGGACTGAAAAAAAAAAAAAAAAGAGTATCATTAATGAATGTCACCACCGTCGCTTTTCAAACATACTTTACAAGAAAAGTTTCAATTCTCGAAGCAATTTATTAACATATCATAAGAATAGTTAATGAATTGGAAACCGTACTTCCTTAGCTCCTTAATAAGGGACCAATGGCCCCTGTAGGCACTGTTTAACAAATTCTTTTAAGAAGTTACGAATAATTTATATGAAAATCTATAGGTCAATATTTGTATGCTTTTCGTTGGATAAAAGAGAAGTACATGAGCCACAAAATTCGGGAAAAGGAAAAAACTAAAGGTAAAACATTGAGGTGCGTTTGTCTTAGATTTTTTAAGGGAAGAACTATTTTTCTTTCTACTATCATGTCAAGATTGGAAATATTGTTCAAATTTCGAAAGATTTTAAAAATATTTACCTATTAATACTTATAAATGGCGAGGATAGAAAGACAACAAATTGTGCGAGTCCAAGAACTATAAAGGCAAAGTCTAAAAACTTAATAGCCAAATCCAATCCAAACACTGATTTAAAAAAAAAAAAAAAAATCCGAACACTGATTTGATTGAAATGATGTGCAGGGAACTAAAGAGACCCATGCGATGAATGTAATTACCACCCACACCTCCCATGTGCGATGGCTATACGTACACAGATAAACAATTTAATAACTTACGGAACTTAAGGTACCTCACACTTGACAGGGCAGCGTTAAATGGAGACTTTAACAATTTGTTTTCCCAGTTAAGATGGTTTGTCTGGAGCCAGCCACCTACATTCGAGCCGTCATTTTCGACATTCAATTTGCGTCTACCAAAATTAGTGGTGATGGAAATGTGCTTTATCCATTGCACAGAGAATTGGAGAAGATGGAGTTCAATCATGGTAAGATGAAAAAAAGAATATTTTTGGTATTTTTTAATGTTTTATTTTTTTTTTTTTTTTTTTTGCTCAAAATGTTTTTTTTTGTTGATTAACTCAACTTTTGACGTTTTTTCTCCTCTTTATAGACAGCAAAGCGGCTGAAAGTCCTCGACCTTAAATGTTGCCATTTAAGATGTACTCCTGACCTCTCGGCTTTCATAGAGTTGGAGGTTCTCATATTGAGTCTATGTCTTGAATTGACGCAAATCCACCCTTCTATTGGCAAACTTAAGGCCCTCATATCCTTGAAATTGTCATTCTGTAATCTCAAGGAGATACCAAAAGAAGTGGGTGAATTAGAAAAACTAAAAGAACTACATTTAGAATTATTACATGGCATTACAGAGATTCCTATGTCAATCGGCTCTATGAGGAATTTGGAGAAATTGACGATCGAAGATTGTTGCTCATTGAAATTAATCCCGAGCTCAATCGGGGATTTACAAAATTTGCAACATCTACGCATTCTGAAGTCTCCTATTGACGTATTTCATGGTGTTATTGGAAGGTTGAAAAAATTGGAGAAGCTCAATCTTCAATGCCACAATGGGGAAATTCCACTTGAAATTAGTGAGTTGTCTTCTCTCCGATCCCTTAGGCTAAGTGGTCATCCAACAATTATGGGGAGGCCGATAGTGCTTCCTTCTGGCTTGACAAGTCCCAATTTGCCGCAACTTTCTTGTCTAATCCACCTAAAAAAACTTCATCTTTCTGACTTCGAAAACCTTGAATACATTATGGAGCTTCCCTCAAGACTCTCAAGACTTGTTGTGCGCTCTTGTCCTAAGGTGATATTGCCTAAGCTTGTGGAATTGAAGTACTTGGTAGAGGTGTCAATACATAACTGTAATTCCATTGAAAGACTGGACCTTGCACAATTAAATCTTCTTGAACGATTACAACTTGACTCTTGTTATAAGCTCGTTGAAATTCAAGGCCATGATGATTGGGAGTCCTTGAAGGAGATGCAATGTGGGTCCATTCAAAAGCTATGCCTTCCAAAGTGGTTGGAGGAATTAAATGTTCACTTCTGTAATAATCTAATTGAAATAAAGATCCCCAATGATTCAAAGTCCTTGGAAGAGATATCTGTAAGTTACTGCACGTCCATTCAAGTGCTAACCCTTTCAAAATTACAACGTTTGAAGCGATTAAAGGCTAAACATTGTGACAATTTAGTTGAAATTCGAAATCTTGATCAGGCGGAGTTCTTACAGGTGTTATGTATTTGTGCATGTAAGTCTATTGAAAGATTACCAGATCTACCATGCACCTTGAAAGAGTTGAAGATCAATTGGTGTACCTGTTTACGTGAGGTTGAGAGTCTTAAGAGATTCTTGTCTTGTCGATTTATATATATCATAGGTTGCAGCAACCTAGAAAAGTTACCAAACTTATCGAAATTTGAAAATTTAGAGGATTTCAAGATCGTTGATTCTCTCCGACTTGCAGAGATTCCTGGGATTGGAGGATCAAAATCTCTAAGAGAAATAACTATCGCAGGTTGCGAATCATTGGAGATTTTGTCAGATTTATCGGGATGTTAGAATTTACAACGTCTAGAGATTGCAAGGTGCGAGAAACTCACTCGACTTCGGGGACTTGAAAGGTTGGGTTTAGCTGAGTTGATAATTTATGGGTGCCGCTCGTTGGAAATACCGGAATTGCCTCAAACACGCGTCGAGAAATATGATTCTGGTGGTGGATACGTGCACAAGTATGGGCAAAACAAAATCAGATTGCAGTGATGATGATGTGATTGAATTTTATACCATATTACAGCAGCGAGGCTGGTCACGTTTCCTTAACAGAGGCAAATAAGCAGTAAAACTGCCATTCATGCTGTGAGATCCGCGACCTCCTTTTGACCATCATCTTCCAGCAGAGCTAGGGTTTCGGCACGGGGGGGACACGGAACCCGCGCAGAGCTCGTGGATCCGTCGATCGGCATCCCGGAGGAGTCACAGCACACCCACGACGCAGCGCCGGCAGCTTCTCTTTCCGGAAATCCTGACTTGTACCCGCGAATCTGACCGGATTTCTTGAGCCCATGCGCAGAGGAGGAACAGGTGCCCAAGGATTTCTTGGTTCTGCTGGCAAAGAGAGCAAACCGGATCAGGTACTATGTTTTTTTCTTTTCGTCCTTTTTTGAGGGGGTTATCCTTTGTAAGTTGGCATTTTGACAAATGGTCCATAGAAACATCCTGAGTTTGGGTGGGACATCTAGTTTCCATTATTTGTTCCGGAGTTCTGTGGGGGCTGGTCGGAGGAGGAGGAGGGTGGTTGTATGCGTGCTGATGAATTGTCTTGTCTGAGTTGGTTATACCCATTTTTCACTGAATACAACCCCGATTCAGTCCCTGTCCAGACCATTCTATCTGCCTCCTTCTCCTTCGGTAAGTAGATGTCATCTCCTTCACTTCTCTGTCATCAAACAGTCGCCTAAGTGTTTGCTCATCCCAATTAGGCAAATTTTTGTCTATAAGATCAGCAACAAGCACTGGGTCATCGCAATTCATTGTGCCTCCAATAACCCCTGATGGTAATCACTTGTCATCCGTCACGTTAACGGATTCGCCATTACCTACGGGCCACGTGGTCGACTAAGAAATGGCATTTCTACCCATGATCAGGCTCTGCCATCCCCAGGATGGTCTAGTTCCTTCCCCGGTATAATAGAAATTAGTGTTTGGAAAATAAATTCCTTTCAAAAGATTACTCCATAATGCTGATGGAGACTGAATGATCCTCCATCTGCACCTGCTGCTGCACTCGGACTGGCAGTAGAATGTTTTTCACCAACATTTGTATATAACCTGAAGACACTCTCTTCTATCACCATCTTATTGTTGAACGCATTTCTCCTAACACTCTGTTTTGGGATATCCCTTTAAGTTTCGTCCTGGATGATCCGTCTGGATCTAGATAAGGTATCTGTTGGTGGTAAACACGAATTCTTTTCCTTGTAGATAAGGTATCTTCTCGTCTGATTGAGACAGATGCACATTGTTCTAATTTTTCAATGAATCCTTCTGATCTTTTCTCTACTCTTTCTGTTTAGAATATGCAGGACCACTAGAGTCTCTCTGCGGAGCCAATTTTCTTTTTGTCAGTCATTGTTGTGGCAATGACAATCAATTTCCATGAGTAGGTGAAGTCATGCTTTGCTTCTCTTTCAATCTATATATTTTATCCACATTTTCTCTATTCAACCAGATTGCATGTTGACCTTACATATGGTTACTTTACTTATATTTTTTGTTTTGTGAAATTTTTGTCATGAATGTATGATGATGCACTGTTGGTGGTGAAAGTTGATGGGAGTAGGAGCAGAATTTGCCATTGTTCAGAAGTCGTAACGTTCATGAGAGACGTCGGGGTATATGGTTTCACTGAGTTTGAAATTCTGTAAACTCCAGATGAAGCTCAGCTAGGGATCGATCTTGCTAGCGGAGCTTAAAATGCTCGAAGTCAGAAGAATTCTCTTGGCTAAAGCCATCCTTTAATCCGCACGTTCTTTGCTATTGCTAAGGACTTCATTTATTTTTGGAGGACCTACTATAGCAGTGGATGACACACTTATATCATCACCGGAGGTAAAGCATCTATGACGATGAAACATGACATTATGTCTGCGCCGTGAATTGCTTCTGGCTTTTCACTTTTTGGCATACTAGTTCAATGGAACTTCTGGTTTTGGATGTAATTGACTATGTGCAATAACGAATATCCCTTGAGTCTTGATGAAGGTCCAGAATATGTAGTTAAAGAAATATCTCAAGTCTATAGTGAAGGTGATGACATCTATTGATTGCTTGTGTAATGCATGTGCTAATGTCTATAATGTGTGATGCTTCTTATTGTGGTATAGGGTTTACGAGTTTTTGTTTCATGAAAATAAGGAGCACGCAATAGGAACTCAAAATCAAGCATGTGCTTGTCTTAAAGACATTTTTATCTCCCAATCGCTTGTCATGCTAATTATCTTATACGTTGCTTCTGTGATTACTCCTTTAGAATTATAAAGGACCGTTCTTATGCAAGTCCCCGACTCCTTTTACAACAGACTGTTATGGTTATTGATTTCATGCATTAATCTAAAGCATGCTTCTGTAGGTCGCCAGACTTGCTGCATTAAATTCGTTATTTAGGAGTGCTGCGGACTGACATTGCTCCTCTCCCTCACCATGCCTCAAGTCCACAACCTTGAGATTTGATTCTCTTTCGTGACCAACCACAAGGGCCAGCAAGAAGGCTGTTGCTGCAGATAAACATTACCCGGCACCGTGCAATGGCGTGGGTCATCATTGCAGTTCGTTGATGTAAGCATTTGGTTCATCTGCACCAACATTGACGGGAGTCGTTCGAGCCGCACACAAGTCTCTGCAATCTAGGCTATAGGAGACTCTTTGAATATCTCAATTCGTTTTCAGCAGTTGTAAAGTGCACCCACTTATTATACCTGTGCACGTAGATGTGAGGAATTTGCCTACTTTTTCCTACTCGTTGATTTGAGATACTAATGACTATACCATGGAACTTATTTCAAATTTCCGCATTACGCCAATTTAATCAGTCTTATTCCTTTAGTAGGGAAGATACACTAGAGATTAATTTGGGAGTGAAAATAATTCAGCCTTTTAGGGACTGCTCCGTGGTCTCCAAAAAACGATTGAGGGGGAGATACTCTTGTGGGAATGGTCAGGCCGCCCCAAATATAGTGAAGCAACGACTGCAATAGCCTTCTCCCGTTCCATATTTCAACAGAGGAAGCAAATTATGAAGGATCCTTTGAAGACGTCTGGCCGTCCCTAGGGGTGGTCTTACGGGGCAGGTCTCAAAGTCGTCCTCTATATGAGTTGGGCGACGGTCCCCGCGAAAAGTCTACCATCTCCTTTTTACAGTAGCGTAGGGATTAGGGAACAACTCCCGGAAAGAAAATAAGTCTTATAAATGTAACCATAATATCGTTAACGGGCTGCAACGGTAATCTTGAGTCAAATAATTAAAGGCCAAATTTCAAAGTCTTGAATTGGTAACTCTGGGGTCAGGTATGGGACTTGAGGTCATGCTCTTTCAAATCCATCAAATAGAACTTGAATCGTTCTTGACATACCATCACTAAATGACAATGGCTTGCATTACTGGGGAAAGCAAGGGTGCTACATTCCTTCTCTTAACGTTTCTTTCAGACTTGGCACTAATGCTTTATTTATTTCATGAAAATAAATAATTTTAAAAATATTGATCTCAAAATGATCGCTTGTATCGTTTAAAATAATTATTTAATGAAAAATATTTTCATTGTCGATAAAAATTTTATATCTATATATTTTCGTTGACGATGAGAATATTTTTCACTCATTCATTTTTGCAAGTGATATAAACAATTGTTTATAGGAAACATTTTCCAAATCATTCAATTTTTGCAAAACAAACGGAATCTAAATCCAATTACATCATCAAAGAGCTTCCTAAATATTCCGGTCCACTTCGAATCATTGTCAAGACCAGGTAAGTCGCAAGTCGTTAGGCATTCAAAATGCATGGGAGGCCATATGCTTAAAGCAGTTTTTATGCATACACGAATCAGATAAGCAATTGCTATTCTATTTTGAACCACCTAGTGGTCAAGAACAGGATTGTCAATCACACATTGGATTTCTTCCGCATGCTTGAGTACCTCTTTTATCTTTTTATATATGTCTCTGCAAATGAATTGTGAAAGAGAATTCTTTAAAAAGTACTCGCTAGGCTCTCGTTGAGCAATACTTAGTAAAGAATATTTCGATTGTTAAAGTAATTAAGGACGGAAAAATGCTAAGAAGTGACCCAGAGCAACGGAGACCTCCTGACCACGCCTCCCGAGTGCAGGATTTTGGCAACCGGAAAATCAAACTGATATAATCAATTGCCAAAAGTGGCCCTTATGCGGTAAAACCACAAGAAAAGAGCTAAACGAGTTTAACTTTTATTTAAAAAAACATGTTTTTTTAGGGAAAATCGTCCTCTATATTAATTTAGTATAGAGCTAAATGAATTTAATTTACAGTGTCACACTATAAATCCATACTCAGAATTTAGGGAATACCGTCCTCTACATTAATTTAATAAAAACTTTTGTCGGTCAAACATAAAATCGGAGTTCAGAGTGATGTAAATCAATCAAAACGAAAGTTTCATAAAATCCCATTTTGATAGCCTTCACTTGAGTAATCTAAAATAGTGTTGCATGCCGTCCCAAATTGCTCTCCTTGCGATCTGATTAAGTTTCCTCATTCTCGGAACCTAATTTGGTATTAAAATGGGTGAGCAAAACCATGGCTCATAAGTGACAATCACCACTTCTATGTGATCAAGCATAAATTTGTTGAAGAAGACATTTGAAGTGATAAGTTGACCGACACTCTATTATCACTCATAGTGGAAGAGCCGATCTCGCACCATTAATACAACAAGATCGGAGGGTTGCTGAAGTCTTCGGGAATTCTTCCAAGTTTTCAGATATGGGACGGGCGCGTTGTCCGCTGGCGATTACTCGTAAAGCAACGAACCCTGTCATTTCTATACAAGATATCGATTGATCGGCGAACAAGGAGGGTGATTTTGATTGAAACCTTTGGCTACAAGTCTGGCTTTAAATTTCTCAATCTTTCCTTTTGAATCTCTTTTAGTCTTGTAAACCCACTTGCAACCTATGGGCTTACAACCTTCCGGTAATTCAACAAGTTCCCAAACGCCATTATATTTCATAGACTTTGCATCTCATCTCTCATTGCATCCAGCCATAAACTAGATTGAGGACGGGAAATGGCGTACGTATAAGTCATTGGATCTTTAATGCATCCTATATCATAATCATGTTCTCCTAAATAGACCATATAGTCCGGTGGTATAGCTGAACGCCTTTCCCTGGTAGACCTCTAAGTGGAGCCACTTTGTAGGCTCATTTTGAGTCGAGGAACTTCAAGGACTTCATCGTGGTCGTTTCATCAATAGGATTCTCAGCGTTGATAGGTTCAGTTTGTGGCACAGTAGGCTCTATCATTGTTTGCATAAGTAAGGAGAAAGATATAGCAGGTCTCATCATGTTGTCATGTTCACTAATTTGTGAACAATCATACTCTTCGGCTACATCAAATTCCAAAAACTTGGCCGTTTGAGATTCTACAATCCTTGTTCCTCCACTTGAATTATAAAACCGATATCCCTTTGAATGTTCTGAGTAAGACACAAAGTAACATCGAGTGGTTTTAGCCTCCAACTTACCCAATGTTGGATTATACAATCTTACTTCCGCAGGACATCCCCACCTTGAAATGATTCAAACTTGGTTTTGCGTCAGTCCATAACTCCAAAGGAGTTTATGCAACAGCTTTAGTAGGAACATGATTCAATATATAAACGGCTGTTTTTAATGCCTCACCCCATAAAAAATCAGGTAAATTTGTCCTACTCATCATAGATCTTACCATATCCATGAGAGTACGATTGCGCCTTTCAGCCACACCATTACATTCGGGACTTCCGGGCATAGTGAGGCGAGCCACTATCCCGAGAATCCTCTAAGTATTTAGCAAATGGTCCTTTAATTTGCCCAGCATTACCATGTCTACCATAATATTCTCCATCTTGATCGAGATCGACCACCTTTATTACCTTTCCCAAGCTGTTTCTCAACTTGAGTCCGATAGATCTTGAATTTGTCAAGAGATTCGGATTTCTCCTAATCGGGAAAAGGTAACCATACCGAGAATAATCATCAATAAACGTGATGAAATAAAAATTTCTACACAAGGTTGCGGTATAGGGTCCACGATATCGGTGTGAATGACCTCCGGTAATCCGAACTTCGACTGCGGTTTTCTTCTTTATCTTAGTCATCTTTCCTCTACAACAATCTATGCAAGTTTCTAGGTCACCTTTAAGAGTAGGCGGGATGTGTGTCTTTATCGGCCTTTCTACTCTTTCTTTGGATATGTGACCTAGTCGTTTATGCCACAACGCATAAGACTTTGTTCCTTAGGTAGAGGTCTTTTGGAAACAACATTTTCAATTTGTATTAGCGACGTATATATCATTGGGAGATAAACACAATACGTACAAATCTCTTCTTCGACGAAATAGCAATGGCCACGAAGGGGAAGTTCCTCAAATATTACAAGGACATCCTACCGGTTGTTTTTGCAACCACTGTCTCGGGTCTGAGGTTCAAGTTAGAGGGGCTTGAACTCTTCCTGATCCATGTTACCAGATTTTGGGACTGGGTGAGAAGTTCCAAGTGGAATACTAATTGGCGATGGCGATGAGTTGCTCCTGAACATGTATACAACATATGTTGGTCCATTCAATATGAAAAGTTCCATCCCATGGACGGAGAATGCAGCCTCATGGAGCAATGCCTAGAAACCTATATGATCTCTCCTTGATAAGAAGAAGACATCTCACAGCATTCTGTTGGTTCTTCGCCTTCATGTCTACCAATGAGTTGGAGATGCACTTGGGAACAAACAACTCCAACTACACGGATAGAGTTGACGATTACAACATTGACATTCAAAAAAGCTGAGAGGCAAGCAATCTCTTTTTTCGATTCTTTACATCAAGGCTGGAGACTTTCCCCACTAGAGTATGCAGTATCTTTAGATTCCATGTTAGTGCTAGCCAACAAATCCTTGAAGATAAAGGTCCTGCTGCAAAAAATTTAGAAATTGTTGTCATAGGCATGATTAATTTTTACAAGAATTGCCTCTAGAGGAATGGTCCTAATATGAATAAGAGGACAACGACAACACCATATCGTTCGAATCATGATGAGGGATACGGTCTTCTAAATGTAATGATTAGTAGAGCACCAATAATTGTATTTTGTTTTTTCCAACCACGTCTAAATGTACTCGTATTTCAATTTGGTTTGATTGAACTGAGCGTCTTTTTCCCCAATTAGTTTATCATTATGTGTAATATTTGAAAGAATATGTTTATTTTAAAATTAAAAATAACTACGCCCAGGCCAACTGTGCTTGGGTACTGTTGGGCTAGGTATGCCCTATTCCCCTGTTCTCCTCACGCTTCGCCATGTGACCAGGCCTTAAAGTCTTGTACTTGTTGTGGATAAGCCCTAGAAATCACATCGATTGTGATAACACCTCATAACAGAACCGGTGTGTGAAGATATTACATATCTCAAATATGGAGTTTGACCTTGAGCCCCAATTCAATATGTATATATGCTGATAGGAGATATATTAGAAATAATTTATCCACATCAAAATTTCCTATACAAGTCAAAAGTGACGACCAATACTTGACCCACTTCATAAAAAAAGATGCCATGAGTTGGTTTAATTTTTTCCTTCGTTCTCAAAGTACGTGCCATGCCATAACATAGGACTTGCCTTATAATAATCCATGCAATGCGTTTTTGCAGGAAAACGTGGAAGTGGCAAAAGTCACATACCTCTTTTGAGCGCTAAATGAAATAGGGGTGATTGGGTTCAGGGTGGGTGGGGTCTAGACCTGGACCCTATTCCCGACCTTGTTATAATCGATTTTTTTTTTTTGACCCTGTTCCCAACTCTGTTTACATTGGACCCTATTCCCGACCCACCCTATTTTTCCGATCCGAGAACAGGGTCAACCCTATTTATATTGAAACTACTTTCGATTTGGAACTACTTTCGGTTTTGCAGACCTCCATATCAGAAACAAGGCTCTTCGGTACACTTAAGTTGCCATTACTTTCAGCCTGAAGATAAAAAAGATGATATTCATGTTGAGCCATAAACTTCTCAGCAACTGAGTAACTACAACAATAAACACATACAACTTACACAACGATGACTAGTTACTACACGAGCTATCTTCATTTGTCTCGCCCAGCGCAGAAATATCCTTTCGTACACCCGCACAATACCTCATGCATCAGGAATATTCCATAATTCACAAGTAAAATGCTTTATCAACTAAGTCATACACTCATCCTGATCCTTCTCATCTGAATTTTGCTGAGCTGCATCTTCACTTCCTCCTGGACTATCTCTATCACCTGAAAAAGAATGAGCAAACATACGTACAAACTACTGAACTTGAAATTACTTGAAAATGACAAGCATTTATCCAGCAACAATTCAATAATTCAAGTTTGTCATAGAATCATCAGCAAATTTTTGTTCATCCGGAACAACACATTGGCTAAGGGCCTTCTGAAGAAAGATACTTTCAACTTTTAGAAATTTCACCTATGTTTGCAGCATATTGTTTAAGTAACTCTTCCAGTGGAACATCCATTTCATTGTGCAAGCTTCCAATTCTTCTTTCCTTTCTTCTTCTATTATGAGAGCCTCATCTTCCTCAATAGTTTGCTCATCATCCTCCTAGAACATCATCCACCAAGAGAACTTATAAGATTTGACATATATGGAAGAAGCAAACCAAATTCTAGGCACAAAATAAAAAAATAAGCTGAAACTCTTCCAACATCCACAAATAACTTCGAGGCCAACAAATTATGAACTTTTCTTTTCAACACAAACAAATAGAGACATCGAAAGGGTCCAAATGAATGTGAGTGTGTCCAAAGGGATGCAGGTAATCATATATCGAGAATCGATACAAGAATAAAGTGCATAAGAAAATTGTACTTCCACTATGATACATAATCTATAATAAAGTAGTAATTGATGCTAATGTTGCCATTAAAAACATGCACTTCATTGTCATCAGGATAATTTGCAGAAATACATTAGACTCTTTCTTCTAGTTTAGTAATGTCAATTACTCTAGGGGGAAAGCATTCCAACTGTCTCAAAATCAAATCAACAATTGACATGCTACTCCGATCCTAAAACTAAGAAAATGACTATCCATGCACCTAAGTGGTTCCCAAAATATGCATTTCTAAACTGTTGCTCACTACTAAATACAAAATAATGTTCTACAGCACAAGATGCAAGAGAGCAGGAGCTGCAAATCCCAAATGCTATGTGCCCCTATACGGATAGTTAAAGCTTGCAGATCCTCACCGACTCATCTTCGGTTTGTAGACTAAAATCTTCATCAACATTTGCAGCTTCTGAACGAGATTCTGCATAATAGACTAAGGCAGTGCCTTTTCTGATCCGCACGGCCCGTGCGACGGTCCTCACGATCTAGCAAGAGCGCACACGCGAGCGGGAACGAGACGGTCACCTCGGTCACGAGAGCGATTCGGCGAGGTGGGCCCGGCTGCGGCGAAGACTGGCAACGATCAGAGTCGGCGAGCCGCTAAGAAAACGGTGCTGGGTCGCTACGGAGAGAGAGAGAGAGAGAGACGGAGACACAGGGACAACGATGCCGGAGCCGGGCCCCATCGGCGTGAGCGGCAGTCGAAGACCGAGAGAGGAGGTCCGGCGACGAGGGCAGTGGCGGGGGCGGCGGCGAGGGTGGCGGCGAAGCTCGACAGTGCAACTGAGCTGCGCGAGCGGAGAGGAGAGGAGAGGACGCGGAGAAGCAGTGGCGGTGGCACCCGGCTTCGCGAAGGATGCTTCTTAGGCGGAGAAGGAGCAATGAGCAAAGAAGAAGCAACGGCTTCGCGAAGGGGTGAGACTCGTGAGAGAGAGGGAAAAATAGAAATTAGGGTTACGGTTTGTTTTTTTGGGGTACCTTAACCGGTTCCTAAACCGGTCCGGTCGAACCGGTTCCCGGGTGGATAATCCCTCGGAACCGGTTCCCGGACCGGTTTCAACCGGAACCGGTTCCCGACCCTATTTTCCGGGTGGGCCGAACCGGGAACCGGGTTGACTCGTTCGATTGCACACCCCTAAAATGAAACCCACAGGCCAACCGCCTATTTCCTCGACCCATAAATGTAACCTACAGACCTTTCATCAGGAATTGCACTCTTTAAAATAGTGGCTAAACTCACTTGGGCCAAAAAGCCCATCAAGTCAAATTACGGAAATGCCCTTCTTGACCCGATCTTGGGTCCATGGGCCCTATACGTCCCCAATGGTCCAAAAATTACTTAATGCCGTGAAACATCCAGAACGCTCAATTTTTTGCAGAAAATAATTAATGTTTCTAGAAAAACAGATAAAAATTAGATTGTGCTAGTCTACTCGCTTCAGTAATCGTACAGAACCTCTACTTTAACCACTAGCTACTCTATTTGTCTTCACGTATGAATTTTTTTTTTTATTTCAAACTTGGCGCGCTGCAATTGAAAAATGGAAATGTAGGGGGAAGAGGTTAGGTGATTTCTGACCCTTTGTCATCAATTGAATGTCCGGCAACTTTTTATGTGCTTCTCTTGTCATTGGCTTACTCATTTCCCAAAATTTGAATGAAATGCCAACGAAGTTGTAATATAAAAATAACCTGGAAAAGAACTTGAGGAAGGTATGCAAGTTATTTTATGTTACTGACGTGTTCTTGTTCATTCGGTGTTATCTAATGAATAGATAATGTATCAATCAAATTTTTAAATCTGAAAATATGAAGAGAATAATTAAAAAAAATCATGTCAATTTAAATAGATTTGTTTTACATGAATTCATTGGCATGTAGGGCTAATGTGGAATAGATCAAAGAGCAACAGTTAAAAGTGAATACGATATGCTTGTCTTATTAAGCGGTTAAGAAGTTAAGAAATGAAATATACGTCGTTCTGCAAGGACCAAGCCAACAAATCTGAATTGACTAGAGGGAAGATAAGACAATGACTGAAAGCATCCGCAACTGCTTCTAGTCAGTCAATTGCTAATTAATTAAAGATTTCACGTTAATCTTTTCTTGTTTGGTAGAAGAATTCATCTGCATACTTGTTCATAGAGATTAGTTATGAATCCCTTTATGCAGTAGAAAAACAACCTTTCGTTCAGCTTTTCCATCTCACGTAGCCATGGACAAAGGCAGAGTCGGAGAAAGAAAAAGATTGATAAGACTTCTTTCTCTTTTTCACTGTCAAAAGATTTTGAGTTTTTTTCATGAAATTAGTTGAATTGGTATTAATTTGGATACAGCAAAATAATTTTGCTAGATCAAATTAAGTACCTCTCAATCTCCCTTCTTCCTTTAAAAAAAAAAAAAAAAATCTCCTTTCTTCCTTCTAAAAGTAAGTCCAGACACTTATCAGGATTGTTATTACCAAAAAGAGATAGACCTAATAGAAGAGTTTAATCATTCCATTTGTTAAATTAATGTCTCAAGTTTGAATTCAGATAATGATTTATTAAACCAAATTTGTCGGTAAAGATTTCCCAAGTAGATTTCAAATTGGATGAAAAAAACCATTATTTTCTTGGACTCAGCTGCACAAAAGAGGAAATAAAAAATAAAAGAATTTCTTAATTGGGCACACATATAAATATATAGCAACGTGTCCAGGAGGCGAGCGCTGCTAAGACCCTATGTGGAGCCGCTGTCACACAAAATCAAGTGAAGCCACACACGCGATCAAGAAAAGGAGTTCTTGTTTTCGGCGTGTTGTTTTGAGCTTGAACACGCGGTAATTTTGTCCATGGAGTTTATGTCCAAGTAAGTTGTTTATTTATAAACACTTTAGATTTTGGGATTAAATTTAGACGTGGGAAATACTCAAGCGTGTGAGTAATTATAAACTCCGATTCTCCGATTATAGTGGATTATTTGCTGCCGGTTCTCCCCATGTACGTAAGTACCGATATTCGGATCGAACCACGTAAATTTCTGGTATCATTATTATTCTTATTTATTTTTCTGGCGATTTCGTGTTGACGTAAATTACAAGATCTCGTTTCCGCATATTATATTCCAACACTATCCATACCAAAGAGTTATTTCTCAAGCATCTCTACCAAAGTACTATTACTCAAGCTTGGAAATTATTATTTATCAGGATTGGGAGCATGATTGTTGCAAACTACAGCACTTAAATTTGGAAGTCTTTTTTGCTAAATGTTTCTAACAATAACTTCTTAATCTTTGGAATGTAAAGTATCAAGATTAATGGATTTAATATGTGTATTTCTTTTAAATAATTGGGCGAAAGCATAATTCAGAAAGTTGGGAATTCAGGGTCCTTCATCCCCCCTTTAAATCCACCCATGTTGAAGAACCGTAAAAGGAGAAAACTCAGAAGGGGATGGGGAGAATATAATGCTGAGAGAGTTAAGAAGTGGAGGTTAGGGAAACGAAGTGAAGATGAAAAACATAGAAAACTATCGGTATTGAGGGCCAAGAAAGAGAGACGGATGACGCAAAGAGTTACCTTTTCTTCTCTTTATGTTTCTAATTTTTATACGAGAATTTCTTATTTATCAACTCACAAATTAACCACTGAGTGCTTTCATTTAGATGCTCACATCGAACCACCAATTCAAGGCATGATTAATGCAAATACGAAAATATTTTAAGATGATTTGGGTGCTTATAAGCTCAATTCATGTGAACTCTTGAAATTGGTGAACCCTATGTGAAACTCTTATGATTTAAGGATTGGGATGCAGTGTGCATATATGCATTCAAGAATGTCTCACAAAATATAAGTGTGACCCATTTTAACTTCAGTTATGTTAATGGTGCATATAATTTATAACTCACCAATCAAAAACAAGTTTGACTGAAGTTTCTTCCAATTGGAAAAGGGCACATATCTAGAGGACGACGTCGATGGGATGGAGAATATATGAATTGCAGTACACTAAGTCAATAACTTTGAATGTTATATTAAGCCTTTTGTATTCGTAATCGTTAAGAAAGCGTGGGCACTCCACCTAAAAGGTACGTGCTCTCCATCGTTCCTTTTCATTCGTTTATCATACGTCTTTTAGTGCAGCAGGTGGGCAGCCTCTCTTCACTTTCGGGGAAAGGGCAAAGTCTGAGCAAAAGAAAATGAAAGAAAAAGAGAGCACTCGGAGAAAAGAAAAGGAGTGTAAAAGAAAGGAGAGAGAGAGAGAGCACGAGGGGAGCCTCCGGTCCTCCTACGGTGTCCTCTAACAAATTAAAGTAGATAACAGCAATGTCCCTCCAGTTTCCCACTAATTTAGTTTGCTTAAAATTCTTCTTCCACAAATCATTTTTAAAGATTAATTTAAGATGCTCTATTTTAGACTGTTTTACCATGAGATGGTCGCCTGTGTAGTATTGCCTTTCCAGAACACATCATGAACTTCGTGTGAAGTAGGCAACTTCTTTAGTCCAAATCCTCTGTAGTAGTTTAATGTGCAGGCAAATTCTTGGAAGACCTCATCTTTGTGGATTGGATTAAAGAAATTTAACATAGATTTGGCGTGATTTATGTGAACAAATTGCCCCTCCATATAATAAATAAAAGAATTCAATGCTGCCAGTCAATCAACAATATAAATACGGCCTCTCCCTCTCTTAATTCTCACTCTCTCTGCCTCTCATGTTCAATCTCTCTCTCTCTCTCTCTCTCTCTCTCTCTCTCTCTCTCTCTCTCTCTCTCTCTCTCTCTCTCTCGAACAATTTGAGCGTACTATCTACTGATTGGTGCTCGCTCTCTTTGATCTTTTCCCACTTGAAAGTTCTCGCTCGGGCTTGTTTAGGTTCTTCGTTCTCTGATCTCGCACCTCTCTTCACATCTCCGCTTGCCGAAGGTAACTACTTTTTCATCTCTCATTGGCATGTTTTCTACATATCCTTTGCCTTATTATCGGAATAATCGGCTGAATTAGTGTGTTTTGGGGTCTTCTTGGGCCCGTTTGGTTCAGCTTTGGAAAAATGCCCTTGGGAGAATGTAAATACCTTTGAGGTAAAGGGGTTTTCCGAAATGCTAGACTGTTTGGTAAACTAAAACTGAAAAGTGCTTTAGGGAAATGCAAGACTGTTTGATAAACTTGCATTTGAAAAGCCCTTTGGTGTGACCAAATTAGTTTTTTAGTTTTAATATTTTTAAAATTGCAAAAAAGAGACAATGAGCATATAACATTTTACATTTTCATGTTAAGAATAATGGAAATGATACATATTATTAAATTTATTTAAAAATTATATTAAAAAGAATTTGATTATAGATTAATGCAAAGCTCAACTTTAGCCTATAGTTCTTTTAGGTTTGTTTTCAACTTTGAATATTTTTTTAAATTATTATAGTATTAATCATCTTCGTTAATGATCATTCTAGTGTATTGATAAAAAGTTGAGTTATTGATTGTCAAAAGATAAAAATGATATTTTAAAAAAAAAAAGTTAACTTATTCGGTGGATGATGAAGCAATCGATTGTGGATGGTGAAGCGATCGATTGTAGATGCTAATCGTTTGAGTAAGCACTGCATATAAAAAGAGAGGTCCTAATTAACAAAAAATAAAAATAAAACCAAGTGCCTCTCATACAATTTTGACTAGGAAGAGTCATTTCATAATAGTAAAGATGGTCATATATGTCCACAAAAAAGAAATACGTTATACTTAGTATTACAAACCTCAATAACTTTGTAAACTTATGACTATTTCATCACGTAAACGTGCCATGTCCGGAGATGCATACGAATTTGAAGCACCCACCCCTTCATTTACATCATCATGATCAACTGAATATCCATAATCGGGATCCAATTATGCTTGTTCAAAATCCGTATCAGTCACGTTATTTTTCCGTATATAATTGTGCAAAGTCATTGCCGCTACCACAATTTGCACTTGCTTTTCATATGGATAACTTGGCATATTAGTTAAAATCCCCCACTTCTGTTTTAATACACCAAAGGCTCGCTCAATTGACGAGCGTAGTGAGGAATGGGCACGATTGAACACTTCTCGATATCCCGTAGGTGAAGGACCTTCTTGAAACTCTGGCAAATGATATCTAACTTCTTTATATGGCCTCAAATAACCAATAGGATTTGGATATCCAGCATCTACTAAGTAATATTTACCTACATAAATATATTGTAAATTTAATCAACATATGCCAATTAGATATGTGGATGTATCTAAACCATTGACTAACATACCTGGAGGAGGATGGGGAAAATGTGCGTCACGTCTTTAAATAGCTTCATAAAAGATACGGGTATCATGAGCTTGTCCCTCCCAACCGGCCCAAATATAGACAAATTCCATATTAAAATTACATATGGCTAATACGTTTTGAGTTGTTGTACCTTTTCGACTAATAAAACGAATTCGATCATACTTAGGTACAACCGCTGGAATATGTGTGCCGTCAATATCTCCAATGCAATCCTTAAAATATGGATAAAATCGTCGATCTTTCTTGATCTTCTCTGGAACTTTTCTATATTGTGGATCAGTTGGTTGGATCAAATCTTTTCCCATATCACATACTTTATCTAAAAATAAGTTGAAGTGCCTACTTATGGTTTCCCCGGAGCGTTGAAAACGCTCTTGTGCTAATCTATTACATATACCATGTCCTAGAATATGAAGAAACATACCAACCATTTCTCTAACATCAGTATTCCTAGATCCTTGAAGGCTATAACGTGTTACTAAATCGTTGGTTAAATTGTTAAATACAATCTTATGCATTCTAAACATATTGTAACACCTTATCAAATTAGCATCTTCGTGAATCAACTCTTTTAACCATACATAACCTGTATATGTTGAGGTCATGCAAGGTTGTTTGCAAAGATTGCTCGCTTGATAAAGAATTGCAGCTTGAGTGACTAAGATAAGATCCCATAATTCATTTTCCTCTTGCTCATGATTTTCCCTTGTATGTGAATCATCATGATTTTCCCTTATATGTGAATCATCCATAACTGCTTCAAGTAACAAAATATAAAGAGAAACAATGTAGTAATCATCCCATAAATCATCCATAACTGCTTCAAGTAACAAAATATAAAGAGAAATAATATATTAACCATCGCATATATGTAAACTATCACATTAAGAGAACACCAAATGAAAAAAATTCTAACATCAAACATTAATTGAAATTAGGTTCACAAAGGTTGCAAATAAAGATCCATATATAGAAACAAAGTGAAATGACTAAGCTTCAAATATGAAAATAATAAAATGCTAACATCCTCCTATCTATGAAGACTTGATTCTTTTCTCATCTCATATTTGAGATACTTCACTTTCTTTGCATCATCTTTTAAGCTCATGAAAACTTGCCTATTGTCTATCTTTTCCTTTAAATGAGAAATTGAAAAAAAGTACAAGTATTTGTCTTCCACAATCTCAGGTATGGAATATAATATTTCTATGAGATCCTCATAAGGACCGACCAAACTAGTTGCGTTGGATGCAGCACTGGTAGTGCTCCTACTCTCAACAACTGTAAGCAGCCTGTTAATTTGTGTTCCAATCTCTTCTCTTGTGCTCAATTTATTATCTTTCTTTCCTCGAGCTTGCATCTTTGAAGTTTGTGCGGCTCTCTTACGAGTTTGAGTTTCAGTTGGTTCATCCACATGATCCTCAAAGTTTTCATCAGTAGACCCTACAACATCATCAATACCAGGTTGTGTGGTCTCCACATCATTATCAACACATAGGCCCCATTTGGTTAAAGCATTCTAAAGGGGGGCTTTCGGCCTAAAAGCCCCTTGGGAAAAAATTTAAGTGTTTGGTTCAAAGATTTGGAGGTGTCCTTTGGCCAAATGCTTTGGCCTTTGAAATGCTGAAAGCCCAAAGCGGTGGGGACTGCTTTGGGCTTTCAAAGCATTTCGGAAATGCAAGTCCACCTCTACTATTCATCCATTGACTTCTTCTTCTTCTTTTTTTTTTTAACCGATCATCTTCCCCACACCCCAACCGCCGTTGATCGGTGACGGAGTTTCATTGGATTTTATTTTTATTTTTATTTTTAAAAAAATAATAAAAACCATTTGCAAATGTTTGGATTCACCTTTTTTTTTTTTTTTGGTCATTTTTATCTTTTGACAATCAATAGCTCAACTTTTTATTAATACACTAGAATGATCATTAATTAACGAAGATGATTAATATTACAATAATTAAAAAAATTATTCAAAATTGAAAACAAACCTAAAAGAACCCTAGGCCAAAAGTTAAGCTTTGCATCTAATCTATAATCAAATTCTTTTAATATAATTTTTAAATAAATTTACTAATATATATCTTTTACATTACTCTCAACATGAAAATGTAAAAGGTTATATAGTCATTGTTTCTTTTTTTGCAATTTTAAAAATACTAAAACTAAAAAACTTAATTTGGTCACATTAAAGGGCATTTCAAATATATGTTTACCAAACAGTTTTGCATTTTCCTAAAGCACTTTTCAGTTATAGTTTACTAAACAGTCTAACATTTCGGAAAACCCATTTACCTCAAAGGTATTTGCATTCTCTCAAGGGCATTTCCCAAAAGCCGAACCAAACGGGCCCATAAACCTTTTCCAGATTCCATGTGATTCCTCAGTAGTAACCGTATCTCCGAACATCATATCTAACTTTACTTCAAGATCGGGATGTATGCCTTTCATCCTAAAAGCTTTAAATTTTGGATTAGCCTGTTATAATGAAGCATTTGCATAAGTTGTATCATTAAAGGTGAGCTTAATATGAAAGTAAAAAAGAAGTGAGGAAAACCTGAATTTTATGCTCCCACCATTCGTCACTCGCATCAATGGTTCTCTTCCTTGAATCCCATCCTAATCCAGTTTTCTTGTAAAGTAATGACTTCCATCTTTTCCATTCTTCCTTGAGGTTATCCCACTTACTCTTCATTTTTTGTTTATCATACTTTTTGTCCGTTAGCTCCTCAAACTTACTAATTATAACTGTCCATCCATCTCTTTTGTTGTTTGTGGGACGATTGCCTTTTTCTATTTGTTCGATGCACAAATTACAAAAGATTTCAACATCTTCCGAGCTCCAAAATGCCTTTTCCTTTGATGAACTCATCTACTAGTAAAATGACATGAACAAATTTAAGAGACACAAACAAACAAGATCAACCACTCAGGCCCTCTCTTATTAAAAAAATAGAAGATATTCACGTAAATAAAAAAAAAAAAAAAACTAACATTGAGAAAAAAAAAATAGGGACACGCAAAAACATTATACTTGCATAAAAAATCTTTGATTATACTAGGTCATTCAAAACCTAGAACAACAGTGAATGTGCAAACTAAACATATTCATCATTGTGCAAAGATAGGCTTAAACTCCGCATGAGACGATTACATGATGAACATGGCTCATCATTAAAAAGGTAGACTCATGCCACCTTAGCAATGATGAGTATTTCTTAATAACCAAAATTGCGCAACATAGATTCACAACAGCAGACGAACAGGATGGAAGAAAAGTGATGTCAAATTATTACAACAGCAGGACAATCAATTTCAAAAGTCATAAGTGCTGGTCATGCATGAAAAAGAAAGGCAGAAACTTAAAGGGAATAATTTTTGCTAATTGCCATAATGACAACCTAAGTATTCGAAGACTGGATTGATTCTCATCCCTAGCAGGAAGAGTTTGTTTTGTATTATTTGACTATTCAATTCAAAGAATAGTTGCTTCGACCAGACAGATTCATGCAGAATAGATGTTAAGTTCATTTTGGCTTCACGGACATGAAGACAGGCACTGTTGTAGGAGAAGAAATGAAGGAAAAAAGAGTTTAAAAGAAACTACTACCAGTGAAAGATCAACTTTCCAACTACTTATCCTACACTTAATCTCAACACAAATAACACTTTTGTTGATTTGCTGAGGACGTACAATCTACCTGATTTCGATTTACCATCTGACACAACTATGCAAGTCTTTTTGTTAGAGAAGTAGGGGGCCAGAGAAGGAACGCGATAAAAAATGTATTGAATCCCTAAGATCCTATTAAACTCAGTAATAGGGATTCATAACCAAAACACCAATTACAAGCAGTAAATAATTCAGGACATCAAAATCTCAAGCAAGATATGAGCACTTCTGTATACCTTTCCTTGATCCAGTTCCTTCTTTTTGTCAATCTCTAGAGAAAAAGAAAACACCTATCACCGTAGACCACTTTTGTTAAAATGTGCCCCAATGGCACTTGCAAAGATGCTGTTTACAGAAAGTTTCCATTTTCCCATGTACTATTTTTCTTGCACTTTGTTAATCACACCTTGGAAATTAAAATATTCCTATTAAGTATGCTTAACAAATATCTAGGAGACACCCGTAAAGCCTAATGTAAAAAGCAAAAATCCAAGAGAAAGTGTGAGGATGGGGGAAAAACAAAGAGCTAAGCATGCTAAACAAGATAGTCTTAATAAGTAACCAAAACCTCGTGGCTAGTTTTGCTATCACAGTATCAACTGAAAAGATCCAACTGGATAACAGGTAGTCTAACTACTAAAGATAACTACTCATGACAAACCAACACCTTAGTTCTTATGGTGCATCCAACTAAATAATTGGGAATTGCAATTGAGACTTCATAACTAAATGTTAAGCTTTCTGGGAATATAAGGCTACAATTTACTTGCTTCACAAAGTTGACGCTTTCAATAACCACAAACTTTTCCAGTTGTAGACACTATGGCTATACACACGAGACACGATATCATAACCACTCAAACTTTAGCCCAACATTTACTTCAATGAACTGGCATATTACATGATTAGTCAAGCCTAGACTGAGATTCCAAGGAGTATACCAATGCTCTAAGCAAGGCAGAGTATCGCCAGAATGAACAAAACCACTCGTAACTGCACAGGGAGGCAACCTAAGAGATAACAATCAACCCAGTTTCAATTTTTCTAAGCATCTAAGAAATGATATCTGGTCAGCAGAATACTTTTCACTGAAGACTTGTTCCTTTCTCCACGACAAAACTGAAACAAGTAATGTGGCCAGAGTAGCTACATCACCCATCGTCTGTTTACATATCTTTGGTCCCATTTCTGTTTTCACTTTCGCAGTAAACATCAACCTAATTGCTACTAACCGACATCTTAATTTGCCTCAACATTTCCTAGAATAGGCAATACTGATATCAGTTCACTTGTGCTAAAACGGTGACTTCACTTTTAGGTATCCCTCATACATGATATCAAAACTTAGTTTCAACAATCAGATTTAAAAAAGCAAAAACCTACGGTTCGACATAAAGGGAGTCAGATTGTGTCAATTGATGAAACGGCATTCATCTAATTTGACCACTGAAATTTTTTTATTAGAATTCGGTTCGGATGCAAACTCCACCAAAAAAAATAGAATCATACCCACGAATCGAAATTGAACAAATACCTGAACGGACGAACAAGAACAGGGAGAGAAAAGAGAGAGGGATCGAGTGTGCGCGCAAGAGAGAGGGAACAAACCGAGAAGACCGATTTATGGCAGATCCGTTTACCATCCAACGACGAAAAGTAAAGAGGGAGGAAGAGAAGAGAGAGAGAGAGAGAGAGAGAGAGAGGCGTACCTGTTAGAATAGAGAGGAGTGAAGAGAGGCGGCGAGAGTGGAGGCGATGCTGCGACAATCGGCGAGAGTGGATGCTGCGAGAATCGACCGAAAGAAAAGAGTCGAGGGTCGAGAGCCGAAGCCGTCACCATTGCCGTCGCAGGAAGCGGAGCTGTCGCCGATCCACGAGAGGAGGACCTCCGAGTGGTGCTCGGATTGCTCATATCTTGAATCTCGCTCGCTCGTGCGACGAACTTCGGCCTTGATGGAGTGGTGCTCAGATTCAAATCGGGATGGAGTGTTGGGAGTTGCAGGGAGAGGAACACTGTAGAGAGAGCCGCGTCGATGGAGGAGAACACAGAAGACGAGAAGAGAGCCGTGATGGAGAAAAAGAGAGGAAAACACGTAAAGGGCTAGGATTTTGTTTAGTATGGGTAAAAGTGGACTTTTCATAAAATTTCAAGGGTAAAATAGGTAATCTGAAAAATTCATTAATTCCCCTATCAATGCATACCGAAAATGCTGAAATGCCCAAAGCAGGTGGGGACCTGCTTTGGGCTTTCAGATTCCAAATGCCAATATTTTCAAGAAATAGCTGAAAAGTTGAACCAAACACCCTTATATTTTTAGAGGCCAGGCTCAAAGCCCTTAGAACATCAACCAAACACCCTACTTATCTATTGAGGAAGTGGGTGGTGCTAAAGCTAATACCATGAAAATCCCAAAATGATACATCCATGCCATAATTACCTTAAACTAATTTTTACGTTACAAAAATCTTAAACATAGCTGTATCATATTACTTTAGATTAATTTTGTGTTACGAAAATTTCAAATTAGTACACCATGTTATATTTACCCCAAAACTCAACTTCTAGTCCCCAACATATTATAACTTTTCCAGAACACATCATGAACTCCATGTGAAGTAGGCGACATCTTTAAGTTTAGTCCAAATCCTCTAGAGTTTAAAGTGCAAGTAATTTTTAGCAAGACCTTATCTTTGGGGAATGGATTAGAGAAACCCCAAATAAAATGTGCTCTCCACGTGATTTTTAATGGCTTACAACAAAGGCATGACGTTTATGTATGTAGGATCTGTTTATTTCATGAGAAATGGAGTATTTATGGACAATGTTTTTAAGAAGTCATTTTCTAGATAAATGACAAGATTTTCTAGTGTTTGGCTAAATCGTGAAACCGAACTATTTTTTTTTTTCATTATTTGGTATGAAATTGATTTCAGGCGAAAATTACCAAAATATACAATTTTTTTAATAATTAATTATTTTATTTTTATTTTTATCTTTTCCTTCCTCCTCGACTTACCACAAGCGAGGGATGAGCTCACTGGAGGCCAGCAAGGCTTCAGCCTAGCCAAATCGGCAAGCTCATACCTTGCCTATGGTCGTTCACTGGCTGTTGCCTTGGCCGACAACCGACCAAGGAAGAAGCAAAAAAAAAAAAAAAAAAAAAAAGAAAAAAGAAAATTAAATATTCTATTTTAAAAAATAAAAAAATTAAAATTCATTTTTTTATTAAAAAAGGATACTTTTATAAGAATGAGCATTTTATTAATCAAGAACCCTAGCTCGAGTTCTAAGGACCCTCACATGGCCTTTGTGGACTCAGGGCTTAATGCTGTGTACCAAAGCTTTAGAATTGAGGATCCAAGCATAGCCTTTATGGACCTAAGCTCGGGTGCTAGGGCATTGGGCACAAACACTAGGGATTCAAGTCTAGGCATCGAAGATCTAGTTGTGAATGCCTCGAGAACCAATGTTGGGGTTCTTGTGTTCAAGCGTAGAGTTTTGGGTCTAAGCGTTGATACGTTGTCATGTTTTGGAAGATATTTTTTGATTTTTTCAAAGAGGAAATCATTAAGCATAGGTTTTCCATTAACTAGGAACACAATTTCTATCAACTCATTTTTAAGTGAGCCAAACACTGGAAAATGAAAAAAAAAATATGTTTCGTGAAACAAATAAAGCCTATTGACAAAAATGCTTAAATAGGGAGACACATTACCTTGTGGCACTTCACTTTTCTAATTTTTAAATGACAATTTCTTATTTAACAACTTAAAAATCAGATTGCCGTTTCCATAAATTTGTTCCTTTTTAATTGATTATGAAGTTTGATATTAGATTTAATGAATATCAGCAATCAGCCCCTGATGAAGGCGGAGATAAATGTATATGCATGTGCTTTCAAAGAGATACATAGATTGAACCACTGATCAAAGGCATGATGAGAGCAAATATGGAAAATTTCTTTGGGGGCTTGACTGCATATGAGCTTAATACATCTGAACCTTTATTATTATTGAGTCTCACGTGAAAATCCTATAATTTAGGGGATGGGACGCATTAGGCATATATGCATTTAAGAATGCCTCACAAAATACAGCCATCACCATTTTAGCTTTAGTTAAGTTTACATATGAGAGACATATATGACTTTTAACCAACCAATCAAAGGCACCATTAAAGGTAATCTCATGGATTAGGAAAGTGCACGCATCTAGAGGATGAGGTCCATGGGAAAGAGAAGGTGTGCATTACATTGCTCCAAGTCAACAACTTTTAATATTGGATAAATCCATAGACACCCGCCAAGGAAAACTCATTCACTAAACATTGTGTACTGGGAATCATTTAGAATTCTTGTGCTTTCCATCTAGCCTTTCACTTGTTTATCTACATCTTTTAGTGCAGCAGAAAGGCATGCTCTCTTCATTAAACATTTTAGTACTCGTAATCGTTCATAATGCATGTGCTCTCCACCAAAAACTAGCCTTGACTATAGGGCATGCATCTAGAGATTAAGATTACCCATTTTCTTTTGTCCGTGAGCGGATGCAACCCAATGATGTTGCCTTGACGAGAGGGCCTAGTCCATTGGAAAGAAAATATGTGCATGGCACTCCTCTAAGTCAATTACTATTGGATTAATCAACAGGCAAACACCGACCTAGGAAGACTCGGATCATTAAGCATTTTGGATACGAAATAGTTCAGAAAGCACATGCTCGCCTCCCAAAAAGCACGTGCTCTCCATCCAGCCTTCATTTGCTTATCTACTTCTTCTTGTGCGGCAGGAAGGCATTCTCTTTTCATTTTTACCTGTCAAATTTGCATGAAGAAAGGGCAAAGCCTAAGCAAAAGAAAAGGAGCGCCAAAAAATAGAGAACCGATGGAGAAAAATAGAAAGATTGCTGAGTCAGAGATCACTGAGGGAGCATCCACTCCTTCATCCTTCCCTTCGATACCCACGAAAGGAAGTAGCGATCAATACGATGTGTTCTTGAGCTTTAGAGGCTCAGACACTCGCAAGGGATTTACCGATTACCTCTATTGCAGTTTGATCAATGTAGGGACTATACCGATTTCAGTGTTCAAGGACGATAATAGCCTCGAAATTGGTGCGGATTTTGATTCAGAGATTCACAATGCCATTGCACAGTCTAAGATATCAATCCCAATCATCTCCGAAAATTATGCTTCAAGCAAATGGTGCCTACACGAGCTAGTTCATATCATGGATTGCAAGAATAACATGTCACAAATGGTGATGCCCATTTTTTACAAAGTGAACCCATCGGATGTGCGTTATTTAAAGGGAAATTTTGGGGAAGCCTTTCAATTGCGTGAGAAGCGTTTTGATAAAAAGGATATCCAGCAATGGAAACAAGCCCTTACAGAAGTGAGTAACTTAAATGGATGGGAATCTGAGAAATTTGCTAACGGGTATTTATCTTCCACCTATACTTTTTTTCTCTTAAGTCTTCTTATCCAGCAAAACTGATGCGATTTGTATGAATTGCTGTTGAGATCTAAATTTTGACGAACCGTTTCATCATTCATTAATTATATTGAAGTTTATGATTATTTTTAATCCTAATCAAAAATAAGTTTCATCAAATTGCATGAGCATATAGGTATTGGAAGCATTTGCAGTGATGGCAATAGAATTTAGTACAAGTCTAATAATATTATTATTGATTATTAAAAAGGGAGAAGGGCCGGGCCAGGGCTAGGCCTGCCCGGCTCCTTTCTTTCCTTTTCTTTTCCTGTTCCACCTGGGCCCGGCCCATCCTTCCCTCTTCATTTTCTCTTCTCTTCTTTCTTTCTTTCCTTCTTCCGGTCTTTCCCTCACGTAGCTGGGCCGACGCTGGTACGGGAGGAACAGTGAACACAGAAACAGAGGCAGAGCAAGGAGAGAAGGGTGCGATTTCCCGGTTGGGGCCACCCCGGCAGGGCAGCTGACTGTGGCAGAAGCCGTGCGCGCCTGCCGGTCGCTGTTAAAAGGAGAGAAGTCCGTGAGTCGTGGGGTGGTCCGAAGGGAGACCGAGGGGAGAGAGACATCGGGATTTTTGGGGGAGAGCAGAGTCCCAGAGAGAGACCGACTGGGAGAAGCGAGAACGAGATTCCTGCTCGCTCCTAGAGATTTAGATTTTTTTTTCTTTTCCGTCCGACGTCCTCCGGCGGCCCTCACTAGTCGTTTCCAAACCGTGGCCGGTTCACCACCTAGTGTGATCCAAATCCGACTGGACAAGACAAGAAGCGGAGCGTTCGTCCGGCTCTCCTCCTTCGAGCGCCCTTGTGCCCCGTTGTCTTCCTGGGGAGCATCCCCTTCTCACCAACTCGCCGAACAATACCCAGCCAACCAATCCCGCCGAACCAGATGAGGTCGAAGCCCCCTGTCTTCCGTGTTTCAGTCGAACCGGGTACCGAGGTTCGCTTTCGTTGGCTCATGTGCATGCTGATAACGAACAGGCCCTCCCCTGTCGATCTTGAGTGATGAATCTTGATTTTCTTAGGTCTAGACTTGAACCTGAGTCTTGAATGGGTCCGTTGTTCCACCTCAGTCGATGCCCGCCGGATGTTCGACAAAATGTCTCAGCCAAATCTGCGTTTTTTTTTCTTCTCGGGTCATGATTGGCGATGAAGGTATAAGGTTGGTGGTGGAGGGCGGTAGACATTGAGGTCGATAAACAGGTTCCGGCGGCGGATTATCGGTGAAGAACGGCGTGCTTCGGCAAGAACAGTGGGTTCTCGATGAAGGAGGAGAATGGAAAAGAATTTAAAAAAAAAAAAAAAACAGAGTAAAAGAAAACAAAAGAAATTAGAAGAAGGCTGGAAAATAGGCAATGTGCAGACGTTCGTGAGAAGAGGATGTGGAGTTGGGCTTGGGCTTTTGCTTAGGAGAACTTGGGCTTCGTTCAGCCGAATAGGGAGCTGGGCCGGTCAGGCTTTAGGCTAGGCTGGCTCAAATTGGGCTCGCTGATTAGGCTGATTGAAGAAAAGGAAATAGAAAGGTAGACTTGTGGGCCCGAAGGCTTTAGACAGGAGTCTGGGCCTTCAACAAATTGGGGCTCAGAGCCCAACCGTGATCCCGGGCCAAGACGCAAACCCTGGTCAGCGAGTTCGGGTCGGGACCCAGTCCGCCTCGGATCCGTTTTCATATTATTTTATTTAGAAGATATTTGTTATTAAAAAATTTAAAATATATATTTTAAAAAAAATATTCATTAAAAATTAGGAAAAGCTTTCAAATTAAATTTCAAGTACTTTTCTCTTAAAATGTATGAAAATCATTGATAAAAAAATTTATGCTCAAAATTGATCAAACTCTTAAGGCTTTACATTAGGATTTGAATGTTTTTAGTGATGAATGTTAGGTCATTTTTTGCGTATTTCTATTTTGATTATCACTTGATTATGCATTTCCAACATGTTGATTGTTGTTACCCTTTAGCCGAGTTAGGAGTGACATTCTCTCTCTCTCTCTCTCTCTCTCTCTTTAAAGCATTAGATTCTTGTTTTCCTTTGTAATTTATTTAATGATTCCTTGGTTGCTAGTTGTTATTTTAAGATTATGCACCACATGATCACCTCACATGGATATGTTTAAAGTCAATTGATATGGCTTGACAAACGTGTTTAGATATCGAAAGAGTATTAATTGACTAACTAGTTTTATTAAGTTCCTACTCTAGATTCTCTAATTACGTAAAAAGTGAGGCATGTCCCCATACCTTACTTGGCTTCTAGGTGACTTTTCATTAGAAAATCCTCATAGTGTTAATATTGCTTAACATCGAATATTCCAATGTCATGCGAGGTATAAATTTGGGAGAGCTTGCACCTAATAGAGAGCCGTTTTTCCCTCCTGATGGAAAAGGGTAGGTCATGAAAACTACTTCCGCTACAAGCTCACAAAATATCCCAATGAATGACCATAGTGGCCCAAAGACTGTAAACTAGTATTCCCAAGATTTCCCTTGAAAATCACACTAACAACAAGTAAAACCTTAGGATCCCATAGTCAGTCTTCCAAAGCTTGATCACTACCAAATTAATTAACCTCTTAGTACTTCGCACTAATCATGTGAAAAATCAACTTCCGCTGCTGCTAGTACCCCTGTTGCTAGTTGATCTATAAGTTAATTATAAGTCCTCCATTTAGGCCTGGGGATACGCAGGTCTTGGAGGGGGTAACCTTCCCTCCTCCTAAACTTTTTGTTATTAAAATAATCAACCTCCTATCCTTCATCCAGCAGTGACCATAAGCCTTATAACAAAATTTTACTTCTATAGATTCTTAATTTGCTAAATGCACCACCTTATCTTCTTTTCAGCAAGATCTATTTATTGGCAGAAAAAGAAATGAAAAAGTGAAATGACTGCTACACCATCATGCTCCACTGTTATTCGCAAAACCAAAACATTTTGCACATTAATTGGTTTCATCTATCCTCCACATATATGTAGGTATATTTTGATGAGATTATGTAAAACCATGAAGTTAGAATGAGTTTTGGTGTTTGACAGGCATGAAGGAGAATTAGTGGAAGAAGTTGTCAAAACTATTTTGAGCAAGTTGAGACATAATTTTCAGCTTGATGTTCCTGAGCACTTAGTTGGAGTTGACGATCATGTGAACAAAATTTGGAATTGGGTAGGCACTCCTACCAGTCATGCTCGGATGATTGGAATATGTGGCATGGGTGGGATTGGTAAAACGGCTCTTGCCAAGGTGAAACAGCTTACCATAACAGTATTCCTTATCTACAAAATCTACTAATTAAGGATATACTGCCAAATGAAGATCAAGTTCGTAAAGTTGATGATGGAATTAGTGTGATCAAATCTAGATTTAAAGGAAAAAAGGTTCTCATTCTTCTAGATGATATTGATCACCAAGATCAACTAAATGCTCTAGCTAGAGAACATGATTGGTTTAAGACGGGAAGTATCATCATTATTACAACTAGATATAAAGCTGTTCTTGATCAGTCTAAATTCCAAGTAGACTATGAGTGTGAAATGAACGAATTAGACGAGGTGCATTCTTTGATTTTATTTAAAAGACATGCATTTCGCATGGGCCAGTGTTTGAAGGATTTTGAGCCTATCTCTCATGATATTTTATCGACCATGGGTGGGCTTCCCTTAGCAATCAAGGTCATAGGTTCATACTTGTATGGAAAAACGGATGGAAAAGTTTGGCAAGATATGTTGAAGAAATTAAGAAACCAGCCAGATAAAGATGTCCAAAAAATATTGAAAATAAGTTATGATGCATTGGAAACTAGTCATCAGGAGATTTTTCTCGATATTGCTTGCTTCTTTATTGGCAAAGACAGCAAATATGCCATTTACATGTGAGAGGACTGTGAGTTTTATCCAAATCAAGGAATTGAAGAATTGAAGTTGAGGTGCTTAATAAAAATTGAAGCTAATGGTGAGTTTGGGATGCATGATCAATTGAGAGATCTTGGAAGAAGCATCGTTTGCCAAGGACAACCACTTGAGAGACGTAGCAGATTATGGAAAGGTGATGATGCCTTCGAGGTACTAATGGAAGAAAAGGTAACATATAGCACTCCTTTTTCTTCACTCTCCTTCATAGTTTCATATTTAAATTTGATCTATTGTAATCTTTTATCTAGCATGAACAGATACGCTATGCTTCTAGAAAAAAAATCTATTTAAACATCCATTCATGTTCATTGTAGATTAATTGTGACATATATTTGGATTATAGATGTTCCAAGGATGGAAAGGCTATATTATTTAGTTCGAATTCACTGACACAAATTTGTCCAGCCAAAAAGCTTAATCTAGAATCAGTTTGAGATTCTTTAGCTAAGATTCTACACTAAAGCTTTGTTTTTTTTGCAAAAAAACAAAAATGATTAGGAATATATTTTCCCAAAAATAATTGATTATATCTCTTAAAAAAAGAATAAACGAAAAATACTTTCATTGTTTATGAGAATATTTGGACATAAAGTTTTAGTGATAATGAAAATATTTTCTACTTGACTAATTATTTTAAGCAAAACAGACAATTATTTTTTTTTTTTTTTAAATATTTTCCAAATCATTTAATTTTGCGAAGCAAACATAACCTAAAAATCTCGTTTACTAAAAGCAAGCAATTTCCTTATTTAGTTGAATATATTGGTAACATGAAACACTCCAATAACAAAAAGACGAAATATAACCATCATGAATCAAATAAATGAACATTCTTGGTTAAAAAAATAATACAGTATATGTGCTAATTATGATAACTAATAATTAAGCAGAAGAGTAACATTGAAAAAAAGGAAAAAGGTGCCAATTTCACACTAATCACGTGTGCCTGCTTTCTAGTATGGCCAAATATATCGATGTGCTCCTACGAATTTTTTTTTTTTTTTGGTCGAATGGCGCTCCTATGATTTGAGAAGCCTATGTTTGATATATTTTGTCTCCATTTTGATTATGAAAATACCCGTCCCCTTTGCTCATTATATCTATCTCTTTTCATTCTCATTTCCTCTTAATAGATGCAACAGCAATAATCGCCTTAAGCACTATATTACGAAAATCTTACTATTTTTCAAGGCTACATCACGTTGACCTTGTTCACTTTGTGGAAGGTGTATGATAGAGTAGGTTTTCTTATCTTTCATTCTTTATTTCTTTCATTGCCGTTGTCTTTTTCTTTTTATTTATTATATATAATTTCCAGCATTAAGCCATTTTTTTTAAAACTAAGTTCATCTTTTACTTAGATTGTCAATGTTAATGTAATTTCATTGTTTTATATTCTCCATCTGGGGAATCATGGGTTAATAACTGATCGATTGCGAGGAATTAGCCCTAGCAATTATCCAAGAGATGTTGCGCAAAGGAAAAAAGCTTTAAATCTTGATTTAATTCGTATTAGCTCGTTCGCATGACTCAATATCACACTTCTTCGTCGATTCGATAACTACTCTTAACATTAGCAGAAAGAGCACAGCACATGGGTGTTCAATTTTTTTTTTTTTTTAAAGTCAAATATGTTCGAACAGAGATAATTGTGGAAAGATGTTAATTAGTTTAAGAAAATATTTAAATGATTGTAACATGTGGGAAAATTTAATTTAGTTTTGAAAAATGAAAAATTTATGGGACTAATTTTCAATTATCTTGACTCTTTAAATTATGATTTTGTCTATTTTGTTATGTTCTATTTCTACTCTTCGTATTGGTAAAATATATGCGCATTACGTCCAAACTTTCACTGAAAGTTTGAGATTTGAAATCCTCTTTTCAATGAAGTGGATTTTTTTTTTTTTTTAGGTAATAAGCAGTAGAGATTAATTGGAAATTGACAATTATACCCACCACAGGCTTTTTACTAGTAAATATTTAAATTACAGATAGCTACAAACGAGGCAAATTATCGAACTGTAAAAAGTTTATTGTTAATGAGTGTCACCACAGTCGCTTGTTGAACATACTTTACAAGAAAATTTTCAGTTCTCTAAGCGATTTATTAACATTTCACAAGAATAGTTAATGAATTGAAAACGGGTACCTGCTTAGCTTAACAAGGGACCAATGGCCCCAATGGGCACTGTTTAACGAATTCTTTTAAGAAGTTACGAAAATTTTATATGAAAATCCATAAGTCAACATTTTTATGCTTTCCCTTGGATAAAGAGAAGTGCATGAGCTACAGAATTCAAAAAAAAAAAAAAAAAGAGTAAAACATTGGGGTGCGTTTGTCTTAGATTTTGTAAAGCAAGAAGTATTTTTATTTTGCTATCATGTCAAGATTGGAAATATGTTTAAATTTCAAAAGATTATAAAAATATTAAAAGTTCATTTACCTATTAATACTTATATATGGTGAGGTTAGAAAGACAACAAATTGTGCGAGTCCAAGAACTAAAAGGCAAAACCTAAAAACTAAAAGCCAATCCAAACACTGATTTTATTTGAACTAATATGCAGGGAACTAAAGAGATCCATGCGATGTGTCTACTACCCAGACTTTCCAAGTTCGATGACCGTACCGGAATTTCCAAGTTCGATCGCTGTACATACACAAATAAACATTTTAATGACTTACGGAGCTTAAGGTTCCTCACACTTGATATGGCAGATTTAAGTGGAGACTTTAACAATTTATTTTCCGAGTTAAGATGGCTTAAGTGGAGTGATCAAATTAAGCTCAAGCCATCTTTTTTAACAATAAGTATGTGTCTACCAAAATTAGTGGTGTTGCAGATGTCGGTTAGCCCAATCATGGAGGATTGGAGAGGATGGAGTTCAATCATGGTAAGATGAGAAAAAAAGAAAAAACATCTTTGGTAATTTTTTTCTTTCTTTTGTTTTGTTGATTAAATCAGTTTTTGATAGCTTATTCTCCTTTTTATAGACGGCAAAGCGGCTAAAAGTCCTCGATCTTAGTCGTTGCAAATTAAGATGTACTCCAGATCTCTCAACTTTCATAAAGTTAGAGACTCTCATATTGAGAGCGTGAGGAATTGAAGCAAATCCACCCTTCTATTGGCAAACTCAAGACTCTCGTTTCCTTCGTCTTGAGGGTTGTTGCAGTCTTGAGGAGCTACCACGAGAAGTGGGTGAATTAGAAGAACTAAAAGAACTACATTTGGCATATTTAAATGTTATTACAGAGATTCCTACATTGATCGGCTCTATGAGGAAGTTGGAGAAATTGACGATCAAATGTTGTATGTCATTGAAAGGAATCCCTAGCTCAATTGGGAATTTACAAAATTTGCAACTTCTTTCCATTTGGAATTCTCCTGCTGAAATAATTCCAAGTGCTATTGGGAAGTTGAAACAACTGCAAAGACTCTATCTTCAATGCTGCAATGGGGAAATTCCACTTGAAATTAGTAAGTTGTCTTCTCTTCGATCCCTTAGGCTAAGTGGTTCTCCAATGATCAAGGGGATGTCGATAGAGCTTCCTTCCAACTTGACAAGTCCCACTTTGCCACAGCTTTCTTGCCTAATCCACCTAAATGAACTTATTCTTTTTGACTTCGAAAATCTTGAATACATTTTGGAGCTTCCATCAAGACTCTCGAAACTGGTTGTGCGCTCTTGTCCTAAGGTGATATTGCCTAAGCTTGTGGAATTGAAGTACTTGGTAGAGTTGTCAATACAGGGCTGTAATTTCATTGAAAGATTAGATCTTGCACGATTAAATCTTCTTGAACGATTAAAAGTTGATTATTGTTGTAAGTTAGTCGAAATTTGGGGCCATGATGATTGGGAGTCCTTGAAGGAGATGGTTATATATCGATATGAGTCCATTCAAAAGCTATTCCTTCCAAAGTGGTTGAAGGAATTAAAGGTTGAATTCTGCAATAGTCTTATTGAAATAAAGGTCCCCGGTGATTTAGAGTCCTTGGAGGAGATATTTATAAGTGCCTGCACGTCCATCCAAATGCTAACCCTTCCAAAACTCCAACGTTTGAAGCAATTAAAGGCTAAAGATTGCAACAATTTAGTTGAAATTCGAAATCTTGATCAGGCAGAGTTCTTAGAGGTGTTAAGTATTCATGGATGTAAGTCTATTGAAAAGATTACTTGATCTACCATGCACCTTGAAAGAGTTGAGGATCAATAACTGTCACTGTTTACGTGGGGTTGAGAGCCTTGAATGATTCTTGTCTTGTCGAATTTTATTCATTTCAGGTTGCAGCAACCTAGAAAAACTACCAAACCTGTCAAAATATGAACATTTAGAGCATTTCACGATCATTGATTCTCTCCTGCTTACAGAGATTCCTGGGATTGGGGAATCAAGATCTCTAATAGAAATACATATCGTAGGTTGCAAATTATTGGAGATTTTGCCAGATTTGTCGAGATGTGAGAAATTACAACGTCTAGAAGTAGTAAGGTGTGAGAAACTTGGTTTCCGGGACTTGAAAAGTTGGATTTAACTGAGTTGAGAATTTCTGGGTGCGACTTAGAAATGCCGGAATTGCGTAAAAGAAGGGCCGAGATATGTCATGCTGGTGATGGATATGACTGGTGGCAGGGCAGAATCATATTGCAGTGATAATAATGTGATTGAACTTTATACCATATTACAATAGCGAGGCTGGTCATGTTCCATTAACAGAGGTAAATAAGCAGTAAAACTGCCATTTATGTTGTGAGATTCGCATCCTCCTTTTCACCATCGTCTTCCAACAGAGCCAGGTTTCGGCTTGGAGGGGAGATCGAACCTGCGCAGAGCTCGCGGATCCGTCAATCGGCATCCCGAAGGAGTCAGGGCACACCCACGACGTAGTGCCGGCGGCTTCTCTCTTCAGAAATCCTGACTTGTACACGCGAATCTGACCGGATTTCTTGAGTCCATGAGCAGAGGAGGAACAGGTGCCCAAGGGTTTCTCGGTTTTGCTGGCGAAGAGGGCAAATTGGGTCAGTTACTATTTTTTTTTTTTTATTGACGAGGTATAGGAATAGATGTTATCTCCTCACTGCACTGTCATCAAACAGTCGCCTAAGTGTTTGCTCATCCCAATTAGGCACATTTTTGTCTATAAGATCAGCACCCCGATGGTAATCACTTGTCCTCCCTCACGTTAATGGATTCGCCGTTACCTACGGACCACATGGTGGACTTAGAAATGGCATCCCTATCCATGATCAGGTTCTGCCAACCCCAGGATGGCAGGATGGTCTACTTCCTTTCCCTGCATGCTAGAAATCGGTCTTGGCAAAATAACTTCCTTTCAAAAGTTTACTCCATAATGCAGATGGAGACTGAATGATCCTCCATCTGCACCTGCCGCTGCACTCGGACTAGCAGTAGAATGTTTTTCACCAACATTTGTATATTACCTGAAGACACTTTCTTCTATCACTATATTATTGTTGACCAAATTTCTCCTAACCCTTTGTTCTGGGATATCCTTTTAAGGTTCGTCCTGGATGATCTATCTGGATCTAGATAATGTATCTGTTGGTGGTAAACATGAATTCTTTTCCTTGTAGATAAGGTATTTTCTCGTCTGATTGAGACAGATACACATTGTTCCAATTTTTTAATCAATCCTTCTCATCTATCTCTACTCATTCTGTTTAGAATATGCAGGACCACTAGAGTATCTCTGCAGAGCCAATTTTCTTTTTGTCAGTCATTGTTGTGGCAATGACAATCAATTCTCATGAATAGGTGAATGCTTTGCTTCTCTTTTAATCTATATTTTTATCCACATTTTCTCTATTCAACCGGATTGCATGATGACCTTACTTATAGATACTTAACTTATATTTTTTGTTTGTGAAATTTTTGTCGTGAATGTATGATGATGCAGTGTTGGTGGTGAAAGATGATGGAAGTAGGTGCAGAATTTGCCATCATTTAGAAGTCTTAACGTTCATCAGAGACTTCAGGATACATGGTTTCGCTGAGCTTGAAAATTGGTGAACTCCAGATGAAGCTCAGCTAGGGATCAATTTTACTAGCTGAGCTTAAAATGCTCAAAGTCGGAAGAATTCTCTCGGCTAAAGCCATTCTTTCATCTGCACATTCTTTGCTATTGCTAAGGACTTCATTTATTTTTGGAGGACCTACTATAGCTGCGGATGACACACTTATATCATCACCGGAGGTAAAGCATCTATGACAATGAAACATGACATTACGTCTGCGCCTTGAATTGCTTCTGGCTTTTCACCTTTTTTTATACTAGTTGGTATTCTCCTCTGGTTGTCACGGCAATCGTTCCTACGTCTAATGATAAATGTAGGACAATGGAACTTCTGGTTTTGGATGTGATTGACTATGCGCAATAACGAATAACTCTTGAGTCTTGATGAAGGTCCAGAATATGTAGTTAAAGAAGTATCTCAAGTCTATAGTGAAGATGATGATATCTATTGATTACTTGTGTAATGCATGTGCTAATGTCTATAATTTGTTTTGCTTCTTATTGTGATATAAGGTTTACTAGTTTTTGTTTCATGATAATAAGAAGCAAGCAATAGGAACTCAAAAATCATGCATGTGCTTGTCTTAAAGACATTTTTATCTCCCAATCGCTTGTCATGCAAATTATCTTATATATTGCTTCTGTGATTACTCCTTTAAAATTATAAAGGACAGTTCTTATGCAAGTCCCCAACTCCTTTTTACAACTGACATTATCGTATTGATTTCATGCATTAATCTAAATCATGCTTCTGTAGGTCGGCCAGACTTGCTGCATTAAATTCGTTATTTAGGAGTGCTGCGGACTGACGTTGCTCCTCTCCCTCACCATGCCTCAAGCCCACGACCTTGAGATTTGATTCTCTTTCATGACCAACCACAAGGGCCAGCAAGAAGACTGGTGCTGCAGACAAACATTGCACGGCACCGTGCAATGGCGTGGGTCATCATTGCAGTTCATTGATATAAGCGTTTGGTTCATCTGCGCTAACATTGACGGGAGTCGTCCGAGCCGCACACAAGTCTCTGCAATCTAGGCTATAGGAGACTCTTTGAATATCTCAATTCGTTTTCAGCAGTTGTAAAGTGCACCCACTTATTATACCTACTCGTTGATTTGAGATACTGACTATACCATAAAACTTATTTCAAATTTCTGCATTATGCCAATTTAATCAGTCTTATTCCTTTAGCAGGGAAGATACACTAGAGATTAATTTGGGAGTGAAAACAATTCAGGCTTTTAGGGACTGCTCCGTGGTCTCCAAAGAACTATTGAGGGGAGATACTCTTGTGGGAATGGTCAGGCCGCCTCAGATATAGTGAAACAACGACCGCAATAGCCTTCTCCTGTTCCATATTTCAACAGAGGAAGCAAATTATGAAGGATCCTCTGAAGACGTCTGACCGTCCCTAGCGGTGGTCTTAGGGGACGGGTCTCGAAGTCGTCCTCTATGAGTTGGGCGACGGTCTCCGGGGAATGTCTCCCATCCCCTTCTTCTCGTAGTGGAGGAACAACTCCGAGAAGGAAAATAACTCTTATAAATGTAACCATAAAATCGTTAACGGGCTGCGAGGGTAATCTTGAGCCAAATAATTAAAGGCAAGAATTTCAAAGTCTTGAATTGTTAACTCTGGGGTCAGGTATGGGACTTGAGGTCATGCTTTTCAAATCCATCAAATAGAACTTGAATCGTTCTTGATATATCATCACTAAATGACAATGGCTTCCATTATTGGGCAAAGCAAGACCGCTACATTCCTTTTCTTAATGTTTCTTTCAGACCGAGCATTAATGCTTTATTTATTCCATGAAAATGCATGATTTTGAAAATGTTTTCTCAAAATGATCATTTCTATCGTTTAAAATTATTACTCAATGAAAAATATTCACTATCGACAATAATTTTTTTGTCTATATATTTTTGTTGATAATGAGAATATTTTTTCGCTTATGTATTTTTGTAAACGATACAAACAATCATTTTTAGGAAATATTTTCAAGTTATTCATTTTCTGTATAACAAACGGAATCTAAATCTAGTTAGATCATCAAGGAGCTTCATGGATATCCTGGAACACTTCCATTCACTGTCGAGACAGGGTAAGTTGCAAGTCGGTAGGCATTCAAAATGCACGCAAGGGCATATGCTTGCAGCAGCTTTTGTGCAGGCGCTAATCAGATAAGCAATTGCTATTCCATTTTGAACCACCTATTGGTCAAGAACAGGATTGTCAATCACACATTGGAATTCTTCGGCATGCTTGAGTAGCTCTTTTATCTTTTCATATATCTCTCCGCAAATGAATTGTGTAAGGGAATTCTTTAAAAAGTTCTCGCTGGGCTCTCGTTGAGCAATACTTAGTAAACAATATTTCGATTGATAAAGTAATTAAGGACAGAAAAATGCTAAGAAGGGACCCAGAGCAACGGCCTCCTGACCACGCATCCCGAGTGCAGGACTTTTTTTTTTTGCTTCACGAGTGCAGGACTTTGGCAGCAAATCAAGCTGACAAAATCAATTGCCAAGAGTGGCCCTTAGGCTGTAATACCACAAAAAAAGAGCTAAATGAGTTTTAATTTTTTAAATTTTTTTAGGGAATACCGTCCTCTATATTAATTAATATAGAGCCAAATGAGTTTAATTTACATTGTCACACTCTAAATCCATACTCAGAATTTAGGGAGTAACGTCCTCTATATTAATTTAATGAAACCTTTTCTCGATCAAATATAAAATCAAAGTTCAAAGTGTGATGACTCAAATCCGGGGCAGTACGGAGGGATGGACTACGATCTGTAAGAGTTTTCCTAATATGTGGACTAAATTAATTGACATTGTTATTTACTGTTTAATGTTTACCATTTTACGGGGTTTGGTCTAAGATGAGATAAAAGGTTTCTTAATTAGTCTAATATGAGGCTGGCTAGTATGGGCCAAGTTGAGCTTGGCCCGTAATGGGGGCCCCTGGCTGGAAACTCTATAAATAGTGCTCAAGTCTCTCCTCTAACCCTAATTCTCACATATCATCACCTAAGGGACGTTATTCTAACGTTAATCGTGAGAGCCACTTCATTGAGCTAGTGATTCGGAGGGCAATAGAGGAGAAGGATTTGCGCAAAGAACATTGTGTTTCCGCTTCCGCTTCAAGAACGATGGATCCTAAAACAGGTGCATTAATCTTTCGATTTACAATTGCATGTTTATGTTCTGTTTATGGAGATTTTGGGTTGTGCATAATCTGCACCCAACACGTGGTATCGGAGCCTCAACCTTAGAACTAGAACGCAATTGATTTTGCACTACTTTGTACGGTTTTACCCTAATTATGCGATTTGCCCTAATTAGTATGAATCTTGCCCTAATTTGCAATTTTCGAGACTTTTAGTTTAATAAAAATCAAATTAAATTGCAAATTGGGACTCGGCTTTGACGAGACGGTGAAAACGTCGGCAATGCATCGCCGGGGACGCCGCACGCACCCCACGCCCGGCCATGCGCCGCCAGGGGCGTCGAACACGCGCGCCACGCGCGGTCACGTGCCTCCACACGTGGGGCATGTGCCGCACGCAGCCGCTAACGTCGCCGACCCGGGTCCGACCCGATGCATGCGCTACACGTGATTGATGACGTCACGGTGACGTCGGCGACTCGAGTCCGACTCGATGACGTCGGCAAAGATCCGGCCCGATGACGTCATCGACCCGACCCGAAAGCACCCGACCCGATAACATCGGCACCCGGCGACCCGTTGACCAACCCGACCCGGTCAGCGTTGACCGAACCGATCAACCGATTGGACAGGCGGCTGGACCGGACGGTCGGACCGGCTTACGGCCGATTAACATCGTGCGCGTGAGCCCCACGCACCGCGCACCGGCGGCGCATGCGGGCGTGTGGGGTCTCCTTTTGGCACATGGTTGGAGGTGTTGGACTCGTATGGTGATTTCCTATCTTGTGGTATATTTATTTTATATGTTTGATGATTTTATTGATGTGAAATTGCATATAAAACCTTCAATACGTGTATTTTAAATGAATTTTTGCATATTTTTCTTGTATTTTTCTGTGATTTTGGAAATACAAGTTTGGGTTACTGGTATGTTATTTTATTAATGGATAATGCGGTATAATTAGCATGATATGTGATTTGAGTGATATGTGCCCCTATCGCTAAAGTTAAAATCACATGTATATGGTGTATGTGAGATGTAAATATATCTCTGGTATGAGAGGGTTTCAAGGATTCAATTGAGTTGTAACCGCCAAAGTGGCACAATTGATTGGGTTTAAGAAATTTCGGTCTCGTGTGTTGATTGGGATGTCTCCTGGTCTAATGCGTGGTCATACTCTCAAATGAGGTGATTGTGTATTCGTTTATGGAGGGATACATGATGGTGTGGTGGAGTGACCAGTCCTAGTGGTTTATCTGCCCAAAGGTGATGAATTCACGAAAATTGGAATACATTCTTCATTATCGCTATCATGTGGGGAGTGTACAATTGCATGTCATGTATTCTGCCCAAAGGTGATTATGTGATTTTGCATGTAACTCTGGATATGCTCACATGATGCTAATTTTTATATGCCGTCTTTTAGTCACCTTTTCTGTAAACGGTAACTTCGTCACTATTGAGGTTCTTACTGGTTCCAACTTTAAGAAGTGGAGAGAAGATTTTCTGTTTGCTATGGAGATGGCAGTTTGTTCATATGGCTCTTCTTTGCCGATCGGCCAGCAGCCATTCGCTAAGAGTATAGAGGATCGAAAGCACATTTTATTGCCTGGGAGAAGAGCAATAGAATTTGCTTGCTATCTATGAAGCGTTCAATTCAGGAACACTTGAAAAGTGGTTTGCCTATGGACTGTAATACTAGGCAAATGATAGAAGCTTTGGTGGCTAGGTACCGTGTGTCGTCTAATCTTTGAGATAGGGACACACATACAAACACTTTGTTTACCATGAAGTATGATGGTTCTATTTGTAAGAGATTATATTCGAGGATGGTTGATTTGCACACAAAGCTTCGGGCTCTCAATGTTGCTATTCCCATGCTCGCATTGTGCATCAAGCTTTAAATACTCTTCCTCTTGATTTTGGAATTATCAAGACTAATTATAGTTCCCAAGATGAAGCACTGGTCGGTTAATGAAGCGATTGCCAAGATGGTGGTAGAGGAAGAGAAATTGAAGAAAGACAAAGGGCACATTGCGCTTTATGCTTCAAGTTCTGGTACTAATAAGGGTAAGAATGTCAAAAATTATACTCAGAAGAGAAATTCTGAAGCGATTTGGACCTTCCAATAGTAAAGGAAAGGAAATCTGAATGTGCTGGTTCTTCTAACAGTTTGGGTCCTAAGAAAGCATTCCCCAAGAAAACGGGTGTTTTTGCTACTTTTGCGGGGAGAGATGACATGTAAAGAAAAGACTGCAAAAAGGTTTAAGGATTGGTTGTCTAAGAAAACCAAGAAGAGTGAGCCTAAAGGGATTCATAAACAGAAGGACGCTAAATCAGGATGAATCAAAGCTTACTCTTGAAAACAGCATTGGAATTGACGTCGAGTTTGTGGGAGATGTTATTTTGGTTAGATTCTGGTTTTAGGATGATGTTGAGAAACACTTTTTATGTACCTTCATTTAGGCGAAATTTAGTTTCTATGTCTTGTTTGGACATATGTGGATACTCTTTTGAAATAAAGAGTAATGTTGTTGCCATCTTTTATGATTCCAATAAGATTGGGTGTTGCAATTTATCCAATGGATTATATTGATTAAGTTTATCTCCCAACAACATGTACGTTGCTTATTCCATTTGAATAAGTTGTTTCTAAAAGGCCTCTACCTAAGGAACAGTCTTATGCATTGTGGCATAAACGACTTGGTCACATCTCTAAAGAAAGAGTAGAAAGGCTTGTAAAGGCCGACATCCTGCCTACTCTTCAAGATGATCAAGAGACTTGCGTAGACTGTTGTAAAGGTAAAATGACGAAAATAAAGAAAAAATCAGTCGTACGAAGTTCTAACTTATTGGAGATTATTCACACTGATATTAGTGGACCATACATGGCTACTTTATGCAGAAATTTTTATTTCATCACATTTATTGATGACTATTCGATATGGATACTTATACTTGATTAAAGAAAAGTCCGAGTCTCTTGACAAATTCAAGTTTTTCGGACTGAAATGGAAAAACAGTTGGAAAAAGTTATAAAGATTGTCAGATCTGATCATGGTGATGAGTATTTTGGTAGGTATGGTGATGCTAAACAACTTAAAGGGCCGTTTGCCAAATACTTAGAGGATTACAGGATAGTAGGTCGGTTTACTATGCTTGGAAATCCTGAACAAAATGGCATAGCGAAAGGCGCAATCGTACTCTTATGGACATGATGAGAAGTATGATTAGTAGGATTAATTTGCCTACTTTTTATGGGGTGAGGCTTTAAAAATAGCTTTTATATTCTAAATCGTGTTTCTACTAAAGCGCTTCCATTGACTCCTTTTAAGTTGTGTCTTGGACGTAAACCTAGTTTGAATCATCTTAAAGTTTGGGATTGTCAGAGAGATGAAGTTATATAATCCTACATTGAATAAGCTGGATTCCAAAACTACACTTGTGTTATTTCGTGTCTTACCCGGATCATTCAAAGGAGTATCGATTTTATAACCCCAATGGAGGTACAAGAATTGTGGAATCTCGTTGCAAAGTTTCTGGAATTTGATATAGCTGAAAAGGGCTGTTTGCTCACAAACTATCGAAGATGATAGTATGTTGAGGATTCTTGGATCCTTATCTCGTCATGTATAGATAATTTTAGAGCCTCTTGCGCCACAAAATGAACTGTTGTGGCTCAAGATCCTATTGTTAAGACAATTCCGATGAAATTCCTCAAGCCCCTCAAATTCATAATGAGGTTGAAGTAGCTCCGCTCGAGAAGATCTATTAGGAAAGACGTTCGGCTATACCACCAGACTATGTGGTTTACCTAGGAGAGCATGATTATGATATTGGCTGTGTTGTTGATCCGGTCACTTATACGGATGCTATCTCATGTCCTCAATTAGATTTGTGGCTAGATGCGATGAAAGATGAGAAACAATCTATGAAACATAATGATATTTGGGAGCTTGTTGAATTGCCTGAATGTTGCAAACCTATTGGCTGCAAATGGGTATTCAAGACTAAAAGGGATTCCAAAGGAAAGATTGAAAGGTTTAGACGGGCGGTAGCTAAGGGTTTCACTCAAAAAGAGAAGGAATAGATTATGAAGTAACATTTTCTCTAGTTTCTTCTAAAGATTCCTTCATAGTGATCTTAGCATTAGTAGCTCATTTTGATATGGAGTTACACTAGATAGATGTTAAGACCGTTTTTCTTAAAGGAGATCTTAATGAGGAGGTTTATATGGTACAACCTGAAGGTTTTACAGATGATGACTCAGGTAAGCTTGTTTGTAGATTGAAGAAGTCTATTTATGGCCTTAAGCAAGCTTCTAAACAGTGGTATTTCAAGTTTCATAGTGTTGTCACTTCATTGATTTATTGAGAACAAAGTAGATTAGTGCACATACACCAAGGTTAGTGGGAGGAAATATATTTTTCCCATACTTTATGTAGATGATATCTTGCTTGCAAGTAGTGATATTGGTTTACTACATGAGACAAAGCGGATGTTATTGAAAAATTTTGATATGAAAGACCTTGGTGAGGCGTCTTTTGTTCTTGGCATTGAGATTCATAGGGATCGCTCATGCTGTTCATTAGGTTTATCTCAGAGGGTATATATTGATCGCATTTGGAAAAGATTCAATATGCAAGATTGCAAACCAGGAATAGCTCATATTATTTAGGGTGATAAATTGAGTCTTTTACAATACCCTGATTCAGATTTTGAGAAAGCTCAAATGAAGAATGTACCTTATTCTAGTGTGCTTGGAAGTATCATGTATGCTCAAGTTTGCATTAGACCAAATATTGCTTTTGCAGTAGGGCTTCTAGGCAGATAGTAGTCAAATCCAGGACGCGATCACTAGGTTGCTGCCAAGAAGGTTTTAATGTACTTAAAGAGAATAAGGGATTATATGCTGACTTATAGACATGTTTCAGATTTGCAAATAGTAGGGTATTCAGATGCAGATTTTGCTGGTTGTCAAGATAATAAGAAGTCAACAACAGGATATATATTTATGTTGGCAGGAGGTGCAATATCATGGAAGATCGAGAAACAGAAATCCATATCTTCTTCTACCATGTAAGCGGAGTTTATAGCATATTTTACAGCTGCTACTCAAGCTATTTGGCTTCGGAATCTCATTAGGGAGTTATCAGTTTTTGATTTTGTGGATAGGCCCATCCAACTACATTGTGACAATAATTCTGCAATGTTGTTTATTAACAACAATAGAAGTCTCAAGGGGTCTAAACACATGGAGGTCAATTTTTTTTACTATAAAGGAATCAGTACAGAATGGTGATGTTGCTGTAGATTATATTCCTACAAATGATATGGTTGCGGATTCAACGACTAAAGCCTACGCCCGTATGTATTTGATCAACATGTCATTAGCATTGGCCTAGGAGCATCTTGGGATCTTGTCATTTAGTGGGAGTTATATTTTATTTTCTTAAAGTTTATATCTGCATTTGTTACCATTTAGTAACACTTTGATATATTTATTTCGACTTTTTCATTCAATACAATATTTTTGAATGGTTTGTTATTTTGTTGAATATATATATATTGTTAAAAGTCTCAAGGTATTACCTTGAGTGAAGGCTAGGGGCATTTGGTTATTAGCCTTGTGCATATGTTCTTGTGATACATAAAGAAAGGTTAACCATAAGGATAAGACATATGTGGGTTCATTAGAACCATGATCTCATTCTCTTGTGGCACAAGCTTTTGTGTCGCCTAAGGTAAGAGAATGGTGGCGACAAATGGATCTCTCTATAAGAGATGTTAGCCATTTGCCACACTACCATATTGAATCCATATCAATAAAGTTGAAAGCACTTGTGACTATGGAAGGCTGTGTGTGTATACATGCGATTACCGCCATGATTCGATGTTGGAGACTTTATGGGATAGGATTGACTATTAAGAATTATCTCTAGACCAATGTGCACATATACAATACAATTTCAATTAATATAGTCTAAGTGGGAGAATGTAAGAGTTTTCCTAATACGTGGACTAAATTAATTGACGTTGTTATTTACCATTGCGTTTACCGTTTTACGGGGTTTGGTCTAAGGTGAGATAGAAGGTTTCTTAATTAGTCTAATATGGGGCTGGCTAGTGTGGGCCGAGTTGAGCTTGGCCCGTAATGAGGGCGGCTGGAAACTCTATAAATAGTGCTCAAGTCTCTCCTCCAACCTAATTCTCACATATCCTCACCTAAGGGACGTTATTCTAACGTTAATCGTGAGGGGCCGCCTCATTGAGTCGGTGATTCGGAGGGTAATAGAGGAGAAGGATTTGCGCAAGGAACATTATGTTTCCGCTTCCGCTTCAAGAATGATGGATCCTAAAGCAGTGCGTTAATCTTTCGATTTACAATTGCATGTTTATGTTCTGGTTATGGAGATCTTGGGTTGTGTATAATCTACACCTAACACGATCACCTTGGCAGGACGTGGGTGAGGCCAAAAAGGCATGTCTCTTGTCCCACGACACTTAGGGGAGAGTCCTAGAGCTAGTTTATAAGGCTTAGGTCCCCCTAATTTGTGTGACGCGTTTTAAAACTATGAGGACTCAGTGTCCAAAACGAACAATATTACACAATGGGGCCCAAGTCATTACAAATGGTATCAGAGTTGACTCCCGACCGTATATGGGGCCATAGCGAGGGCGTTGTACCTTAAGGGGGGAGAATGTGATGACCGGACACCGGGCGGTCGGGTGAGACCAAAAGACATGTCTTTTGTCTCATATCACTTAGGAGGAGTCTTGGAGCTAGTTTATAAGGCTTAGGTCCCTCTAATATGTATAACGCGTTTTAAAGCCGTGAGAACTTAGTGTCAAAAATGAACAATATTATACAGTGGGACCCGGGTCGTTACACCCCAAGCCTTTATAAACTAGCCCAGAACTCCCCCTTAAGCGATGTGGGACGGGAGACATGCCCATAACCTCACCCGCGTGCTGCTAATGCGATCTCAATCCATCCCCTGTACTGCCCGGGTCTCGGTCATCACACCTCTGCCCTGCATAACACATTTTAAAGCTGTGAGGACTCAGTGCCCAAAGCGAACAATATTACACAGTGGCACCTGGGTCGTTACATGGGGTTCCTTTAATTTGTGTAACGCGTTTTAAAGTTATGAGGACTCAGTGTCTAAAGCGGACAATATTACACAGTGGGACTCGGATCGTTACACAAAATGATGTGAATTAATCAAAACGCAAGTTTCATAAGTTTCCTCATTCTCAAAACCTAAAATGATATTGAAATAGGATGAGAAAAACCATCGCTTTATTAAGAGTTTGAAGTGGATTTTGTTTCAAATAAAAGCTTGAAATGCCATCGCTTTTTCAAATAATGGCCTAAAGTGAATTTTGTTTGAATAAGGGTTTGACTTTTTAATGGTCAAGGGTATTTTCATCATTTATCATTTTCCCTTTTTCTCTTTTCCTTTTTTTTTTTTTTTTTTGGTTCTTCTTCTTCCTCTTTGTTGATGGTTGGCCGACCATCGGAGATGCCCACAAGGGCTAGGCGAGGCCACCCACACCGCCCATAGGCAAGGGACGGCCTCACACGGGTGAGGCGACCTTCAACTTGGGGAGGTTTGTTGGTAAGGGCGATGATCCGGTGAGGGTTGGCCTTGCTTGTGGTTGACGAGGGCTTGTAGGTCCTCGCCCGCTACTAGCGAGTGATTGCAAGGCCTCGTGGCCCTTCCCAACGGTTGACAAGGGTCGCCGAGCCCTCATCGACCTTTGCTAGCGGCTGTTGGTCGACACTGAAAAAAGAAAAAAGAAAGAAAAGAAAATTTGGATAAAAACGCTTTTGACTAGTCAAAAATTTAGCCAAGCGGTGAATGACGAGGTCAGGTTCTTATTTGAAATAACCATGGCTACTTCAGGCCTTATTTGAAATAGTCAAAGCTACTTCAAGCCTTTATTTGAAATAATGTTCCCTTCGGACCCTTATTTAAGATAACAATGATACTCTGGGCCTTTTATTGGAAATTTTCCTTTTCTTTCATCACTTTGTCGAAGAAGAAATTTGAAGAGATAGGTTAAATGACACTATGCTCTATACTCATAGCAAAGGGGCAATTATCAAAATAGTTCTAAACCTATTGCGATTTTTCAATTTACTCTAAACCTTTTTCTCTTTTTGCCATTTCAGCTCTAAAACTTCTATTATTATGACAATTCAGTCCATCAGCCATATTTGGCCAGCTGGCGCGCGACATAGCAATTTTTAATAATAATTTTTTTGAATTTTTTTAATAAATTGTCACAATTGCAAAAGATTTAAAATTGAATTAGCAAAAAAAAAAATGTTTAGGACAACGAGCTAGCCCTTGCTATAGCCTCTAGCCGGTTTAGCGACCTACTAGAAGAAGAAGAAGAATGAAAAAAAATTCAAAAAAATTCAAAAAAATAAAATATTATTAAAAAGTTGCCATGTCGGTATTAGCCGGCCAAATTTGGTTGGATGGACTAAATTAACATAATTACAAAATGCTTAGGACTAAATTGAAAAAAAAAAAAAGGTTTATAATTGAATTGGAAAAATTGCAATATATTTAGAATTATTTAGATAATTTTCCCCATAGCGGAAGAGCTATACTTGCACTATTGATCCAACAAGATCAAAGGATTGCTAAAGTCTTTAGGAATTCTTGCAAGTTTTCAGCAATGGGACTGATGTGTTGTACGCTAGCAATTACTTGTCAAGCAAATGAATCCTTTTAGTTCTATATAAGATGTCGATTGATTAGTGAACAAGAAGGGCGATCTCTTCTTCAACAAAATAGCAATGGCCATGAAGGGAAGTTCCTCAAATATTACAAGGACATTCAACTGGTTCTTTTTTGCGGCCACCATATTGAATCTGAGGTTCAAGTTAGAGGGGCTTGAGACTCTTCTTGATCCATGTTAATAGAGTTTGGGACTGGCTTCGGAGTTCCAAGTGGAATACTCATTGGCGATGGCGATGAGTTGCTTCTGAATACGTAGACAACATTTGTTGGTCCAT